>OX392538.1:41922098-43236098 GCA_947623455.1 Mimachlamys varia
TCATTGTATACAATAATCTATTTTAACCATTATTGTATACAATTATCTACTTTAACCATTATTGTATACAATTATCTACTTTAACCATTATTGTATACAATAATCTACTTTAACCATTATTGTATACAATTATCTACTTTATCCATTATTGTATACAATTATCTTCTTTAACCATTATTGTATACAATTATCTACTTTATACAATAATCTACTTTAACCATTATTGTATACAATTATCTTCTTTAACCATTATTGTATACAATAATCTACTTTAACCATTATTTATACAATAATCTACTTTAACCATTATTGTATACAATAATCTACTTTAACCATTATTTATACAATAATCTACTTTAACCATTATTGTATACAATTATCTACTTTAACCATTATTGTATACAATTATCTACTTTAACCGTTATTGTATACAATAATCTACTTTAACCATTATTGTATACAATAATCTACTTTAACCATTATTTATACAATAATCTACTTTAACCATTATTGTATACAATTATCTACTTTAACCATTATTGTATACAATTATCTACTTTAACCATTATTGTATACAATTATCTACTTTATCCATTATTGTATACAATAATCTACTTTAACCATTATTGTATACAATTATCTACTTTAACCATTATTGTATACAATTATCTACTTTAACCATTATTGTATACAATAATCTACTTTAACCATTATTGTATACAATTATCTACTTTAACCATTATTGTATACAATTATCTACTTAATCCATTATTGTATACAATTATCTACTTTAACCATTATTGTATACAATTATCTACTTTATACAATAATCTACTTTAACCATTATTGTATACAATAATCTACTTTAACCATTATTGTATACAATTATCTACTTTAACCATCATTGTATACAATTATCTACTTTAACCATTATTGTATACAATTATCTACTTTATCCATTATTGTATACAATTATCTACTTTAACCATTATTGTATACAATAATCTACTTTAACCATTATTGTTTACAATTATCTACTTTAACCATTATTGTATACAATTATCTACTTTAACCATTATTGTATACAATAATCTACTTTAACCATTATTGTATACAATAATCTACTTTAACCATTATTGTATACAATTATCTACTTAATCCATTATTGTATACAATTATCTACTTTAACCATTATTGTATACAATTATCTACTTTAACCATTATTGTATACAATAATCTACTTTAACCATTATTGTATACAATTATCTACTTTAACCATTATTGTATACAATAATCTACTTTAACCATTATTGTATACAATTATCTACTTTAACCATTATTGTATACAATTATCTACTTTAACCATTATTGTATACAATTATCTACTTTAACCATTATTGTATACAATTATCTACTTTAACCATTATTGTATACAATTATCTACTTAATCCATTATTGTATACAATTATCTACTTTAACCATTATTGTATACAATTATCTATTTTAACCATCATTGTATACAATTATCTATTATAACCATTATTGTATACAATTATCTACTTAATCCATTATTGTATACAATTATCTACTTTATCCATTATTGTATACAATTATCTTCTTTAACCATTATTGTATACAATTATCTACTTTAACCATTATTGTATACAATTATCTACTTTATCCATTATTGTATACAATTATCTTCTTTAACCATTATTGTATACAATTATCTACTTTAACCATTATTGTATACAATTATCTACTTTAACCATTATTGTATACAATTATCTACTTTAACCATTATTGTATACAATTATCTACTTTAACCATTATTGTATACAATTATCTACTTTAACCATTATTGTATACAATTATCTTCTTTAACCATTATTGTATACAATTATCTACTTTATCCATTATTGTATACAATTATCTTCTTTAACCATTATTGTATACAATTATCTATTTTAACCATTATTGTATACAATTATCTACTTAATCCATTATTGTATACAATTATCTACTTTATACAATAATCTACTTTAACCATTATTGTATACAATTATCTTCTTTAACCATCATTGTATACAATAATCTACTTTAACCATTATTGTATACAATAATCTACTTTAACCATTATTGTATACAATTATCTACTTTAACCATTATTGTATACAATAATCTACTTTAACCATTATTGTATACAATTATCTACTTTAACCATTATTGTATACAATTATCAACTTTATCCATTATTGTATACAATTATCTACTTAATCCATTATTGTATACAATTATCTTCTTTAACCATCATTGTATACAATTATCTACTTTAACCATTATTGTATACAATTATCTACTTTAACCATTATTTTATACAATTATCTACTTTAACCATTATTGTATACAATTATCTACTTTATCCATTATTGTATACAATTATCTACTTTATCCATTATTGTATACAATTATCTACTTTAACCATTATTGTATACAATTATCTACTTTAACCATTATTGTATACAATAATCTACTTTAACCATTATTGTATACAATTATCTACTTTAACCATTATTGTATACAATAATCTACTTTAACCATTATTGTATACAATTATCTACTTTAACCATTATTGTATACAATTATCTACTTTAACCATTATTGTATACAATTATCTACTTTAACCATTATTGTATACAATTATCTACTTTAACCATTATTGTATACAATAATCTACTTTAACCATTATTGTATACAATTATCTACTTTAACCATTATTGTATACAATTATCTATTTTAACCATCATTGTATACAATTATCTATTATAACCATTATTGTATACAATTATCTACTTAATCCATTATTGTATACAATTATCTACTTTATCCATTATTGTATACAATTATCTTCTTTAACCATTATTGTATACAATTATCTACTTTAACCATTATTGTATACAATTATCTACTTTATCCATTATTGTATACAATTATCTTCTTTAACCATTATTGTATACAATTATCTACTTTAACCATTATTGTATACAATTATCTACTTTAACCATTATTGTATACAATTATCTACTTTAACCATTATTGTATACAATTATCTACTTTAACCATTATTGTATACAATTATCTTCTTTAACCATTATTGTATACAATTATCTACTTTATCCATTATTGTATACAATTATCTTCTTTAACCATTATTGTATACAATTATCTATTTTAACCATTATTGTATACAATTATCTACTTAATCCATTATTGTATACAATTATCTACTTTATACAATAATCTACTTTAACCATTATTGTATACAATTATCTTCTTTAACCATCATTGTATACAATAATCTACTTTAACCATTATTGTATACAATAATCTACTTTAACCATTATTGTATACAATTATCTACTTTAACCATTATTGTATACAATAATCTACTTTAACCATTATTGTATACAATTATCTACTTTAACCATTATTGTATACAATTATCAACTTTATCCATTATTGTATACAATTATCTACTTAATCCATTATTGTATACAATTATCTTCTTTAACCATCATTGTATACAATTATCTACTTTAACCATTATTGTATACAATTATCTACTTTAACCATTATTTTATACAATTATCTACTTTAACCATTATTGTATACAATTATCTACTTTATCCATTATTGTATACAATTATCTACTTTATCCATTATTGTATACAATTATCAACTTTATCCATTATTGTATACAATTATCTACTTTAACCATTACTGTATACAATTATCTACTTTAACCATTATTGTATACAATTATCTACTTTAACCATTATTGTATACAATTATCTACTTTAACCATTATTGTATACAATTATCTACTTAATCCATTATTGTATACAATTATCTACTTTATCCATTATTGTATACAATAATCTACTTTAACCATTATTGTATACAATTATCTACTTTAACCATTATTGTATACAATTATCTACTTTAACCATTATTGTATACAATTATCTACTTTAACCATTATTGTATACAATTATCTACTTTAACCATTATTGTATACAATTATCTACTTTAACCGTTATTGTATACAATAATCTACTTTAACCATTATTGTATACAATAATCTACTTTAACCATTATTGTATACAATAATCTATTTTAACCATTATTGTATACAATAATCTACTTTAACCATTATTTATACAATAATCTACTTTAACCATTATTGTATACAATAATCTACTTTAACCATTATTGTATACAATTATCTACTTTAACCATTATTGTATACAATAATCTACTTTAACCATTATTGTATACAATTGTCTACTTTAACCATCATTGTATACAATTATCTACTTTAACCATTATTGTATACAATTATCTACTTTAACCATTATTGTATACAATAATCTACTTTAACCATTATTGTATACAATTATCTACTTTAACCATTATTGTATACAATAATCTACTTTAACCATTATTATATACAATAATCTATTTTAACCATTATTGTATACAATTATCTACTTTAACCATTACTGTATACAATTATCTACTTTAACCATTATTGTATACAATAATCTACTTTAACCATTATTGTATACAATTATCTACTTTATCCATTATTGTATACAATTATCTACTTTAACCATTATTGTATACAATTATCTTCTTTAACCATTATTGTATACAATTATCTACTTTAACCATTATTGTATACAATAATCTACTTTAACAATTATTGTATACAATTGTCTACTTTAACCATTATTGTATACAATTATCTACTTTAACCATTATTGTATACAATTATCTACTTTAACCATTATTGTATACAATAATCTACTTTAACCATTACTGTATACAATAATCTACTTTAACAATTATTGTATACAATTATCTACTTTATACAATAATCTACTTTAACAATTATTGTATACAATTATCTACTTTAACAATTATTGTATACAATTATCTATTTTAACCATCATTGTATACAATTATCTACTTTAACCATTATTGTATACAATAATCTACTTTAACAATTATTGTATACAATCATCTACTTTATCCATTATTGTATACAATTATCTACTTTATACAATAATCTACTTTAACAATTATTGTATACAATTATCTACTTTATACAATTATCTACTTTAACCATTATTGTATACAATTATCTACTTTAACCATTATTGTATACAATTATCTACTTTAACCATTACTGTATACAATAATCTACTTTAACCATTATTGTATACAATTATCTACTTTAACCATTATTGTATACAATTATCTACTTTAACCATTATTGTATACAATAATCTACTTTAACCATTATTGTATACAATAATCTACTTTAACCATTATTGTATACAATTATCTACTTTAACCATTATTGTATACAATAATCTACTTTAACAATTATTGTATACAATTATCTACTTTATACAATAATCTACTTTAACAATTATTGTATACAATTATCTATTTTATACAATAATCTACTTTAACCATTATTGTATACAATTATCTACTTTAACCATTATTGTATACAATTATCTACTTTAACCATTACTGTATACAATAATCTACTTTATCCGTTATTGTATACAATTATCTACTTTAACCATTATTGTATACAATTATCTACTTTAACCATTATTGTATACAATTATCTACATTAACCATTATTGTATACAATTATCTACTTAATCCATTATTGTATACAATTATCTACTTTAACCATTATTGTATACAATAATCTACTTTAACAATTATGGTATACAATTGTCTACTTTAACCATTATTGTATACAATTATCTATTTTAACCATCATTGTATACAATTATCTACTTTAACCATTATTGTATACAATTATCTACTTTAACCATTATTGTATACAATTATCTACTTTATCCATTATTGTATACAATAATCTACTTTAACCATTATTTATACAATAATCTACTTTAACCATTATTGTATACAATTATCTACTTTAACCATTATTGTATACAATAATCTACTTTAACCATTATTGTATACAATTATCTACTTTAACCATTATTGTATACAATAATCTACTTTAACCATCATTGTATACAATAATCTACTTTAACCATTACTGTATACAATTATCTACTTTAACCATTATTGTATACAATAATCTATTTTAACCATTATTGTATACAATAATCTATTTTAACCATTATTGTATACAATAATCTATTTTAACCATTATTGTATACAATAATCTATTTTAACCATTATTGTATACAATAATCTATTTTAACCATTATTGTATACAATAATCTATTTTAACCATTATTGTATACAATTATCTACTTTAACCATTATTGTATACAATTATCTACTTTAACCATTATTGTATACAATAATCTATTTTAACCATTATTGTATACAATAATCTATTTTAACCGTTATTGTATACAATAATCTATTTTAACCGTTATTGTATACAATAATCTATTTTAACCGTTATTGTATACAATAATCTATTTTAACCATTATTGTATACAATAATCTATTTTAACCATTATTGTATACAATAATCTACTTTATACAATAATCTACTTTAACCATTATTGTATACAATAATCTACTTTAACCATTATTGTATACAATAATCTATTTTAACCATTATTGTTTACAATAATCTATTTTAACCATTATTGTATACAATTATCTACTTTAACCATTATTATTTATGTTTTTGTTTATATAGATATAAGTGTATACCTGTGAGTGCTTGTTTATATAGATATAAGTGTATACCTGTGAGTGCTTGTTAATATAGATATAAGTGTATACCTGTGAGTGCTTGTTTATATAGATATAAGTGTATACCTGTGAGTGCTTGTTAATATAGATATAAGTGTATACCTGTGAGTGCTTGTTTATATAGATATAAGTGTATACCTGTGAGTGCTTGTTAATATAGATATAAGTGTATACCTGTGAGTGCTTGTTTATATAGATATAAGTGTATACCTGTGAGTGTTTGTTTATATAGATATAAGTGTATACCTGTGAGTGCTTGTTTATATAGATATAAGTGTATACCTGTGAGTGTTTGTTTATATAGATATAAGTTTATACCTGTGAGTGCTTGTTTATATAGATATAAGTGTATACCTGTGAGTGTTTGTTTATATAGATATAAGTGTATACCTGTGAGTGTTTGTTTATATAGATATAAGTGTATACCTGTGAGTGCTTGTTGTCCCCGGCAGGTGACATATGGCCCCTAGACCATCCACTCCTCAGGTAGTCCGAGTTATCCGCGCTGAATCGGGTAGATATCTCCGGGTCAGGCTTGAATCGGATATTTTTTCTGTCAGCTGGGCCTGCTCATCCAGGACACATAAAAAAATATGCCTTTGTTGTCAATATTATTGATAAATACACTACCCAATACTTATGTTTGGTTTTAATTTTAAAGGTTTATCATTTCAGACAAGACATTCATCAGTTTTATAATTTAATTTAGTCAAGAGTTTACATGTACCATTAACGTGCGTCCGTGTGATCCTCTCTGCCACCCAGATAGGGGTTTTCTTGGCCTGGTCATAGGCCAACACATGGTTGTCATACACACGAATGGTTGGTCCCCTGTCAGGGACGCCATGGAGGAGGATGTGTTTGCTAGCAAGCTCAAGAGGTGATTCTACAACAACAACAACAACAGTTTTAGTCACAAACCTTCAACTGGTGGTAAGATCTAAACATCACTCTGTACTAACAAGCAATCGCTGAATTAGACATTAAAGCTACATGTATATAAAGTATACGATAAGCCGTCAGTCAGTTCAAAATGGCACATAAGTTACAACACACCTTTTGAGAAATGAAAATATTTAATTTTTGACTACGGATAGTTCGAAAACACAATTTGATAGAGCTGGGTACCACAAAACAAAAAGTATCACGGTATACCACGGTATTTAGGCTAATACCGCGGTACATACAAGGTATACCACTTTGATTGAATTTTTGAGCTGGCTAAAGGTCTCTGGCTGTTTTTGTTCTGAAGCAAATCAACAAGATGTCTGTCATAAGTTTCTCTTTGTGTTATTCTCTAATATTGTTTGAATGGAGCTATGTTTGTCCTAGTTTAATCAGCAAACTTAAATGAAATTATAATCAAACCATATTGGAATTCCAATTAATCTATGTAACAAAAAGTTCTTTCATAAGTTAAATGAAAGTCCCCAAAAAACCAGTACAGGACTAATGTACCACGGTACGTACCATCACAACTTTATTCCACGGTATGCCCATCTGGTAAAACCACCCAGCCCTACAATTTATGTCCCTAATTTTCTGTGCTTTGTGAATCACCTTGATAATTAGGCCTAATATGTAACTAAACATTAGCCCTACTTATATAGCATTACTCATCTCCAGATGTGCAAAAATATTGTCATTAAAAGCTGTTGTTGTTGAGACTTTAATATTTCGCTTGCATTAAATCTCCGTGAATATATCCACAAAGGAATTATGAAACACCCACTGCTCAAACTCTACAGTGTCTAATGTGCAGGCATTACAAAACAGTACGTTTGACAGCGGGAAAATTCCACGCACAAAAATATTGACTTTAAAGTTATGAATATACTAAAGTGTTGTTCTATTTAATGAATACCGGGTAAGTATTTATTAGGGGCATCTAAATAGCATATCCAGTGATATTTTAGTTTTCAAGGGTCATCTTAAAAGTGTATCAAGTGATATTTTAGTGGTGTTTTTTAGTGTTTAGTGATATTTTAGTGGTGTTTTTAGTGTTTAGTGATATTTTAGTAATTATAGTTTAACTGCTGGGTTTGAGGTAAAAAAAGCAGATTTCTTACACGAGGCTGTCGATGGGGGCTGAATGGTCACCTGAGTTTTGATGTATTAATTAGAACCAAGAACATTTATTGTTGTGTACAGATCATTACACTGAAATCATCATTTACTTAATTTAAAATTGAGCTAAAACACTGACAGGTAAAAAGAGCCCAGGTTGTTATAAGTATATATATAAGTGCAAAGATATAAAAATTGACCTTGACCTTTGACCCAGTGACCCTGACTTTTGATCAGTGGACTCCATGCTTAATTCTGACCAACTTTGCTTCACAATGTCATAACAAAATGTTCATAAGAAAAAAAAAAGGACGGGGACAGACTAAAAGACCAATCCTTGAAGCATATCTGTATAAATTTAAAAGTTTGGTAAATGAGTGAGTATCTCAACTGTTTGCAAGTTCAACAAAAAAATTTGGTCCCTATAGGCGAGGCCAGACCCTGACATCAATGCTAATATTACGATTGTGTTCGTCTCTTTTTTATGCCCGAAACTATATACATGTATAGTTTTGGGGTTGGGATCTCAATCATAATGCAATGTTTAAAAGTTATGACTCAGTAATTAAGTTTGCAAGGGGTGGTAGACCCTGAGATCAAATCTAACATCCTGATTGTGATCGTCTCGTCATGCCCAGCAATTGTATATAGCTTTTGGGTGGGGATCTCAATCGTTATGACTCAAAATTTAGCCTGCAAGGGGTGGCAGACCCAGGAATCAAACCTAAAATCATGATTGTGATTGTCTTCGTCATGCCCATAGAGCAATTGTATACTTTTATCACCCCTCTTTTTAGGTCTGGTAAACGGTCTCATTCCCAATGAAAAAAGGTGTGATTTTCCCCAAATTTCCCAATTCAGACATGTGGATTTACTTGCGTGAGGAGCTTCTTGTGACATAATTAACTTTAATAAGGAACAAGACAGATGGGCTGTATAAATGTCATGAGAACTGACAGTGCTTTAAATAGTAATTTAGAAAAGAAAAAATGTATTTAGTTGTTATAATAGTGTCAAGCCTCCTGGCCTGAAAGCTCAGCCAAACCATGAGTACATTTGTGAATCCATACTACCTAGGGTCATAATGCTACCAGTGTTACATGTTTGGTATCCATTGCTTAGTTTCAGAGAAGAAGTTGCTTAAGTCCCACCATTAGTGCAATTTTGAATCTGGAGCACCTAAGGATGCTTCCTGCCAAATAAGGTTGATTTCCTATTATCCTATCAGTGGTTATGGAGAAACGAAGAAGTAGTTCAAAAAAGTTTTGACGGACGACAGACAACACAGTAGCCATACAAATTGTATATTGGATACAATGATCATTCCCATCAATCATCAACATGACAAAAAAATAACAATGGAATTTTTCAATACCTTAGTTGTGTCACATCATCATCATCATCATCATAATCATCATCCTCCTATAACATAAGAGGCCGCTGGTCGGCCTTTTTATTATCGGATATGATTTTGCCGACTGCGACCTCTTATTTCCGAAGCACTAAATCTTTGATACAGATTCCGCCCTCGATATAAGGGGAATGAAAACGTCTTGAAAAACCTACTTCAGTGATTGACAGTTCATAAAAACAGTGTCTACTCACGTTTTTAACTTTTATATAATGTTGTCTGCTTCACTTTGACATAAAAAAACATTATTTGTATAAAATTGAGTGTTTGACACAAAATTCTCCTGATCATGAATTCATGTTGAATTTATGGAAAGAAATGTTATTTGGACTTTGTTGAACATTTAAATGTAAGTGACACGCTATATTTTTTTCAAAATCCGAACTACGAAAAATTGATCGTCAGCATCGGGAAAATCAGCTATGGGCAGTTAGAGGTTACACGGCGCCTGTCAAAAAGAATTTGGTAAAGGACTGATATAGACTTATATTGTTTTCTTATAAATTATTTTGTTAATGTTATTCTTTTCACTATCAATGTATTATTGAATTATTAAATGTTTTGAATGAAACAAAACAAAAATTCATCAGAGCAGAGACGTATAAAACCAGATCTAGAGCTAGTCCACAGGTTATATCCACTTTTTAAATCGAAATATGAAAATATCAAATAATCTAAATTATTTTTAATTTCATGTCATGAATGTGGTTTTTAAACATGAGCAAAACTTAAAACATGTATTATCATATGATCCTGGTCATCTCCAGTGAGCCCTTTATCAAATTGGTTCCAAAAGTGGATATTTTTCACTTGTGCTGCACACTCGTGAACAAATATCAAAATATTAGCCCCACTCATGAAATATATTTGGTATTACTGAAGACACTGTTACTAGTGTTGGATATCCTCTATATATTTACATTTATATATTTAAGCAGTGATCAATCTACGTGCGAGTCCCGGGTCCAGTACTCATACAACTATGAAAGGACTCGTAGAAATTATGGAAATTACTTCAATTTAACATTGTGGGACCCATAGTTTTCTGCAATATTAACAAAAAGGACCCATGGAAATAAATTGTAAATTGATCACTGTTTAAGTTATAAATATTAACTTATGATAAGGCCAGCTTCTAAGTTCTACACAGGTGAGGTACAGGTAAGAATCACAGGTAGATGGGACTGCCCATTTACTAGTCTGAAGGGTTCTGACTCTCTGACCCGCTAAATATTTTGATGACAGGCGGGTGCGAGAGTCAGAATTCCTGCTTAGTAAAAAAGTGAAAATTTTACAGACCCGTGCACGGGTCACTGTTTAAGCTGTGTTTGTAATCGCGCGAGAATTACGTTCTCGACCTATCTAATTTTGATCATGTGATGTTAGGCGGCGGCCATTTTCAAACAGATGTCAGGAAACTGGTTATTTTTTAGAAATGGATGAAGACAGTTGGTTTACGACCTCCTGTGACTTGATTAAATGTGTAGGTAAGTGGAAAAATATCTGTTCTTTCCATTGATATTTACATGTACATGTGATCGAAAATGTTTCATATTATAAAACACAGCTTAAGGTCTCTCGGTCCGTTGATTATCGTTCTTGGCAAAAACATGGCCGCTTTGACGGATATGAAATTTGATACCTTTCGTGGGTAAGAAATTCACCATACATACGCCGATGATCATGCAATTTGCAATCCGGCAAAGACCCAAGCGTCTGCTAGAATCAATGTAAACGCTAGAAGGTTAAGTTGGTTGCGTAATTATCGACTATATCAACCTGATCTTATGAAAACGTGTTGTGTAAACAATACAGTATGGTATAGGGGAGGTAATTAGTAATTCCAATGTATTTGATTTTGAGTTATTCCCATTTATCAGAAATCTGTTTATTATTATTCTCTTTATTTCCTCCACAAATGAAGATTCACAAATAGAATAAGAATCATATGTTACAATCACATATAAACAAGAATAGTTTGAATATACTAAATACAAAGTTATTTCACACACAAGCAATTTTATTGAAACATCAATTGTTAGCAAATTGGATTATATTTTTAAGCATTTCATTCAGAAAATTTAAATTTGCTAATCTTAGATATTCGTTGCATTCGTTAGACATGTCATAGTCTAACTTGCTTCCTAATAAAGCATTAACTAGATCGAAATCTGATAAATTTTTCAGGTACGCAATAAAATCAATACCCAATATAGTAAATAAAAACACCATAATTTATCACGAATAACAGTATTCTTTTCACAATGTAGAATCATATGCATTAAAGCATCGTTGTATAAAATACCACAGTAGTGGCATAATGCCATATGGTCCAACATATGAGATGTTGTACATAATTTTATGATACAGTGTATAGATTTATAATGTGTAATCTGATACCAGGCGAGTGGATGCGTTCAAATCAGGCTAAAGCAATCGATAAACCTAGTATCTCACTACTTTCAACGCATTATGTGATATGGGAAAATCTATACCTCCTACAATTAAGTCCAGTTGCAGTGAAAGGAGGCAATTGAAATAAAAAAAAACAATAATTCTGATTAATTTCCCCAAATTTTAAGTGAAATAATGTTTTTTGGTTCAATTTTTTCATGCTTTGTTAAATAAGGATTGTTTCTTCATAACATAACTGTAAAAAGTCAGTTTTTCATCCACACAATGTTTTGATATTTGAAAATGTTGATGAAAAACATACATACAGTTACGTGCCATAAGTCTTTCAATTTTTTTTATTTTGCTATATATTCTTTGTATTTCCAACTTTTTTCAATGAATTTTCCTGACTTCGTGTATGGATGGATTTTGACAATTTTTCGCCATTTGGTACAGAAATATACAAGGTTTCCTCTCATAATATTTATTTAATTTTCCATTTTGCATTTATGGAGCTATACAGAATTATCTACACTGCTAATTTCCGTGTGACGCCATTTCTCTATATAACGTTACCAAAATGGCGTCAAAATGGCGTCCCGAAAATTGGATGTTGTAAATAAATTATGATTTCTCTAATTTTACATAACGGAAAACAGTGAAAATATTATGAGATAAAACAGGAAACAATTCTCTATAAGTACACAAAATTTCATTAAAAATGATCCCGAAACGAAGTCAGAAAAATTCATTGAAAAAAGCTGGAAATACAAAGAATATATAGCAAAATAAAAAAAATTGAAAGACTTATGGCACGTAACTGTATAATTGTTTGTTTTGTTGAATAAAAGTTATACGAAACGTAAAATATTTGCCTTCTTTGCTGTTTTATATGTATGTATAATGTTAGGATTGTAATACATTAAAATGTAAATTGTTAGTTCTTGATTTCGCTCTTTCTGGTGTTTTCCCTGAAAATATCAGTTTTTCACCAAAAAAGATTTCTGCTGTTTTTCGCCCAATTAAAACAAAAATACTTGTTCTTTATACACTAGTAAACATTTGAGTGAAATTTCATGAAATTCCTATGGATATTGACAGAGGAACCGAGTGACCTTAAAAGGCGACACGTGCACGGGTCGGTAAAATTTCCACTTTTTTACTAAGGAGGAATTCTGACTCACGCACTCGCCTGAGGTCAAATTATTTAGCGGGTCAGAGAGTCAGAACCCTTCGGACTACCCATATACATGCATTTACCTGTAGGGGTATTTGGCCTTATGGGGTTCAGGGTGTAGTGCACTACTAGTTTACATGTAGTTTAAATGTAGTGCACTACTAGTTTAAACGTAGTGAACTAGGTGTAAAGGTTAGCTTACACTCAACTGTATGGGCAGTTAGAGGTTACACGGCGCCTGTCAAAAAGTATCTCGCCGTGTTAAACCTCAAACAATGTTGGAATACATCATCATCATATATCATCATGATCATCATCGACATCATCGACCAATGCAATCAATAACAAAATAAAAAGTGTAACGACAGAAGCACAGGTAAACTGTCTCTACTGTAATCAGCCAAGCATGACGAATAATGGCCAGAATTAGAACCAAATATCATTCACGACCACAGACACGACACGTGTTCGCTGATCAATCACAGAGAAATATTAATTATTTTAAGATACACATTACCTGAAGATGGCTCGTCTTTTGTCACCATGTAATACACAACTACTGACGCGTAAGATGCCACAGAGCCAAAAAGGAAGCTCCTCAAAGACATGATCCTCTCACAAATTTGAAACCACCCCGCCAATATCAACAACACGGAAATTTCACAGAAGAGTTCGAAGTCTTGATTCAAACCGAAAGTAGTATCTGACATGATCATGAATGTGTTTGAATCAGAAGAAACCGTCATGTAAAGCGTTTTTGTGACCACTTCCTTCTAAATAGTGGGTTTCTTCAACGACATAAATAAACTAGAAGTTTCCTTCACCCGTCTTGCCAGCCGAAGTTAACAACTGAGGTACATGTAACTATTTGCAAATAATATCAATTAATATAAATCGATTATGCATAACATTGTCAGAGAAACTAAACCGAAAGTTACAGTAGCCCAGGGACGTTACTGTACTGTATAATAATTAGATCTAGGCCAAAATGAAAACAAGTTCTTTTTTATAGGCATAAAGCCAAACTTAAATATAGCTTACTCTACGGAAGGAAAACATATTGTCGGTCTATACAAAGTTGATTGAGTTTCTGTCAGTATATAAAAAAAAATGTTTATATATATGGAGCCGTGGCCCATTACAGAATAATGGGAGGCTCATTTCACACATATATATTTATTATTTACTAACAGAAACTCAAGCAACTGTGGTCTACATTGTATAATAGACGTTTCGGTCTCTGGGCCACCTTGATAGTTTCTTCCTCTTTGTTTATAATTATATAATTATATATGTTTGTTAATTAGTGGTATTGCATGGGACAGTCTTTTGTGACCAAACATTAGAATTTAAAAGCCTCATTCTCCAGACCAGTTGACGTTTTTATGTCAGAGGAGTATATAATTGTAGCAGATCTGGACCGGGTCGATCGTTGGCGACCAGATAGCCCAATTATGGTTGATCGTCCGTCTAGAGTTTGGAAAGTCCCGGGTTCGAACCCCGGTCTGGCCGTGCAATTTTTCCTCTCCTATTACAATATTATCCAGGTTGGGACTGGAAAAATAAAATCTTAAGCCCAAAACCTACCACACCAAATTGCACTTTGATTTTAGTACCTTTTTAGATGATTATAATGTCAAGTCTTACTCAAATCGTAGAACAGGCTACAAGGAAAGATAACACGCTTGACTTGGTTTAAATAACAAATGTACATAAAACCATCAAACCAAAACCCAATCTGTTGAACCTTGGATCACTCCTGATATAAAACATCTCAGGAAACAAGACAGACTCTATACAAACAGGTTAAAAAGCCTGGTAATCTGAACATGAGGTCTAAATACAATGCTGTAAAGAGATCGAGACATCCAAACTCAGAAGGTCCTTATACTGGCAGTATGTTGAAGGCATCCTTACCCCACAAGAAAATGACAAAAATTTCAGTGCCTCCAAAAGATTCTGGTCATACATAAAGCATAAAAGGACTGACTATTTAAGGATTGTACCTCATTTTGACTGCATATATGCAGTCAAAATGAGGTACAATCCATATATTTACATCATTATTAATTTTCAAGTGTTATACAAAGAAAACAACTTTCAAAGCCGGTTGCTACAATTGGTAACTACGATGGCCGTGGTTGCTAAGATAATAAAGTCCCAATGAATTTTCATCGATATATTGATAAGTTTAGAAAATACACAATGAACAAACACTATTTTTTTTCAATATATCATTTGTTAATTTGATATCAAATAATTTCACCAGCACTTCGATTGCATTTCTAAAGTTATTGATAACGGTTGTTATATGTACACGCATTGACACAGTGATCTGGTTGTGATGCGGTCGGACGTCACAACTGCAGGGTGCTGCCATCTTTGCGTTACCGTCACCGACGCTATATTTGAACAAATATCAATCCACCAAGCCTTTTTTCACTGCGTATACCCTAATATATTCGCAGTCAGAGTTTACTAAGCTCAAGAAGGTAGAGGTGTAAATATAATGATGTATACGTCAAATGGTAAACTTATAACTGACCCTATTGTCAAGGCTGATATCCTGAACAACCAGTTCCAGTCTGTCTTTAGCCCTGACAGTGTATTATCTCCTGATGAATTCACCAAAAATGTAGCACTCCATCTTCTCCCCAGTATCATGAAATACCAGAATTTGATATAACTCAAATTGGTGTCCCCAAAGATAACTTCAAAAATTAAAAACTAGTAAAGCAGCTGGACCTGATGAGGAGATCGAAGTCTAAGATCTTGAAAGACCTCTCTCCATCATCTTGAATCTGTTCATTCTGGCACAGTCCATTCCGATTGGAGGTTAGCACATGTCCCTATAAAAAGGGCTCTAAACTAAATCCAGATAACTAGACCAATTTCTCTCACATGTATTTGTATTTGTTCCTGTTGTGTTATGAAGGATAACATTCTTTTTTTTTTTCAATGAAAGAACTTTTCTCTCCCCAAAATTGCTGAATTTGGTCATGATCAGTGCCCTGTAGGAGTTCGAAGTACATGTAGATCTCTCAAATATATGTTGGTGATTATATAATATTCTTTCCGGGTGATTTAAGTTGTGACAATGTTTAAGTGTTATATTGATTGTATTTTCCTATGTTGCTGTAGCGTGTATGGCCCACCAATGTCAATCATAGCCAGCACTCGACAAGAGGAGAAAGACCGCCGACTGGCTATCCTTATACAGCAACAGGAAACATTGGCAGCAAGACAACTTGGCAAGACTGGTAGGTTACAGCTGATAATCTTTATAGTAGTACAGACTGGTAGGTTACAGCTGATAATCTTTATACTGTAGTAGTACAGACTGGTAGGTTACAGCTGATAATCTTTATCATGTAGTAGTACAGACTGGTAGGTTACAGCTGATAATCTTTATACTGTAGTAGTACAGACTGGTAGGTTACAGCTGATAATCTTTATACTGTAGTAGTTCAGACTGGTAGGTTACAGCTGATAATCTTTATCATGTAGTAGTACAGACTGGTAGGTTACAGCTGATAATCTTTATACTGTAGTAGTACAGACTGGTAGGTTACAGCTGATAATCTTTATACTGTAGTAGTTCAGACTGGTAGGTTACAGCTGATAATCTTTATCATGTAGTAGTACAGACTGGTAGGTTACAGCTGATAATCTTTATACTGTAGTAGTACAGACTGGTAGGTTACAGCTGATAATCTTTATACTGTAGTAGTTCAGACTGGTAGGTTACAGCTGATAATCTTTGTAGTAGTACAAACGTGAAAACGGTTCAATAAATGTAACCGCATGAAGTTTGCACAAGCCGTAGCTAGCTCCGCCCATGTCAATTGTTGATGACGTCATACAATTGTGATTCGAATAGGATAATTTGCAGAGTTCCGCCCACATGTATTGTTGCCGACGTCATAGAAATTTTGCTCGTTCTCAAGTATAGTTATTGGAAAATAACTGTATTTTGTGGTACAATGGTTATCGAGTGAATATCAGTGTCAACTGTAAATATAACTTTGTAACCTGTCATGGAAGATCATTAAAACTGTGCATGATAGTTACCACTATGTGTCTGTACTTTAATTATGTCATTCAGAGACATAACATACTAAGTCAGATAGGAAACAATAGAATTACCAAGTCAGATAGGAAATAATAGAATTACCAAGTCAGATAGGAAATAATAGAATTACCAAGTCTGTAATTACTTATAATACTGAAGTCTGTAATTACTGATACTCAAGTCTGTTATCAAAGATACTCAAGTCTGTAATCACTGATACTCAAGTCTGTAATCACTGATACTCAAGTCTGTAATCATTGATACTCAGGTCTGTAATCATTGATACTCAAGTCTGTAATCATTGATACTCAAGTCTGTAATCATTGATACTCAGGTCTGTAATCACTGATAATCAGGTCTGTAATCATTGATACTCAAGTCTGTAATCATTGATACTCAGGTCTGTAATCACTGATAATCAGGTCTGTAATCATTGATACTCAAGTCTGTAATCACTGATACTTAAGTCTGTAATCATTGATACTCAAGTCTGTAATCATTGATACTCAGGTCTGTAATCATTGATACTCAAGTCTGTAATCACTGATACTCAAGTCTGTAATCATTGATACTCAAGTCTGTAATCATTGATACTCAGGTCTGTAATCATTGATACTCAAGTCTGTAATCATTGATACTCAGGTCTGTAATCATTGATACTCAAGTCTGTAATCACTGATACTCAAGTCTGTAATCATTGATACTCAAGTCTGTAATCATTGATACTCAGGTCTGTAATCATTGATACTCAAGTCTGTAATCACTGATACTCAAGTCTGTAATCATTGATACTCAGGTCTGTAATCACTGATAATCAGGTCTGTAATCACTGATAATCAGGTCTGTAATCATTGATACTCAGGTCTGTAATCACTGATAATCAGGTCTGTAATCATTGATACTCAAGTCTGTAATCATTGATACTCAGGTCTGTAATCACTGATAATCAGGTCTGTAATCATTGATACTCAAGTCTGTAATCACTGATAATCAGGTCTGTAATCATTGATACTCAGGTCTGTAATCACTGATAATCAGGTCTGTAATCATTGATACTCAAGTCTGTAATCACGGATACTCATGTCTGTAATCACTGATACTCAGGTCTGTAATCATTGATACTCAAGTCTGTAATCACTGATACTCAGGTCTGTAATCATTGATACTCATGTCTGTAATCACTGATACTCAGGTCTGTAATCATTGATACTTAAGTCTGTAATCACTGATAATCAGGTCTGTAATCATTGATATTCAAGTCTGTAATCATTGATACTCAAGTCTGTAATCATTGATACTCAAGTCAGTAATCACTGATACTCAAGTCTGTAATCATTGATACTCAGGTCTGTAATACTCAAGTCTGTAATCACTGATAATCAGGTCTGTAATCATTGATACTCAAGTCTGTAATCATTGATACTCAAGTCTGTAATCATTGATACTCAAGTCTGTAATCATTGACACTCAAGTCTGTAATCATTGAGACTCAAGTCTGTAATCACTGATAATCAGGTCTGTAATCATTGATACTCAAGTCTGTAATCATTGATACTCAAGTCTGTAATCATTGATAATCAGGTCTGTAATCATTGATACTCAATCTGTAATCATTGATACTCAAGTCTGTAATCATTGACACTCAAGTCTGTAATCATTGAGACTCAAGTCTGTTATTACTGATACTCAATCTGTAATAATTGATTCTCAAGTCTGTAATCACTGATACTCAATCTATAATAATTGATTCTCAAGTCTGTTATTACTGATACTCAATCTGTAATAATTGATTCTCAAGTCTGTAATTACTGATACTCAGGTCTGTAATTACTGATACACAGGTCTGTAATCATTGATACTCAAGTCTGTAATCATTGATACTCAAGTCTGTAATCATTGATACTCAAGTCTGTAATTACTGATACTCAAGTCTGAAATCATTGATACTCAAGTCTGTAATTACCGATACTCAAGTCTGAAATCATTGATACTCAAGTCTGTAATCACTGATACTCAAGTCTGTAATCTCTGATACTCAAGTCTGTAATCTCTGATACTCAAGTCTGTAATCACTGATACTCAAGTCTGTAATCTCTGATACTCAAGTCTGTAATCTCTGATACTCAAGTCTGTAATCACTGATACTCAAGTCTGTAATCTCTGATACTCAAGTCTGTAATCTCTGATACTCAAGTCTGTAATCACTGATACTCAAGTCTGTAATCACTGATACTCAAGTCTGTAATCATTGATACTCAAGTCTGTAATCATTGATACTCAAGTCTGTAATCACTGATACTCAAGTCTGTAATTACTGATACTCAGGTATGTAATCACTGATACTCAAGTCTGTAATCATTGATACTCAAGTCTGTAATTACCGATACTCAAGTCTGTAATCATTGATACTCAAGTCTGTAATCATTGATACTCAAGTCTGTAATCTCTGATACTCAAGTCTGTAATTACCGATACTCAAGTCTGTAATCACTGAGACTCAAGTCTGTAATACTCAAGTCTGAAATCATTGATACTCAAGTCTGTAATTACCGATACTCAAGTCTGTAATCACTGATACTCAAGTCTGTAATACTGATACTCAGGTCTGTAATTACTGATACTCGAGTCTGTAATCACTGATACTCAAGTCTGTAATTACTGATACTCAGGTATGTAATCATTGATACTCAAGTCTGTAATCACTGATAATCAGGTCTGTAATCATTGATACTCAAGTCTGTAATCATTGATACTCAAGTCTGTAATACTCAAGTCTGTATTCATTGATACTCAGGTCTGTAATCACTGATACTCAATCTGTAATACTCAAGTCTGTATTCATTGATACTCAAGTCTGTAATCACTGATACTCAATCTGTAATACTCAAGTCTGTATTCATTGATACTCAAGTCTGTAATCACTGATACTCAGGTCTGTAATACTCAAGTCTGTAATTACTGATACTCAAGTCTGTAATCATTGATACTCAGGTCTGTAATCATTGATACTCAGGTCTGTAATCACTGATACTCAGGTCTGTAATCACTGATACTCAGGTCTGTAATCACTGATACTCAAGTCTGTAATTACTGATACTCAGGTATGTAATCATTGATACTCAAGTCTGTAATCATTGATACTCAAGTCTGTAATCATTGATACACAAGTCTGTAATCATTGATACTCAAGTCTGTAATCATTGATACTCAGGTCTGTAATTACTGATACTCAGGTCTGTAATCATTGATACTCAGGTCTGTAATCATTGATACTCAAATCTGTTATACTCAAGTCTGTAATCACTGATACTTAAGTCTGTAATCATTGATACTCAGGTCTGTAATCATTGATACTCAAGTCTCTAATCACTGATACTCAGGTCTGTAATCATTGATACTCAAGTCTGTAATCACTGATACTCAGGTCTGTAATCATTGATACTCAGGTCTGTAATCATTGATACTCAAGTCTCTAATCACTGATACTCAGGTCTGTAATCATTGATACTCAGGTCTGTAATCACTGATACTCAAGTCTGTAATCACTGATACTTAAGTCTGTAATCACTGATACTCAGGTCTGTAATCACTGATACTCAAGTCTGTAATCACTGATACTCAGGTCTGTAATTACTGATTATCAGGTCTGTAATCATTGATACTCAGGTCTGTAATTACTGATACTCAGGTCTGTAATCATTGATACTCAGGTCTGTAATCATTGATACTCAGGTCTGTAATACTCAAGTCTGTAATTACTGATACTCAGGTCTGTAATCATTGATACTCAGGTCTGTAATCATTGATACTCAGGTCTGTAATACTCAGGTCTGTAATTACTGATACTCAGGTCTGTAATCATTGATACTCAGGTCTGTAATTACTGATACTCAGGTCTGTAATCATTGATACTCAGGTCTGTAATCATTGATACTCAGGTCTGTAATACTCAAGTCTGTAATTACTGATACTCAAGTCTGTAATCACTGATACTCAGGTCTGTAATCACTGATACTCAAGTCTGTAATCATTGATACTCAAGTCTGTAATCATTGATACTCAAGTCTGTTATACTCAAGTCTGTAATACTCAAGTCTGTAACACTAATACCCAGGTATTTTATGATTTGACAGTATGATACACAGTCATTTGTAGACATATGTACATGGTTTGGATGTTGCTGACCTGTCAATGTACTTACAAGTTTGTAACTAAAAACATGTTTTTGTTTATCCGTAGGATACCAACATACTGGAGATGTTGATAGGGCCATCAAAAACAGTTTTTATTACGGTCAATTAAAAGGCAGCACAGTGAAGATTAACCATTTAGGGGATATAGAAACTGATGGACCGCCAACAGGTCAAACATATCCAGATCCCCAGCTGACACTTGGTAAAGGAAATCTACCTACAGGCCAGGACGATAGTACAGCTATCCTAATGATGTCCTCTAGCAGAGCTAGACAGCCCCAAGTGTCAGATAGTTCTGAGTATAGTCACGAGGTACGACAACAAACGGCACCTGTTGATGGTGAGGACAACCCTAATGACCAAACAAATGGAAATAGATATACGCCTTCAAATTTCAAGGAAAACAATTTATCAAATGATGATGAAGTAAGCCCTGAAATTCAAGGAGCTACAAATTTCATTAGAACTGAGCGACGAAGGAGTCTAGGGAATGAGGATGAAGAAGAAATTTCTAGAGAAATTGAAGAGCTGTTGAAAATTGGGGCAATAAGCTCATCTGAGGCAGAAACAATCCAGGAGAGTCAGCAACGGAAGTTCAGGTTAAATAACATGACTAAATGGCAGAGAAATAGTGAAGATGAACAACTACAACCATTTGTATTCGATACTGATGGAATTCCTATTAACTGGACAGATGACATGGAATCAACAAGTCAGGGACCTGGACACTCAATGGATGTTAGGCTTGTTGAGTTACTTCCAGGACAAATGGAATATGATAAAATTGATGAGGAGTTCAAAGAAACAGGAATAAAAATTGCTAAAATAGAACGTATACAAAACACCTATTTATTAGAGAGATTTCAATCAGAGATGGAGGACACAATACGACGAAGACATCCAGGTGAGATATTCTTCTTCTCCATTAGGGACACATTCAGGTGAGATATTCTTCTTCTCCCTTAGGGACACATCCAGGTGAGATATTCTTCTTCTCCTTTAGGGACACATTCAGGTGAGATATTCTTCTTCTCCCTTAGGGACACATCCAGGTGAGATATTCTTCTTCTCCATTAGGGACACATTCAGGTGAGATATTCTTCTTCTCCATTAGGGACACATTCAGGTGAGATATTCTTCTTCTCCATTAGGGACACATTCAGGTGAGATATTCTTCTTCTCCTTTAGGGACACATCCAGGTGAGATATTCTTCTTCTCCATTAGGGATACATTCAGGTGAGATCATACTTCTTCTCCCTTAGGGACACATTCAGGTGAGATATTCTTCTCCCTTAAGGACACATTCAGGTGAGATATTCTTCTTCTCCCTTAGGGACACATTCAGGTGAGATATTCTTCTTCTCCATTAGGGATACATTCAGGTGAGATATTCTTCTTCTCCCTTAGGGACACATTCAGGTGAGATAATCTTCTTCTCCATTAGGACCACATTCAGGTGAGATATTCTTCTTCTCCCTTAGGGACACATTCAGGTGAGATAATCTTCTCCATTAGGGACACATTCAGGTGAGATAATCTTCTTCTCCATTAGGGACACATTCAGGTGAGATAATCTTCTCCTCTATTAGGGACACATTCAGGTGAGATAATCTTCTTCTCCCCTAGGGACACATTCAGGTGAGATATTCTTCTTCTCCATTAGGGACACATTCAGGTGAGATAATCTTCTTCTCCATTAGGGACACATTCAGGTGAGATAATCTTCTCCTCTATTAGGGACACATTCAGGTGAGATAATCTTCTTCTCCCTTAGGGACACATTCAGGTGAGATATTCTTCTTCTCCATTAGGGACACATTCAGGTGAGATATTCTTCTTCTCCTTTAGGGACACATCCAGGTGAGATATTCTTCTTCTACTTTAGGGGCACATTCAGGTGAGATATTCGTCTTCTCCATTAGGGACACATTCAGGTGAGATATTCTTCTTCTCCATTAGGGACACATTCAGGTGAGATATTCTTCTTCTCCATTAGGGACACATTCAGGTGAGATAATCTTCTTCTCCATTAGGGACACATTCAGGTGAGATATTCTTCTTCTCCTTTAGGGACACATTCAGGTGAGATATTCTTCTTCTCCTTTAGGGGCACATTCAGGTGAGATATTCTTCTTCTCCATTAGGGACACATTCAGGTGAGATATTCTTCTTCTCCATTAGGGACACATTCAGGTGAGATAATCTTCTTCTCCCTTAGGAACACATCCAGGTGAGATAATCTTCTTCTCCTTTAGGGACACATCCAGGTGGGATATTCTTCTTTTCATTTAGGGACACATTCAGGTGAGATATTCTTCTTCTCCATTAGGAACACATCCAGGTGAGATATTCTTCTTCTCCCCTAGGGACACATTCAGGTGAGATATTCGTCTTCTCCATTAGGGACACATTCAGGTGAGATATTCTTCTTCTCCATTAGGGACACATTCAGGTGAGATATTCTTCTTCTCCTTTAGGGACACATTCAGGTGAGATATTCTTCTTCTCCATTAGGGACACATCCAGGTGAGATATTCTTCTTCTCCCTTAGGGACACATTCAGGTGAGATATTCTTCTTCTCCCTTAAGGACACATTCAGGTGAGATATTCTTCTTCTCCCTTAGGGACACATCCAGGTGAGATATTCTTCTTCTCCTTTAGGGACACATTCAGGTGAGATATTCTTCTTCTCCATTAGGGACACATTCAGGTGAGATATTCTTCTTCTCCCTTAGAGACATGTTCAGGTGAGATATTCTTCTCCCTAAGAGACACATTCAGGTGAGATATTCAGGTGAGATATTCTTCTTCTCCCTTAGGGACACATTCAGGTGAGATATTCTTCTCCTCCCTTAGGGACACATCAAGGTGAGATAATCTTCTTCTCCCTTAGAGACACGTTCAGGTGAGATATTCTTCTCCCTAAGAGACACATTCAAGTGAGATATTCTTCTTCTCCATTAGGACCACATTCAGGTGAGATCATTCTTCTTCTCCCTTAGGGACACATTCAGGTGAGATATTCTTCTTCCTTAGGGACACATTCAGGTGAGATATTCTTCTTCTCCCTTAGGGACACATTCAGGTGAGATATTCTTCTTCTCCATTAGGGACACATTCAGGTGAGATATTCTTCTTCTCCCTTAGGGACACATTCAGGTGAGATATTCTTCTTCTCCATTAGGGACACATTCAGGTGAGATATTCTTCTTCTCCATTACGGACACATTCAGGTGAGATATTCTTCTTCTCCCTTAGGGACACATTCAGGTGAGATATTCTTCTTCTCCATTAGGGACACATCCAGGTGAGATATTCTTCTTCTCCCTTAGAGACATGTTCAGGTGAGATATTCTTCTCCATTAGGGACACATTCAGGTGAGATATTCTTCTCCCTTAGGGATACATTCAGGTGAGATATTCTTCTTCTCCCTTAGGGACACATTCAGGTGAGATAATCTTCTTCTGATTAGGGACACATTCAGGTGAGATATTCTTCTTCTCCTTTAGGGACACATTCAGGTGAGATATTCTTCTCCCTTAGGGATACATTCAGGTGAGATATTCTTCTTCTCCTTTAGAGACACATTCAGGTGAGATATTCTTCTCCCTTAGGGATACATTCAGGTGAGATATTCTTCTTCTCCATTAGGGACACATTCAGATGAGATATTCTTCTTCTCCATTAGGGACACATTCAGGTGAGATATTCTTCTTCTCCCTTAGGGACACATTCAGGTGAGATATTCTTCTTCTCCATTAGGGACACATTCAGGTGAGATATTCTTCTTCTCCATTAGGGACACATTCAGGTGAGATATTCTTCTTCTCCCTTAGGGACACATTCAGGTGAGATAATCTTCTTCCGATTAGGGACACATTCAGGTGAGATATTCTTCTTCTCACTTAGGGACACATTCAGGTGAGATATTCTTCTTCTCCATTAGGGACACATTCAGGTGAGATATTCTTTTTCTCCCTTAGGGACACATTCAGGTGAGATATTCTTCTTCTCCATTAGGACCACATTCAGGTGAGATATTCTGCTTCTCCATTAGGGACACATTCAGGTGAGATATTCTTCTCCTTTAGGGAGACATTCAGGTGAGATATTGTGCTTCTCCTTTAGAGACACATCCAGGTGAGATATTCTTCTCCTTTAGGGAGACATTCAGGTGAAAAATTCTGCTTCTCCCGGCCAAAGGGAGACATTCAGGTGATAATAGAGGGAAATGTGTTGATATATTCTGCTTCTCCCTAGAGAGAGACTTATACATCTCACTTGGAGTAAAATGTCTAGGGTTGTTTTTTAATTACCCACTATCTGGAAGATTTTTGTGTGTTTAGGTTTTGATCTGAACATACGCTACCTGTACCATGGTACTAAGGCTGACAAGAGTCGAGTGTGTGAGGAAGGACTTGACCAACGACTCAGTCGACTTGGCTACTTTGGGAAAGGTATTTATTTCAGGTAAGTCTGAACCAATTTATAGGATTGATTTCGAAATAAGGTGGAAAAGACTGAAATTTAGATTAAAAGCTGTTATACATTAATCACCATTACATCTACAGTGTAACTTATTACATAAGAAAATCATCATCCTTTTTAGGTCACCTGAGACGAAGTCTCATGTGACCTTTTCTATTCATTTTTTGTTGTCGTGTGTCTGTAAACAATTTACATTTTGAACTTCTTTTCAAAACCCTGAACCAATTCAAAAGAAGTTTGACAGGAACCTTCCCTGGCCACATATGCACCAAAAATGTGAATGTTGTGGTCCTTAGTGGGAGGGGCTCAAAAGGGGTCAAATAGTTTTCAAAAATCTTCTTCTCCAGACTCAGATATGCTGGAATCACATACTCTTCATAAATGGAAACTAAAGGTGCTTTATCAAAATCATGAATTTCTGGCCCCTGGACTTCACATTACCCCCTGGGGAGGGGGTGAAGTTAACTATTATAGTTTTATTGGAAAATGACTCTTTTGGATATATTTTGTTCATTTTCAGTTGGAAATAATTGAAACTTGGTTTGAATAATGTCCAGGACATGACGGTTTGACGTTGGGAAAAAAACTTGACTCTGGCCCACCCCTGGGGCGGTGGGGAGGGGCTCAAAAGGATGAAATTGACTGAAATTTCAACAATCTTCTCCAGACCCAGATATGCTGGAATCAAATACTATTCACCAATTGAAAGGTCTAAAGGTGCTTTATCAAAATTGTGAATTTCAGGCCCCCCAGATTTCAGGTTCCCCTCTGTGGAGGGAGTGAAATTAACTATAGTTTATATAGGAAAATGACACTTTTGGATATACTGGGTATTTTGTTCATTTTCAGTGGAGGATAACAGTTTTAATCTGGCAATTGGGAGAGGCTCAAACGCTTCAAATTGGCTAAAATTTCAAAACTTGTAGTGTGTTCATTATACTTACAGTGACAGTCCCTTGTAGTGTGTACATTATACTTACAGTGACAAACCCTTGTAGTGTGTACATTATACTTACAGTGACAGACCCTTTGTAGTGTGTACATTATACTTACAGTGACAGCCCCTTGTAGTGTGTACATGATACTAACAGTGACAGCCCCTTGTAGTGTGTACATTATACTTACAGTGACAGCCCCTTGTAGTGTGTACATTATACTAACAGTGACAGCCCCTTGTAGTGTGTACATTATACTAACAGTGACAGACCCTTGTAGTGTGTACATTGTACTTACAGTGACAGACCCTTGTAGTGTGTACATTATACTTACAGTGACAGCCCCTTGTAGTGTGTACATTATACTTACAGTGAGATACCCTTTGTAGTGTGTACATTGTACTTACAGTGATAGCCCCTTGTAGTGTGTACATTATACTTACAGTGAGATACCCTTTGTAGTGTGTACATTATACTTACAGTGACAGCCCCTTGTAGTGTGTACATTATACTTACAGTGAGATACCCTTTGTAGTGTGTACATTGTACTTACAGTGATAGCCCCTTGTAGTGTGTACATTATACTTACAGTGAGATACCCTTTGTAGTGTGTACATTATACTTACAGTGACAGCCCCTTGTAGTGTGTACATTATACTTACAGTGACAGCCCCTTGAAGTGTGTACATTATACAGAGAACATGGACAGTCAACATGGCGACGCCTACATCCTCAAGTGCCGAGTCATTTTAGGGGACTCCAAAGTAAGTATTCCACAACTAACTTCTTATTAGATATTTGTTTACAGATGTAATTGTCCAGGTACTCATTAGGATAATGAAAAGTTAGAATAGAAGTTGCAAATGGTTCCAATACCAATATACAGTAATATACAGTAAACCAACTTATTTTTGGGTGCAATTAATTTTTACGTATTTCGAGGTTGATTAAGATTTGCAAAATAGTTTCAGCAGTCATAGGAATGCCAACTGGAAGAGTACTGTACTGTAATGTACATAGGGTTTATGATCATATTTATCGTGAAATTCAATCCCCCTAAAATAGTCATTTCATATGAAAACGTGAAATTAAGTCGCCACGAAAATAAGTGGTTTAAAGTAGCAGAAGGACATTATAAAAACCCAGTATGACTGATGACTGATGTGACTGATGACTGGTGTGACTGATGACTGATGTGACTGATGACTGGTGTGACTGATGACTGATGTGACTGATGACTGGTGTGACTGATGACTGGTGTGACTGATGACTGATGTGACTGATGACTGATGACTGATGTGACTGATGACTGGTAAGACTGATGACTGGTGTGACTGATGACTGATGACTGGTAAGACTGATGACTGATGTGACTGATGACTGGTGTGACTGATGACTGATGTGACTGATGACTGGTGTGACTGATGACTGATGTGACTGATGACTGGTGTGACTGATGACTGATGTGACTGATGACTGGTGTGACTGATGACTGATGTGACTGATGACTGATGTGACTGATGACTGGTGTGACTGATGACTGATGTGACTGATGACTGGTGTGACTGATGACTGGTGTGACTGATGACTGATGACTGATGACTGGTGTGACTGATGACTGATGTGACTGATGACTGGTGTGACTGATGACTGGTGTGACTGATGACTGGTGTGACTGATGACTGGTGTGACCGATGACTGGTGTGACTGATGACTGATGTGACTGATGACTGGTGTGACTGATGACTGGTGTGACTGATGACTGATGACTGGTGTGACTGATGACTGATGACTGATGACTGGTGTGACTGATGACTGATGTGACTGATGACTGATGTGACTGATGACTGATGTGACTGATGACTGATGACTGATGACTGGTGTGACTGATGACTGATGACTGGTGTGACTGATGACTGATGACTGATGACTGGTGTGACTGATGACTGATGACTGATGACTGATGACTGGTGTGACTGATGACTGATGACTGGTGTGACTGATGACTGGTGTGACTGATGACTGATGTGACTGATGACTGGTGTGACTGATGACTGGTAAGACTGATGACTGGTGTGACTGATGACTGATGACTGGTAAGACTGATGACTGATGTGACTGATGACTGGTGTGACTGATGACTGATGTGACTGATGACTGGTGTGACTGATGACTGATGTGACTGATGACTGGTGTGACTGATGACTGGTGTGACTGATGACTGATGACTGGTGTGACTGATGACTGATGACTGGTGTGACTGATGACTGATGTGACTGATGACTGATGTGACTGATGACTGATGTGACTGATGACTGATGACTGATGACTGGTGTGACTGATGACTGGTGTGACTGATGACTGATGTGACTGATGACTGATGTGACTGATGACTGATATGACTGATGACTGATGTGACTGATGACTGGTAAGACTGATGACTGGTGTGACTGATGACTGATGTGACTGATGACTGATGTGACTGATGACTGATGTGACTGATGACTGATGTGACTGATGTCTGGTAAGACTGATGACTGATGTGACTGATGACTGATGTGACTGATGACTGGTAAGACTGATGACTGGTGTGACTGATGACTGGTGTGACTGATGACTGATGTGACTGATGACTGATGTGACTGATGACTGGTGTGACTGATGACTGATGTGACTGATGACTGATGTGACTGATGTCTGGTAAGACTGATGACTGATGTGACTGATGACTGGTAAGACTGATGACTGGTGTGACTGATGACTGGTGTGACTGATGACTGGTGTGACTGATGACTGATGACTGGTGTGACTGATGACTGATGACTGGTGTGACTGATGACTGATGTGACTGATGACTGATGTGACTGATGACTGATGTGACTGATGACTGGTGTGACTGATGACTGATGACTGATGACTGGTGTGACTGATGACTGATGACTGGTGTGACTGATGACTGATGACTGGTGTGACTGATGACTGATGTGACTGATGACTGGTGTGACTGATGACTGGTGTGACTGATGACTGATGACTGGTGTGACTGATGACTGATGTGACTGATGACTGGTGTGACTGATGACTGGTGTGACTGATGACTGGTGTGACTGATGACTGATGACTGGTGTGACTGATGACTGATGACTGGTGTGACTGATGACTGATGTGACTGATGACTGGTGTGACTGATGACTGGTGTGACTGATGACTGATGACTGGTGTGACTGATGACTGATGTGACTGATGACTGGTGTGACTGATGACTGATGACTGATGACTGGTGTGACTGATGACTGGTGTGACTGATGACTGGTGTGACTGATGACTGGTGTGACTGATGACTGATGACTGGTGTGACTGATGACTGATGACTGGTGTGACTGATGACTGGTGTGACTGATGACTGGTGTGACTGATGACTGGTGTGACTGATGACTGATGTGACTGATGACTGGTGTGACTGATGACTGATGACTGGTGTGACTGATGACTGATGTGACTGATGACTGGTGTGACTGATGACTGATGACTGATGACTGGTGTGACTGATGACTGGTGTGACTGATGACTGGTGTGACTGATGACTGGTGTGACTGATGACTGGTGTGACTGATGACTGGTGTGACTGATGACTGATGTGACTGATGACTGGTAAGACTGATGACTGGTGTGACTGATGTGACTGATGACTGGTGTGACTGATGACTGGTGTGACTGATGACTGGTGTGACTGATGACTGGTAAGACTGATGACTGATGTGACTGATGACTGATGTGACTGATGACTGGTGTGACTGATGACTGATGACTGATGACTGGTGTGACTGATGACTGGTGTGACTGATGACTGGTGTGACTGATGACTGGTAAGACTGATGACTGGTGTGACTGATGACTGATGTGACTGATGACTGGTGTGACTGATGACTGATGACTGGTAAGACTGATGACTGGTGTGACTGATGACTGGTGTGACTGATGACTGATGACTGATGTGACTGATGACTGGTGTGACTGATGACTGGTGTGACTGATGACTGGTGTGACTGATGACTGATGTGACTGATGACTGGTGTGACTGATGACTGATGTGACTGATGACTGGTGTTACTGATGACTGATGACTGGTGTGACTGATGACTGATGTGACTGATGACTGGTGTGACTGATGACTGATGTGACTGATGACTGGTGTTACTGATGACTGATGACTGGTGTGACTGATGACTGGTGTGACTGATGACTGGTGTGATTGATGACTGGTGTGACTGATGACTGGTGTGACTGATGACTGGTGTGACTGATGACTGGTGTGACTGATGACTGATGTGACTGATGACTGGTAAGACTGATGACTGATGTGACTGATGACTGGTGTGACTGATGACTGGTGTGACTGATGACTGGTGTGACTGATGACTGATGTGACTGATGACTGGTGTTACTGATGACTGATGACTGGTGTGACTGATGACTGATGTGACTGATGACTGGTGTGACTGATGACTGATGTGACTGATGACTGGTGTTACTGATGACTGATGACTGGTGTGACTGATGACTGGTGTGACTGATGACTGGTGTGATTGATGACTGGTGTGACTGATGACTGGTTTGACTGATGACTGATGTGACTGATGACTGGTGTGACTGATGACTGGTAAGACTGATGACTGATGTGACTGATGACTGATGTGACTGATGACTGGTGTGACTGATGACTGGTGTGACTGATGACTGATGTGACTGATGACTGGTGTGACTGATGACTAGTGTGACTGATGACTGATGTGACTGATGACTGATGTGACTGATGACTGGTGTGACTGATGACTGGTGTGACTGATGACTGGTGTGACTGATGACTGATGTGACTGATGACTGATGTGACTGATGACTGGTGTGACTGATGACTGGTGTGACTGATGACTGGTGTGACTGATGACTGGTGTGACTGATGACTGGTGTGACTGATGACTGGTGTGACTGATGACTGATGACTGGTGTGACTGATGACTGGTGTTACTGATGACTGGTGTGACTGATGACTGGTGTGACTGATGACTGGTGTGACTGATGACTGGTGTGACTGATGACTGGTGTGACTGATGACTGGTGTGACTGATGACTGGTGTGACTGATGACTGGTGTTACTGATGACTGGTGTGACTGATGACTGGTGTGACTGATGACTGATGTGACTGATGACTGGTGTGACTGATGACTGGTGTGACTGATGACTGGTGTTACTGATGACTGGTGTGACTGATGACTGGTGTGACTGATGACTGGTGTGACTGATGACTGGTAAGACTGATGACTGATGACTGATGACTGATGACTGGTGTGACTGATGACTGATGTGACTGATGACTGGTGTGACTGATGACTGATGTGACTGATGACTGGTGTGACTGATGACTGATGTGACTGATGACTGGTGTGACTGATGACTGATGACTGATGACTGGTGTGACTGATGACTGGTGTGACTGATGACTGGTGTGACTGATGACTGGTGTGACTGATGACTGGTGTGACTGATGACTGGTGTGACTGATGACTGATGACTGATGACTGATGACTGGTGTGACTGATGACTGGTGTGACTGATGACTGGTGTTACTGATGACTGGTGTGACTGATGACTGGTGTGACTGATGACTGGTGTGACTGATGACTGGTGTTACTGATGACTGGTGTGACTGATGACTGGTGTGACTGATGACTGATGTGACTGATGACTGGTGTGACTGATGACTGGTGTGACTGATGACTGGTGTGACTGATGACTGATGACTGGTGTGACTGATGACTGATGTGACTGATGACTGGTGTGACTGATGACTGATGTGACTGATGACTGGTGTGACTGATGACTGATGACTGATGACTGGTGTGACTGATGACTGATGACTGGTAAGACTGATGACTGGTGTGACTGATGACTGGTGTGACTGATGACTGATGACTGGTGTGACTGATGACTGATGTGACTGATGACTGGTGTGACTGATGACTGATGACTGATGTCACTGATGACTGGTGTGACTGATGACTGATGACTGATGACTGGTGTGACTGATGACTGATGTGACTGATGACTGGTGTGACTGATGACTGGTGTGACTGATGACTGATGACTGGTAAGACTGATGACTGATGTGACTGATGACTGGTGTGACTGATGACTGGTGTGACTGATGACTGGTGTGACTGATGACTGGTGTGACTGATGACTGATGACTGATGACTGGTAAGACTGATGACTGATGTGACTGATGACTGGTGTGACTGATGACTGGTGTGACTGGTGTGACTGGTGTGACTGATGACTGGTGTGACTGATGACTGGTGTGACTGATGACTGGTGTGACTGATGACTGGTGTGACTGATGACTGGTGTGACTGATGACTGGTGTGACTGATGACTGGTGTGACTGATGACTGATGACTGATGACTGGTGTGACTGATGACTGATGTGACTGATGACTGGTGTGACTGATGACTGGTGTGACTGATGACTGATGTGACTGATGACTGGTGTGACTGATGACTGATGTGACTGATGACTGGTGTGACTGATGACTGGTGTGACTGATGACTGGTGTGACTGATGACTGATGACTGATGACTGGTGTGACTGATGACTGGTGTGACTGATGACTGATGACTGATGACTGGTGTGACTGATGACTGATGTGACTGATGACTGGTGTGACCGATGACTGGTGTGACTGATGACTGGTGTGACTGATGACTGGTGTGACTGATGACTGATGTGACTGATGACTGGTGTGACCGATGACTGGTGTGACTGATGACTGGTGTGACTGATGACTGGTGTGACTGATGACTGATGACTGGTGTGACTGATGACTGGTGTGACTGATGACTGATGTGACTGATGACTGGTGTGACTGATGACTGATGTGACTGATGACTGGTGTGACTGATGACTGGTGTGACTGATGACTGGTGTGACTGATGACTGATGTGACTGATGACTGATGACTGGTGTGACTGATGACTGGTGTGACTGATGACTGATGTGACTGATGACTGGTGTGACTGATGACTGATGTGACTGATGACTGGTGTGACTGATGACTGGTGTGACTGATGACTGGTGTGACTGATGACTGATGACTGATGACTGATGTGACTGATGACTGGTGTGACTGATGACTGATGACTGATGACTGGTGTGACTGATGACTGATGTGACTGATGACTGGTGTGACCGATGACTGGTGTGACTGATGACTGGTGTGACTGATGACTGGTGTGACTGATGACTGATGTGACTGATGACTGGTGTGACCGATGACTGGTGTGACTGATGACTGGTGTGACTGATGACTGATGTGACTGATGACTGGTGTGACTGATGACTGATGACTGATGTGACTGATGACTGATGTGACTGATGACTGATGTGACTGATGACTGGTGTGACCGATGACTGGTGTGACTGATGACTGATGACTGATGACTGGTGTGACTGATGACTGATGTGACTGATGACTGGTGTGACCGATGACTGGTGTGACTGATGACTGGTGTGACTGATGACTGGTGTGACTGATGACTGATGTGACTGATGACTGGTGTGACTGATGACTGGTGTGACTGATGACTGATGTGACTGATGACTGGTAAGACTGATGACTGGTGTGACTGATGACTGATGTGACTGATGACTGGTGTGACTGATGACTGGTGTGACTGATGACTGGTGTGACTGATGACTGGTAAGACTGATGACTGATGTGACTGATGACTGGTAAGACTGATGACTGGTAAGACTGATGACTGGTGTGACTGATGACTGATGACTGGTAAGACTGATGACTGGTGTGACTGATGACTGGTGTGACTGATGACTGATGTGACTGATGACTGGTGTGACTGATGACTGATGTGACTGATGACTGATGTGACTGATGACTGGTGTGACTGATGACTGATGACTGGTAAGACTGATGACTGGTGTGACTGATGACTGGTGTGACTGATGACTGGTGTGACTGATGACTGGTGTGACTGATGACTGGTGTGACTGATGACTGATGACTGGTAAGACTGATGACTGGTGTGACTGATGACTGGTGTGACTGATGACTGATGTGACTGATGACTGATGACTGATGACTGGTGTGACTGATGACTGATGTGACTGATGACTGATGTGACTGATGACTGGTGTGACTGATGACTGATGACTGGTAAGACTGATGACTGGTGTGACTGATGACTGGTGTGACTGATGACTGGTGTGACTGATGACTGGTGTGACTGATGACTGATGTGACTGATGACTGGTGTGACTGATGACTGATGTGACTGATGACTGGTGTGACTGATGACTGGTGTGACTGATGACTGGTGTGACTGATGACTGGTGTGACTGATGACTGATGTGACTGATGACTGGTGTGACTGATCACTGATGATTGGCCTTTTGGTACATGTACCTGGGATAGTGTGCTCTTATTAAGTTCCTCAAAGAAATTAACATGGCCAACATTTAAATTCACAGTGGTCAAATATTTAAAAACCGAATTGAAAAGCGTTTTTGATGTTAACAAGGAGTCACAGAGTAATAATTGTTGTCTAGTATGTACTTCTAGTGGAGTGCTCTAAAGTCCTCAAATATATAACTGTAAAGGTCACGGTGGTCCGATGTAGAAGTGGAACTTCAGCACTATCACTAATACACTATGCCTTGTGATGATGCTTGACCATTAGTTCCTCTGAGTTGTGTGTTTGAAACCCACGTACAATGTAGGGCAGTAGCCAGGTACTGACCATAGGTCGGTGGTTTTTCTCCAGGTACTCTGGCTTTCCTCCATCTCCAAAACCTGGCACGTCCTTATTTTACCCTGGATGTTAATAGGACTTAAAACAAAACAAAAACAAATATTGAGACAGTAATATAAAGTTCTATTTAGTCAAAGTGACTTAATATATTTTGATATATTTTAGATACTTTTATTTGAATACTTTCCATTGATTAAATAAATATCAACATGAGTAATACTGGGCTTTTGCTATACAAAATAAATAGACAGAAACAATTAAAACAAGATTCTATTCTCTCAACAAGATCAACGTAATTGTAATGTAATTGCACAGAATGTTTTATATGTATACATACTGATTCCTGTTTACAGTGCTTTCCTCAAGGTCAGTATGACACCACCTTGAAACGAGAACCAGAGAAGGAAGCCGTTCGGTCTGGAATGTGGAGGTTTTACGACTCCGTAGTGGTCAGTGTTTTACTACTTTTTCAAATTAAAAAAAAAAATTGACCTTATCCGCACCAATTTGATATGTAGCAGAATAATGGTATTGTAAACATTAAATGAGGATTCCATTTTTCGAATCAGACAAAATTCTGCAACCACTGATTGGTGGAAACTCATATAACAACCAATTTTGTTCATATTTAGTATGTAAGTGTGCAAGTGGTAATACTGTTGCTTCCATTTACAAATTTGATAATTAATGGCCGCCATATATTTAACAAATTCACCAATTCTGCATAAGTTTTGTTTGTATAGGCCTACAGGTATTGTGAACACAAATGTGGATTCTGTTTGAAAGCTAGAAGACAAAATGACCATCCTTTCCTGTCTTCTGATTGGTCGAAATTCACATATTGACAAATTTCATTCAAAATCGTTACGCAGGGACATGATGGTACCATAAACACAACTGCAGCTTTTGTTTTCAGATTGGACAATGACTGATATATATTTTTGAACGTAAACTAATTAAACTTCATGCTGGTGTTCATAATGGTAAGGAGGGTTGCAAATTGCCTTTCATTTTATAATTTGTGAACAAAAAGAACTACTGCAGCCTCTCATTAATACAATTATATATATAGTAGTCATACTTTAATTGCATTTTGCATTTAGGTGAATTTTGACATCTGCATGTCTTGGTCCCCCATAACGATTAGTACTTGTTCACAGATAGAATCACATCCTCTTGCCAGATTTTGACCTATCAGACACTAATAAAAATATGTTATTCATACCTTTCATAAGACTTCTTTCATAATTGTTAAATTTGTATAGTCACAGACTTAAGCATCTAATCTAATTCCTTGATAGTTCATAAAGCCCTGTTAATTTTAAAACATAAAAGCATCTTTTAAAATTTTCGAATTTTAATTTGAATCGTTACATGAAATTGTATTTTATTCATGTTTATAAAGAAAGTATCGAATGATTTCCTTCCATTAAACAGGGCAGTAACATGCCTGGTTATGTCAGGCTGGAGATCCCTATTCTTCATTATATTGATTTTATCATCTGTATTCATATATTTTTAAAACCAAAAACAAAAGTTGCACATTTTTCTAACAAAAACTTGATTTCGGAGTAAAGATCATATTAAATGGGAAAGTGTCTTACATCCTTATCTTTACGTGAACAAGCCTGTCTGATATAGGTATGAGGGGCTTGGGGTACTTGTCGGGCTTCCTTGCGAGGGACAGGCTGCCACTGCGAAATAACAATATTCTAATTATCTTTGTATTCTCAGTATATTATGGAGCACTCTTGCTTATTACTGTTTTATATCCGGTGTTTTTTTTCCCAAATTGTATCTCATTTTCTTGTTTCAATAAAAATTGTGTCCTCCATTCCTCCAGATCCTCAACCTTCTTACTGTGTTTTAACCCTCCAGGGTTGCCCACGGGACTACAACGAGTTTGTAGTGTACGAAAACAGACGCGCCATGATTGAGTACATTATTACCTTCAAACTAAGTCCAGAAGGAACGGCAGCGATGCAACAGCTAAACACAACTTCAGTGTCCAACACTACAGGTAAAGTATATATAACACCCCTTCAGTATCCCCGGCCAACACTACAGGTAAGGTATATATAACACCCCTTCAGTGTGCCCAGCCAACACTACAGGTAAGGTATATATAACACCCCTTCAGTGTGCCCGCCCAACACTACAGGTAAGGTATATATAACACCCCTTCAGTGTGCCCGGCCAACACTACAGATAAGGTATATATAACACCCCTTCAGTGTGCCCGGCCAACACTACAGGTAAGGTATATATAACACCCCTTCAGTGTGCCCGGCCAACACTACAGGTAAGGTATATATAACACCCCTTCAGTGTGCCCGGCCAACACTACAGGTAAGGTATATATAACACCCCTTCAGTGTGCCCGGCCAACACTACAGGTAAGGTATATATAACACCCCTTCAGTGTGCCCGGCCAACACTACAGGTAAGGTATATATATCACCCCTTCAGTGTGCCCGGCCAACACTACAGGTAAGGTATATATAACACCCCTTCAGTGTGCCCGGCCAACACTACAGGTAAGGTATATATAACACCCCTTCAGTGTGCCCGGCCAACACTACAGGTAAGGTATATATAACACCCCTTCAGTGTGCCCGGCCAACACTACAGATAAGGTATATATAACACCCCTTCAGTGTGCCCGGCCAACACTACAGGTAAGGTATATATAACACCCCGTCAGTGTGCCCGGCCAACACTACAGGTAAGGTATATATAACACCCCTTCAGTGTCCCCGACCAACACTACAGGTAAGGTATATATAACACCCCTTCTGTGTCCCCGGCCAACTGATGAGCGATACAGGCCCTCTGGACCTCTTGTTTTGTGTGATCGTGAAGGCCTGTTGGGACATTTGTCATTCAACTTTTTGACATCAAACTAATGATTTCAAATTCTGAAAAGTGTGTGAGGCACTAGAAACTCTGCTGTCAGCATTTTGTGATGAGCTTCATTCTTACCTGACAGGTGGAGAAGGTGAACTAGGTGAGGATAATCATCTTGACCGGATCAGAGAAGTGCGAGAGGCAGTTCGTAGGAAGAGATGTCAGGACAGAGGCATAATGTACAGGGAACCAAACCAGGTTTGTTGTTTTGTCTCATAAGGTAATGTACAGGGAACCAAACCAGGTTTGTTGTTTTGTCTCATAAGGTAATGTACAGGGAACCAAACCAGGTTTGTTGTTTTGTCTCATAAGGTAATGTACAGGGAACCAAACCAGGTTTGTTGTTTTGTCTCATCAGGTAATGTACAGTGAACCAAACCAGGTTTGTTGTTTTGTCTCATGAGGTAATGTACAGGGAACCAAACCAGGTTTGTTGTTTTATCTCGTAACGTTGACATACGATATAAATGTTAGAAGTTGGGAACATTGACATACAATATAAATGGGAGAAGTCGGGAACATTGACATACAATATAAATGTGAGAAGTCGGGAACATTGACATACAATATAAATGTGAGAAGTCGGGAACATTGACATACAATATAAATGTGAGAAGTCAGGAACATTGACATACAATATAAATGTAAGTCAGGAACATTGACATACAATATAAATGTGAGAAGTCGGGAACATTGACATACAATATAAATGTGAGAAGTCGGGAACATTGACATATAACATAAATGTGAGAAGTCGGGAACATTGACATACAATATAAATGTGAGAAGTCGGGAACATTGACATACAATATAGATGTGAGAAGTCGGGAACATTGACATACAATATAAATGTGAGAAGTCAGGAACATTGACATACGATATAAATGTAAGTCAGGAACATTGACATACAATATAAATGTGAGAAGTCGGGGAACATTGACATACGATATAAATGTGAGAAGTCAGGAACATTGACATACAATATAAATGTGAGAAGTCAGGAACATTGACATACGATATAAATATAAGTCAGGAACATTGACATACAATATAAATGTGAGAAGTCAGGAACATTGACATACGATATAAATGTAAGTCAGGAACATTGACATACAATATAAATGTGAGAAACGATATAAATGTAAGTCAGGAACATTGACATACAATATAAATGTGAGAAGTCAGGAACATTGACATACAATATAAATGTGAGAAGTCAGGAACATTGACATACGATATAAATGTAAGTCAGGAACATTGACATACAATATAAACGTGAGAAGTCGGGAACATTGACATACAATATAAATGTGAGAAGTCAGGAACATTGACATACGATATAAATGTGAGAAGTCAGGTACATTGACATACAATATAAATGTGAGAAGTCAGGGAACATTGACATACGATATAAATGTGAGAAGTCGGGAACATTGACATACAATATAAATGTGAGAAGTCAGGAACATTGACATACAATATAAATGTGAGAAGTCGGGAACATTGACATACAATATAAATGTGAGAAGTCGGGAACATTGACATACAATATAAATGTGAGAAGTCGGGAACATTGACATACAATATAAATGTAAGTCGGGAACATTGACATACAATATAAATGTGAGAAGTAATGAACATTGACATACAATATAAATGTGAGAAGTCAGGGAACATTGACATACAATATAAATGTGAGAAATCGGGAACATTGACATACAATATAAATGTGAGAAGTCGGGAACATTGACATACAATATAAATGTGAGAAGTCAGGAACATTGACATACGATATAAATGTAAGTCAGGAACATTGACATACAATATAAATGTGAGAAACGATATAAATGTAAGTCAGGAACATTGACATACAATATAAATGTGAGAAGTCAGGAACATTGACATACAATATAAATGTGAGAAGTCAGGAACATTGACATACGATATAAATGTAAGTCAGGAACATTGACATACAATATAAATGTGAGAAGTCAGGAACATTGACATACAATATAAATGTGAGAAGTAATGAACATTGACATACAATATAAATGTAAGAAGTCGGGAACATTGACATACAATATAAATGTGAGAAGTCAGGAACATTGACATACAATATAAATGTGAGAAGTCAGGAACATTGACATACAATATAAATGTGAGAAGTCAGGAACATTGACATACAATATAATTGTGAGAAGTTGGGAACATTGACATACAATATAAATGTAAGTCAGGAACATTGACATACAATATAAATGTGAGAAGTCGGGGAACATTGACATACGATATAAATGTGAGAAGTCAGGAACATTGACATACAATATAAATGTGAGAAGTCGGGGAACATTGACATACGATATAAATGTAAGAAGTCAGGAACATTGACATACAATATAAATGTGAGAAGTCAGGAACATTGACATACGATATAAATGTAAGTCAGGAACATTGACATACAATATAAATGTGAGAAGTCAGGAACATTGACATACAATATAAATGTGAGAAGTCAGGAACATTGACATACGATATAAATGTAAGTCAGGAACATTGACATACGATATAAATGTAAGTCAGGAACATTGACATACAATATAAATGTGAGAAGTCAGGAACATTGACATACAATATAAATGTGAGAAGTCAGGAACATTGACATATGATATAAATGTAAGTCAGGAACATTGACATACAATATAAACGTGAGAAGTCGGGAACATTGACATACAATATAAATGTAAGTCGGGAACATTGACATACAATATAAATATGAGAAGTCAGGAACATTGACATACGATATAAATGTGAGAAGTCAGGAACATTGACATACAATATAAATGTGAGAAGTCAGGAACATTGACATACAATAAAAATGTGAGAAGTCGGGAACATTGACATACAATATAAATGTGAGAAGTAATGAACATTGACATACGATATAAATGTGAAAAGTCGGGAATATTGACATACAATATAAATGTGAGAAACGATATAAATGTAAGTCAGGAACATTGACATACAATATAAATGTGAGAAGTCAGGAACATTGACATACAATATAAATGTGAGAAGTCAGGAACATTGACATACGATATAAATGTAAGTCAGGAACATTGACATACAATATAAACGTGAGAAGTCGGGAACATTGACATACAATATAAATGTGAGAAGTCAGGAACATTGACATACGATATAAATGTGAGAAGTCAGGTACATTGACATACAATATAAATGTGAGAAGTCAGGGAACATTGACATACGATATAAATGTGAGAAGTCGGGAACATTGACATACAATATAAATGTGAGAAGTCAGGAACATTGACATACAATATAAATGTGAGAAGTCGGGAACATTGACATACAATATAAATGTGAGAAGTCGGGAACATTGACATACAATATAAATGTGAGAAGTCGGGAACATTGACATACAATATAAATGTAAGTCGGGAACATTGACATACAATATAAATGTGAGAAGTAATGAACATTGACATACAATATAAATGTGAGAAGTCAGGGAACATTGACATACAATATAAATGTGAGAAATCGGGAACATTGACATACAATATAAATGTGAGAAGTCGGGAACATTGACATACAATATAAATGTGAGAAGTCAGGAACATTGACATACGATATAAATGTAAGTCAGGAACATTGACATACAATATAAATGTGAGAAACGATATAAATGTAAGTCAGGAACATTGACATACAATATAAATGTGAGAAGTCAGGAACATTGACATACAATATAAATGTGAGAAGTCAGGAACATTGACATACGATATAAATGTAAGTCAGGAACATTGACATACAATATAAATGTGAGAAGTCGGGAACATTGACATACAATATAATTGTGGAAGTTGGGAACATTGACATACAATATAAATGTGAGAAGTCAGGAACATTGACATACGATATAAATGTGAGGTGTAATGAACATTGACATACAATATAAATGTGAGAAGTCAGGAACATTGACATACAATATAAATGTGAGAAGTCAGGAACATTGACATACGATATAAATGTGAGGTGTAATGAACATTGACATACAATATACATGTGAGAAGTCAGGAACATTGACATACGATATAAATGTGAGAAGTCAGGTACATTGACATACAATATAAATGTGAGAAGTCAGGGAACATTGACATACGATATAAATGTGAGAAGTCGGGAACATTGACATACAATATAAATGTGAGAAGTCAGGAACATTGACATACAATATAAATGTGAGAAGTCAGGAACATTGACATACAATATAAATGTGAGAAGTCGGGAACATTGACATACAATATAAATGTAAGTCGGGAACATTGACATACAATATAAATGTGAGAAGTAATGAACATTGACATACAATATAAATGTGAGAAGTCAGGGAACATTGACATACAATATAAATGTGAGAAATCGGGAACATTGACATACAATATAAATGTGAGAAGTCGGGAACATTGACATACAATATAAATGTGAGAAGTCAGGAACATTGACATACGATATAAATGTAAGTCAGGAACATTGACATACAATATAAACGTGAGAAACGATATAAATGTAAGTCAGGAACATTGACATACAATATAAATGTGAGAAGTCAGGAACATTGACATACAATATAAATGTGAGAAGTCAGGAACATTGACATACGATATAAATGTAAGTCAGGAACATTGACATACAATATAAACGTGAGAAGTCGGGAACATTGACATACAATATAAATGTGAGAAGTCAGGAACATTGACATACGATATAAATGTGAGAAGTCAGGTACATTGACATACAATATAAATGTGAGAAGTCAGGGAACATTGACATACGATATAAATGTGAGAAGTCGGGAACATTGACATACAATATAAATGTGAGAAGTCAGGAACATTGACATACAATATAAATGTGAGAAGTCAGGAACATTGACATACAATATAAATGTGAGAAGTCGGGAACATTGACATACAATATAAATGTGAGAAGTCGGGAACATTGACATACAATATAAATGTAAGTCGGGAACATTGACATACAATATAAATGTGAGAAGTAATGAACATTGACATACAATATAAATGTGAGAAGTCAGGGAACATTGACATACAATATAAATGTGAGAAATCGGGAACATTGACATACAATATAAATGTGAGAAGTCGGGAACATTGACATACAATATAAATGTGAGAAGTCAGGAACATTGACATACGATATAAATGTAAGTCAGGAACATTGACATACAATATAAATGTGAGAAACGATATAAATGTAAGTCAGGAACATTGACATACAATATAAATGTGAGAAGTCAGGAACATTGACATACAATATAAATGTGAGAAGTCAGGAACATTGACATACGATATAAATGTAAGTCAGGAACATTGACATACAATATAAACGTGAGAAGTCGGGAACATTGACATACAATATAAATGTGAGAAGTCAGGAACATTGACATACGATATAAATGTGAGAAGTCAGGTACATTGACATACAATATAAATGTGAGAAGTCAGGGAACATTGACATACGATATAAATGTGAGAAGTCGGGAACATTGACATACAATATAAATGTGAGAAGTCAGGAACATTGACATACAATATAAATGTGAGAAGTCAGGAACATTGACATACAATATAAATGTGAGAAGTCGGGAACATTGACATACAATATAAATGTGAGAAGTCGGGAACATTGACATACAATATAAATGTAAGTCGGGAACATTGACATACAATATAAATGTGAGAAGTAATGAACATTGACATACAATATAAATGTGAGAAGTCAGGGAACATTGACATACAATATAAATGTGAGAAATCGGGAACATTGACATACAATATAAATGTGAGAAGTCGGGAACATTGACATACAATATAAATGTGAGAAGTCAGGGAACATTGACATACAATATAAATGTGAGAAGTCAGGGAACATTGACATACGATATAAATGTGAGAAGTCAGGAACATTGACATACAATATAAATGTGAGAAGTCAGGAACATTGACATACAATATAAATGTGAGAAGTAATGAACATTGACATACAATATAAATGTAAGAAGTCGGGAACATTGACATACAATATAAATGTGAGAAGTCAGGAACATTGACATACAATATAAATGTGAGAAGTCAGGGAACATTGACATACAATATAAATGTGAGAAGTCAGGGAACATTGACATACGATATAAATGTGAGAAGTCAGGAACATTGACATACAATATAAATGTGAGAAGTCAGGAACATTGACATACAATATAAATGTGAGAAGTAATGAACATTGACATACAATATAAATGTAAGAAGTCGGGAACATTGACATACAATATAAATGTGAGAAGTCAGGAACATTGACATACAATATAAATGTGAGAAGTCAGGAACATTGACATACAATATAAATGTGAGAAGTCAGGAACATTGACATACAATATAATTGTGAGAAGTCAGGAACATTGACATACAATATAAATGTAAGTCAGGAACATTGACATACAATATAAATGTGAGAAGTCGGGGAACATTGACATATGATATAAATGTAAGTCAGGAACATTGACATACGATATAAATGTAAGAAGTCAGGAACATTGACATACAATATAAATGTGAGAAGTCAGGAACATTGACATACAATATAAATGTGAGAAGTCGGGAACATTGACATACAATATAAATGTGAGAAGTCAGGAACATTGACATACAATATAAATGTGAGAAGTCAGGAACATTGACATATGATATAAATGTAAGTCAGGAACATTGACATACAATATAAACGTGAGAAGTCGGGAACATTGACATACAATATAAATGTAAGTCGGGAACATTGACATACAATATAAATATGAGAAGTCAGGAACATTGACATACGATATAAATGTGAGAAGTCAGGAACATTGACATACAATATAAATGTGAGAAGTCAGGAACATTGACATACAATATAAATGTGAGAAGTCAGGGAACATTGACATACGATATAAATGTGAGAAGTCGGGAACATTGACATACAATATAAATGTGAGAAGTCAGGAACATTGACATACAATATAAATGTGAGAAGTCAGGAACATTGACATACAATATAAATGTGAGAAGTCGGGAACATTGACATACAATATAAATGTGAGAAGTCGGGAACATTGACATACAATGTAAATGTAAGTCGGGAACATTGACATACAATATAAATGTGAGAAGTAATGAACATTGACATACAATATAAATGTGAGAAGTCAGGGAACATTGACATACAATATAAATGTGAGAAATCGGGAACATTGACATACAATATAAATGTGAGAAGTCGGGAACATTGACATACAATATAAATGTGAGAAGTCAGGAACATTGACATACGATATAAATGTAAGTCAGGAACATTGACATACAATATAAATGTGAGAAACGATATAAATGTAAGTCAGGAACATTGACATACAATATAAATGTGAGAAGTCAGGAACATTGACATACAATATAAATGTGAGAAGTCAGGAACATTGACATACGATATAAATGTAAGTCAGGAACATTGACATACAATATAAATGTGAGAAGTCGGGAACATTGACATACAATATAATTGTGGAAGTTGGGAACATTGACATACAATATAAATGTGAGAAGTCAGGAACATTGACATACGATATAAATGTGAGGTGTAATGAACATTGACATACAATATAAATGTGAGAAGTCAGGAACATTGACATACAATATAAATGTGAGAAGTCAGGAACATTGACATACGATATAAATGTGAGGTGTAATGAACATTGACATACAATATAAATGTGAGAAGTCAGGAACATTGACATACGATATAAATGTGAGAAGTCAGGTACATTGACATACAATATAAATGTGAGAAGTCAGGGAACATTGACATACGATATAAATGTAAGAAGTCGGGAACATTGACATACGATATAAATGTGAGAAGTCGGGAACATTGACATACAATATAAATGTGAGAAGTCAGGGAACATTGACATACGATATAAATGTGAGAAGTCGGGAACATTGACATACAATATAAATGTGAGAAGTCAGGAACATTGACATACAATATAAATGTGAGAAGTCAGGAACATTGACATACAATATAAATGTGAGAAGTCGGGAACATTGACATACAATATAAATGTGAGAAGTCGGGAACATTGACATACAATATAAATGTAAGTCGGGAACATTGACATACAATATAAATGTGAGAAGTAATGAACATTGACATACAATATAAATGTGAGAAGTCAGGGAACATTGACATACAATATAAATGTGAGAAATCGGGAACATTGACATACAATATAAATGTGAGAAGTCGGGAACATTGACATACAATATAAATGTGAGAAGTCAGGAACATTGACATACGATATAAATGTAAGTCAGGAACATTGACATACAATATAAATGTGAGAAACGATATAAATGTAAGTCAGGAACATTGACATACAATATAAATGTGAGAAGTCAGGAACATTGACATACAATATAAATGTGAGAAGTCAGGAACATTGACATACGATATAAATGTAAGTCAGGAACATTGACATACAATATAAACGTGAGAAGTCGGGAACATTGACATACAATATAAATGTGAGAAGTCAGGAACATTGACATACGATATAAATGTGAGAAGTCAGGTACATTGACATACAATATAAATGTGAGAAGTCAGGGAACATTGACATACGATATAAATGTAAGAAGTCGGGAACATTGACATACAATATAAATGTGAGAAGTCAGGAACATTGACATACAATATAAATGTGAGAAGTCAGGAACATTGACATACAATATAAATGTGAGAAGTCAGGGAACATTGACATACAATATAAATGTGAGAAGTCAGGGAACATTGACATACGATATAAATGTGAGAAGTCAGGAACATTGACATACAATATAAATGTGAGAAGTCAGGAACATTGACATACAATATAAATGTGAGAAGTAATGAACATTGACATACAATATAAATGTAAGAAGTCGGGAACATTGACATACAATATAAATGTGAGAAGTCAGGAACATTGACATACAATATAAATGTGAGAAGTCAGGAACATTGACATACAATATAAATGTGAGAAGTCAGGAACATTGACATACAATATAATTGTGAGAAGTCAGGAACATTGACATACAATATAAATGTAAGTCAGGAACATTGACATACAATATAAATGTGAGAAGTCGGGGAACATTGACATATGATATAAATGTAAGTCAGGAACATTGACATACGATATAAATGTAAGAAGTCAGGAACATTGACATACAATATAAATGTGAGAAGTCAGGAACATTGACATACAATATAAATGTGAGAAGTCGGGAACATTGACATACAATATAAATGTGAGAAGTCAGGAACATTGACATACAATATAAATGTGAGAAGTCAGGAACATTGACATATGATATAAATGTAAGTCAGGAACATTGACATACAATATAAACGTGAGAAGTCGGGAACATTGACATACAATATAAATGTAAGTCGGGAACATTGACATACAATATAAATATGAGAAGTCAGGAACATTGACATACGATATAAATGTGAGAAGTCAGGAACATTGACATACAATATAAATGTGAGAAGTCAGGAACATTGACATACAATATAAATGTGAGAAGTCAGGGAACATTGACATACGATATAAATGTGAGAAGTCGGGAACATTGACATACAATATAAATGTGAGAAGTCAGGAACATTGACATACAATATAAATGTGAGAAGTCAGGAACATTGACATACAATATAAATGTGAGAAGTCGGGAACATTGACATACAATATAAATGTGAGAAGTCGGGAACATTGACATACAATGTAAATGTAAGTCGGGAACATTGACATACAATATAAATGTGAGAAGTAATGAACATTGACATACAATATAAATGTGAGAAGTCAGGGAACATTGACATACAATATAAATGTGAGAAATCGGGAACATTGACATACAATATAAATGTGAGAAGTCGGGAACATTGACATACAATATAAATGTGAGAAGTCAGGAACATTGACATACGATATAAATGTAAGTCAGGAACATTGACATACAATATAAATGTGAGAAACGATATAAATGTAAGTCAGGAACATTGACATACAATATAAATGTGAGAAGTCAGGAACATTGACATACAATATAAATGTGAGAAGTCAGGAACATTGACATACGATATAAATGTAAGTCAGGAACATTGACATACAATATAAATGTGAGAAGTCGGGAACATTGACATACAATATAATTGTGGAAGTTGGGAACATTGACATACAATATAAATGTGAGAAGTCAGGAACATTGACATACGATATAAATGTGAGGTGTAATGAACATTGACATACAATATAAATGTGAGAAGTCAGGAACATTGACATACAATATTAATGTGAGAAGTCAGGAACATTGACATACGATATAAATGTGAGGTGTAATGAACATTGACATACAATATAAATGTGAGAAGTCAGGAACATTGACATACGATATAAATGTGAGAAGTCAGGTACATTGACATACAATATAAATGTGAGAAGTCAGGGAACATTGACATACGATATAAATGTAAGAAGTCGGGAACATTGACATACGATATAAATGTGAGAAGTCGGGAACATTGACATACAATATAAATGTGAGAAGTCAGGGAACATTGACATACGATATAAATGTGAGAAGTCGGGAACATTGACATACAATATAAATGTGAGAAGTCAGGAACATTGACATACAATATAAATGTGAGAAGTCAGGAACATTGACATACAATATAAATGTGAGAAATCGGGAACATTGACATACAATATAAATGTGAGAAGTCGGGAACATTGACATACGATATAAATGTGAGAAGTCAGGTACATTGACATACAATATAAATGTGAGAAGTCAGGGAACATTGACATACGATATAAATGTGAGAAGTCGGGAACATTGACATACAATATAAATGTGAGAAGTCAGGAACATTGACATACAATATAAATGTGAGAAGTCAGGAACATTGACATACAATATAAATGTGAGAAGTCGGGAACATTGACATACAATATAAATGTAAGTCGGGAACATTGACATACAATATAAATGTGAGAAGTAATGAACATTGACATACAATATAAATGTGAGAAGTCAGGGAACATTGACATACAATATAAATGTGAGAAATCGGGAACATTGACATACAATATAAATGTGAGAAGTCGGGAACATTGACATACAATATAAATGTGAGAAGTCAGGAACATTGACATACGATATAAATGTAAGTCAGGAACATTGACATACAATATAAACGTGAGAAACGATATAAATGTAAGTCAGGAACATTGACATACAATATAAATGTGAGAAGTCAGGAACATTGACATACAATATAAATGTGAGAAGTCAGGAACATTGACATACGATATAAATGTAAGTCAGGAACATTGACATACAATATAAACGTGAGAAGTCGGGAACATTGACATACAATATAAATGTGAGAAGTCAGGAACATTGACATACGATATAAATGTGAGAAGTCAGGTACATTGACATACAATATAAATGTGAGAAGTCAGGGAACATTGACATACGATATAAATGTGAGAAGTCGGGAACATTGACATACAATATAAATGTGAGAAGTCAGGAACATTGACATACAATATAAATGTGAGAAGTCAGGAACATTGACATACAATATAAATGTGAGAAGTCGGGAACATTGACATACAATATAAATGTGAGAAGTCGGGAACATTGACATACAATATAAATGTAAGTCGGGAACATTGACATACAATATAAATGTGAGAAGTAATGAACATTGACATACAATATAAATGTGAGAAGTCAGGGAACATTGACATACAATATAAATGTGAGAAATCGGGAACATTGACATACAATATAAATGTGAGAAGTCGGGAACATTGACATACAATATAAATGTGAGAAGTCAGGAACATTGACATACGATATAAATGTAAGTCAGGAACATTGACATACAATATAAATGTGAGAAACGATATAAATGTAAGTCAGGAACATTGACATACAATATAAATGTGAGAAGTCAGGAACATTGACATACAATATAAATGTGAGAAGTCAGGAACATTGACATACGATATAAATGTAAGTCAGGAACATTGACATACAATATAAACGTGAGAAGTCGGGAACATTGACATACAATATAAATGTGAGAAGTCAGGAACATTGACATACGATATAAATGTGAGAAGTCAGGTACATTGACATACAATATAAATGTGAGAAGTCAGGGAACATTGACATACGATATAAATGTGAGAAGTCGGGAACATTGACATACAATATAAATGTGAGAAGTCAGGAACATTGACATACAATATAAATGTGAGAAGTCAGGAACATTGACATACAATATAAATGTGAGAAGTCGGGAACATTGACATACAATATAAATGTGAGAAGTCGGGAACATTGACATACAATATAAATGTAAGTCGGGAACATTGACATACAATATAAATGTGAGAAGTAATGAACATTGACATACAATATAAATGTGAGAAGTCAGGGAACATTGACATACAATATAAATGTGAGAAATCGGGAACATTGACATACAATATAAATGTGAGAAGTCGGGAACATTGACATACAATATAAATGTGAGAAGTCAGGGAACATTGACATACAATATAAATGTGAGAAGTCAGGGAACATTGACATACGATATAAATGTGAGAAGTCAGGAACATTGACATACAATATAAATGTGAGAAGTCAGGAACATTGACATACAATATAAATGTGAGAAGTAATGAACATTGACATACAATATAAATGTAAGAAGTCGGGAACATTGACATACAATATAAATGTGAGAAGTCAGGAACATTGACATACAATATAAATGTGAGAAGTCAGGGAACATTGACATACAATATAAATGTGAGAAGTCAGGGAACATTGACATACGATATAAATGTGAGAAGTCAGGAACATTGACATACAATATAAATGTGAGAAGTCAGGAACATTGACATACAATATAAATGTGAGAAGTAATGAACATTGACATACAATATAAATGTAAGAAGTCGGGAACATTGACATACAATATAAATGTGAGAAGTCAGGAACATTGACATACAATATAAATGTGAGAAGTCAGGAACATTGACATACAATATAAATGTGAGAAGTCAGGAACATTGACATACAATATAATTGTGAGAAGTCAGGAACATTGACATACAATATAAATGTAAGTCAGGAACATTGACATACAATATAAATGTGAGAAGTCGGGGAACATTGACATATGATATAAATGTAAGTCAGGAACATTGACATACGATATAAATGTAAGAAGTCAGGAACATTGACATACAATATAAATGTGAGAAGTCAGGAACATTGACATACAATATAAATGTGAGAAGTCGGGAACATTGACATACAATATAAATGTGAGAAGTCAGGAACATTGACATACAATATAAATGTGAGAAGTCAGGAACATTGACATATGATATAAATGTAAGTCAGGAACATTGACATACAATATAAACGTGAGAAGTCGGGAACATTGACATACAATATAAATGTAAGTCGGGAACATTGACATACAATATAAATATGAGAAGTCAGGAACATTGACATACGATATAAATGTGAGAAGTCAGGAACATTGACATACAATATAAATGTGAGAAGTCAGGAACATTGACATACAATATAAATGTGAGAAGTCAGGGAACATTGACATACGATATAAATGTGAGAAGTCGGGAACATTGACATACAATATAAATGTGAGAAGTCAGGAACATTGACATACAATATAAATGTGAGAAGTCAGGAACATTGACATACAATATAAATGTGAGAAGTCGGGAACATTGACATACAATATAAATGTGAGAAGTCGGGAACATTGACATACAATGTAAATGTAAGTCGGGAACATTGACATACAATATAAATGTGAGAAGTAATGAACATTGACATACAATATAAATGTGAGAAGTCAGGGAACATTGACATACAATATAAATGTGAGAAATCGGGAACATTGACATACAATATAAATGTGAGAAGTCGGGAACATTGACATACAATATAAATGTGAGAAGTCAGGAACATTGACATACGATATAAATGTAAGTCAGGAACATTGACATACAATATAAATGTGAGAAACGATATAAATGTAAGTCAGGAACATTGACATACAATATAAATGTGAGAAGTCAGGAACATTGACATACAATATAAATGTGAGAAGTCAGGAACATTGACATACGATATAAATGTAAGTCAGGAACATTGACATACAATATAAATGTGAGAAGTCGGGAACATTGACATACAATATAATTGTGGAAGTTGGGAACATTGACATACAATATAAATGTGAGAAGTCAGGAACATTGACATACGATATAAATGTGAGGTGTAATGAACATTGACATACAATATAAATGTGAGAAGTCAGGAACATTGACATACAATATAAATGTGAGAAGTCAGGAACATTGACATACGATATAAATGTGAGGTGTAATGAACATTGACATACAATATAAATGTGAGAAGTCAGGAACATTGACATACGATATAAATGTGAGAAGTCAGGTACATTGACATACAATATAAATGTGAGAAGTCAGGGAACATTGACATACGATATAAATGTAAGAAGTCGGGAACATTGACATACGATATAAATGTGAGAAGTCGGGAACATTGACATACAATATAAATGTGAGAAGTCAGGGAACATTGACATACGATATAAATGTGAGAAGTCGGGAACATTGACATACAATATAAATGTGAGAAGTCAGGAACATTGACATACAATATAAATGTGAGAAGTCAGGAACATTGACATACAATATAAATGTGAGAAGTCGGGAACATTGACATACAATATAAATGTGAGAAGTCGGGAACATTGACATACAATATAAATGTAAGTCGGGAACATTGACATACAATATAAATGTGAGAAGTAATGAACATTGACATACAATATAAATGTGAGAAGTCAGGGAACATTGACATACAATATAAATGTGAGAAATCGGGAACATTGACATACAATATAAATGTGAGAAGTCGGGAACATTGACATACAATATAAATGTGAGAAGTCAGGAACATTGACATACGATATAAATGTAAGTCAGGAACATTGACATACAATATAAATGTGAGAAACGATATAAATGTAAGTCAGGAACATTGACATACAATATAAATGTGAGAAGTCAGGAACATTGACATACAATATAAATGTGAGAAGTCAGGAACATTGACATACGATATAAATGTAAGTCAGGAACATTGACATACAATATAAACGTGAGAAGTCGGGAACATTGACATACAATATAAATGTGAGAAGTCAGGAACATTGACATACGATATAAATGTGAGAAGTCAGGTACATTGACATACAATATAAATGTGAGAAGTCAGGGAACATTGACATACGATATAAATGTAAGAAGTCGGGAACATTGACATACAATATAAATGTGAGAAGTCAGGAACATTGACATACAATATAAATGTGAGAAGTCAGGAACATTGACATACAATATAAATGTGAGAAGTCAGGGAACATTGACATACAATATAAATGTGAGAAGTCAGGGAACATTGACATACGATATAAATGTGAGAAGTCAGGAACATTGACATACAATATAAATGTGAGAAGTCAGGAACATTGACATACAATATAAATGTGAGAAGTAATGAACATTGACATACAATATAAATGTAAGAAGTCGGGAACATTGACATACAATATAAATGTGAGAAGTCAGGAACATTGACATACAATATAAATGTGAGAAGTCAGGAACATTGACATACAATATAAATGTGAGAAGTCAGGAACATTGACATACAATATAATTGTGAGAAGTCAGGAACATTGACATACAATATAAATGTAAGTCAGGAACATTGACATACAATATAAATGTGAGAAGTCGGGGAACATTGACATATGATATAAATGTAAGTCAGGAACATTGACATACGATATAAATGTAAGAAGTCAGGAACATTGACATACAATATAAATGTGAGAAGTCAGGAACATTGACATACAATATAAATGTGAGAAGTCGGGAACATTGACATACAATATAAATGTGAGAAGTCAGGAACATTGACATACAATATAAATGTGAGAAGTCAGGAACATTGACATATGATATAAATGTAAGTCAGGAACATTGACATACAATATAAACGTGAGAAGTCGGGAACATTGACATACAATATAAATGTAAGTCGGGAACATTGACATACAATATAAATATGAGAAGTCAGGAACATTGACATACGATATAAATGTGAGAAGTCAGGAACATTGACATACAATATAAATGTGAGAAGTCAGGAACATTGACATACAATATAAATGTGAGAAGTCAGGGAACATTGACATACGATATAAATGTGAGAAGTCGGGAACATTGACATACAATATAAATGTGAGAAGTCAGGAACATTGACATACAATATAAATGTGAGAAGTCAGGAACATTGACATACAATATAAATGTGAGAAGTCGGGAACATTGACATACAATATAAATGTGAGAAGTCGGGAACATTGACATACAATGTAAATGTAAGTCGGGAACATTGACATACAATATAAATGTGAGAAGTAATGAACATTGACATACAATATAAATGTGAGAAGTCAGGGAACATTGACATACAATATAAATGTGAGAAATCGGGAACATTGACATACAATATAAATGTGAGAAGTCGGGAACATTGACATACAATATAAATGTGAGAAGTCAGGAACATTGACATACGATATAAATGTAAGTCAGGAACATTGACATACAATATAAATGTGAGAAACGATATAAATGTAAGTCAGGAACATTGACATACAATATAAATGTGAGAAGTCAGGAACATTGACATACAATATAAATGTGAGAAGTCAGGAACATTGACATACGATATAAATGTAAGTCAGGAACATTGACATACAATATAAATGTGAGAAGTCGGGAACATTGACATACAATATAATTGTGGAAGTTGGGAACATTGACATACAATATAAATGTGAGAAGTCAGGAACATTGACATACGATATAAATGTGAGGTGTAATGAACATTGACATACAATATAAATGTGAGAAGTCAGGAACATTGACATACAATATTAATGTGAGAAGTCAGGAACATTGACATACGATATAAATGTGAGGTGTAATGAACATTGACATACAATATAAATGTGAGAAGTCAGGAACATTGACATACGATATAAATGTGAGAAGTCAGGTACATTGACATACAATATAAATGTGAGAAGTCAGGGAACATTGACATACGATATAAATGTAAGAAGTCGGGAACATTGACATACGATATAAATGTGAGAAGTCGGGAACATTGACATACAATATAAATGTGAGAAGTCAGGGAACATTGACATACGATATAAATGTGAGAAGTCGGGAACATTGACATACAATATAAATGTGAGAAGTCAGGAACATTGACATACAATATAAATGTGAGAAGTCAGGAACATTGACATACAATATAAATGTGAGAAGTCGGGAACATTGACATACAATATAAATGTGAGAAGTCGGGAACATTGACATACAATATAAATGTAAGTCGGGAACATTGACATACAATATAAATGTGAGAAGTAATGAACATTGACATACAATATAAATGTGAGAAGTCAGGGAACATTGACATACAATATAAATGTGAGAAATCGGGAACATTGACATACAATATAAATGTGAGAAGTCGGGAACATTGACATACAATATAAATGTGAGAAGTCAGGAACATTGACATACGATATAAATGTAAGTCAGGAACATTGACATACAATATAAATGTGAGAAACGATATAAATGTAAGTCAGGAACATTGACATACAATATAAATGTGAGAAGTCAGGAACATTGACATACAATATAAATGTGAGAAGTCAGGAACATTGACATACAATATAAATGTGAGAAGTCAGGAACATTGACATACAATATAAATGTGAGAAGTAATGAACATTGACATACAATATAAATGTAAGAAGTCGGGAACATTGACATACAATATAAATGTGAGAAGTCAGGAACATTGACATACAATATAAATGTGAGAAGTCAGGAACATTGACATACAATATAAATGTGAGAAGTCAGGAACATTGACATACAATATAATTGTGAGAAGTCAGGAACATTGACATACAATATAAATGTAAGTCAGGAACATTGACATACAATATAAATGTGAGAAGTCGGGGAACATTGACATATGATATAAATGTAAGTCAGGAACATTGACATACGATATAAATGTAAGAAGTCAGGAACATTGACATACAATATAAATGTGAGAAGTCAGGAACATTGACATACAATATAAATGTGAGAAGTCGGGAACATTGACATACAATATAAATGTGAGAAGTCAGGAACATTGACATACAATATAAATGTGAGAAGTCAGGAACATTGACATATGATATAAATGTAAGTCAGGAACATTGACATACAATATAAACGTGAGAAGTCGGGAACATTGACATACAATATAAATGTAAGTCGGGAACATTGACATACAATATAAATATGAGAAGTCAGGAACATTGACATACGATATAAATGTGAGAAGTCAGGAACATTGACATACAATATAAATGTGAGAAGTCAGGAACATTGACATACAATATAAATGTGAGAAGTCAGGGAACATTGACATACGATATAAATGTGAGAAGTCGGGAACATTGACATACAATATAAATGTGAGAAGTCAGGAACATTGACATACAATATAAATGTGAGAAGTCAGGAACATTGACATACAATATAAATGTGAGAAGTCGGGAACATTGACATACAATATAAATGTGAGAAGTCGGGAACATTGACATACAATGTAAATGTAAGTCGGGAACATTGACATACAATATAAATGTGAGAAGTAATGAACATTGACATACAATATAAATGTGAGAAGTCAGGGAACATTGACATACAATATAAATGTGAGAAATCGGGAACATTGACATACAATATAAATGTGAGAAGTCGGGAACATTGACATACAATATAAATGTGAGAAGTCAGGAACATTGACATACGATATAAATGTAAGTCAGGAACATTGACATACAATATAAATGTGAGAAACGATATAAATGTAAGTCAGGAACATTGACATACAATATAAATGTGAGAAGTCAGGAACATTGACATACAATATAAATGTGAGAAGTCAGGAACATTGACATACGATATAAATGTAAGTCAGGAACATTGACATACAATATAAATGTGAGAAGTCGGGAACATTGACATACAATATAATTGTGGAAGTTGGGAACATTGACATACAATATAAATGTGAGAAGTCAGGAACATTGACATACGATATAAATGTGAGGTGTAATGAACATTGACATACAATATAAATGTGAGAAGTCAGGAACATTGACATACAATATTAATGTGAGAAGTCAGGAACATTGACATACGATATAAATGTGAGGTGTAATGAACATTGACATACAATATAAATGTGAGAAGTCAGGAACATTGACATACGATATAAATGTGAGAAGTCAGGTACATTGACATACAATATAAATGTGAGAAGTCAGGGAACATTGACATACGATATAAATGTAAGAAGTCGGGAACATTGACATACGATATAAATGTGAGAAGTCGGGAACATTGACATACAATATAAATGTGAGAAGTCAGGGAACATTGACATACGATATAAATGTGAGAAGTCGGGAACATTGACATACAATATAAATGTGAGAAGTCAGGAACATTGACATACAATATAAATGTGAGAAGTCAGGAACATTGACATACAATATAAATGTGAGAAGTCGGGAACATTGACATACAATATAAATGTGAGAAGTCGGGAACATTGACATACAATATAAATGTAAGTCGGGAACATTGACATACAATATAAATGTGAGAAGTAATGAACATTGACATACAATATAAATGTGAGAAGTCAGGGAACATTGACATACAATATAAATGTGAGAAATCGGGAACATTGACATACAATATAAATGTGAGAAGTCGGGAACATTGACATACAATATAAATGTGAGAAGTCAGGAACATTGACATACGATATAAATGTAAGTCAGGAACATTGACATACAATATAAATGTGAGAAACGATATAAATGTAAGTCAGGAACATTGACATACAATATAAATGTGAGAAGTCAGGAACATTGACATACAATATAAATGTGAGAAGTCAGGAACATTGACATACGATATAAATGTAAGTCAGGAACATTGACATACAATATAAACGTGAGAAGTCGGGAACATTGACATACAATATAAATGTGAGAAGTCAGGAACATTGACATACGATATAAATGTGAGAAGTCAGGTACATTGACATACAATATAAATGTGAGAAGTCAGGGAACATTGACATACGATATAAATGTGAGAAGTCGGGAACATTGACATACAATATAAATGTGAGAAGTCAGGAACATTGACATACAATATAAATGTGAGAAGTCAGGAACATTGACATACAATATAAATGTGAGAAGTCGGGAACATTGACATACAATATAAATGTGAGAAGTCGGGAACATTGACATACAATATAAATGTAAGTCGGGAACATTGACATACAATATAAATGTGAGAAGTAATGAACATTGACATACAATATAAATGTGAGAAGTCAGGGAATATTGACATACAATATAAATGTGAGAAATCGGGAACATTGACATACAATATAAATGTGAGAAGTCGGGAACATTGACATACAATATAAATGTGAGAAGTCAGGGAACATTGACATACAATATAAATGTGAGAAGTCAGGGAACATTGACATACGATATAAATGTGAGAAGTCAGGAACATTGACATACAATATAAATGTGAGAAGTCAGGAACATTGACATACAATATAAATGTGAGAAGTAATGAACATTGACATACAATATAAATGTAAGAAGTCGGGAACATTGACATACAATATAAATGTGAGAAGTCAGGAACATTGACATACAATATAAATGTGAGAAGTCAGGGAACATTGACATACAATATAAATGTGAGAAGTCAGGGAACATTGACATACGATATAAATGTGAGAAGTCAGGAACATTGACATACAATATAAATGTGAGAAGTCAGGAACATTGACATACAATATAAATGTGAGAAGTAATGAACATTGACATACAATATAAATGTAAGAAGTCGGGAACATTGACATACAATATAAATGTGAGAAGTCAGGAACATTGACATACAATATAAATGTGAGAAGTCAGGAACATTGACATACAATATAAATGTGAGAAGTCAGGAACATTGACATACAATATAATTGTGAGAAGTCAGGAACATTGACATACAATATAAATGTAAGTCAGGAACATTGACATACAATATAAATGTGAGAAGTCGGGGAACATTGACATATGATATAAATGTAAGTCAGGAACATTGACATACGATATAAATGTAAGAAGTCAGGAACATTGACATACAATATAAATGTGAGAAGTCAGGAACATTGACATACAATATAAATGTGAGAAGTCGGGAACATTGACATACAATATAAATGTGAGAAGTCAGGAACATTGACATACGATATAAATGTAAGTCAGGAACATTGACATACGATATAAATGTAAGTCAGGAACATTGACATACAATATAAATGTGAGAAGTCAGGAACATTGACATACAATATAAATGTGAGAAGTCAGGAACATTGACATATGATATAAATGTAAGTCAGGAACATTGACATACAATATAAACGTGAGAAGTCGGGAACATTGACATACAATATAAATGTAAGTCGGGAACATTGACATACAATATAAATATGAGAAGTCAGGAACATTGACATACGATATAAATGTGAGAAGTCAGGAACATTGACATCAATATAAATGTGAGAAGTCAGGAACATTGACATACAATATAAATGTGAGAAGTCGGGAACATTGACATACAATATAAATGTGAGAAGTAATGAACATTGACATACGATATAAATGTGAAAAGTCGGGAATATTGACATACAATATAAATGTGAGAAGTCGGGAACATTGACATACAATATAAATGTGAAAAGTCGGGAACATTGACATACAATATAAATGTGAGAAGTCAGGAACATTGACATACGATATAAATGTAAGTCGGGAACATTGACATACAATATAAATGTGAGAAGTCAGGAACATTGACATACAATATAAATGTGAGAAGTCAGGAACATTGACATACAATATAAATGTGAGAAGTCGGGGAACATTGACATACGATATAAATGTAAGAAGTCAGGAACATTGACATACAATATAAATGTGAGAAGTCAGGAACATTGACATACAATATAAATGTGAGAAGTCGGGAACATTTACATACGATATAAATGTAAGTCAGGAACATTGACATACAATATAAATGTGAGAAGTCAGGAACATTGACATACAATATAAATGTGAGAAGTCAGGAACATTGACATACGATATAAATGTAAGTCAGGAACATTGACATACGATATAAATGTAAGTCAGGAACATTGACATACAATATAAATGTGAGAAGTCGGGAACATTGACATACAATATAAACGTGAGAAGTCGGGAACATTGACATACAATATAAACGTGAGAAGTCAGGAACATTGACATACAATATAAATGTGAGAAGTCGGGAACATTGACATACAATATAAATGTGAGAAGTCGGGAACATTTACATACGCCACACCCTTGCAGGTGTAACTTTTTAGTCATAACTTTTAAATGATTGAGATTCCTACCTCAAAACTATATATACAATTGGTGGGCCTGAAAAGACTATCACAATCGTGATATTTGAAACATACCTTTTGAACAGTTGAGATCCCAACTACAAAACAATATAGTTGCTGGGCATAAATAGACAAACACAATCGTGATATTAAAATTGATGTCAGGGTCTGGCCGCATCTCAGGGGACCCCAGTTTGTCTGCTTTAAAGATATACTTCAAAGATTGGTCTTTAAGGGTGTCCCTGTCCATGGGATCTTGTTGGAAAATACTTTACCATGGTTACCTAGATACCAATATATTCAGGTGAGCAATACAGGCCCTCTGAGCCTCTTGTAATGGATGTTTTGTCCTCTTCTAAATTTCTTTGTTTTTAATTTCTCCAGCAAAGAAAACATAAAGATGACCAGATGTGGAACAAGCTACAGTTGTTGCATGGAGTGAAGGCAGAAGAGGACAATTCTGAAAAGGTCTGTACAGCAATAAGGATGGCATGCTTATAACCACACCTGAGCTCCATCCTTATAACCACACCTGAGCTCCATCCTTATAACCACACCTGAGCTATGCTCAAGTGACTTTTTAGCCCAGCATCATCTGATGGTCGGTTATTCAAATCACCCTGCGTCTGTGGCCCATTGTCCATCTGTCCTTAAACAACGTCCTTAAACAATTCTTGTGATTGTTATTTCTTGGAAAGTCGATCTGAAAAACAATATGACCGATAGGTGGCCATCTTGGATTCTGCACAAATAGTTTGTGATCGCTATTCTTGGAAAGTACTGGATGGTTCCTACTCAAATTTCATATGCAGATTCCCCTTGGTCCCTAGTTGTGTGCATTATCAACTGTTTAAGCCGATCCGGGAAAAAAAGGCCGACAGAAGGCTTTCTTGGAATTTGCATTAATAGTTTGTGATCGCTGTTTCTTTAGTTCTTGAGAAGTACCTATGGATCTTACTCAAATTTCATATGTTAATGCCTCGCTGAGCCCTTCTGATTTTGGGACTGATAGGAAAAACAAAATGGCTGAATGATGACCATCTTGAATTTGACCATTTAAAGCTTGTTATCACTATTTCTGAAGAAGTGCTTGATGGATGTTCCTCAAATTTCATATGTAGGTTCTTCTTATTTAAGAAATACAAGATGGATTTGGAATTTGGAACTGATCAGAAAAACAAAACTCCTGACAAAAGACCTTCTCTCAACTATTTAATTTTCAAGAAAAGATTAAATACATACCGTATAATCCCTAATCCCTAATAAGGGCGCTGGGCGCGGGTAATTGGCATAGTGGGGGGAGGGGCCATTATTTGAGACCATTTAACCATGTAGGCATCTAACCGTCACACCTGGACCTTTTATTGATTGTGTTACAAAAAACCCTTTTTTGTATTATATATGATGATATTCTTCTGCATGCTTTGGCATCCCTTAGATGGATACTAAATGTATCCACAACATGCCACAACATGCTCCGGCTGGTATCCAGAACTCTCAGCCACAACATGCTCCGGCTGGTATCCAGAACTCTTAGCCACAACATGCTCCGGCTGGTATCCAGAACTCTTAGCCACAACATGCTCCGGCTGGTATCCAGAACTCTTAGCCACAACATGCTCCGGCTGGTATCCAGAACTCTTAGCCACAACATGCTCCGGCTGGTATCCAGAACTCTTAGCCACAACATGCTCCGGCTGGTATCCAGAACTCTTAGCCACAACATGCTCCGGCTGGCGGGTCAGCAGTGGCAGCCAAACCACTTCTCATTTTTCGGCTTTCACATCAGCTTGTCCTGTTGGTGCCATAGCCAGCATGATGCTCTCTCAGCTTCCTCCAACATATAATGGCTGCATATCTATCCTGTGACACCTAGTGTCTACAACATTCTCCACAAAGATTGGGCCGGAAACCCTCTACAGCCCAACTCCACTTGGAAGAGCAATGTAGTCCATCCCTGTTTCCTGCTCTGTGCCATCAACTCGTCCTACTTGGTCTATTTCCTTTCATCACAAGCTTCTTCCAATGGTACCGTCAGCTCTATTGCGATAAGGACTTTGGACTCCTTTGATGACATCATGACATCAGGCCTCAGTGCTGGTTGTCTCTACAACACCTGAGAAGACCAGCTTTCTGTCCACCTCACAGAAGAGGTGCCTCTTGCCTTCTTTCCCCTTTCCCCTGCTTGAGAAACCACCCTGATATGCAGCTTGTTTTTCCATCTGTCCACCTCCAGGATGTCAGCTAATACCTGTAGAACCTGGCCATGTCTTCATTGTTATCTCCCTTGCTGCAGGTTCCTTCTTGCATCAATATGTGAAACATCAATTGTGTCCCACTGGTTGCACAATATGCAGCTTGAGTCGTCTGTCATTCTCCACTGGTGTATAATTATGTATATATATATTTTATTTTTATTTTTTTACTTTTTTTTTCACAATGTAAGAGGTAAAGGATACTTTACACTGTACATGGTTGTATGTTAGTGTATGTTAGTGTATGTTAGTGAACAACGTTAGAGTGTCATTTACCTATCTCAGCAAGAATGAGATCCTGCACAATGCTGCCCACATAAGCTTCTCTCTAGGAGCTTCCATCTGGTCCATGTGCACTGCTTGCTCAGTTCAGCAGATTTCTGCTCTTGTCTTCCTTCTGCCGGCTCCTGAGTGTTGACCTTTCCCCACAGCTGGAAGTGACTCCTTGCCGTGTGACACATATGTTCCCAATGATGCCCCTCGGCTCCAGCATACTCTCTGCTTCCTCACCAGTAGTAGGATGTAGACAACTTCCCTCCCGTCCTCGTCATCCCTGCCTCACCAGTAGTAGGATGTAGACGACTTCCCTCCCATTCTCGTCACCCCTGCCTCACCAGTAGTAGGATGTAGACAACTTCCCTCCCATTCTTGTCATCCCTGCCTCACCAGTAGTAGGATGTAGACAACTTCCCTCCCGTTCTCGTCATCCCCGCCTCACCAGTAGTAGGATGTAGACAACTTCCCTCCCGTTCTTGTCACCCCTGCCTCACCAGTAGTAGGATGTAGACAACTTCCCTCCCATTCTTGTCATCCCTGCCTCACCAGTAGTAGGATGTAGACGACTTCCCTCCCGTTCTCGTCACCCCTGCCTCACCAGTAGTAGGATGTAGACAACTTCCCTCCCGTCCTCCTCATCCCTGCCTCACCAGTAGTAGGATGTAGACGACTTCCCTCCCATTCTCGTCACCCCTGCCTCACCAGTAGTAGGATGTAGACAACTTCCCTCCCATTCTTGTCATCCCTGCCTCACCAGTAGTAGGATGTAGACAACTTCCCTCCCGTTCTCGTCATCCCCGCCTCACCAGTAGTAGGATGTAGACAACTTCCCTCCCGTTCTTGTCACCCCTGCCTCACCAGTAGTAGGATGTAGACAACTTCCCTCCCATTCTTGTCATCCCTGCCTCACCAGTAGTAGGATGTAGACGACTTCCCTCCCGTTCTCGTCACCCCTGCCTCACCAGTAGTAGGATGTAGACGACTTCCCTCCCATTCTTGTCATCCCTGCCTCACCAGTAGTAGGATGTAGACAACTTCCCTCCCATTCTTGTCATCCCTGCCTCACCAGTAGTAGGATGTAGACAACTTCCCTCCCATTCTTGTCATCCCTGCCTCACCAGTAGTAGGATGTAGACAACTTCCCTCCCATTCTCGTCATCCCTGCCTCACCAGTAGTAGGATGTAGACAACTTCCCTCCCATTCTTGTCATCCCTGCCTCACCAGTAGTAGCATGTAGACGACTTCCCTCCCATTCTCGTCACCCCTGCCTCACCAGTAGTAGGATGTAGACAACTTCCCTCCCGTTCTCGTCACCCCTGCCTCACCAGTAGTAGCATGTAGACGACTTCCCTCCCGTTCTCGTCACCCCTGCCTCACCAGTAGTAGGATGTAGACAACTTCCTTCCCGTTCTCGTCACCCCTGCCTCACCAGTAGTAGGATGTAGACAACTTCCCTCCCATTCTCGTCATCCCTGCCTCACCAGTAGTAGGATGTAGACAACTTCCCTCCCATTCTTGTCATCCCTGCCTCACCAGTAGTAGGATGTAGACAACTTCCCTCCTGTCCTCGTCACCCCTGCCTCACCTATCTGTGGATCTCTAAAATCCTGTAGTGTCATCACCAGTCTACACTTCAAACTCTTCCACAATTCCTGTTAACGGTAGTGGTAGTTCTGTAGAGCGTCCACACAGGCCAATGTCTAAAACTTGGCGGGACTCCTAGCCACTTCCTCAGATAACCGTATACTGTCCTCTCTACAGACTCCACCGTCGTCATGGGGATCCCACACAGCAGTAGTAACCATGCTAATCTTGGTAGCCTGCCATGCTGGTCCAGCCAAGCCTTGTACTTCCCTGGAAGTCGGAATTGTTTATCCTCTCCATCCTTGGCACACCTGGGACTGGCTGTTATTTTGATTCTGGTGACTAACACTAAGTTCTTCATTAGACCAATTCCTGAGGCATTAGATGGGGTTACCAATGCTTGGTGGGATCTCTTCACCCTGGACTGTCAGCGTAAACTGACGGCTGAATCTCCCCTTCTTCACTATCTTAGAACCCATTTGGCTGGAACGTGCGTTGCATGAAGTTGTGACCATAATATCTATCATGAAGACTCCGTTGGCTGGCTGTTTGATTCCAGTCTCCGGTTTCCTTCCCTGCAGCCTTTATGATGAGATTCCAATGATGAAGAGGATTGGGGATATGGTACATCCTGTCAATGTCCACTTAACAAGGTCTATCCAAGATGTAGTGCTTCCCCAGACTGTGAATCTCCAAAGTAGTTATCATGTTCCGTATGTGTCCATGGAAGTGATAATGGTCTAGGTCCTCCTCCTTAATTTCATGTAGGCGGGTCCGTATGTATCCTGGGAAAGCTTGTGTGGGACAGGTCCGTATGTATCCTGGGAAAGCTTGTGTGGGACAGGTCCGTATGTATCCTGGGAAAGCTTGTGTGGGACAAGTCCGTATGTGTCCTGGGAAAGCTTGTGTATGACAAGTCCGTATGTGTCCTGGGAAAGCTTGTGTGGGACAGGTCCGTATGTATCCTGGGAAAGCTTGTGTGGGACAAGTCCGTATGTGTCCTGGGAAAGCTTGTGTGGGACAAGTCCGTATGTGTCCTGGGAAAGCTTGTGTGGGACAAGTCCGTATGTGTCCTGGGAAAGCTTGTGTGGGACAGGTCCGTATGTATCCTGGGAAAGCTTGTGTGGGACAAGTCCGTATGTGTCCTGGGAAAGCTTGTGTGGGACAAGTCCCTATGTGTCCTGGGAAAGCTTGTGTGGGACAAGTCCGTATGTGTCCTGGGAAAGCTTGTGTGGGACAGGTCTGTATGTATCCTGGGAAAGCTTGTGTGGGACAAGTCCGTATGTGTCCTGGGAAAGCTTGTGTGGGACAGGTCCGTATGTATCCTGGGAAAGCTTGTGTGGGACAAGTCCGTATGTGTCCTGGGAAAGCTTGTGTGGGACAAGTCCGTATGTATCCTGGGAAAGCTTGTGTGGGACAAGTCCGTATGTGTCCTGGGAAAGCTTGTGTGGGACAAGTCCGTATGTATCCTGGGAAAGCTTGTGTGGGACAAGTCCGTATGTGTCCTGGGAAAGCTTGTGTGGGACAGGTCCGTATGTGTCCTGGGAAAGCTTGTGTGGGACAAGTCCGTATGTGTCCTGGGAAAGCTTGTGTGGGACAAGTCCGTATGTGTCCTGGGAAAGCTTGTGTGGGACAAGTCCGTATGTGTCCTGGGAAAGCTTGTGTGGGACAGGTCCGTATGTATCCTGGGAAAGCTTGTGTGGGACAAGTCCGTATGTGTCCTGGGAAAGCTTGTGTGGGACAGGTCCGTATGTGTCCTGGGAAAGCTTGTGTGGGACAGGTCCGTATGTGTCCTGGGAAAGCTTGTGTGGGACAGGTCCGTATGTGTCCTGGGAAAGCTTGTGTGGGACAGGTCCGTATGTGTCCTGGGAAAGCTTGTGTGGGACAGGTCCGTATGTATCCTGGGAAAGCTTGTGTGGGACAGGTCCGTATGTATCCTGGGAAAGCTTGTGTGGGACAGGTCCGTATGTATCCTGGGAAAGCTTGTGTGGGACAAGTCCGTATGTGTCCTGGGAAAGCTTGTGTGGGACAGGTCCGTATGTATCCTGGGAAAGCTTGTGTGGGACAGATCCGTATGTGTCCTGGGAAAGCTAATGTGTGGGACAGATCCGTATGTGTCATGGGAAATCTTGTGTGGGACAAGTCCATATGTGTCATGGGAAAGCTTGTGTGGGACAGATCCGTATATGTCCTTGGAAAGCTTGTGTGGGACAGATCCGTATGTGTCCTGGGAAAGCTTTTGTGGGACAGATCCGTATGTGTCCATGGAAGAGATAATGGTCTAGGGCTCCCTCCATTAGCTTGTGTGGGACAAATCCGTATGTGTCCATGGAAGAGATAATGGTCTAGGGCTTCCTCCATTAGCTTGAGTGGGACAGATCCGTATGTGTCCTGGGAAAGCTTGTGTGGGACAGATCCGTATGTGTCTGGGGAAAGCTTGTGTGGGACAGATCCGTATGTGTCCATGGGAGAGATAATGGTCTAGGGCTTCCTCCATTAGCTTGTGTGGGACAGATCCGTATGTGTCCATGGAAGAGATAATGGTCTAGGGCTTCCTCCATTAGCTTGTGTGGGACAGATCCGTATGTGTCCATGGAAGAGATAATGGTCTAGGGCTTCCTCCATTAGCTTGTGTGGGACAGATCCGGATGTGTCCATGGAAGAGATAATGGTCTAGGGCTTCCTCCATTAGCTTGTGTGGGACAGATCCGTATGTGTCCATGGAAGAGATAATGGTCTAGGGCTTCCTCCATTAGCTTGTGTGGGACAGATCCGTATGTGTCCTGGGAAAGCTTTTGTGGGACAGATCCGTATGTGTCCATGGAAAAGATAATGGTCTAGGGCTTCCTCCACTAGCTTGTGTGGGACAGATCCGTATGTGTCCATGGAAGAGATAATGGTCTAGGGCTTCCTCCATTAGCTTGAGTGGGACAGATCCGTATGTGTCCTGGGAAAGCTTGTGTGGGACAGATCCGTATGTGTCCTGGGAAAACTTGTGTGGGACAGATCCGTATGTGTCCTGGGAAAGCTTCGTGGGACAGATCTGTATGTGTCCTTGGAAAGCTTGTGTGGGACAGATCCGTATGTGTCCTTGGAAAGCTTGAATTTGCATTTTCGACCCTTTTTCAGGAAGTTATTCCCCTTTTATGAAAAAAATATACACAATTTTGTCCGGCTATGTGATTGTCCAGTTTTTGACGGATCTTTTTGAAATTTTGTTTGAATAGACAGTACAATATGCAAATGTGCCCTCTGAAGTAAATTTGCATTTTCGACCCTTTGCGTGTTTCTACCCTTTTCAGAGAGTTATTCCCCTTTCATGTAAATGAACACAATATTGTCCGGCTATACATTCGCTCAATTTTCAATGGATCTTTTTTAAATTTGTGGGAATAGACAGTATAGTTTGAAGATGTGCCCTTCATTTGTTGTACAAATAACTTTAAGGGGGCGGGAGGTATGAGTTGGCGCCCGGACGACAGTTCTAGTTATAGACAGGTTTTCCAATTAAACATTTCTCCAGACATTAAGCTCCTCCTAAACTGTTAATTGATACAATTTCAATGTAGCTTCACACAAATATAAAGGAAGATATGTAGACTTTGACATTTACATATGTATGGAAGGATGTATGTTACAATACAGTTAAGGATGTATGTTACAATACAGTTAAGGATGTATGTTACAATACAGTTAAGGATGTATGTTACAATACAGTTAAGGATGTATGTTACAATACATACAGTTAAGGATGTATGTTACAATACAGTTAAGGATATACATTACAATACAGTTAAGGATATATGTTATAATACAGTTAAGGATGTATGTTACAATACATACAGTTAAGGATATATGTTACAATACCGTTAAGGATATATGTTACAATACAGTTAAGGATATATGTTACAATACAGTTAAGGATATATGTAACAATACAGTTAAGGATGTATGTTACAATACATACAGTTAAGGATATATGTTACAATACAGTTAAGGATATATGTTACAATACAGTTAGGGATATATGTTATAATACAGTTAAGGATATATGTTACAATACGGTTAAGGATATATGTTACAATACAGTTAGGGATATATGTTATAATACAGTTAAGGATATATGTTACAATACAGTTAAGGATATATGTTACAATACAGTTAAGGATGTATGTTACAATACAGTTAGGATGTATGTTACAATACAGTCAAGGATGTATGTTACAATACAGTCAAGGATGTATGTTACAATACAGTTAAGGATGTATGTTACAATACAGTTAAGGATATATGTTATAAAACAGTCAAGGATATATGTTACAATACAGTTAAGGATATATGTTATACTACAGTTAAGGATGTATGTTACAATACATACAGTTAAGGATGTATGTTCCAATACAGTTAAGAATGTATGTTACAATACAGTTAAGGATGTATGTTACAATACAGTTAAGGATTTATGTTACAATACAGTTAAGGATGTATGTTACAATACAGTTAAGGATGTATGTTACAATACATACAGTTAAGGATATATGTTACAATACAGTTAAGGATATATGTTACAATACAGTTAAGGATATATGTTATAATACAATTAAGGATATATGTTACAATACAGTTAAGGATGTATGTTACAATACATACAGTTAAGGATTTATGTTACAATACAGTTAAGGATATATGTTACAATACAGTTAAGGATATATGTTACAATACATACAGTTAAGGATATATGTTACAATACAGTTAAGGATATACGTTACAATACAGTAAAGGATATATGTTACAATACAGTTAAGGATGTATGTTACAATACATACAGTTAAGGATATATGTTACAATACAGTTAAGGATATATGTTACAATACAGTTAGGGATATATGATATAATACAGTTAAGGATATATGTTACAATACAGTTAAGGATATATGTTACAAAACAGTTAAGGATATATGTTACAATATAGTTAAGGATATATGTTACAATACAGTCAAGGATGTATGTTACAATACAGTTAAGGATATATGTTACAATACAGTTAAGGATATATGTTAAAATACAGTCAAGGATGTATGTTACAATACAGTCAAGGATGTAAGTTACAATACAGTTAAGGATGTATGTTACAATACAGTTAAGGATATATGTTACAATATAGTTAGGGATATATGTTATAATACAGTTAAGGATATATGTTACAATACTGTTAAGGATATATGTTACAATACAGTCAAGGATGTATGTTACAATACAGTCAAGGATATATGTTACAATACAGTTAAGAATGTATGTTACAATACAGTCAAGGATATATGTTACAATACAGTCAAGGATGCAAGTTACAATACAGTTAAGGATGTAATTACAATACAGTTAAGGATGTATGTTACAATACAGTTAAGGATGTATGTTACAATACAGTTAAGGATGTATGTTACAATACAGTTAAGGATATATGTTACAATACAGTTAAGGATATATGTTACAATACAGTTAAGGATGTATGTTACAATACAGTCAAGGATGTATGTTACAATACAGTTAAGGATATACGTGTTACAATGCATACAGTTAAGGATATATGTTATAATACAGTTAAGGATGTATGTTACAATACAGTTAAGGATATACGTGTTACAATGCATACAGTTAAGGATATATGTTATAATACAGTCAAGGATGTATGTTACAATACAGTTAAGGATATACGTGTTACAATGCATACAGTTAAGGATATACGTGTTACAATACATACAGTTAAGGATGTATGTTACAATACAGTTAAGGATGTATGTTACACTACAGTTAAGAATGTATGTTACAATACAGTTAAGGATGTATGTTACAATACAGTTAAGGATGTTTGTTACAATACTGTTAAGGATATATGTTATAATACAGTTAAGGATGTATGTTACAATACAGTTAAGGATATATGTTCCAATACAGTTAAGGATATATGTTATAATACAGTTAAGGATATATGTTACAATACAGTTAAGGATATATGTTACAAAACAGTTAATGATATATGTTACAATACAGTCAAGGATGTATGTTACAATACAGTTAAGGATGTATGTTACAATACAGTCAAGGATGTATGTTACAATACAGTTAAGGATATATGTTCCAATACAGTTAAGGATATATGTTACAATACAGTTAAGGATATATGTTACAAAACAGTTAATGATATATGTTACAATACAGTCAAGGATGTATGTTATAATACAGTTAAGGATGTATGTTACAATACATACAGTTAAGGATGTATGTTACAATACAGTCAAGGATGTATGCTACAATACAGTCAAGGATGTATGTTACAATACAGTTAAGGATGTATGTTACAATACAGTTAAGGATATACGTGTTACAATGCATACAGTTAAGGATGTATGTTACAATACAGTTAAGGATGTATGTTACAATACAGTTAAGGATGTATGTTACAATACAGTTAAGAATGTATGTTACAATACATACAGTTAAGGATATATGTTATAATACAGTTAAGGATGTAAGTTAAAATTCATACAGTTAAGGATGTATGTTACAATACAGTCAAGGATGTATGCTACAGTACAGTCAAGGATGTATGTTACAATACAGTTAAGGATGTATGTTACAATACAGTTAAGGATGTATGTTACAATACAGTTAAGGATGTATGTTACAATACAGTTAAGAATGTATGTTACAATACATACAGTTAAGGATGTATGTTACAATACATACAGTTAAGGATATATGTTACAATACATACAGTTAAGGATGTATGTTACAATACAGTTAAGGATATATGTTACAATACAGTTAAGGATGTATGTTACAATACAGTTAAGGATGTATGTTACAATACAGTCAAGGATGTATGTTACAATACAGTCAAGGATGTATGTTACAATACATACAGTTAAGGATATATGTTACAATACAGTTAAGGATGTATGTTACAATACAGTTAAGGATGTATGTTACAATACAGTCAAGGATATATGTTACAATACAGTTAAGGATGTATGTTACAATACAGTTAAGGATATATGTTATAATACAGTTAAGGATATATGTTACAATACATACAGTTAAGGAAATATGTTACAATGCAGTTAAGGATATATGTTATAATACAGTTTAGAATATATGTTACAATACAGTTAAGGATATACTTGTTACAATACATACAGTTAAGGATATATGTTACAATACAGTTAAGGATATATGTTACAATACATACAGTTAAGGATATATGTTACAATACAGTTAAGGATATACTTGTTACAATACATACAGTTAAGGATATATGTTACAATTTTGTTAAGGATATATGTTACAATACAGTTAAGGATATATGTTACAATACAGTTAAGGATATATGTTACAATACAGTTAAGGATATACGTGTTACAATACATACAGTTAAGGATATATGTTACAATACAGTTAAGGATATATGTTACAATACAGTTAAGGATATACTTGTTACAATACATACAGTTAAGGATATATGTTACAATTTTGTTAAGGATATATGTTACAATACAGTTAAGGATGTATGTTACAATACATACAGTTAAGGATATATGTTACAATACATACAGTTAAGGATGTATGTTACAATACAGTTAAGGATATATGTTATAATACAGTTAAGGATGTATGTTCCAATACAGTTAAGGATGTATGTTACAATACAGTTAAGGATGTATTTTATAATACAGTCAAGGATGTATGTTACATTACAGTCAAGGATATATGTTACAATACAGTTAAGGATGTATGTTACAATACAGTTAAGGATGTATGTTATAATACAGTCAAAGATGTATATTACATTACAGTTAAGGATATATGTTACAATACAGTTAAGGATGTATGTTACAATACAGTTAAGGATGTATGTTACAATACAGTTAAGGATGTATGTTACAATACAGTCAAGGATGTATGTTACAATACAGTTAAGGATATATGTTACAATACAGTTAAGGATATATGTTTCAATACAGTTAAGGATGTATGTTACGATACAGTCAAGGATATATGTTACAATACAGTAAAGGATGTATGTTACATTACAGTCAAGGATGTATGTTACAATACAGTTAAGGATGTATGTTACAATACAGTCAAGGATGTATGTTACAATACAGTTAAGGATATATGTTGTAATACAGTTAAGGATATATGTTTCAATACAGTTAAGGATGTATGTTACGATACAGTCAAGGATATATGTTACAATACAGTTAAGGGTATATGTTACAATACAGTTAAGGATATATGTTACAATACAGTTAAGGATATACTTGTTACAATACATACAGTTAAGGATATATGTTACAATACAGTTAAGGATGTATGTTACAATACAGTTAAGGATATGTGTTATAATACAGTTAAGGATATATGTTACAATACAGTTAAGGATATATGTTACAATACAGTTAAGGATATACTTGTTACAATACATACAGTTTAGGAAGTATGTTACAATACAGTTAAGGATATATGTTATAATACAGTCAAGGATGTATGTTACAATACAGAAAAGTTACATCAACAAATAATTTGCAACAGTTAAATTTAAATATGAGAGTCTTGTAATATAGACAGAGATTTATGTTACATAACACTTTGATAATTCTGTTTTGACGCTAGGGTTGATTGATGAATATAAAGAAAACAGAACTCTTATGTGCAAAAAGGAACAATATGTTACAGGACCATACCTCCTTAAGTGGTCTTTGTTTTATATGATTGTAGATTACACCTGAACTGAGTAGTAAATCAGAAGACACCAAGATCAATAACACAGACAGTTTAACTATACCCCAACCCCAAAGTAGCTGGAGAACTACACCAATGGGAGGTAACTCTGAACAAGAACCAGATCCCGTGGAGCAGGTGATGAGTGGACTACTTCAGGAGTTCCTGGGAGTGACTGATACAGAGGATGTGGAGATCGCCAAGTACTACATCACAACTAATCAGATGAACATCAATGATGCATTAATGGGCTACTATAATGATTTACCCTGATCAGCTATAGGAACTACTATAATGATTTACCCTGATCAGCTATAGGAACTACTATAATGATTTACTCTGATCAGCTATAGGAACTACTATAATGATTTACCCTGATCAGCTATAGGAACTACTATAATGATTTACCCTGATCAGCTATAGGAACTACTATAATGATTTACTCTGATCAGCTATAGGAACTACTATAATGATTTACCCTGATCAACTATAGGAACTACTATAATGATTTACCCTGATCAGCTATAGGAACTACTATAATGATTTACTCTGATCAGCTATAGGAACTACTATAATGATTTACTCTGATCAGCTATAGGAACTACTATAATGATTTACCCTGATCAGCTATAGGAACTAATATAATGATTTACTCTGATCAGCTATAGGAACTAATATAATGATTTACTCTGATCAGCTATAGGAACTACTATAATGATTTACCCTGATCAGCTATAGGAACTACTATAATGATTTACCCTGATCAGTTGTTATAGGAACTACTATAATGATTTACCCTGATCAGATATAGGAACTACTATAATGATTTACCCTGATCAGCTATAGGAACTACTATAATGATTTACCCTGTTCAGTTGTTATAGGAACTACTATAATGATTTACCCTGATCAGTTATAGGAACTTCTATAATGATTTACCCTGATCAGTTGTTATAGGAACTACTATAATGATTTACCCTGATCAGTTAAGGAACTACTATAATAATTTTTTCCTGATCAGTTGTTATAGGATTCCTGCTATATAATGATTTATATATTTTCTTTGATTAACATAGTTTTTAATTCTTTGAAATGATTGATAAGACAGTCTTTAAAGCCTTATAAGATTTTGGTTTTCACACTGTTGATTTGCCACTGACTGTTAACCTTATAAGATTTTGTATTTCACACTTTTGATTTGCTACTGACTGTTTTTGACAAAATATTGACCATATATGGTACTGTATTTATAAGGAAATACGATACTGTGATATGTTATACATACAATTCAATGTCTTTCAAAAGTTTCCAAACGTTATTGTGATTCTATTCAGTGATTTTGTTTGCCCGGCCGATATAAGGCTGCTTCCCCTAGTCAAAATTTTTGCTTTTTTCACAAAATGAAGCAAAATTCAGGAATATTTTCCCAATTTATCTGAAAATCCTACTAAATTCTCCCAATTCAATAAGGCACTGGTTGCTGTAAAATCGTTAGCAAAAACACTGCTATTAGCGAACCATATGTCCATACATAATTCTTGTTGGTGCTTTTTCTTGAGAAGTATTGGATGGATCATTTTGAAATTTCATAATTATGTAGGTTGCCCTTGATCCTTATTTGCATCCCATTTCCAGGTGGCACTCGAAACAACTTTGCCACCTATTAATTTAACAGATAAAAACTGGCAAATGATATGCTTTTCTTAAGATTGGTTCTGAAATGTTATTTCTTTAAGAGAAAGAAAGAGAAAAGGAAGGAAAATGTCCATCTTTATGAGAACAAAGGATGATTATCAATGGTGGGCGCCTAGATTCCTCTGGGATATCTCGAATTAATTACGGGTAGATCACCATAACATCTAGATACCCTCTGTAAGATAAGAAATAAATTCAATAATAAAAACAAGTTTTGTTTGGTTTTCATCTCACCCATTGCATCGGTCTGTCAACTTTTCGTATAAAACCCTGCAAGTCGTGAACCACGTAGCAGAGTTCAACCACATTTTGCCAGGATTTTGACCTTGACAGTGTTCAGAGTCTCTGGGTGCCAGCTAGTGTGTGCCCTAAATGGTAATGACTCGGTGTAATGAATTCTTATAAACAGAAGTGTCCTAAATGGCAGGAAACTTTCCAGGTTTGGTCTTGAGCGTTATAGGAAGGAGGGAAATGTTTGATCTATTTTTAGTTTACCGTACCTGCAGAATAAGATAAGTTTGACCAACTTTCAAGGTCATTGGGATAAAATATGTCAAAACCTTCAAACAAGTTCTCCTGAAATACGAAAAGGCATAGAAACGTGATCATTGGCTGGTTGCTCTTCCTTAGAAGGTGCAAAACAAAGGTTACGACAAAAATCACTTTGACATACTTTCAAGGTCACAGATAGGAGTTTAATACAATTGCCATGTATGTTTAAATCTTAATATTTTCTTTTGAATTACCTACAGCCATAGATTTTTAACCACATTCATATTACAAGCGAAAGAATAGTGCCATTGGGCCTCTTGTTTCAGACATGTTAGTTAGCTGGTATCTTTAAAACCCCTCCTAATTCTTATTTACAAATGAGTCTGTATTCGGGTGAAAGGGGATTAATTTGTATAAACAAAGCAGTTTCAGCTAAACCAAACTACATTTAGGTGAACAGTATAGGCCCGAACGGTCCTGTTGTACTGATGGGCTGGGACTAATATATCTTTTTTAGAGTTGGAGCATCTGATTTTTTCTTCAGTTCAAATTTATAATTATATTTCCGAAGATACTTTGTTTGTTACGATGTTACAAAGTTACTGTAATTTTAGTAATGTTACAATTAAGTCACTGTAAGTTTGGTGGTGTTATATATAAAATCAACCCATCCCTTTAAAATTAGTGACAGGAAGTTGATGTCACTTTTAATAATGTGATAGGCTTGCTATTTATTGAATTGCATCGTCATATGATAACTAGATGTCATTTCAGACTTTCAGGTTTTTCTCACAATATTATTATAAGGGTCTCTTTGTCCAAGGGACACTTTTCCTGGATCTGTATTGAACAGTGTTACACCATATGTAGCACGGATAGCATGTAGAATCAACCAGTTCTATCCTCTGTTTCATATTGTTGTTGCTTTTTGCACACTTTTTCTAACATCTTCACATAGATAACAATGTAAAAAGTCCTATATTTGTGCTATGTACTATTTATATAGATATGATTGATATTTCAACTGTTGAAATAAATTGCCATGTCAGAAAGCAAACAGATATTTACTCTTGATTTCTGTATCTCTTTCTCTCTCCCTTCCTCCTGACTTTCTACATTTCTCCTTTCTTTCATCCTTTACATCTTCCCTCTCTTGTCTCTATGTTTCTTCCTTCTAACATTCTTTCCATCTTCCCTCTATCTCTTAATTGTCTCTATGTTTCTCCCTTCTAACATTCTTTCCATCTTCCCTCTCTTGTCTCTATGTTTCTCCCTTCTATTATTCTTTCTATCTTCCCTCTCTTGTCTCTATATTTCTCCCTTCTATCATTCTTTCCATCTTCCCTGTCATGTCTCTATGTTTCTCCCTTCTATCATTCTTTCCATCTTCCCTCTCTTGTCTCTGTTTCTCCCTTCTATCATTCTTTCTATCTTCCCTCTCTTGTCTCTATGTTTCTCCCTTCTATCATTCTTTCTATCTTCCCTCTCTTGTCTCTATGTTTCTCCCTTCTATCATTCTTTCCATCTTTCCTCTCTTGTCTCTATGTTTCTCCCTTCTATCATTCTTTCCATCTTCCCTCTCTTGTCTCTATGTTTCTCCCTTCTATCATTCTTTCCATCTTCCCTCTCTTGTCTCTATGTTTCTCCCTTCTATCCTTCTTTCCATCTTCCCTCTCTTGTCTCTATGTTTCTTCTTTCTATCCTTCTTTCCATCTTCCCTCTCTTGTCTCTGTTTCTCCCTTCTATCATTCTTTCTATCTTCCCTCTCTTGTCTCTATGTTTCTCCCTTCTATTATTCTTTCTATCTTCCCTCTCTTGTCTCTATGTTTCTCCCTTCTATCATTCTTTCCATCTTCCCTGTCATGTCTCTACCTTTCTTTCTTCCTATTCTTTCTTCTCACTCCTTCTTTCCATCTTTCCTCGCCTGACAAAGAAAATCTACCTTTTTAGCCCACCATCATCAGATGGTGGGCTATTCAAATCGCCCTGCGTCCGTGGTCCGTCGTCCGTCCGTCCGTCCGTCCGTCCGTCAGTCCGTCCGTCCGTCCGTTAGTCCGTTAGTCCGTCCGTAAACAATTCTTGTTATCGCTATTTCTGAGAATGTACTGAATGGATCTTTCTCAAATTTCATGTGTAGGTTCCCCTTGGTGCCTAGTTATGCATATTGCATTTTTGGACCAATCCAAAAACAACATGGCCGACAGGCAGCCATCTTGGATTTTGACAGTTGAACTTTGTTATCGCTATTTCTGAGAATGTACTGAATGGATCTTTCTCAAATTTCATGTGTAGGTTCCCCTTGGTGTGTAGTTATGCATATTGCATTTTGGGACCAATCCAAAAACAACATGGCCGACAGGCAGCCATTTCGGATTTTGACAATTGAAGTTCGTTATGGCTATTTCTCAGAAATTACTGAAGGTATCTTTCTCAAATTTCATGTGTTGGTTCACCTTGGTCCCTAGTTGTGTATATTCCATTTTGGGACAGATCAGAAAACAATATGGCCGACAGGCAGCCATCTTGGATTTTGACAATTGAAGTTTGTTATCGCTATTTCTAAGAAAGTACTGAAGGTATCTTTCTCAAATTTCATGTGTTGGTTCACCTTGGTCCCTAGTTGTGCATATTCCATTTTGGGACCGATCTGAATTCAAGATGGCCGACAGGCAGCCATCTTGGTTTTTGACATTTGAACTTTGTTATCGCTATTTCTGAGAATGTACTGAATGGATCTTTCTCAAATTTCATGTGTAGGTTCCCCTTGGTGCTTAGTTATGCATATTCCATTTTGGGACCAATCCGAAAACAACATGGCCGACAGGCAGCCATCTTGGATTTTGACAGTTGAACTTTGTTATCGCTATTTCTGAGAATGTACTGAATGGATCTTTCTCAAATTTCATGTGTAGGTTCCCCTTGGTGTGTAGTTATGCATATTGCATTTTGGGACCAATCCAAAAACAACATGGCCGACAGGCAGCCATCTTGGATTTTGACAATTGAAGTTTGTTATCGCTATTTCTAAGAAAGTACTGAAGGGATCTTTCTCAAATTTCATGTGTAGGTTCCCCTTGGTGTGTAGTTATGCATATTGCATTTTGGGACCGATCTGAATTCAAGATGGCCGACAGGCAGCCATCTTGGAATTTGACATTTGAACTTTGTTATCCCTATTTCTGAGAATGTACCGAATGGATCTTTCTCAAATTTCATGTGTAGGTTCCCCTTGGAGCTTAGTTATGCATATTGCATTTTTGGACCAATCCAAAAACAACATGGCTGACAGGCAGCCATCTTGGATTTTGACAGTTGAACTTTGTTATCGCTATTTCTGAGAATGTACTGAATGGATCTTTCTCAAATTTCATATGTAGGTTCCCCTTGGTGTGTAGTTATGCATATTGCATTTTGGGACCAATCCAAAAACAACATGGCCGACAGGCAGCCATCTTGGATTTTGACAATTGAAGTTTGTTATCGCTATTTCTAAGAAAGTACTGAAGGTATCTTTCTCAAATTTCATGTGTTAGTTTACCTTGGTCCGTAGTTGTGTATATTCCATTTTGGGACCGATCTGAATTCAAGATGGCCGACAGGCAGCCATCTTGGAATTTGACATTTGAACTTTGTTATCCCTATTTCTGAGAATGTACTGAATGGATCTTTCTCAAATTTCATGTGTAGGTTCCCCTTGGTGCCTAGTTATGCATATTGCATTTTTGGACCAATCCAAAAACAACATGGCCGACAGGCAGCCATCTTGGATTTTGACAGTTGAACTTTGTTATCGCTATTTCTGAGAATGTACTGAATGGATCTTTCTCAAATTTCATGTGTAGGTTCCCCTTGGTGTGTAGTTATGCATATTGCATTTTGGGACCAATCCAAAAACAACATGGCCGACAGGCAGCCATTTCGGATTTTGACAATTGAAGTTCGTTATGGCTATTTCTCAGAAATTACTGAAGGTATCTTTCTCAAATTTCATGTGTTGGTTCACCTTGGTCCCTAGTTGTGTATATTCCATTTTGGGACAGATCAGAAAACAATATGGCCGACAGGCAGCCATCTTGGATTTTGACAATTGAAGTTTGTTATCGCTATTTCTAAGAAAGTACTGAAGGTATCTTTCTCAAATTTCATTTGTTGGTTCACCTTGGTCCCTAGTTGTGCATATTCCATTTTTGGACAGATCGGAAAACAACATGGCTGACAGGCAGCCATCTTGGATTTTGACAATTGAAGTTTGTTATCCCTATTTCTGAGAATATACTGAAGGGAACTTTCACAAATTTATGTAGGTTCCTCCTGGTGCCTAGCTATGCTAAGAATAAGGAAACGACAATGTAATTCACAAAAAAAACCCAAAAAAATGCATCTGTGTCCCACCAGAGTCTCTGCTCACACTTAATCAACACCTAAGAGACAATCGAAAGAAGAGAAAAGAACCATCTTTCAAAAAACAAACTTAGATCATTTGATGGTGGGCGCCAAGATCCCTCTGGGATCTCTTGTCTTACTTCTATCCTCTACTATCTTTCATTCATTGGGTTTCTACCTTTCTGCCTTCTGTCCCCCTAACTCATTCGTTCCTTCTTCCCTGTCCTGTATCACACCCTTCTCCTTTCTATCCTTCTCACCCTCTTTTTAGGCCACATAAAACAAGTTTCAAGTGACCCATTCTTATCATCTTTTATTCGTCCGTAAACAATTTAATTTTTTTAATTTCTTCTCAAAATCCCCTGAACCAATTTGAATGAAATTTGGCAGGAAACTTCCCTGACTAAAGATGCACCATATTTGTGATATACATGCTCCTAACCCCTAGGGGCCTGATGGAGGAGCAAAAGGGCTCAAATTAGTTAAATCTTCAAAATCTTCTTCTCCGGACCAAGATATGCTGGAATCAAATACTATTCACCAAAGGAAAGGTTGTAAAGTGTTTTATCAAAATTGTGAATTTCATGCCCCAGACTTCACATTCTCCCGTTGGGAGGGGGTGAAGTTAACTATAGTTTATATAGGAAAATGAAACGTTTGGGTATATTAAGTTTATTTTTAGTTGGATATGACAGTTTGTTATTTAGGAGAAATTTTACTCGGGCCAACCCCAGGGCTTTTGGGAGGGGCTCAAAAGGGTCAAATTGGCTAAAAATTTCAACAATCTTCTTCTTAAGACCCGAAAGGCCCAGGGAACTGATATTTGGCATGTAGCATGCTTAGATGAAGGTCTACGAAGTTTGTTTAAATTAATGACCTTGACCTCCTTTCAAGGTCACAGGGGTTTACTATGTTGAAATCTTCAAGAAACTTCTCAATAACCAAAAGGCCTAGGAACTGATATTTGGCCTGTAACATTCTGTGATAAAGGTCTACCAACTTTGTGCAAATGAATGTCCTTGAGCCATGGGTCAAATGTTTTTAAAATTTCAAGAAACTTCTCAATAACCGAAAGGCCCAGGGAAATGATATTTGGCCTCTAGTGTGTTTGAATGAGGGGCTACCAAGTTTGTCCAAATGAATGACCTTGACCCACTTTTAAGGTCACAGGGGTCAAATGTGTTAAAAACATTCAAACAACTTATCAATAATCGTGAGCCCTTGGGTACTGATATTTTGTCTGTAGCATGCTGGTATGAAGAGCTACTATTTAGTTTGTTAAAAGGGATTACCTTGACCTACTTTTAAGGATACAGGGATCCAATGTCTTTAAAGCTGTCAAACACTAAAGGTTCCGGGTTACTGCTATTTTGTTGGTAGCATGCTGCGATGCAAAGTACCATGTTTGTTCATTGACCTCTAACAAGGTCAAAGGGGTCAAATATGGTATTATCTTTAAACAATTTCACAATAACCAACAAATCCAACTCAATATATCACCTCCTTCTATGTGGTACCCAATTAAAACAGTAGATTACCTTTATACCTGACCATTCAAAGACGAGGAATCCAGCTCAATATCATATCCACCGTACATGTTATGTGTTAGACAGAGAATCGGAAGGCCTTGTAACAGATAAATGTTCAAGTCGGAGACTGATCGTCTCAAATGTGTGTTGATGTTCCATCGGTCCATTATAATCGTTTGTCAGAAAATGGCCCCATTGTGTAGTCATCTTGACATTTTAAGATTCATGTTTTTTTTATCTCTGTCGCAAGGAGCACTCTGAAATTCTCTGCTTCGCTTGAACTGTATCTAGTTGTTGGGTACAACAGATGGAGAAGTAACGATGGCCGCAGGATAGCCTGTTCTCACTGTCTTCACGAGGTACTGCACTGTAGATTTGTACCATACTCAATGATAACATTTACTTAACTTAAAAGACTGAATTGAGTCAAACCAAAGTCCATTCAAACATATCAAATTGACAGAAACTAGCCAGATAGAGTTTATCCGTGGGGATGTACTCTCCCCCCCCCGAAACTAGCCAGATAGAGTTTATCCGTGGGGATGTACTCCCCCCCCCCCCGAAACTAGCCAGATAGAGTTTATCCGTGGGGATGTACCCCCCCCCCCCCCCCAGAAACTAGCCAGATATAGTTTATCCGTGGGGATGTACTCCCCCTCCAGAACCTAGCCAGATAGAGTTTATCCGTGGGGATGTAACCCCCCGGGGTCTGTAATACGACCCAGTAACTGTATCCCCACCACTCCCGTACTATCTCGGATCGTGATGGGGCTCTGAATAGGTCTAATGTAAAACTCGAACTGGTCATGTTAGACGTGGAAACAGTCGATAGAGCGACAGGTCACTGACGGAACGTACTGGTCATGTTAGACGTGGAAACAGTCGATAGAGCGACAGGTCACTGACGGAACGTACTGGTCATGTTAGACGTGGAAACAATCGATATAGCGACAGGGTCACTGACGGAACGTACTGGTCATGTTAGACGTGGAAACAGTCGATAGAGCGACAGGGTCACTGACGTAACGTACTGGCCGTGTAAGACGGGAAAACAGTCGATAGAGCGACAGGGTCACTGACGTAACGTACTGGCCGTGTAAGACGGGAAAACAGTCGATATAGCGACAGGGTCACTGACGGAACGTACTGGCCGTGTAAGACGGGGAAACAGTCGATATAGCGACAGGGTCACTGACGGAACGTACTGGTCATGTTAGACGTGAAAACAATCGATAGAGCGACAGGGTCACTGACGGAACGTACTGGCCGTGTAAGACGGGGAAACAGTCGATATAGCGACAGGGTCACTGACGGAACGTACTGGTCATGTAAGACGGGGAAACAGTCGATATAGCGACAGGGTCACTGACGGAACGTACTGGCCGTGTAAGACAGGGAAACAGTCGATATAGCGACAGGGTCACTGACGGAACGTACTGGCCGTGTAAGACAGGGAAACAGTCGATATAGCGACAGGGTCACTGACGGAACGTACTGGCCGTGTAAGACGGGAAAACAATCGATATAGCGACAGGGTCACTGACGGAACGTACTGGTCATGTTAGACGTGGAAACAGTCGATAGAGCGACAGGGTCACTGACGGAACGTACTGGCCGTGTAAGACGGGAAAACAATCGATAGAGCGACAGGGTCACTGACGGAACGTACTGGTCATGTTAGACGTGGATACAGTCGATAGAGCGACAGGGTCACTGACGGAACGTACTGGTCATGTTAGACGTGGAAACAGTCGATATAGCGACAGGGTCACTGACGGAACGTACTGGTCATGTAAGACAGAGAAACAGTCGATAGAGCGACAGGGTCACTGACGGAACGTACTGGCCGTGTAAGACAGGGAAACAGTCGATAGAGCGACAGGGTCACTGACGGAACGTACTGGTCATGTTAGACGTGGAAACAGTCGATAGAGCGACAGGGTCACTGACGGAACGTACTGGTCATGTTAGACGTGAAAACAGTCGATAGAGCGACAGGGTCACTGACGGAACGTACTGGTCATGTAAGACGTGGAAACAGTCGATAGAGCGACAGGGTCACTGACGGAACGTACTGGTCATGTAAGACAGGGAAACAGTCGATAGAGCGACAGGGTCACTGACGGAACGTACTGGTCATGTAAGACAGGGAAACAGTCGATATAGCGACAGGGTCACTGACGGAACGTACTGGCCGTGTAAGACAGGGAAACAGTCGATAGAGCGACAGGGTCACTGACGGAACGTACTGGTCATGTAAGACAGGGAAACAGTCGATAGAGCGACAGGGTCACTGACGGAACGTACTGGCCGTGTAAGACGGGGAAACAGTCGATAGAGCGACAGGGTCACTGACGGAACGTACTGGCCGTGTAAGACGGGAAAACAATCGATAGAGCGACAGGGTCACTGACGGAACGTACTGGTCATGTTAGACGTGGATACAGTCGATAGAGCGACAGGGTCACTGACGGAACGTACTGGTCATGTTAGACGTGGAAACAGTCGATATAGCGACAGGGTCACTGACGGAACGTACTGGTCATGTAAGACAGAGAAACAGTCGATAGAGCGACAGGGTCACTGACGGAACGTACTGGCCGTGTAAGACAGGGAAACAGTCGATAGAGCGACAGGGTCACTGACGGAACGTACTGGTCATGTTAGACGTGGAAACAGTCGATAGAGCGACAGGGTCACTGACGGAACGTACTGGTCATGTTAGACGTGAAAACAGTCGATAGAGCGACAGGGTCACTGACGGAACGTACTGGTCATGTAAGACGTGGAAACAGTCGATAGAGCGACAGGGTCACTGACGGAACGTACTGGTCATGTAAGACAGGGAAACAGTCGATAGAGCGACAGGGTCACTGACGGAACGTACTGGTCATGTAAGACAGGGAAACAGTCGATATAGCGACAGGGTCACTGACGGAACGTACTGGCCGTGTAAGACAGGGAAACAGTCGATAGAGCGACAGGGTCACTGACGGAACGTACTGGTCATGTAAGACAGGGAAACAGTCGATAGAGCGACAGGGTCACTGACGGAACGTACTGGCCGTGTAAGACGGGGAAACAGTCGATAGAGCGACAGGGTCACTGACGTAACGTACTGGCCGTGTAAGACGGGGAAACAGTCGATATAGCGACAGGGTCACTGACGGAACGTACTGGCCGTGTAAGACGGGAAAACAGTCGATAGAGCGACAGGGTCACTGACGGAACGTACTGGTCATGTTAGACGAGGAAACAGTCGATATAGCGACAGGGTCACTGACGGAACGTACTGGTCATGTTAGAACTGAAAACAATCGATAGAGCGACAGGGTCACTGACGTAACGTACTGGCCGTGTAAGACGGGGAAACAGTCGATATAGCGACAGGGTCACTGACGGAACGTACTGGCCGTGTAAGACGGGGAAACAGTCGATAGAGCGACAGGGTCACTGACGGAACGTACTGGTCATGTTAGACGTGGAAACAGTCGATAGAGCGACAGGGTCACTGACGGAACGTACTGGCCGTGTAAGACAGGAAAACAATCGATATAGCGACAGGGTCACTGACGGAACGTACTGGCCGTGTAAGACGGGAAAACAGTCGATATAGCGACAGGGTCACTGACGGAACGTACTGGCCGTGTAAGACGGGAAAACAGTCGATATAGCGACAGGGTCACTGACGGAACGTACTGGCCGTGTAAGACAGGGAAAACAGTCGATATAGCGACAGGGTCACTGACGGAACGTACTGGTCATGTTAGACGTGGAAACAGTCGATAGAGCGACAGGGTCACTGACGGAACGTACTGGCCGTGTAAGACGGGGAAACAGTCGATAGAGCGACAGGGTCACTGACGGAACGTACTGGTCATGTTAGACGTGGAAACAATCGATAGAGCGACAGGGTCACTGACGGAACGTACTGGCCGTGTAAGACGGGGAAACAGTCGATAGAGCGACAGGGTCACTGACGTAACGTACTGGCCGTGTAAGACGGGAAAACAATCGATATAGCGACAGGGTCACTGACGGAACGTACTGGCCGTGTAAGACGGGAAAACAATCGATATAGCGACAGGATCACTGAAGGAACGTACTGGCCGTGTAAGACGGGAAAACAATCGATATAGCGACAGGGTCACTGACGGAACGTACTGGCCGTGTAAGACGTGGAAACAGTCGATAGAGCGACAGGGTCACTGACGTAACGTACTGGCCGTGTAAGACGGGAAAACAATCGATATAGCGACAGGGTCACTGACGGAACGTACTGGCCGTGTAAGACGGGGAAACGGCCGATATAGCGACAGGTCACTGAAGTAACGTACTGGCCGTGTAAGACGGGGAAACAGTCGATATAGCGACAGGGTCACTGAAGTAACGTACTGGCCGTGTAAGACGGGAAACGACCGATAAAGCGACAGGGTCACTGACGGAACGTACTGGCCGTGTAAGACCGCGAAACAGTCGATATAGTGACAGGGTCACTGACGGATCGTACTGGCCGTGTAAGACGGGGAAACGGCCGATATAGCGACAGGTCACTGACGGAACGTACTTAAATTTTAGCACTAACGTTGACCATGACGCCACATGAAGAAATCGTGTACACGGAGAACAACAACGTGATCGGCAGTCCTTCAGGAAAGTGAACCCCGACCGGTTAACCGAAAGACAAGGGCAACACAAAAAGACCAGCGTTTCCCCAATATAAGGATATGTCGTGGTGGTTGAATCGGTAGAAACTATGGCAACCCAACCGACATGACGGCAGGCTTATCACAGGCAATATGAACGCCACTTAACCGTGTACGTCACTTTATCAGCAGGTATCGTGTACGTCACTTTATCATCAGGTATCGTGTACGTCACTTTATCAGCAGGTACCATGTACGTCACTTTATCAGCAGGTACGGTGTACGTCACTTTATCAGCAGGTACCATGTACGTCACTTTATCAGCAGGTACCGTGTACGTCACTTTATCAGCAGGTACTATGCACGTCACTTTATCAGCAGGTACCATGTACGTCACTTTATCAGCAGGTACCATGTACATCACTTTATCAGCAGGTACCATGTACGTCACTTTATCAGCAGGTACCATGTACGTCACTTTATCAGCAGGTACCGTGTACGTCACTTTATCAGCAGGTACTATGCACGTCACTTTATCAGCAGGTACCATGTACGTCACTTTATCAGCAGGTACCATGTACGTCACTTTATCAGCAGGTACCATGTACGTCACTTTATCAGCAGGTACCGTGTACGTCACTTTATCAGCAGGTATCGTGTACGTCACTTTATCAGCAGGTACTATGCACGTCACTTTATCAGCAGGTACCATGTACATCACTTTATCAGCAGGTACCGTGTACATCACTTTATCAGCAGATAATGTGTACGTCACTTTATCAGCAGGTACGGTGTACGTCACTTTATCAGCAGGTACGGTGTACGTCACTTTATCAGCAGGTATCGTGTACGTCACTTTATCAGCATGTACCGTGTACGTCACTTTATCAGCAGGTATCGTGTACGTCACTTTATCAGCAGGTATCGTGTACGTCACTTTATCAGCAGGTACGGTGTACGTCACTTTTTCAGCAGGTACCGTGTACGTCACTTTATCAGCAGGTACTATGCACGTCACTTTATCAGCAGGTATCGTGTATGTCACTTTATCAGCAGGTATCGTGTACGTCACTTTATCAGCAGGTATCGTGTACGTCACTTTATCAGCAGGTACGGTGTACGTCACTTTATCAGCAGGTACGGTGTACGTCACTTTATCATCAGGAATCGTGTACGTCACTTTATCAGCAGGTATCGTGTACGTCACTTTATCAGCAGGTATCGTGTACGTCACTTCATTCCAATAGATTATTACATGTTATATTCAAGTTGACATTGAAGAAAACTTTAGCCATCATATATAAAAACACGGGATTTCCTTTCTCGGTTTTCTGACAAAGAGTCTTCGTGGGGATACATCTAAATTAAAAACAAAAAAAGAAATGACCGGAAAGGAAAGATCATGAAACCACAAGAGTTACAATCGGCGTACATGTAGCTAGCCAATTGGGGCTCCTAAATCTGCATGGGCCCTAACATTTGAATATAACAGGTATGTTTTCTCTTACATTTAGGATGCATAATATTATTTAACAATTTGGAAATCGGATAAAAAAAAAAAATAATAGAAAAAGCATCTTCTCTCCGAGTCGTTATAGATAGTTATCCATGCCATACTTTCATTCACTCCGTCTCGGAGCACACGTGAAGTACACCGTATACATACCGATACGACCTCACATGAGGGAACACGAACATTTAAGATGTTTTTCTCGTTCTTCAAACATCCCCTAATTGTTTGGTCCATTGCCGGGCTAGTGGTCACTCTGGTCAGACGTGTCACGTGCGGGATAAGGACAAGATTAAGGTGAGAGGAGTCGGGTCAGCAGGACACGTACGAGGTAAATATTATGGTTCTACTTGCCATGTTGTCCAAAGTATCTGCCACTTATTCACATCCAAACGATAAGATGGTTTGATGCTAACCTCTTTAATGTTCAGCTAATTTAAAAAGATAACACAGGTTTTCGTACACGGTACATTGAAACGGAGAACCTTTTGAAGTTTAGGAATTCCAAAAGTAACACTACAAAATAACCGTATCAACAAGCAGACTATTTTAACCAAAACGAATTCTGACTTGTACCGACATACTTATATACTATATAAGACAGTTGGCCTGGTAGTCGGGGTACTAGCCGCCTGGTTGACTCACTAACTCAGGACAGTCGCCGAGGAACATGCGTGCAGGTATCTGCGATGTTCCGTGAGTCAGGTACTAAATGTTGCTATAAATATCTCATTTTAGAAGTTAAATACATGCTTTATTTCCTTGTAGACTTGGCAACCTATGTTGGGAAACATGGATGATGTATAGTCTAGCTAGCGCACATCCTATCATTTCACTACGTCTTATATTTCCTCGTCGATTCTGTAATATTTTAAAAGAAAGGTCTGGGTTTTTCTTATGGGAAGATAACAGGCTTTCAGGCCGGTGCGATTCGATAAATACCACATCGTCAGCTTAACATAGAATATGGGTAAAATCAGAGAATAGGACATGTTTCGAAACACATACATCAATCTCTGTTCTTTGCTCTAATAAGTAACTATTGACAAGACATTGTACAGAGAGCCACTCTCCCCTCATAAAGATGACAAGACATTGTACAGAGAACCACTCTCTCTCCTCATAATGATGACAAGACATTGTACAGAGAACCACTGTCTCCCCTCATAAAGATGACAAGACATTGTACAGAGAACCACTCTCTCTCCTCATAATGATGACAAGACATTGTACAGAGAACCACTGTCTCTCCTCATAAAGATGACAAGACATTGTACAGAGAACCACTCTCTCCCCTCATAATGATGACAAGACATTGTACAGAGAACCACTCTCTCTCCTCATAATGATGACAAGACATTGTACAGAGAACCACTCTCTCTCCTCATAATGATGACAAGACATTGTATAGAGAACCACTCTCTCTCCTCATAATGATGACAAGACATTGTACAGAGAACCACTGTCTCTCCTCATCAAGATGACAAGACATTGTACAGAGAACCACTCTCTCCCCTCATAAAGATGACAAAACATTGTACAGAGAACCACTGTCTCCCCTCATAAAGATGACAAGACATTGTACAGAGAACCACTGTCTCCCCTCATTAAGATGACAAGACATTGTACAGAGAACCACTGTCTCCCCTCATAAAGATGACGACATTGTACAGAGAACCACTCTCTCCCCTCATAAAGATGACAAGACATTGTACAGAGAACCACTCTCTCTCCTCATAAAGATGACAAGACATTGTACAGAGAACCACTCTCTCCTCATAAAGATGACAAGACATTGTACAGAGAACCACTCTCTCCCCTCATAATGATGACAAGACATTGTACAGAGAACCACTGTCTCCCCTCATAAAGATGACGACATTGTACAGAGAACCACTGTCTCCCCTCATAAAGATGACAAGACATTGTACAGAGAACCACTCTCTCCCCTCATAAAGATGACGACATTGTACAGAGAACCACTCTCTCCCCCCATAAAGATGACAAGACATTGTACAGAGAACCACTATCTCCCCTCATAAAGATGACAAGACATTGTACAGAGAACCACTGTCTCCCCTCATAATGATGACAAGACATTGTACAGAGAACCACTCTCTCTCCTCATAATGATGACAAGACATTGTACAGAGAACCACTCTCTCTCCTCATAATGATGACAAGACATTGTATAGAGAACCACTGTCTCTCCTCATAATGATGACAAGACATTGTACAGAGAACCACTGTCTCTCCTCATCAAGATGACAAGACATTGTACAGAGAACCACTCTCTCCCCTCATAAAGATGACAAAACATTGTACAGAGAACCACTCTCTCCCCTCATAAAGATGACAAGACATTGTACAGAGAACCACTGTCTCCCCTCATAAAGATGACAAGACATTGTACAGAGAACCAATCTCTCCTCATAAAGATGACAAGACATTGTACAGAGAACCACTCTCTCCCCTCATAATGATGACAAGACATTGTACAGAGAACCACTGTCTCCCCTCATAAAGATGACAAGACATTGTACAGAGAACCACTCTCTCTCCTCATAAAGATGACAAGACATTGTACAGAGGACCACTCTCTCTCCTCATAAAGATGACAAGACATTGTACAGAGAACCACTCTCTCTCCTCATAAAGATGACCAGACATTGTACAGAGAACCACTGTCTCTCCTCATAAAGATGACAAGACATTGTACAGAGAACCACTGTCTCTCCTCATAAAGATGACAAGACATTGTACAGAGAACCACTCTCTCTCCTCATAAAGATGACAAGACATTGTACAGTGAACCACTCTCTCTCCTCATAAAGATGACCAGACATTGTACAGAGAACCACTGTCTCCCCTCATAATGATGACAAGACATTGTACAGAGAACCACTCTCTCTCCTCATAAAGATGACAAGACATTGTACAGTGAACCACTCTCTCTCCTCATAAAGATGACAAGACATTGTACAGAGAACCACTCTCTCTCCTCATAAAGATGACAAGACATTGTACAGGGAACCACTCTCTCTCCTCATAAAGATGACAAGACATTGTACAGAGAACCACTCTCTCTCCTCATAAAGATGACCAGACATTGTACAGAGAACCACTCTCTCTCCTCATAAAGATGACAAGACATTGTACAGAGAACCACTCTCTCCTCATAAAGATGACCAGACATTGTACAGGGAACCACTCTCTCCTCATAATGATGACAAGGCATTGTACAGAGAACCACTCTCTCTCCTCATAAAGATGACCAGACATTGTACAGAGAACCACTCTCTCTCCTCATAATGATGACAAGACATTGTACAGAGAACCACTCTCTCCTCATAAAGATGACCAGACATTGTACAGAGAACCACTCTCTCCTCATAAAGATGACCAGACATTGTACAGAGAACCACTCTCTCTCCTCATAAAGATGACCAGACATTGTACAGGGAACCACTCTCTCTCCTCATAAAGATGACAAGACATTGTACAGAGAACCACTGTCTCTCCTCATAAAGATGACCAGACATTGTACAGAGAACCACTCTCTCTCCTCATAAAGATGACCAGACATTGTACAGAGAACCACTCTCTCTCCTCATAAAGATGACAAGACATTGTACAGAGAACCACTGTCTCTCCTCATAAAGATGACAAGACATTGTACAGAGAACCACTCTATCTCCTCATAAAGATGACCAGACATTGTACAGAGAACCACTCTCTCTCCTCATAAAGATGACAAGACATTGTACAGGGAACCACTCTCTCTCCTCATAAAGATGACAAGACATTGTACAGAGAACCACTCTCTCTCCTCATAAAGATGACCAGACATTGTACAGAGAACCACTGTCTCTCCTCATAAAGATGACCAGACATTGTACAGAGAACCACTCTCTCTCCTCATAAAGATGACAAGGCATTGTACAGGGAACCACTCTCTCTCCTCATAAAGATGACAAGGCATTGTACAGAGAACCACTCTCTCCCCTCATAATGATGACAAGACATTGTACAGAGAACCACTGTCTCCCCTCATAAAGATGACAAGACATTGTACAGAGAACCACTCTCTCTCCTCATAATGATGACCAGACATTGTACAGGGAACCACTCTCTCTCCTCATAAAGATGACCAGACATTGTACAGAGAACCACTCTCTCTCCTCATAAAGATGACCAGACATTGTACAGAGAACCACTCTCTCCTCATAATGATGACAAGACATTGTACAGAGAACCACTCTCTCCCCTCATAAAGATGACAAGACATTGTACAGAGAACCACTGTCTCCCCTCATAAAGATGACAAGACATTGTACAGAGAACCACTCTCTCTCCTCATAAAGATGACCAGACATTGTACAGAGAACCACTGTCTCCCCTCATAAAGATGACAAGACATTGTACAGAGAACCACTCTCTCTCCTCATAAAGATGACCAGACATTGTACAGAGAACCACTGTCTCCCCTCATAAAGATGACAAGACATTGTACAGAGAACCACTCTCCCCTCATAAAGATGACAAGACATTGTACAGAGAACCACTCTCTCTCCTCATAAAGATGACAAGACATTGTACAGGGAACCACTCTCTCTCCTCATAAAGATGACAAGACATTGTACATAGAACCACTCTCTCTCCTCATAAAGATGACAAGACATTGTACAGAGAACCACTCTCTCTCCTCATAAAGATGACAAGACATTGTACAGAGAACCACTCTCTCTCCTCATAAAGATGACCAGACATTGTACAGAGAACCACTCTCTCTCCTCATAAAGATGACCAAACATTGTACAGAGAACCACTCTCTCTCCTCATAAAGATGACAAGACATTGTACAGAGAACCACTGTCTCCTCATAAAGATGACAAGACATTGTACAGGGAACCACTCTCTCCTCATAATGATGACAAGACATTGTATAGAGAACCACTCTCTCTCCTCATAAAGATGACAAGACATTGTACAGAGAACCACTCTCTCCTCATAATGATGACAAGACATTGTACAGAGAACCACTCTCTCTCCTCATAATGATGACAAGACATTGTACAGAGAACCACTCTCTCTCCTCATAATGATGACAAGACATTGTACAGGGAACCACTCTCTCCTCATAATGATGACAAGACATTGTACAGAGAACCACTCTCTCTCCTCATAATGATGACAAGACATTGTACAGAGAACCACTCTCTCTCCTCATAAAGTTGACAAGACATTGTACAGAGAACCACTGTCTCCCCTCATAAAGATGACAAGACATTGTACAGGGAACCACTCTCTCCTCATAAAGATGACAAGACATTGTACAGAGAACCACTCTCTCTCCTCATAATGATGACAAGACATTGTATAGAGAACCACTCTCTCTCCTCATAAAGATGACCAAACATTGTACAGAGAACCACTCTCTCTCCTCATAAAGATGACAAGACATTGTACAGGGAACCACTCTCTCCTCATAAAGATGACAAGACATTGTACAGAGAACCACTCTCTCTCCTCATAATGATGACAAGACATTGTATAGAGAACCACTCTCTCCTCATAAAGATGACAAGACATTGTACAGAGAACCACTCTCTCCTCATAAAGATGACAAGACATTGTACAGAGAACCACTCTCTCTCCTCATAAAGATGACAAGACATTGTACAGGGAACCACTCTCTCTCCTCATAAAGATGACAAGACATTGTACAGAGAACCACTGTCTCTCCTCATAAAGATGACCAGACATTGTACAGGGAACCACTCTCTCTCCTCATAAAGATGACCAGACATTGTACAGAGAACCACTGTCTCCCCTCATAATGATGACAAGACATTGTACAGGGAACCACTCTCTCTCCTCATAATGATGACAAGACATTGTACAGAGAACCACTGTCTCCCCTCATAAAGATGACCAGACATTGTACAGAGAACCACTGTCTCTCCTCATAAAGATGACCAGACATTGTACAGGGAACCACTGTCTCCCCTCATAAAGATGACAAGACATTGTACAGAGAACCAATCTCTCCTCATAAAGATGACAAGACATTGTACAGAGAACCACTCTCTCCCCTCATAATGATGACAAGACATTGTACAGAGAACCACTGTCTCCCCTCATAAAGATGACAAGACATTGTACAGAGAACCACTCTCTCTCCTCATAAAGATGACAAGACATTGTACAGAGGACCACTCTCTCTCCTCATAAAGATGACAAGACATTGTACAGAGAACCACTCTCTATCCTCATAAAGATGACCAGACATTGTACAGAGAACCACTGTCTCTCCTCATAAAGATGACAAGACATTGTACAGAGAACCACTGTCTCTCCTCATAAAGATGACAAGACATTGTACAGAGAACCACTCTCTCTCCTCATAAAGATGACAAGACATTGTACAGTGAACCACTCTCTCCTCATAAAGATGACAAGACATTGTACAGGGAACCACTCTCTCTCCTCATAAAGATGACCAGACATTGTACAGAGAACCACTCTCTCTCCTCATAATGATGACAAGACATTGTACAGAGAACCACTATCTCTCCTCATAAAGATGACCAGACATTGTACAGAGAACCACTCTCTCTCCTCATAATGATGACAAGACATTGTACAGAGAACCACTCTCTCCTCATAAAGATGACCAGACATTGTACAGGGAACCACTCTCTCTCCTCATAAAGATGACAAGACATTGTACAGAGAACCACTCTCTCCTCATAAAGATGACCAGACATTGTACAGGGAACCACTCTCTCTCCTCATAAAGATGACAAGACATTGTACAGGGAACCACTCTCTCCTCATAAAGATGACCAGACATTGTACAGAGAACCACTCTCTCTCCTCATAAAGATGACAAGACATTGTACAGAGAACCACTCTCTCCTCATAATGATGACAAGACATTGTACAGAGAACCACTCTCTCTCCTCATAAAGATGACAAGACATTGTACAGAGAACCACTCTCTCCTCATAATGATGACAAGACATTGTACAGAGAACCACTGTCTCCCCTCATAAAGATGACAAGACATTGTACAGAGAACCACTCTCTCCCCTCATAATGATGACAAGACATTGTACAGAGAACCACTGTCTCCCCTCATAAAGATGACAAGACATTGTACAGGGAACCACTCTCTCTCCTCATAAAGATGACAAGACATTGTACAGAGAACCACTCTCTCTCCTCATAAAGATGACCAGACATTGTACAGAGAACCACTGTCTCTCCTCATAAAGATGACCAGACATTGTACAGAGAACCACTCTCTCTCCTCATAAAGATGACAAGGCATTGTACAGGGAACCACTCTCTCTCCTCATAAAGATGACAAGGCATTGTACAGAGAACCACTCTCTCCCCTCATAATGATGACAAGACATTGTACAGAGAACCACTGTCTCCCCTCATAAAGATGACAAGACATTGTACAGAGAACCACTCTCTCTCCTCATAATGATGACCAGACATTGTACAGGGAACCACTCTCTCTCCTCATAAAGATGACCAGACATTGTACAGAGAACCACTCTCTCTCCTCATAAAGATGACCAGACATTGTACAGAGAACCACTCTCTCCTCATAATGATGACAAGACATTGTACAGAGAACCACTCTCTCCCCTCATAAAGATGACAAGACATTGTACAGAGAACCACTGTCTCCCCTCATAAAGATGACAAGACATTGTACAGAGAACCACTCTCTCTCCTCATAAAGATGACCAGACATTGTACAGAGAACCACTGTCTCCCCTCATAAAGATGACAAGACATTGTACAGAGAACCACTCTCTCTCCTCATAAAGATGACCAGACATTGTACAGAGAACCACTGTCTCCCCTCATAAAGATGACAAGACATTGTACAGAGAACCACTCTCCCCTCATAAAGATGACAAGACATTGTACAGAGAACCACTCTCTCTCCTCATAAAGATGACAAGACATTGTACAGGGAACCACTCTCTCTCCTCATAAAGATGACAAGACATTGTACATAGAACCACTCTCTCTCCTCATAAAGATGACAAGACATTGTACAGAGAACCACTCTCTCTCCTCATAAAGATGACAAGACATTGTACAGAGAACCACTCTCTCTCCTCATAAAGATGACCAGACATTGTACAGAGAACCACTCTCTCTCCTCATAAAGATGACCAAACATTGTACAGAGAACCACTCTCTCTCCTCATAAAGATGACAAGACATTGTACAGAGAACCACTGTCTCCTCATAAAGATGACAAGACATTGTACAGGGAACCACTCTCTCCTCATAATGATGACAAGACATTGTATAGAGAACCACTCTCTCTCCTCATAAAGATGACAAGACATTGTACAGAGAACCACTCTCTCCTCATAATGATGACAAGACATTGTACAGAGAACCACTCTCTCTCCTCATAATGATGACAAGACATTGTACAGAGAACCACTCTCTCTCCTCATAATGATGACAAGACATTGTACAGGGAACCACTCTCTCCTCATAATGATGACAAGACATTGTACAGAGAACCACTCTCTCTCCTCATAATGATGACAAGACATTGTACAGAGAACCACTCTCTCTCCTCATAAAGTTGACAAGACATTGTACAGAGAACCACTGTCTCCCCTCATAAAGATGACAAGACATTGTACAGGGAACCACTCTCTCCTCATAAAGATGACAAGACATTGTACAGAGAACCACTCTCTCTCCTCATAATGATGACAAGACATTGTATAGAGAACCACTCTCTCTCCTCATAAAGATGACCAAACATTGTACAGAGAACCACTCTCTCTCCTCATAAAGATGACAAGACATTGTACAGGGAACCACTCTCTCCTCATAAAGATGACAAGACATTGTACAGAGAACCACTCTCTCTCCTCATAATGATGACAAGACATTGTATAGAGAACCACTCTCTCCTCATAAAGATGACAAGACATTGTACAGAGAACCACTCTCTCCTCATAAAGATGACAAGACATTGTACAGAGAACCACTCTCTCTCCTCATAAAGATGACAAGACATTGTACAGGGAACCACTCTCTCTCCTCATAAAGATGACAAGACATTGTACAGAGAACCACTGTCTCTCCTCATAAAGATGACCAGACATTGTACAGGGAACCACTCTCTCTCCTCATAAAGATGACCAAACATTGTACAGAGAACCACTGTCTCCCCTCATAATGATGACAAGACATTGTACAGGGAACCACTCTCTCTCCTCATAATGATGACAAGACATTGTACAGAGAACCACTGTCTCCCCTCATAAAGATGACCAGACATTGTACAGAGAACCACTGTCTCTCCTCATAAAGATGACCAGACATTGTACAGGGAACCACTGTCTCCCCTCATAAAGATGACAAGACATTGTACAGGGAACCACTCTCTCTCCTCATAAAGTTGACAAGACATTGTACAGAGAACCACTCTCTCTCCTCATAAAGATGACCAGACATTGTACAGAGAACCACTCTCTCTCCTCATAAAGATGACAAGACATTGTACAGGGAACCACTCTCTCCCCTCATAAAGATGACAAGACATTGTACAGAGAACCACTCTCTCTCCTCATAAAGATGACCAGACATTGTACAGGGAACCACTCTCTCTCCTCATAAAGATGACCAGACATTGTACAGGGAACCACTGTCTCCCCTCATAAAGATGACAAGACATTGTACAGGGAACCACTCTCTCTCCTCATAAAGATGACAAGACATTGTACAGGGAACCACTCTCTCTCCTCATAATGATGACAAGACATTGTACAGGGAACCACTCTCTCTCCTCATAAAGTTGACAAGACATTGTACAGAGAACCACTCTCTCTCCTCATAAAGATGACCAGACATTGTACAGGGAACCACTCTCTCTCCTCATAAAGATGACAAGACATTGTACAGGGAACCACTCTCTCTCCTCATAAAGATGACCAGACATTGTACAGGGAACCACTCTCTCTCCTCATAAAGTTGACAAGACATTGTACAGAGAACCACTCTCTCTCCTCATAAAGATGACCAGACATTGTACAGGGAACCACTCTCTCTCCTCATAAAGATGACAAGACATTGTACAGGGAACCACTCTCTCTCCTCATAAAGATGACAAGACATTGTACAGGGAACCACTCTCTCTCCTCATAAAGATGACCAGACATTGTACAGGGAACCACTCTCTCTCCTCATAAAGATGACAAGACATTGTACAGGGAACCACTCTCTCTCCTCATAAAGTTGACAAGACATTGTACAGAGAACCACTCTCTCTCCTCATAAAGATGACAAGACATTGTACAGGGAACCACTCTCTCTCCTCATAAAGTTGACAAGACATTGTACAGAGAACCACTCTCTCTCCTCATAAAGTTGACAAGACATTGTACAGAGAACCACTCTCTCTCCTCATAAAGTTGACAAGACATTGTACAGAGAACCACTCTCTCTCCTCATAAAGTTGACAAGACATTGTACAGAGAACCACTCTCTCTCCTCATAAAGATGACCAGACATTGTACAGAGAACCACTCTCTCTCCTCATAAAGTTGACAAGACATTGTACAGAGAACCACTCTCTCTCCTCATAAAGATGACAAGACATTGTACAGGGAACCACTCTCTCTCCTCATAAAGATGACCAGACATTGTACAGGGAACCACTCTCTCTCCTCATAAAGATGACAAGACATTGTACAGGGAACCACTCTCTCTCCTCATAAAGTTGACAAGACATTGTACAGAGAACCACTCTCTCTCCTCATAAAGATGACCAGACATTGTACAGAGAACCACTCTCTCTCCTCATAAAGATGACCAGACATTGTACAGGGAACCACTGTCTCCCCTCATAAAGATGACAAGACATTGTACAGGGAACCACTCTCTCTCCTCATAAAGATGACAAGACATTGTACAGAGAACCACTCTCTCTCCTCATAAAGATGACCAGACATTGTACAGGGAACCACTCTCTCTCCTCATAAAGATGACAAGGCATTGTACAGAGAACCACTGTCTCTCCTCATAAAGATGACCAGACATTGTACAGGGAACCTCTCTCTCCTCATAAAGTTGACAAGACATTGTACAGAGAACCACTCTCTCTCCTCATAATGATGACAAGACATTGTATAGAGAACCACTCTCTCTCCTCATAATGATGACAAGACATTGTACAGAGAACCACTCTCTCTCCTCATAAAGATGACCAGACATTGTACAGAGAACCACTCTCTCTCCTCATAAAGATGACCAGACATTGTACAGAGAACCACTCTCTCTCCTCATAAAGATGACAAGGCATTGTACAGGGAACCACTCTCTCCTCATAAAGATGACACGACATTGTACAGAGAACCACTCTCTCTCTCCTCATAAAGATGACAAGACATTGTACAGGGAACCACTCTCTCTCCTCATAAAGATGACCAGACATTGTACAGAGAACCACTGTCTCCCCTCATAATGATGACAAGACATTGTACAGAGAACCACTCTCTCTCCTCATAATGATGACAAGACATTGTACAGAGAACCACTGTCTCTCCTCATAAAGATGACAAGACATTGTACAGAGAACCACTGTCTCTCCTCATAAAGTTGACAAGACATTGTACAGAGAACCACTCTCTCTCCTCATAAAGATGACAAGACATTGTACAGAGAACCACTCTCTCTCCTCATAAAGATGACAAGACATTGTACAGAGAACCACTCTCTCTCCTCATAAAGATGACAAGACATTGTACAGAGAACCACTCTCTCTCCTCATAAAGATGACAAGACATTGTACAGAGAACCACTGTCTCCCCTCATAAAGATGACAAGACATTGTACAGAGAACCACTCTCTCTCCTCATAAAGATGACAAGACATTGTACAGAGAACCACTCTCTCTCCTCATAAAGATGACAAGACATTGTACAGAGAACCACTCTCTCTCCTCATAAAGATGACAAGACATTGTACAGAGAACCACTCTCTCTCCTCATAAAGATGACAAGACATTGTACAGGGAACCACTCTCTCTCCTCATAAAGATGACCAGACATTGTACAGAGAACCACTGTCTCTCCTCATAAAGATGACCAGACATTGTACAGAGAACCACTCTCTCCTCATAAAGATGACAAGACATTGTACAGGGAACCACTCTCTCTCCTCATAAAGATGACAAGACATTGTACAGAGAACCACTCTCTCTCCTCATAAAGATGACAAGACATTGTACAGAGAACCACTCTCTCTCCTCATAAAGATGACAAGACATTGTACAGGGAACCACTCTCTCTCCTCATAATGATGACAAGACATTGTACAGAGAACCACTCTCTCTCCTCATAATGATGACAAGACATTGTACAGAGAACCACTCTCTCTCCTCATAATGATGACAAGACATTGTACAGAGAACCACTCTCTCTCCTCATAAAGATGACAAGACATTGTACAGGGAACCACTCTCTCTCCTCATAAAGATGACCAAACATTGTACAGAGAACCACTCTCTCTCCTCATAATGATGACAAGACATTGTACAGAGAACCACTCTATCTCCTCATAAAGATGACAAGACATTGTACAGGGAACCACTCTCTCTCCTCATAAAGATGACAAGACATTGTACAGAGAACCACTCTCTCTCCTCATAATGATGACAAGACATTGTACAGAGAACCACTCTCTCTCCTCATAAAGATGACCAGACATTGTACAGAGAACCACTGTCTCTCCTCATAAAGATGACAAGACATTGTACAGAGAACCACTCTCTCCTCATAAAGATGACAAGACATTGTACAGGGAACCACTCTCTCTCCTCATAAAGATGACAAGACATTGTACAGAGAACCACACTCTCTCTCCTCATAAAGATGACAAGACATTGTACAGAGAACCACTGTCTCTCCTCATAAAGATGACAAGACATTGTACAGAGAACCACTCTCTCTCCTCATAATGATGACAAGACATTGTACAGAGAACCACTCTCTCTCCTCATAAAGATGACAAGACATTGTACAGAGAACCACTCTCTCTCCTCATAATGATGACAAGACATTGTACAGAGAACCACTGTCTCTCCTCATAAAGATGACAAGACATTGTACAGAGAACCACTCTCTCTCCTCATAAAGGTGACAAGACATTGTACAGAGAACCACTCTCTCTCCTCATAAAGATGACAAGACATTGTACAGAGAACCACTCTCTCTCCTCATAAAGGTGACAAGACATTGTACAGAGAACCACTGTCTCCCCTCATAAAGATGACAAGACATTGTACAGAGAACCACTCTCTCTCCTCATAAAGGTGACAAGACATTGTACAGAGAACCACTCTCTCTCCTCATAAAGATGACCAGACATTGTACAGAGAACCACTCTCTCTCCTCATAAAGATGACAAGACATTGTACAGGGAACCACTCTCTCTCCTCATAAAGATGACAAGACATTGTACAGAGAACCACTCTCTCTCCTCATAAAGATGACAAGACATTGTACAGAGAACCACTCTCCCCTCATAAAGATGACAAGACATTGTACAGAGAACCACTCTCTCTCCTCATAAAGATGACAAGACATTGTACAGAGAACCACTCTCTCTCCTCATAAAGATGACAAGACATTGTACAGAGAACCACTTTCTCTCCTCATAAAGATGACAAGACATTGTACAGAGAACCACTCTCTCTCCTCATAAAGATGACAAGACATTGTACAGAGAACCACTCTCCCCTCATAAAGATGACAAGACATTGTACAGAGAACCACTCTCTCTCCTCATAAAGATGACAAGACATTGTACAGAGAACCACTTTCTCTCCTCATAAAGATGACAAGACATTGTACAGAGAACCACTCTCTCTCCTCATAAAGATGACAAGACATTGTACAGAGAACCACTCTCCCCTCATAAAGATGACAAGACATTGTACAGAGAACCACTTTCTCTCCTCATAAAGATGACAAGACATTGTACAGAGAACCACTTTCTCTCCTCATAATGATGACAAGACATTGTACAGAGAACCACTCTCTCTCCTCATAAAGATGACAAGACATTGTACAGGGAACCACTCTCTCCTCATAAAGATGACAAGACATTGTACAGGGAACCACTCTCTCCTCATAAAGATGACCAGACATTGTACAGGGAACCACTCTCTCTCCTCATAAAGTTGACAAGACATTGTACAGAGAACCACTGTCTCCCCTCATAAAGTTGACAAGGCATTGTACAGGGAACCACTCTCTCCTCATAAAGATGACCAGACATTGTACAGAGAACCACTCTCTCTCCTCATAAAGATGACAAGACATTGTACAGAGAACCACTCTCTCCTCATAAAGATGACAAGACATTGTACAGAGAACCACTCTCTCCCCTCATAAAGTTGACAAGACATTGTACAGAGAACCACTCTCTCCTCATAAAGATGACAAGACATTGTACAGAGAACCACTCTCTCCTCATAAAGATGACAAGACATTGTACAGAGAACCACTCTCTCCCCTCATAAAGTTGACAAGACATTGTACAGAGAACCACTCTCTCCCCTCATAAAGATGACAAGACATTGTACAGAGAACCACTCTCTCCCCTCATAAAGTTGACAAGACATTGTACAGAGAACCACTCTCTCCCCTCATAAAGATGACAAGACATTGTACAGAGAACCACTCTCTCCTCATAAAGATGACAAGACATTGTACAGAGAACCACTCTCTCCTCATAAAGTTGACAAGACATTGTACAGAGAACCACTCTCTCCCCTCATAAAGTTGACAAGACATTGTACAGAGAACCACTCTCTCCTCATAAAGATGACAAGACATTGTACAGAGAACCACTCTCTCCTCATAAAGATGACAAGACATTGTACAGAGAACCACTCTCTCCTCATAAAGATGACAAGACATTGTACAGAGAACCACTCTCTCTCCTCATAAAGTTGACAAGACATTGTACAGAGAACCACTCTCTCCCCTCATAAAGTTGACAAGACATTGTACAGAGAACCACTCTCTCCTCATAAAGATGACAAGACATTGTACAGAGAACCACTGTCTCCCCTCATAAAGATGACAAGACATTGTACAGAGAACCACTCTCTCTCCTCATAAAGATGACCAGACATTGTACAGAGAACCACTCTCTCTCCTCATAAAGATGACAAGACATTGTACAGAGAACCACTCTCCCCTCATAAAGATGACAAGACATTGTACAGAGAACCACTCTCTCCTCATAAAGATGACAAGACATTGTACAGAGAACCACTCTCTCCTCATAAAGATGACAAGACATTGTACAGAGAACCACTCTCTCCTCATAAAGATGACCAGACATTGTACAGAGAACCACTCTCTCCTCATAAAGATGACAAGACATTGTACAGAGAACCACTCTCTCCTCATAAAGATGACAAGACATTGTACAGGGAACCACTCTCTCCTCATAAAGATGACAAGACATTGTACAGAGAACCACTCTCTCCTCATAAAGATGACAAGACATTGTACAGAGAACCACTCTCTCCTCATAAAGATGACAAGACATTGTACAGAGAACCACTCTCTCCTCATAAAGATGACCAGACATTGTACAGAGAACCACTCTCTCCCCTCATTAAGATGACAAGACATTGTACAGAGAACCACTGTCTCTCCTCATAAAGATGACCAGACATTGTACAGAGAACCACTCTCTCCTCATAAAGATGACCAGACATTGTACAGAGAACCACTCTCTCCTCATAAAGATGACCAGACATTGTACAGAGAACCACTCTCTCTCCTCATAAAGATGACCAGACATTGTACAGAGAACCACTCTCTCTCCTCATAAAGATGACCAGACATTGTACAGAGAACCACTCTCTCCTCATAAAGATGACCAGACATTGTACAGAGAACCACTCTCTCCTCATAAAGATGACCAGACATTGTACAGAGAACCACTCTCTCCTCATAAAGATGACCAGACATTGTACAGAGAACCACTCTCTCCTCATAAAGATGACCAGACATTGTACAGAGAACCACTCTCTCCTCATAAAGATGACCAGACATTGTACAGAGAACCACTCTCTCCTCATAAAGATGACAAGACATTGTACAGAGAACCACTCTCTCTCCTCATAAAGATGACCAGACATTGTACAGAGAACCACTCTCTCTCCTCATAATGATGACAAGACATTGTACAGAGAACCACTCTCTCTCCTCATAAAGATGACAAGACATTGTACAGGGAACCACTCTCTCTCCTCATAAAGATGACAAGACATTGTACAGAGAACCACTGTCTCTCCTCATAAAGATGACCAGACATTGTACAGAGAACCACTCTCTCTCCTCATAATGATGACAAGACATTGTACAGAGAACCACTCTCCCCTCATAAAGATGACAAGACATTGTACAGAGAACCACTCTCTCCCCTCATAATGATGACAAGACATTGTACAGAGAACCACTCTCTCTCCTCATAAAGATGACAAGACATTGTACAGAGAACCACTGTCTCCCCTCATAAAGATGACAAGACATTGTACAGAGAACCACTCTCTCTCCTCATAAAGATGACAAGACATTGTACAGAGAACCACTGTCTCCCCTCATTAAGATGACAAGACATTGTACAGAGAACCACTCTCTCTCCTCATAAAGATGACAAGACATTGTACAGGGAACCACTCTCTCCCCTCATAATGATGACAAGACATTGTACAGGGAACCACTCTCTCTCCTCATAAAGATGACAAGACATTGTACAGGGAACCACTCTCTCTCCTCATAAAGATGACAAGACATTGTACAGAGAACCACTGTCTCCCCTCATAAAGATGACAAGACATTGTACAGAGAACCACTGTCTCCCCTCATAAAGATGACAAGACATTGTACAGAGAACCACTGTCTCCCCTCATAAAGATGACAAGACATTGTACAGAGAACCACTGTCTCCCCTCATAAAGATGACAAGACATTGTACAGAGAACCACTCTCTCTCCTCATAAAGATGACCAGACATTGTACAGAGAACCACTGTCTCCCCTCATAAAGATGACAAGACATTGTACAGAGAACCACTCTCTCTCCTCATAAAGATGACCAGACATTGTACAGAGAACCACTCTCTCTCCTCATAAAGATGACCAGACATTGTACAGAGAACCACTGTCTCCCCTCATAAAGATGACAAGACATTGTACAGAGAACCACTGTCTCCCCTCATAATGATGACAAGACATTGTACAGAGAACCACTGTCTCCCCTCATAATGATGACAAGACATTGTACAGAGAACCACTGTCTCCCCTCATAAAGATGACAAGACATTGTACAGAGAACCACTGTCTCCCCTCATAATGATGACAAGACATTGTACAGAGAACCACTGTCTCCCCTCATAAAGATGACAAGACATTGTACAGAGAACCACTCTCTCTCCTCATAAAGATGACCAGACATTGTACAGAGAACCACTCTCTGTCCTCATAAAGATGACCAGACATTGTACAGAGAACCACTCTCTCTCCTCATTAAGATGACAAGACATTGTACAGTGAACCACTCTCTCCTCATAAAGATGACAAGACATTGTACAGAGAACCACTCTCTCCTCATAAAGATGACAAGACATTGTACAGAGAACCACTCTCTCCTCATAAAGATGACAAGACATTGTACAGAGAACCACTCTCTCCTCATTAAGATGACAAGACATTGTACAGTGAACCACTCTCTCCTCATAAAGATGACAAGACATTGTACAGAGAACCACTCTCTCCTCATAAAGATGACAAGACATTGTACAGTGAACCACTCTCTCCTCATTAAGATGACAAGACATTGTACAGAGAACCACTCTCTCCTCATAAAGATGACAAGACATTGTACAGAGAACCACTCTCTCCTCATAAAGATGACAAGACATTGTACAGAGAACCACTCTCTCCTCATAAAGATGACCAGACATTGTACAGAGAACCACTCTCTCCCCTCATAAAGATGACAAGACATTGTACAGAGAACCACTCTCTCCTCATAAAGATGACCAGACATTGTACAGAGAACCACTCTCTCCCCTCATAAAGATGACAAGACATTGTACAGAGAACCACTCTCTCCCCTCATTAAGATGACAAGACATTGTACAGAGAACCACTCTCTCCTCATAAAGATGACCAGACATTGTACAGAGAACCACTCTCTCCTCATAAAGATGACCAGACATTGTACAGAGAACCACTGTCTCTCCTCATAAAGATGACAAGACATTGTACAGAGAACCACTCTCTCCTCATAAAGATGACCAGACATTGTACAGAGAACCACTCTCTCCTCATAAAGATGACCAGACATTGTACAGAGAACCACTCTCTCCTCATAAAGATGACAAGACATTGTACAGAGAACCACTCTCTCTCCTCATAAAGATGACCAGACATTGTACAGAGAACCACTCTCTCTCCTCATAAAGATGACAAGACATTGTACAGAGAACCACTTTCTCCCCTCATAAAGATGACAAGACATTGTACAGAGAACCACTCTCTCCTCATAAAGATGACAAGACATTGTACAGAGAACCACTTTCTCCCCTCATAAAGATGACCAGACATTGTACAGAGAACCACTCTCTCTCCTCATAAAGATGACAAGACATTGTACAGAGAACCACTCTCTCCTCATAAAGATGACAAGACATTGTACAGAGAACCACTCTCTCCTCATAAAGATGACCAGACATTGTACAGAGAACCACTCTCTCCTCATAAAGATGACCAGACATTGTACAGAGAACCACTCTCTCCTCATAAAGATGACCAGACATTGTACAGAGAACCACTCTCTCTCCTCATAAAGATGACAAGACATTGTACAGAGAACCACTGTCTCTCCTCATAAAGATGACCAGACATTGTACAGAGAACCACTCTCTCCTCATAATGATGACAAGACATTGTACAGAGAACCAATCTCTCTCCTCATAAAGATGACCAGACATTGTACAGAGAACCACTCTCTCCTCATAAAGATGACAAGACATTGTACAGAGAACCACTGTCTCTCCTCATAAAGATGACAAGACATTGTACAGAGAACCACTGTCTCTCCTCATAAAGATGACAAGACATTGTACAGAGAACCACTCTCTCTCCTCATAAAGATGACAAGACATTGTACAGAGAACCACTCTCTCCCCTCATTAAGATGACAAGACATTGTACAGAGAACCACTCTCTCCTCATAAAGATGACAAGACATTGTACAGAGAACAACTCTCTCCTCATAAAGATGACCAGACATTTTACAGGGAACCACTGTCCCTTCTATGGCGGTGATGAAACAGCGGGTTCTCTGTTTCTATGTACCGTGTAACTTCTATAATCAGGCAACAACAACATGCCCCGCAGCTCACCACTGCCCCGTACAAACAAACAGCCTGTAACGAGATACTGTGTAGCTTTATATTCACGTCTTACAAATATGTAAATTGGTGCTAATTATCAGACCTGATTATGGTTGTGAGTTGTACGATTGATGTAAAATAACCAGATCACGTTTTATAATGTTCCTTACGGGTAGGTGCCAAGCTGCACAGTTCACAATAAAAATAATATATATAAAATATACGTACCTATTATTTATTTGGTTCATTTTCTGTTACATAAAAGAAAATAATATTTAAAATAGTGTGTTCTATGAAGCTGAGCTGGCCTGGCGTTACATGTGACACGCTGTGTGTAAGCCGACTGTCGTATCTATCAATCTAAGACTTGTGGTAAACTAACATCGGATCCTTTCCATCCCCAGGAGATGGTATCCCGCTCTTCTCTTTACAACTTCATGCAGTGGAGATTTTGGCGCTGAAGTTAAAGATGGCGATAAAAATCTTATAGAAAAAACAGAAAGGGTCAAGGCCGACGAGCGGGATTATCATCTGCACGAGCGAGTGGATTTAAGAACATATTCTGTACTGAAAACGATACGGCAGAATTCAAGCGTAGCTGTAACTGTATGGTGCTGTATACCCACACCCCTCGACCTGTACCGCTCGGGTGTAGGTAGGTACCGTACATCATTGTACGAAGAATGGTGAATTACTACATCTATGAAGTTTCCAAACGTACAACGGTCTGTGACGTTCTGCTTCTCTCAAAAGCCTATTCTCTAGATGAGCGGGGTGTACGATATGCTTTATAGTAAGTTCTCTTAGCGATATCACCACGTTCATATAAACCTGTGTGTTTTTTTTCCTTTTGAAGAAACAATCAAAATGTTGTCCCTGACCCATCTGGTTATGATTGTTTGGATATTTCGTGTGACGTACTCTCTACCAACAGAAGACAACGACACACACAATGACGTCACACCTCCCGTGACCGGTCCATTCGACGAGGCGCTTGTAACGTCAATCTTGAAAATTGTCGATGTGAAATTTGAATCTATAAGTACCCGGATTGGGTCAATGGAGAGAGCTATGAACAGTCTGCAGTATTACAACCTGCGTCAGTTCCGAGTCGTTAACACACACATGAGGGCCCTTGATACCATTATGCAGGCGACACATTCGCAGATGGGTGAGATAGATATCGAAAGTAAGGAGACTAAAATATCCATCGATATGCTGAAAAAAGAACTGAAAAATATGGAAAAGATTCAAAATGCTATGTTCGATTCCATGGAAACACATTTTGAGAAATTAGATCTCAGAACGGATGCAAAGTTCGCTTCTTTACAAGAATCAGTTGATCTGGTCATGAACTCAACTTCCCTGACGAAAGCTGAAGGATGTGTAAATGGTGACGTATTAACGCCGTTAGTAGACAGTGTCAAATCTGCTCTCAACGATTCCGTCCTATTGACAAGTGACAGACTCACAAGTCTCGAAGAAACAGTGGACAGTTACCACAACATAACGATGTCAAAACTCAGAGGTGTCGAGCTAGAACTCGTAAACGCCACTACCAACAACACAGAGGAGCGCTCCCTCATAGAAACTTTGGTCGACCTCAACGACAATGTTCTTCGGTCGATTGATTTTTACCGACATACGGGTGATTTAGTGGAGAGGATTGTGGGAGCTACCGAAACAGTAGCAGATGAACAAGACACAATACGTACTGACCTGAGACTTTTTCTGGAAGTTCAGACTAACAACACACTCTGTAACCGGCCTCAGGGAGCGGACGTAAGTCAGGCCGCCCCTAACGACGACTCGAACGAGCTTCCTAACGTGATAATGGCTGATAGTAACCTACAACGATGTGAAATCTCGTTACATGAGTTGGGAGAAATGGCAGACATATTTAGAAACAGCACCCACCTGACCGATCTGTGGACGGAAATGGCACAAATGAACCAGTTAACATTACGCACTTCCGTCATGGATCTCATGGCAGAAGTCGCAAAATTGCATGAAATTTATGAAAAAGTCAACACATTTTCTGAGCAGACGACAACTTCTACTCCCAATCTCTTCACTGGACTGATGGAGTATGACCTTGAAAGTATTTCCAATTCTACAAAAGCGGTATACCAGATGGTAGAAGCCGTGGCCTCCAATACCGGCTGGATACCATATATATACCACAACCTGCAGTATGTGGAGAGTCAGGTCAATGCAACTGCAAGAAATTCCAAGAAAATTCTCCAAAACCAGGAAACTTTGACCGACATTATGAGATCCCACGACAGGACGGAGGCCCTAACTGGACGACCTTCAATGACGCGAGTGTTTGGTAACTTGGAGCCTGTGTTACCAACCCAGGCTAACCTACTCACTAGTAACAGTGACCGCAACACTTCTTATCTCGACAAACTCAATACCATCTACAGAACCAATGTCAAAATGCATCGTCTGATTCCTGCCTTAACTAGGTTACTAGGGGAACCAGGTGAGTGTGCATGTACCTACCATCTTAACTAGGTTACTAAGGGAACCAGATGAGTGTACATGTACCTACCGCCTTAACTAGGTTACTAGGGGAACCAGGTGAGTGTGCATGTACCTACCATCTTAACTAGGTTACTAAGGGAACCAGGTGAGTGTACATGTCCATACCGCCTTGACTAGGTTACTAGGGGAAGCAGGTGAGTGTGCATGTCCCTACCGCCTAAACTAGGTTACTAGGGGAAGCAGGTGAGTGTGCATGTCCCTACCGCCTTAACTAGGTTACTAGGGGAAGCAGGTGAGTGTGCATGTCCCTACCGCCTTAACTAGGTTACTAGGGAACAAGATGGTGTATATGTCCCTACCGCCTCTACTAGGTTACTAAGGGAACCAGGTGAGTGTGCATGTCCCTACCGCCTTAACTAGGTTACTAGGGGAAGCAGGTGGTGTACATGTACCTACCATCTTAACTAGGTTACTAGGGAACAAGATGATGTATATGTCCCTACCGCCTCTACTAGGTTACTAAGGGAACCAGGTGAGTGTACATGTCCCTACCGCCTTAACTAGGTTACTAGGGGAAGCAGGTGGTGTACATGTACCTACCATCTTAAATAGGTTACTAAGGGAACCAGGTGAGTATGCATGTCCCATACCGCCTGGACTAGGTTACTAGGGGAACCAGGTGAGTGTGCATGTACCTACCGCCTTAAGTAGGTTACTAAGGGAACCAGGTGAGTGTGCATGTACCTACCGCCTTACAGTAACTAGGTTACTAGGGGAAGCAGGTGGTGTACATGTCCCTACCGCCTTAACTAGGTTACTAAGGGAACCAGGTGAGTGTGCATGTCCCTACCGCATTAAGTAGGTTACTAAGGGAACCAGGTGAGTGTGCATGTCCCTACCGCCTTAACTATGTTACTAAGGGAACCAGGTGAGTGTGCATGTCCCTACCGCCTTAATTAGGTTACTAAGGGAACCAGGTGAGTGTGCATGTCCCTACCGCCTTAACTAGGTTACTAGGGGAAGCAGGTGGTGTACATGTCCCTACCGCCTTAACTAGGTTACTAGGGGAACCAGGTGATGTACATGTCCCTACCGCCTTAAGTAGGTTACTAAGGGAACCAGGTGAGTGTGCATGTACCTACCGCCTTACAGTAACTAGGTTACTAGGGGAAGCAGGTGGTGTACATGTCCCTACCAACTTAAGTAGGCTACTAGGGGAACCAGGTGAGTGTGCATGTCCCTACCGCCTTAACTAGGTTACTAAGGGAACAAGGTGAGTGTGCATGTCCCTACCGCCTTAACTAGGTTACTAGGGAACAAGATGGTGTATATGTCCCTACCGACTTAACTAGGTTACTAAGGGAACCAGATGAGTGTGCATGTCCCTACCGCCTTAACTAGGTTACTAGGGGAAGCAGGTGGTGTACATGTACCTACCATCTTAACTAGGTTACTAAGGGAACCAGGTGAGTGTACATGTCCCATACCGCCTGGACTAGGTTACTAGGGGAACCAGGTGAGTGTACATCTCCATACCGCCTTAACTAGGTTACTAGGGGAACCAGGTGAGTGTACATGTACCTACCGCCTTAACTAGGTTACTAGGGGAGCCAGGTGAGTGTACATGTACCTACCATCTTAACTTGGTTACTAAGGGAACCAGGTGAGTGTACATGTCCCATACCGCCTGGACTAGGTTACTAGGGGAACCAGGTGAGTGTGCATGTATCTACCATCTTAACTAGGTTACTAGGGAACAAGATGATGTATATGTCCCTACCGCCTTAACTAGGTTACTAAAGGAACCAGGTGAGTGCGCATGTCCCTACCGCCTTAACTAGGTTACTAAGGGAACCAGGTGAGTGTGCATGTCCCTATCGCCTTAACTAGGTTACTAAGGGAACCAGGTGAGTGTGCATGTCCCTACCGCCTTAACTAGGTTACTAAGGGAACAGGTGAGTGTGCATGTCCCTACCGCCTTAACTAGGTAACTAAGGGAACCAGGTGAGTGTGCATGTCCCCACCGCCTTAACTAGGTTACTAAGGGAACCAGGTGAGTGTGCATGTTCCTACCGCCTTAACTAGGTTACTAGGGGAAGCAGGTGGTGTACATGTCGCTACCGCCTTAACTAGGTTACTAGGGGAACCAGGTGGTGTATATGTACCTACCATCTTAACTATGTTACTAAGGGAACGAGGTGAGTGTGCATGTCTCTACCGCCTTAACTAGGTTACTACGGAAACCAGGAGAGTGTGCATGTCCCTACCGCCTTAACTAGGTTACTAGGGGAAGCAGGTGGTGTACATGTCCCTACCAACTTAAGTAGGTTACTAGAGGAACCAGGTGAGTGTACATGTCCCCACCACCTTAACTAGGTTACTAGGGGAACCAGGTGAGAGTGCATGTCCCTACCGCCTTTACTATGTTACTAAGGGAACCAGGTGAGTGTGCATGTCACTACCACCTTAAGTAGGTTACTAAGGGAACCAGGTGGTGAACATGTCCCTACCGCCTTAACTAGGTTACTAGGGGAACCAGTTGAGTGTGCATGTCCCTACCGCCTTAACTAGGTTACAAAGGGAAGCAGGTGGTGAACATGTCCTTACCGCCTTAACTAGGTTACTAGGGGAACCAGGTGAGTGTGCATTTCCCAGCGCCTTAACTAGGTTACTAGGGGCCAGGTGAGTGTACATGTCCCTACCGCCTTAACTAGGTTACTAGGGGAACCAGGTGAGTGTACATGTCCATACCGCCTGGACTAGGTTACTAGGGGAACCAGGTGGTGTACATGTCCCTACCGCCTTAAGTAGGTTACTAAGGGAACCAGACGAATGTGCATGTCCCTACCGCCTTAACTAGGTAAATAGGGGAACCAGGTGGTGTACATGTCCCTACCGCCTTAACTAGGTTACTAAGGGAACCAGGTGAGTGTGCATGTCCCTACCGCCTTAACTAGGTAACTAAGGGAACCAGGTGAGTGTGCATGTCCCTACCGCCTTAACTAGGTTACTAAGGAACCAGGTGGTGTATATGTCCCTACCGCCTTAACTAGGTTACTAGGGAAACCAGGTGAGTGTGCATGTCCGTACCGCCTTAAGTAGGTTACTAAGGAAACCAGACGAATGTGCATGTCCCTACCGCCTTAACTAGGTTACTAAGGGAACCAGGTGAATGTGCATGTCCCTACAGCCTTAACTAGGTAACTAAGGGAACCAGGTGAGTGTGCATGTCCCTACCGCCTTAACTAGGTTACTAAGGAACGAGGTGGTGTATATGTCCCTACCGCCTTAACTAGGTTACTAAGGAAACCAGGTGAGTGTGCATGTCCCTACCGCCTTAACTAGGTTACAAGGGGAACCAGGTGAGTGTGCATGTCCCTACCGCCTTAACTAGGTTACTAGGGGAACCAGGTGGTGTATATGTCCCTAACGCCTTAACTAGGTTACTAGGGGAACCAGGTGAGTGTGCATGTCCCACCGCCTTAAGTAGGATACTAGGGGAAGCAGGTGAGTGTGCATGTCCCTACCGCCTTAACTAGGTTACTAGGGGAACCAGGTGAGTGTGAATGTCCCTACCGCCTTAACTAGGTTACTAGGGGAAGCAAGTGGTGTACATGTCCCTACAGCCTTAAGTAGGTTACTAAGGGAACCAGGTGAGTGTGCATGTACCTACCGCCTTAACTAGGTTACTAAGCGAACCAGGTGAGTGTACATGTCCCATACCGCCTGGACTAGGTTACTAGGGGAACCAGGTGAGTGTGCATGTCCCTTCCGCCTTAACTAGGTTACTAGAGAACCAGGTGAGTGTACATGTCCCTACCGCCTTAACTAGGTTACTAGGGGAAGCAGGTGGTGTACATGTCCTTACCGCCTTAACTAGGTTACTAAGGGATCCAGGTGAGTGTGTATGTCCCTACCGCCTTAACTAGGTAACTAGGGGAGGCAGGTGAGTGTGCATGTCCCTACCGCCTTAACTAGGTTACTAGGGGAAGCAGGTGAGTGTGCATGTCCCTACCGCCTTAACTAGGTTACTAAGGGAACCAGGTGGTGTACATATCCCTACCGCCTTAACTAGGTTACTAGGGGAAGCAGGTGGTGTACATGTCCCTAGCGCCTTAACTAGGTTACTAGGGGAACCAGGTGAGTGTGCATGTCCCTACCGCCTTAACTAGGTTACTAAGGGAACCAGGTGAGTGTGTATGTCCCTACCGCCTTAACTAGGTTACTAGGGGAAGCAGGTGAGTGTGCATGTCCCTACCGCCTCAACTAGGTTACTAAGGGAAGCAGGTGAGTGTGCATGTCCCTACCGCCTTAACTAGGTAACTAGGGGAACCAGGTGGTGTATATGTCCCTACCGCCTTAACTAGGTTACTAAGGGAACCAGGTGGTGTACATGTCCCATACCGCCTTAACTAGGTTACTAAGGGAACCAGGTGGTGTACATGTCCCTACCGCCTTTACTAGGTTACTAAGGAAACCAGGTGGTGTACATGTCCCTACCGCCTTAACTAGGTTACTAGGGGAACCAGGTGGTTTACATGTTCCTACCGCCTTAACTAGGTTACAAAGAGAACCAGGTGAGTGTGCATGTTCTACCGCCTTAAATAGGTTATTAGGGAACTTGGTGAATGTACATGTCCTACCGCCTGGACTACACATGTTACAAGGGGTTTGTTTAAATGAATGACTTTGCCCTACTCTCACTGTCACAGGGGTCAAATAAGTTAATATCATAACCAACTAAAATTATGTATAGTCGGATGGTTATTATCACTGACACAGAGAGAATGGTAGCCAGTCACAACATATTGTCATGGTTTTTTAGTTTAATTAGGTAGCTATAACGTGAGAAAAATACTCTTCATTACCAAAGGTATAACATAGGGAAAGTCAACCCTCGGTACTATCGAATTGGACAAAGTCCTCGGCTAAGCCTCGGGAGTTGAAAAGATGAAAACCCATTGTGAAGAATTTCCCCCTGCATACTTGGTCCTGAAACAATTTTATAGTTCATTGTTTTTGTACCAGTTACAATGTGTATCGTGGATAGCTTATCTGCACTGCTAGCATATAAAGATGTTTCTCTTTAAAAGTGTGCTATGTTAGTGTGTATTGTTGTACAACATGCATTGTGAATACTGCTCTTTGGCTACTTGTCTCTCGAAAAACGTGAACCTAATATATGTCAGAAACGAAGTTTATATATCTATGTTATTCATCGATTATCGTCTGACCCTATAATTCTTCAATTTCAAAATAATTATGATGTCAATTAAATAATTATAATGTCAATTAAAATAATTGTTATGTCAATTAAAAGAGTCACAATGTCTACTTAAATAACCATGATAACGTCAATTTATACAATCATACTGTCAATCAAAATGATCATAATGTCATAGAAATACTTACGTTAGCTAGAGACTTTCTTCCATGACATATTAAATGCATGCATTGAAAAAGTATTAAATGTTAATAGCTTTGGAAAATTTTGCCTTTTTCTGTTACGTTCATGTTTGGAAAACAACTTTGTTTTCAGAACCATTCATAACATTAGTGGATGGAAAGAACGAAAACGAAGGACGCGTGGAAATCTACAGAAACGGTCGCTGGGGGACTTTCTGTAAAGATATTGGTCATGTAGAAGCGAGCTATATCTGTCGTCACCTAGGTTACCTTGGGGGTATATCCGCCGGAAGTGGATTCTACGGTGCTGGAGAGGGAGTATTCTGGAAACTCAATATGACGTGTTTGTTGACAAGGCGATGTGAGGTGGCAACTGGTGTAGAAGCCAGCATGTGTAGTCACGAAAACGACGCTGCTATCATATGTGGTACGTAGAGCTAATATCCCGAGGTCCTGTTAAAATATGTTGTACGTAGGGTTAATATCCCGACGGCCTGCTATACTGTGTGGTACGTAGGGTAAATATCCCGAGGTCCTGCTAAAATATGTTTTACGTAGGGTTAATATCCCGAAGGCCTGCTATCATGTGTGGTACTTAGAGCTAATATCCCGAGGACCTGCCATTATATGTGCTACTTAGATCTAATTTCCCGAGGTCTGGCTGTTAACATTTGGGCATGTAGAACTAATATACCGAGGGCCTGCTGAAATATGTTGTACGTAGAGTTGATATTCCGAAGGCCTGCTATCATTTGTGGTACGTAGAGCTCATATCCTTAATGACTGCTATAATATGGGTTACGTTAAATTAATATCCCGAGGGCCTGCTATCATGTGTGGTACGTAAAAAGAATATCCCGAGGGCCTGCTATCATATGTGGTACACAGAACTAATATCCGGATGGCCTGCTATCATATGTGGTACACAGAACTAATATCCCGAGGGCCTGCTATGATTTTTGGTACGGAACTGCTACAAAGAAAACCGGTGAAAATATATGAGGATGAAAAACGACTTATTCTTATGAGCAATTTATATCAGTAATATGCTACGATGTAGAATAGATCATTTCTCTGTTTCAGATCACATGGTAAGATTGGACGCAGATGAAAGAAAGAGGAGGTCGACAGGCTACCTCAGCATCCACCATCGTGGGAGTTGGCTCAACCTCTGTGCGGACAACTGGACGACACAAAACACTAACGTGGCCTGTCGACAACTCGGACATACAGGTGGACTAACAACGCCCCCCACAACTGAACCAAAGACAGTTGGAGCTGATAATCTATGGCTACGTAATATCACGTGCTCTGGAAGTGAGATACGATTAGACGCATGTGAACACGTGGTGTGGTCACGCGGCTGTGATTCCAGCGTACCTGTTCGTATAACATGTTCGTAGTGTAATCTCTCAACAATGTTAATTCGTGTTCGTATAACATGTTCGTAGTGTAATCTCTCAACAATGTTAATTCGTGTTCGTATAACATGTTCGTAGTGTAATCTCTCAACAATGTACGTAGTGTAATCCCTGAACAATGTTAATTCGTGTTCGTATAACATGTTCGTAGTGTAATCCCTCAGCAATGTTAATTCGTGTTCGTATAACATGTTCGTAGTGTAATCCCTCAACAATGTTAATTCGTGTTCGTATAACATGTTCGTAGTGTAATCCCTCAGCAATGTTAATTCGTGTTCGTATAACATGTTCGTAGTGTAATCCCTGAACAATGTTAATTCGTGTTCGTATAACATGTTCGTAGTGTAATCCCTCAACAATGTACGTAGTGTAATCCCTCAACAATGTACGTAGTGTAATCCCTCAGCAATGTTAATTCGTGTTCGTATAACATGTTCGTAGTGTAATCTCTCAACAATGTTAATTCGTGTTCGTATAACATGTTCGTAGTGTAATCCCTCAACAATGTACGTAGTGTAATCCTTCAACAATGTTAATTCGTGTTCGTATAACATGTTCGTAGTGTAATCCCTCAACAATGTTAATTCGTGTTCGTATAACATGTTCGTAGTGTAATCCCTCAACAATGTTAATTCGTGTTCGTATAACATGTACGTAGTGTAATCCCTCAACAATGTACGTAGTGTAATCCCTCAACAATGTACGTAGTGTAATCCCTCAACAATGTTAATTCGTGTTCGTATAACATGTTCGTAGTGTAATCCCTCAACAATGTTAATTCGTGTTCGTATAACATGTACGTAGTGTAATCCCTCAACAATGTTAATTCGTGTTCGTATAACATGTTCGTAGTGTAATCCCTCAGCAATGTTAATTCGTGTTCGTATAACATGTTCGTAGTGTAATCTCTCAACAATGTTAATTCGTGTTCGTATAACATGTTCGTAGTGTAATCCCTCAACAATGTACGTAGTGTAATCCTTCAACAATGTTAATTCGTGTTCGTATAACATGTTCGTAGTGTAATCCCTCAACAATGTTAATTCGTGTTCGTATAACATGTTCGTAGTGTAATCCCTCAACAATGTTAATTCGTGTTCGTATAACATGTACGTAGTGTAATCCCTCAACAATGTACGTAGTGTAATCCCTCAACAATGTACGTAGTGTAATCCCTCAACAATGTACGTAGTGTAATCCCTCAACAATGTTAATTCGTGTTCGTATAACATGTACGTAGTGTAATCCCTCAACAATGTACGTAGTGTAATCCCTCAACAATGTACGTAGTGTAATCCCTCAACAATGTACGTAGTGCAATCCCTGAACAATGTTAATTCGTGTTCGTATAACATGTTCGTAGTGTAATCCCTCAACAATGTACGTAGTGTAATCCCTCAACAATGTACGTAGTGTAATCCCTCAACAATGTACGTAGTGTAATCCCTCAACAATGTTAATTCGTGTTCGTATAACATGTACGTAGTGTAATCCCTCAACAATGTTAATTCGTGTTCGTATAACATGTACGTAGTGTAATCCCTCAACAATGTACGTAGTGTAATCCCTCAACAATGTACGTAGTGTAATCCCTCAACAATGTACGTAGTGTAATCCCTCAACAATGTTAATTCGTGTTCGTATAACATGTACGTAGTGTAATCCCTCAACAATGTACGTAGTGTAATCCCTCAACAATGTACGTAGTGTAATCCCTCAACAATGTACGTAGTGTAATCCCTCAACAATGTACGTAGTGTAATCCCTCAACAATGTACGTAGTGCAATCCCTGAACAATGTTAATTCGTGTTGTGTTAATTCGTGATTGGTGGAGTGTTATTGCTGGTGTGTGATTTTGTGGTGTGTGATTGGTGGTGTGTGATTTTGTGGTGTGTGATTGGTGGTGTGTGATTGGTGGTGTGTGTGATTGGTGGTGTGTGATTGGTGTGTGTGTGATTGGTGGTGTGTGATTGGTGGTGAGTGTGATTGGTGGTGTGTGTGATTGTTGGTGTGTGATTGGTGGTGTGTGATTGGTGGTGTGTGATTGGTTATGTGTGTGATTGGTAGTGTGTGATTGGTGGTGAGTGTGATTGGTGGTGTGTGTGATTGGTGGTGTGTGATTGGTGGTGTGTGATTGGTAGTGTGTGATTGGTGATGTATGTGATTGTTGGTGTGTGATTGGTGGTGTGTGATTGGTAGTGTGTGATTGGTGATGTATGTGATTGTTGGTGTGTGATTGGTAGTGTGTGATTTGTGGTGTGTGATTGGTGATGTGTGTGATTGGTAGTGTGTGATTGGTGATGTATGTGATTGTTGGTGTGTGATTGGTGGTGTATGTGATTGGTGATGTGTGTGATTGGTGGTGTGTGTGATTGGTGATGTGTGTGATTGGTGATGTGTGATTGGTGATGTGTGATTGGTTGTGTGTGATTTTGTGGTGTGTGATTGGTGGTGTGTGATTGGTGATATGTGATTGGTGGTGTGTGTGATTGGTTGTGTGTGATTGGTGGTGTGTGATTGGTGTGTGTGATTGGTGGTGTCTGATTAGTGGTGTGTGTGATTGGTGGTGTGTGTGATTGGTGGGTTGTGATTGGTGGTGTGTGATTGGTAGTGTGTGATTGGTGGTGTGTGTGATTGGTAGTGTGTGATTGGTGATGTGCGTGATTGGTGGTGTGTGTGATTGGTGGTGTATGTGATTGGTGATGTGTGTGATTGGTGGTGTGTGTGATTGGTGGTGTGTGATTGGTGGTGTGTGATTGGTGATGTGTGTGATTGGTAGTGTGTGATTGGTGATGTGTGTGATTGGTAGTGTGTGATTGGTGATGTGTGTGATTGGTGGTGTGTGATTGGTGGTGTGTGATTGGTTATGTGTGTGATTGGTAGTGTGTGATTTGTGGTGTGTGATTGTTGGTGTGTGTGATTGGTGATGTGTTTGATTGGTAGTGTGTGATTGGTGATGTGTGTGATTGGTGTGTGTGATTGGTGGTGTGTGTGATTGGTGATGTGTGTGATTGGTAGTGTGTGATTTGTGGTGTGTGATTGGTGATGTGTGTGATTGGTAGTGTGTGATTTGTGGTGTGTGATTGGTGATGTGTGTGATTGGTAGTGTGTGATTGGTGGTGTGTGATTGGTAGTGTGTGATTGTTGGTGTGTGATTGGTATTGTGTGATTGGTGATGTGTGTGATTGGTAGTGTGTGATTGGTGGTGTGTGTGATTGGTGGTGTGTGATTGGTGATGTGTGTGATTGGTGGTGTATGTGATTGGTGGTGTGTGTGATTGGTGGTGTGTGTGATTAGTGTGTGTTAAATGTTACGTGTGTTTCGTGTTATGTTTAACGATAGTAGATAGAACACTGTATCGTACAGAAGTACGCCAGATCATGTAGTCTGGGTAAAATAATGCGTTTTTACTTGGAAACTTCTTTGTTACCAAATAATAATTCTGAATTATAATAAAAGTGTAATTACATAAACTATAACCACACTCTCAGTATGGTGTAATTACATGAACTATAACCAACCACTCTCTCAGTATGGTGTAATTACACACGAACTATAACCACACCCTCAGTATGGTGTAATTACACACGAACTAAAACCACACCCTAAGTATGGTGTAATTACACACGAACTATAACCACACACTCAGTACAGTGTAATTACACACGGACTATAATCACACCATCAGTACAGTGTAATTACACACGAACTATAACCACACCCTCAGTATGGTGTAATTACACACGAATTATAATCACACCCTCAGTACAGTGTAATTACACACGAACTATAACCACACATTCAGTACAGTATAATTACACACGAACTATAACCACACCCTCAGTATGGTGTAATTACACACGAACTATAACCACACATTCAGTACAGTATAATTACACACGAACTATAACCACACCCTCAGTACAGTGTAATTACACACGGACTATAATCACACCCTCAGTACAGTGTAATTACACACGGACTATAACCACACCATCAGTGTGGTGTAATTACACACAAACTATAACCACACCCTCAGTACAGTGTAATTACATACGGACTATAATCACACCCTCAGTATGGTGTAATTACACACGAACTATAACCACACCCTCAGTACAGTGTAATTACATACGGACTATAATCACACCCTCAGTACAGTGTAATTACACACGAACTATAACCACACCTTCAGTACAGTGTAATTACACACGGACTATAACCACACATTCAGTACAGTGTAATTACACACGGACTATTATCACACCCTCAGTATGGTGTAATTACACACGGACTATTATCACACCCTCAGTATGGTGTAATTACACACGAACTATAATCACACCCTCAGTACAGTGTAATTACACACGGACTATAACCACACCCTCAGTACAGTGCAATTACACACGAACTATAACCACACCCTCAGTACAGTGTAATTACACACGAACTATAATCACACCCTCAGTACAGTGTAACTACACACGGACTATAACCACACCCTCAGTACAGTGTAATTACACACGAACTATAACCACACCCTCAGTACAGTGTAATTACACACGAACTATAATCACACCCTCAGTACAGTGTAATTACACACGAACTATAACCACACCCTCAGTACAGTGTAATTATACACGAACTATAACCACACCCTCAGTATGGTGTAACTACACACAAACTATAATCACACCCTCAGTACAGTGTAATTACACACAGACTATAACCACACCCTCAGTACAGTGTAATTATACACGAACTATAACCACACCCTCAGTATGGTGTAATTACACACGGACTATAACCACACCCTCAGTACAGTGTAATTACACACGAACAATAACCACACCCTCAGTATGGTGTAATTACACACGAACTATAACCACACCCTCAGTACAGTGTAATTACACACGGACTATAACCACACCCTCAGTACAGCGAATTACACACGAACTATAACCACACCCTCAGTACAGTGTAATTACACACGAACAATAACCACACCCTCAGTACAGTGTAATTACACACGAACTATAATCACACCCTCAGTACAGTGTAATTACACACGAACTATAATCACACCCTCAGTACAGTGTAATTACACACGAACAATAACCACACCCTCAGTACAGTGTAATTACACACGGACTATAATCACACCCTCAGTACAGTGTAATTACACACGGACTATAACCACACCCTCAGTATGGTGTAATTACACACGAACTATAATCACACCCTCAGTACAGTGTAATTACACACGGACTATTATCACACCCTTAGTACAGTGTAATTACACACGGACTATAACCACACCCTCAGTACAGTGTAATTACACACGAACTATAACCACACCCTCAGTACAGTGTACTTACACACGAACTATAACCACACCCTCAGTACAGTGTACTTACACACGGACTATAACCACACCCTCAGTACAGTGTACTTACACACGAACTATAACCACACCCTCAGTACAGTGTAATTACACACGAACTATAACCACACCCTCAGTACGGTGTAATTACACACGGACTATAATCACACCCTCAGTACAGTGTAATTACACACGAACTATACCCACACCCTCAGTACGGTGTAATTATACACGAACTATAACCACACCCTCAGTACAGTGTAATTACACACGAACTATAACCACACCCTCAGTACAGTGTAATTACACACGAACAATAACCACACCCTCAGTACAGTGTAATTACACACGAACTATAATCACACCCTCAGTACAGTGTAATTACACACGAACTATAATCACACCCTCAGTACAGTGTAATTACACACGAACAATAACCACACCCTCAGTACAGTGTAATTACACACGGACTATAATCACACCCTCAGTACAGTGTAATTACACACGGACTATAACCACACCCTCAGTATGGTGTAATTACACACGAACTATAATCACACCCTCAGTACAGTGTAATTACACACGGACTATTATCACACCCTTAGTACAGTGTAATTACACACGGACTATAACCACACCCTCAGTACAGTGTAATTACACACGAACTATAACCACACCCTCAGTACAGTGTACTTACACACGGACTATAACCACACCCTCAGTACAGTGTACTTACACACGAACTATAACCACACCCTCAGTACAGTGTACTTACACACGGACTATAACCACACCCTCAGTACAGTGTACTTACACACGAACTATAACCACACCCTCAGTACAGTGTAATTACACACGAACTATAACCACACCCTCAGTACGGTGTAATTACACACGGACTATAATCACACCCTCAGTATGGTGTAATTACACACGAACTATACCCACACCCTCAGTACGGTGTAATTATACACGAACTATAACCACACCCTCAGTACAGTGTAATTACACACGAACTATAACCACACCCTCAGTACAGTGTACTTACACACGAACTATAACCACACCCTCAGTACAGTGTACTTACACACGGACTATAACCACACCCTCAGTACAGTGTACTTACACACGAACTATAACCACACCCTCAGTACAGTGTAATTACACACGAACTATAACCACACCCTCAGTACGGTGTAATTACACACGGACTATAATCACACCCTCAGTACAGTGTAATTACACACGAACTATACCCACACCCTCAGTACGGTGTAATTATACACGAACTATAACCACACCCTCAGTACAGTGTAATTACACACGAACTATAACCACACCCTCAGTACAGTGTAATTACACACGAACAATAACCACACCCTCAGTACAGTGTAATTACACACGAACTATAATCACACCCTCAGTACAGTGTAATTACACACGAACTATAATCACACCCTCAGTACAGTGTAATTACACACGAACAATAACCACACCCTCAGTACAGTGTAATTACACACGGACTATAATCACACCCTCAGTACAGTGTAATTACACACGGACTATAACCACACCCTCAGTATGGTGTAATTACACACGAACTATAATCACACCCTCAGTACAGTGTAATTACACACGGACTATTATCACACCCTTAGTACAGTGTAATTACACACGGACTATAACCACACCCTCAGTACAGTGTAATTACACACGAACTATAACCACACCCTCAGTACAGTGTACTTACACACGGACTATAACCACACCCTCAGTACAGTGTACTTACACACGAACTATAACCACACCCTCAGTACAGTGTACTTACACACGGACTATAACCACACCCTCAGTACAGTGTACTTACACACGAACTATAACCACACCCTCAGTACAGTGTAATTACACACGAACTATAACCACACCCTCAGTACGGTGTAATTACACACGGACTATAATCACACCCTCAGTATGGTGTAATTACACACGAACTATACCCACACCCTCAGTACGGTGTAATTATACACGAACTATAACCACACCCTCAGTACAGTGTAATTACACACGAACTATAACCACACCCTCAGTACAGTGTAATTACACACAAACTATAACCACACCCTCAGTATGGTGTAATTACACACGAACTATAACCACACCCTCAGTATGGTGTAATTACACACGAACTATAACCACACCCTCAGTACAGTGTAATTACACACAAACTATAACCACACCCTCAGTACAGTGTAATTACACACGAACTATAACCACACCCTCAGTACAGTGTAATAACACACAAACTATAACCACACCCTCAGTACAGTGTAATTACACACGAACTATAACCACACCTTCAGTACAGTGTAATTACACACGAACTATAACCACACCCTCAGTATGGTGTAATTACACACGAACTATAACCACACCCTCAGTACAGTGCAATTACACACAAACTATAACCACACCCTCAGTACAGTGTAATTACACACGAACTATAACCACACCCTCAGTACAGTGTAATTAAACAAGAACTATAATCACACCATCAGTACAGTGTAATTACACACGAACTATAACCACACCCTCAGTACAGTGTAATTACACACGAACTATAACTACACCCTCAGTACAGTGTAATTACACACGAACTATAACCACACATTCAGTACAGTATAATTACACACGAACTATAACCACACCCTCAGTATGGTGTAATTACACACGAACTATAACCACACATTCAGTACAGTATAATTACACACGAACTATAACCACACCCTTAGTACAGTGTAATTACATACGGACTATAATCACACCCTCAGTACAGTGTAATTACACACGGACTATAACCACACCATCAGTATGGTGTAATTACACACGAACTATAACCACACCCTCAGTACAGTGTAATTACATACGAACTATAATCACACCCTCAGTATGGTGTAATTACACACGAACTATAACCACACCCTCAGTACAGTGTAATTACATACGGACTATAATCACACCCTCAGTACAGTGTAATTACACACGAACTATAACCACACCCTCAGTACAGTGTAATTACACACGGACTATAACCACACATTCAGTACAGTGTAATTACACACGGACTATTATCACACCCTCAGTATGGTGTAATTACACACGGACTATTATCACACCCTCAGTATGGTGTAATTACACACGAACTATAATCACACCCTCAGTACAGTGTAATTACACACGGACTATAACCACACCCTCAGTACAGTGTAATTACACACGAACTATAACCACACCCTCATTACAGTGTAATTACACACGAATTATAATCACACCCTCAGTACAGTGTAATTACACACGGACTATAACCACACCCTCAGTACAGTGTAATTACACACAGACTATAACCACACCCTCAGTACAGTGTAATTATACACGAACTATAACCACACCCTCAGTATGGTGTAATTACACACGGACTATAACCACACCCTCAGTACAGTGTAATTACACACGAACTATAATCACACTCTCAGTACAGTGTAATTACACACGAACTATAACCACACCCTCAGTACAGTGTAATTACACACGGACTATAACCACACCCTCAGTACAGCGAATTACACACGAACTATAACCACACCCTCAGTACAGTGTAATTACACACGAACAATAACCACACCCTCAGTACAGTGTAATTACACACGAACTATAATCACACCCTCAGTACAGTGTAATTACACACAAACTATAATCACACCCTCAGTACAGTGTAATTACACACGAACAATAACCACACCCTCAGTACAGTGTAATTACACACGGACTATAATCACACCCTCAGTACAGTGTAATTACACACGGACTATAACCACACCCTCAGTATGGTGTAATTACACACGAACTATAATCACACCCTCAGTACAGTGTAATTACACACGGACTATTATCACACCCTTAGTACAGTGTAATTACACACGGACTATAACCACACCCTCAGTACAGTGTAATTACACACGAACTATAACCACACCCTCAGTACGGTGTAATTACACACGAACTATAACCACACCCTCAGTATGGTGTAATTACACACGAACTATAACCACACCCTCAGTACAGTGTAATTACACACAAACTATAACCACACCCTCAGTACAGTGTAATAACACACGAACTATAACCACACCCTCAGTACAGTGTAATTACACACAAACTATAACCACACCCTCAGTACGGTGTAATTACACACGAACTATAGCCACACCCTCAGTACAGTGTAATTACACACGAACTATAACCACACCCTCAGTATGGTGTAATTACACACGAACTATAACCACACCCTCAGTACAGTGCAATTACACACAAACTATAACCACACCCTCAGTACAGTGTAATTACACACGAACTATAACCACACCCTCAGTACAGTGTAATTACACACGAACTATAATCACACTCTCAGTACAGTGTAATTACACACGAACTATAACCACACCCTCAGTACAGTGTAATTACACACGAACTATAACTACACCCTCAGTATGGTGTAATTACACACGGACTATAACCACACCCTCAGTACAGTGTAATTACACACGAACTATAACCACACCCTCAGTATGGTGTAATTACACACGAACTATAACCACACCCTCAGTACAGTGTAATTACACACAAACTATAACCACACCCTCAGTACAGTGTAATTACACACGGACTATAACCACACCCTCAGTACAGTGTAATTACACACGAACTATAACCACACCCTCAGTACAGTGTACTTACACACGGATTATAACCACACCCTCAGTACAGCGTACTTACACACGAACTATAACCACACCCTCAGTACAGTGTACTTACACACGGACTATAACCACACCCTCAGTACAGTGTACTTACACACGAACTATAACCACACCCTCAGTACAGTGTAATTACACACGAACTATAACCACACCTTCAGCACGGTGTAATTACACACGGACTATAATCACACCCTCAGTATGGTGTAATTACACACGAACTATACCCACACCCTCAGTACGGTGTAATTATACACGAACTATAACCACACCCTCAGTACAGTGTAATTACACACGAACTATAACCACACCCTCAGTACAGTGTAATTACACACAAACTATAACCACACCCTCAGTATGGTGTAATTACACACGAACTATAACCACACCCTCAGTACAGTGTAATTACACACGAACTATAACCACACCCTCAGTACAGTGTAATTACACACAAACTATAACCACACCCTCAGTACAGTGTAATTACACACGAACTATAACCACACCCTCAGTACAGTGTAATAACACACAAACTATAACCACACCCTCAGTACAGTGTAATTACACACGAACTATAACCACACCTTCAGTACAGTGTAATTACACACGAACTATAACCACACCCTCAGTATGGTGTAATTACACACGAACTATAACCACACCCTCAGTACAGTGCAATTACACACAAACTATAACCACACCCTCAGTACAGTGTAATTACACACGAACTATAACCACACCCTCAGTACAGTGTAATTAAACACGAACTATAATCACACCCTCAGTACAGTGTAATTACACACGAACTATAACCACACCCTCAGTACAGTGTAATTACACACGAACTATAACTACACCCTCAGTACAGTGTAATTACACACGAACTATAACCACACATTCAGTACAGTATAATTACACACGAACTATAACCACACCCTCAGTATGGTGTAATTACACACGAACTATAACCACACATTCAGTACAGTATAATTACACACGAACTATAACCACACCCTTAGTACAGTGTAATTACATACGGACTATAATCACACCCTCAGTACAGTGTAATTACACACGGACTATAACCACACCATCAGTATGGTGTAATTACACACGAACTATAACCACACCCTCAGTACAGTGTAATTACATACGAACTATAATCACACCCTCAGTATGGTGTAATTACACACGAACTATAACCACACCCTCAGTACAGTGTAATTACATACGGACTATAATCACACCCTCAGTACAGTGTAATTACACACGAACTATAACCACACCCTCAGTACAGTGTAATTACACACGGACTATAACCACACATTCAGTACAGTGTAATTACACACGGACTATTATCACACCCTCAGTATGGTGTAATTACACACGGACTATTATCACACCCTCAGTATGGTGTAATTACACACGAACTATAATCACACCCTCAGTACAGTGTAATTACACACGGACTATAACCACACCCTCAGTACAGTGTAATTACACACGAACTATAACCACACCCTCATTACAGTGTAATTACACACGAACTATAATCACACCCTCAGTACAGTGTAATTACACACGGACTATAACCACACCCTCAGTACAGTGTAATTACACACGAACTATAACCACACCCTCAGTACAGTGTAATTACACACGAACTATAATCACACCCTCAGTACAGTGTAATTACACACGAACTATAATCACACCCTCAGTACAGTGTAATTATACACGAACTATAACCACACCCTCAGTATGGTGTAATTACACACGGACTATAACCACACCCTCAGTACAGTGTAATTACACACGAACTATAACCACACCCTCAGTATGGTGTAATTACACACGAACTATAACCACACCCTCAGTACAGTGTAATTACACACGGACTATAACCACACCCTCAGTACAGCGAATTACACACGAACTATAACCACACCCTCAGTACAGTGTAATTACACACGAACAATAACCACACCCTCAGTACAGTGTAATTACACATGAACTATAATCACACCCTCAGTACAGTGTAATTACACACGAACTATAATCACACCCTCAGTACAGTGTAATTACACACGAACAATAACCACACCCTCAGTACAGTGTAATTACACACGGACTATAACCACACCCTCAGTATGGTGTAATTACACACGAACTATAATCACACCCTCAGTACAGTGTAATTACACACGGACTATTATCACACCCTCAGTATGGTGTAATTACACACGAACAATAACCACACCCTCAGTACAGTGTAATTACACACGAACTATAACCACACCCTCAGTACAGTGTAATTACACACGAATTATAATCACACCCTTAGTACAGTGTAATTACACACGGACTATAACCACACCCTCAGTACAGTGTAATTACACACGAACTATAACCACACCCCCAGTACAGTGTACTTACACACGGACTATAACCACACCCTCAGTACAGTGTACTTACACACGAACTATAACCACACCCTCAGTACAGTGTACTTACACACGGACTATAACCACACCCTCAGTACAGTGTACTTACACACGAACTATAACCACACCCTCAGTACGGTGTAATTACACACGAACTATAACCACACCCTCAGTACGGTGTAATTACACACGGACTATAATCACACCCTCAGTATGGTGTAATTACACACGAACTATAACCACACCCTCAGTACGGTGTAATTATACACGGACTATAACCACACCCTCAGTATGGTGTAATTACACACGAACAATAACCACACCCTCAGTATGGTGTAATTACACACGAACTATAACCACACCCTCAGTACAGTGTAATTACACACGGACTATAACCACACCCTCAGTACAGCGAATTACACACGAACTATAACCACACCCTCAGTACAGTGTAATTACACACGAACAATAACCACACCCTCAGTACAGTGTAATTACACACGAACTATAATCACACCCTCAGTACAGTGTAATTACACACGAACTATAATCACACCCTCAGTACAGTGTAATTACACACGAACAATAACCACACCCTCAGTACAGTGTAATTACACACGGACTATAATCACACCCTCAGTACAGTGTAATTACACACGGACTATAACCACACCCTCAGTATGGTGTAATTACACACGAACTATAATCACACCCTCAGTACAGTGTAATTACACACGGACTATTATCACACCCTTAGTACAGTGTAATTACACACGGACTATAACCACACCCTCAGTACAGTGTAATTACACACGAACTATAACCACACCCTCAGTACAGTGTACTTACACACGAACTATAACCACACCCTCAGTACAGTGTACTTACACACGGACTATAACCACACCCTCAGTACAGTGTACTTACACACGAACTATAACCACACCCTCAGTACAGTGTAATTACACACGAACTATAACCACACCCTCAGTACGGTGTAATTACACACGGACTATAATCACACCCTCAGTACAGTGTAATTACACACGAACTATACCCACACCCTCAGTACGGTGTAATTATACACGAACTATAACCACACCCTCAGTACAGTGTAATTACACACGAACTATAACCACACCCTCAGTACAGTGTAATTACACACGAACAATAACCACACCCTCAGTACAGTGTAATTACACACGAACTATAATCACACCCTCAGTACAGTGTAATTACACACGAACTATAATCACACCCTCAGTACAGTGTAATTACACACGAACAATAACCACACCCTCAGTACAGTGTAATTACACACGGACTATAATCACACCCTCAGTACAGTGTAATTACACACGGACTATAACCACACCCTCAGTATGGTGTAATTACACACGAACTATAATCACACCCTCAGTACAGTGTAATTACACACGGACTATTATCACACCCTTAGTACAGTGTAATTACACACGGACTATAACCACACCCTCAGTACAGTGTAATTACACACGAACTATAACCACACCCTCAGTACAGTGTACTTACACACGGACTATAACCACACCCTCAGTACAGTGTACTTACACACGAACTATAACCACACCCTCAGTACAGTGTACTTACACACGGACTATAACCACACCCTCAGTACAGTGTACTTACACACGAACTATAACCACACCCTCAGTACAGTGTAATTACACACGAACTATAACCACACCCTCAGTACGGTGTAATTACACACGGACTATAATCACACCCTCAGTATGGTGTAATTACACACGAACTATACCCACACCCTCAGTACGGTGTAATTATACACGAACTATAACCACACCCTCAGTACAGTGTAATTACACACGAACTATAACCACACCCTCAGTACAGTGTACTTACACACGAACTATAACCACACCCTCAGTACAGTGTACTTACACACGGACTATAACCACACCCTCAGTACAGTGTACTTACACACGAACTATAACCACACCCTCAGTACAGTGTAATTACACACGAACTATAACCACACCCTCAGTACGGTGTAATTACACACGGACTATAATCACACCCTCAGTACAGTGTAATTACACACGAACTATACCCACACCCTCAGTACGGTGTAATTATACACGAACTATAACCACACCCTCAGTACAGTGTAATTACACACGAACTATAACCACACCCTCAGTACAGTGTAATTACACACGAACAATAACCACACCCTCAGTACAGTGTAATTACACACGAACTATAATCACACCCTCAGTACAGTGTAATTACACACGAACTATAATCACACCCTCAGTACAGTGTAATTACACACGAACAATAACCACACCCTCAGTACAGTGTAATTACACACGGACTATAATCACGCCCTCAGTACAGTGTAATTACACACGGACTATAACCACACCCTCAGTATGGTGTAATTACACACGAACTATAATCACACCCTCAGTACAGTGTAATTACACACGGACTATTATCACACCCTTAGTACAGTGTAATTACACACGGAATATAACCACACCCTCAGTACAGTGTAATTACACACGAACTATAACCACACCCTCAGTACAGTGTACTTACACACGGACTATAACCACACCCTCAGTACAGTGTACTTACACACGAACTATAACCACACCCTCAGTACAGTGTACTTACACACGGACTATAACCACACCCTCAGTACAGTGTACTTACACACGAACTATAACCACACCCTCAGTACAGTGTAATTACACACGAACTATAACCACACCCTCAGTACGGTGTAATTACACACGGACTATAATCACACCCTCAGTATGGTGTAATTACACACGAACTATACCCACACCCTCAGTACGGTGTAATTATACACGAACTATAACCACACCCTCAGTACAGTGTAATTACACACGAACTATAACCACACCCTCAGTACAGTGTAATTACACACAAACTATAACCACACCCTCAGTATGGTGTAATTACACACGAACTATAACCACACCCTCAGTATGGTGTAATTACACACGAACTATAACCACACCCTCAGTACAGTGTAATTACACACAAACTATAACCACACCCTCAGTACAGTGTAATTACACACGAACTATAACCACACCCTCAGTACAGTGTAATAACACACAAACTATAACCACACCCTCAGTACAGTGTAATTACACACGAACTATAACCACACCTTCAGTACAGTGTAATTACACACGAACTATAACCACACCCTCAGTATGGTGTAATTACACACGAACTATAACCACACCCTCAGTACAGTGCAATTACACACAAACTATAACCACACCCTCAGTACAGTGTAATTACACACGAACTATAACCACACCCTCAGTACAGTGTAATTAAACAAGAACTATAATCACACCATCAGTACAGTGTAATTACACACGAACTATAACCACACCCTCAGTACAGTGTAATTACACACGAACTATAACTACACCCTCAGTACAGTGTAATTACACACGAACTATAACCACACATTCAGTACAGTATAATTACACACGAACTATAACCACACCCTCAGTATGGTGTAATTACACACGAACTATAACCACACATTCAGTACAGTATAATTACACACGAACTATAACCACACCCTTAGTACAGTGTAATTACATACGGACTATAATCACACCCTCAGTACAGTGTAATTACACACGGACTATAACCACACCATCAGTATGGTGTAATTACACACGAACTATAACCACACCCTCAGTACAGTGTAATTACATACGAACTATAATCACACCCTCAGTATGGTGTAATTACACACGAACTATAACCACACCCTCAGTACAGTGTAATTACATACGGACTATAATCACACCCTCAGTACAGTGTAATTACACACGAACTATAACCACACCCTCAGTACAGTGTAATTACACACGAACTATAATCACACCCTCAGTACAGTGTAATTATACACGAACTATAACCACACCCTCAGTATGGTGTAATTACACACGGACTATAACCACACCCTCAGTACAGTGTAATTACACACGAACTATAACCACACCTTCAGTACAGTGTAATTACACACGAACTATAACCACACCCTCAGTATGGTGTAATTACACACGAACTATAACCACACCCTCAGTACAGTGCAATTACACACAAACTATAACCACACCCTCAGTACAGTGTAATTACACACGGACTATAACCACACATTCAGTACAGTGTAATTACACACGGACTATTATCACACCCTCAGTATGGTGTAATTACACACGGACTATAACCACACATTCAGTACAGTGTAATTACACACGGACTATTATCACACCCTCAGTATGGTGTAATTACACACGGACTATTATCACACCCTCAGTATGGTGTAATTACACACGAACTATAACCACACCCTCAGTACAGTGTAATTACATACGGACTATAATCACACCCTCAGTACAGTGTAATTACACACGAACTATAACCACACCCTCAGTACAGTGTAATTACACACGGACTATAACCACACATTCAGTACAGTGTAATTACACACGGACTATTATCACACCCTCAGTATGGTGTAATTACACACGGACTATTATCACACCCTCAGTATGGTGTAATTACACACGAACTATAATCACACCCTCAGTACAGTGTAATTACACACGGACTATAACCACACCCTCAGTACAGTGTAATTACACACGAACTATAACCACACCCTCATTACAGTGTAATTACACACGAATTATAATCACACCCTCAGTACAGTGTAATTACACACGGACTATAACCACACCCTCAGTACAGTGTAATTACACACAGACTATAACCACACCCTCAGTACAGTGTAATTATACACGAACTATAACCACACCCTCAGTATGGTGTAATTACACACGGACTATAACCACACCCTCAGTACAGTGTAATTACACACGAACTATAATCACACTCTCAGTACAGTGTAATTACACACGAACTATAACCACACCCTCAGTACAGTGTAATTACACACGGACTATAACCACACCCTCAGTACAGCGAATTACACACGAACTATAACCACACCCTCAGTACAGTGTAATTACACACGAACAATAACCACACCCTCAGTACAGTGTAATTACACACGAACTATAATCACACCCTCAGTACAGTGTAATTACACACGAACTATAATCACACCCTCAGTACAGTGTAATTACACACGAACAATAACCACACCCTCAGTACAGTGTAATTACACACGGACTATAATCACACCCTCAGTACAGTGTAATTACACACGGACTATAACCACACCCTCAGTATGGTGTAATTACACACGAACTATAATCACACCCTCAGTACAGTGTAATTACACACGGACTATTATCACACCCTTAGTACAGTGTAATTACACACGGACTATAACCACACCCTCAGTACAGTGTAATTACACACGAACTATAACCACACCCTCAGTACGGTGTAATTACACACGAACTATAACCACACCCTCAGTATGGTGTAATTACACACGAACTATAACCACACCCTCAGTACAGTGTAATTACACACAAACTATAACCACACCCTCAGTACAGTGTAATTACACACGAACTATTTCCACACCCTCAGTACAGTGTAATTACACACAAACTATAACCACACCCTCAGTACGGTGTAATTACACACGAACTATAGCCACACCCTCAGTACAGTGTAATTACACACGAACTATAACCACACCCTCAGTATGGTGTAATTACACACGAACTATAACCACACCCTCAGTACAGTGCAATTACACACAAACTATAACCACACCCTCAGTACAGTGTAATTACACACGAACTATAACCACACCCTCAGTACAGTGTAATTACACACGAACTATAATCACACTCTCAGTACAGTGTAATTACACACGAACTATAACCACACCCTCAGTACAGTGTAATTACACACGAACTATAACTACACCCTCAGTATGGTGTAATTACACACGGACTATAACCACACCCTCAGTACAGTGTAATTACACACGAACTATAACCACACCCTCAGTATGGTGTAATTACACACGAACTATAACCACACCCTCAGTACAGTGTAATTACACACAAACTATAACCACACCCTCAGTACAGTGTAATTACACACGGACTATAACCACACCCTCAGTACAGTGTAATTACACACGAACTATAACCACACCCTCAGTACAGTGTACTTACACACGGATTATAACCACACCCTCAGTACAGCGTACTTACACACGAACTATAACCACACCCTCAGTACAGTGTACTTACACACGGACTATAACCACACCCTCAGTACAGTGTACTTACACACGAACTATAACCACACCCTCAGTACAGTGTAATTACACACGAACTATAACCACACCTTCAGCACGGTGTAATTACACACGGACTATAACCACACCCTCAGTATGGTGTAATTACACACGAACTATACCCACACCCTCAGTACGGTGTAATTATACACGAACTATAACCACACCCTCAGTACAGTGTAATTACACACGAACTATAACCACACCCTCAGTACAGTGTAATTACACACAAACTATAACCACACCCTCAGTATGGTGTAATTACACACGAACTATAACCACACCCTCAGTACAGTGTAATTACACACGAACTATAACCACACCCTCAGTACAGTGTAATTACACACAAACTATAACCACACCCTCAGTACAGTGTAATTACACACGAACTATAACCACACCCTCAGTACAGTGTAATAACACACAAACTATAACCACACCCTCAGTACAGTGTAATTACACACGAACTATAACCACACCTTCAGTACAGTGTAATTACACACGAACTATAACCACACCCTCAGTATGGTGTAATTACACACGAACTATAACCACACCCTCAGTACAGTGCAATTACACACAAACTATAACCACACCCTCAGTACAGTGTAATTACACACGAACTATAACCACACCCTCAGTACAGTGTAATTAAACACGAACTATAATCACACCCTCAGTACAGTGTAATTACACACGAACTATAACCACACCCTCAGTACAGTGTAATTACACACGAACTATAACTACACCCTCAGTACAGTGTAATTACACACGAACTATAACCACACATTCAGTACAGTATAATTACACACGAACTATAACCACACCCTCAGTATGGTGTAATTACACACGAACTATAACCACACATTCAGTACAGTATAATTACACACGAACTATAACCACACCCTTAGTACAGTGTAATTACATACGGACTATAATCACACCCTCAGTACAGTGTAATTACACACGGACTATAACCACACCATCAGTATGGTGTAATTACACACGAACTATAACCACACCCTCAGTACAGTGTAATTACATACGAACTATAATCACACCCTCAGTATGGTGTAATTACACACGAACTATAACCACACCCTCAGTACAGTGTAATTACATACGGACTATAATCACACCCTCAGTACAGTGTAATTACACACGAACTATAACCACACCCTCAGTACAGTGTAATTACACACGGACTATAACCACACATTCAGTACAGTGTAATTACACACGGACTATTATCACACCCTCAGTATGGTGTAATTACACACGGACTATTATCACACCCTCAGTATGGTGTAATTACACACGAACTATAATCACACCCTCAGTACAGTGTAATTACACACGGACTATAACCACACCCTCAGTACAGTGTAATTACACACGAACTATAACCACACCCTCATTACAGTGTAATTACACACGAACTATAATCACACCCTCAGTACAGTGTAATTACACACGGACTATAACCACACCCTCAGTACAGTGTAATTACACACGAACTATAACCACACCCTCAGTACAGTGTAATTACACACGAACTATAATCACACCCTCAGTACAGTGTAATTACACACGAACTATAATCACACCCTCAGTACAGTGTAATTATACACGAACTATAACCACACCCTCAGTATGGTGTAATTACACACGGACTATAACCACACCCTCAGTACAGTGTAATTACACACGAACTATAACCACACCCTCAGTATGGTGTAATTACACACGAACTATAACCACACCCTCAGTACAGTGTAATTACACACGGACTATAACCACACCCTCAGTACAGCGAATTACACACGAACTATAACCACACCCTCAGTACAGTGTAATTACACACGAACAATAACCACACCCTCAGTACAGTGTAATTACACACGAACTATAATCACACCCTCAGTACAGTGTAATTACACACGAACTATAATCACACCCTCAGTACAGTGTAATTACACACGAACAATAACCACACCCTCAGTACAGTGTAATTACACACGGACTATAACCACACCCTCAGTATGGTGTAATTACACACGAACTATAATCACACCCTCAGTACAGTGTAATTACACACGGACTATTATCACACCCTCAGTATGGTGTAATTACACACGAACAATAACCACACCCTCAGTACAGTGTAATTACACACGAACTATAACCACACCCTCAGTACAGTGTAATTACACACGAATTATAATCACACCCTTAGTACAGTGTAATTACACACGGACTATAACCACACCCTCAGTACAGTGTAATTACACACGAACTATAACCACACCCCCAGTACAGTGTACTTACACACGGACTATAACCACACCCTCAGTACAGTGTACTTACACACGAACTATAACCACACCCTCAGTACAGTGTACTTACACACGGACTATAACCACACCCTCAGTACAGTGTACTTACACACGAACTATAACCACACCCTCAGTACGGTGTAATTACACACGAACTATAACCACACCCTCAGTACGGTGTAATTACACACGGACTATAATCACACCCTCAGTAGGGTGTAATTACACACGAACTATAACCACACCCTCAGTACGGTGTAATTATACACGAACTATAACCACACCCTCAGTACAGTGTAATTACACACGAACTATAACCACACCCTCAGTACGGTGTAATTACACACAAACTATAACCACACCCTCAGTACGGTGTAATTACACACGAACTATAACCACACCCTCAGTATGGTGTAATTACACACGAACTATAACCACACCCTCAGTACAGTGTAATTACACACAAACTATAACCACACCCTCAGTACAGTGTAATTACACACGAACTATAACCACACCCTCAGTACAGTGTAATTACACACAAACTATAACCACACCCTCAGTACAGTGTAATTACACACGAACTATAGCCACACCCTCAGTACAGTGTAATTACACACGAACTATAACCACACCCTCAGTATGGTGTAATTACACACGAACTATAACCACACCCTCAGTACAGTGCAATTACACACAAACTATAACCACACCCTCAGTACAGTGTAATTACACACGAACTATAACCACACCCTCAGTACAGTGTAATTACACACGAACTATAATCACACTCTCAGTACAGTGTAATTACACACGAACTATAACCACACCCTCAGTACAGTGTAATTACACACGAACTATAACTACACCCTCAGTATGGTGTAATTACACACGGACTATAACCACACCCTCAGTACAGTGTAATTACACACGAACTATAACCACACCCTCAGTATGGTGTAATTACACACGAACTATAACCACACCCTCAGTACAGTGTAATTACACACAAACTATACCCACACCCTCAGTACAGTGTAATTACACACGAACTATAACCACACCCTCAGTACAGTGTAATTACACACGAACTATAATCACACCCTCAGTACAGTGTAATTACACACGAACTATAACCACACCCTCAGTACAGTGTAATTACACACGAACTATAACCACACCCTCAGTACAGTGTAATTACACACGAACTATAACCACACCCTCAGTACAGTGTAATTACACACGAACTATAACCACACCCTCAGTACAGTGTAATTACACACGAACTATAACCACACCCTCAGTACAGTGTAATTACACACGAACTATAATCACACCCTCAATACAGTGTAATTACACACGAACTATAACCACACCCTCAGTATGGTGTAATTACACACGAACTATAACCACACCCTCAGTATGGTGTAATTACACACGAACTATAACCACACCCTCAGTACAGTGTAATTACACACGAACTATAACCACAACCTCAGTACAGTGTAATTACACACGGACTATAATCACACCCTCAGTACAGTGTAATTACACACGAACTATAATCACACCCTCAGTACAGTGTAATTACACACGAACTATAACCACACCCTCAGTACAGTGTAATTACACACGGACTATAACCACACATTCAGTACAGTGTAATTACACACGGACTATTATCACACCCTCAGTATGGTGTAATTACACACGGACTATTATCACACCCTCAGTATGGTGTAATTACACACGAACTATAATCACACCCTCAGTACAGTGTAATTACACACGGACTATAACCACACCCTCAGTACAGTGCAATTACACACGAACTATAACCACACCCTCAGTACAGTGTAATTACACACGAACTATAATCACACCCTCAGTACAGTGTAACTACACACGGACTATAACCACACCCTCAGTACAGTGTAATTACACACGAACTATAACCACACCCTCAGTACAGTGTAATTACACACGAACTATAATCACACCCTCAGTACAGTGTAATTACACACGAACTATAACCACACCCTCAGTACAGTGTAATTATACACGAACTATAACCACACCCTCAGTATGGTGTAACTACACACAAACTATAATCACACACTCAGTACAGTGTAATTACACACAGACTATAACCACACCCTCAGTACAGTGTAATTATACACGAACTATAACCACACCCTCAGTATGGTGTAATTACACACGAACAATAACCACACCCTCAGTACAGTGTAATTACACACGGACTATTATCACACCCTTAGTACAGTGTAATTACACACGGACTATAACCACACCCTCAGTACAGTGTAATTACACACGAACTATAACCACACCCTCAGTACAGTGTACTTACACACGAACTATAACCACACCCTCAGTACAGTGTACTTACACACGGACTATAACCACACCCTCAGTACAGTGTACTTACACACGAACTATAACCACACCCTCAGTACAGTGTACTTACACACGGACTATAACCACACCCTCAGTACAGTGTACTTACACACGAACTATAACCACACCCTCAGTACGGTGTAATTACACACGAACTATAACCACACCCTCAGTACGGTGTAATTACACACGGACTATAATCACACCCTCAGTATGGTGTAATTACACACGAACTATAACCACACCCTCAGTACGGTGTAATTATACACGAACTATAACCACACCCTCAGTACAGTGTAATTACACACGAACTATAACCACACCCTCAGTACGGTGTAATTACACACAAACTATAACCACACCCTCAGTACGGTGTAATTACACACGAACTATAACCACACCCTCAGTATGGTGTAATTACACACGAACTATAACCACACCCTCAGTACAGTGTAATTACACACAAACTATAACCACACCCTCAGTACAGTGTAATTACACACGAACTATAACCACACCCTCAGTACAGTGTAATTACACACAAACTATAACCACACCCTCAGTACAGTGTAATTACACACGAACTATAGCCACACCCTCAGTACAGTGTAATTACACACGAACTATAACCACACCCTCAGTATAGTGTAATTACACACGAACTATAACCACACCCTCAGTACAGTGCAATTACACACAAACTATAACCACACCCTCAGTATGGTGTAATTACACACGAACTATAACCACACCCTCAGTACAGTGTAATTACACACAAACTATAACCACACCCTCAGTACAGTGTAATTACACACGAACTATAACCACACCCTCAGTACAGTGTAATTACACACGAACTATAACCACACCCTCAGTACAGTGTAATTACACACGAACTATAACCACACCCTCAGTACAGTGTAATTACACACGAACTATAACCACACCCTCAGTACAGTGTAATTACACACGAACTATAACCACACCCTCAGTACAGTGTAATTACACACGAACTATAACCACACCCTCAGTACAGTGTAATTACACACGAACTATAACCACACCCTCAGTACAGTGTAATTACACACGAACTATAATCACACCCTCAATACAGTGTAATTACACACGAACTATAACCACACCCTCAGTATGGTGTAATTACACACGAACTATAACCACACCCTCAGTATGGTGTAATTACACACGAACTATAACCACACCCTCAGTACAGTGTAATTACACACGAACTATAACCACAACCTCAGTACAGTGTAATTACACACGGACTATAATCACACCCTCAGTACAGTGTAATTACACACGAACTATAATCACACCCTCAGTACAGTGTAATTACACACGAACTATAACCACACCCTCAGTACAGTGTAATTACACACGGACTATAACCACACATTCAGTACAGTGTAATTACACACGGACTATTATCACACCCTCAGTATGGTGTAATTACACACGGACTATTATCACACCCTCAGTATGGTGTAATTACACACGAACTATAATCACACCCTCAGTACAGTGTAATTACACACGGACTATAACCACACCCTCAGTACAGTGCAATTACACACGAACTATAACCACACCCTCAGTACAGTGTAATTACACACGAACTATAATCACACCCTCAGTACAGTGTAACTACACACGGACTATAACCACACCCTCAGTACAGTGTAATTACACACGAACTATAACCACACCCTCAGTACAGTGTAATTACACACGAACTATAATCACACCCTCAGTACAGTGTAATTACACACGAACTATAACCACACCCTCAGTACAGTGTAATTATACACGAACTATAACCACACCCTCAGTATGGTGTAACTACACACAAACTATAATCACACCCTCAGTACAGTGTAATTACACACAGACTATAACCACACCCTCAGTACAGTGTAATTATACACGAACTATAACCACACCCTCAGTATGGTGTAATTACACACGGACTATAACCACACCCTCAGTACAGTGTAATTACACACGAACTATAACCACACCCTCAGTATGGTGTAATTACACACAAACTATAACCACACCCTCAGTACAGTGTAATTACACACGGACTATAACCACACCCTCAGTACAGCGAATTACACACGAATAATAACCACACCCTCAGTACAGTGTAATTACACACGAACAATAACCACACCCTCAGTACAGTGTAATTACACACGAACTATAATCACACCCTCAGTACAGTGTAATTACACACGAACTATAATCACACCCTCAGTACAGTGTAATTACACACGAACAATAACCACACCCTCACTACAGTGTAATTACACACGGACTATAATCACACCCTCAGTACAGTGTAATTACACACGGACTATAACCACACGCTCAGTATGGTGTAATTACACACGAACTATAATCACACCCTCAGTACAGTGTAATTACACACGGACTATTATCACACCCTTAGTACAGTGTAATTACACACGGACTATAACCACACCCTCAGTACAGTGTAATTACACACGAACTATAACCACACCCTCAGTACAGTGTACTTACACACGAACTATAACCACACCCTCAGTACAGTGTACTTACACACGGACTATAACCACACCCTCAGTACAGTGTACTTACACACGAACTATAACCACACCCTCAGTACAGTGTAATTACACACGAACTATAACCACACCCTCAGTACGGTGTAATTACACACGGACTATAATCACACCCTCAGTACAGTGTAATTACACACGAACTATACCCACACCCTCAGTACGGTGTAATTATACACGAACTATAACCACACCCTCAGTACAGTGTAATTACACACGAACTATAACCACACCCTCAGTACAGTGTAATTACACACGAACAATAACCACACCCTCAGTACAGTGTAATTACACACGAACTATAATCACACCCTCAGTACAGTGTAATTACACACGAACTATAATCACACCCTCAGTACAGTGTAATTACACACGAACAATAACCACACCCTCAGTACAGTGTAATTACACACGGACTATAATCACACCCTCAGTACAGTGTAATTACACACGGACTATAACCACACCCTCAGTATGGTGTAATTACACACGAACTATAATCACACCCTCAGTACAGTGTAATTACACACGGACTATTATCACACCCTTAGTACAGTGTAATTACACACGGACTATAACCACACCCTCAGTACAGTGTAATTACACACGAACTATAAACACACCCTCAGTACAGTGTACTTACACACGGACTATAACCACACCCTCAGTACAGTGTACTTACACACGAACTATAACCACACCCTCAGTACAGTGTACTTACACACGGACTATAACCACACCCTCAGTACAGTGTACTTACACACGAACTATAACCACACCCTCAGTACAGTGTAATTACACACGAACTATAACCACACCCTCAGTACGGTGTAATTACACACGGACTATAATCACACCCTCAGTATGGTGTAATTACACACGAACTATACCCACACCCTCAGTACGGTGTAATTATACACGAACTATAACCACACCCTCAGTACAGTGTAATTACACACGAACTATAACCACACCCTCAGTACAGTGTAATTACACACAAACTATAACCACACCCTCAGTATGGTGTAATTACACACGAACTATAACCACACCCTCAGTATGGTGTAATTACACACGAACTATAACCACACCCTCAGTACAGTGTAATTACACACAAACTATAACCACACCCTCAGTACAGTGTAATTACACACGAACTATAACCACACCCTCAGTACAGTGTAATAACACACAAACTATAACCACACCCTCAGTACAGTGTAATTACACACGAACTATAACCACACCTTCAGTACAGTGTAATTACACACGAACTATAACCACACCCTCAGTATGGTGTAATTACACACGAACTATAACCACACCCTCAGTACAGTGCAATTACACACAAACTATAACCACACCCTCAGTACAGTGTAATTACACACGAACTATAACCAAACCCTCAGTACAGTGTAATTAAACAAGAACTATAATCACACCCTCAGTACAGTGTAATTACACACGAACTATAACCACACCCTCAGTACAGTGTAATTACACACGAACTATAACTACACCCTCAGTACAGTGTAATTACACACGAACTATAACCACACATTCAGTACAGTATAATTACACACGAACTATAACCACACCCTCAGTATGGTGTAATTACACACGAACTATAACCACACATTCAGTACAGTATAATTACACACGAACTATAACCACACCCTTAGTACAGTGTAATTACATACAGACTATAATCACACCCTCAGTACAGTGTAATTACACACGGACTATAACCACACCATCAGTATGGTGTAATTACACACGAACTATAACCACACCCTCAGTACAGTGTAATTACATACGAACTATAATCACACCCTCAGTATGGTGTAATTACACACGAACTATAACCACACCCTCAGTACAGTGTAATTACATACGGACTATAATCACACCCTCAGTACAGTGTAATTACACACGAACTATAACCACACCCTCAGTACAGTGTAATTACACACGGACTATAACCACACATTCAGTACAGTGTAATTACACACGGACTATTATCACACCCTCAGTATGGTGTAATTACACACGGACTATTATCACACCCTCAGTATGGTGTAATTACACACGAACTATAATCACACCCTCAGTACAGTGTAATTACACACGGACTATAACCACACCCTCAGTACAGTGTAATTAGACACGAACTATAACCACACCCTCATTACAGTGTAATTACACACGAACTATAATCACACCCTCAGTACAGTGTAATTACACACGGACTATAACCACACCCTCAGTATGGTGTAATTACACACGGACTATAACCACACCCTCAGTACAGTGTAATTACACACGAACTATAACCACACCCTCAGTATGGTGTAATTACACACGAACTATAACCACACCCTCAGTACAGTGTAATTACACACGGACTATAACCACACCCTCAGTACAGCGAATTACACACGAACTATAACCACACCCTCAGTACAGTGTAATTACACACGAACAATAACCACACCCTCAGTACAGTGTAATTACACACGAACTATAATCACACCCTCAGTACAGTGTAATTACACACGAACTATAATCACACCCTCAGTACAGTGTAATTACACACGAACAATAACCACACCCTCAGTACAGTGTAATTACACACGGACTATAATCACACCCTCAGTACAGTGTAATTACACACGGACTATAACCACACCCTCAGTATGGTGTAATTACACACGAACTATAATCACACCCTCAGTACAGTGTAATTACACACGGACTATTATCACACCCTTAGTACAGTGTAATTACACACGGACTATAACCACACCCTCAGTACAGTGTAATTACACACGAACTATAACCACACCCTCAGTACAGTGTACTTACACACGGACTATAACCACACCCTCAGTACAGTGTACTTACACACGAACTATAACCACACCCTCAGTACAGTGTACTTACACACGGACTATAACCACACCCTCAGTACAGTGTACTTACACACGAACTATAACCACACCCTCAGTACAGTGTAACTACACAGGAACTATAACCACACCCTCAGTACGGTGTAATTACACACGGACTATAATCACACCCTCAGTATGGTGTAATTACACACGAACTATACCCACACCCTCAGTACGGTGTAATTATACACGAACTATAACCACACCCTCAGTACAGTGTAATTACACACGAACTATAACCACACCCTCAGTACAGTGTAATTACACACGAACAATAACCACACCCTCAGTACAGTGTAATTACACACGAACTATAATCACACCCTCAGTACAGTGTAATTACACACGAACTATAATCACACCCTCAGTACAGTGTAATTACACACGAACAATAACCACACCCTCAGTACAGTGTAATTACACACGGACTATAATCACACCCTCAGTACAGTCTAATTACACACGGACTATAACCACACCCTCAGTATGGTGTAATTACACACGAACTATAATCACACCCTCAGTACAGTGTAATTACACACGGACTATTATCACACCCTTAGTACAGTGTAATTACACATGGACTATAACCACACCCTCAGTACAGTGTAATTACACACGAACTATAACCACACCCTCAGTACAGTGTACTTACACACGGATTATAACCACACCCTCAGTACAGTGTACTTACACACGAACTATAACCACACCCTCAGTACAGTGTACTTACACACGGACTATAACCACACCCTCAGTACAGTGTACTTACACACGAACTATAACCACACCCTCAGTACAGTGTAATTACACACGAACTATAACCACACCCTCAGCACGGTGTAATTACACACGGACTATAATCACACCCTCAGTATGGTGTAATTACACACGAACTATACCCACACCCTCAGTACGGTGTAATTATACACGAACTATAACCACACCCTCAGTACAGTGTAATTACACACGAACTATAACCACACCCTCAGTACAGTGTAATTACACACAAACTATAACCACACCCTCAGTATGGTGTAATTACACACGAACTATAACCACACCCTCAGTATGGTGTAATTACACACGAACTATAACCACACCCTCAGTACAGTGTAATTACACACAAACTATAACCACACCCTCAGTACAGTGTAATTACACACGAACTATAACCACACCCTCAGTACAGTGTAATAACACACGAACTATAACCACACCCTCAGTAAAGTGTAATTACACACGAACTATAACCACACCTTCAGTACAGTGTAATTACACACGAACTATAACCACACCCTCAGTATGGTGTAATTACACACGAACTATAACCACACCCTCAGTACAGTGCAATTACACACAAACTATAACCACACCCTCAGTACAGTGTAATTACACACGAACTATAACCACACCCTCAGTACAGTGTAATTAAACACGAACTATAATCACACCCTCAGTACAGTGTAATTACACACGAACTATAACCACACCCTCAGTACAGTGTAATTACACACGAACTATAACTACACCCTCAGTACAGTGTAATTACACACGAACTATAACCACACATTCAGTACAGTATAATTACACACGAACTATAACCACACCCTCAGTATGGTGTAATTACACACGAACTATAACCACACATTCAGTACAGTATAATTACACACGAACTATAACCACACCCTTAGTACAGTGTAATTACATACGGACTATAATCACACCCTCAGTACAGTGTAATTACACACGGACTATAACCACACCATCAGTATGGTGTAATTACACACGAACTATAACCACACCCTCAGTACAGTGTAATTACATACGAACTATAATCACACCCTCAGTATGGTGTAATTACACACGAACTATAACCACACCCTCAGTACAGTGTAATTACATACGGACTATAATCACACCCTCAGTACAGTGTAATTACACACGAACTATAACCACACCCTCAGTACAGTGTAATTACACACGGACTATAACCACACATTCAGTACAGTGTAATTACACACGGACTATTATCACACCCTCAGTATGGTGTAATTACACACGGACTATTATCACACCCTCAGTATGGTGTAATTACACACGAACTATAATCACACCCTCAGTACAGTGTAATTACACACGGACTATAACCACACCCTCAGTACAGTGTAATTACACACGAACTATAACCACACCCTCATTACAGTGTAATTACACACGAACTATAATCACACCCTCAGTACAGTGTAATTACACACGGACTATAACCACACCCTCAGTACAGTGTAATTACACACGAACTATAACCACACCCTCAGTACAGTGTAATTACACACGAACTATAATCACACCCTCAGTACAGTGTAATTACACACGAACTATAATCACACCCTCAGTACAGTGTAATTATACACGAACTATAACCACACCCTCAGTATGGTGTAATTACACACGGACTATAACCACACCCTCAGTACAGTGTAATTACACACGAACTATAACCACACCCTCAGTATGGTGTAATTACACACGAACTATAACCACACCCTCAGTACAGTGTAATTACACACGGACTATAACCACACCCTCAGTACAGCGAATTACACACGAACTATAACCACACCCTCAGTACAGTGTAATTACACACGAACAATAACCACACCCTCAGTACAGTGTAATTACACACGAACTATAATCACACCCTCAGTACAGTGTAATTACACACGAACTATAATCACACCCTCAGTACAGTGTAATTACACACGAACAATAACCACACCCTCAGTACAGTGTAATTACACACGGACTATAACCACACCCTCAGTATGGTGTAATTACACACGAACTATAATCACACCCTCAGTACAGTGTAATTACACACGGACTATTATCACACCCTCAGTATGGTGTAATTACACACGAACAATAACCACACCCTCAGTACAGTGTAATTACACACGAACTATAACCACACCCTCAGTACAGTGTAATTACACACGAATTATAATCACACCCTTAGTACAGTGTAATTACACACGGACTATAACCACACCCTCAGTACAGTGTAATTACACACGAACTATAACCACACCCCCAGTACAGTGTACTTACACACGGACTATAACCACACCCTCAGTACAGTGTACTTACACACGAACTATAACCACACCCTCAGTACAGTGTACTTACACACGGACTATAACCACACCCTCAGTACAGTGTACTTACACACGAACTATAACCACACCCTCAGTACGGTGTAATTACACACGAACTATAACCACATCCTCAGTACGGTGTAATTACACACGGACTATAATCACACCCTCAGTATGGTGTAATTACACACGAACTATAACCACACCCTCAGTACGGTGTAATTATACACGAACTATAACCACACCCTCAGTACAGTGTAATTACACACGAACTATAACCACACCCTCAGTACGGTGTAATTACACACAAACTATAACCACACCCTCAGTACGGTGTAATTACACACGAACTATAACCACACCCTCAGTATGGTGTAATTACACACGAACTATAACCACACCCTCAGTACAGTGTAATTACACACAAACTATAACCACACCCTCAGTACAGTGTAATTACACACGAACTATAACCACACCCTCAGTACAGTGTAATTACACACAAACTATAACCACACCCTCAATACAGTGTAATTACACACGAACTATAGCCACACCCTCAGTACAGTGTAATTACACACGAACTATAACCACACCCTCAGTATGGTGTAATTACACACGAACTATAACCACACCCTCAGTACAGTGCAATTACACACAAACTATAACCACACCCTCAGTACAGTGTAATTACACACGAACTATAACCACACCCTCAGTACAGTGTAATTACACACGAACTATAATCACACTCTCAGTACAGTGTAATTACACACGAACTATAACCACACCCTCAGTACAGTGTAATTACACACGAACTATAACTACACCCTCAGTATGGTGTAATTACACACGGACTATAACCACACCCTCAGTACAGTGTAATTACACACGAACTATAACCACACCCTCAGTATGGTGTAATTACACACGAACTATAACCACACCCTCAGTACAGTGTAATTACACACAAACTATAACCACACCCTCAGTACAGTGTAATTACACACGAACTATAACCACACCCTCAGTACAGTGTAATTACACACGAACTATAATCACACCCTCAGTACAGTGTAATTACACACGAACTATAACCACACCCTCAGTACAGTGTAATTACACACGAACTATAACCACACCCTCAGTACAGTGTAATTACACACGAACTATAACCACACCCTCAGTACAGTGTAATTACACACGAACTATAACCACACCCTCAGTACAGTGTAATTACACACGAACTATAACCACACCCTCAGTACAGTGTAATTACACACGAACTATAATCACACCCTCAATACAGTGTAATTACACACGAACTATAACCACACCCTCAGTATGGTGTAATTACACACGAACTATAACCACACCCTCAGTATGGTGTAATTACACACGAACTATAACCACACCCTCAGTACAGTGTAATTACACACGAACTATAACCACAACCTCAGTACAGTGTAATTACACACGGACTATAATCACACCCTCAGTACAGTGTAATTACACACGAACTATAACCACACCCTCAGTACAGTGTAATTACACACGGACTATAATCACACCCTCAGTACAGTGTAATAACACACAAACTATAACCACACCCTCAGTACAGTGTAATAACACACGAACTATAATCACACCCTCAGTACAGTGTAATTACACACGAACTATAATCACACCCTCAGTATGGTGTAATTACACACGAACTATAATCACACCCTTAGTACAGTGTAATTACACACGAACTATAACCACACCCTCAGTACAGTGTAATTACACACGAACTATAATCACACCCTCAGTACAGTGTAATTATACACGAACTATAACCACACCCTCAGTACAGTGTAATTACACACGGACTATAATCACACCCTCAGTACAGTGTAATTACACACGAACTATAATCACACCCTCAGTACAGTGTAATTACACACGAACTATAACCACACCCTCAGTATGGTGTAATTACACACGAACTATAACCACACCATCAGTATGGTGTAATTACACACGAACTATAACCACATCCTCAGTACAGTGTAATTACACACGAACTATAACCACACCCTCAGTATGGTGTAATTACACACAAACTATAACCACACCCTCAGTACAGTGTAATTACACACGAAATATAACCACACCCTCAGTACAGTGTAATTACACACGAACTATAACCACACCCTCAGTACAGTGTAATTATACACGAACTATAACCACACCCTCAGTACAGTGTAATTATACACGAACTATAACCACACCCTCAGTATGGTGTAATTACACACGAATTATAATCACACCCTTAGTACAGTGTAATTACACACGGACTATAACCACACCCTCAGTACAGTGTAATTACACACGGACTTTAACCACACCCTCAGTACAGTGTAATTACACACGGACTATAATCACACCCTCAGTACAGTGTAATTACACACGAACTATAACCACAACCTCAGTACAGTGTAATTACACACGGATTATAACCACACCCTCAGTACAATGTAATTACACACGAACTATAACCACACCCTCAGTATGATGTAATTACACACGGACTATAACCACAACCTCAGTACAATGTAATTACACACGAACTATAACCACACCCTCAGTACAATGTAATTACACACGAACTATAACCACACCCTCAGTACAATGTAATTACACACGAACTATAACCACACCCTCAGTACAGTGTAATTACACACGAACTATAACCACACCCTCAGTATGGTGTAATTATACACGAACTATAACCACACCCTCAGTATGGTGTAATTACACACGAACTATAACCACACCCTCAGTATGGTGTAATTACACACGAACTATAACCACACCCTCAGTATGGTGTAATTATACACGAACTATAACCACACCCTCAGTACAGTGTAATTACACACGAACTATAACCACACCCTCAGTACAGTGTAATTACACACGAACTATAACCACACCCTCAGTACAGTGTAATTACACACGAACTATAACCACACCCTCAGTATGATGTAATTACACACGGACTATAACCACACCCTCAGTACAATGTAATTACACACGAACTATAACCACACCCTCAGTACAGTGTAATTACACACGAACTATAACCACACCCTCAGTACAGTGTAATTATACACGAACTATAACCACACCCTCAGTATGGTGTATCCATGACATGTGTACAGCGGACCTACTTAGAATTGTCAGTTACATTTTGTAGGATGGTTTCAATTCCTTTACGATTTTCAATAAAATAAAATATTGTTTATTTTCGCTGATGTAAAATCTACCTACACCAGCCAGCCTTCCGTAATGTCACTGGTATGTTAATATGTAAAATCTGCCCACACCAGCCAGCCTTCCGTAATGTCACTGGTATGTCAATATGTAAAATCTGCCCACACCAGCCAGCCTTCCGTAATGTCACTGGTATGTCAATATGTAAAATCTACCTACACGAGCCAGCCTTCCGTAATGTCACTGGTATGTCAATATGTAAAATCTGCCCACACCAGCCAGCCTTCCGTAATGTCACTGGTATGTCAATATGTAAAATCTGCCCACACCAGCCAGCCTTCCGTAATGTCACTGGTATGTCAATATGTAAAATCTGCCCACACCAGCCAGCCTTCCGTAATGTCACTGGTATGTCAATATGTAAAATCTGCCCACACCAGCCAGCCTTCCGTAATGTCACTGGTATGTCAATATGTAAAATCTGCCCACACCAGCCAGCCTTCCGTAATGTCACTGGTATGTCAATATGTAAAATCTGCCCACACCAGCCAGCCTTCCGTAATGTCACTGGTATGTCAATATGTAAAATCTACCTACACGAGCCAGCCTTCCGTAATGTCACTGGTATGTCAATATGTAAAATCTGCCCACACCAGCCAGCCTTCCGTAATGTCACTGGTATGTCAATATGTAAAATCTGCCCACACCAGCCAGCCTTCCGTAATGTCACTGGTATGTCAATATGTAAAATCTGCCCACACCAGCTAGCCTTCCGTAATGTCACTGGTATGTCAATATGTAAAATCTGCCCACACCAGCCAGCCTTCCGTAATGTCACTGGTATGTCAATATGTAAAATCTGCCCACACCAGCCAGCCTTCCGTAATGTCACTGGTATGTCAATATGTAAAATCTGCCCACACCAGCCAGCCTTCCGTAATGTCGCTGGTATGTCAATATGTAAAATCTACCTACACCAGCCAGCCTTCCGTAATGTCACTGGAATGTCAATATGTAATGAAGATGGCTCAGATTAATGAAGTCGACCATATTGTTTTACTGCTCGGACAATGCACAATTAAGGATGTTATTTATTCTAATGTTGAAATTATGAAAACCAGAACACAGTTATATTACAGTTGCTTGAGTTTCTGTCAGTATATAAAAAATGTTTATATATTTGGAGCCGCGGTCCATTACAGAATGTAATGGAAGTATTCCAACGTTATTTCTCAACTATTTGTAAACAATGCACATAACTTACTTGTGAGGTTGTCGTGCAATTCTTAGATTAAACGCCGACATTTCTGATAGGTTTATATATTAATCCACCACTACATGCTAATTTCGTTTCATCTAACGATAATAATTTTCGTCGCATAGACGTTTTTTTTATGACGAGCGTACCGGTAAATTTTAAGCAAGCGGCCATGGCCTGTACATATGTGACGTCACGTTCTGAACAATTCAGTGCGGGACGAAACATTAGGAATTCCTCGGACTTTTTCAAATTTTTCCCGAGAGTTAGAGTTATCTCCCTTATCTATATGTAAATTTCAACATTCATAAGGAAATCTCTTCGTGTTTAAAAAATTGCAATTTACGTTCCACCAAATTCGCAAGCCAAGGATGTACAATACGCTACTCTCCTTTTCACCCTTGGCGGATCTCACGGCAAATTCGAAGTTCCCGCTTCTGCATTTTGATTGGATGCGGCTAGGTTTAGCCGACCAATCAAAACGCGCGCTGCAATTGTAAATAACAAAGATGGCAGCGCCCACGGAAACATGTCGTGTCTGTAACAACATGTTGCCAACGAAGTCTAGACGTGTGATTTTTGGCCCGACATTCACCGTTTTCGACCAGTTGAGTCAGATTTTGGGATATGTCGCCGATCAGGCAGATAAAAAAAGCAGATACGTGTGTGGATTTTGATTTAAGAATTTGAACAAACTATCGACTATGATCTCATTCATAAAATGGATATGTTACAAAAAGAAAACACAAGCTTATTTCCCTGTTCTTGTTCCAACAAAAACATCATTTCCATTGTTGATTGAGCTGATTGATCGTCTCTGTGTCTCGCGAAGTTCTTGAATTTTGAATTTTTCGCATATAGCATGTTCATCAAAGGGCGCTGCCATTTCTGTTTATTTGTTGAATCGTACACAAATAGTACGAGCTATTTGATTGGTCAGGAATTACGTAAAACAAGGGACACAACTGCAATAGTCCACTAGATGGCGCAGTGCGGGAACTTCGAATTTGCCGTGAGATCAACCAAGGGTGAAAAGGAGAGTAGCGTACTGTACACCTTTGGCTTGCGAAGTTGACGTTCCACATGCTCATCTATAATTTTATGGACTCAATAATCCTCAGCATGTATATTATTTGAATAAAAAACAATATTTATTCTTTTGTATTCCATGCGGCTTCGTGACCTCACATATGTACAGGCCATGGCCGCTTGCTTAAAAAGTTGCCGGTACACTCGTCATAAAAAACGTCTATGCGACGGAGAAATTATCGTTAGATGAAACAAAACTAGCATGCAGTGGTGGATCAATATCTAAATTAATCGGAAATGTCGATGTTTCTTCTGAGAATTGCACGACAGACTCGCAACCAGTAAGTTATGTGCATTGTTTACAAATAGTTGAGAAATAACGTTGGTATACTTCCATTACATAACTGTAATGGGAGGCTCATTTTACACATAAATATTTATTATTTACTGACAGAAACTCAAGCAACTGTGGTTATATGCAGATGAACATTTACTTAACACGAAAAACGGAACGGTGTTACAGCAGAGGGATATTGGAATCCACCATTGATGGTCTTCAGTTTATCTGATCCTCTCATTCTCTCTTATTTGCTTCATAATATGACATTTGAGAATCTCTCGCCCATCATAGCCTATAAACAAACTTGAGTGAGGAGTTAAGGTGATAAGTCTACCAAGTAAGTTTCATCAAAATCAGACTTGCGGTTACGGATTACCGACAAAAGGTACCAAAGTTCCCTCACTAAAAAAGAATACTCTAAGTTTTGACAACTTGACTTGTAAAGCATCCAATGTTGTGTGTGGTATTGAGTGTTATACATACGTCATAACCATACATTAGTATTACAATCATTCAAAATACCCGTTAATGATAAAGACGCTGACCTACCCCGTCTATATTGATACCTAAACTGCACAAGGATCCTTGTGAACAACGTTTCATCGCGGGCTCTTCTCGTTGCTCAACCAAGCCATTATCAAAACTTCTTACTACCATTCTTAGTACCGTAAATTCATAACTTCAGGCATATTGTGACACTGAATACTCCAGGAGTGGCATTAAACAGGAAGAAGATTTAGAAAAATTCAAAAGATCTTCTGATAAGTCTTGAGCACCCCCTTCTCAAAAATGTTTCGTCTATCAAAACATTTGATTTTCCCACCTTGTACACTACCATACCACATACCAAACTGAAAAACCGTCTGCGGTCTCTCCTTATGACAGCTTTCTTTTCCAAGAAAGGTGAACGACGATACAAGTACATGGTTGTGAGCTATCTTGGAGCATACTTTGTGAAAAATACAACAAAAGTTAGGTTGGAATATACCTAGGAAGATATAGTACGAATGATTGAATTCCTGGTTGACAATATCTTTGTTGAGTTTGGAGGAGAGATTTTCCAACAGGCTGTTTTCATTCAGATGGGAACTTACTGTGCCCTACTTTTGGCGGACGTTTTTGTTTTCATACGAGGCTGAATTTGTCGAGGGGGAGGATGGGTAACAAAACTCTTGCCAGATCTTTCAATTTCACTTTCAGGTATATCGACGATATGTTGTCTATAAACAACAAGAAGTTTGCTGATCTAGTCGATCGTACATACCCTACTAAACTTGAGATTAAATATACAACATACTCACCTACTTCAGCTTCTTACCTCAGTTTTTACTTAAACTTTCTTCAAATTAACATCACTGCTTCTTCATTATATGTTGTTTTCATGTCGCAGTTGATTCGTTCTTCTAGGGCTTGCTCTGAATATCGAGATTTTGGTGATAGATGTCAACTGCTTACGAACAAACTTACGGCACAGGGATTCGAAAGATACAAGTTGACTATGGGCAGTTTTTAAGGTCGCCATCTTGATCTCATCGAGAAATATGGACAATGTTTATTTAGTGTACTTACTTGTTGTGGTTAACAATGATGACTCGGTTCTTATTTTGAGTATTGATGTTAACTTGGATGTGATCATGATTTACATGGCGGGTGTCGTCGATGAAGCAGAAGACGCTTACTCTTCTGGAACACCTGGTCTTATTATCTTTAACGAGGGTCTCCATGAAAATCTTTCCTATTTCATATTTTGCGCCTAGTTTAATCAATTTTGAGTTCGGATTTTGGTTTTATGGTTTATGATTACTTCAAAAGATTTCATGCGGAGAGCAATCAGGTCACAGCTGCCTCATTAAATATCATAATATGATTAGTCCTTGTCATATTATCCCTTGAATCATAACTTTTAACGGTTGAGATCCCCAAAACGAAGAATTCCATTAAGAAACGAACACATTCATGATATGAGAGTTGGTCCCAGGGACTGCCATGTCCTTAAGGATCAGCTCTTGTGAAAAGTCAAGATTTTCTGATGATTAAGTTTTATCAGGTCTCAATTGACCTTTTCTAATCGTCTCCTGTCGTCGTCGTCCGTCGTTCGTTCGTAAACAATTGACATTTTCAACTTCGCGAAAACTCCTGAACCAATTTGAATGAAATATGGCAGGAACCTTCCCTGGCCAAAACTGTAAATTATATGGTTCTAACCCCTAGGGGCCTGCAGGAGGGACTAACAATGGTTGAAATTTCAATCTTAATGTCCAGACCGAGATATGCTGGAATCACCTACTCTTCATTAATGGAAAGGTCGCAAGGTGCTTCATCAAAATTGTGAATTTCATGCCCCGGACGTCACATTATCCCCCGGGGAGGGGATGAAGTTTACGATAGTTTATATAGGAAATGACACTTTTTGATATATTTTGTTCATTTTCAGTTGGAGATAATTGAAACTTGGTTGGAATAATAGCCAGGACAGGGCGTTTTTACTCTGGCCCACCCCCAGGGCAATGTGGAGGGGCTCAAAGTGGTAAAATTGGTCAACATTTCAACAATCTATTTAACTCCGGGACCGGCCTAGTTGGAAAGTTGAAGTTGGAAATAATGAGATATCCTTGTACATACTATATGCTACATGCTTTTAGGTCTGTCATTGTTCAATGAATATTTTCGGAAGTATTAAACCATGACTACTAAGATACAACTGCATTCAGGCCATCTGTGCCTCTTGGACAAAGGACCAAGGAAACATTCTTTTGAAATTTGAAAATTTGTACTTGATTTTGACCTCTACGACCTTGAACAGCTTATTTGTTATTGAGAACAAGGTTTTTACTTGTTTTCCCCTATGCGCTTGAAAGAAGGTCGAAATCATTGTTTTGAAATCACATTATAGTATTTCATGCCAGGTACCGACAAGCCAATACTCTGGGCCTTTTGGTAATTGAGAAGATGTTAATAGGTTTTAACATGTTTGACCTGAAAGTAGGTCAAGGTTAATTGTTTGAAAACTCAATACTTATTCATGCTATGAGCCTACAGTCTAAGAATCAGTGCTCTGGGCCTTTTACTGCCTTTTACTGTTACTGCGAAGAAGAGTGTTGGATGTATTAACATGCTTGACCCCTTAAACATTGAAAGTGGATCAAGGTCATTTATTTCAGGAAAAATTATAGCACTTAGTTCCAGGTTCGAGGAGAGTTAAAAATCTTTTGCAAACGACCTGTTTTCTCAGAAACGCTTATCAGAATTTGAAAGCATTTTGTCTAGCTACCTTCAAAATATTTCCCTTTAACTTTCAACACCGTTTCAATCTTTTCTTTGTATACACCAATCAGAAACTCGTAAACTGCAGATCCCAGCTCACATTTTGACCTATATCTCCAACCAGATGTGTGTTTTTTTTATTTCGGAAAGAGGACAAAATACACGAGGCAATGTCTGGACTGTATGGATGGTATGATTATACATTAACCTTTTCCGGCTGGAAAAACTGGACTTCTGTTGCTGATTTGTGAGCTGGGGCATTGTAATGGAAAAGACCTCGTTTAGAACAAATGTTTTTGATGTTTGTTAAGAACTACATTCTTAATCCTATTGTCAACGTTCCTCAACTGCCTTATTTTGATATTACTGGGTACTTTTTCAGCAGTTTCGTAGCCATCTGTACCCGTGTACGTTTCTTCTCGTCAGTGAGTAATGTGGGATCTAACGAACACTTATTTTCCTAACCTTGAGAATTTTTCTTCGGAATGAAGTGAACAGATGCTAAACCGAAGTTTGTCATTCGTGCTAGCTGTTAACGCGCATCGTTATCACTGATTGACTTGATTTTATTGACCTGCACATTGTCAACCGCTGACCAATGTCTTCTGAGCAAGGGGCATCTTTGACTGATTCGTGACCAGATTGAAATTTAGTAACCCATCTTTAAACTGGGGGAAAATGACCTCATGTTTATTATCCTCATAAACAGCATATATCAATTCATGTATATTTTGACGCAAATCCCAACAGAGGGCTTTTATATAGCCCTGATTTCAGCGACATTTTCTATTCATTTTCTAACAAATTTCAACACAGCACATATGAATACACCTGAAAGCAATATAAATTGGAAGGGAACGGTTAAGTAGTTTTTAGTGACATTTATCCACACAATCCAGCGATGAGCGGTGAACCAGTTCGTACTGGTCTTATACACGTAAAGTGATACCTGAGTATACAGTGCATTTGCAAAAGTTTGAGACCACTACTCGTACCTACTGACCAAATACCATGGTCTTATGTCCTCCAGTTGTTAAGTTGTTAAAAAAAAGTCGAAAGATCCATCCCGTATTTCTCAAGAAATAGCGATAACAATCTTTTACTGTCGAAATCTAAGATGACCGCCTACCGTTCATATTTTCTTTCGGATCAATCCGAAAATGTGACAATGTAAATCTAGAGACCCTGGAGAACGTACAATTAAAGGTTGAGAATGATATATCCAAGACTTCTCTCAGAAATAGCGATACCAACAATTGGACAGACGGACCACGGGCGCAGGGCGCTTTGATAGTGGACTAAAATACAACATGTTCATTATGTTAAGACTTTCAGCGATTGTATAATGATTATGACATACATATGTTTTTAGAAAAGATGCCCAAGGGCCTAAGCAGTCTCTTTATTGGTGTTATAGGTACTGGTATCTGAATTACAATTACACAATATTAGACTTCTTGACACTGATATACCATATGGATACAATGATCGTATAGGTTCAGTTAGAAACTTATCGAGTCCTGGATGTTGCCAAACAAATACAATGTCTTTTACTCTTCACATTAGACGCCATCGTAGTCATGAATATCGACATCATAATAGTCCAACGTTAAGTTTGAAGACCTGACAGATACTTTAAAAGAACCATCAAGTACACATACACCATGCCATGACAACATTTACTAAGCCGGGCTGCATAACGAACTCTGCAAACGACTCGAACAAAACATGTTCCGGATGACCTGTGGAAACTAGCGTCGAGCCTCCATAAGATTATTGACAATGTGGCAGATATTCGACCTCTTAAGCCTGTTTGAATCCACCGTCGTCTCGACATTTCATGGAAGTCGAATTCGCAAAAAGGGATTGATGCCATTAACATAAGCAATATATTTCACCAAAAGTCTGTTCGAGCTAATGGTCCGGTTGCCAAACCCTCAATTTTGGAGAACCTTGCAATAGGGTCCGTACAGAGTTTTTTTAGCTGTTTCTTAACCTCTGAGGTGTGTTCTTTAAGAATCTGGATGATGCCACTCTGTCATCATTGGGCAATCCACACAATATGTAAATGAAGGCCGCCATTACTGCAAATCTTATTTTCGTCAATATCTCGGTAACTATACATGGTATCAAAATATTTTTGGTGTCTATCCCCATGTTTTGAGGAGTAACGAATAAGATTAAGCCATTTTAGTAAAGATCAAACTTAAAGGTTGTGGTGAATAGGCATATTTAGGCCGCCATTACTGAAATTTTCGTTTTCGTCAATATCTCAGCAACCACATATACCAAAATTATTTTGATAACATGCATACTTACTGAGATATTGACGAAAATAAGATTTGCAGTAATGGCGGCCTTAATTTGTATATTGTGCGGATTGCCCAATGATGACAGAGTGGCATCATTCAGATTCTTAAAGAGCACACCTCAGAGGTATAGAAACACCAAAAAAACTTTGTACGGACCGTATTGCATGCTTATCGGTCCCTGTCACCAGACTATCACATACCACCGTACTTCCAATTATTTCTTCCAGTTATTCTGTACCTATTGCGCTTTTCAATTATAAGCAACAATTGAATACAGATGACTTTAAAATGACTCCTCCTTCAGCATGTTCATGTTCTTCATCTCAATATTGCTATAGTCCAGCTAGACACATAGTAACTGGTTATCTTAATATTATCCCTAACATAAAACTTCGGGAGCTTTCCATGAGAGGTCCTAAGTATCGAGAGACTCCATCCATAATTAGAATGTAAATTGCAAGATTCGTATTGACTCGGTGTAAAATTATGCCAGACAATGGGATAAATGTGAACATGCTGAATTGGATTCACATCAAAGTTATTGAAGTCTATGGGAACAAACTGTGCCCAACTCCTATCTGACATTTTTCATACGGAGCTGAATTTATGGAAGAGCTAATCAGGACAGGTAACAAAAACCTTGTTTAGATATATGGACGATGTGTTGTCTATAAACAAAAAGAAGTTTACTGACCAGGTCGATCGTATATACCCTTCTGAACTTTTTGTCTCATTGAAAATATTCCATGTCCTTGTGTGATACGAAGATGGTCGTATTTGAGTATGATCTTTAGTGTGCTTACTTGTGATTGAAAAGATGACCCGGTTCTTAATTTGAGGACGTTCACTCGGATGTGACTTAGATTTACATGGCAGTTGTCGTCGATACAGCAGAAGACGCGTACCCTTCTGGAAAACCTGGTCTCCATGTAATTCTTTCTTTTGTTCCTATTTTGCCTCTAGTAAAATCGAGTTCGGATTATGGTTTTGTTAACGCTTTGGTATTCTCTTTGTAGGTCATGTCATTTTGTCAAATGGTTGGTGAACCAAATGAGAAAATACTGCGAGGACCCCTTCAGCCAATCCTAGCGCTTTATGAGCTATTCAGTAGAGTCGTAGGTGATTGTGTGAGGCCTAAAACCAGGACAGGAAACTTGTATCTGCTTAAAACTACACCTGCACGCTTTCCTGAAGTAATTTCCCGTAGTAATATCAAGGCATGTTCCGTCTTGTAGCCACACCTAAGGCCATTCAGTCCGATCAAGGCTCAAATTTGATGTCTGGGTTACTGTATTTCAGCAGGATATGTATGTCCTGAATGACAATAATTGGGACATTTTGTCTTCAATATTGAAAGGATTGGGATTAGGGGATTCACCTATTGTTGTTTGCTATTTAGAGAATCTCTTGGATTCAGTCCATTTCATATAGTGTTTGTTTCTACGGTTAGAGGACTTTGAAATGAATTAAAGATGGTTGACTGAGAGACATATGATGTGGATCTTTTAGATTATTTGTTTTGCTTTAAAGAAAAAAAATGTAAAATGCTTTTAAAGTTGTTCAAGATAATTTGAAAAGTTCACAGAGCAAAATTGAAGTTTGGTATGACAACAATGTCGGGGACAGGATGCAGTTTTAAGCCTGATGACAACTTCTTGTATTTTTACCTGTTCATGGTCATCCTTTAAATGCAAGTAATAGTTCAATGGATTCTGATCGCGAAATTTATGGCAATGTATGACGATGTGAAACTGAGCTATGTGAGTGGAACATCAAGTTACGAAGTGGACAATTTGATTCAGGATTATTCGAATGTATTTCCGAATGTTCCGGCAAAAACAAATACAGCCTGCCATTGTGTGGTTCTTCTGCAGTATCGCCCATATCGACGGAATCCAATCAAGTTACAGTTTCTAAGAGAAGGGGTGCCAAAGAGAACCAAAGAGACTTTGCTTTTTGTAACTCCTAATGGAATATTCCAGTATAAAGTCATGTCATTCGAGATTAAAAACGCTCAAGCATCATTTCAAAGGCTGATTCATTCCCTCCCTTACTCAGGAACTACATTTGTAGATAGATGTGAAGCATGTATTGATGACGTAATCATCAAAAGCCAACCTGACAGTCAATATTGCAAAAAGTGACTTTTGTCATGCAACTGTAGAAGACTTGGGTCCCCAAGTAGGTAAAGGACAGGTAAACCTAGCATGAGTAAGGTGGGAGCTCTTGTTCAGTTCCTACGAGTCCTACAAACAAGAAATGAGACTTTTGGGATGGCTGGATTTTATCGAACATTTTCCCTATATATTTGCGTCACAAAATGAAAACTAAACACACAATTCGATATTTCTTGACCCCGATGTTCGAGCAACACTCAACGGTCTACATATCTTGATCATTGTTTGCAAACGCTATTACATTCATTGCCCGTAAAAAGAACTGTTTGATAACCAAGGTAACCCTACTTACACATTGACCGGTTTTTCGAAAGATGAAATACTGTCCAACCATGCTTCCGTATTACAATCTTTCCAAGTGCCGGTTAATGAGCAAGATGCTTACCTACCTTGTCTTTATTTGGTACCGAAACTACACAAGGATCCTTATAAGCAACGTTTTATCGCTGGCTCTGCTAATTGCTCGACCAAGCCATTATCAAAACTTCTTACTACAATTCTTAGTACCATAAAATCAGGGCTTCAGTCGTATTGTGACACTGTGTACTCCAGGAGTGGAATTAATGGGATGTGGAATTTGAAAAACTTGAAAGATCTTTTGATCCATCTTGAACACCCCCTCCTGAAAAATGTCTTTTCGGTCAAAACATTTGATTTTCCCAACCTGTACACTACCATACCTCATACAAAATTGAAGGAACGTCTCCGATCTCTTGTTATGAGAGCTTTCTTTTCCAAGAAAGGCGGACGACGATACAAATATATGGTAGTGAGCTATCTTGGAGCATACTTTGTCAAAAACATGACAAAAGCTAAGAGGAAATATACTGAAGACGATATAGTAAGGATGATTGAATTCCTGGTCGACAACATTTTTGTTGAGTTCGGAGGAAAGATTTTCCAGCAGACTGTTTGCATTCCCATGGGAACAAACCGTGCCCCACTCTTAGCTGACTTGTTTTTGTTTTCATAAGAGGCTGAATTTGTGGAGGAGCTAATCAGGACAGGTAACAAAAACCTTGCCAAATCCTTTAATTTCACTTTTAGATATATCGACGATGTGTTGTCTATAAACAAGAAGAAGTTTGCTGACCACGTCGATAGTATATACCCTTCTGAACTTGAAATAAAGGACACAACAGGCTCTTCTACATCAACTGCTTACTTCGATCTCTACTTAAACTACGACCAACATGGACAGCTTACTACTAAGCTATACCATAAACGTGATGATTTCTATGGTGTTTACATGTCGCAGTTGATTCGGTATTCCAGGGCTTGCTCTAAATATCGGGATTTTCTTGATCGATGTAGACTGCTGACAAACAAACTAACAACACAAGGATTCGAGAGATGCAGGTTGATCAGAACTATGGGCAAATTTTATGGTTGCCATCTTTATCTCATTGAGAAATATTCTGTACCTTTAAGTGATTTGAAGATGGACGTTTTTGAGTATGCTCATTAGTGTGTTTACTTGTTGTGATTGACTATGATACTCGGTTCTCATTTTGAGAACTTGATGTTTTCTTGGATGTGACAAAGATTTACATGGCGGGTGTCGTCGATGAAGCAGAAGACGATTACTCTTCCGGAACACCTGGTCTTATTCTCTTGTACTTTTGCAAGGGTTTCCGTGTGAACCTTTCCTTTGTTCATATTTTGCCCCTGGTTTAATCAATTTTGAGTTTGAATTATGATTTTGTTGACGCTTTGGTATTCTCTTATTTATTTTCCCGCAGTGGTTAGCCAACATACGGATGTTCTTCTCAAAGATGTGAAGTTTAAGTTGACACAAAGCTGTGCAGTACAATTATATCACATTGATTTTGATCAGCGGTTCAGTTCTGTGCTTTAAAAACGAAACAATTCAAACTCAATGCTATATTTTACGTTTCAAACAAATATCATAGAAAAAACCAATTCTACCGGTGAGACAGATTTTTGCTTTATTGTTAGCTTTACAATATTTTGATGTGTATCTTAGCCTTTCTGTACATCCAATTTACTGCGCATATCCCTCCCTCTAGTTTTCATCAAATGTCTGACGAAAATCAAAGACTGGCAAGGTGGAGTTTGTTGTTGGGAGAGTACAATATGACTGTGAGTTATATCAAGGCTAAAGACAATGCTATTGCTGATGTTTTATTTAGAGTATGCTCAGAGTATTCTTTGTCAGAACTAAACAACTGTACATTTAAGCTGCAACTATAGCTATTATCATATTTAATGTGAACTATGCTTCATTTCATTGTATTAATTGCTAAAGTTTTCATCAAGATTCAAACTTTTTAAGCGGAGGGGGAGATGCTGCTCTGTAGTAAACATGTGTTAAAGACTGGTTACTATGGACAGTTATTGCTAGACACTTATCTGTGTTCTGCTGTATTTGGAACATACTACATTGTAGCTACTCTACAAGAACAGTTGGATATTTCTACAAGAACAAGCTGGACCTGTGCTATCTGGTAAGGACACTGTGTACACACTTTGTGGTCCGTGTACACCTTTACTCTGGCCTACACGGAATTAAACCGGGACATTCCGTAGGTAGTTACATTGAAACATCTAATACCAGGTTTGTGAGTACCTTCGCTATAATTATACTAGAATAGATTGGTAGTAACATTTGACATCTAATACCAGGTGTGTGAGTACCTTCGCTATAATTATACTAGGATAGATTGGTAGTAACATTTGACATCTAATACCAGGTTTGTGAGTACCTTCGCTATAATTATACTAGGATAGATTGGTAGTAACATTTGACATCTAATACCAGGTTTGTGAGTACCTTCGCTATAATTATACTAGGATAGATTAGTAGTAACATTTGACATCTAATACCAGGTTTGTGAGTACCTTCGCTATAATTATACTAGGATAGATTGGTAGTAACATTTGACATCTAATACCAGGTTTGTGAGTACCTTCGCTATAATTATACTAGGATAGATTGGTAGTAACATTTGACATCTAATACCAGGTTTGTGAGTACCTTCGCTATAATTATACTAGGATAGATTGGTAGTAACATTTGACATCTAATACCAGGTTTGTGAGTACCTTCGCTATAATTATACTAAGATAGATTGGTAGTAACATTTGACATCTAATACCAGGTTTGTGAGTACCTTCGCTATAATTATACTAGGATAGATTGGTAGTAACATTTGACATCTAATACCAGGTTTGTGAGTACCTTCGCTATAATTATACTAGGATAGATTGGTAGTAACATTTGACATCTAATACCAGGTTTGTGAGTACCTTCGCTATAATTATACTAGGATAGATTGGTAGTAACATCTGACATCTAATACCAGGTTTGTGAGTACCTTCGCTATAATTATACTAGGATAGATTGGTAGTAACATTTGACATCTAATACCAGGTTTGTGAGTACCTTCGCTATAATTATACTAGGATAGATTGGTAGTAACATCTGACATCTAATACCAGGTTTGTGAGTACCTTCGCTATAATTATACTAGGATAGATTGGTAGTAACATTTGACATCTTATACCAGGTGTGTGAGTACCTTCGCTATAATTATACTAGGATAGATTGGTAGTAACATTTGACATCTAATACCAGGTTTGTGAGTACCTTCGCTATAATTATACTAGGATAGATTGGTAGTAACATTTGACATCTAATACCAGGTGTGTGAGTACCTTCGCTATAATTATACTAGGATAGATTAGTAGTAACATTTGACATCTAATACCAGGTTTGTGAGTACCTTCGCTATAATTATACTAGGATAGATTGGTAGTAACATTTGACATCTAATACCAGGTGTGTGAGTACCTTCGCTATAATTATACTAGGATAGATTAGTAGTAACATTTGACATCTAATACCAGGTTTGTGAGTACCTTCGCTATAATTATACTAGGATAGATTAGTAGTAACATTTGACATCTAATACCAGGTTTGTGAGTACCTTCGCTATAATTATACTAGGATAGATTGGTAGTAACATTTGACATCTAATACCAGGTGTGTGAGTACCTTCGCTATAATTATACTAGGATAGATTGGTAGTAACATTTGACATCTAATACCAGGTTTGTGAGTACCTTCGCTATAATTATACTAGGATAGATTGGTAGTAACATTTGACATCTAATACCAGGTTTGTGAGTACCTTCGCTATAATTATACTAGGATAGATTGGTAGTAACATTTGACATCTAATACCAGGTTTGTGAGTACCTTCGCTATAATTATACTAGAATAGATTGGTAGTAACATTTGACATCTAATACCAGGTTTGTGAGTACCTTCGCTATAATTATACTAGGATAGATTGGTAGTAACATTTGACATCTAATACCAGGTTTGTGAGTACCTTCGCTATAATTATACTAGAACAGATTGGTAGTAACATTTGACATCTAATACCAGGTTTGTGAGTACCTTTGCTATAATTATACTAGAATAGATTGGTAGTAACATTTGACATCTAATACCAGGTTTGTGAGTACTTTTGCTATAATTATATTAGGATAGATTGGTAGTTACATTTTATTTTTTTATTTATTTAATTGTCAATGAGTAGATAAATTTTAATCTTTTTTGTTTTGTTAATCTGTTGGCTTTACCCTGGTTTATTTCTGATTGTAACACTATAGTAAACTTAACCCCCTCCCCGAGGGTTAACAGATGGCCTGGGGGTATTGAAATTTACAAATTAAACAAAGCCCCCGATGATCTTCCCATCCATGCAAAGGAATAGATTATAGTACTATAGAGTCTGGAGAAGAAGATTTTTGAAATTTTGGTTAATTCTTCCTTTTGGGCCCCGCTCTAACACCTTGAGTTGGGGCAGGTTCCAAATTTTACATTTGTATACCATTCTCCTCCTCACAACAACAACGTCATAATCGTCACGCCCTGGGTGTCGTTTGTTGTCTCTGTAATCGCATCTGATTGGTTTATATAAAAACATCAGAGAATATCCAAGCGTCAACAAAACCATATCCCGAACTCAAAATCGGTGAAACTAGAGGCAAAATAGGAACAAAGGAAAGATTTACATGGAGACCCTCATAAAAGTACAAGAGAATATAGTATAGTACGTGGTCTTGTCATGCTAATGTAAATATATGAGTGTAACACTATATTTATGATATGACTTATAGCATAGTAAAATGGGTCAGTTATGTAACAACATTCTTTATCCATGAAGGTAATCTCCCTTGCGATGTAATCGATGTGATCAAGATTTCTATTTAGAGCGACGAAAAAAAGATTACACAAGTTAGTATTGTTTGATATCAGTAATGTATTGCATAGATAAAACATCTTACCGTCACCAGAAATTGTTTTATAAGATTTATACCAGCGACTAGACTGATGAGATAACATGTGTAAATAATGTGTCCTCACTCTCTTTACATAGCAGGCGTCGTGCTGGCTTGTACCAGCACCCCTGTTTTGTAACCATAATCTATTGAGATATGTTTCTGTGATCGTGTTTGTACTGGGCACGTCATACATTGATCTGGTTCATACTCCACTGTACGAGTCACGGCCCTGTGTCTCCTATAGCACACTGATCTGGTCCATACTCCACTGTACGAGTCACGGCCCTGTGTCTCCTATAATACACTGATCTGGTCCATACTCCACTGTACGAGTCATGGCCCTGTGTCTCCTATAGCACACTGATCTGGTCCATACTCCACTGTACGAGTCACGGCCCTGTGTCTCCTATAATACACTGATCTGGTCCATACTCCACTGTACGAGTCATGGCCCTGTGTCTCCTATAATACACTGATCTGGTCCATACTCCACTGTACGAGTCACGGCCCTGTGTCTCCTATAATACACTGATCTGGTCCATACTCCACTGTACGAGTCACGGCCCTGTGTCTCCTATAATACACTGATCTGGTCAATACTCCACTGTACGAGTCACGGCCCTGTGTCTCCTATAACACACTGATCTGGTCCGTACTCCACTGTACGAGTCACGGCCCTGTGTCTCCTATAACACACTGATCTGGTCCGTACTCCACTGTACGAGTCACGGCCCTGTGTCTCCTATAACACACTGATCTGGTCCGTACTCCACTGTACGAGTCACGGCGCTGTGTCTCCTATAATACACTGATCTGGTCCGTACTCCACTGTACGAGTCACGGCCCTGTGTCTCCTATAACACACTGATCTGGTCCGTACTCAACTGTACGAGTCACGGCCCTGTGTCTCCTATAACACACTGATCTGTTCCATACTCCATTGTACGAGTCACGGCCCTGTGTCTCCTATAACACACTGATCTGGTCCGTACTCCACTGTACGAGTCACGGCCCTGTGTGTCCTATAACACACTGATCTGGTCCGTACTCCATTGTACGAGTCACGGCCCTGTGTCTCCTATAACACTATAACACACTGATCTGGTCCATACTCCATTGTACGAGTCACGGCCCTGTGTCTCCTATAACACACTGATCTGGTCCATACTCCACTGTACGAGTCACGGCCCTGTGTCTCCTATAGCACACTGATCTGTTCCATACTCCACTGTACGAGTCACGGCCCTGTGTCTCCTATAACACACTGATCTGTTCCATACTCCACTGTACGAGTCACGGCCCTGTGTCTCCTACAATACATTGATCTGGTCCATACTCCACTGTACGAGTCACGGCCCTGTGTGTCCTATAATACATTGTAGGTCTTTAATTAAATCATTGTCTATTTGAAACAGTATTACCTAGTGTCGTTTTGTGGAGGTTCTCATTTAACGTTGTAAAATTGGTCTCTTTGTAAATATTTTGTAGCAAGCTGCAACATTGGCGTATTCTGTCCTGTGGCTACAGCCGAGTCCTTGTCTGTTACACCGTCTGTCTGAAACACATGGTCCTTATCTGTTACTAAAATATTCCCGCGTTTCGAAGTAATAGCGGGAATTATTTGTCTTGTCGGTACGTATTAATCAGGGGTGGAATTACGGGTGGTTTTCTGTCAGATCGGGTTAGCCAATCAGAATGTTAGCACGTGCTTTGACGTGGGATAGTGAGGGTACGCGAGTAGGTACGCCACTTTTCTAGCGCGTCGACTCGCAGTAACATGTTATAATTCACACATTTTTAATCTATTTTACAGAATAGTTTTTCAAACACTAGTTGAGGAATATATTTATTTTTTTTTTTTCTATTTGATAGATTAATTAATATTAGATATGCTTTTTGTTTGTGGTTCCGTATGGCAGTATCGATAAGATACAGTTTTATGCAAAATCCCAGAAATTTATGAAGCCTAAGCATTCAGGTCTGGTGCACCTCCTGTAGTCCCGTATAGGGTTTTCAGGTTGGGTGGCTCGCTAGGTTTCCTTTCAGAGAACTGTTTGTCTCGATAACTGCTGATAATACGGATGGGATGGTTTAAGTAGATATGAGAACAGATGCCAGTGCATTGGGTTAAGGGAATATGGTGGATTAAATGACGATAATTTGGATGGCAGTTTATATGTGATTGTTGAAAGGTGTATGGTTGATTGCACATGATTACGTTAAGTATGTACGCATACGTACAGGTGATTGTACGTGATGGTGTAAAGTTGAATTTAGTATTTACATGTACTATCCTGGTGTTTTGTCATTTTAATAAACTCCTACTACTGCACGCGACAGGCTAGTCAGGCAAACATACAGAAGTGTTTGTTGTTTTCTGATGTTTGTATAGAGAAGACATTGTCTTTCTGAAGCACCTGGTGCCCACCACGACGTGTGTTGGGTTGGAGACCACTCTCTGTCCCATCATCACCCTCACACACTGACACACGCCCTACAGTAGCTGTCAGTGTGTCTAAGGAGTCGTTCTTGTCACAAACTTCCTTGTCATGTGCATTCGTCACATATTTGTTCTTGAGTTCAGACTCAGTTTCGCAGCATATAGATTTATGGGGATTTCCCAGTCTATTTTGAACCCTGTCCGTGACCTCATCGATATCTGAGCTCATTGTTGGTCTTACTTTGGTGACGTCGTAGCTAGTTGAGGTAGGTTCTGAGACAGCATCCAATGAAGCAAAGGAATCTGCGGAATGTGTGGAGGATTTGTAAAAGTCCTCCTCGTCGTCATCGAACATTTCTTCGTCACTCATCCACGTCTGCCTGTCCTCAAGTTTTTCTATAAAAATAATATTGACGTTGTATTAGCTATTGACGGTTTTCGACTTGAAATTTTCAATTTATTTTGATATGATATGACTAACGTTACACGATAGTATTCAGTCCACAATCACTTAACATTCAGTAACGAAATCGGTAAGAACGAATATGGTTTCTTCTCCAGAAAAATAATGTAGCTGGCTTTTTATTGATCTTCGCGTCTGAACTATCTATATGTAGCTAATTTGAATAATAATATCTTAACCATACCTAGGGTCAGTTCGGACATACTGGGCGAGACATTCTCTGATTCAGCACCAACGCCAGGTTGCCTTGGAAACATGAGTATCAGATTTTGACGCCTTGATTCGTGAATTGACTCGGATATTTGTTCCAGCGTTCGGAGGGTCTCTGCATACTTGGCTTTATAGCCCTTAATGGCCTGCTGAAGGTCGAGCACGTTCTGCTTCTGTTGCTGTTTCAAACAGAAATTCGTAGTTATAGTATATAAATTATTTCAGTACACGTATATACATTACTATAGTAAATACCTAGTTATAGTAAATCTAGTGTGATAGTGTATACATTGCAAAAGTATATACATTGTTATGGTATATACATTGCTATACTATATACTTTGTTATAGTATATATCATAATAGTGTATATACATTGTTATAGTGTGTATACATTGTTCTAGTGTATACATTGTTATAGTATATACATTGTTAGTGTATACATTATTATGGTAAATATATTGTCATAGTATATACATTGCTATAGTATATACATTGTTAGTGTATACATTATTATGGTAAATATATTGTCATAGTATAGACATTGCTATAGTATATACATTATAATAGTATATGGGTCAAAGAAGTAATATTAACGGTGATTTTCCAAATAACACTGGATCCTTACAAATGAATATTTATAGGATGCGAATTACTTAATATTTTATAAAGGGCAAAGAAGTAATTCAAACAGTGTAGACAAACTTGTGTTGTCAAATTTTCGGAGCAATCCGCTCCTTTGTCAAGACACAAATTAAAGAAACATAAAATAATTACAATACATAAAAACAATATTGAAAGTGTAACAAAAAAATTGTAAATCAATAAGCCCCTCGGCTAGTGTTAGCCGAAGGCATAATTTAGAACGTCCGTGTCATCGTCCACCGAGTACACACTGTGTGCGAACAACGACAAAGAGATTAAATTCCCCGGGAAAACTGAGGCGTGAAGATGCTGAAGCTGAAATAACAGCATGGCGATTCGTCCCAAGATGATAGTTTGGATGAAGCGTGGTTAGTGCCGAAATTTGCGTCTTGATAAAGGAGCGGATTGCTCCGAAAATTTGACAACACCAGTTTGTCTACACTGTTGGAATTACTTCTTTGCCCATTATATAGTATACATCATTATAGTGTATATACAATGTCATGGTCTATACATTGTTATAGTGTATATACAATGTCATGGTCTATACATTGTTATAGTGTATATACAATGTCATGGTCTATACATTATTATAGTGTATATACAATGTCATGGTCTATACATTGTTATAGTGTATATACAATGTCATGGTCTATACATTCTTGTAGTGTATATACAATGTCATGGTCTATACATTGTTATAGTGTATATACAATGTCATGGTCTATACATTGTTATAGATAGACCATTGTTATAGTGTATATACAATGTCATGGTCTATACATTGTTATAGTGTATATACAATGTCATGGTCTATACATTGTTATAGTGTATATACAATGTCATGGTCTATACATTGTTATAGTGTATATACAATGTCATGGTCTATACATTTTTATAGTGTATATACCATGTCATGGTCTATACATTGTTATGCCGCGTGGGTTATACCTGAAGAACGAGTAAACTATTGTGTAACATATTTTTGCATCATAGATGTGTCATATTTCTTTCATCTCGTCCGTGGACTCAAAGTTTTTCAGAAAATCAAAATCGAAATTCTTTACATAAATTTAAAGGCCCAATATACGTAACTTTCGGCAAAACTTGAAGCAAAAATCAAGCCTAATAACTTATTATATTTATAGATTTAGCTAAGATTAACTGATATCAGCAATATTCAAGAAGAATTCTTTCGCGGTTACCTGTACAGCAGCAGTGGAAACACGCTATTTGTAAACACGCGTCCATTTTGAACCGTCTTCTACCTTCGGTTTGTTGTTGAAGTGGGCCCCACCTGAATTATTTTCAATTCTTTAGATTTTTTTGTCCAGAGTTTTTTTTTCAGAATCACGAAAATTTCCCTGAAGTTACGTATATTGGGCCTTTAAATCCAACATTTTCAAATAACATGTTTGGCAATCAAGTGACCGTGGCTGGCTAATTGCTACAGCTATCTTACAGCACCTCTACAACTATCGTACAGTACCTCTACAGCTATCGTAGAGTACCTCTACAGCTATCGTAGAGTACCTCTACAGCTATCTTACAGTACCTCTACAGCTATCTTACTGTACCTCTACAGCTATCTTACAGTACCTCTACAGCTATCTTACAGTACCTCTACAGCTATCTTACTGTACCTCTACAGCTATCTTACAGCACCTCTACAACTATCATACAGTACCTCTACAGCTATCGTACAGTACCTCTACAGCTATCTTACAGCACCTCTACAACTATCATACAGTACCTCTACAGCTATCTTACTGTACCTCTACAGCTATCTTACAGTACCTCTACAGCTATCTTACAGTACCTCTACAGCTATCTTACAGTACCTCTACAACTACCTTACAGTACCTCTACAACTATCTTACAGTACCTCTACAGCGATCGTACAGTACCTCTACAGCTATCGTACAGTACCTCTACAGCTATCTTACAGTACCTCTACAGCTATCTTACAGTACCTCTACAGCTATCTTACAGTACCTCTACAACTATCTTACAGTACCTCTACAACTATCTTACAGTACCTCTACAACTATCTTACAGTACCTCTACAGCTATCTTACTGTACCTCTACAGCTATCTTACAGTACCTCTACAACTATCTTACTGTACCTCTATAGTTATCTTACTGTACCTCTACAACTATCGAACAGTACCTCTACAACTATCTTACTGTACCTCTATAGTTATCTTACTGTACCTCTACAACTATCGTACAGTACCTCTACAGCTATCTTACAGTACCTCTACAGCTATCTTACAGTACCTCTACAACTATCTTACTGTACCTCTACAACTATCGTACAGTACATCTACAACTATCTTACAGTACCTCTACAACTATCGTACAGTACCTCTACAACTATCGTACAGTACCTCTACAGCTATCTTACAGTACCTCTACAGATATCGTACAGTACCTCTACAGCTATCTTACTGTACCTCTACAGCTATCTTACAGTACCTCTACAACTATCGTACAGTACCTCTACAGCTATCGTACAGTAACTCTACAGCTATCGTACAGTACCTCTACAGCTATCGTACAGTACCTCTACAACTATCTTACAGTACCTCTACAACTATCTTACAGTACCTCTACAGCTATCTTACTGTACCTCTACAGCTATCTTACAGTACCTCTACAACTATCTTACAGTACCTCTACAACTATCGTACAGTACCTCTACAACTATCGTACAGTACCTCTACAGCTATCTTACAGTACCTTTACAGCTATCGTACAGCACCTCTACAGCTATCTTACTGTACCTCTACAGCTATCTTACTGTACCTCTACAACTATCGTACAGTACCTCTACAACTATCTTACTGTACCTCTACAGCTATCTTACTGTACCTCTACAACTATCTTACTGTACCTCTACAGCTATCGTACAGTACCTCTACAACTATCTTACTGTATCTCTACAACTATCGTACAGTACCTCTACAACTATCTTACTGTACCTCTATAGTTATCTTACTGTACCTCTACAACTATCGTACAGTACCTCTACAGCTATCTTACTGTACCTCTACAGCTATCTTACAGTACCTCCACAACTATCTTACTGTACCTCTACAACTATCTTACAGTACCTCTACAACTATCTTACAGTACCTCTACAACTATCGTACAGTACCTCTACAACTATCGTACAGTACCTCTACAGCTATCTTACAGTACCTTTACAGCTATCGTACAGCACCTCTACAGCTATCTTACTGTACCTCTACAGCTATCTTACTGTACCTCTACAACTATCGTACAGTACCTCTACAACTATCTTACTGTACCTCTACAGCTATCTTACTGTATCTCTACAACTATCGTACAGCAACTCTACAGCTATCTTACAGTACCTCTACAACTATCTTACAGTACCTCTATAGTTATCTTACTGTACCTCTACAACTATCTTACTGTACCTCTATAGTTATCTTACTGTACCTCTACAACTATCGTACAGTACCTCTACAGCTATCTTACTGTACCTCTACAGCTATCTTACAGTACCTCCACAACTATCTTACTGTACCTCTACAACTATCTTACAGTACCTCTACAACTATCTTACTGTACCTCTACAACTATCGTACAGTACCTCTACAACTATCTTACTGTACCTCTATAGTTATCTTACTGTACCTCTACAACTATCGTACAGTACCTCTACAGCTATCTTACTGTACCTCTACAGCTATCTTACAGTACCTCCACAACTATCTTACTGTACCTCTACAACTATCTTACAGTACCTCTACAACTATCTTACAGTACCTCTACAACTATCGTACAGTACCTCTACAACTATCGTACAGTACCTCTACAGCTATCTTACAGTACCTCTACAGATATCGTACAGTACCTCTACAGCTATCTTACTGTACCTCTACAGCTATCTTACAGTACCTCTACAGCTATCATACAGTACCTCTACAGCTATCTTACAGTACCTCTACAGCTATCTTACTGTACCTCTACAGCTATCTTACTGTACCTCTACAGCTATCGTACAGTACCTCTACAACTATCGTACAGTACCTCTACAGCTATCGTACAGTACCTCTACAGCTATCGTACAGTACCTCTACAGCTATCGTACAGTACCTCTACAACTATCTTACAGTACCTCTACAACTATCTTACAGTACCTCTACAGCTATCTTACTGTACCTCTACAGCTATCTTACAGTACCTCTACAACTATCTTACTGTACCTCTACAGCTATCTTACTGTACCTCTACAACTATCGTACAGTACCTCTACAACTATCTTACTGTACCTCTATAGTTATCTTACTGTACCTCTACAACTATCGTACAGTACCTCTACAGCTATCTTACTGTACCTCTACAGCTATCTTACAAACCTGTAGACGCAAGTCAAGCTGCTGCTTCATCTCAAAGTAGCCCCTGAAAAATACACCAATTGTTAATAGATCGCAGACAACTCGAGAAACAACGGGTGATATCTGGAATTTTTTTTCTATTTCGATGGTATACTAATTTTCTCTTTACATTCTTCTGTACCATACCATACTACAAAGAAAACATACAAAATCCTGCTATTAACTAATATAAGATAATGGAGAAGGCACATACTCCACTCCAGCGCCAGTTACTTGCTTTGTTCGGATATGTCGTGTTTGATCGTCGTAATCTTTAAAACTCCAGCTTACCTCGCGTTTGATATAGCTCTCTTAAACTTCCGCTCTAATTCATGTGCCCGGTTTTCTAAGTCTCGCCAGCGAGATGTTGTTTTCTGATGTTTTTCCTCACTCATCCTTTTTTCCCGCTCAGCTTCCATTACCTAGGTTACCGGACAATAGAAGGTATTGTTACCTGTCACTCTATGTAAAAAGATATTCAATAATTTTTATTAATTTCATGGTCAATCCAATGTATTTCATACACAGCCATGAATTAGTTTAACTATCTGACCGGTGACGTCATGAACTAATACACGTTTCCTTCGAAACGATTGTGCCTAAGCGTATATATGTGATCTTGATTTATAAAGCGTTTTGTTAACATGTAGACGATATTTTCTGACTGTAGCCATTTACAGAATTTTAGACATTCTCTGATAAGCTGTCATAGTGCGAAGATAGCTGTTTCGAGAGATTCACGGGCCCGGGCTGTATACATTGTCACCACTATCCCGGAGGTCCCTCTCAGATGGCTGTATACAGTCACCACTAACCCGAGGGTCCCTCCCTTTCCCCTCCCCCGGGCTGTTTACAGAGTCACCACTAACCCGAGGGTCCCTCCCTTTTCCTCTCCCCCGGGCTGTATACAGTCACCACTAACCCGGGGGTCCCTCCCTTCCCCCTCCCCCGGGCTGTTTACAGAGTCACCACTAACTCGGGGGTCCCTCCCTTTTCCTCTCCCCGGGCTGTATACATAGTCACCACTAGCCCGGAAGTCCCTCCCCGTCATTGGTTTGTGGCTTATATTCTGTATGAATGGGAACATATGATTGGTAATGTAATCGATTAACGATTTCTGTATTAAGTTGTTGTTCATTATAGACTTATTTACTACCGACCTTGCCACATGTCCGGATAATGAATCTGACTGGTGAGACAGCTGTGGATACTATTTACTAGGTGAAATCATACACTTGTATACATTTCCCTAGCTGTAGTATATATCGTAGGCACATTTAACTTGTTGTACAGATGTAACTGAGATCGATATCAATATTCTTATATTTGACAAACGATAATACTGCAATATTATCATTAGGACGTAACTTACCCTGATTGTAGCATGGTTGAGCATCTCTTGCCATGCTGAAGTGAGCTGAACCTCGCCGCCCTGTAATAGTCTCTCCTCGGCCAAAGCCACTGTTTCCTTGGCCGCACGATAAATGCCAATAGCGGACTGGTACTGACGTGCCGACTTCAGGGATTCACTTTGTACCTGTGAAAAACGACATCAAAACAATCTTCTATGAGTACTCGACACAATATCAACTGCGTACTCCACACAATCTCCACTGTCAAAAATCAAAATGGCACTACTAAACACAAAGGAAAACATAGTATGAAATTTGAGGAAGATCCCTGCAGTATTCCTCAAGAAATAGCGATAACAATCTTTCAATGTCAAAATCCAAGACAGCCGTCTATAAACCTTTTTTTGTTTTTTCTGGACACTCCCAAAATCGAAAGGTCACAACTAGGCAAAAAAGCTACATATGAAATTTGAGAAAGACCCATCCAGTACTCTTCCAGAAATGTCAATGTCAAAATCCTAGATGTCTGCCTTTCAGCCATACTATTCTCTGATCAATCAAAAAACCAAACACACAACTAAGCACCAAGGAGAGTCCGCCTATAAAGTTGGAGAAAGGTCCATCCAGTACTTGGTAAGAAATAGCGATAAGAAATTATTAGTCAAAATCCAAGATAGCGGCCTTTTGGCCATATTGTTTTTAGGAACTGTCTGAAACTGACCCATGCACAACTAGGACCACCCAAAATAAGAGACCAAGGGGAACCCAAACATGTAATTTGAGAAAGATCCATCATATGTTTGTCGAGAAATAGCTATAACAAGCTTTTACAAACAATTCAAAGATGCCGCCTGCCGGCCATATTGTTTATCGGATCTGTCTGAAAATGGACAATGCATAACTAGGGACAAAGGGAACCCCAGATGAGATTGAACCATCGAGTGTTTCACAGGACTAGCAATAACAAGAATCGGACACCGGACCACGGACGCTGGGTGATTTAAATAGCCCAGCATCATACGTTGTCAATTTTGACGGGCGAATAAAAAATGAAGCAAATTATCAATTTCACAAACAGCAACAATTCATGATAGCAAAACACTATATCATAGATGGTGTACCATTTTGATTAGTAATTTCCAACATATATACTGAATCAGCCTCTGGACATGTTCCTTTTCGAGGTATTAAAATGTTTCGAAATATCTTTCGAAAGAACAACTTTATCAACGTTTTTAAGAAAACGTATAGAAACCTGTTTCGCCTCCTCCCTTAATTCATAATACTGTCGTGCTTTCTGAATGCTCTTCTTCTTGTCCTTAGAGACCAGCGCCATTCTGTGGGAGGCTTCTGTAAACGTCATCCGATATTTAGCCCTGGCTTCCTGCAATGTCAAACGGTCCTTATATAGAATGTGGTAACATAGTATTACACCATATAGATGGTCCTTATATAGAATGTGGTAACATAGTATTACACCATATAGACGGTCCTTATATAGAATGTGGTAACATAGTATTACACCATATAGATGGTCCTTATATAGAATGTGGTAACATAGAATAACACCATATAGATGGTCCTTACATAGAATGTGGTAACATAGTATTACACCATATAGATGGTCCTTATATAGAATGTGGTAACATAGAATAACACCATATAGATGGTCCTTATATAGAATGTGGTAACATAGTATTACACCATACAGATGGTCCTTATATAGAATGTGGTAACATAGTATTACACCATATAGATGGTCCTTACATAGAATGTGGTAACATAGTATTACACCATACAGTGGTCCTTATATAGAATGTGGTAACATAGTATTACACCATACAGTGGTCCTTATATAGAATGTGGTAACATAGTATTACACCATATAGGTGGTCCTTATATAGAATGTGGTAACATAGTGTTATACCATACAGTGGACCTTATATAGAATGTGGTAACATAGTATTACACCATACAGATGGTCCTTATATAGAATGTGGTAACATAGTATTACACCATATAGATGGTCCTTATATAGAATGTGGTAACATAGTATTACACCATACAGTGGTCCTTATATAGAATGTGGTAACATAGTATTACACCATACAGGTGGTCCTTATATAGAATGTGGTAACATAGTATTACACCATATAGATGGTCCTTATATAGAATGTGGTAACATAGTATTACACCATATAGATGGTCCTTATATAGAATGTGGTAACATAGTATTACACCATATAGATGGTCCTTATATAAAATGTGGTAACATAGTATTACACCATACAGATGGTCCTTATATAGAATGTGGTAACATAGTATTACACCATATAGATGGTCCTTATATAGAATGTGGTAACATAGTATTACACCATATAGATGGTCCTTATATAGAATGTGGTAACATAGTATTACACCATACAGGTGGTCCTTACATAGAATGTGGTAACATAGTATTACACCATATAGATGGTCCTTACATAGAATGTGGTAACATAGTATTATACCATATAGATGGTCCTTACATAGAATGTGGTAACATAGTATTACACCATATAGATGGTCCTTACATAGAATGTGGTAACATAGTATTACACCATATAGACGGTCCTTACATAGAATGTGGTAACATAGTATTACACCATACAGGTGGTCCTTATATAGAATGTGGTAACATAGTATTATACCATACAGGTGGTCCTTATATAGAATGTGGTAACATAGTATTATACCATACAGGTGGTCCTTATATAGAATGTGGTAACATAGTATTACACCATACAGGTGGTCCTTATATAGAATGTGGTAACATAGTATTACACCATACAGGTGGTCCTTATATAGAATGTGGTAACATAGTATTATACCATACAGGTGGTCCTTATATAGAATGTGGTAACATAGTATTATACCATACAGGTGGTCCTTATATAGAATGTGGTAACATAGTATTACACCATACAGATGGTCCTTATATAGAATGTGGTAACATAGTATTACACCATATAGATGGTCCTTATATAGAATGTGGTAACATAGTATTACACCATACAGATGGTCCTTATATAGAATGTGGTAACATAGTATTACACCATACAGGTGGTCCTTATATAGAATGTGGTAACATAGTATTACACCATACAGGTGGTCCTTATATAGAATGTGGTAACATAGTATTATACCATACAGGTGGTCCTTATATAGAATGTGGTAACATAGTATTATACCATACAGGTGGTCCTTATATAGAATGTGGTAACATAGTATTACACCATACAGATGGTCCTTATATAGAATGTGGTAACATAGTATTACACCATATAGATGGTCCTTATATAGAATGTGGTAACATAGTATTACACCATACAGATGGTCCTTATATAGAATGTGGTAACATAGTATTACACCATATAGATGGTCCTTATATAGAATGTGGTAACATAGTATTACACCATACAGATGGTCCTTATATAGAATGTGGTAACATAGTATTACACCATACAGATGGTCCTTATATAGAATGTGGTAACATAGTATTATACCATATAGATGGTCCTTATATAGAATGTGGTAACATAGTATTACACCATACAGATGGTCCTTATATAGAATGTGGTAACATAGTATTACACCATATAGATGGTCCTTATATAGAATGTGGTAACACAGTATTACACCATACAGACGGTCCTTATATAGAATGTGGTAACATAGTATTACACCATACAGGTGGTCCTTACATAGAATGTGGTAACATAGTATTACACCATATAGATGGTCCTTATATAGAATGTGGTAACATAATATTACACCATATAGATGGTCCTTACATAGAATGTGGTAACACAGTATTACACCATATAGATGGTCCTTATATAGAATGTGGTAACATAGTATTACACCATACAGATGGTCCTTATATAGAATGTGGTAACATAGTATTACACCATACAGTGGTCCTTATATAGAATGTGGTAACATAGTATTACACCATATAGGTGGTCCTTACATAGAATGTGGTAACATAGTGTTATACCATATAGATGGTCCTTATATAGAATGTGGTAACATAGTATTACACCATATAGGTGGTCCTTATATAAAATGTGGTAACATAATATTTCATCATACAGATGGTCCTTACATAGAATGTGGTAACATAGTATTATACCATACAGGTAGTCCTTATATAGAATGTGGTAACATAGTATTACACCATACAGGTGGTCCTTATATAGAATGTGGTAACATAGTATTACACCATATAGATGGTCCTTATATAGAATGTGGTAACACAGTATTACACCATGTAGACGGTCCTTATATAGAATGTGGTAACATAGTATTACACCATACAGGTGGTCCTTATATAGAATGTGGTAACATAGTATTACACCATATAGATGGTCCTTATATAGAATGTGGTAACATAGTATTACACCATACAGGTGGTCCTTATATAGAATGTGGTAACATAGTATTATACCATACAGGTGGTCCTTATATAGAATGTGGTAACATAGTATTACACCATACAGGTGGTCCTTATATAGAATGTGGTAACATAGTATTACACCATATAGATGGTCCTTATATAGAATGTGGTAACATAGTATTACACCATATAGATGGTCCTTATATAATATGTGGTAACATAGTATTACACCATACAGATGGTCCTTATATAGAATGTGGTAACATAGTATTACACCATACAGTGGTCCTTATATAGAATGTGGTAACATAGTATTATACCATACAGGTGGTCCTTATATAGAATGTGGTAACATAGTATTATACCATTCAGGTGGTCCTTATATAGAATGTGGTAACATAGTATTACACCATACAGTGGTCCTTATATAGAATGTGGTAACGTACATAGTATTACACCATATAGATGGTCCTTATATAGAATGTGGTAACATAGTATTACACCATATAGATGGTCCTTATATAGAATGTGGTAACATAGTATTACACCATACAGATGGTCCTTATATAGAATGTGGTAACATAGTATTTCACCATATAGATGGTCCTTATATAGAATGTGGTAACATAGTATTTCACCATATAGATGGTCCTTACATAGAATGTGGTAACATAGTATTACACCATACAGGTGGTCCTTATATAGAATGTGGTAACATAGTATTACACCATACAGATGGTCCTTATATAGAATGTGGTAACATAGTATTACATCATACAGGTGGTCCTTATATAGAATGTGGTAATATAGTATTATACCATACAGATGGTCCTTATATAGAATGTGGTAACATAGTATTACACCATACAGATGGTCCTTATATAGAATGTGGTAACTAACATAGTATTACACCATACAGATGGTCCTTATATAGAATGTGGTAACATAGTATTATACCATATAGATGGTCCTTATATAGAATGTGGTAACATAGTATTATACCATATAGATGGTCCTTATATAGAATGTGGTAACATAGTATTACACCATACAGTGGTCCTTATATAGAATGTGGTAACATAGTATTACACCATATAGATGGTCCTTACATAGAATGTGGTAACATAGTATTACACCATATAGATGGTCCTTATATAGAATGTGGTAACATAGTATTACACCATACAGTGGTCCTTATATAGAATGTGGTAACATAGTATTACACCATATAGATGGTCCTTATATAGAATGTGGTAACATAGTATTACACCATATAGATGGTCCTTATATAGAATGTGGTAACATAGTATTACACCATACAGTGGTCCTTATATAGAATGTGGTAACATAGTATTACACCATATAGATGGTCCTTACATAGAATGTGGTAACATAGTATTACACCATACAGTGGTCCTTATATAGAATGTGGTAACATAGTATTACACCATATAGATGGTCCTTATATAGAATGTGGTAACATAGTATTACACCATACAGTGGTCCTTATATAGAATGTGGTAACATAGTATTACACCATATAGATGGTCCTTACATAGAATGTGGTAACATAGTATTACACCATACAGTGGTCCTTATATAGAATGTGGTAACATAGTATTATACCATACAGGTGGTCCTTATATAGAATGTGGTAACATAGTATTACACCATACAGATGGTCCTTATATAGAATGTGGTAACATAGTATTACACCATACAATGGTCCTTATATAAAATGTGGTAACACAGTATTACACCATACAGATGGTCCTTATATAAAATGTGGTAACATAGTATTACACCATACAGATGGTCCTTATATAGAATGTGGTAACATAGTATTACACCATATAGATGGTCCTTATATAGAATGTGGTAACATAGTATTACACCATATAGATGGTCCTTATATAGAATGTGGTAACATAGTATTTCACCATATAGATGGTCCTTACATAGAATGTGGTAACATAGTATTACACCATACAGATGGTCCTTATATAGAATGTGGTAACATAGTATTACACCATATAGATGGTCCTTATATAGAATGTGGTAACATAGTATTACACCATATAGATGGTCCTTATATAGAATGTAGTAACATAATATTACACCATATAGATGGTCCTTATATAGAATGTGGTAACATAATATTACACCATACAATGGTCCTTATATAGAATGTGGTAACATAGTATTACACCATACAGGTGGTCCTTATATAGAATGTGGTAACATAGTATTACACCATATAGATGGTCCTTACATAAAATGTGGTAACACAGTATTACACCATACAGATGGTCCTTATATAGAATGTGGTAACATAGTATTACACCATACAGATGGTCCTTATATAGAATGTGGTAACATAATATTACACCATATAGATGGTCCTTATATAGAATGTGGTAACATAATATTACACCATATAGATGGTCCTTATATAGAATGTGGTAACACAGTATTACACCATACAGATGGTCCTTATATAGAATGTGGTAACATAGTATTACACCATATAGATGGTCCTTATATAGAATGTGGTAACATAGTATTACACCATACAGGTGGTCCTTACATAGAATGTGGTAACATAGTATTACACCATATAGATGGTCCTTATATAGAATGTGGTAACACAGTATTACACCATATAGGTGGTCCTTATATAGAATGTGGTAACATAGTATTATACCATATAGATGGTCCTTACATAGAATGTGGTAACATAGTGTGATACCATATAGATGGTCCTTATATAGAATGTGGTAACATAGTGTGACACCATATAGATGGTCCTTATATAGAATGTGGTAACATAGTGTGACACCATATAGATGGTCCTTATATAGAATGTGGTAACATAGTGTGACACCATATAGATGGTCCTTATATAGAATGTGGTAACATAGTATTATACCATATAGATGGTCCTTATATAGAATGTGGTAACATAGTGTGACACCATACAGATGGTCCTTATATAGAATGTGGTAACATAGTATTACGCCAAGCAGATTTAATAAACTGTAACAGATTTATTACAAGTGTAATATTATTATAGATAATAAGTCCCCTACATATAGTGTAATATTATTATAGATAATACTTCCCCTACATACACGTGTAATATTGTTATAGATAATACTTCCCCTACATACAAGTGTAATATTGTTATAGATAATAAGTCCCCTACATACAAGTGTAATATTATTATAGATAATACTTCCCCTACATACAAGTGTAATATTGTTATAGATAATACTTCCCCTACATACAAGTGTAATATTGTTATAGATAATAAGTCCCCTACATACAAGTGTAATATTATTATAGATAATACTTCCCCTACATACAAGTGTAATATTATTATAGATAATACTTCCCCTACATACAAGTGTAATATTATTATAGATAATAAGTCCCCTACATACAAGTGTAATATTATTATAGATAATACTTCCCCTACATACAAGTGTAATATTGTTATAGATAATAAGTCCCCTACATACAAGTGTAATATTATTATAGATAATACGTCCCCTACATACAAGTGTAATATTGTTATAGATAATACTTCCCCTACATACAAGTGTAATATTGTTATAGATAATAAGTCCCCTACATACAAGTGTAATATTATTATAGATAATACGTCCCCTACATACAAGTGTAATATTGTTATAGATAATAAGTCCCCTACATACAAGTGTAATATTGTTATAGATAATACTTCCCCTACATACAAGTGTAATATTGTTATAGATAATACTTCCCCTACATACAAGTGTAATATTGTTATAGATAATAAGTCCCCTACATACACGTGTAATATTGTTATAGATAATACTTCCCCTACATACAAGTGTAATATTGTTATAGATAATACGTCCCCTACATACACGTGTAATATTGTTATAGATAATACGCCCCCTACATACAAGTGTAATGTTATTATAGATAGTACGTCCCCTACATACACGTGTAATATTATTATAGATAATACTTCCCCTACATACACGTGTAATATTATTATAGATAATACTTCCCCTACATACAAGTGTAATATTATTATAGATAGTACGTCCCCTACATACACGTGTAATATTATTATAGATAATACTTCCCCTACATACACGTGTAATATTATTATAGATAATACGTCCCCTACATACAAGTGTAATATTGTTATAGATAATACGCCCCCTACATACAAGTGTAATATTATTATAGATAATACGCCCCCTACATACAAGTGTATTATTGTTATAGATGAAAATACTAAATCAAATAGAATACATCGAATGTTATAAAATGTGAAATATAATATCAATCATGGCTATTTATCAGCTTTCGCAGGCATCACAAATCTGGGTTCTATAGAAGTAACTATAAGTAATTATATAACACGATATAAGTAACTATAAGTAATTATATAACACACTAGAAGTAACTATAAGTAATTATATAACACGCTAGAAGTAACTATAAGTAATTATATAACACGCTAAAAGTAACTATAAGTAATTAGATACCATGCCTGTTTACACGCTTTAAGTAACTATAAGTAATTATGTAACACGCTATAAGTAACTATAAGTAATTAGATACCATGCCTGTTTACACGCTATAAGTATAAGTAATTATATAACACGCTAGAAGTAACTATAAGTAATTAGATACCATGCTTGTTTACACGCTATAAGTATAAGTAATTATATAACACGCTAGAAGTAACTATAAGTGATTACATAACACGCTATAAGTAACTATAAGTGATTACATAACACGCTATAAGTAACTATAAGTAATTATATAACACGCTATAAGTAACTATAAGTAATTATATAACACGCCTGTTTGCACAACTTACGTCCAGCTCGTTTTCCAGTCGGTTCACTTCGGCACTTGTCTGGTTTAGATTTTCAAGTTCATCCTTCAAAATAAAGGTATAATTTAACTTCAAAAACGTTTTCTGTAGTCAAGACGGCGCATATATGACTTTGTAAATATTGGGGACTCTTCAACGTAACGTCTAAGATTAATACAACCCTTGAATATTTCATAATGTTTTTGAAATATGATATGTTGCATATGCCAAAAGTCGAGAAAAGGGACACCAACAATTTCAGGTAATATTCATGTGTCGTAATGCTGGAATGTGAGATATATAAAACAAACAATAATAAATTAACAATGGATATTGTTGCCCTCCATAGACAAGTTTAATTTGTTTTTAAAAAGTTGTATCTTTTCTCTTCTTTTCTCTTACATATATCAAATTTTAGTTACATTTATATGAAATTTAAGAGTTCCTCTTAAAGGAAAGGCAGCCTGTGAGCTAAACATCCAAGATGGCCGTTTGGACAACTATTTCGTTTTTTCTGATCAGTTCCAAAGACAAAATAACACAATAGAACAAAGAGGAACCTACATATGAAATTTTAGAAAGATCCATTTATTACTTCTTCTCAAAAAGAAGCTATAACAAACGTTCGATGCCAATTTGTTATGACATCAACAACAATACATGGGGTCAAATTATCCGTGTTCGAGACACAATAGTGGTATGACGTCATTAACAATAGACTTGGGCAGAGTTTTGCTAGTGTGTCATTTTGTTACTTTTATCGAACCTCTCACGTTTATTTTGGAATGAAATTTTTGTCCGCAAATACATGAAGGATTTTATTCATACAATATTTATAAACCATTCAAAGAAAAATGCCGCAAATATAAGAATTAACCTGTTATTTTGTTTAGTTTATGAGATCATGAATCCAATGGAGCAGTCGGTAAATTTAACGTAAACGCGAACGCGAAGACCGTTTACGCAATACACATCGTGCTCCATTAATTGGATTTATGATCTCGTAAAGTAAGCAAAATAGCAGGTCAACCCTTAAGGGGATGGTCGTATTGCATAAAATCGTTATGGTTGCTGACAGCATAAAGCTGTTTATAATTCTGCAATGAAATCCAAGTATTACACATTAGATTCATACCTATACCACACGTGTAAGTTACTTACTCGTAAACAAATAAATCAGTGCGTCTTAGGAAGTGACAGGTACGAGTTTTTAACCTGTTAAAATATAACTGTCGTGATTGATAATGAGGTCATAAATCCGGTCACACGTGATATCCCCCGGCACACTCACCAGTGTCAACCCTCTTTAATGTCTGTTTGTTTTACTGTCGGATCTAGAAGACATTTGGGGACATCAGTACGACGACCCCCTCCCCCCCCCCCCCCCCCCCCTTCCCCCACGCGCCCTCACACCAGTCAATCTCTCGTCGTTTCCCTTTGACAGTCCCTACAACAATTCAGCACTCCACCCCTTATACTTCTCTATTTTCCATGTCAAGCATATTATATTGCACTAATTACAATGGAAATATTGAAGAGTATATCTTGCCATCAATGCAAGTATTTCAAATATAATAGTACATAGATATAACCCAAGAATCTTATCGACAGTCACACAACGGATATATGTCAGATTTAACCAAAGGGTCTTCCCCTACATATAAGTAAACACACACACACACACTTCTCCTGTACTCTCGTTGTCGTGAACAGTTGACCTAGGGGAGAAGGTTTGTATATGTATACGGTCTACATCACCGGACCGATGTGTCTCATCACACCATAAACGCCAGTTGTTTACGAGTTTACCTGAACTTGAATACACTGAACAAATACCTTAACCCGGGGGTCCGGCTGTTCCTCTTTCTCCCCGTCAGGGGGGAGGTGTAGAATGACTTCCCGTCCAGCCCCCTCCATTACGTATCTCCTGTGTCGCCTGGCTGTCACTGAACTTTGCCTATTTACACAGGCAGGTCTACATTATACGTAGTTATATACCAGTGTACTCATACGACTTGATCGCGAGCTCGCCGCCCTACATCGATCAGCTTTAACACGACATCAGTGATTAATTTCCTAACACAGATAAGTTTATTTCAATCCGACCGGCCTGACACCTGTTTTCCTTTGAGGAGCATGTAACATTGATCTAAAACCCATATTGATTATCAAAATAAACAATCTAATCTTTACATGTTAAGCTAAACATGCATTAAAAAGCTGAGCCCTAATACCACATACGTATAGTGGTAATATTCAGTACCTGCCACGGCTGTTATTAGAAGTTGTGTCGTTTGCCTCCTAACTGATACCGTGTATACGTACTTGTATATATGTGTTTGAGAAATTGACAACACCAGCTGCAGGGCCTGTATATATACAACACGTGTACGTTTGGTTGGTTTTAATCGTGGACAAAATTGATTTTTATCTACGTGTTTACAAAGCACGGCCAAGAGAAAGTTTTCGTATGTTTTATGTTAGATATAATAATATACACGTAACGCGTGTTTTATGTTCGAAATATATATAGCAAGTGTTTTATGCTATACATAATCGCGTTTTATGCTATATATAATTATATAACACGTGTTTTATGCTATATATGCGTGTTTTATGCTATATAACACGAGTTTGATGCTATGTATATTATATAACGCGTGTTTTATGCTAGATACAATGATATAACACGTGTTTTACGCTATATATACTTATATAACACGTGTTTTATGCTATATATATATAATATAACACGTGTTTTATGCTATATATAATTATATAACACGTGTTTTATGCTCTATATATATATATATATATTATATAACGCGTGTTTCATGCTAGATACAATGATATAACACGTGTTTTATGCTAGATACAATGATATAACACGTGTTTTATGCTATATATAATTATATAACACGTGTTTTATGCTCTATATATATATATATATATATATTATATAACGCGTGTTTCATGCTATATATTATATAACACGTGTCTTATGCTACATATATTATATAACGCGTGTTTTATGCTATATATATTATATAACATGTGTTTTATGCTAGGTATAATGATATAACACGTGTTTTATGCTATATATACTTATATAACACGTGTTTTATGCTATATATATGATATAACACGTGTTGTATGCTATATATAATTATATAACACGTGTTTTAATATGCGATATATGATTATATAACACGTGTTTTATGCTATATATATATTATACAACGCGTGTTTTATGCTATATATATGATATAACACGTGTTTTATGCTATATATATATAATATAACACGTGTTTTATGCTATATATACTTATATAACACGTGTTTTATGCTATATATATGATATAACACGTGTTGTATGCTATATATAATTATATAACACGTGTTTTAATATGCGATATATGATTATATAACACGTGTTTTATGCTATATATATATTATATAACGCGTGTTTTATGCTATATATAATTATATAACAAGTGTTTAGGCTAGAAATAACAGTGTAACACATGCTATATATAGAGGGTCTGTCATGAGGTTTTCTTCATTTTAATTGATGATACAAGTTTTGAATTTTGTATGTTTTCTGTTTTCCCCTATAGACTGGTGTTTTGCTATCTGTTTCCCCGTTAGACTTATGTTTTATTTGGATTTCATGGGCTAATCGGTTTTTTTCAAATGCAGAATTTGTATCTCAGATATATTTTCTCGAATATAAACATTCTCTTTTTTTGATCGCAGTTTTATTGTTAAGTGTGTGATCTGTTCTTTTGAATTGTCATATGAAAGTGCCCAGACTAGTACTCCGGACTGTAATTAGTTTTCCAACGGAAGTTTAATTAGAGTTAACTCCCCTTATATAATGCACTTCCTTGTTTGCATCCCGGTTGTTGTCCGTATCCATCTCGCATGTCCATGAACTGTCGTTATATGTAAGGAGTGAATGTATGTGAATACACACATGATCGTGTATTTTCCCGGGGTTGTTCCTTCTGGTTTGTAAAATATCATCAACTAGGATTATTGAGAAAAATAGAATTATGGCAAGCAGCAGAAATTGGTCAGGGGAAGCGGTTATTTAGGTGACCACAAACTTGCAAATCGGCCTATTATACGCCGATTTGGTTATGGATTTGTCGCTAAAAATGTCACTATAAACTTAACCTTTTCAGTGTTTTTGTCCAAGTCGCATTTATTTAGACATGAAACATCAGGCCTATACAAAAATTAATTTTATTTGGTTTCGGGAAAGTACCGAAAACAGATGAAATACTTCTGGTCAATATGGCCCATGTTACGATGGTATAGTTACTACGGAAGAGATTTTTAAATTAAGTTTCTACGTAGCCATTGGTTCCATTTAACATCTTTCAGCAAAATATTATTTATTTTGCCATAAATTAATGCGACTTGGTCCCAAAAATGTTTTAAAAAGATTAGTTTAATGTGATTTTACTTTTAGCCATTTTAAGAAAATAATACATCCATACGCCAATCGGCATATAATAGGCTGATAATATAATATGCAACATTTTTTTACACATGCGAATTAGGTATCAATGGAAATTAAGAACAGATATGTTTCTACTAACCTACACATTGTGGTATAATTAGGCAGCGTTAGGCCCTCGAGCCTAACGTCCGGACTTTTGGCTCAACGGTTAGAATGTTCGCCTTCCAAGCGGGAGTCCCAAGTTCAATTCCCAGCCCCAACAATGGCGTCACGAGCAAACATATTTGTCCGCCCCATCTGGTGATGACTGTCCTTATCCTATGCATGGATCACCGTCATTTCGATGACGTGTGGTAGCTACCATAAGTCGTTAACAAATCATCTTCACCAATTTCTATGAAATAACTAGATTCCAGTCATCTGTTTGAAAATGGCTGCCGTCTGACGTCAAGTGATCCAAAATAGATAGTTCAGAAAGAAACTCTTGTGAAAAAAAAAAAAGCTTTTAAACCATCTTAGTTTGTCAAGGGTAATGATACGTACCATCTGCCTACTTTTTGTAATGTCACCAGGATAGTACCAGACCCTTGGCAAGCAATGATGCTTATACACATCAAGAAAGAATCTAGTATAAATCAATTCAAAATTACATTTCTACTGCATGGAAATTGTTACACTTAGAATGCTGCAGATATAATATTGTGATATAGTTTTGTTTATTTTTTTGTAGGTTTTTGGGTACTGGTTGCTGTTGACATAATGAAGAAACGTTTGAGGCATTTTCAGCGCCCATTAATGCTGACATTGCTGGTGTTTTACATAGGACTGGTGCTGTTTTCTCTGTTCAACTACCGTAGTCACTGTACCTACACAAGTCCAGAGACTCTCGTGCGCACACACATCCTCAGCCCTCTCAAGGCAGCACGCATCTGTCCCGTCAACTTTGACAACCTTGGTAAGATCCAGTTGAGGAACATTGATTAGTGAAAGGGCACATCTTTACCACTTATATGACAATTAAAACTTGTTTAAAGTGTCAAATAAAACATGGAAAGTGTCACATCCATGGAATGAATCTCATTGAGAGACATGTTGTGTATAAGCTCCTAGAGAAGTGTCACATAACTGCCATTTGTGGGGGTGAATCCATCTGTCCATCCCTCCCTCTCTCTGTGATGACCTTGTGTACAAGATGTCTTATGTTCCTAGACAGTTCATGTTAGGCTATATTCACACCATTCACCAAGTTTGTTTATAGGTATTCCCCAAAGTAAGCTTTCTTATTTCTCAAAGTAAGTCTTACATAGGTATACCCCAAAGTAAGCTTTCCTATTTCCCAAAGTAAGTCTTAAATAGGGGTTCCCCAAAGTAAGCTTTTGAAAGGCAATCTGCAAGTAAGCTTTCCATAGGCATAAGCTTACTTTCAAGAATGCCTATGTAAGACTTACTTTGGGGAATAGAAAAGCTTACTTTGGGGGATGTCTATGAAAAACTAACTTTAGGGAATACGCCTATAAAAAAATAGTACAGATGAAAAAACATTGTAAAACAATTTTTAGTTGTTTTAACTAACAAACTTACTTTTTTTATTTGTTTCTTCCTGGATGAGATTAAACTTGTATTATCAAACATCTTAATTCCAGATGTGGTGAAGTTAGATATTTTCTCCGAACCATCATTTGAACTCATAAAGGAGAGAAATCCCCATGTTCTCCCGGGCGGACAGTGGAAGCCTGAAGGGTGCACATCATTCCAGAAGGTCGCTATTATAATCCCTTACAGGAACCGCCTCCATCATCTAAAGATCATGCTGAACAGGATACACCCATTACTACGGAAACAGAACATTGACTATCAGGTGTTCTTGTTGGAGCAGGTTTGTATGGCACAGATTAATAAAAGTGGTAGAAGTGAAACATTAGGTACTACCCCTGTACTTGATGTATGGAATACTGAGGTACTGATAGAATACTGAGGTACTGATAGAATACTGAGATACTAATAGAATACTGAGGTACTGATAGAATACTGAGGGAACTGATAGAATACTGAGGGAACTGATAGAATACTGAGGTACTGATGGAATATTAAGGGTACTGATGGAATACTGAGATACTGATAGAATACTGAGGTACTGATATAATACTGAGGTACTGATAGAATACTGAGGTACTGATGGAATACTGAGATACTGATAGAATACTGAGATACTGATGGAATACTGAGGGAACTGATAGAATACTGAGGTACTGATGGAATACTGAGGTACTGATGGAATACTGAAGGTACTGATAGAATACTGAGGGAACTGATAGAATACTGAGATACTGATGGGATACTGAGGGTATTGATATAATACTGAGATACTGGTAGAATACTGAGGTACTGATAGAATACTGAGGTACTGATAGAATACTGAGGGAACTGATAGAATACTGAGGGAACTGATAGAATACTGAGGTACTGATATAATACTGATATACTGATGGAATACTGAGGTACTGATAGAATACTGAGGGTACTGATAAAATACTGAGGTACTGATGGAATACTGAGGGAACTGATAGAATACTGAGGGTACTGATGGAATACTGAGGTACTGATAGAATACTGAGGATACTGATAAAATACTGAGGTACTGATGGAATACTGAGGGAACTGATAGAATACTGAGGGTACTGATGGAATACTGAGATACTGATGGAATACTGAGGGAACTGATAGAATACTGTGGGTACTGATGGAATACTGAGGTACTGATGGAATACTGAGGGTACTGATGGAATACTGAGGGAACTGATAGAATACTGGGATACTTATGGAATACTGAGGGAACTGATAGAATACTGAGATACTGATAGAATACTGAGGTACTGATAGAATACTGAGGTACTGATAGAATACTGTGGGTACTGATGGAATACTGAGGGTACTGATGGAATACTGAGGTACTGATGGAATACTGAGATACTGATAGAATACTGAGGTACTGATAGAATACTGAGATACTGATAGATTACTGAGGGTACTGATGGAATACTGAGGGTACTGATGGAATACTGAGATACTGATGGAATACTGAGGGAACTGATAGAATACTGAGGTACTGATGGAATACTGAGGTACTGATGGAATACTGAAGGTACTGATGGAATACTGAGGGTACTGATGGAATACTGAGATACTGATGGAATACTGAGGGAACTGATAGAATACTGAGGGTACTGATGGAATACTGAGGTACTGATGGAATACTGAAGGTACTGATAGAGAACTGAGGGTATTGATAGAATACTGAGATACTGATAGAATACTGAGGTACTGATAGAATACTGAGGTACTGATAGAATACTGAGATACTGATGGAATACTGAGGGAAATGATAGAATACTGAGATACTGATAGAATACTGAGATACTGATAGAGAACTGAGGGTATTGATAGAATACTGAGATACTGATAGAATACTGAGGTACTGATAGAATACTGAGGTACTGATAGAATACTGAGGTACTGATAGAATACTGAAGGTACTGATAGAGAACTGAGGGTATTGATAGAATACTGAGATACTGATAGAATACTGAGGTACTGATAGAGAACTGAGGGTATTGATAGAATACTGAGATACCGATAGAAAAACTGAGGTACTGATAGAATACTGAGATACTGATAGAATACTGAGGTACTGATAGAATACTGAAGGTACTGATAGAGAACTGAGGGTATTGATAGAATACTGAGATACTGATAGAATACTGAGGTACTGATAGAATACTGAGATACTGATAGAATACTGAGGTACTGATAGAATACTGAAGGTACTGATAGAGAACTGAGGGTATTGATAGAATACTGAGATACTGATAGAATACTGAGATACTGATAGAATACTGAGGTACTGATAGAATACTGAGGTACTGATAGAATACTGAAGGTACTGATAGAGAACTGAGGGTATTGATAGAATACTGAGATACTGATAGAATACTGAGATACTGATAGAATACTGAGGTACTGATAGAATACTGAGGTACTGATAGAATACTGAAGGTACTGATAGAGAACTGAGGGTATTGATAGAATACTGAGATACTGATAGAATACTGAGGTACTGATAGAATACTGAGATACTGATAGAATACTGAGGTACTGATAGAATACTGAGGTACTGATAGAATACTGAGATACTGATAGAATACTGAGGTACTGATAGAATACTGAAGGTACTGATAGAATACTGAGGTACTGATAGAATACTGAAGGTACTGATAGAATACTGAGGTACTGATAGAATACTGAGATACTGATAGAATACTGAGGTACTGATAGAATACTGAGGTACTGATAGAATACTGAGATACTGATAGAATACTGAGGGTACTGATAGAATACTGAAGGTACTGATAGAGAACTGAGGGTATTGATAGAATACTGAGATACTGATAGAATACTGAGGTACTGATAGAATACTGAGGTACTGATAGAATACTGAGGGAACTGATAGAATACTGAGGGTACTGATATAATACTGAGGTACTGATAGAATACTGAGGTACTGATAGAATACTGAGGTACTGATAGAATACTGAGGTACTGATAGAATACTGAGGTACTGATAGAATACTGAGGTACTGATAGAATACTGAGGTACTGATGGAATACTGAGATACTGATGGAATACTGAGATACTGATGGAATACTGAGGTACTGATAGAATACTGAGGTACTGATATAATACTGAGGTACTGATGGAATACTGAGGGAACTGATAGAATACTGAGGGTACTGATAGAATACTGAGATACTGATGGAAAACTGAGGGAACTGATGGAATACTGAGGGAACTGATAGAATACTGAGGGTAATGATGGAATACTGAGATACTGATAGAATACTGAGATACTGATAGAATACTGAGGGAACTGATAGAATACTGAGATACTGATAGAATACTGAGATACTGATAGAATACTGAGGTACTGATAGAATACTGAGATACTGATAGAATACTGAGGTACTGATAGAATACTGAAGGTACTGATAGAGAACTGAGGGTATTGATAGAATACTGAGATACTGATAGAATACTGAGATACTGATAGAATACTGAGGTACTGATAGAATACTGAGGTACTGATAGAATACTGAAGGTACTGATAGAGAACTGAGGGTATTGATAGAATACTGAGATACTGATAGAATACTGAGATACTGATAGAATACTGAGGTACTGATAGAATACTGAGGTACTGATAGAATACTGAAGGTACTGATAGAGAACTGAGGGTATTGATAGAATACTGAGATACTGATAGAATACTGAGGTACTGATAGAATACTGAGATACTGATAGAATACTGAGGTACTGATAGAATACTGAGGTACTGATAGAATACTGAGATACTGATAGAATACTGAGGTACTGATAGAATACTGAAGGTACTGATAGAATACTGAGGTACTGATAGAATACTGAAGGTACTGATAGAATACTGAGGTACTGATAGAATACTGAGATACTGATAGAATACTGAGGTACTGATAGAATACTGAGGTACTGATAGAATACTGAGATACTGATAGAATACTGAGGGTACTGATAGAATACTGAAGGTACTGATAGAGAACTGAGGGTATTGATAGAATACTGAGATACTGATAGAATACTGAGGTACTGATAGAATACTGAGGTACTGATAGAATACTGAGGGAACTGATAGAATACTGAGGGTACTGATATAATACTGAGGTACTGATAGAATACTGAGGTACTGATAGAATACTGAGGTACTGATAGAATACTGAGGTACTGATAGAATACTGAGGTACTGATAGAATACTGAGGTACTGATAGAATACTGAGGTACTGGTGGAATACTGAGATACTGATGGAATACTGAGATACTGATGGAATACTGAGGTACTGATAGAATACTGAGGTACTGATATAATACTGAGGTACTGATGGAATACTGAGGGAACTGATAGAATACTGAGGGTACTGATAGAATACTGAGATACTGATGGAAAACTGAGGGAACTGATGGAATACTGAGGGAACTGATAGAATACTGAGGGTAATGATGGAATACTGAGATACTGATAGAATACTGAGATACTGATAGAATACTGAGGGAACTGATAGAATACTGAGATACTGATAGAATACTGAGGTACTGATAGAATACTGAGGTACTGATAGAATACTGAGGTACTGATAAAATACTGAGGTACTGATAGAATACTGAGGGTACTGATGGAATACTGAGATACTGATGGAATACTGAGATACTGATAGAATACTGAGGTACTGATAGAATACTGAGGGAACTGATAGAATACTGAGGTACTGATAGAATACTGAAGGTACTGATAGAATACTGAGGTACTGATAGAATACTGAAGGTACTGATAGAATACTGAGATACTGATGGAATACTGAGATACTGATGGAATACTGAGATACTGATAGAATACTGAGGTACTGATAGAATACTGAGGTACTGATAGAATACTGAGGGTACTGATGGAATACTGAGGGTACTGATGGAATAATGAGATACTGATAGAATACTGAGGTACTGATAGAATACTGAGGGAACTGATGGAATACTGAGGGTAATGATGGAATACTGAGGTACTGATAGAATACTGAGGGTACTGATGGAATACTGAGGGTACTGATGGAATAATGAGATACTGATAGAATACTGAGGTACTGATAGAATACTGAGGTACTGATGGAATACTGAAGGAACTGATAGAATACTGAGATACTGATGGAATACTGAAGGAACTGATATAATACTGAGGGAACTGATAGAATACTGAGGTACTGATAGAATACTGAGGTACTGATAGAATACTGAGGTACTGATAGAATACTAAGGGTACTGATGGAATACTGAGATACTGATGGAATACTGAGATACTGATAGAATACTGAGGTACTGATAGAATACTGAGGTACTGATAGAATACTGAGGTACTGATAGAATACTAAGGTACTGATGGAATACTGAGATACTGATGGAATACTGAGATACTGATAGAATACTGAGGTACTGATAGAATACTGAAGGTACTGATAGAATACTGAAGTACTGATATAATACTGAGGTACTGATAGAATACTGAGGGTACAGATAGAATACGGAGGTACTGATAAAATACTGACCTGAAAGAATACTGAGGTACTGATAGAATACTGGGGGAACTGATAGAATACTGACGGAACTGATAGAATACTGAGATACTGATTGAATACTGAGGTACTGATAGAATATTGAGGTACTGAGGTACTGAAAGAATACTGAGGGTACAGATAGAATACGGAGGTACTGATAGAATACTGAGGTACTGATAGAATACTGAGGGAACTGATAGAATACTGAGGTACTGAAAGAATACTGAGGGTACAGATAGAATACGGAGGTACTGATGGAATACTGAGGTACTGATAGAATACTGAGGTACTGATAGAATACTGAGGTACTGATAGAATACTGAGGTACTGATAGAATACTGAGGTACTGATAGAATACTGAGATACTGATGGAATACTGAGGGTACTGATAGAATACTGAGGTACTGATAGAATACTGAAGGTACTGATAGAATACTGAAGTACTGATATAATACTGAGGTACTGATAGAATACTGAGGGTACAGATAGAATACGGAGGTACTGATAGAATACTGAGATACTGATAGAATACTGAGGTACTGATAGAATACTGAAGGTACTGATAGAGAACTGAGGGTATTGATAGAATACTGAGATACTGATAGAATACTGAAGGTACTGATAGAATACTGAGGTACTGATAGAATACTGAGATACTGATAGAATACTGAGGTACTGATAGAATACTGAAGGTACTGATAGAGAACTGAGGGTATTGATAGAATACTGAAATACTGATAGAATACTGAGGTACTGATAGAATACTGAGGTACTGATAGAATACTGAGGGAACTGATAGAATACTGAGGGTAATGATGGAATACTGAGATACTGATGGAATACTGAGGGTACTGATGGAAAACTGAGGGAACTGATGGAAAACTGAGGGAACTGATGGAATACTGAGGGAACTGATAGACTACTGAGGGTAATGATGGAATACTGAGATACTGATAGAATATGGAGGGTAATGATGGAATACTGAGATACTGATGGAATACTGAGGGAACTGATAGAATACTGAGATACTGATAGAATACTGAGGTACTGATAGAATACTGAGGGTACTGATGGAATACTGAGGGTACTGATAGAATACTGAAGGTACTGATAGAATACTGAGATACTGATGGAATACTGAGATACTGATAGAATACTGAGGTACTGATAGAATACGGAGGTACTGATAGAATACTGAGATACTGATAGAATACGGAGGTACTGATAGAATACTGAGGTACTGATAGAATACTGAGATACTGATAGAATACTGAGGTACTGATATAATACTGAGGTACTGATGGAATACTGAGATACTGATAGAATACTGAGGTACTGATATAATACTGAGGTACTGATAGAATACTGAGGTACTGATGGAATCCTGAGGTACTGATAGAATACTGAGGTACTGATAGAATACGGAGGTACTGATGGAATACTGAGGGTACTGATATAATACTGAGGTACTGATGGAATACTGAGGTACTGATAAAATACTGAGGGTACTGATAAAATACTGAGGTACTGATGGAATACTGAGGTACTGATAGAATACTGAGATACTGATAGAATACTGAGGGTACTGATAGAATACTGAAGGTACTGATAGAGAACTGAGGGTATTGATAGAATACTGAGATACTGATAGAATACTGAGGTACGGATAGAATACTGAGGTACTGATAGAATACTGAGGGAACTGATAGAATACTGAGGGTACTGATGGAATACTGAGATACTGATAGAATACTGAGGGAACTGATAGAATACTGAGGTACTGATAGAATACTGAGGGTACTGATGGAATACTGAGGTACTGATAGAATACTGAGATACTGATAGAATATGGAGGGTAATGATGGAATACTGAGATACTGATGGAATACTGAGGTACTGATAGAATACTGAGATACTGATAGAATACTGAGGTACTGATAGAATACTGAGGTACTGATAGAATACTGAGGTACTGATAAAATACTGAGGTACTGATAGAATACTGAGGGTACTGATGGAATACTGAGATACTGATGGAATACTGAGATACTGATAGAATACTGAGGTACTGATAGAATACTGAAGGTACTGATAGAATACTGAGGTACTGATAGAATACTGAAGGTACTGATAGAATACTGAGGTACTGATAGAATACTGAGGGTACTGATGGAATACTGAGATACTGATGGAATACTGAGATACTGATAGAATACTGAGGTACTGATAGAATACTGAGGTACTGATAGAATACTGAGGTACTGATAGAATACTGAGATACTGATAGAATACTGAGGGTAATGATGGAATACTGAGATACTGATGGAATACTGAGGGAACTGATAGAATATTGAGGTACTGATAGTATACTGAGGTACTGATGGAATACTGAGGGTACTGATGGAATAATGAGATACTGATAGAATACTGAGGGTAATGATGGAATACTGAGATACTGATGGAATACTGAAGGAACTGATAGAATACTGAGATACTGATAGAATACTGAGGTACTGATAGAATACTGAGGGTACTGATAGAATACTGAGGTACTGATAGAATACTAAGGGTACTGATGGAATACTGAGATACTGATGGAATACTGAGATACTGATAGAATACTGAGATACTGATAGAATACTGAGGGAACTGATAGAATACTGAGGTACTGATAGAATACTAAGGGTACTGATGGAATACTGAGATACTGATGGAAAACTGAGATACTGATAGAATACTGAGGTACTGATAGAATACTGAGGTACTGATAGAATACTGAGGTACTGATAGAATACTGAGGTACTGATGGAATACTGAGATACTGATGGAATACTGAGGGTACTGATAGAATACTGAGGTACTGATAGAATACTGAAGGTACTGATAGAATACTGAAGTACTGATAAAATACTGAGGTACTGATAGAATACTGAGGGTACAGATAGAATACGGAGGTACTGATAAAATACTGACCTGAAAGAATACTGAGGTACTGATAGAATACTGGGGGAACTGATAGAATACTGACGGAACTGATAGAATACTGAGATACTGATTGAATACTGAGGTACTGATAGAATATTGAGGTACTGAGGTACTGAAAGAATACTGAGGGTACAGATAGAATACGGAGGTACTGATAGAATACTGAGGTACTGATAGAATACTGAGGGAACTGATAGAATACTGAGGTACTGATAGAATACTGAGGGAACAGATAGAATACGGAGGTACTGATAGAATACTGAGGTACTGAAAGAATACTGAGGGAACTGAAAGAATACTGAGGTACTGAAAGAATACTGAGGGTACAGATAGAATACGGAGGTACTGATGGAATACTGAGGTACTGATAGAATACTGAGGTACTGATAGAATACTGAGGTACTGATATAATACTGAGGTACTGATAGAATACTGAGGTACTGATGGAATACTGAGATACTGATGGAATACTGAGGGTACTGATAGAATACTGAGGTACTGATAGAATACTGAAGGTACTGATAGAATACTGAAGTACTGATATAATACTGAGGTACTGATAGAATACTGAGGGTACAGATAGAATACGGAGGTACTGATAGAATACTGAGATACTGATAGAATACTGAGGTACTGATAGAATACTGAAGGTACTGATAGAGAACTGAGGGTATTGATAGAATACTGAGATACTGATAGAATACTGAAGGTACTGATAGAATACTGAGGTACTGATAGAATACTGAGATACTGATAGAATACTGAGGTACTGATAGAATACTGAAGGTACTGATAGAGAACTGAGGGTATTGATTGAATACTGAAATACTGATAGAATACTGAGGTACTGATAGAATACTGAGGTACTGATAGAATACTGAGGGAACTGATAGAATACTGAGGGTAATGATGGAATACTGAGATACTGATGGAATACTGAGGGTACTGATGGAAAACTGAGGGAACTGATGGAAAACTGAGGGAACTGATGGAATACTGAGGGAACTGATAGAATACTGAGGGTAATGATGGAATACTGAGATACTGATAGAATATGGAGGGTAATGATGGAATACTGAGATACTGATAGAATACTGAGGTACTGATAGAATACTGAGGGTACTGATGGAATACTGAGATACTGATGGAATACTGAGATACTGATAGAATACTGAGGGTACAGATAGAATACGGAGGTACTGATAGAATACTGAGATACTGATAGAATACTGAGGTACTGATAGAATACTGAAGGTACTGATAGAGAACTGAGGGTATTGATAGAATACTGAGATACTGATAGAATACTGAAGGTACTGATAGAATACTGAGGTACTGATAGAATACTGAGATACTGATAGAATACTGAGGTACTGATAGAATACTGAAGGTACTGATAGAGAACTGAGGGTATTGATTGAATACTGAAATACTGATAGAATACTGAGGTACTGATAGAATACTGAGGTACTGATAGAATACTGAAGTACTGATAGAATACTGAGGTACTGAAAGAATACTGAGGTACTGATAGAATACTGAGGTACTGAAAGAATACTGAGGTACTGAAAGAATACTGAGGGTACAGATAGAATACTGAGGTATTGATAGAATACTGAGGTACTGATAGAATACTGAGGGTACTGATAGAATACTGAGGGTACTGATGGAATACTGAGGGAACTGATAGAATACTGAGGGAACTGATAGAATACTGAGATACTGATGGAATACTGAGGGTGATGATAGAATACTGACGTACTGACAGAATACGGAGGTACTGATAGAATACTGAGGTACTGATAGAGTACTGACGTACTGATAGAATACTGAGGTACTGAAAGAATACTTAGGGTACTGATAGAATACTGAGGGTACTTATAGAATACTGAGGTACTGATAGAATACTGAAGGTACTGATAGAATACTGAGATACTGATGGAATACTGAGGTACTGATATAATACTGAGGTACTGATAGAATACTGAGGGAACTGATATAATACTGAGGTACTGATAGAGTACTGACGTACTGATAGAATACTGAGGGAACTGATAGAATACTGAGGTACTGATAGAATACTGAGGGTACTGATATAATACTGAGGTACTGATGGAATACTGAGGTACTGATAGAATACTGAGGTACTGATAGAATACTGTGGTACTGATAGAGTACTGACGTACTGATAGAATACTGAGGTACTGAAAGAATACTTAGGGTACTGATAGAATACTGAGGGTACTTATAGAATACTGAGGTACTGATAGAATACTGAAGGTACTGATAGAATACTGAGATACTGATGGAATACTGAGGTACTGATATAATACTGAGGTACTGATAGAATACTGAGGGTACTGATAGAATACTGAGGGTACTTATAGAATACTGAGGTACTGATAGAATACTGAAGGTACTGATAGAATACTGAGATACTGATAGAGTACTGACGTACTGATAGAATACTGAGGTACTGAAAGAATACTTAGGGTACTGATAGAATACTGAGGGTACTTATAGAATACTGAGGTACTGATAGAATACTGAAGGTACTGATAGAATACTGAGATACTGATGGAATACTGAGGTACTGATATAATACTGAGGTACTGATAGAATACTGAGGGAACTGATATAATACTGAGGTACTGATATAATACTGAGGGTACTGATATAATACTGAGGTACTGATATAATACTGAGGGTACTGATATAATACTGAGGTACTGATATAATACTGAGGGTACTGATATAATACTGAGGTACTGATATAATACTGAGGGTACTGATATAATACTGAGGTACTGATGGAATACTGAGGTACTGATAGAATACTGAGGTACTTATATAATACTGAGGGTACTGATATAATACTGAGGTACTGATGGAATACTGAGGTACTGATAGAATACTGAGGGAACTGATAGAATACTGAGGTACTGATAGAATACTGAGGGTACTGATATAATACTGAGGTACTGATGGAATACTGAGGTACTGATAAAATACTGAGGGTACTGATAGAATACTGAGGTACTGATAGAATACTGAGGTACTGATATAATACTGAGGTACTGATAGAATACTGAGGTACTGATATAATACTGAGGTACTGATATAATACTGAGGGAACTGATAGAATACTGAGGTACTGATGGAATACTGAGGTACTGATGGAATACTGAGATACTGATAGAATACTGAGGTACTGATATAATACTGAGGTACTGATATAATACTGAGGTACTGATAGAATACTGAGATACTGATAGAATACTGAGGTACTGATAGAATACTGAGGTACTGATATAATACTGAGGTACTGATATAATACTGAGGTACTGATGGAATACTGAGGTACTGATGGAATACTGAGGTACTGATATAATACTGAGGTACTGATGTAATACTGAGGTACTGATAGAATACTGAGGTACTGATGGAATACTGAGGGAACTGATAGAATACTGAGGGAACTGATAGAATACTGAGGTACTGAAAGAATACTGAGGGTACAGATAGAATACGGAGGTACTGATAGAATACTGAGGTACTGATAGAATACTGAGGGAACTGATAGAATACTGAGGGAACTGATAGAATACTGAAGTACTGATAGAATACTGAGGGAACAGATAGAATACTGAAGTACTGATAGAATACTGAGGTACTGAAAGAATACTGAGGGAACTGAAAGAATACTGAGGTACTGAAAGAATACTGAGGGTACAGATAGAATACTGAGGTATTGATAGAATACTGAGGTACTGATAGAATACTGAGGGTACTGATAGAATACTGAGGGTACTGATGGAATACTGAGGGAACTGATAGAATACTGAGGGAACTGATAGAATACTGAGATACTGATGGAATACTGAGGGTGATGATAGAATACTGAGGGTACAGATAGAATACTGACGTACTGACAGAATACTGACGTACTGATAGAATACTGAGGTACTGATAGAATACTGAGGTACTGATAGAATACTGTGGTACTGATAGAGTACTGACGTACTGATAGAATACTGAGGTACTGAAAGAATACTTAGGGTACTGATAGAATACTGAGGGTACTTATAGAATACTGAGGTACTGATAGAATACTGAAGGTACTGATAGAATACTGAGATACTGATGGAATACTGAGGTACTGATATAATACTGAGGTACTGATAGAATACTGAGGGAACTGATATAATACTGAGGTACTGATATAATACTGAGGGTACTGATATAATACTGAGGTACTGATATAATACTGAGGGTACTGATATAATACTGAGGTACTGATATAATACTGAGGGTACTGATATAATACTGAGGTACTGATATAATACTGAGGGTACTGATATAATACTGAGGTACTGATGGAATACTGAGGTACTGATAGAATACTGAGGGTACTGATAGAATACTGAGGTACTGATGGAATACTGAGGTACTGATAGAATACTGAGGTACTGATAGAATACGGAGGTACTGATGGAATACTGAGGGTACTGATATAATACTGAGGTACTGATGGAATACTGAGGTACTGATAAAATACTGAGGGTACTGATAAAATACTGAGGTACTGATGGAATACTGAGGTACTGATAGAATACTGAGGTACTGATATAATACTGAGGGTACTGATATAATACTGAGGTACTGATGGAATACTGAGGTACTGATAAAATACTGAGGGAACTGATAAAATACTGAGGTACTGATGGAATACTGAGGTACTGATATAATACTGAGGTACTGATGGAATACTGAGGTACTGATAAAATACTGAGGGTACTGATAAAATGCTGAGGTACTGATGGAATACTGAGGTACTGATAGAATACTGAGGTACTTATATAATACTGAGGGTACTGATATAATACTGAGGTACTGATGGAATACTGAGGTACTGATAGAATACTGAGGGAACTGATAGAATACTGAGGTACTGATGGAATACTGAGGGTACTGATATAATACTGAGGTACTGATGGAATACTGAGGTACTGATAAAATACTGAGGGTACTGATAGAATACTGAGGTACTGATAGAATACTGAGGTACTGATATAATACTGAGGTACTGATAGAATACTGAGGTACTGATATAATACTGAGGTACTGATATAATACTGAGGGAACTGATAGAATACTGAGGTACTGATGGAATACTGAGGTACTGATGGAATACTGAGATACTGATAGAATACTGAGGTACTGATATAATACTGAGGTACTGATATAATACTGAGGTACTGATAGAATACTGAGATACTGATAGAATACTGAGGTACTGATAGAATACTGAGGTACTGATATAATACTGAGGTACTGATATAATACTGAGGTACTGATAGAATACTGAGGTACTGATGGAATACTGAGGTACTGATATAATACTGAGGTACTGATATAATACTGAGGGTACTGATATAATACTGAGGTACTGATAGAATACTGAGGTACTGATATAATACTGAGGTACTGATATAATACTGAGGGTACTGATGGAATACTGAGATATTGATAGAATACTGAGGTACTGATATAATACTGAGGTACTGATATAATACTGAGGTACTGATAGAATACTGAGGTACTGATGGAATACTGAGATACTGATGGAATACTGAGGGTACTGATAGAATACTGAAGTACTGATATAATACTGAGGTACTGATATAATACTGAGGTACTGATAGAATACCGAGGGTACAGATAGAATACGGAGGTACTGATAAAATACTGACCTGAAAGAATACTGAGGTACTGATAGAATACTGGGGGAACTGATAGAATACTGAGATACTGATAGAATATTGAGGTACTGATAGAATATTGAGGTACTGATAGAATACTGAGGTACTGAAAGAATACTGAGGGTACAGATAGAATACGGAGGTACTGATAGAATACTGAGGTACTGATAGAATACTGAGGGAACTGATAGAATACTGAGGTACTGATAGAATACTGAGTGAACATAGAATACGGAGGTACTGATAGAATACTGAGGTACTGAAAGAATACTGAGGGTACTGATATAATACTGAGGTACTGATGGAATACTGAGGTACTGATAGAATACTGAGGTACTGATAGAATACTGAGGGAACTGATAGAATACTGAGGTACTGATGGAATACTGAGGGAACTGATAGAATACTGAGGGAACTGATAGAATACTGAGGTACTGAAAGAATACTGAGGGTACAGATAGAATACGGAGGTACTGATAGAATACTGAGGTACGGATAGAATACTGAGGGAACTGATAGAATACTGAGGGAACTGATAGAATACTGAAGTACTGATAGAATACTGAGGGAACAGATAGAATACTGAAGTACTGATAGAATACTGAGGTACTGAAAGAATACTGAGGGAACTGAAAGAATACTGAGGTACTGAAAGAATACTGAGGGTACAGATAGAATACTGAGGTATTGATAGAATACTGAGGTATTGATAGAATACTGAGGTACTGATAGAATACTGAGGGTACTGATAGAATACTGAGGGTACTGATGGAATACTGAGGGAACTGATAGAATACTGAGGGTACTGATGGAATACTGAGGGAACTGATAGAATACTGAGATACTGATGGAATACTGAGGGTGATGATAGAATACTGAGGGTACAGATAGAATACTGACGTACTGACAGAATACTGACGTACTGATAGAATACTGAGGTACTGATAGAATACTGAGGTACTGATAGAATACTGTGGTACTGATAGAGTACTGACGTACTGATAGAATACTGAGGTACTGAAAGAATACTTAGGGTACTGATAGAATACTGAGGGTACTTATAGAATACTGAGGTACTGATAGAGTACTGACGTACTGATAGAATACTGAGGTACTGAAAGAATACTTAGGGTACTGATAGAATACTGAGGGTGCTTATAGAATACTGAGGTACTGATAGAATACTGAAGGTACTGATAGAATACTGAGATACTGATGGAATACTGAGGTACTGATATAATACTGAGGTACTGATAGAATACTGAGGGAACTGATATAATACTGAGGTACTGATATAATACTGAGGGTACTGATATAATACTGAGGTACTGATATAATACTGAGGGTACTGATATAATACTGAGGTACTGATATAATACTGAGGGTACTGATATAATACTGAGGTACTGATATAATACTGAGGGTACTGATATAATACTGAGGTACTGATGGAATACTGAGGTACTGATAGAATACTGAGGGTACTGATAGAATACTGAGGTACTGATGGAATACTGAGGTACTGATAGAATACTGAGGTACTGATAGAATACGGAGGTACTGATGGAATACTGAGGGTACTGATATAATACTGAGGTACTGATGGAATACTGAGGTACTGATAAAATACTGAGGGTACTGATAAAATACTGAGGTACTGATGGAATACTGAGGTACTGATAGAATACTGAGGTACTGATATAATACTGAGGGTACTGATATAATACTGAGGTACTGATGGAATACTGAGGTACTGATAAAATACTGAGGGAACTGATAAAATACTGAGGTACTGATGGAATACTGAGGTACTGATATAATACTGAGGTACTGATGGAATACTGAGGTACTGATAAAATACTGAGGGTACTGATAAAATGCTGAGGTACTGATGGAATACTGAGGTACTGATAGAATACTGAGGTACTTATATAATACTGAGGGTACTGATATAATACTGAGGTACTGATAAAATACTGAGGTACTGATAGAATACTGAGGGAACTGATAGAATACTGAGGTACTGATAGAATACTGAGGGTACTGATATAATACTGAGGTACTGATGGAATACTGAGGTACTGATAAAATACTGAGGGTACTGATAGAATACTGAGGTACTGATAGAATACTGAGGTACTGATATAATACTGAGGTACTGATAGAATACTGAGGTACTGATATAATACTGAGGTACTGATATAATACTGAGGGAACTGATAGAATACTGAGGTACTGATGGAATACTGAGGTACTGATGGAATACTGAGATACTGATAGAATACTGAGGTACTGATATAATAATGAGGTACTGATATAATACTGAGGTACTGATAGAATACTGAGATACTGATAGAATACTGAGGTACTGATAGAATACTGAGGTACTGATATAATACTGAGGTACTGATATAATACTGAGGTACTGATGGAATACTGAGGTACTGATGGAATACTGAGGTACTGATATAATACTGAGGTACTGATATAATACTGAGGGTACTGATATAATACTGAGATACTGATAGAATACTGAGGTACTGATATAATACTGAGGTACTGATATAATACTGAGGGTACTGATGGAATACTGAGATATTGATAGAATACTGAGGTACTGATATAATACTGAGGTACTGATATAATACTGAGGTACTGATAGAATACTGAGGTACTGATGGAATACTGAGATACTGATGGAATACTGAGGGTACTGATAGAATACTGAAGGTACTGATAGAATACTGAAGTACTGATATAATACTGAGGTACTGATAGAATACTGAGGGTACAGATAGAATACGGAGGTACTGATAAAATACTGACCTGAAAGAATACTGAGGTACTGATAGAATACTGGGGGAACTGATAGAATACTGAGATACTGATAGAATATTGAGGTACTGATAGAATATTGAGGTACTGATAGAATACTGAGGTACTGAAAGAATACTGAGGGTACAGATAGAATACGGAGGTACTGATAGAATACTGAGGTACTGATAGAATACTGAGTGAACATAGAATACGGAGGTACTGATAGAATACTGAGGTACTGAAAGAATACTGAGGGTACAGATAGAATATTGAGGTACTGATAGAATACTGAGGTACTGATAGAATACTGAGGGTACTGATAGAATACTGAGGTACTGATATAATACTGAGGTACTGATAGAATACTGAGGTACTGATGGAATACTGAGATACTGATGGAATACTGAGGGTACTGATAGAATACTGAGGTACTGATAGAATACTGAAGGTACTGATAGAATACTGAAGTACTGATATAATACTGAGGTACTGATAGAATACTGAGGCTACAGATAGAATACGGAGGTACTGATAAAATACTGACCTGAAAGAATACTGAGGTACTGATAGAATACTGGGGGAACTGATAGAATACTGACGGAACTGATAGAATACTGAGATACTGATTGAATACTGAGGTACTGATAGAATATTGAGGTACTGATAGAATACTGAGGTACTGAAAGAATACTGAGGGTACAGATAGAATACGGAGGTACTGATAGAATACTGAGGTACTGATAGAATACTGAGGGAACTGATAGAATACTGAGGGAACAGATAGAATACGGAGGTACTGATAGAATACTGAGGGAACAGATAGAATACGGAGGTACTGATAGAATACTGAGGGTACAGATGGAATACTGAGGGTACAGATAGAATACAGAGGGTACAGATAGAATACTGAGGGTACAGATGGAATACTGAGGTACTGATATAATACTGAAGTACTGATAGAATACTGAGGGAACAGATAGAATACGGAGGTACTGATAGAATACTGAGGTACTGATAGAATATTGAGGTATTGATAGAATACTGAGGTACTGATAGAATACTAAGGGTACTGATAGAATACTGAGGTACTGATATAATACTGAGGGTACTGATAGAATACTGAGGTACTGATAGAATACTGAGGTACTGATGGAATACTGAGGTATTGATAGAATACTGAGGTACTGATATAATACTGAGGGTACTGATAGAATACTGAGGGTACTGATAGAATACTAAGGGTACTGATAGAATACTGAGGTACTGATATAATACTGAGGGTACTGATAGAATACTAAGGGTACTGATAGAATACTGAGGTACTGATAGAATACTGAGGTACTGATGGAATACTGAGGTACTGATGGAATACTGAGGGTGATGATAGAATACTGAGGTAATGATAGAATACTGAGGGTACAGATAGAATACTGACGTACTGACAGAATACTGACGTACTGATAGAATACTGAGGTACTGATAGAATACTGAGGTACTGAAAGAATACTTAGGGTACTGATAGAATACTGAGGGTACAGATAGAATACTGACGTACTGACAAATTACTGACGTACTGATTGAGTACTGACGTACTGATAGAATACTGAGGTACTGAAAGAATACTTAGGGTACTGATAGAATACTGAGGGTACTGATAGAATACTGAGGGTACTTATAGAATACTGAGGTACTGATAGAATACTGAGGTACTGATAGAATACTGAGGTACTGATAGAATACTGAGATACTGATGGAATACTGAGGTACTGATAGAAGAATGAGGGTACTGATATAATACTGAGGTACTGATGGAATACTGAAGTACTGATAGAATACTGAGGTACTGATAGAATACTGAGGTACTGATAGAATACTGAGTTACTGATAGAATACTGAGGTACTGATAGAATACTGAGATACTGATGGAATACTGAGGTACTGATATAATACTGAGGTACTGATAGAATACTGAGGTACTGATAGAGTACTGACGTACTGATAGAATACTGAGGTACTGATATAATACTGAGGTACTGATAGAATACTGAGGTACTGATAGAATACTGAGATACTGATAGAATACTGAGATACTGATGGAATACTGAGGTACTGATAGAATACTGAGGTACTGATAGAATACTGAGGTACTGATAGAATACTGAGATACTGATAGAATACTGAGATACTGATAGAATACTGAGATACTGATGGAATACTGAGGTACTGATAGAATACTGAGGTACTGATATAATACTGAGGTACTGATGGAATACTGAGGTACTGATAGAATACTGAGGTACTGATATTATACTGAGGTACTGATGGAATACTGAGGTACTGATATAATACTGAGGTACTGATAGAATACTGAGGTACTGATAGAATACTGAGGTACTGATAGAATACTGAGGTACTGATATAATACTGAGGTACTGATATAATACTGAGGGTACTGATATAATACTGAGGTACTGATATAATACTGAGGGTACTGATATAATACTGAGGTACTGATATAATACTGAGGGTACTGATATAATACTGAGGGTACTGATAGAATACTGAGGTACTGATGGAATACTGAGGTACTGATGGAATACTGAGGTACTGATAGAATACTGAGGGTACTGATATAATACTGAGGTACTGATGGAATACTGAGGTACTGATAGAATACTGAGGTACTGATAGAATACTGAGGGAACTGATAGAATACTGAGGTACTGATAGAATACTGAGATACTGATAGAATACTGAGGGTACTGATAGAATACTGAGGTACTGATATAATACTGAGATACTGATAGATTACTGAGGGTACTGATATAATACTGAGGTACTGATATAATACTGAGGGTACTGATAGAATACTGAGGAACTGATAGAATACTGAGGTACTGATAGATTACTGAGGGTACTGATATAATACTGAGGTACTGATGGAATACTGAGGTACTGATATAATACTGAGGTACTGATAGAATACTGAGGTACTGATAGAATACTGAGGTACTGATATAATACTGAGGGAACTGATAGAATACTGAGGTACTGATGGAATACTGAGATACTGATAGAATACTGAGGTACTGATGGAATACTGAGGTACTGATATAATACTGAGGTACTGATATAATACTGAGGGTACTGATAGAATACTGAGATACTGATATAATACTGAGGTACTGATATAATACTGAGGGTACTGATAGAATATTGAGGTACTGATAGAATACTGAGGGAACTGATAGAATACTGAGGGAACTGATAGAATACTGAGATATTGATGGAATACTGAGGTACTGATAGAATACTGAGGTACTGATATAATACTGAGGTACTGATATAATACTGAGGTACTGATAGAATACTGAGGTACTGATATAATACTGAGGTACTGATATAATACTGAGGTACTGATAGAATACTGAGGGTACTGATATAATACTGAGGTACTGATATAATACTGAGGGAACTGATAGAATACTGAGGTACTGATATAATACTGAGGTACTGATAGAATACTGAGGTACTGATAGAATACTGAGGTACTGATAGAATACTGAGGTACTGATAGTATACTGAGGGTACTGATATAATACTGAGGGTACTGATGGAATACTGAGGTACTGATAGAATAATGAGGGTACTGATATAATACTGAGGGTACTGAGAGAATACTGAGGTACTAATAGAATACTGAGGTACTGATAGAATACTGAGGGTACTAATAGAAATGACTTCACCATTACAAACAGTTAATTAAAGCTTACTGGTTTGATATACAGGCTGGAAATGATAGATTTAACAGAGGCAAGCTGATGAATGTTGGATTCACTGAGGCGATGAAGGTGGACAAATTTGATTGCTTTGTATTCCACGATGTTGACCTTCTCCCGGAAAACGACAAAAACCTTTACATGTGTGATGATCATCTGCGCCAACTGTCTTCAGCTATTGACGAAACCAGATACCAGTAAGTGTTGCTCCAAATTACAATTGTGTAGGTTTGCCACTGTTTCATTTTATCCGCGGCAATATTTATGCCCCCGCCATGAAATGGGGGGGGGGGGGGCATATAGTGTTGCTCATGTCCGTCCCGTCCCATTCCGTTTTGTCCCGTCCCATCCCATGGTAATGTAACCAGCTTATTTAAACAACTACTGATCTGATTGTCATCAAACTTCGCATATGTATTAAGCATGAAGAACTAATTTCATATAGGGGACAGGGGCATTTAGGGGGCATTTATGTCTCACAGATATTTCTAGTTGTTTTTATCTTGTCCATCCTTCCACCATTTCTTCAAATAATTTCTTTTGTGCATCCGTGTGACGTCCGTCATAATCTTTTATTTGTCTGGAGATCTCCTCCTACAGTTTTCAACCGATTTCTTTCAAACTTGCTAGGCTTGACCACCATGACATGGAGTTGTGTTTCCTGAACGATGGTTTGATTCGACAATATTTGCTAGAGTTATGGCCAATTGGGATGCAATTTTTGGAATTACCCAGTATGTAGAAAACATCAGAACTTTTTTGTGTTTTCTTCAATTCCGTCAAAATTTGGTATGGTAGTTCGAAAAGCTACAATATTATTAAACATATACATACATGTATTTAGATGGGTTTTGTTGAGTTAATTGTTTCAACTTTTCGCATAACAACATTTCATAGTTAGATATGGGTATTATATAGAAAATGGATTTCTGTTGTAAACTGTTGATTGCATTGTCCGGAGATCTTCTAACAGTTTTCAACCGATATCCTTCAAACTTTGAAGGCTTAATCATCATGACATGAAGTTGTGTTTTCTTCAATTTCTCCAAAATTTAGTATGGCACTTCAAAAAGCTATAATATTTAACATGCATTACATGTATCATGCCTCTGCTTGTGGCGCCCTTATTACCATGGTTACCAGGTCACTACCCTTTTGGGGGAAAGACAACTCCCCATAAGCCTGTGAACGCTGATTCCAGTGAATCGAAACTACACAGGAATGTAAGGGACCTTGTGTAAGTGCATGCAGGATTTCTGCAGAAAATTTGGTTGCTATGGTAATCAGGTCACTATACATTACAAAAGTATTTATTGCAAAGGATGGGGAGTGAGGAAGTTGGGTGGATGGTTGTGGTGGGGGGGGGAGGTATAAGTTAGCCATTGGATTACAGTTCTAGTTATACAAAATGCAGTTATATTATAAACACTTTATATTTCTCATTTCCCTTATGTTTGAATTAAGCAAGCTTAACGGTAATTTACGATGCCGTAGAACTAGGTACACTTACTGGATATAGATATCAATAACAACATTATAATTGGTTAAAGTTAATTATGATATGATGTTCAGTACCAGCAAACAACTTTGAATTGTCAACAAATGTTTTTAACTGAAAGTCACTCTTACTTAATAATGATGAATAAGTGAACGGAATAACGTTGAGTTAGTGAATAGTATGTCATAAATGTTGATGAAATAATGACTGAAACAAGGCCTTATGTACTGTATAGCTTGATTGTAATAACTACAGAGTTGTCTTTCCCTGCCACAGTGTCATGTACTTTAACTATGCGGGAGGTGTGATTGCTATGAAGGCTGACAGCTTCCTTAAAATCAATGGCTACCCTAACTCCTACTGGGGCTGGGGCAATGAGGATGATGATATCTCGGCACGGTAAGTCAAAACACAAACTTTTGTTCTTTCAAAAAAAATCAATGAAATTAAGGAATCCATGTACACAAAGGAGGGGTGCCAATTTGGGCCTTTCTGCGGCCTATCAATGATAAAGCTAATATTTCGCAGGAAGATAATTTAAGGTCGGTTGCATATTGTATTATGTTCAAAACATCTGATTTGGTGTGGGCTCATAGAAACTTTGGGGGTCAAAGTGGGGGGAGTGTAATATGACAAATGTGTTGCTGAAGTTCTCACGCACTGAAACATGTAGAAAAACTTCAAGTTTGTGCAGTTTCTGTTCAATAAGTAGCAGACTTGAAGAATTTAGTTGAACAAAAATAAGTTCAACTGTTGATTAGGTTCTACTGTTGATCAGGTTCTACTGGTGATCAGGTTCTACGGTTGATCAGGTTCTACGGTTGATCAGGTTCTACGGTTGATCAGGTTCTACGGTTAATCAGGTTCTGCGGTTGATCAGGTCGTACGGTTGATCAGGTCGTACGGTTGATCAGGTCCTACTGTTGATCAGGTCCTACGGTTGATCAGGTCCTACTGTTGATCAGGTCCTACGGTTGATCAGGTTCTACGGTTGATCAGGTTCTACGGTTGATCAGGTCCTACTGTTGATCAGGTTCTACGGTTGATCAGGTCCTACTGTTGATCAGGTCGTACGGTTGATCAGGTTCTACGGTTGATCAGGTTCTACGGTTAATCAGGTTCTACGGTTGATCAGGTTGTACGGTTGATCAGGTCGTACGGTTGATCAGGTCGTACGGTTGATCAGGTCGTACGGTTGATCAGGTCCTACTGTTGATCAGGTCCTACGGTTGATCAGGTCCTACTGTTGATCAGGTCCTCCTGTTGATCAGGTTCTACAGTTAATCAGGTTCTACTGTTGATTAGGTTCTACGGTTGATCAGGTCGTACAGTTGATCAGGACGGATTCTTAACAGCAGTTGTTTTACTTTCATAAACTTTTATTGTTACCATTATAACGATCTAAACACTTTTGTTAACCATAAATTTTAATGTTTTTTGTAGAACACAGGAAGCAGGGCTTTTAATGACTCGGCCACCAGAACATATCGGAATGTTTAAGATGGTTCGTCATGTTAAAGAAACAAGATCTGAAAATGGGTATGTTATACAATAACTATGTAATACAATGGGTAGGTTATACAATGGGTAGGTTATACAATGGGTAGGTTATACAATGGGTAGGTTATACAATGGGTAGGTTATACAATGGCTATGTTATACAATGGGTAGGTTATACAATGGCTATGTTATACAATAGCTATGTTATATAATGGCTATGTTATACAATGGCTATGTTATACAATAGCTATGTTATATAATGGCTATGTTATACAATGGCTATGTTATACAATGGGTAGGTTATACAATGGGTAGGTTATACAATGGCTATGTTATACAATGGGTAGGTTATACAATGTGTAGGTTATACAATGGCTATGTTATACAATGGGTAGGTTATACAATGGGTATGTTATACAATGGGTAGGTTATACAATGGGTATGTTATACAATGGGTAGGTTATACAATGGGTATGTTATACAATGGGTAAGTTATACAATAGCTATGTTATACAATGAGTAGGTTATACAATGAGTATGTTATACAATGAGTATGTTATACAATGGGTAGGTTATACAATGGATAGGTTATACAATGGCTATGTTATACAATGGGTATGTTATACAATGGCTATGTTATACAATAGGTATGTTATACAATGGGTAGGTTATACAATAGGTATGTTATACAATGGCTATGTTATACAATAGGTATGTTATACAATGGGTAGGTTATACAATGGCTATGTTATACAATGGGTATGTTGTACAATAGGTATGTTATACAATGGCTATGTTATACAATAGGTATGTTATACAATGGGTAGGTTATACAATGGCTATCTTATACAATAGGTATGTTATACAATGGGTAGGTTATACAATAGGTATGTTATACAATAGGTATGTTATGCAATAGGTATGTTATACAATGGGTAGGTTATACAATGGCTATGTTATACAATGGCTATGTTATACAATAGGTATATTATACAATGGGTATGTTATACAATGGCTATGTTATACAATGGGTATGTTATACAATGGCTATGTTATACAATGGCTATGTTATACAATGGCTATGTTATATAATGGCTATGTTATACAATGGCTATGTTATACAATAGGTATGTTATACAGTGGCTATGTTATACAATGGGTATGTTATACAATGGGAAGGTTATACAATGGGTAGGTTATACAATGGCTATGTTATACAATGGCTATGTTATACAATGGCTATGTTATACAATGGCTATGTTATACAATAGGTATGTTATACAATAGCTATGTTATACAATGGGTAGGTTATACAATGGCTATGTTATACAATAGCTATGTTATATAATGGCTATGTTATACAATGGCTATGTTATACAATGGGTAGGTTATACAATGGGTAGGTTATACAATGGCTATGTTATACAATGGGTAGGTTATACAATGGGTAGGTTATACAATGGCTATGTTATACAATGGGTAGGCTATACAATGGGTATGTTATACAATGGGTAGGTTATACAATGGGTATGTTATACAATGGGTAGGTTATACAATGGGTATGTTATACAATGGGTAGGTTATACAATAGCTATGTTATACAATGGGTATGTTATACAATGAGTATGTTATACAATGAGTATGTTATACAATGGGTAGGTTATACAATGGGTAGGTTATACAATGGCTATGTTATACAATGGGTAGGTTATACATTGGCTATGTTATACAATAGGTATGTTATACAATAGCTATGTTATACAATGGGTAGGTTATACAATGGCTATGTTATACAATAGCTATGTTATATAATGGCTATGTTATACAATAGGTATGTTATACAATGGCTATGTTATACAATAGGTATGTTATACGATGGCTATGTTATACAATGGGTATGTTATACAATGGCTATGTTATACAATGGCTATGTTATACAATGGCTATGTTATACAATGGGTAGGTTATACAATGGCTATGTTATATAATGGCTATGTTATACAATAGGTATGTTATACAGTGGCTATGTTATACAATGGGTATGTTATACAATGGGAAGGTTATACAATGGGTAGGTTATACAATGGCTATGTTATACAATGGCTATGTTATACAATAGGTATGTTATACAATAGCTATGTTATACAATGGGTAGGTTATACAATGGCTATGTTATACAATAGCTATGTTATATAATGGCTATGTTATACAATGGCTATGTTATACAATGGGTAGGTTATACAATGGGTAGGTTATACAATGGCTATGTTATACAATGGGTAGGTTATACAATGTGTAGGTTATACAATGGCTATGTTATACAATGGGTAGGTTATACAATGGGTATGTTATACAATGGATAGGTTATACAATGGGTATGTTATACAATGGGTAGGTTATACAATGGGTATGTTATACAATGGGTAAGTTATACAATAGCTATGTTATACAATAGGTATGTTATACAATGAGTATGTTATACAATGAGTATGTTATACAATGGCTATGTTATACAATGGGTAGGTTATACAATGGCTATGTTATACAATGGGTATGTTATACAATGGCTATGTTATACAATAGGTATGTTATACAATGGGTAGGTTATACAATAGGTATGTTATACAATGGGTAGGTTATACAATAGGTATGTTATACAATAGGTATGTTATGCAATAGGTATGTTATACAATGGGTATGTTATACAATGGCTATGTTATACAATGGCTATGTTATACAATAGGTATATTATACAATGGGTATGTTATACAATGGCTATGTTATACAATAGCTATGTTATATAATGGCTATGTTATACAATGGCTATGTTATACAATAGGTATGTTATACAGTGGCTATGTTATACAATGGGTATGTTATACAATGGGAAGGTTATACAATGGGTAGGTTATACAATGGCTATGTTATACAATGGCTATGTTATACAATGGCTATGTTATACAATGGGTAGGTTATACAATGGGTATGTTATACAATGGGTAGGTTATACAATGGGTATGTTATACAATGGGTAGGTTATACAATAGCTATGTTATACAATGGGTATGTTATACAATGAGTATGTTATACAATGAGTATGTTATACAATGGGTAGGTTATACAATGGGTAGGTTATACAATGGCTATGTTATACAATGGCTATGTTATACAATGGCTATGTTATACAATGGCTATGTTATACAATAGGTATGTTATACAATAGCTATGTTATACAATGGGTAGGTTATACAATGGCTATGTTATACAATAGCTATGTTATATAATGGCTATGTTATACAATGGCTATGTTATACAATGGGTAGGTAATACAATGGGTAGGTTATACAATGGCTATGTTATACAATGGGTAGGTTATACAATGTGTAGGTTATACAATGGCTATGTTATACAATGGGTAGGTTATACAATGGGTATGTTATACAATGGGTAGGTTATACAATAGGTATGTTATACAATGGGTAGGTTATACAATGGCTATGTTATACAATGGCTATGTTATACAATAGGTATGTTATACAATGGGTAGGTTATACAATGGGTATGTTATACAATAGGTATGTTATACAATGGGTATGTTATACAATGGGTAGGTTATACAATGGGTAGGTTATACAATGGCTATGTTATACAATGGGTAGGTTATACAATGGCTATGTTATACAATGGGTAGGTTATACAATGGCTATGTTATACAATGGGTAGGTTATACAATGGCTATGTTATACAATGGGTAGGTTATACAATGGGTATGTTATACAATAGGTATGTTATACAATGGCTATGTTATACAATGGGTAGGTTATACAATGGGTAGGTTATACAATGGCTATGTTATACAATGGCTATGTTATACAATAGGTATGTTATACAATGGGTATGTTATACAATGGCTATGTTATACAATGGCTATGTTATACAATAGGTATGTTATACAATGGGTAGGTTATACAATGGCTATGTTATACAATAGGTATGTTATACAATGGGTATGTTATACAATGGCTATGTTATACAATGGGTAGGTTATACAATGGCTATGTTATACAATGGGTATGTTATACAATGGGTATGTTATACAATGGGTAGGTTATACAATGGGTAGGTTATACAATGGGTAGGTTATACAATGGCTATGTTATACAATAACTATGTAATACAATGGGTAGGTTATACAATAGGTATGTTATACAATGGGTATGTTATACAATGGGTAGGCTATACGATGGGTAGGTTATACAATGGGTATGTTATACAATGGGTAGGTTATACAATGGGTATGTTATACAATGGCTATGTTATACAATGGCTATGTTATACAATAGCTATGCTATATAATGGGTAGGTTATACAATGGGTAGGTTATACAATGGCTATGTTATACAATGGGTATGTTATACAATGGCTATGTTATACAATAGGTATGTTATACAATGGCTATGTTATACAATGGGTATGTTATACAATGGCTATGTTATACAATGGCTATGTTATACAATGGCTATGTTATACAATAGGTATGTTATACAATAGCTATGTTATACAATGGGTAGGTTATACAATGGCTATGTTATACAATAGCTATGTTATATAATGGCTATATTATACAATGGCTATGTTATACAATGGGTAGGTTATACAATGGGTAGGTTATACAATGGCTATGTTATACAATGGGTAGGTTATACAATGTGTAGGTTATACAATGGCTATGTTATACAATGGGTAGGTTATACAATGGGTATGTTATACAATGGGTAGGTTATACAATGGGTATGTTATACAATGGGTAGGTTATACAATGGGTATGTTATACAATGGGTAAGTTATACAATAGCTATGTTATACAATGGGTATGTTATACAATGAGTATGTTATACAATGAGTATGTTATACAATGGGTAGGTTATACAATGGGTAGGTTATACAATGGCTATGTTATACAATGGCTATGTTATACAATGGCTATGTTATACAATAGGTATGTTATACAATGGGTAGGTTATACAATAGGTATGTTATACAATGGCTATGTTATACAATAGGTATGTTATACAATGGGTAGGTTATACAATGGCTATGTTATACAATGGGTATGTTGTACAATAGGTATGTTATACAATGGCTATGTTATACAATAGGTATGTTATACAATGGGTAGGTTATACAATGGCTATCTTATACAATAGGTATGTTATACAATGGGTAGGTTATACAATAGGTATGTTATACAATAGGTATGTTATGCAATAGGTATGTTATACAATGGGTAGGTTATACAATGGCTATGTTATACAATGGCTATGTTATACAATAGGTATATTATACAATGGTTATGTTATACAATGGCTATGTTATACAATGGGTATGTTATACAATGGCTATGTTATACAATGGCTATGTTATACAATGGCTATGTTATATAATGGCTATGTTATACAATGGCTATGTTATACAATAGGTATGTTATACAGTGGCTATGTTATACAATGGGAAGGTTATACAATGGGAAGGTTATACAATGGGTAGGTTATACAATGGCTATGTTATACAATGGCTATGTTATACAATGGCTATGTTATACAATGGCTATGTTATACAATAGGTATGTTATACAATAGCTATGTTATACAATGGGTAGGTTATACAATGGCTATGTTATACAATAGCTATGTTATATAATGGCTATGTTATACAATGGCTATGTTATACAATGGGTAGGTTATACAATGGGTAGGTTATACAATGGCTATGTTATACAATGGGTAGGTTATACAATGGGTAGGTTATACAATGGCTATGTTATACAATGGGTATGTTATACAATGGGTATGTTATACAATGGGTAGGTTATACAATGGGTATGTTATACAATGGGTAGGTTATACAATGGGTATGTTATACAATGGGTAGGTTATACAATAGCTATGTTATACAATGGGTATGTTATACAATGAGTATGTTATACAATGAGTATGTTATACAATGGGTAGGTTATACAATGGGTAGGTTATACAATGGCTATGTTATACAATGGCTATGTTATACAATGGCTATGTTATACAATGGCTATGTTATACAATGGCTATGTTATACAATAGCTATGTTATACAATGGGTAGGTTATACAATGGCTATGTTATACAATGGCTATGTTATATAATGGCTATGTTATACAATGGCTATGTTATACAATGGGTAGGTTATACAATGGGTAGGTTATACAATGGCTATGTTATACAATGGGTAGGTTATACAATGTGTAGGTTATACAATGGCTATGTTATACAATGGGTAGGTTATACAATGGGTATGTTATACAATGGGTAGGTTATACAATGGGTATGTTATACAATGGGTAGGTTATACAATGGGTATGTTATACAATGGGTAAGTTATACAATGGCTATGTTATACAATGGGTATGTTATACAATGAGTATGTTATACAATGAGTATGTTATACAATGGGTAGGTTATACAATGGGTAGGTTATACAATGGCTATGTTATACAATGGGTATGTTATACAATGGCTATGTTATACAATAGGTATGTTATACAATGGGTAGGTTATACAATAGGTATGTTATACAATGGCTATGTTATACAATAGGTATGTTTTACAATGGGTAGGTTATACAATGGCTATGTTATGCAATGGGTATGTTGTACAATAGGTATGTTATACAATGGCTATGTTATACAATAGGTATGTTAAACAATGGGTAGGTTATACAACAGGTATGTTATACAATAGGTATGTTATGCAATAGGTATGTTATACAATGGGTAGGTTATACAATGGCTATGTTATACAATGGCTATGTTATACAATAGGTATGTTATACAATGGGTATGTTATACAATGGCTATGTTATACAATGGGTATGTTATACAATGGCTATGTTATACAATGGCTATCTTACACAATAGGTATGTTATACAATGGGTAGGTTATACAATAGGTATGTTATACAATAGGTATGTTATGCAATAGGTATGTTATACAATGGGTAGGTTATACAATGGCTATGTTATACAATGGCTATGTTATACAATAGGTATGTTATACAATGGGTATGTTATACAATGGCTATGTTATACAATGGGTATGTTATACAATGGCTATGTTATACAATGGCTATGTTATACAATGGCTATGTTATATAATGGCTATGTTATACAATGGCTATGTTATACAATGGGTAGGTTATACAATGGGTAGGTTATACAATGGCTATGTTATACAATGGGTAGGTTATACAATGGGTAGGTTATACAATGGCTATGTTATACAATGGGTAGGTTATACAATATGTATGTTATACAATGGCTATGTTATACAATAGGTATGTTATACAATGGGTAGGTTATACAATGGCTATGTTATACAATGGGTATGTTGTACAATAGGTATGTTATACAATGGCTATGTTATATAATAGGTATGTTATACAATGGGTAGGTTATACAATGGCTATCTTATACAATAGGTATGTTATACAATGGGTAGGTTATACAATAGGTATGTTATACAATAGGTATGTTATGCAATAGGTATGTTATACAATGGGTAGGTTATACAATGGCTATGTTATACAATGGCTATGTTATACAATGGGAAGGTTTTACAATGGCTATGTTATACAATGGCTATGTTATACAATGGCTATGTTATACAATGGATATGTTATACAATAGGTATGTTATACAATAGCTATGTTATACAATAGGTAGGTTATACAATGGCTATGTTATACAATAGCTATGTTATATAATGGCTATGTTATACAATGGCTATGTTATACAATGGGTAGGTTATACAATGGGTAGGTTATACAATGGCTATGTTATACAATGGGTAGGTTATACAATGGGTATGTTATACAATGGGTAGGTTATACAATGGGTATGTTATACAATGGGTAGGTTATACAATAGCTATGTTATACAATGGGTATGTTATACAATGAGTATGTTATACAATGAGTATGTTATACAATGGGTAGGTTATACAATGGGTAGGTTATACAATGGCTATGTTATACAATGGCTATGTTATACAATGGCTATGTTATACAATGGCTATGTTATACAATAGGTATGTTATACAATAGCTATGTTATACAATGGGTAGGTTATACAATGGCTATGTTATACAATAGCTATGTTATATAATGGCTATGTTATACAATGGCTATGTTATACAATGGGTAGGTTATACAATGGGTAGGTTATACAATGGCTATGTTATACAATGGGTAGGTTATACAATGTGTAGGTTATACAATGGCTATGTTATACAATGGGTAGGTTATACAATGGGTATGTTATACAATGGGTAGGTTATACAATAGGTATGTTATACAATGGGTAGGTTATACAATGGGTATGTTATACAATGGCTATGTTATACAATAGGTATGTTATACAATGGGTAGGTTATACAATGGGTATGTTATACAATAGGTATGTTATACAATGGGTATGTTATACAATGGGTAGGTTATACAATGGGTAGGTTATACAATGGCTATGTTATACAATGGCTATGTTATACAATGGCTATGTTATACAATAGCTATGTTATATAATGGCTATGTTATACAATGGCTATGTTATACAATGGGTAGGTTATACAATGGGTAGGTTATACAATGGCTATGTTATACAATGGGTAGGTTATACAATGGGTATGTTATACAATGGGTAGGTTATACAATGGGTATGTTATACAATGGGTAGGTTATACAATAGCTATGTTATACAATGGGTATGTTATACAATGAGTATGTTATACAATGAGTATGTTATACAATGGGTAGGTTATACAATGGGTAGGTTATACAATGGCTATGTTATACAATGGCTATGTTATACAATGGCTATGTTATACAATGGCTATGTTATACAATAGGTATGTTATACAATAGCTATGTTATACAATGGGTAGGTTATACAATGGCTATGTTATACAATAGCTATGTAATATAATGGCTATGTTATACAATGGCTATGTTATACAATGGGTAGGTTATACAATGGGTAGGTTATACAATGGCTATGTTATACAATGGGTAGGTTATACAATGTGTAGGTTATACAATGGCTATGTTATACAATGGGTAGGTTATACAATGGGTATGTTATACAATGGGTAGGTTATACAATAGGTATGTTATACAATGGGTAGGTTATACAATGGGTATGTTATACAATGGCTATGTTATACAATAGGTATGTTATACAATGGGTAGGTTATACAATGGGTAGGTTATACAATAGGTATGTTATACAATGGGTATGTTATACAATGGGTAGGTTATACAATGGGTAGGTTATACAATGGGTATGTTATACAATGGGTATGTTATACAATGGCTATGTTATACAATGGGTAGGTTATACAATGGCTATGTTATACAATGGGTAGGTTATACAATGGCTATGTTATACAATGGGTAGGTTATACAATGGGTATGTTATACAATAGGTATGTTATACAATGGCTATGTTATACAATGGGTAGGTTATACAATTGGTAGGTTATACAATGGCTATGTTATACAATGGCTATGTTATACAATAGGTATGTTATACAATGGGTATGTTATACAATGGCTATGTTATACAATGGCTATGTTATACAATAGGTATGTTATACAATGGGTAGGTTATACAATGGCTATGTTATACAATAGGTATGTTATACAATGGCTATGTTATACAATGGGTAGGTTATACAATGGCTATGTTATACAATGGGTATGTTATACAATGGGTATGTTATACAATGGGTAGGTTATACAATGGGTAGGTTATACAATGGCTATGTTATACAATAACTATGTAATACAATGGGTAGGTTATACAATAGGTATGTTATACAATGGGTATGTTATACAATGGGTAGGCTATACGATGGGTAGGTTATACAATAGGTATGTTATGCAATAGGTATGTTATACAATGGGTAGGTTATACAATGGCTATGTTATACAATGGCTATGTTATACAATAGGTATATTATACAATGTCTATGTTATACAATGGCTATGTTATACAATGGGTATGTTATACAATGGCTATGTTATACAATGGCTATGTTATATAATGGCTATGTTATACAATGGCTATGTTATACAATAGGTATGTTATACAGTGGCTATGTTATACAATGGGTATGTTATACAATGGGAAGGTTATACAATGGGTAGGTTATACAATGGCTATGTTATACAATGGCTATGTTATACAATGGCTATGTTATACAATGGCTATGTTATACAATAGGTATGTTATACAATAGCTATGTTATACAATGGGTATGTTATACAATGGCTATGTTATACAATAGCTATGTTATATAATGGCTATGTTATACAATGGCTATGTTATACAATGGGTAGGTTATACAATGGGTAGGTTATACAATGGCTATGTTATACAATGGGTAGGTTATACAATGGGTAGGTTATACAATGGCTATGTTATACAATGGGTAGGTTATACAATGGGTATGTTATACAATGGGTAGGTTATACAATGGGTATGTTATACAATGGGTAGGTTATACAATGGGTATGTTATACAATGGGTAGGTTATACAATAGCTATGTTATACAATGGGTATGTTATACAATGAGTATGTTATACAATGAGTATGTTATACAATGGGTAGGTTATACAATGGGTAGGTTATACAATGGCTATGTTATACAATGGCTATGTTATACAATGGCTATGTTATACAATAGGTATGTTATACAATAGCTATGTTATACAATGGGTAGGTTATACAATGGCTATGTTATACAATGGCTATGTTATATAATGGCTATGTTATACAATGGCTATGTTATACAATGGGTAGGTTATACAATGGGTAGGTTATACAATGGCTATGTTATACAATGGGTAGGTTATACAATGTGTAGGTTATACAATGGCTATGTTATACAATGGGTAGGTTATACAATGGGTATGTTATACAATGGGTAGGTTATACAATGGGTATGTTATACAATGGGTAAGTTATACAATAGCTATGTTATACAATGGGTATGTTATACAATGAGTATGTTATACAATGAGTATGTTATACAATGGGTAGGTTATACAATGGGTAGGTTATACAATGGCTATGTTATACAATGGGTATGTTATACAATGGCTATGTTATACAATAGGTATGTTATACAATGGGTAGGTTATACAATAGGTATGTTATACAATGGCTATGTTATACAATAGGTATGTTTTACAATGGGTAGGTTATACAATGGCTATGTTATGCAATGGGTATGTTGTACAATAGGTATGTTATACAATGGCTATGTTATACAATAGGTATGTTAAACAATGGGTAGGTTATACAACAGGTATGTTATACAATAGGTATGTTATGCAATAGGTATGTTATACAATGGGTAGGTTATACAATGGCTATGTTATACAATGGCTATGTTATACAATAGGTATGTTATACAATGGGTATGTTATACAATGGCTATGTTATACAATGGGTATGTTATACAATGGCTATGTTATACAATGGCTATCTTATACAATAGGTATGTTATACAATGGGTAGGTTATACAATAGGTATGTTATACAATAGGTATGTTATGCAATATGTATGTTATACAATGGGTAGGTTATACAATGGCTATGTTATACAATGGCTATGTTATACAATAGGTATGTTATACAATGGGTATGTTATACAATGGCTATGTTATACAATGGGTATGTTATACAATGGCTATGTTATACAATGGGTATGTTATACAATGGCTATGTTATACAATGGCTATGTTATACAATGGCTATGTTATATAATGGCTATGTTATACAATGGCTATGTTATACAATAGGTATGTTATACAGTGGCTATGTTATACAATGGCTATGTTATACAATGGGAAGGTTTTACAATGGCTATGTTATACAATGGCTATGTTATACAATGGGTATGTTATACAATGGCTATGTTATACAATAGGTATGTTATACAATGGGTAGGTTATACAATAGGTATTTTATACAATGGCTATGTTATACAATAGGTATGTTATACAATGGGTAGGTTATACAATGGCTATGTTATACAATGGGTATGTTGTACAATAGGTATGTTATACAATGGCTATGTTATACAATAGGTATGTTATACAATGGGTAGGTTATACAATGGCTATCTTATACAATAGGTATGTTATACAATGGGTAGGTTATACAATAGGTATGTTATACAATAGGTATGTTATACAATGGCTATGTTATACAATAGGTATGTTATACAATGGGTAGGTTATACAATGGCTATGTTATACAATGGCTATGTTATACAATGGCTATGTTATACAATGGCTATGTTATACAATGGGTAGGTTATACAATGGCTATGTTATACAATAGGTATGTTATACAATGGGTAGGTTATACAATGGCTATGTTATACAATGGCTATGTTATACAATGGCTATGTTATACAATGGCTATGTTATACAATAGGTATGTTATACAATGGCTATGTTATACAATGGGTATGTTATACAATGGGAAGGTTTTACAATGGCTATGTTATACAATGGCTATGTTATACAATGGCTATGTTATACAATGGCTATGTTATACAATAGGTATGTTATACAATAGCTATGTTATACAATGGGTAGGTTATACAATGGGCTATGTTATACAATAGCTATGTTATATAATGGCTATGTTATACAATGGCTATGTTATACAATGGGTAGGTTATACAATGGGTAGGTTATACAATGGCTATGTTATACAATGGGTAGGTTATACAATGGGTAGGTTATACAATGGGTAGGTTATACAATGGGTATGTTATACAATGGGTAGGTTATACAATAGCTATGTTATACAATGGGTATGTTATACAATGAGTATGTTATACAATGAGTATGTTATACAATGGGTAGGTTATACAATGGGTAGGTTATACAATGGCTATGTTATACAATGGCTATGTTATACAATGGCTATGTTATACAATGGCTATGTTATACAATAGGTATGTTATACAATAGCTATGTTATACAATGGGTAGGTTATACAATGGCTATGTTATACAATAGCTATGTTATATAATGGCTATGTTATACAATGGCTATGTTATACAATGGGTAGGTTATACAATGGGTAGGTTATACAATGGCTATGTTATACAATGGGTAGGTTATACAATGTGTAGGTTATACAATGGCTATGTTATACAATGGGTAGGTTATACAATGGGTATGTTATACAATGGGTAGGTTATACAATGGGTAGGTTATACAATGGCTATATTATACAATGGGTAGGTTATACAATGTGTAGGTTATACAATGGCTATGTTATACAATGGGTAGGTTATACAATGGGTATGTTATACAATGGGTAGGTTATACAATAGGTATGTTATACAATGGGTAGGTTATACAATGGGTATGTTATACAATGGCTATGTTATACAATAGGTATGTTATACAATGGGTAGGTTATACAATGGGTATGTTATACAATAGGTATGTTATACAATGGGTATGTTATACAATGGGTAGGTTATAAAATGGGTAGGTTATACAATGGCTATGTTATACAATGGGTAGGTTATACAATGGCTATGTTATACAATGGGTAGGTTATACAATGGCTATGTTATACAATGGGTAGGTTATACAATGGCTATGTTATACAATGGGTATGTTATACAATGGGTAGGTTATACAATGGGTATGTTATACAATGGGTAAGTTATACAATAGCTATGTTATACAATGGGTATGTTATACAATGGGTAGGTTATACAATGGCTATGTTATACAATGGGTAGGTTATACAATGGGTAGGTTATACAATGGCTATGTTATACAATGGGTATGTTATACAATGGCTATGTTATACAATAGGTATGTTATACAATGGGTAGGTTATACAATAGGTATGTTATACAATGGCTATGTTATACAATAGGTATGTTTTACAATGGGTAGGTTATACAATGGCTATGTTATACAATGGGTATGTTGTACAATAGGTATGTTATACAATGGCTATGTTATACAATAGGTATGTTAAACAATGGGTAGGTTATACAACAGGTATGTTATACAATAGGTATGTTATGCAATAGGTATGTTATACAATGGGTAGGTTATACAATGGCTATGTTATACAATGGCTATGTTATACAATAGGTATGTTATACAATGGGTATGTTATACAATGGCTATGTTATACAATGGGTATGTTATACAATGGCTATGTTATACAATGGCTATCTTATACAATGGCTATGTTATACAATGGGTAGGTTATACAATAGGTATGTTATACAATAGGTATGTTATGCAATAGGTATGTTATACAATGGGTAGGTTATACAATGGCTATGTTATACAATGGCTATGTTATACAATAGGTATGTTATACAATGGGTATGTTATACAATGGCTATGTTATACAATGGGTATGTTATACAAGGGCTATGTTATACAATGGCTATGTTATACAATGGCTATGTTATATAATGGCTATGTTATACAATGGCTATGTTATACAATAGGTATGTTATACAGTGGCTATGTTATACAATGGCTATGTTATACAATGGGAAGGTTTTACAATGGCTATGTTATACAATGGCTATGTTATACAATGGCTATGTTATACAATGGCTATGTTATACAATGGCTATGTTATACAATAGGTATGTTATACAATAGCTATGTTATACAATGGGTAGGTTATACAATGGCTATGTTATACAATAGCTATGTTATATAATGGCTATGTTATACAATGGCTATGTTATACAATGGGTAGGTTATACAATGGGTAGGTTATACAATGGGTAGGTTATACAATGGCTATGTTATACAATGGGTAGGTTATACAATGGGTAGGTTATACAATGGCTATGTTATACAATGGGTAGGTTATACAATGGGTATGTTATACAATGGGTAGGTTATACAATGGGTATGTTATACAATGGGTAGGTTATACAATGGCTATGTTATACAATGGGTAGGTTATACAATGGCTATGTTATACAATGGGTAGGTTATACAATGGGTATGTTATACAATGGGTAGGTTATACAATAGGTATGTTATACAATGGCTATGTTATACAATAGGTATGTTATACAATGGGTAGGTTATACAATGGCTATGTTATACAATGGGTATGTTGTACAATAGGTATGTTATACAATGGCTATGTTATACAATAGGTATGTTATACAATGGGTAGGTTATACAATGGCTATCTTATACAATAGGTATGTTATACAATGGGTAGGGTATACAATAGGTATGTTATACAATAGGTATGTTATGCAATAGGTATGTTATACAATGGGTAGATTATACAATGGCTATGTTATACAATGGCTATGTTATACAATGGCTATGTTATACAATAGGTATGTTATACAATGGCTATGTTATACAATGGGTATGTTATACAATGGGAAGGTTTTACAATGGCTATGTTATACAATGGCTATGTTATACAATGGCTATGTTATACAATAGGTATGTTATACAATAGCTATGTTATACAATGGGTAGGTTATACAATGGCTATGTTATACAATAGCTATGTTATATAATGGCTATGTTATACAATGGCTATGTTATACAATGGGTAGGTTATACAATGGGTAGGTTATACAATGGCTATGTTATACAATGGGTAGGTTATACAATGGGTAGGTTATACAATGGCTATGTTATACAATGGGTAGGTTATACAATGGGTATGTTATACAATGGGTAGGTTATACAATGGGTATGTTATACAATGGGTAGGTTATACAATGGGTATGTTATACAATGGGTAGGTTATACAATAGCTATGTTATACAATGGGTATGTTATACAATGAGTATGTTATACAATGAGTATGTTATACAATGGGTAGGTTATACAATGGGTAGGTTATACAATGGCTATGTTATACAATGGGTATGTTATACAATGGCTATGTTATACAATAGGTATGTTATACAATGGGTAGGTTATACAATAGGTATGTTATACAATGGCTATGTTATACAATAGGTATGTTATACAATGGGTAGGTTATACAATGGCTATGTTATACAATGGGTATGTTGTACAATAGGTATGTTATACAATGGCTATGTTATACAATAGGTATGTTATACAATGGGTAGGTTATACAATGGCTATCTTATACAATAGGTATGTTATACAATGGGTAGGTTATACAATAGGTATGTTATACAATAGGTATGTTATGCAATAGGTATGTTATACAATGGGTAGGTTATACAATGGCTATGTTATACAATGGGTATGTTATACAATGGCTATGTTATACAATAGGTATGTTATACAATGGCTATGTTATACAATGGGTATGTTATACAATGGGAAGGTTTTACAATGGCTATGTTATACAATGGCTATGTTATACAATGGCTATGTTATACAATGGCTATGTTATACAATAGGTATGTTATACAATAGCTATGTTATACAATGGGTAGGTTATACAATGGCTATGTTATACAATAGCTATGTTATATAATGGCTATGTTATACAATGGCTATGTTATACAATGGGTAGGTTATACAATGGGTAGGTTATACAATGGCTATGTTATACAATGGGTAGGTTATACAATGGGTAGGTTATACAATGGCTATGTTATACAATGGGTAGGTTATACAATGGGTATGTTATACAATGGGTAGGTTATACAATGGGTAGGTTATACAATGGGTAGGTTATACAATGGATATGTTATACAATGGGTAGGTTATACAATAGCTATGTTATACAATGGGTATGTTATACAATGAGTATGTTATACAATGAGTATGTTATACAATGGGTAGGTTATACAATGGGTAGGTTATACAATGGCTATGTTATACAATGGGTATGTTATACAATGGCTATGTTATACAATAGGTATGTTATACAATGGGTAGGTTATACAATAGGTATGTTATACAATGGCTATGTTATACAATAGGTATGTTATACAATGGGTATGTTATACAATGGGAAGGTTTTACAATGGCTATGTTATACAATGGCTATGTTATACAATGGCTATGTTATACAATAGGTATGTTATACAATAGCTATGTTATACAATGGGTAGGTTATACAATGGCTATGTTATACAATAGCTATGTTATATAATGGCTATGTTATACAATGGCTATGTTATACAATGGGTAGGTTATACAATGGGTAGGTTATACAATGGCTATGTTATACAATGGGTAGGTTATACAATGGGTAGGTTATACAATGGCTATGTTATACAATGGGTAGGTTATACAATGGGTATGTTATACAATGGGTAGGTTATACAATGGGTATGTTATACAATGGGTAGGTTATACAATGGGTATGTTATACAATGGGTAGGTTATACAATGGGTATGTTATACAATGGGTATGTTATACAATGAGTATGTTATACAATGAGTATGTTATACAATGGGTAGGTTATACAATGGGTAGGTTATACAATGGCTATGTTATACAATGGCTATGTTATACAATGGCTATGTTATACAATAGGTATGTTATACAATGGGTAGGTTATACAATAGGTATGTTATACGATGGCTATGTTATACAATAGGTATGTTATACAATGGGTAGGTTATACAATGGCTATGTTATACAATGGGTATGTTGTACAATAGGTATGTTATACAATGGCTATGTTATACAATAGGTATGTTATACAATGGGTAGGTTATACAATGGCTATCTTATACAATAGGTATGTTATACAATGGGTAGGTTATACAATAGGTATGTTATACAATAGGTATGTTATGCAATAGGTATGTTATACAATGGGTAGGTTATACAATGGCTATGTTATACAATGGCTATGTTATACAATAGGTATGTTATACAATGGGTATGTTATACAATGGCTATGTTATACAATGGGTATGTTATACAATGGGTATGTTATACAATGGGTAGGTTATACAATGGGTAGGTTATACAATGGCTATGTTACAAAATGGGTAGGTTATTCAATTGGTAGGTTATACAATGGCTATGTTATACAATGGCTATGTTATACAATGGCTATGTTATACAATGGCTATGTTATACAATGGCTATGTTATACAATGGGTATGTTATTCAATGGCTATGTTATACAATGGCTATGTTATACAATGGCTATGTTATACAATGGGTAGGTTATACAATGGGTAGGTTATACAATGGCTATGTTATACAATGGGTAGGTTATACAATGGGTATGTTATACAATGGGTAGGTTATACAATGGGTATGTTATACAATGGGTAGGTTATACAATGGGTATGTTATACAATGGGTAGGTTATACAATAGCTATGTTATACAATGGGTATGTTATACAATGAGTATGTTATACAATGAGTATGTTATACAATGGGTAGGTTATACAATGGGTAGGTTATACAATGGCTATGTTATACAATGGGTATGTTATACAATGGCTATGTTATACAATAGGTATGTTATACAATGGGTAGGTTATACAATAGGTATGTTATACAATGGCTATGTTATACAATAGGTATGTTATACAATGGGTAGGTTATACAATGGCTATGTTATACAATGGGTATGTTGTACAATAGGTATGTTATACAATGGCTATGTTATACAATAGGTATGTTATACAATGGGTAGGTTATACAATGGCTATCTTATACAATAGGTATGTTATACAATGGGTAGGGTATACAATAGGTATGTTATACAATAGGTATGTTATGCAATAGGTATGTTATACAATGGGTAGATTATACAATGGCTATGTTATACAATGGCTATGTTATACAATGGCTATGTTATACAATAGGTATGTTATACAATGGCTATGTTATACAATGGGTATGTTATACAATGGGAAGGTTTTACAATGGCTATGTTATACAATGGCTATGTTATACAATGGCTATGTTATACAATAGGTATGTTATACAATAGCTATGTTATACAATGGGTAGGTTATACAATGGCTATGTTATACAATAGCTATGTTATATAATGGCTATGTTATACAATGGCTATGTTATACAATGGGTAGGTTATACAATGGGTAGGTTATACAATGGCTATGTTATACAATGGGTAGGTTATACAATGGGTAGGTTATACAATGGCTATGTTATACAATGGGTATGTTATACAATGGGTATGTTATACAATGGGTAGGTTATACAATGGGTATGTTATACAATGGGTAGGTTATACAATGGGTATGTTATACAATGGGTAGGTTATACAATAGCTATGTTATACAATGGGTATGTTATACAATGAGTATGTTATACAATGAGTATGTTATACAATGGGTAGGTTATACAATGGGTAGGTTATACAATGGCTATGTTATACAATGGGTATGTTATACAATGGCTATGTTATACAATAGGTATGTTATACAATGGGTAGGTTATACAATAGGTATGTTATACAATGGCTATGTTATACAATAGGTATGTTATACAATGGGTAGGTTATACAATGGCTATGTTATACAATGGGTATGTTGTACAATAGGTATGTTATACAATGGCTATGTTATACAATAGGTATGTTATACAATGGGTAGGTTATACAATGGCTATCTTATACAATAGGTATGTTATACAATATGTAGGTTATACAATAGGTATGTTATACAATAGGTATGTTATGCAATAGGTATGTTATACAATGGGTAGGTTATACAATGGCTATGTTATACAATGGCTATGTTATACAATAGCTATGTTATACAATGGGTATGTTATACAATGGCTATGTTATACAATGGGTATGTTATACAATGGGTATGTTATACAATGGGTAGGTTATACAATGGGTAGGTTATACAATGGCTATGTTACAAAATGGGTAGGTTATTCAATTGGTAGGTTATACAATGGCTATGTTATACAATGGCTATGTTATACAATGGCTATGTTATACAATGGCTATGTTATACAATGGCTATGTTATACAATGGCTATGTTATACAATGGCTATGTTATACAATGGGTATGTTATTCAATGGCTATGTTATACAATGGCTATGTTATACAATGGCTATGTTATACAATGGCTATGTTATACAATGGGAAGGTTATACAATGGCTATGTTATACAATGGCTATGTTATACAATGGCTATGTTATACAATGGGTAGGTTATACAATGGCTATGTTATACAATGGCTATGTTATACAATGGCTATGTTATACAATGGGTAGGTTATACAATGGCGATGTTATACAATGGCTATGTTATACAATAGGTATGTTATACAATGGCTATGTTATACAATGGCTATGTTATACAATGGGTATGTTATACAATGGGTAGGTTATACAATGGCTATGTTATACAATAGCTATGTTATATAATGGCTATGTTATACAATGGGTATGTTATACAATGGGTAGGTTATACAATGGGTAGGTTATACAATGGCTATGTTATACAATGGGTAGGTTATACAATAGGTAGGTTATACAATGGCTATGTTATACAATGGGTAGGTTATACAATGGCTGTGTTATACAATGGGTATGTTATACAATGGGTAGGTTATACAATGGGTATGTTATACAATGGGTAGGTTATACAATGGGTAGGTTATACAATGGCTATGTTATACAATGGGTTTGTTATACAATGGGTATGTTATACAATGGGTAGGTTATACAATGGGTATGTTATACAATGGGTATGTTATACAATGGGTATGTTATACAATGGGTAGGTTATACAATGGGTAGGTTATACAATGGGTATGTTATACAATGGGTATGTTATACAATGGGTATGTTATACAATGGGTAGGTTATACAATGGGTAGGTTATACAATGGCTATGTTACAAAATGGGTAGGTTATTCAATTGGTAGGTTATACAATGGGTAGGTTATACAATGGGTAGGTTATACAATGGGTAGGTTATATAATGGGTATGTTAGATTTTGTATAAATGGTGACTTGGCTCCCTCCCCCCTAAGGCCAGAGGGACGGGCCCACTAGGGGATATTGAGGAAAAGCCTTTTAAATCGCTACTAGTCATGAAGTACGGAATGGATTCAATCAAGTTTAGTCAGAACCATCCTTTGGAGGAGGGGAACACAGAATTTTGTATAAATGTAGAACTTGTCCCTCCAGGGGCCGAAGGGGCGGGGCCAAATAGGGGAAATAGAGGAAAAAACTTATAAATATATACTAGTCATAAAGTACTGAATAGATTTAAACAAAATTTGGTCAGAAACATCCTTTGGAGGAAGGGAACACATTTTGTATTAATGGTGAATCTGAACCCCCTGGGGCTGGAGTAGCAGACTCAATAGGGGAAATAGAGAAAAAGCCTTTTAAATCGCTACTACATGTACTCATGAATAGGGGGGGGGGCAGATTCACCATTAACACAACCCCCCCCCCCCCCCCCCCCCCTCCATTCCAAAAGGATGTTCCTGACCAAATTTTTTCTGACCTAAATGTTGCGACAGCAGGGCCCTTTGAGGCTGTTTCTTTCTCTCTATCATCTTACTTCAGTTTGATATTTATTTTAAACCCCACTTACGGTAGATATTAACCACTTACGGTAGATATTAACCACTTACGGTAGATATTAAACACTAAATTTGTGTGTGATTTGTTGATATATTTGTATAAAAATGTGAAGATACTACTGCTATCACAGGATTTAGACACGATGACAAAGGGAAAGCTAGTTTAGATAAAAAACCCTGATTGAGTTGATTTTTGATAACAGGTATGAGTCATTTCTTGGGTGGCGAGGAAGATGGATGCAGGATGGCCTGAACTCAGCAAACACGATGAACTACACAGTGAAACAGCTTACACATCTACCACTGTACACAAACATTACAGTGGACATCGGCCCGTCCCAGGGCCACCGGATCGACATCGCCAAGGACACGACACATGAATCGTTTTGGTGGTATGTAAACACAGCTAGCTTCACGACTCTTTTGTGTAGGATTTTATAAGTTTTGTCGTAATCAAACTTGAATTCATAAAGTATCGTACACTTAATTATATGACACTGCTTCATTTTCTGTCTGTCCATCCTTCCACAGAGAATATCTGGGAATCATTATATGTTTTCTGTCTGTCCATCCTTCCACAGAGAGTATCTGGAATCATTATATGTTTTCTGACTGTCTGTCCATCCTTCCACAGAGAGTATCTGAGATTATTAATATGTAATTAACGGAGGATAATAAGGCCATACCAATTTGATTTATTGTTCTTCGGAAAATGAGATTTTAAAATTGGAGCGAGCGGTAGTTTTCACCAAACCAAATGTCAGAATAATTGTTTTACTATTGATATAATGTATCACCAAATAGTACACGTATTTAAACTGTGGTAGCGGTTTTTCAGCATTTGTGAGAAAAGCTTTCTTGAATTACCTTCTTATTAGAAGACCCAAGGTCATTCATTCAAGTTAAGTGATTGAACCAAAGCCGTAGGAAACACCTTTTAGCAACCACATTTTTTTCTTGTATGTATTAAGATGCTTCTATTCATGCAGAATGCATATTTGATTGAAATGATATAAATTAATGATGACAAAATATATGTATGATCACAGACTTAGATAGTCTAATCTAAATCCGTAGTATGATGTACCGCTATATAAAACAAACCCTGAAGGCTAGATGTAAGGCACTAGGTGCTGACATAACCTTTGAGTTGCAATAATATTAATGGGCACAAGCATTATTTGTGTACTATATCTCCAAATCAGAAAGATTGATATCAGTTCATAAGCTGACGTCCCATATATGAATAAGTTCATTATTGTTTATCTCGTGGTTGAATAAGCATCATGAACCCAGTGTTCTTCCATTCGGGATTTAAATGTTCTGACTACTGATGACTAAGTAACTAGTGACTAGTGACTAGTTCAAAATATGAATAACAAAAACGTTTTTTAACTAACAACATTAGGCCTTTTTTCTACTAAAATAAGACTGATGAAATGACATTGATGTCTGCCAAATTGGGTCGATTGCTTGAGAAGAGTATCGATTCGAAATTCAATATAGAGGTGTTATTATAGTCGTTCATTTGTATTAACAACATGTCTTCTGATGTTGCTTACTTAATTCAGGATTTTAAAAGATATTTGATTGAAGTCGCTTTTTAGTGAGACCGCTTGAGTTCCGTATTTTCTTTATTTGATCAAGAGATCTTGGAACGATAAGTTATCTATTGCGGTATTTTGCAATACATTATGGCGACCGGATTATGTAGCGATCAACAATAAAAAGCAATTTTGACGCATTCTCGATCAGTTTTCTTAATTCACAAGTGAAAAAGCCTCGTCGCGCATTTCCCCTCGTGTTGCTGCCGAAAAAAAAGCTTAAAATCCCATTTTTACCTTTATTTCAAACATTCGAATGATCCGAAATGGCGTTTTCTAAATTTTGAACCATTTGTAAAATATATCCAGATTTGTCATTTTTCATTGACGCTAAAATTGGAGCGGTAATATTTTACTTTTACTTTTATTTTGTTTTTCAAAATAGGAGCGGTAAATCCTACGAACAATAAATCAAATTGATATGGCCTAAAATGATTTGTTTTTTATTTGCAGGTTTCTGAAGTTCTACTTTCCATGAGAGGACCAGCTTTCTGTGATTTATTTTTAAAGCATTCATTGAAAGAGAGCAATAGTGAGGACAGAAAAAATTAACTTGTGAGCACAAGAAGAGAGAACGAGTGAGCACTGAAAGAAAACGAGTGACACTGAAAGAGAACGAGTGACACTGAAAGAGAACGAGTGAGTACAGAGGGAACGAGTGAGCACAGAGAGAAAGAGTGAGCACAGAGGGAACGAGTGAGCACAGAGGGAACGAGTGAGCACAGAGAGAAAGAGTGAGCACAGAGGGAACGAGTGAGCACAGAGAGAAAGAGTGAGCACAGAAAGGACATCTGTATGTTACCAACATATTTCAGTAGGAAATTACACGAATTTAACTTTTTCTGAGCTCTCAAGAAAAATAGCAAAGGGAAATCCATATATAGCTTCAGAGAAACAGAGGCCGGACCAGCTGTATTGTTGTAGTCCCTTGTACCCGACACAGTTGGAGGCCAGACCAGCTGTATTGTTGTAGTCCCTTGTACCCGACACAGTTGGAGGCCCGACCAGTTGTATTGTTGTAGTCCCTAGTACAGGACACAGTTGGAGGCCCGACCAGCTGTATTGTTGTAGTCCCTAGTACCCGACACAGTTGGAGGCCTGACCAGTTGTATTGTTGTAGTCCCTAGTACCCGACACAGTTGGAGGCCAGACCAGCTGTATTGTTGTAGTCCCTAGTACCCGACACAGTTGGAGGCCTGACCAGTTGTATTGTTGTGGTCCCTAGTACCGAACACAGTTGGAGGCCAGACCAGCTGTATTGTTGTAGTCCCTAGTACCCGACACAGTTGGAGGCCCGACCAGCTGTATTGTTGTAGTCCCTAGTACCCGACACAGTTGGAGGCCCGACCAGTTGTATTGTTGTAGTCCCTAGTACCCGACACAGTTGGAGGCCTGACAAGCTGTATTGTTGTGGCCCCTAGTACCTGACACAGTTGGAGGCCTGACCAGTTGTATTGTTGTAGTCCCTAGTACAGGACACAGTTGGAGGCCCGACCAGTTGTATTGTTGTAGTTCCTGGTAAAATCCAATCTTGGTTTTGATTCAAATCAAGATAATTTGTTTTTATTGGTTGATCATGTTTCATTTGCATTCCGTCTTTGTGAAACATGATTGTCTCGAGGAAATAAATAAGTAAAATGATACATCACCTTCCATTGTAGATTTGTGATTTTAAAACAAGTGAATACTTGTTGTACATTCAGTACTTAACCATGTAACATTCCGTTTAAAACAGGCAGCAATTCATATCATGCTTTACGTCAGATTGTGATAATGTTATAATTCTGTGTTTCCGGGACGAATAGGAACAGGCATATACTTTTACTGTTGATATGTAAATTCTACATAATAAACTGGTATCCAGTGTGTATATATAGACATCAGAGATCTCCTACCGTAAAAAGAATTCAAGGTGATGACCTCTACTAAGGCACCTGTCTATTCCAGCTAATTAGATTGTCAGTGTTGTGGACAAGCGGTCACTGCTCCTGTGTCACAATTAAAGTACCACAATATACACCTCTGCAAACCAAACTTGAATTATTCATTAATATTCATGAACTAATCGTGAAATATTCATCGTAAGTTCACTAACTTTATTCATGAATTTTCACAAAATATTCTTGAATGGAACTAATGGAACTTGAACCAGTTCATGAACATTAAATTTGAGACTGAGCAAGGGAAAAAAGGCTAAGTTGGATTTTGACAATGTGTGAGTTTGTTATTGCTATTTCTTGACAAGTAATTGATTGATCTTTGTCAAATTTCCAAATGTAGATTACCCATGTAAGTCCACAGATGTGTCCTTTTTGATATTTGTGATTGATCAGAATAAACTGAGTTGCTGATTGGCAACCATCTTAGATTTGACAGTTAAAGACTATACTTGATATTTCCTGAGAGGAATTCTCAACTTCAAATGATTAAACGAAAAGATTTTAGGGAAAAGATCAAACGTACATAGAAAAAATGAAGATGAGGATGGGCGCCAAACTTTTAGGATCTCTAGTTAAATGATGTGGCCAAACTAGCTAGTGTGATATATTGAAGCATCATATCGTTGACATCACTAGATATTAATGTCATCAGTGAACATTTCATGAGGATATCCATAATCATATTTTTTGGAACATTTTAAGGACATGATGTGTAAGTGTATGGCTACCATGTATCTGATTAATAAGTGCCTTATAAAAGTGCGTGTTTATTTTGGATTTTGACAAAGATAAATGGCTATGGCTTTCGATTTTCTTTAACAGTAATTGAATAAACATTAACTCCGTTCAAATCCAGATTTTTGGTTCAGGAATAAGCATCATAATGTCAACATACATTTCTTTGTTTGTAATGTCAATGACAGTAGCTCGCATTTGAATGTGATACAATTTGTTGTTTGTTGTTTGTTTACTAGTACCCTCATTTTGTGTCGTAGTGCAGCGTTCGTCATTAGTCGTCCGTTTGTCATTAGTCGTCCGTTCGTCATTAGTCGTCCGTCAACTTTTCCTACATATCCCTACGTGTCCTGAACCACATTGCAGAATTTGACCAAATTTAGCCAGAAACATCCTTGGGTGAAGGGAATTCAGTTTTGTATAAGCGGTTCGCCTGGCCCCCCTGGGGTTTGAGGGGCTTGGCCCAATAGGGAAAATATAGTTAATTCTTTAAAACCCTTCTTCTTCTTCTTTTGGAATGACAGGATATTACACAAATTAGGTCTGAAGTATCATTGTTTTTTTAAACAGTTGGTCTGAACTCCCTGGGGCCTGAGGGGCAGAGCCCAATAGGGAAAATGTAGTAAATTTTATGCAGGTGAGCAATACAGGCTCTCTGGACCTCTTGTTGATGTTATTAAAATATTTTTATTGATATGACATTTATATCTATTTATTAAACAGATCATATATAAATCATTATAGTTATATATATATAATTCATTATATGCCACACAGTTGTTATTTTTAGAGAAATTTTCTATTGTATGATCAATTGATTGTGATTATTTTGTTATTTTGTGCAATGAAAAAAAAATCACTTTATTTTGTAGAAGTTAAAAGATTAAAGTCTTATGGGTAAATGTCCTGCTTATTTGGTAAATGAGTTACCTTGATTTTGTGAAAGTCTTGTGTGTATGGTTAACGGGTTACCTTGATGCTGTGGAAGCCCTGTATGTATGGTTAACAGGTTACCTTGATGCTGTGGAAGCCCTGTATGTATGGTTAACGGGTTACCTTGATGCTGTGGAAGCCCTGTATGTATGGTTAACGGGTTACCTTGATGCTGTGGAAGCCCTGTATGTATGGTTAACGGGTATGCTGTGGAAGCCCTGTATGTATGGTTAACGGGTTACCTTGATGCTGTGGAAGCCCTGTATGTATGGTTAACGGGTTACATTGATGCTGTGGAAGCCCTGTGTGTATGGTTAACGGGTTACCTTGATGCTGTGGAAGCCCTGTGTGTATGGTTAACGGGTTACCTTGATGCTGTGGAAGCCCTGTGTGTATGGTTAACAGGTTACCTTGATGCTGTGGAAGCCCTGTATGTATGGTTAACGGGTTACCTTGATGCTGTGGAAGCCCTGTATGTATGGTTAACGGGTTACCTTGATGCTGTGGAAGCCCTGTATGTATGGTTAACGGGTTACCTTGATGCTGTGGAAGCCCTGTATGTATGGTTAACGGGTTACCTTGATGCTGTGAAAGCCCTGTATGTATGGTTAATGGGTTACCTTGATGCTGTGGAAGCCCTGTGGTATGGTTAACAGGTTACCTTGATGCTGTGGAAGCCCTGTATGTATGGTTAACGGGTTACCTTGATGCTGTGGAAGCCCTGTATGTATGGTTAACGGGTTACCTTGATGCTGTGGAAGCCCTGTATGTATGGTTAACGGGTTACCTTGATGCTGTGGAAGCCCTGTATGTATGGTTAACGGGTTACCTTAATGCTGTGGAAGCCCTGTATGTATGGTTAACGGGTTACATTGATGCTGTGGAAGCCCTGTATGTATGGTTAACGGGTTACCTTGATGCTGTGGAAGCCCTGTGTGTATGGTTAACGGGTTACCTTGATGCTGTGGAAGCCCTGTGTGTATGGTTAACGGGTTACCTTGATGCTGTGGAAGCCCTGTATGTATGGTTAACGGGTTACCTTGATGCTGTGGAAGCCCTGTATGTGTGGTTAACGGGTTACCTTGGTTATCATACAAAGAAGACTTTCACACATCAAGGTCAATTTAAAAGCATTATTAGTCCCCTACAGTTGAAACCAGTGGGGGACATGTATCGCTTCAGAAATTCTCAACATGCTTGTTTATGTCAATTTGTCAATTATTTGTAAATTTAAAAGTGTCAGTTGTGTCAATTTAAAAGCATTATTTATGTCAAATTAAAAGCATTATTTATGTTAATTTAAAAGCATTATTCATGTCTATTTAAAAGCGTTATTTATGTCAATTTCAAAGCATTATTTATGTCAAATTAAAATCATTATTTTTGTCAATTTTAAAACATCATTTAGTGCACTTTAAAAGCCTGGTTTATGTCAGTTTTGGCTATATAATATTGCAGCATTTAAATTTTTGCGACTTATTCTAAAGAAAAGATTAGGAAACAAATTTCAGATGTTTCAGAAAAAAATAAGGATGTAGATAAACAACGTGTTTAAACATGTTGGTATTATTTAGATAAACAACGTGTTTAAACATGTTGGTATTATTAAGATAAACAATGTATTTAAACATGTTGGTATTATTTAGATAAACAACGTATTTAAACATGTTGATATTATTTAGATAAACAACGTGTTTAAACATGTTGGTATTATTTAGATAAACAACGTGTTTAAACATGTTGGTATAATGTTGTTTTAATTGTGTGGAACATTGTGTGTGTCGTCACTGGTGTGGAGTAGTGATGTGGTAGATTGTAGCTTTGTATCTACTTTAGTAATATACAAGTAGCAGTGTTCATTTTAACTTGTGTCCTGTGACTTGTAGAAGCTGTTTATGAGTTTTATATATACAGATTAGTACTTCATTCTTGTAGAAGCTGTTTATGAGTTTTATATGTACAGATTAGTACTTCATTCTCAATATCTTCACATTCCAGTCGCAGTTTTTACTCGATCGCATGTCTGCTTATTAAAATTCATTTCAGACAACCTGATCGTTTTGATATATATGTTCATAATTTTAAACAGAATGTCAGTATATCTGATCATGATATTAAATTTTATTAGGTCACCCGAGACGAAGTCTCGGGTGACCTATTCCAATCACTTTCCGTCTGTTGTGGGTAAACTTTATACATTTTCGACTTCTTCTCCAGAACCAGTGGGTGGAATCTTTTCAAACTTCGCCAAAATGATCCTTACTTGATGAGGATTCAGATTTGTAAAGTTGTGATTCCTGCCCCTACCCCAGGGGCCAGGGTGGGTCCCCAAAGGGAAAATTATCCTAAATTTCAAATATTTTCTCCAGACCCAGAGGTACTACAGCCTATTTCTCTACATGGATAGAAAGATCATCAGGGGCTTTGTTTAATTTGTAAATTTCAGAACCCCCAAGCTATCCGTTCCCCCCTCGGAGAGTGGTTAAATTTTACTATAGTTTATAAAGGGAAATAACACTTGGGTATATTTTGTCCATTTTAGATAAGAAATTATTCCTACTTCGTCACAATCATTTTTGGAGATAGATGGAATCAAGCTGTAAAGTTTGGATTACTGCCTCCACTCCAGGGGTCAGGGTGGGGCCCCCAAAGGGAAAATTAACCTAAATTGCAAAATATTTCTTCTCCAGACTCGGAGGTACTATAGCCTTCTCTACATGCATAGAAAGATCATCAGGGGCTTTGTTTAATTTGTAAAGTTCAGTACCCTCGGGCTATCCGTTCGCCCTCGGGGAGGGGGTAAAGTTTACTAAGGAAAATAACACTTTTGGATATATGGTCGCCATCTTTGTCTCATTGAAAAAATAGTCTGTATCTTTAAGTGATATGAAGATGGGCGTTTTTAAGTATGCTCATTAGTGTGTTTACTTGTTGTGATTAACAATGATACTCGGTTCTCATTTTTTGAGAACTTGGTGTTTACATTGATGTGACAAAGATTTACATGGCGGGTGTCGTCGATGAAGCAGAAGACTCTTACTCTTCCGGAACACCTGGTCTTATTCTCTTGTACTTTTACAAAAGTCTCCATGTAAATCGTTCTTTTGTTCATATTTTGCCCCTGGTTTAATCGATTTTGAGTTTGGATTATGATTTTGTTAACGCTTCGGTATTTTCTTCAAAGTTCAAATAAGAAGGGAAAAGATTCGTCTTTCTAAGAATGAATGTAAAATCATCGATGGTGATCTCTTGTTTCAATAATGAACAAACTAGAAAACAAAGCAAAATCCACAAATTCATATCTTTAGCTCACCCGGCCCAAAGTGCCGGTGAACTTTTGCAATGGCGCGGCGTTCGTCGTCCGTCGTCCGTCAACTTACCTTTAAATTGCTACTTGTCAAAAAGTCCGGATTGGATTTTGACCAAATATGGTCAGAAACATCCTTGAGGAAGAAGGGGCCAGAGGGGTTGGGCCCAATAAAGAAAACAGAGGTAATTCCTTTAAATTGCTACTAATCATAAAGTTATCAATGGATTTCGACCAAACATGTTCAGAAACATCCCATGGGGCAAGGAAACAGATTTTGAATAAATGATGACTCTGACTCTCAAGGAGCCAGAGGGTTGGGGACCAATAGGGGAAATAGAGGTAATTCCTTAAAATAGCTACTAGTCATAAAGTTATAAATAGATTTAAACCAAATTTGGTCAGAAACATCCTTGGATGAAGGGGAACAGATTTCGCATAAAAGGTGATGCTGACCCCGAAGGGGCCAGAGGGGCGGAACCCAAAAAGGGGGAAATAGAGATAAAGCCTTTTAAATCCCTACTTATCCTAAAGTTAAAATGAATTTTGACCTAATTTTAACCAAGTACTGAATGGATCATTTTGGGAAATAGTTAACCATGATTACCTTGATACCAGTGCATCCAGGTGAGCGATACACCTGCCCTCTGAACCTCTTGTAAAGAGAAAGCAGAATATTCATAAAAATCGTTTGTAAGCATTTACTTCACTTCCCAAGCAATCATGCAAAGTGTATTCAATTTCACAGAATTAAATAAATATCAAATGATGCTTGAAAATTGATTTGTCAAGATAAATAAGAGAATACCGAAGCGTTAACAAAATCATAATTGAAACTCAAAATCGATTTAACCAGGGGCAAAATATGAACAAAGGAAAGATTTACATGGAGACTCTTGTAAAAGTACAAGAAAATAAGACCAGGTGTTCCGGTAGAGTAAAAAAAATCAGAGAATACCAAAGCGTCAACAAAACCATAATCCAAACTCAAAATCGATTAAACCAAGGGCAAAATATGAACAAAGGAAAGATTTACATGGAGACCCTCGTAAAAGTACAAGAGAATAAGACCAGATGTTCCGGAAGAGTAAGCATATTCTGCTTCATCGTTCATCGACGACACCTGCAATGAGAACCGAGTATCATTGTCAATCACAACAAGTAATCCCACTAATAAGCAAACTCAAAAACGTCCATCTTCATATCACACAAAGATACAGAATATTTCTCGATGAGATCAAGATGGCGACCATAAAACTTGCCCATAGCTAGTCTTCACCAACCTGCATCTCTCGAATCCCTGTGCCGTAAGTTTGTTCGTCAGCAGTTGACATCTATCACGAAAATCTCGATATTCAGAGCAACCGTAGAATAACGAATCAACTGCGACATGTAAACACCATAGGATGGAGGCGCAGGGATGTTACTATGAAGATGGGAAAGTTTACGATCGGAAAATCGAAATTGTCACGTTTATCATACAGCTTAGTAGTAGGTTGCCCGTGTTGGTCATAGTTTAAGTAAAGATCGAGGTAAGAAGCTGATGAGAGTCTGTTGTGTCAAGTAAGCGTCTTCTGCTTCATCGACGACACCCGCCATGTAAATCTTTGTCACGTCCGTGTAAACATCAAGCTCTCAAAATGAGAACCGAGTATCATTGTCAATCACAACAAGTAAACACACTAATGAGCATACTCAAAAACGTTCATCTTCATATCACTTAAAGATACAGGATATTTATCAATGAGACAAAGATGGCGAATCATTGCATCGTGTACGGAGGAAAGAAAGCACTGGCCCCATATACCATGCATGAAAAGCATTGCCTGGAATTTACTAACTTTACCCATTCTCCGAGGAGGAACGGATAGCCCGGGGTACTGGAATTTACTAACTTTACCCATTCTCCGAGGAGGACCGGATAGCCCGGAGGTACAGGAATTTACTGACTTTACCCATTCTCCGAGGAGGAACGGATAGCCCGGGGTACTGGAATTTACTGACTTTACCCATTCTCCGAGGAGGACCGGATAGCCCGGGGTACTGGAATTTACTAACTTTACCTATTCTCCGAGGAGGACCGGATAGCCCGGGGTACTGGAATTTACTAACTTTACCCATTCTCCGAGGAGGACCGGATAGCCCGGGGTACTGGAATTTACTAACTTTACCCATTCTCCGAGGAAGAACGGGTGGTCCGGGGTACTGGAATTTACAACTAAAACAATGCCCCTGATGATCTTTCCATTTCTTGCAGAGAAAACGACTTAACATGCTAGGACCTTTGAGGCAGGAGAACAGTTTTTTTTCAGGACTTTTGAGATCAGGACAGGACACTATCTCCTTCCAAGGATGATTCTGACCAAGTTAGAAACATTTTCCTACTTGATATTGACAAAATATAGGCGTACCCAAAAGTGTTATTTACTTATTAATACACTCACGGGTGAGTTAGAAAAGTAGAAGGCTATGTGTGTGTTGATAAGGTTTGTACTTACGCCGACTCGATTGGGAAAGCCACACACACGTTCTAATTAAACTTTTATACTAAACAGATCAAAATATACGTTGGTGTCCTTAGTCCGTTCTTAACTTCTTTTGCTATTCCTCTCTCTGTAAATTTAGCTTTGTTTTTGCTATAGAAGTTATATATAAATATATTTAGGCTATTGTGTGACATATTAACTCTGTAAATAGGAATGTATTTGTCATGGAAAGGACGTCAGTAAGTTGTAATAACTTTTGTCCAATCCACCTGTCTTGTAAATAAAATTGATTTAAACTAAAAACTCAAGGGTCAAAAGTCTTTCCGTATTTTTTTTATTTTGCCTCATTGTATGTAGATGTTATATATTCTTTCTATTTTCAACTTTTTTTTTCAAATAATTTTTTAGTCATAGAGAATTGTTTCCTGATTCGTTTCATAATAATTCCGGTTTTCCGATGAGTATGTCCAGAGAAATCAAATTTTATTTACAACTTAAGCTGCCATTCTGACATTAACGTCATATAGAGAAATGGTGTCAAACAGAAATTAGTAGTGTCACGACTTAGACTAATCTAAGTCCGTGGTAGTGTGGATAATTCTGTGTTGCTCCACAAATACATAACAGAAAATAACATTATTATTATGAGAGGAAATTTTGGATATTTCTTAACATAATGACCAAATATTGTCAATATCCGTCCATAAACAAAGTCAGGAAAATCAACTGAAAAAAAGTTGTAAATACAAAGAATATAGTCTACTGTATAGGAAAAGGAACAAATGCGGAAATAGTTTGGCACGTGAATGTACATCTTAAAAATTAAAACGCACTGACGATTAACATGAAATTTTGGCCGTTCGTTAAGTGTAATAATTACACAGAAATGATCATTTTCAAAACGGTCGTCATATTGGTAAACATATTTGTGGACTTTCTTAAAACATAACTCGAATTTGCCGCCCGCAATATACGGCAATATACTGTGTCACTCCCCTTGTAGTGGAACTCTCGTAACTGGGAAGGAAATAAAGACGTAGTTTTGTTTCAGGTCATAGGTCAACCAGTTCCGCGTGCTAGGCAACGAAAGGTTTGCCTAAGAAGTGAATCGATAATTTCTTTTATAATTCATCTAATACTGAAGGTTTGTATTGTTGTTTAAATCGGTCAACAATCAACGGTTTTACCAATGTTTCACACAAGTTTTATTTCATGTTCTCCATTTGAATCCTTTTCACGATATCGCTGATCTTAACATCCGTTACACAGGTTTAATAATCGATATGTTGTCTCTGTTTCAGTACTTCAATCGTCACAGGTAAAGGACGGGGGCTCGCTGGAGCTTTATGAGATACTGTTAGGATGGCTTGTTCAGGAATAAATGAGCATCATGAAGCGAGGAGGCGACAGAACCAAGCAGAGAGAAAAGCGTTAATAAAGGTGAGTTGAAAATACAAAATGTTGATTTAATAACAGTAAACCTTTAACTGTTCCTCTAGTAATTAAGGTTGTAGCACAACTAACAGAAAAATGATAATATGACATTATCAAAACATCCGTGTAACGGGTCCCGAAATACATATCAGGTGCAAACATATTAATTTATACTGATTTAATGAATCTAAAATGTTTATTTCAATTCAATTAATACAAATATATTATATTGTATTACAATTTGTTAATAATGAATGGATTATAATGTATCCAATCCTAAGTAAAGGGACCCCCATTGCAATAAGCCTGTAAGGCTTTCCCAGGTAAAACAAAAATATGATTGGAAACATGAAAGATCATGATATCCTCGCATTTCAAAAAATCTTCAGTAGAGACAGGCCTATATACCTGGCCACTTAATCTGTGTATAATCACAACTTAGTGATGTATGGCCTGGCTCCAAGCCTACATTCAAAAACTTCACCCAACTAAAAATAACCACAGTCTCAATAAACTTAAATATCGGCTAAATTATATATCTGGTGCACACTTATTTTGTATGTAATTAAATGAGGTTAGTTTATGTTATTGTTAATTTGTTGAATTTATTTTCAGAGAAGTTTGACATCTTTATTTGATCGCACTCCATCCATAGTATGTACGAGTTACATTGTATGTAGCGAAGTGTAAACAAAGTATTGTGTTGACGATGTTGTTATTGTTGGTCAGTGTAAAACTGTCGGGCTAGATCAATTTCACACTAGAAGCTAAAGTATATTAATCATCCAACTCAATAAAGAAGCATCAAAATGTCCAAAATATATTAATATTTTTCCTTTTAAAAAAGAGGTAGATGGAGCGAGTTTTATGAACAGATAAAAGTCATTTAATCCATACTATATTTTAAATGTCAATACATATACAAGTATCACATTGGAGCCATGATATTTTGTGACTTCAAAGTCACACAAACATTTACACTATGACTGCATTAATTTCAAGCATTTTCCCATCTAACTGTCAAATAGCCCATTAGTGAAATTGATCAGACTATATGCTACCCAGTCAAGTGTATGTCATGTAAATTTCATGTGAAATTGATTGGGACTGAGCTAGTGTTGTTGGTTACGGTACAAGCTTGTGGAATGGAGTATTGCTATTGGTAATGGTGGCTTAATTAAGGATAATGGTATATGGCTGAAAAACAACCTGATTTTACCTGAAAGAACTTTGAAAGTTTCATGCTAATAATTATTCTTTTTTTTTGTTTAGTTTTTTTTGCTCAGCTAAATATTAGAGCTTCAAATCAAATTAGTTTTAAAATGTAGACACTGTAAGTCAGTGTTTAATTATGCAGTATAAAGAAGTAAAACTGAAACCTACAGCTGTTGTTACAACAAATTTGAGTTCAGCAATTCATCATCCATATCAACATAATGTACTTTAAATATTTTTTTGTGAAGAGAAACCAGAATCATAGTTGGACTCTGTTCAAATATATTAATTTTTGTGAAAGGATTAATGCTGTACATGTATTTAGATTGATCAAATTACATGTATGCAAATGGTGATGGTTTTATAACATTAAGAAATAGACAGCTTAATTATTTACATGAACATAATCAAAACCCCAATTACATGCTTTATATACCAGCTATGGTGTTAATAAGCTTCATGTTCAGTAACTTTTGTGTTATCTACCATAGGCACAGTTTAAAAAAATTCAAACTGGGGAAATATGAGTGCTAAATTGAAAAGAAATGTTGTGTATACATGTATATATAGCCCTTGTGATTAAAGTTTTGCTTATAAATTGATGTAGTACAACAGTTATAATGATGATTATTAATTGATGCATTGAGAGTTTGAATTGTGGTGCAAACAAAAAATCTATGCAGTTATAAGTAAAGACTAAAAAAAAAAATGATTTTGTTAATTATGAATATGTATTATTTTAATAAATGAATGACTTATATATAGATCATTAAAGGTATTACAGTAGTACTTGACCAAATTCTACACCAAATTAGCTTCTGTTGAATCAAATGAAGGTTAAAATCTTATCATGATTATCAGGTAGATTTTGATCAATTGAGTTAAGTTTAATGATGGTTCAATTCATTAGGCAACCTGCACTGGATTAATTGCCCTGTTCTGTTAACTTGGTACATAATTTTTATATTGAGATATTTTTTCAAGTGTATTAAAATATTATTTTACTCTATTTTTTTGCTCACTTTTTGCCGTTATGCCAATTATAATGTTAACAAAAAGGAGAAAACATGTTTAAACTGAAAAAGGAAAAGCATGAAGAATCAAAGCTGTGCTTCATGTTTTCATGAGTTAAGCAGACTAAATATGAACAGGTTAATACTTAGAGACCATGCTTTGTCTGTTACACTGCCTTAATTGATTATTAAGTAGATATATCTATTATGCCTATTAATACCTAGTTGGTATATTTAGAATTATTTATCGTTGAGTAATTCACAATCGGGTGTTCATTCTGTTAAAATTTTGTTCAACATTTCAGACGGTGTCGAGTTACCAGCTTAACGACTGTGACAATAGAAACGTTCTGTATCAGAATGTACCTCACTCTATGATATGAGGAATAATTTTAGAGAATTTTAGAGATGATATAGCGATCAGTGAAATTGTGACATTTATTAAGGAAGGTTAGTCACTACTAGTCATATTCAGAAAGTACTGAATGGATTTGAGGGGAGGGGAACAGATTTTGTATAAATTGTGACTCTGATCCCCTGGGGTTGGAGAGACATGGCCCTATAGGGGGAATAGAGACAAAGCCTTTTAAATCGCTACTTGTTTAACTTGGTTGTAATCCCCACATTATAACATTACATACCATTGCTTGGCAGAAAGAGACGAACACAAAATTTTACCCCAGGGTCCACCATGCCCTTGCAGACTGAACTCCTGAGTCCCAACTTTTAAATGGTTAAAATCCTCACCCCAAAACTATATATAATTGCTGGGCATAAAGAGATGAACACTATCATGATATTAGCATTGATGTCAGGGTCTGGCCACAGCCCTAGGGACCCAGTTACTCAGTTGAACTTGAAGACATTTGAGGAACTTGCCCATTAACCAAACTTAAATATACAGATATGCCTCAAGGATTTGTTTCCAGGTCTGTCCCTGTCCATGTCTTTTGTGGAAAATATCTTACCATGATTACCTACATACCAATGTATCCATGTGAGCGATACAGACTCCCAGTACATGGGTCTTCTCCCCCATCAAAACTCAATACATGGTTTCCTTCCCCATTAAAACCCAGCCATACTTTAACAGGGAAAACAAAGGAATTTAAGTGGATAAAGCTTGTTTATTTAGTTTATTAACCAAAATCACTTCTGTTGGAACTGATTGATGTTTTACTGTCTTCAAGTTCATGGGTGTCTCTTCAAAACTCCCAACTGGTTAATGTCTGGTCTAGAGTATAAAAGTACACAATCCTGCCTGGATTACAATGTACTTTATACTCTAGTACTTAACACAGTTAACATATCTCTGTCTAGATCTGTGTCACAGATAACGTTATTGCATGGCATTCAACTTGGCACTTTGGTGTTGATCTACTCCCCTGATCACGTGTGACTGCCAAACTTCTGTCATTCTACGTCTTCTTCATTAGACAAAACAAAGAAATGGAAATATCTTTCCATTTGAAAAGTTTCTTAATGGATGTTTTAAAGAAATGAAAACTTCTGGTCTAAGGCTAAGCTATCAAAGCTTTTGAGTTATAGGCTTGTTTTTGTGATAAACTTACAATGGTTTATCAAGCATTGTCAGCTTAATCAAGTGTCGATGAAAATTTGTAAACAAGAGGCACAAGGGCCTCAGCGATCACCTGAGTAATGTTGTAGGTATGGTAGCTCAATTTCAATGATAAAATCAACATACAAGAGGCCCAAGGACAAAATATACCTAAAAGTATTATTTCCCTATATAAATTTTACCACCTTCCCGAGGGGAAACGGATAGCCTGGGGGAACTGACATTTACAAAGCCCCTGATGATCTTTCTATCCATGTAGAGAAATAGGCTGTAGTACCTCTGAGTCTGCCAGGAGAAGAAGATTTTTGAAATTTAGGATAATTTCCCCTTTGGTGCCCCACCCAGGCCCCTGGAGGAGGGGCAGGAATCCAAATTTTACAGATTGATTCCATCCTTCTCCAAGGATGATTGTGACAAAGTAGGAATACTTTCCTATTTAAAATGGACAAAATATACACAAAAGTGTTTTATTTCCCAATATAAACTATTGTAAGCTTTACCCCCTACCCGAGGGGGAATGGAGAGCCTGAGGGTACTGAAATTTACGAATTAAACAAAGCCCCTGATGATCTTTCTATCCAAGTAGAGAAAGAGGTTGTAGTACCTCTGAGTCTGGAGAAGATGATGAAATTTAGGATAATTTCCCCTTTGGTGCCCCGCCCTGGCCCCTGGGGTAGAGGCAGGAATATAAATTTTACAGATTATTTCCATCTTTCTTCAAGGATGATTGTGACAAAGTGTGATGTAGACTGAGAAATCTCAACCCAAGGCTTGTCGTCTTTGATTCAAAGAATAATATATATGATGGTCTCGTCATCTTTGCTTCGTAGATGATGCTGTTAAAGGAAAAAGACAATGGACTAGATGCCTGTCAGTTTGCTCAGCCGCCTCAAAACTCTTATGAGGCTGAAGTAACACATCTCCGAAAATTGGGTAGTCCTCCGGGAATGTCTGGGGTTGGTCATGATCCCTTATCCACGGACAGGTAAGTCCCTTATCTATTTATAGGGGCCATGACCCCATGTCTACATAATGTTTTAGTAATTAATCTATTAATAGGGGCCATGACCCCATGTCTATATTAAGTTTTAGTGATTAATCTATTTATAGGGGCCATGACCCCATGTCTATATTAAGTTTTAGTGATTAATCTATTTATAGGGTCCATGACCCCGTGTCTATATTAAGTTTTAGTGATTAATCTATTTATAGGGGCCATGACCCCATGTCTATATTAAGTTTTAGTAATTATTCTATTTATAGGGGCCGTGACCCAATGTCTATATTAAGTTTTAGTGATTAATATATTTATAGGGGCCATGACCCCGTGTCTATATTAAGTTTTAGTGATTAATCTATTAATAGGGGCCATGACCCTGTGTCTATATTAAGTTTTAGTAATTATTCTATTAATAGGGGCCATGACCCCATGTCTATATTAAGTTTTAGTGATTAATCTATTTATAGGGGCCATGACCCCATGTCTATATTAAGTTTTAGTAATTATTCTATTTATAGGGGCCGTGACCCAATGTCTATATTAAGTTTTAGTGATTAATATATTTATAGGGGCCATGACCCCGTGTCTATATTAAGTTTTAGTGATTAATCTATTAATAGGGGCCATGACCCTGTGTCTATATTAAGTTTTAGTAATTATTCTATTAATAGGGGCCATGACCCCATGTCTATATTAAGTTTTAGTGATTAATCTATTTATAGGGGCCATGACCCCATGTCTATATTAAGTTTTAGTAATTATTCTATTTATAGGGGCCGTGACCCAATGTCTATATTAAGTTTTAGTGATTAATATATTTATAGGGGCCATGACCCCGTGTCTATATTAAGTTTTAGTGATTAATCTATTAATAGGGGCCATGACCCTGTGTCTATATTAAGTTTTAGTAATTATTCTATTAATAGGGGCCATGACCCCATGTCTATATTAAGTTTTAGTGATTAATCTATTTATAGGGGCCATGACCCCATGTCTATATTAAGTTTTAGTGATTAATCTATTAATAGGGGCCATGACCCCATGTCTATATAAAGTTTTAGTGACTAATCTATTTATAGGGGCCATGACCCTGTGTCTATATAAAGTTTTAGTGATTAATCTATTAATAGGGGCCATGACCCCTTGTCTATATTAAGTTTTAGTGATTAATCTATTAATAGGGGCCATGACCCCATGTCTATATTAAGTTTTAGTGATTAATCTATTTATAGGGGCCATGACCCCATGTCTATATTAAGTTTTAGTGATTAATCTATTTATAGGGGCCATGACCCCATGTTTATATTAAGTTTTAGTGATTAATCTATTTATAGGGGCCATGACCCCATGTCTATATTAAGTTTTAGTGATTAATCTATTTATAGGGGCCATGACCCCATGTCTATATTAAGTTTTAGTGATTAATCTATAAATTTATAGGGGCCATGACCCCATGTCTATATTAAGTTTTAGTAATTATTCTATTTATAGGGGCCATGACCCCATGTTTATATTAAGTTTTAGTAATTATTCTATTTATAGGGGCCATGACCCCATGTCTATATGTTTTAGTGATTAATCTATTTATAGGGGCCATGACCCCATGTCTATATGTTTTAGTGATTAATCTATTTATAGGGGCTATGACCCCATGTCTATATAAGGTTTTAGTGATTAATCTATTTATAGGGGCCGTGACCCCATGTCTATATTAAGTTTTAGTGATTAATCTATTTATAGGGGCCATGACCCATGTCTATATAAAGTTTTAGTGATTAATCTATTTATAGGGGCCGTGACCCCATGTCTATATTAAGTTTTAGTGATTATCTATTTATAGGGGCCATGACCCCATGTCTATATAAAGTTTTAGTGATTAATCTATTAATAGGGGCCATGACCCCGTGTTTATATTAAGTTTTAGTGATTAATCTATTTATAGGGGCCATGACCCCATGTCTATATTAAGTTTTAGTGATTAATCTATTTATAGGGGCCATGACCCCATGTCTATATTAAGTTTTAGTGATTAATCTATTAATAGGGGCCATGACCCCATGTCTATATGTTTTAGCGATTAATCTATTAATAGGGGCCATGACCCCGTGTCTATATTAAGTTTTAGTGATTAATCTATTTATAGGGGCCATGACCCCATGTCTATATTAAGTTTTATTGATTAATCTATTTATAGGGGCTATGACCCCATGTCTATATGTTTTAGCGATTAATCTATTAATAGGGGCCATGACCCCGTGTCTATATTAAGTTTTAGTGATTAATCTATTTATAGGGGCCATGACCCCATGTTTATATGTTTTAGTGATTAATCTATTAATAGGGGCCATGACCCCGTGTCTATATTAAGTTTTAGTGATTAATCTATTTATAGGGGCCATGACCCCATGTCTTTATTAAGTTTTAGTGATTAATCTATTTATAGGGGCCATGACCCCGTGTCTATATTAAGTTTTAGTGATTTATATATTTATAGGGGCCATGACCCCATGTCTATATTAAGTTTTAGTGATTAATCTATTTATAGGGGCCATGACCCCATGTCTATATTAAGTTTTCGTGATTAATCTATTTATAGGGGCCATGACCCCATGTCTATATGGGTTAGTGATTAATCTATTTATAGGGGCCATGACCCCATGTCTATATAAAGTTTTAGTGATTAATCTATTAATAGGGGCCATGACCCCATGTCTATATAAAGTTTTAGTGATTAATCTATTTATAGGGGCCGTGACCCCATGTCTAAATTAAGTTTTAGTGATTAATCTATTTATAGGGGCCATGACCCCATGTCTATATAAAGTTTTAGTGATTAATCTATTAATAGGGGTCATGACCCCATGTCTATATAAAGTTTTAGTGATTAATCTATTTATAGGGGCCGTGACCCCATGTCTAAATTAAGTTTTAGTGATTAATCTATTTATAGGGGCCATGACCCCATGTCTATATTAAGTTTTAGTGATTAATCTATTAGTAGGGGCCATGACCCCGTGTCTATATTAAGTTTTAGTGATTAATCTATTTATAGGGGCCATGACCCCATGTCTATATTAAGTTTTAGTGATTAATCTATTTATAGGGGCCATGACCCCATGTCTATATTAAGTTTTAGTGATTAATCTATTTATAGGGGCCATGACCCCATGTCTATATAAAGTTTTAGTGATTAATCTATTTATAGGGACCATGACCCCATGTCTATATTAAGTTTTAGTGATTAATCTATTTATAGGGATCATTACATAATTTATTTGAATTAAATGTCAATTTCTTTAAAGGCAAAGAAGAGAAGATCTAAGACAACAACAAATTGTGGAATATTCGGCTAAACTACCGAAAAGATTCAATGTAAGTTTGTTATGTAACACTCCCTCCTTTGACTGGGGGTGCCGAGTTTGTCGTAGAATTGAATTGTGGTGCGACTGAGAATCGGCACAATATATTAAGTAAATATATTGATTAACAACATGTAGTTCCAGTGAGATCCACATTTACAGCATCTTTACACCTCTTTAATCTCCTCTGTAATCGGCACGGTTCCCTAGTCCATTCACACTACATACACCTTCAGTCTCCATTCTTATCAATCTATTTATAAGACTTAACTAATAAACCAAGTTTGGCTGCTCTAGCTTTTATACTTTGTAAGAAACATTGATTTTTCTTGTAAGTCCAGAAATTTGATATTTTTACCCAAAAAATGCAGGAATCGATGACATATACTTCAGTACGTTATGACTAGTAGCAATTTAAAGGAATTGTCTCTATTTCCCCTATTGGGCCCCATCCGGGCCCTCCGATCCCTTGTGGGTCAGTCACCATTTATGCAAAATCTGTTCCCCTACCCCCAAGGATATTTCTGACCAATTTTGGTTAAAATCAGTGAAGTACTACTAGGAATTTAAAGGAAATGTTGACGGACGACTGGTGAGCTAAAAATGACATTGTTCATTCAGATCCTTAGTTTTGTTATCATCCTTAGTCTAAAGAGCTTCCTTTCCAATATTTTAGGCGCCCTGGGTGCTTATTACAGCAAATATGGTATATTTATACAATATAAGTGTAATCAGGTAACACACAAGTATATTTACACTTACACTATATAGGTGGTACCTATACACTGTATATAAGTGTCTTACACTATATAAGTACATTGTTTTTTACACGGTACTACATTGTATAGGTATTTACACTAGTGGATTTATAGATGTACATGTAATAAGTAATCTGTATTTCGGTTTGAGATAGTTTTTGTTATAAAGTTGCTGTTTTAGTAAGGTTGGATTTTGTTTTTTCAGTCAATTGATTACAAAAGTCAGTGGTGAAAGCCGAAAGCACAGATAACAGACATGGTCAGGAACACCATTCTGATGGAGGTGCCTGCTGCTTGTATACAGCACAAAATTCAAAGGCTGTCATTCTTACAGATTTTTTGGATAACTTGTTTTTCATCTGAAATTTTTGTCATTTTGCTTAACAAACTGTTAAAAATATTACTCTTTTAAAAGATACATTTTTTGTTAATTTCTTTTTATTGGGTTCCTGTGTTTCTTGATAAGGAATAATCATAAACGTTATGAAGCTCTGAAAACAATATTTATATTCAGATATTCTTTGATTTGAAACCAATTTCAAATTTTCATATTTCCATTTCATGAAAGATTTACAATGGGGAATGCAATCATGTGTGAAGATGCTTCATGGTTCCATCGTGTTTACTCGTGCACAGTATTGTTATATTTATGGACATTATAAGCTCATTCATCAACAACATCAACTTTGTATCCCCAACAATATATTCACAAAACTGACACTTGAACCAACCTGGAGCATTAATTGCCATCAGTTTTCAGTAATTAATCAGTCATGTTGGAACAGATTTGTCTTAACTCTGAAAATCTGCCCGGGACAAAGCCTCTGGAGATCCCAGTGTCATCTATGGCTATCTGTAAAGGAAGATAATTAATATTCCTAAAATTAACCAGAACAACTGTTATTTTCTAAAGATTTGTTTTCAAGGTGAAAACTGTTTTTGTAAGTAAAGAGATGGCTTAATAGTTTCCATGGATGTAAATGCCGTTGGGGATACAGCCAGGTCTGTAAAAGGACGGCTATTGTAGGGATATTTAATGTTGTACCAGTACACAAGCCAGGTACTGTCATATATATTTATTCACTTTGTATTTTTCTTTCACATGTTATATATTTTTTTGTTTATTTATTATAATTACCCATCAGTATTATTGTATGCATGCCTTTTTTAAACTCTGTTGATGTAATCGAAAATTTTATTTAAAGATAGCATTTTGGGGCTCAAAAGAATTTGAAACTAATATTTACATTTATTTGCTGTGCAAGCTATTTATTATACAGTAGCATTGTTGGTTATCAAAATAAAGATATTTACATCATAATCAATAAAGTGTAATTCATGTTTTTTTAAAAAAAAAAATTGTTTTTGGTCATTTTTACAATGCCTATCCTGGAGGTACAGTCCTAATTATGTTTAAGTAAGGATAATAATATAATGTCTTTATATTTTTTTTTTTTTTAAATCTATTTATCAAATTATGTTGTTTTTCGTCAATGTGTGTCAATAAATTGGTTTATTGGTGAAATTTGTTTCCGTTTCATTTGTGCTTTTGTACGGCAAACACGTGTTAAACAGTTCACTTACTATATTATAACTAAAAGTTTAATTACAACAAATGCAATTTTCTACTGAAAAGTTGTCATGCTTTCTAAAACAGCTTTATCAAAAACTGGTCCAGTCTGCTTACCGTCTCTATGGACTGTTTGTAGAGAGTGCCAATATTTATCTACTGTTGTGTTAAAGTCCAAGGACGATAAAGGGGATCCACCATTCATGGAATTTGAAGAGTTTGAAACCATTTCTGGTAATGTTGCTGAAAGCTTAACCACACCAAAAATGTGGGAGTTTTCTTGGATGTTGCTGATCTAGACAGGCTGCATTTCTTGATAGATTTACACTCCACTTCATCCAAGTGTTCACAAAGATGATGTAACACACAAACATGCTGCAACTTTTAAATTTAATAATAGATAGAGTATGCTGAAAAATTAATTAAACTGCATCATACAGCTGTTTCGTCCTCCTAGGACTCTTCAGTGATGCTAGGGGCCAAAAGGTGGGAATCCAAAATTTCTAAACTAATGTAGAAGCAGAAGGGTCAGGTGAGTAAAACCCCTTTAATTTATGAATTTAGAAGTAAAATTAAACTAGTTCATTTAGTTTCATAACTAGTTTCATAGAAACATCATCTCTTGCACAAGTTTACATTTTAATCTTCTGCAGTCATAAACAAGGTTACCATTACTATAATTGATAGAATTTATTATACCCCGCCGTAATGTTAGGGGGGTATACTGGAAACAGTCTGTCGTTTGTCTGTCTGGAAAAACCTACGGACCGATTTCAATGAAACTACACAGGAATGTTAGGGAGCATATATATGTAGATGTGTATGCAGGGTTTTATCTTCTGAAATTTGGTTGCCATGGTAGTTTTTTTGGGGTGATATTTGGTCCAGACAACTCCTCAGAAACCTGGATACATTGGTATCTAGGTAATCATGGTAAACTATTTTCCAAAAAGATTTCATGGACAGGGACATAATAAATTAAAGTTTGGTTAATGGGTGGGTAGTTCAACTGTTTTCCAGTTCAACTAAGAAACTAGATCCCTTCGATTGTGTTCGTCTCTTTATGCCAAGCAATGATTTATATTGTTGAAAGATGGGGATCACAAGTTAAACCGGTATTGATTTACTTACCTCTATTTCCCTGTTTGGGCCCCGCAACTATGGCCCCAGGCGGATCAGTCACCATTTATGCAAAATATGTTCCCCTTCCACAAAGGATGTTTCTGACCAAATGGGGTTAAAATCCATTTATAACTAATGACTAGTAGTATCATTTAAAGGATTACCTATTTCCCCTATTGAGCCCCACCCCTCTGGCCCCTTAGGGGTCAGAGTCGCCAATTATGCAAAATCTGTTCCTCTTCCCCAAGGAATGTTTCTGCTAAAATTTGGTCAAAATCCATTAATAACTTTATGACTAGTAGCAATTAAAAGGAATTATCTCCCCTATTGGGCCCTGGCCCAAGGTGTTCCCTCTTTATGCCTTTGGGCAAGGTGAGCTAAAATCAGTTTCTATTAGATAATTGGAGTTTGCTTTTGCTGATCTAACTCCAGCTGGGTGCAGTGCTTCGTTTCTAGGGATTCCTTTTCATGTTCAAAGGTCAATGTCACTGCTACTATAAATAGAAAATCTATTTCCAGTTTCCTTTGGACAAATCAACCCCAAACTTCATATAGTGATTACTGGTATGAAAAGTTCTGAACAAACACTTAACATTTATTATACCAAGTAAAACATCAGGAATTTTTTTCCGTGGAAAGTGTGTGTCATGAAACACTTTCACATCATAATCTGCAAATTTATTCATTGCATAGGGATCCATCAAGCAAATTATACCAATTAAACTTAGAATTGATATTAATGATTATCCATAGCTTGTTCCTCAAAACTCATCCACTTACACAGAATTCCTGTTGTTGGAGTTGGCCCAGACAAATACTCCTTAACCAGTGAACCGACTTCAATGAACCTACACAGGAACGCTAGGGTCCATGTGTCTGCAAAGGCATCCAGATTATTTTATCCAGACATTTTGGTTGCCGTGGTAACCAAGTCACTATACATAATACAAGTATTTATTGCAAAGGATGAGGGTGGGTGGTATTAGTTAGCCATTGACTTACAGTTTTAGTTATGTTACGCCTTAATGAAAAGTTGACAGACGCTTCACCATGGCATAAGCTCATCACTTGCCCTTCGGATCAGATGACATAATAAATTTTATTTCAGGGTTTGATACAGAAACCAGTATTGTGTTGATAAACAGGAGAATTAACACACAACTACCTGGGCAAGACAAATTCAATTTATTCATACATTCAGTTGAACATCGACAATTCAAGTCTGATCAAATGCAGAATACCCGGTTGTTGTACACATATATTCCGAAGTAACACTCTGGATAAACAGCATGCTGCTGGTCATACTATAGCACTGAATTCTTCAGAACACAACAATCCTCAGAAATACACCACATGTAGTGGTCAAATAGTGTGGACAACATCCTCAGAAATACACCACATGTAGTGGTCAAATAGTGTGGACAACATCCTCAGAAATACACCACATGTAGTGGTCAAATAGTCTTTGTGTGCCATTACACTATCCTGGTGTTGGTCATTGGTCAGTTTCCTGTTGGAGTGTGTCGGTGGTTCCCTGCTGTACCAGTTGGTCAAGGTTGGTGGCTAAAGTCTGTTGATGCGTGTCCAGTAGGGTGGATGTGCGGCCCCCGGCAGCCAGGTTTAGGATGCTGCATAGTTCCCCTCTCACCTCTTCTATTGGGGGCAACTTGGCATAGTTGAGTAAGCCTTGTTTGGTGAACAGTTTTCTGTCTACTAGTCCCCCTGAATACAACAACGAGGAACAGTTAACTCTGAATAATTATCTAAACAAAGAGACAGGAAATCCTATAAGATGACAGAACCATCCTATCTCTCCATCTACACCCTGATATTTTATTGGTACAGTGTACCTGAGTCTACAATCGTCATTATCTTATCTTACTTAATGTATATATACCTCTTGCAAAAGTAAACTCATTGAAAGAAAGAAAAGATTAAATGTTCATAAAAAATGCCAAGTTAAATAACAATATCTTTTATCAAACAATGTTCTTTAAAAGAGAGATCTTGACACCATCATCAGGGTTTTCCCTGATGCACAAAAACCTGCATTTTGACTCCTAAAATTGTCAAAGGACTCCCAAAATTGATGAAGTTTTACTATATATTATTTGTGATGGGAGTCCCAGGACTCCTAAATTGATTAAATTTGAGGGTCCCAGGGAAAACCCTGCACCATCATACAATCGTCATTAGGTCCGTTAGTTCCATCTTTTCCCTTCTTTGTTGAATTGTTAACAGCAAATGCACCGTGAGGTAACCATTTAGTTTATCATAACAACTCTTAAAAGTAAACATGAACAAGAGGCCAAATGGGCCTGAAATGCTCACCTGCTATTAATCTTAACATTTTTTCATCTTAAAAGTAAAACTTCAGTGTCTGATATCATAATAATTCAGTAACAGACTTTGATATATCACACCTGTTAAGTGACCTTGAAAGTGAACAAAGTCAATAATCTCACCAAACACTGTAGACCTTGAGGTAACCATACAACAAGACTAATATCAGAACCTTGGACATTTAGTTCTACAAATGGTAAACCAAGTGAACCTAACATCAGTAAGAATGGTATACCTACCCAACATAAGTAATAATGGTATACCTACCCAACATCAGTAAGAATGGTAAACCTACCCAACATCAGTAGAATGGTAAACCAAGTGAACCCAACATCAGTAAGAATGGTATACCTACCCAACATCAGTAAGAATGGTAAACCTACCCAACATCAGTAAGAATGGTAAACCAAGTGAACCCAACATCAGTAAGAATGGTAAACCAAGTGAACCTAACATCAGTAAGAATGGTATACATACCCAACATCAGTAAGAATGGTATAACTACCTAACATCAGTAAGAATGGTAAACCAAGTGAACCCAACATCAGTAAGAATGGTAAACCTACCCAACATCAGTAAGAATGGTAAACCAAGTGAACCTAACATCAGTAAGAATGGTAAACCAAGTGAACCTAACATCAGTAAGAATGGTATACCTACCCAACATCAGTAAGAATGGTAAACCTACCCAACATCAGTAAGAATGGTATACCTACCCAACATCAGTAAGAATGGTATACCTACCCAACATCAGTAAGAATGGTAAACCTACCCAACATCAGTAGAATGGTAAACCAAGTGAACCCAACATCAGTAAGAATGGTATACCTACCCAACATCAGTAGGAATGGTAAACCAAGTGAACCCAACATCAGTAAGAATGGTAAACCAAGTGAACCTAACATCAGTAAGAATGGTAAACCAAGTGAACCTAACATCAGTAAGAATGGTATACATACCCAACATCAGTAAGAATGGTATAACTACCTAACATCAGTAAGAATGGTAAACCAAGTGAACCCAACATCAGTAAGAATGGTATACCTACCCAACATCAGTAAGAATGGTAAACCAAGTGAACCTAACATCAGTAAGAATGGTATACCTACCCAACATCAGTAAGAATGGTAAACCTACCCAACATCAGTAAGAATGGTATACTTACCCAACATCAGTAAGAATGGTAAACCTACCCAACATCAGTAAGAATGGTAAACCTACCCATCATCAGTAAGAATGGTAAACCTACCCAACATCAGTAAGAATGGTAAACCTACCCAACATCAGTAAGAATGGTATACCTACCCAACATCAGTAAGAATGGTAAACCTACCCAACATCAGTAAGAATGGTATACCTACCCAACATCAGTAAGAATGGTATACCTACCCAACATCAGTAAGAATGGTAAACCTACCCAACATCAGTAGAATGGTAAACCAAGTGAACCCAACATCAGTAAGAATGGTATACCTACCCAACATCAGTAAGAATGGTAAACCTACCCAACATCAGTAAGAATGGTAAACCAAGTGAACCCAACATCAGTAAGAATGGTAAACCAAGTGAACCTAACATCAGTAAGAATGGTAAACCAAGTGAACCTAACATCAGTAAGAATGGTATACATACCCAACATCAGTAAGAATGGTATAACTACCTAACATCAGTAAGAATGGTAAACCAAGTGAACCCAACATCAGTAAGAATGGTATACATACCCAACATCAGTAAGAATGGTATACCTACCCAACATCAGTAAGAATGGTATACCTACCCAACATCAGTAAGAATGGTATACCTACCCAACATACGTAAGAATGGTAAACCTACCCAACATCAGTAAGAATGGTATACCTACCCAACATCAGTAAGAATGGTATACCTACCCAACATCAGTAAGAATGGTATACCTACCCAACATCAGTAAGAATGTTATACCTACCCAACATCAGTAAGAATGGTAAACCTACCCAACATCAGTAAGAATGGTATACCTACCCAACATCAGTAAGAATGGTATACCTACCCAACATCAGTAAGAATGGTAAACCTACCCAACATCAGTAAGAATGATAAACCTACCCAACATCAGTTAGAATGATAAACCTACCCAACATCAGTTAGAATGGTAAACCAAGTGAACCCAACATCAGTAAGAATGGTAAACCTACCCAACATCAGTAAGAATGGTATACCTACCCAACATCAGTAAGAATGGTAAACCAAGTGAACCCAACATCAGTAAGAATGGTATACCGACCCAACATCAGTAAGAATGGTAAACCAAGTGAACCCAACATCAGTAAGAATGGTATACCTACCCAACATCAGTAAGAATGGTATTCCTACCCAACATCAGTAAGAATGGTATACCTACCCAACACCAGTAAGAATGGTATACTTACCCAACATCAGTAAGAATGGTATACCTACCCAACATCAGTAAGAATGGTAAACCAAGTGAACCCAACATCAGGAAGAATGGTATACCTACCCAACATCAGTAAGAATGGTAAACCAAGTGAACCCAACATCAGTAAGAATGGTATACCTACCCAACATCAGTAAGAATGGTATACCTACCCAACATCAGTAAGAATGGTATACCTACCCAACATCAGTAAGAATGGTATACCTACCCAACATCAGTAAGAATGGTAAACCTACCCAACATCAGTAAGAATGGTATACCTACCCAACATCAGTAAGAATGGTATACCTACCCAACATCAGTAAGAATGGTATACCTACCCAACATCAGTAAGAATGTTATACCTACCCAACATCAGTAAGAATGGTAAACCTACCCAACATCAGTAAGAATGGTATACCTACCCAACATCAGTAAGAATGGTATACCTACCCAACATCAGTAAGAATGGTAAACCTACCCAACATCAGTAAGAATGATAAACCTACCCAACATCAGTTAGAATGATAAACCTACCCAACATCAGTTAGAATGGTAAACCAAGTGAACCCAACATCAGTAAGAATGGTAAACCTACCCAACATCAGTAAGAATGGTATACCTACCCAACATCAGTAAGAATGGTAAACCAAGTGAACCCAACATCAGTAAGAATGGTATACCGACCCAACATCAGTAAGAATGGTAAACCTACCCAACATCAGTAAGAATGGTAAACCAAGTGAACCCAACATCAGTAAGAATGGTATACCTACCCAACACCAGTAAGAATGGTATACTTACCCAACATCAGTAAGAATGGTATACCTACCCAACATCAGTAAGAATGGTAAACCAAGTGAACCCAACATCAGGAAGAATGGTATACCTACCCAAAATCAGTAAGAATGGTAAACCAAGTGAACCCAACATCAGTAAGAATGGTATACCTACCCAACATCAGTAAGAATGGTATACCTACCCAACATCAGTAAGAATGGTAAACCAACCCAACACCAGTAAGAATGGTATACCTACCCAACATCAGTAAGAATGGTAAACCTACCCAACATCAGTAAGAATGGTATACCTACCCAACATCAGTAAGAATGGTATAACTACCTTACATCAGTAAGAATGGTAAACCAAGTGAACCAAACATCAGTAAGAATGGTATGCCTACCCAACATCAGTAAGAATGGTATACCTACCCAACATCAGTAAGAATGGTAAACCAAGTGAACCCAACATCAGTAAGAATGGTAAACCAAGTGAACCAAACATCAGTAAGAATGGTAAACCTACCCAACATCAGTAAGAATGGTAAACCTACCCAACATCAGTAAGAATGGTAAACCAAGTGAACCCAACATCAGTAAGAATGGTAAACCAAGTCAACCTAACATCAGTAAGAATGGTATACATACCCAACATCAGTAAGAATGGTATAACTACCTAACATCAGTAAGAATGGTAAACCAAGTGAACCCAACATCAGTAAGAATGGTAAACCTACCCAACATCAGTAAGAATGGTAAACCAAGTGAACCTAACATCAGTAAGAATGGTAAACCAAGTGAACCTAACATCAGTAAGAATGGTATACCTACCCAACATCAGTAAGAATGGTAAACCTACCCAACATCAGTAAGAATGGTATACCTACCCAACATCAGTAAGAATGGTAAACCTACCCAACATCAGTAGAATGGTAAACCAAGTGAACCCAACATCAGTAGGAATGGTATACCTACCCAACATCAGTAAGAATGGTAAACCTACCCAACATCAGTAAGAATGGTAAACCAAGTGAACCCAACATCAGTAAGAATGGTAAACCAAGTGAACCTAACATCAGTAAGAATGGTAAACCAAGTGAACCTAACATCAGTAAGAATGGTATACATACCCAACATCAGTAAGAATGGTATAACTACCTAACATCAGTAAGAATGGTAAACCAAGTGAACCCAACATCAGTAAGAATGGTATACCTACCCAACATCAGTAAGAATGGTAAACCAAGTGAACCTAACATCAGTAAGAATGGTAAACCAAGTGAACCTAACATCAGTAAGAATGGTATACCTACCCAACATCAGTAAGAATGGTAAACCTACCCAACATCAGTAAGAATGGTATACTTACCCAACATCAGTAAGAATGGTAAACCTACCCAACATCAGTAAGAATGGTAAACCTACCCATCATCAGTAAGAATGGTAAACCTACCCAACATCAGTAAGAATGGTAAACCTACCCAACATCAGTAAGAATGGTATACCTACCCAACATCAGTGAGAATGGTATACCTACCCAACATCAGTAAGAATGGTAAACCTACCCAACATCAGTAAGAATGATAAACCTACCCAACATCAGTTAGAATGGTAAACCAAGTGAACCCAACATCAGTAAGAATGGTAAACCAAGTGAACCCAACATCAGTAAGAATGGTAAACCTACCCAACATCAGTAAGAATGGTATACCTACCCAACATCAGTAAGAATGGTAAACCAAGTGAACCCAACATCAGTAAGAATGGTATACCGACCCAACATCAGTAAGAATGGTAAACCTACCCAACATCAGTAAGAATGGTAAACCAAGTGAACCCAACATCAGTAAGAATGGTATACCTACCCAACACCAGTAAGAATGGTATACTTACCCAACATCAGTAAGAATGGTATACCTACCCAACATCAGTAAGAATGGTAAACCAAGTGAACCCAACATCAGGAAGAATGGTATACCTACCCAACATCAGTAAGAATGGTAAACCAAGTGAACCCAACATCAGTAAGAATGGTATACCTACCCAACATCAGTAAGAATGGTATACCTACCCAACATCAGTAAGAATGGTAAACCAACCCAACACCAGTAAGAATGGTATACCTACCCAACATCAGTAAGAATGGTAAACCTACCCAACATCAGTAAGAATGGTATACCTACCCAACATCAGTAAGAATGGTATACCTACCTTACATCAGTAATAATGGTAAACCAAGTGAACCAAACATCAGTAAGAATGGTATGCCTACCCAACATCAGTAAGAATGGTATACCTACCCAACATCAGTAAGAATGGTAAACCAAGTGAACCAAACATCAGTAAGAATGGTATACCTACCCAACATCAGTAAGAATGGTAAACCAAGTGAACCCAACATCAGTAAGAATGGTAAACCAAGTGAACCAAACATCAGTAAGAATGGTAAACCTACCCAACATCAGTAAGAATGGTAAACCTACCCAACATCAGTAAGAATGGTATACCTACCCAACACCAGTGAGAATGGTATACCTACCCAACATCAGTAAGAATGGTAAACCTACCCAACATCAGTAAGAATGGTAAACCTACCCAACATCAGTAAGAATGGTAAACCTACCCAACATCAGTAAGAATGGTAAACCTACCCAACATCAGTAAGAATGGTAAACCTACCCAACATCAGTAAGAATGGTAAACCTACCCAACATCAGTAAGAATGGTATACCTACCCAACATCAGTGAGAATGGTATACCTACCCAACATCAGTAAGAATGGTATACCTACCCAACATCAGTAAGAATGGTAAACCTACCCAACATCAGTAAGAATGATAAACCTACCCAACATCAGTTAGAATGGTAAACCAAGTGAACCCAACATCAGTAAGAATGGTAAACCAAGTGAACCCAACATCAGTAAGAATGGTAAACCTACCCAACATCAGTAAGAATGGTATACCTACCCAACATCAGTAAGAATGGTAAACCAAGTGAACCCAACATCAGTAAGAATGGTATACCGACCCAACATCAGTAAGAATGGTAAACCTACCCAACATCAGTAAGAATGGTAAACCAAGTGAACCCAACATCAGTTAGAATGGTATACCTACCCAACACCAGTAAGAATGGTATACTTACCCAACATCAGTAAGAATGGTATACCTACCCAACATCAGTAAGAATGGTAAACCAAGTGAACCCAACATCAGGAAGAATGGTATACCTACCCAACATCAGTAAGAATGGTAAACCAAGTGAACCCAACATCAGTAAGAATGGTATACCTACCCAACATCAGTAAGAATGGTATACCTACCCAACATCAGTAAGAATGGTAAACCAACCCAACACCAGTAAGAATGGTATACCTACCCAACATCAGTAAGAATGGTAAACCTACCCAACATCAGTAAGAATGGTATACCTACCCAACATCAGTAAGAATGGTAAACCAAGTGAACCAAACATCAGTAAGAATGGTATGCCTACCCAACATCAGTAAGAATGGTATACCTACCCAACATCAGTAAGAATGGTAAACCAAGTGAACCCAACATCAGTAAGAATGGTATACCTACCCAACATCAGTAAGAATGGTAAACCAAGTGAACCCAACATCAGTAAGAATGGTAAACCAAGTGAACCAAACATCAGTAAGAATGGTAAACCTACCCAACATCAGTAAGAATGGTAAACCTACCCAACATCAGTAAGAATGGTATACCTACCCAACACCAGTGAGAATGGTATACCTACCCAACATCAGTAAGAATGGTAAACCTACCCAACATCAGTAAGAATGGTAAACCGACCCAACATCAGTAAGAATGGTAAACCTACCCAACATCAGTAAGAATGGTAAACCTACCCAACATCAGTAAGAATGGTAAACCTACCCAACATCAGTAAGAATGGTAAACCTACCTAACATCAGTAAGAATGGTATACCTACCCAACACCAGTAAGAATGTTATACTTACCCAACATCAGTAAGAATGGTATACCTACCCAACATCAGTAAGAATGGTAAACCTACCCAACATCAGTAAGAATGGTAAACCTACCCAACATCAGTAAGAATGGTATACCTACCCAACATCAGTAAGAATGGTAAACCTACCCAACATCAGTAAGAATGGTATATCTACCCAACATCAGTAAAAATGGTATACCTACCCAATATCAGTAAGAATGGTATACCTACCCAACATCAGTAAGAATGGTAAACCTACCCAACATCAGTAAGAATGGTATACCTACCCAACATCAGTAAGAATGGTATACCTACCCAACATCAGTAAGAATGGTATACCTACCTTACATCAGTAAGAATGGTAAACCAAGTGAACCAAACATCAGTAAGAATGGTATACCTACTCAACATCAGTAAGAATGGTATACCTACCCAACATCAGTAAGAATGGTAAACCTACCTAACATCAGTAAGAATGGTAAACCAAGTGAACCCAACATCAGTAAGAATGGTATACATACCCAACATCAGTAAGAATGGTATACCTACCCAACATCAGTAAGAATGGTATACCTACCCAACATCAGTAAGAATGGTATACCTACCCAACATCAGTAAGAATGGTATACCTACCCAACATCAGTAAGAATGGTAAACCTACCCAACATCAGTAAGAATGGTATACCTACCCAACATCAGTAAGAATGTTATACCTACCCAACATCAGTAAGAATGGTAAACCTACCCAACATCAGTAAGAATGGTATACCTACCCAACATCAGTAAGAATGGTATACCTACCCAACATCAGTAAGAATGGTAAACCTACCCAACATCAGTAAGAATGATAAACCTACCCAACATCAGTTAGAATGATAAACCTACCCAACATCAGTTAGAATGGTAAACCAAGTGAACCCAACATCAGTAAGAATGGTAAACCTACCCAACATCAGTAAGAATGGTATACCTACCCAACATCAGTAAGAATGGTATACCTACCCAACATCAGTAAGAATGGTAAACCTACCGAACATCAGTAAGAATGGTATACCTACCCAACATCAGTAAGAATGGTATACCTACCCAACATCAGTAAGAATGGTATACCTACCCAACATCAGTAAGAATGGTATACCTACCCAACATCAGTAAGAATGGTAATTTCTTGAGATCCCTAACGAGTGATGCTACAGTCTGCTCCTCAGAGACAATGAAGACGTTTTGTCCTTGGAACCACGGCTTCATACTTTCTAATTCTGTCCCAGTGACAGCCATCCTGTAAACAAAAAAACTTCAGGTATAATAACAGGGGAACATTTTGGTGTTCTATATGTACACACTGAGATGTATGGTATACAGAGCAGATAGATAGCAGTGATTCAGCCAATAACAGAACAGTTTTAGTTGCAGGGTTGTAAACAGTTAGCCGGCTGATGGGTTTAAAGGATAGAATACGATGAAAGAATAGTTGGACATTGGTGTAAGCCAGGTACAGTGTACCCTCGACCAATCGCCACCCGAATCTACTGCCATCCTCGCATACCGCCATCTAAATCTCTAGAACGGATTTCCCTTCTATATAATTCCCTCTTTAAGTTCGCCACTCTAGCATATCGCCATCCGCCACACCCTTTAAAATACAAATGCCCGAATTGTTATACATTTCCCTGGACGATAATGCCATATCGTTCTGTTTTTGGAGATCGAGAAAATCTTTAGTGTTCCATTTGGAATGGCATGCGACAAAAGCAGACCAACAACTATTTTCAGATATAAATTTGTGCCAATATAGATCTATATGACGATATAATACTAAACTTGGTTTTAATAAAATGTTGGAAAGCAATCTATTATGCAATTTAATTCATGGTAATAATTTTTATAATTCAATAATATCGCCACCCACTAGGGCTGGGACGAATCACACTTTCCTCGAATCGATTCGAGTTCGAATCACAGCTTCTCGGTTCGAATATTTTCGAATCGAATCAAAAACATGTGGTCATTAGTTATAAATCCTTTATTTTGGATGTTTTTGTCAGCAATTCATTAATAACAACACTAATAATATACAACAAAATGAAATACCTTTAATGAAGGCTCAAAAAACAAAATAATAATAAACAGGAACATTGCATAGCAAAATTAAAAAAAGTTTTATATTTGGCAGGTTGAGGGATTTGGCAATATAGAATTCTTAGACTGTCTTAGCAGAGATAAATGTCCACTTATAAGATTAAATTGTCTTGGCTCTTTATTTAAACACATAGTTCTTCTTCAAAAATATCAGTCTATCCACCTGATCTGAAGACAAACAAGACCTCTGAGCTGTTACCAGATCACCAGCTGTAGAAAATATTCTCTCACTAGCCACCGATGTTGCAGGTATGCAAAGGTTTTGTTTTGCTAGATTTGAAAGTAAAGGATATTTGTCTTCATTTTTCTTCCACCATTCCAGTGGATCACTTTCAAGGGAAATACTGCCCTCGGCTTTGTAATTTGTAATTTCCCTATCAATCCTAACTTCCAATGATTTTGCTTGTTCAACTTTTGTAACAAATATCTCCCCAAATAAGTCGGAAAATGCTGATGGTTTTCTCTTCTTTTCAGGTGGCTGTTCAGCAGATTCTGAGGGTTGGTTTGGTGTCCCATCTGTTCCAACTGAGTTGACTTCATCTGGTTCCAAATAAATATTAGGCAATGGTGGGTCAGCAGTGCTGGTGCCTGGAGTCTCATCATCTTTCTCAATCTTCACCCGGACAGTCTGATTAAATAGTTTAATAAATAAACTTTAATAAAAATATGTACTTCTAGAAATAGACTGACTTACTCATTGCTAACAGAAACAAAACATCTTAATTAAATATCAAAACTAAATTTTGAATTTTAAAATTATTTATAATTAATTCAAGTCTTTTACCATAACTAAAGAATGTAGTGTAATTTCTACAAAAATCTTAATTCTACATAGTACAAACCTCATAACTAACAGCTGCTTTCATAGATAAAGATGAAAAAACTTCCCGTCTTTGACTGTCATCAATATATGGCATCTTTTTGAATCTTGGATCTAGGCAAGAGCTTTCTAACAGCAACTTCAAAGTGGCTTCATCACTATATCTGAAATTAAATGATTTTGATTTTGAATGAATTGGTTTTGAAATATGAAACATGTTTATGATTGATTGTATGTAAGTTTTTGAAAATAAAACAAAATCACAAAACTTATAATTAACTTGTGGACTTTTCAGAATAAAGATTATGTTTGAAATGTTACAGGTCTACGAATTTGTTATTTTTAATTCAAATTTTTTTTTATATTGCTACAATTAAATCAAACAGCCAATACATGTTCAATGTACCCACCTTGGTGTCAGATCTTTGGCTATTGCTTCCTTTACTGAAGTAACTAGAGCACTGTCACTGTCCTTCACTTGCAACTGTATCAACAGCATCTCTTTCAGAGGATGAATGAGAGATATTGTGGGGGATTTTTCACTGCACAGTAATGTTGTTGCATTTTTCATTGGTCCAAGAGTTTCAATCACACCCTCAGCATTAGCTAGGTCATCTTCAGAAAGAGTGTAGATTTCCTTCGCATTTTTCTTTATCTCCTTCATCTGAAGTGTAGCTTCAATGGCAGTATTTTGTTCAATAAATCGAGTGACCATGTCGTATGTTGAATTCCAACGTGTGGATACATCTTGGATTAACTTGTGCCTAGGTAACTCTAGGATTGACTGCTTTGTATGCAAAATGGCAGTTGTACTTTTATGAAAGAATGACACTACTCTCCTTATGCGGCCAAGAAATCTCTCCATTTGATGTACTTTTAACCCCCTTTGCGTTGCTAAATTCAAGGTATGTGCTACACATCGAATATGTGGGAACAATGTTTGCTGCATTATCAGTTGTTAATGATGGCATTTTATCTCCACGTTTTAAGTCCCACTCACTCACTGAAGTTCTGCACTAAGATTCTCAGCAGTATGGGATTCTATGCAGTATTGCAGTATCTGTGCTGTAGCATTCAAGTGAGGTGGCAGTATAAAAGATGCCGTTGGAAACACAGTCTCGCTACTAACAGAACACAATTCATCTCCTGCATACAAGCATACATACACACACATAGAGAAAATTAGCCAGGTGGTATAGGACAAGAAGTTAGCGCCTGATAAGGCAGCTCCTGCAAACTCCTCAGAATTGTATATGACAAAATTGTATGTGTTAATTGTACAGAAATTGTATATCTTAGATACAATACTATCTATGTACTTAAAGCACTTTAGAGTGGCTTATGCTAGCTAGATAGGGCGCTATATCAAATGTTGTATATTTATTTTATTTGTTTAATTGACCTTTGGGAGAAAAAAAATTAATGAAGAATGTGGAACACATTCAAATAGTGGTAAAAAATCATCCCAAGTCTCATATCTATCTACTAGTCTACAACAGGCTACAAAGGACAGGATCCTAGTGGGCCGTGGCCCAAGTCTCGTATCTATCTACTCTACTACAACAGGCTACAAAGGACAGGAGCCTAGTGGGCCATGGCCCAAGTCTTGTATCTATCTACTACAACAGGCTACAAAGGACAGGAGCCTAGTGGGCCGTGGCCCAAGTCTCTATCTATCTACGTCAACAGGCTACAAAGGACAGGACCCTACTGGGCCATGGCCCAAGTCTCGTATCTATCTACTACAACAGGCTACAAAGGACAGGACCCTACTGGGCCGTGGCCCAAGTCTCGTATCTATCTACTACAACAGGCTACAAAGGACAGGACCCTACTGGGCCGTGGCCCAAGTCTCGTATCTATCAACTACAACAGGCTACAAAGGACAGGACCTAGTGGGCCGTGGCCCAAGTCTCGTATCTATCTACTACAACAGGCTACAAAGGACAGGACCCTAGTAGGCCGTGGCCCAAGTCTCGTATCTATCTACTACAACAGGCTACAAAGGACAGGACCCTACTGGGCCGTGGCCCAAGTCTTGTATCTATCTACTACAACAGGCTACAAAGGACAGGATCCTAGTGGGCCGTGGCCCAGTGTCTCGTATCTATCTACTACAACAGGCTACGAAGGACAGGAGCCTAGTGGGCCATGGCCCAAGTCTCGTATCTATCTACTCTACTACAACAGGCTACAAAGGACAGGAGCCTAGTGGGCCGTGGCCCAAGTCTCGTATCTATCTACTACAACAGGCTACAAAGGACAGGACCCTACTGGGCCGTGGTCCAAGTCTCGTATCTACTCTTCTACAACAGGCTACAAAGGACAGGACCCTAGTGGGCCGTGGCCCAAGTCTCGTATCTATCTACTACAACAGGCTACAAAGGACAGGACACTAGTGGGCCGTGGCCCAAGTCTCGTATCTATCTACTAGTCTACAACAGGCTACAAAGGACAGGACCCTAGTGGGCCGTGGCCCAAGTCTCGTATCTATCTACTACAACAGGCTACAAAGGACAGGACCCTACTGGGCCGTGGCCCAAGTCTCGTATCTATCTACTACAACAGGCTACAAAGGACAGGACCTAGTGGGCCTCGGCCCAAGTCTCGTATCTATCTACTACAACAGGCTACAAAGGACAGGAGCCTAGTGGGCCGTGGCCAAAGTATCGTATCTATCTACTACAACAGGCTACAAAGGACAGGACCCTACTGGGCCGTGGCCCAAGTCTGGTATCTACTCTTCTACAACAGGCTACAAAGGACAGGACCCTAGTGGGCCGTGGCCCAAGTCTCGTATCTATCTACTACAACAGGCTACAAAGGACAGGACCCTACTGGGCCGTGGCCCAAGTCTCGTATCTACTCTTCTACAACAGGCTACAAAGGACAGGACCCTAGTGGGCCGTGGCCCAAGTCTCGTATCTATCTACTACAACAGGCTACAAAGGACAGGACCCTAGTGGGCCATGGCCCAAGTCTTGTATCTATCTACTAGTCTACAACAGGCTACAAAGGACAGGACCCTAGTGGGCCGTGGCCCAAGTCTCGTATCTATCTACTACAACAGGCTACAAAGGACAGGACCCTACTGGGCCGTGGCCCAAGTCTTGTATCTACTCTTCTACAACAGGCTACAAAGGACAGGACCCTACTGGGCCGTGGCCCAAGTCTCGTATCTATCTACTACAACAGGCTACAAAGGACAGGACCCTACTGGGCCGTGGCCCAAGTCTCGTATCTACTCTTCTACAACAGGCTACAAAGGACAGGACCCTAGTGGGCCGTGGCCCAAGTCTCGTATCTATCTACTACAACAGGCTACAAAGGACAGGACCCTAGTGGGCCATGGCCCAAGTCTTGTATCTATCTACTAGTATACAACAGGCTACAAAGGACAGGACCCTAGTGGGCCGTGGCCCAAGTCTCGTATCTATCTACTACAACAGGCTACAAAGGACAGGACCCTACTGGGCCGTGGCCCAAGTCTTGTATCTACTCTTCTACAACAGGCTACAAAGGACAGGACCCTACTGGGCCGTGGCCCAAGTCTCGTATCTATCTACTACAACAGGCTACAAAGGACAGGACCCTACTGGGCCGTGGCCCAAGTCTCGTATCTACTCTTCTACAACAGGCTACAAAGGACAGGACCCTAGTGGGCCGTGGCCCAAGTCTCGTATCTATCTACTACAACAGGCTACAAAGGACAGGACCCTAGTGGGCCATGGCCCAAGTCTTGTATCTATCTACTAGTCTACAACAGGCTACAAAAGACAGGACCCTAGTGGGCCGTGGCCCAAGTCTCGTATCTATCTACTACAACAGGCTACAAAGGACAGGACCCTAGTGGGCCGTGGCCCAAGTCTCGTATCTATCTACTACAACAGGCTACAAAGGACAGGACCCTAGTGGGCCATGGCCCAAGTCTTGTATCTATCTACTAGTCTACAACAGGCTACAAAAGACAGGACCCTAGTGGGCCGTGGCCCAAGTCTCGTATCTATCTACTACAACAAGCTACAAAGGCCAGAACCCTGAGTGGGCCATGGCCAAAGAGTATTCTAGCTGACATCCACTCAGGATCCTAATGGACCATAGCCCAAGAGTATTCTAGCTGACATCCACTCAGGATCCTAAAGGGCCATGGCCCAAGAGTATTCTAGTTAACATCCACTCAGAACCTTAATGGGCCATGGTCTAAGAGTATTCTAGCTGACATCCACTCAGGTCATTCAGCTGTACATGTAGTTTTAAAAGTTGGTGGACAGACAGACGCTCCAGCCAAAACCTCCAGGACGACAAAAGGCCTGATGGTCCTGTATATCACTTACCGTGCATATTTATTGCTGTATACTTTAAGCTTCATCCCTGATTTGTGGAGCAATGCTTTTGCCTTGGCTATGTCAATAGCTGGACTGGGAAGATTCTGACATACTACAATCATCTTGTTCTCCTGAAACATCCGCTCACAGCCACGATAGATAAACTCCTCTGCAGTGCCCATCACATTACCAACTCCCTGTAAAATACAGCAATTCATATGAAGGTCCCAATATCAACCCCCTGTAAAATACAGCAATTCACATGTAGGTCCCATTATCAACCCCTTGTAAAATACAGCAATACACATGTAGGTCCCATTATCAACCCCTTGTAAAATACAGCAATTCACATGTAGGTCCCATTATCAACCCCCTGTAAAATACAGCAATACACATGTAGGTCCCAATATCAACCCCCTGTAAAATACAGCAATTCACATGTAGGTCCCATTATCAACCCCTTGTAAAATACAGCAATTCACATGTAGGTCCCAATATCAACCCCCTGTAAAATACAGCAATTCACATGTAGGTCCCAATATCAACCCCCTGTAAAATACAGCAATTCACATGTAGGTCCCAATATCAACCCCCTGTAAAATACAGCAATACACATGTACTGGTCCCAATATCAACCCCCTGTAAAATACAGCAATACACATGTACTGGTCCCAATATCAACCCCCTGTAAAACACAGCAATTCACATGTACTGGTCCCAATATCAACCCCCTGTAAAATACAGCAATTCACATGTAGGTCCCAATATCAACCCCCTGTAAAATACAGCAATACACATGTAGGTCCCAATATCAACCCCCTGTAAAATACAGCAATTCATATGTAGGTCCTACCATCAACCCCCTGTAAAATACAGCAATTCACATGTACTGGTCCCAATATCAACCCCCTGTAAAATACAGCAATTCACATGTACTGGTCCCAATATCAACCCCCTGTAAAATACAGCAATTCACATGTAGGTCCCAATATCAACCCCTGTAAAATACAGCAATTCACATGTACTGGTCCCAATATCAACCCCCTGTAAAATACAGCAATTCATATGTAGGTCCCAATATCGACCCCCTGTCGGCCTTCATCCAAGGAAACTTTCAGCAAAATATCATGCTTCTAGGCCATTTGGTATTTCAGAACAAGAGCACCGCAAGCAGAGGCCAGATACGCCGTTTGTACTCTATCGAAAGTATATTAATATAGAAACACAACAAGAGGCCCATGGGTCTTAACGGTCATCTGACAATCCATATAATCTTTTGTTGGTAATTGTTTAAAGATATTACCATATTTGACCCCTGTTTACCCAAATGGGTCAATGAACAAATTTGTTATTCCTTCATCGCGACAAAGTGATACTACCAGCAAAATAGCCTTATCCTGGGATCTTTAGGTATTGAGAAGAAGTGTTTGAAACATTTTAAAACATTTGACTCCTGTGACCCTGCAAGAAGTCAAGGTCATTCATTTTTTAAAAACTTTGTAGCCCTTTATCCCAGCATGCCTCATGTAAAATATCAGCACCCTGGGCCTTTTGTTTATTGAGAAGAGGTTGCTTGAACATTTTAACATATTTGACCCATGTGACATTGAAAATAGGTCAAGGTCATTCATTTAAACAAAATTGGAAACCTTTCATCCCAGCATGGTACTGGCCAAATAACAGAATCCTGTGTCTTTTGGTTATTCAGAAGAAGTTGCTTAAAGATTATTAACAAATTTGACCCCTGTAACCTTGAAAGTAGGTCAATGTTATTTATTTTATTGAACATGGTAGCCCTTCATCCCAGCATGCTACATGCATCATATCATCATCCTAGGCCATTTAGTTACCGAGGAAAAGTTGTTTGAAAGAGTTTAAACACCTTGAAAGTAGGTCAAGGTCATTATTTTAAAAACTTGGAAGCTTTTCAACTCAGTATGCTGCAAGCCAAATATAAGTACCCTGGGGCTTTCGATTATTGAGAAGAAGTAATGCACGGACAAAGCAATGGCAACAGTAACTCGAGTTATTATTGTCAAATCAAACTGTCATTCAGGAAAACTTCATGTCATGGTGGTCAAGTCTAGCAAGTTTGAAAGAAATCGGTTGAAAATTGTAGGAGGAGATCTCCGGACAAATAAAAGTTTAAGTTTATGCCATAATACATCTTATCATTTTTGACGGGCGTATAAAAAGTTGTTAAAAGGTTTTAACGGATTTGACACCCCCCCCCCCCCCCCCCCCCCCCCGAGATCTTGAATATGGGTCAAGGTCTTTTCTTTTCACAAACTTTGTTCGGCTTCATCACAGGAAGCTACCAATCAAATATAAGGTTTTGATGCCTGATGGTATTTCATCGGAAGTAGTTTGAATGTTTCAATGTTATTTGACCCCTGTGACCTTGAAAATAGGTTAAAGGGACTTTTTACGCAAACTTTGAAAGCTACCAGCCAAGTTTCATGGCACTAGGCATTTCGGTATTTCAGAAGAAGTCAAAAGGACAAACACAGGAAGACGGACGGACGGATGACAGATGCCGCACCATCGCATAAGCTCACCTTTAGGCCAGGTGAGTTAAAAATTAAGAAGAAGCAACTTTATTCATACCTCGGTCTGTGTTTTTTTCTTCCGTTCCAATTGAGGACAGGTCTTAACAGGATAATCTTCAGGTACATACAAGGGTTGGGTTGCCACTTGGAATATTCTGTACTTGTGAGAGCGTGGATGTATCCAGGATTTCTTGTTGTTGTACTTGTGCTTCAGTCTCACCTGTGACCATGTACAAGCCACTGGTGCCAGACACACTGTAAAAGTGAAAATAAAACTTCAGACAGAATTCAATACAAACCAGCCATCACTACATAATCCCATTGTCCAAATACACTATTGAGCCATTTCACCATTCTGTTTGTCCCACTACTTACTACTTTGGCCCTCCAATGTTTTCATTTTCAGGTGACTAATCCTACAGAAATCAGACTTACAATCACAACCACCACTTTTTAGTATGCAATGGATCAGTCTTTGCATGAGAAAGAAAACAGTGACAGATGCGTTTTTGAAAGCTTTGGCTGTATGGGGTGGAGGTGGGTGTCGTATTTTGCCTGTATATTTGGCACAATTATTTTTCCTAAGCTGTCAAGGTACTTTCCCTTAAATGGTCAGTGCTTCACAAAGCTAATAAAGTTATCACAATAGGCTGGCCTGGATAAAATACACATGTACACTTTACATATGGTTGATTTTCACACCTGTAGGGCTAGGCTTACCTGGACTGAACTAATAAAATGGCTAGATTGTCCCTGTGTTATATACTCTTTACAGTAAGTACTGTATACTTGTACAAGTGCTCAATATAAATACTTATCATATTTATTAACATGTGTCCATCTACAAATAAAACTATCAAAATTGTGTATGATTTTTATTCATCTTAATATGAATTACATGAAAATATTTTGTCTACAATAATTAAAGAAGATATACTTCATCACATGGTTGGAAACCCACATGACACTACACTAATGTTTGTATCCTGTGGGCCAGAACAGATGGGAAATCTTGTTTTCTCGAAACTCTGCGAAACTTATAGTTCTAGAGATCTGGATATTTCTAGAACAGATCTAGAACTGTCCTAATGTTGAGTTCTGACAGTTCTAAACCTTTTCTTTAGAACAGATCAAGACCATATCTGGAACACTGGTGTGTTCTTAAACAAGTCTTGAAATGTTCCAGAACAGATATGGAACTTTTCTAGAACAGCCAAAGTTCTAAAAATACTCTATAAAACATTCTCTCAATTATTTGCAGTACAGATCTAAAACATGGTAGGTTCTACAAATGCAAATATTCTGGAAATGTTCTGCAACAAAGTTTAGAACATTAATTGTAGAACTGTTCTAGAACATAGTAAGTTCTACAAAACCTCTATGGAACTAATCTTTAGAGTTATCCCCCTTAAAGGAGCAATTTAGTGTAGTTTGTTCACTTTTTTACAATATCACCAAATATTTTATGAAATTTTGAAAACTCAACTGGAATGGATGTTGCTGATCCTTTATTCCTATACTAATGTACAACACACTGTGAGGATCTCTACTGAATACCATTTGGTATCCATCCATTAGCAATACCATATTTAACACACCTTAGGAGTGTTAATGGTTCTCATACCTTAAATTAATTTATCATGCTGTCCAAATATACAACCATCACTTATCTGTTTGTCCCAATACACTATTATTAGCATAAAATTTACAAAAAATCTGTTGTAAAAATGTCATATTTAATTTGTTTTCTCTCATCATGCTGCTAATGGTGTTGAAATCATTTTAGCCTGGTCTTTCTCTCTCATAATGAGGCTGACATAATTTCCGAGTGTTATTAATTTCCAATTGTTACATGCAGTTGATCAGTCGTCAATATTTTCACTGTCAAGTCAGTATTTAAACACAAAACCCAACCATTTATTTGCTTTCAATGTATCTTATATAACATATTATACCATCTATCCAGTTTAAAAATTTCTATTGTAATAATTTGGTCCGAGAAACAGACATCTTACGCTTGCTTCTTCTTCAATCCTCGATAAACGGGGAGTATATTCTTGACCCTAAGTCTAAGAGTCTTGACCTCTATCCTCGGGTCGCATTTGATGTGTCCTATTCTCATTCGAGTCCACTCTCAACACTCAGGTCATCGAATCACAGACACTATATATATAACCTCGTCTGTCAACAATTACTAATAATTGTAGGTGTCTGACAGACGAGGCTTGTGCCTGTTTATACTAAATCGAACACAGCCTAATAACCGTTAAATGTTGGAAAGCAGAATATCTACATCTGCCCGTTAATCGACCTCCTTCATCATACTGAAGGTTATGTTGATATTGGTGTGTGCTGATGGCTAAATACTAATAGATAACGGAAATTGCTTTCATATCATTAATATCAAGTTTTAATGAGAAGAAATACGATCAAAGAAAAAAAAACTGAGAAAAATGGTCGAAAATGCATCATACGTTGCTATGTCTTTCCGCCACCGTGAACTTGACTTGTTTATATTGTCACAGTTGACAGTTACTGGTTTGACAAGTCAATTTATTAGTGTATGCGTAAGTTCAAACTAAACCCAACGGAAGATGCTTTGAAAACAATACTTTTTCTATTAATAGGCATCGTAATGCAAATGCAGAGCTCATTAAATATATAAACGAAAAGGAAAAAACTCTTTTCACCTCGTGTGGACTTCACCAGTGACGCCATCTTGTTTTTGGTATAAAATAGGTACCGCAACCGGATAAAAATTCCGAAACTTTGAAGTTTCCTCCCTTGCTGAGACGCGTACTATTAGTCCAGTCATTTTATGATTTTACCTCAAACTAATGGCAAAAGAATTTATTTTTGGTTTTTCATACAGGTTTTAGTATACATTGTAACAGAAAAAAGGTCTACATTAATCAAAATTGGGGAAAATAGTTTTTTCTACCCCTAAAAAATCGGAAAAATATAAAAAAATTACTTGATGGACCATTTTTTAACCCAAATATCAACATCATGTGTAATACAGGATAGCTAAAAAGCATTGTATGACAAGCCTGTTTGTTGCACAACACAAAATCAATAACAAAACAGTTTGAATGGTTTTACGAAAAAAAATGATGACACCTTGAAAATCACTAAAATGTTGTTAATTTATCAATATTTCAGCTTGTGTTGGATTTTTAGGAAAGATTACTCAATCAATCAACGTCAATATTGATTCTTGTTTTATGAGAATGTATTCACATATAGTTTGCTTATTTAAATTTCAGAAAATGATATATTTAACTTACACCTTTTAAATTATATGGCTGCTCAAAGTTTGTCTGTTGGTCTGATTTGGAGCTGATTTTAAATAAAATTGAATGATTCATCGATTTATGTGAACAATATTTCTTAAATACCTTCAGCATATGCTGAAATGTGCATTAAATTATTTTCTATGCAAGTTATTCTTAACAAAAAATAAAACATTTGACAAGATACCTCCATTATAATACTTGAAATTAGGTAGATGAAAACCACATTTGGTGCAAATTTGACTTGACCACTAAAATTGGCCACGTTTTTCATCAACAAAATTGTGAATATATTTCTTGTTTTTTGCTGGATTTTGAAATAATTTGGCAGTAATTACCACCATGACGTAGCCTTCTGGATAAAAGTAAATTTAAATTTATGATTGATGTCAACTTTAAATAAATTGATTTTTCATATTCTGATAATGGAAATGAATTGTGGGATACTTAAAGGCCCAATATACGTAACTTTCGGCAAAACTTGAAGCGAAAACCAAGCCTAATAACTTATTATATTTATAGATTTAGCTAAGATTAACTGATATCACCAACATTCAAGATGAATTCTTTCACGGTTACCGGTACAGCAGCAGTTGAAACACGCGTCCATTTCGAACCGTCTTCTACCTTCGGTTTGTTGTTGAAGTGGGCCATACCTGAATTATTTTCAATTCTTTGGATTTTTTTGTCCAGAGTTTCTTGTTAGTTACCGCTCAGGTTTACTTCGTTTTAGGCTTATTTTTGCATGGTTATCAACTGAATTTTTTTTCAGAATTTTTCAGAATCACGAAAATTTCCCTGAAGTTACGTATATTGGGCCTTTAATTTTTAATGAAAATACTAAAGTAAAGGAATCTTTAACTTCAAATTAATCTCATGAAATCATAAGTTTTATGGTGGTTCCATTGGCAAAATTATATTCAAATCGGACAAGACATATTCGAAAAAATATGATTTATGTTGTTCATATTGATGGACTTTGCCATTTTTGTAGTGTTCAGGCAAAAATGCACGAATTGAAGTTTTTACCGCCAGTTATTGAATATACTTTCTGAGAGAACTTGCCAAATTTATTGTTTCTTAACAATATAAACAATACACAAAAGGATATGAACTGATTGGAAGCATTTGCTTTTCTTTTTATCAAAATATTTGTTAGAGAAATACGGATATTGTTCATGCAGGCATGAAATAACACCAAATTGGTTAAACTGGTCAATTAAGAAGTGTCATATTATTTGTTTACATGAAAATATACCAATTTTTATTAATTAAAATTAGTTAATAAGTTTTTGTTTCAGCAACTAAGTGTAGATTAAATTTGTTTAGAGTCAGATATTTTTATCTTTTCCATTCAAAATGAGCAAAAACGTCAATTTTGTTAAATTAAACAAAAAAAATAGCCATTTTGATAGTTGATTTAATCGTTGATAGATTGCTTTTGGTGACAAATTGTGGTTATTCTGAGCTCTACTCAATTTGGTCTTCCTATACAATTAATTTCATATGTTAATTGTAAAATAGCTAAATATTTCACTTCAAAAACTGTCATATATGTAATTTTTCTTGTTTCTTGACCATAAAAATGGCTAAAAAATTAATTTCCCAAATTTTGATCGATGTAGACTTTTTTCCTGTTATTGTACAAATGATAACCATTCCAAAAACCAAAAAATAAATTCTTTTGCAATTAGTTTGAGGTAAGGCCTGTTTTTTTTGCTAAAATGACTGGACTATATATGCAGAGACGTATAAAGCCAGAGCTCTGGCTTTATAACTTGTTACGTCTCTGATATATGTATACGTCCCTGCTATATTTTACCTGGTCGTATTAGAAATATGGAATACCGACGAAGGGTCACACCTAGCCAGAGACGTATAAAGCCATTATACGTCTCTGGCCAAGCATACATTTCAGAAATATATAATTTAATTTCTAAAGCTTCATTTATTAGACATACATGTAGGTCTAATCAGAGACTTTATAATACGTCTCTGGTCGGATGAACTTTATTTATTTATTTATTTATTTTGAGAGTTTTACGTCCTCACATGGCCTTGCGATCTGATGAACAGCTCTCACACACATATATATATACATCCCTGCAGAGACGTATAAAGCCATGCAATTATAGCCATTGGCTTTATATATACGTCTTTGGTCTTATACAATGTTTTGGTATTTTTCGCTTTGTCTGATTTTTTATGTTATTCGATAAACCTGAAAAAGTTAACATTGGAAGAATAGGTAAAATTAAATTATACATATATATATATTTATCCACGGTACTTTATTTTTGCATTCAATTCAATCGTATGGCTTTATACTGTACGTTTCTGATTCAATGTGTTTTAAAATATACTTACATAATCTATATGAATTTGTGTGCATTGTATGTATCAATTCATTATTCATTTTTGCTATGGTATTGATTTGTCTTTATGTATATTAAATGCATTGTAATATTCACCTGGGGGAAATAAAGACAATGAAAATAATAATGATGATGAAATCAATTCGTTATGGTCTAATTATGGGATCTGTGACCGTACATGGAGTTCAATATCAGTATTTCTCAACAACACAACTCAGCAAGTAGTCCTAGACAGTGAGGTATCATTATTTCTCAACAACAGAACGCAGCAAGTAGTCCTAGACAGTGAGGTATCATCATTTCTCAACAATAGAACGCAGCAAGTAGTCCTAGACGGTCAGGTTTCATCATTTCTCAACACCAGAACTCAGCAAGTAGTCCTAGACGGTGAGGTATCATCATTTCTCAACAACACAACGCAGCAAGTAGTCCTAGACGATGAGGTATCGAGTCAAATACCAGTAGTAAGTGGGGCACCTCAAGGATCAGTCCTCGGGCCTCTTCTCTTTCTGATCTTTATACATGATCTACCAGAATCTGTTTCATATAAAACAAGACTATTTACAGACGATTGTATTTTTACCGTGAAATCCACAACTTTGAGGACTGTTTACTCTACAGGAAGATCTTCACCAGAGACGTATATATATGTGAGATTTGTGTGTGTGTCTCATATATATACGTCCCTGTCTTCACAAATGATCTAACTGGGAAAAGACATGGGACATGGAATTTTATCCGGATAAATGGTTTTTTTGCAGGGACGTATATGTATACGTCCCTGGTTTTTCTATCTATCACAAGGTCAAGGTCACCCATCCTCCAATCCTACGTACTTAAAGGTCACACTCTGGAAAACGTCAAATGTGTGTGTGTGTGTGTGTGTGGGAGGGGGGGGGTAACATTATCAAACAACATGAGGTGGGACAGATTGACACAATAACAGCAAAGTCAAATAAAATGAGGTTTTCTTAGATGCAACTTGAAGATATGTAATGAATATATTAAATGCACTACATACAAGGCTTTTGTAAGATACAGCCTAGAGTAATGTCACCACCTAACCACCAAATATATAAACATAATAAATAGAGTTCAAAGAAGATCCGTCTTATATATTACAGACCGACACCATAACGCATCCAGTGGGTCCTCGATGTTAGAACACCTAACCTGGACCACGGACTTAGATCTAAGTCCGTGCCTGGACATACTGGAAACACGCTGAAACAACATCAAACTTACAATGTTTTATACAATACACAATAATCTCGTTGAAGTAAACGCATCTTCCTACCTTAAGCCACGAGCTACATCTACCCGTTCTTCCTTGCACCCCTGTCAGTACCAACATACCTCACCCTCCACAGACTACATGTACTTCAAAGACAGCTTCTTCCCAAACACAACAGTGGCGGATCCTGAGACATATCGGGGGGGGGGGGGGTCCATTTTTTCATAAAATTATTATTGACTGGGAGGCATTGAGGCCACATGCAAGGGATGTGGGGATCATCCCCAGAAAATTTTGAGGGAATATACATTGTACAACCTGTAGACAAAAATTCTTGCATTCTGACCATATCCCAGTTCTTTTTTGTACTCACGATATTATCAAAAAATCTTCTTCTTTTTAAGGAAATAAATAATTAAAAAGAAATGAAGTGACAAATTTCATTATCTATTTGAATGTACATATGTACAACACTGTCTGCTTATAGAATGCTATAGATAAATACTACTGGTCAAGACCAAAAATTATTAAGTTTCGTGAATTGATGAATACAACTAATAATAAAGGACCAAATGCGGTATGCCCCGATATCTGCCCCAATATTCTTACCGTTATGAATTTACAAAATATAAATAAATATTATTCAAAATAGCAATAAAGATACATCAATTTGCTCGAAATAAGTTTTAATTTGATTGATATTGCTTTGAATATATTTTTTGGGGGTTTTAAAAGGCGCATGTAACGAGATTTTCGCGAAAACTACAGAATTTTTGGTGTGCAACACCAAAATTAAGTATGAGCGCAGTTTTGCTCCAAAAAGATATTTTAGATTTGATTTCTTTTTTGCAAAACAAATCATCTCCTAAAGTTTCGTTTTGGAGCACGACTGCGCTAATACCTAAAGATCGAAAAAACCACCTCGAAAAGTCGAACTCCGCCCGAAACTCGAATGAGAGAAGACTATAATTGACGACGCGGCCATTTTATCCGGACTTTGTCGTTCTTGTAAAAAAAGATAACGACACCAAATGTTGTTGTAAAATTATTATTATAACTTCTACTCATTTAAAACTATCTCTAAATTTATAATTCGTATTTTGAATGAAATAAAAGTATTTTGATAAAAACAAAATGCTATGTTTCGAATTTTCCGTAACTTCCGGAATTCGTCGTTTAAACTACTGTACATCACCCGCGGAAACGTAAACACGCGAATCGAAACAAACCAGCTTATCGGCCTGTTTAACTGCACAGAGGAGGACTTTTCCGTCTGTTGGATCTGGCTGTTTAATAATTGGTAGGTGTTGGATAACAGACGATGTTCAAACACAAAATATTAGAATGCAGTTTGTTGATATCGAAATCTGGTGAGTTTGGTAGTCTGTACCACACGGTGCGGACGGACGACAGTTATTCCTACCTGGCAAGTTGAAATGCCCAATGCTATTGCAGCTACAATGGAATAAATATGGCTTTATACTGTATGGAATACTACAAAACACCCCCTTATACCAACTCATAATGCCATCACAAAAATACTTTAGGGCCTACAGCTAATTATGTGATTATTTGCCGACAAAACTTCGTCGTACCGTATTGACGAAATAGGGGGCTTGCTAAAGACAAGACATGTCAAGAGAGTTGACCAGATTTTATCAAGATGGAGAAAATCAGATTAATAGCAAAAATTTAAGTTGTTTGAATTAAGACATTGCTTATTAATTATATTTTGAGAATACAAAACAGTACTCTTCCATGAACATGGAAACATGATGCGTATGCATGACTTTTTTTTAACTTAAACAAAAATATAAATTAGGAACATTCAAGTTCAACATACAAAATGGAATTTGTTTTGTATGAAAATCAGATGGATCTACCCAGTACTGCTTTACACCACAATCATAATAATTCAAGTGTATATATTGCATCAGTATTAGCCTTAATTAAATAATTCTTAACTATTTGAACTTCTTTTTAATTAAAATAATGAATTACTAAGCTAAAATTAATTACCCCATGTATCTTTAAAAAAGACATATTTTGTGGGAGATTTTTTCATTTTGACCAGCCAATCATTATTTTAAGAATTGCAGTTGATTTAAAAACCTCTTTCAGAGAACATGAGGTTAATTTATTTTTTGATATTTTTTAAATAAGACCAAATTATTGTCTGACTATTGCACATGCATATGAAGTATAAGATGCAGTATAACATTACAACATGTTAAAGAAAGCTAGGAAGCTGGAAGAATATCAATTATTTTATCCTCATGTCAATACAACTGCTTTTTGTATTTATTATGAAAACTGGGTGAACACAATTCACTTTTTTCAACAGGCGTACCTGGGTATACCTGGGGAAGGCATAAAATCTTGAAATACTTTTATATATATACTGTACACTAAAACAAAGCATATTAAATTCTTGCTTCTCAGCTTGTGAAAATATCTTTCATTGTAAGTACACAAGCATACATACATACAGTAAGCAACAGATACCGGTACATGTAGTAAATGTAAGTCAATTACATCAAGTTTTTATTGCATTTTTTAAGTCTGAATATCAACCTGCTGATGTAATGCAATGAGAAACAATTTCCTTGTATACCCAAGTACAAAGGTGCTACCAGAATGTATTTTTAAATGCTTTATTAATTTTGGACCTGTTAATACAGTCAGTTCATGTTTGCTACTCATGTTTGACTGTTCATGTAACAAAATTGGAACAAAACAATGTACTTTTACAGGTTAATGGAACACACCTGTGTTATTCTACTCCATGGATCAAACTAGTGTCACTTATCATGTTTTATTCTACATCCTTGGATCTATTAACTAATTAAATACTATATCATACTATTATGATGTACCTACTATACTTTTTTTGTACATATATTAAGTTTTGTCAGCATTTTATCAGGTGCAGAATTAAATACAGGTACATTGTAATTTATATTGTTTTTGAACTTTTTTCTTTTGTATTTGCACAGATAGTAATCTTTACTGTGGATTTCTGAGCTTCTACAAGAATTTCTGAGCTTAACTGTGGATTTCCAAGATTCATGGAGAATTTCTGAGCTTCACTGAGGATTTCCAAGCTTTTCTTCGTGGATAATTTCTGAGCTTAGCCAAGGATATCCAAGCATTAAATTACTTGGATTTCTGACCTTTATCAAGGGGTGTCCAAGCTTCACTGAAGATTTCTGAGCTTAACCAAGGATTTAGAAGTTTTACCAATGATTTTTAACAGAGCTTACATTCAACAGCAGAAAAATGACTCAATACTCAAGCTTTAAACCTTAGAGATCCTTAGAAGACCTTGGAAAATGAACAGTGTGCTATATCTATGAGTGTATATATTAATATGAGATCAAGCAATGCAAAAGTTTGTTTCTATTTTTATGTACATTTTAGTTATTTGTATGTACAACTCGTATGAACAATGAAAGAGTTATTTCTTAACTAATCATTTAGGATAGGGACAGTGCAGGCACCTACATATTATGCCATTTATGGGTGTTGGGTCAAAACTTGATCTGTCTACCATGCCTTACTAAGTTATATTCAATTACCTTTGATATTTTATGTATGTTAAGTCTCTGAAAAAAATGCCTCCCACCCTCCCCATATGATTAATTCTGGAACAGCCCTAAGTTGCTATGCAAAAATGCCTGTTGCTATGGCCAAAACATCACAGTGAACTATTTTGTATTGTAAAAACCACAATAATCAAATGGAAATCATGCAATACTCATTTATTTCTTATTTAATGTAAATGAAAATGAAAGTATGTATCAAATATGTGTATATTTCAGTGATTTGTATGTATATAAATGTAAAGTATGTGCGTTGCTATGGAAAATGTGAGTTGCTATGGCCAAAATCATAACAATACACTATTCATTTCCTTAAAAACACAACAATCAAATCAAAATCACTTATTAAAAGTTGACTTCTTATTGTATAAATCAAATATGTGTATCTTCTAGTGATTTGCATTCAAACCATGTGTTAATATTGTAAGTTGCTATGCAAAAATGCTTGTTGCTATGGCTAAAATAGCCCTAGTGTAGTACTCGGTTTGTAAATACCACAAAAGTCAAATGGAAATATCACACAGTAATTGTTTACTCCTTATTGTATGTATCAAATATGGTTATATTGTAATGAATTGTATGTAAATAGGTAAAATAATAATGCTAGTTGCTATGCAAAAAGTCTTGTTGCTATGGTCAAAATCAACAATTTTTTCTTTCAATAAATAAATATAAACTGTGAAACTGTTATAATTAATGTAATATTTATTAAAGAAACATATAATGGATAGTTCAGAATGTTGTTACATAATGTAATCATCAAATGTTGTCTCTTGAACCCTAAGCTGATTATTGTACTATGACCCGTTGCTATGGCCCGTTGCTATGGAATACCATCAATAAACATTTTAAATTTTACTGAAATTGTTTGTTTGTGTTCTGCACTTTTAATTGTTAGAAGAATAAGGAGAAAATGTGTGGGGCCAAAAACACCCCTTAGTGCATATAGTCCTTTTATAAGAATAATTAACAACATGATTTGTCCTCCATGATACAAATGTAAATGTAATATTTTGAAACTGTGCTGTGTATCAACTACGAACACTACAATAATTGTATGTATTATATTGTAAATATATACTTTCTCTGTGCAAAATCTTGTGAAAAAGAGAAATAAAATTAATTGGAATTTGGACAATGCTCTTCAATTCATGTTATACCAGGCAAACTTATATGTGATATCATGTTTGTTTTTAAATGGAATGAATGAAGTTAATACGTGTAAGTTGAAGTTAAAATATTTCCACGGGTAAGTTGCTACCTGAGAATTTGACATTTTCCAAAAACAGGCTATAACCTTACCTGTAATGAGTACCTATTGTTCTCATCCTGTAACTACCTGTGCTCTATATACTAAGATAGGATATGTTGGCCGAGTGGCTCCTCGAAGACGCTGGGGTTGGGATAGGAATATCACACCTGGATCCAAATAACAGAATTCTGTGGTTTTGGGGCGCTATGCATGATTAGTCATGAGGCAATTATTACCTGTACTGGCTATTACAACACAGGTTAAATAATTGTTACAGTGATGAGCCAAGCTAGAAGGTTTGGTGGTCTGGACCCCCCCCCCACCCCTGGATCCGCCACTGCACTATACCGACCTAGAACTCTCTACTGCCAGACGTTGTCTCTGGAAAGTCCTTAGCCATTTTTAAACCGAAGCTAAGGACTAGTCTACTATGAAATTATATATATATAAAGGATTCCTAGTATCCAATTTAAATCCGTGATAATCTATAGCTAGCATATATATATATCATACATGATTGATGTACATCTGTATAGATCTGTATTTAGATAAATTATTTGTGTATGCCTATATATATAGCTACTGAGTGTGGGTACTTGTATAAACTATATATATACACGGACTTCGATAATATAATTCCATGATATATTAATGCAGTTATTGTTTTAATGTTAAGCAAGATAACGTATAGAAGGGATACATTTATATATATATATAGGCAGAGATGTATAAAGCTTTGGCTTTATACGTCTAGTTACAATTACTTCATGATTACAAGCTGACTTTTCATTAGACACGTTCATGAAACTGGGAACAGTTAGCGAAATTGTTTGTGTGTGTAAATTCAATTATATTTTATTCATGCCCATCATCAAGAAGTCATAGGCCTACACGGCGACATCAATCAATCATTGGAGTGTAGTGTTGTCATTTTCTTGTCCACGTGGATTGCTACTATTTATAATAAGCCAATCAGAACGAGAATAACACAAAGGTCAATTGTTCGGGGTCATTTCCGCAGGTGTTTTTTGTGACTAGTTGCCACGTCTTAATTCACCTTACTTATCATCTGACGTGTGCTTGGAATGATCTATTGTTCTGTCGACTGCCGAGGAGACTAGTATATTCAATATGGCTGCCACATCTATGTTGCTATTACTTTGCATATGTGTTGCATTTGCTGCCGGTGCGGAAAGCGGCCCGCCATCCGGGGTCGAGGATGCCACTGAATTGAAAGTAGAAAAGGTTGCGGTACCCGAAGAGTGTGACAGGAAAACGAAAAAGAACGATGTGTTGTCCATGCATTACACTGGCTACTTAACAGATGGCACGAAATTTGATTCAAGGTGAGGCTAAAGGCATTACGAAAAGTTTATCGTAGTTTAATATATATTACCACAGGTGCTTGGGGTTCGATATATTCAGTTATTATATGTTGTATATATGTACTAGGCCTATATATATAGCCTCTTATTACTGTATTTTATAAGGGGCTATAGTACAATATGTAAAATATGTGCATTGATTAATAGGTTGCCTTACAAGCGTGAGCTGTAGGGAATTTCCCTTCAGCTCCTGATCTCATCAGTCGGTAGAGCCAAGGGTTGCAGGTTTGAGTCCCAGCGACGGCACTATCTTTATCACTTTTCCTCGTCCTGTTACAAACTGGTGCCGATGACCATCCCCATTTCAAGGAGGAGAAGCTAGCCTTGGCGGGGAGTCGAGAGAACCTGGGTTGGAGATTTGAAATTTAGAAAAAGGGGGGAATAGTGTAAAAGATGTGCATTGATTAGGTTGCGCCTTACAAGCGTGAGCTGTAGCAAATTTCGCTTAAGCTCAGTTAGTTTAAACAATATTTTATTTCAGTAACCACATGAATATACAATACAAAGAGGTCTGATGAAGGATTTGGAAACAAGCTAGTAGCTTATACTAATCCATTTCCCTAAGCTCAGTTGGTAGAGCATCGGGCTGGAGAGCGAAGGGTCGTGGGTTCGAGCCCCAGCGATAACACTATCTTTATCACTTTTCCTCATCCTATTACAAACTTGTGCCGATGACCTGGCTCCCCGTTTTTTTTAATGACAAAATTTACCATTGTGTCCATGGGAATGATATCAGAGCATTATCTTTAAAAGGCATCTCAACAGATTAACGAGTCACTAGTAACACAAATATTAACCGGGAGAAACATTGGATAGCTCTCTAACAGGATGTCAAATTCTATATTTAAACATTGAATGTCACAAGACATCAGGAAAAGTTTTTGACTCTATCATGAATACAGGCCTTTGTATTCAGCTTTTCAAGTTCAGACACAGATCTAGAGTATACTGTATGTTTATTTGATATTCCAGCCGTGACCATGGGCAGCCGTTCCAGTTCCAAATGGGTATTGGACAGGTGATAAAAGGATGGGAGCAAGGTCTAGATGACATGTGTGTCGGAGAGAAACGTCGACTGACTATTCCTCCTCACCTCGGCTACGGCGATCAGGGTGCTGGTAAGACATCACAACAATAAACAAACACCTTCAGTTAAACATTCCTGTTCTACTGTAGACAAACACTTTCAGTTAAACGTTCCTGTTCTACTGTAGACAAACACTTTCAGTTAAACGTTCCTGTTCTACTGTAGACAAACACTTTCAGTTAAACGTTCCTGTTCTACTGTAGACAAACACTTTCAGTTAAACGTTCCTGTTCTACTGTAGACAAACACTTTCAGTTAAACGTTCCTGTTCTACTGTAGACAAACACCTTCAGTTAAACGTTCCTGTTCTACTGTAGACAAACACTTTCAGTTAAACGTTCCTGTTCTACTGTAGACAAACACCTTCAGTTAAACGTTCCTGTTCTACGGCAGACAAACACCTTCCTGTTCTACTGCAGACAAACACCTTCAGTTAAACATTCCTGTTCTTCTGCAGACAAATTTAAACACCTTTAGTTAAACATTGCTGTTCTACTGTAGACAAACACCTTCAGTTAAACGTTCCTGTTCTACTGTAGACAAACACCTTCAGGTAAACATTGCTGTTCTACTGTAGACAAACACCTTCAGTTAAACATTGCTGTTCTACTGTAGACAAACACCTTCAGTTAAACGTTCCTGTTCTACTGTAGACAAACACCTTCAGTTAAACGTTCCTGTTCTACTGTAGACAAACACCTTCAGTTAAATATTCCTGTTCTTCTGCAGACAAACACCTTCAGTTAAACGTTCCTGTTCTACTGTAGACAAACACCTTCAGTTAAATATTCCTGTTCTTCTGCAGACAAACACCTTCAGTTAAATATTTCTGTTCTTCTGCAGACAAATTTAAACACCTTTAGTTAAACATTGCTGTTCTACTGCAGACAAACACCTTCAGTTAAACGTTCCTGTTCTTCTGCAGACAAACACCTTCAGTTAAATATTTCTGTTCTTCTACAGACAAATTTAAACACCTTTAGTTAAACATTGCTGTTCTACTGCAGACAAACACCTTCAGTTAAACGTTCCTGTTCTACTGTAGACAAACACCTTCAGATAAACATTCCTGTTCTACTGTAGACAAACACCTTCAGTTAAACATTTCTGTTCTACTGTAGACAAACACCTTCAGTTAAACGTTCCTGTTCTACTGTAGACAAACACCTTCATTTAAACATTCCTGTTCTACGGCAGACAAACACCTTCCTGTTCTACTGCAGACAAACACCTTCAGTTAAACATTCCTGTTCTACTGCAAACAAACTTTCAGCAACTCCAATTTATACGAATACCCCTTTACGAAGTTATTATACCCCTTTACGAAGTTATTATACCCCTCAAAAAGTCATTATACCCCTCAAAAAGTCATATTCTGCAGAATATGATAAAGGGCCAATTGAGTTGTGCCATAGTGTGGTGTCCTATCATGAAGTTATAATATAAAGTTTTCTAAAAAAAAACAACCCAGATGACTTTGACCCACTTTCAAGGACATAGTCAAATATGTAGAAAAAAAATAAAATCTTAAGACCTTGATGGCGAATGATGGAAATATAAGGAAACAGTAATCTGATTTAGCAATAATTGACGACACTCTACATATAAACATGCTTTACCTGTCTGTAATCATAAACATGCTTTACCTGTCTGTAATCATAAACATGCTTTACATGTCTGTAATCAGGAGACAAGATCCCGCCTAAAGCTACCCTGGTGTTCGATGTTGAGCTTGAGAAGATTGAGGATGGTCCTCCGGCCCAGAACATATTCAAACAGATTGATTCGAATGGCGACAATGCCTTGTCTCAGGATGAGGTAAGAATACAGGGTTACACTGTGATGATAGGGGCGCCAGTAAAACATTCACGTGTTACAGGGTTACGCTGTGAAGATTGGGGCGTCGGTAAAACATTCACGTGTTACAGAGTTACGCTGTGATGATTGGGGCATCAGTAAAACATTCACGTGTTACAGAGTTACAGTAACGCTGTGATGATTGGGGCGTCAGTAAAACATTCACGTGTTACAGGGATACGCTGTGATGATTGGGGCGTCAGTAAAACATTCACGTGTTACAGAGTTACGCTGTGATGATTGGGGCGTCGGTAAAACATTCACGTGTTACCAGCTCGAACATATCACTAGACCGTGACATCTGCCTCGTGGAATCATCCACAAAACTAACACTAGACCCAGTGAATTCATAGAGGCTATTCAATGGTTTCCCGTTAAATATCAAATACATTTCACGAGTAGCATGAGTGAAAATATATTAAAAATCTGCCATACTAGTGAAATATATTTTATATTTATTGGGAAACCATTGAATTTTCTTTTTATGGCATTTACGAAATTCCCAAAAGTCTGATTCATTTATTACTGATCGAGACAGAGTGTCTAAGGCTTATAGAATATTTTTATGCCACAGGATGAAGTTCTATTTTTTGTTCAAAATCTATTAAAAATACAAAAACATATCAATAAAATTCATTAGATATTTATTTATTTCCAAAACACTATTAGGGTTTTAAATTTCCTTACTTTAAATGATTTTATTCTAGAGTAACGAAAAAAATAGTACACAATAGTGCACCATGATATCGGACCGAAACTAATGTCATCACTAGTGATGATATAGTTTTATCAAGCTGATATTATCTGATATTTCACTGATAAAAATGTAATAAAATGATTTATGATCACATAAACTAAACAAAATAAAAGAGGGCTGAGGAGTGGGCCATTTGGCTATTAACAACTTCCTCTATAGATTTATTATATCAGTTATATTTGGTTGGGAGGTTGATTCAGAATTGTACAAATGATGGATTGACTCTCTGAGGGGGCTGAGCATGAGGGGTGGGGTCAAAAATGATTACTTAGCTGTGAAAAAGCAACGGATCACCCCATATTTCACTGTAGCAACCTTAGCCTAAGGTAGAGGGAATTAAAAATTGTACAAATGGTAGGGCTGATCCCTGAAAGGTAGGGCCAAAAAGTTTAATTTAGTCATTTTCCTTTATGCGACTTCTTGTTTGATTCACGACTGGAACATTTATTTGTGGTATTTTAACAGGTGTCAAAGTTCATGAAGGACCAAGCCCAGGAAGGAGGATCAGACGATGACCTTGATACTGACGAACACAACCAAGTGATTGCTTCTATATTTGAGCATGAAGATGCCGACAAAGATGGATTTATTTCCCACGATGAATTCAGCGGGCCAAAGCATGACGAGTTATAATAGGTGCTAAATAAATAGCTGTAAAACTGAGTTCCGGGGAAAGAGATCTAAATGTGTACTTGTTCTGGACAAAGAGTAATGGTTTCTTGTTTTAGTTGCTATTTATATTCAGGATGAATCACTTCTATGGTGCTGAAATGGTGAAATGCTGTTCAGCAATGTGTGAAATAGAACCCCTGATATGACTGTAATAACCTACAAAGACTTGAAGTCAGTAGACGCATTGTATATAATAATCATGAATAACTACCACCATAGATACACCAAATGCTGCAAATAAAGTTTTTAGCACTAAAATGTGAATCCAATGAAAATATCCAAATTTTTGTTTTTTAATTTGCATACCTCCCCTTGTTTTTAAAACCTTACCACTTTCTTTAATTTACTGTCAAACATGTTGAATTTTGATAAGTAAAAGTTTTGATTATTATATCTTCATTTGAGAGACAAAAGTAGTAACACTGCAATGACTTTGTATGTATGTATGAGAGTACACATATTTATCAGTTTGTATGGAAATGTTTTATAAGGTTGTAAATAACGTCATCAGTGAAGTATCGTCACTATCACATTCCGTAAAAAGTTTCGTATTAACAGGAGTACACCCCATTAATAAGAACATCAGTCAATTCCACCTATCTCTCAAAAACTCAAAAAACTCTTGTAACACTGGTTTGTTAACATTATGGCTATGTTATACATTACGAGATGTGTTATGGTGTTATAACATTACAGCTATGTTATACCTTACGAGATGTGTTATGGTGTTATAACATTACAGCTATGTTATACCTTACGAGATGTGTTATGGTGTTATAACATTACGGCTATGTTATACCTTACGAGATGTGTTATGGTGTTATAGCATTACAGCTATGTTATACCTTACAAGATGTGTTATAACATTACAGCTATGTTATACCTTACGAGATGTGTTATAACATTACAGCTATGTTATACCTTACGAGATGTGTTATAACATTACAGCTATGTTATACCTTACGAGATGTGTTATAACATTACAGCTATGTTATACCTTACGAGATGTGTTATAACATTACAGCTATGTTATACCTTACGAGATGTGTTATAACATTACAGCTATGTTATACCTTACAAGATATGTTATGGTGTTATAACATTACAGCTATGTTATACCTTACGAGATGTGTTATGGTGTGATAACATTACGGCTATGTTATACCTTACGAGATGTGTTATGGTGTTATAACATTACAGCTATGTTATACCTTACGAGATGTGTTATAACATTACAGCTATGTTATACCTTACGAGATGTGTTATAACATTACAGCTATGTTATACCTTACGAGATATGTTGTGGTGTTATAACATTACGGCTATGTTATAACTTACGAGATATGTTATGGTGTTATAACATTACAGCTATGTTATACCTTACGAGATGTGTTATGGTGTTATAACATAACGGCTATGTTATAACTTACGAGATGTGTTATGGTGTTATAACATTACAGCTATGTTATACCTTACGAGATGTGTTATGGTGTTATAACATAACGGCTATGTTATAACTTACGAGATGTGTTATGGTGTTATAACATTACAGCTATGTTATACCTTACAAGATGTGTTATGGTGTTATAACATTACAGCTATGTTATACCTTACGAGATGTATTATGATGTTATAACATTACAGCTATGTTATACCTTACGAGATGTGTTATGGTGTTATAACATTACAGCTATGTTATACCTTACGAGATGTATTATGATGTGTATGATATCAAGGTTATTATATGTTGCTTGTTTACATGGACATAGAACACTCCATTGGGGAAAATGTATTTTATAACTTGAAAGGTATGCGAGATAAACATTGTTAGGATATGAATGGATATTTTTGTGTTCTTCTCTCTCCACAAGTAGGGCATAGAATTCTTTATTACCTAGAGGTATAGTCAGAAAAATTCGGTTTAGCAGTTGACACATTATGTCACCATTTTTTTCATATTTTAATATTTTGTCACCATTTTTTTTTTTAATTTTACCTTCTGCATTTATGATATAAGTACCTAGTATTGATAAACTGATGAAATATAATTTCTTGAAAATTTAATTTTTTTGAACATTTTTTATATGAAATATGCATTTGAAAGTATTTATTTTAATGATAAATGTCTACTCTGATTGAGGTATTATCAATTTGTTATACCAAAGTTAAATAATATACATATGCCTTTTCCTCGTTATATATAATGGTCTGTAGGTAGTACGTACTGTACTTAAATTTTTTCAGCCTGAAATATATAGTCATCAAATTAGATGATGAACTATAAGTTCAGTAATGTTTCTTTTGTACACTTCCCTTGGCAAAATATCAATAAATTTGCCAAGACCAAAATCCATTGTTTTTATTTTAATGGATTAGTTGAAAAACAATTTTCCAACAGTGAAAATCTATCCTGAATATGTTTTTCAGGAACATCCGTCAAAACTGAAAGCTTGTTGGAATTTGATTCAGGATTGAGTCCAATAATAACTGATTGTAAAATAACATGTAATTGATAATTCATCAAATGAATTACATAATTAATCAGAAACCTAGTCAATTTATAGAATCACTTGTAATTGTTCTTATTTGTTCCTTAGGTTCTTAAGTGATGCATGTTTTCTTCAAGGTTTTTTTTATTGGGGGACATTATATCTATGAAATATTTCAAGATTTACAATTCAGTTTTGAAAACAGTTTCCCCACAAAATGATTGATGCATATGAAACATATTCTATTTCAACTTAAACCAAGATGTGGAAGTTGTGCTGAGTAAAGACTGGTGGTATATATGGTAAAGACTGTTGGAAACAATGAAAAGGGTTTTTTGCAATAAGTGTTCCAGTCTTTAAAGGTGCAAATATTCAAATTTTTTATTGACTAAGTTTGCGTGAAAAACTGACATGCACATATATATATATTATGAATTGTATAGATTTTAGATATTATATAATTTATATACACCAGATACATATGTACTATTGTACATTATAGAACGGTTGCCAAAACAAAATGATTATGTTAAAGAATGACAGCACAAACATTACAACACGTCATTTTACCATGGATTAAGAAATGTTAAGTATATACCTATCACAATAAAGTAACACAATACTTTTTAAATTATTTTATGATAAATCATTTGTCACATTGGTTTTCACAAGTATTTTTATATTAAATTTCTCTACCAATCACATGCTGTATTAAACAAGGGTTTTTTACACTGTGCCACTTTATTGAGTCCTCACATATTTAACATGTCTAACATTCCGTATCATTTAAACTCAGGTTTGATCACCAACATCTGTACACTGATAAATGAGTGAATACAGGGAGATATGTAAGCGTTGATGCTAATTGTATGTCACAGATTGTCAACTAGTGGATTTAATAGTTTGTAGGTTGATTGGATGATATAATGTCAAATGATGAAATCTTGGAAATTAATCAGAAAATAAAAACCTGGGGTGTAACGTACACAAAGCAGTAATATAACAAAACAAGGGCATTATCAGCATTAATTCTCTCACTGGATTAAAAACGAAAAACAATCATCAACAACACATCATTGTTTGATACAGACTTAGACTATAGACCTTGTAAGAGGACACAGACAGATTGTAGACCTTGTAGGAGGACACAGACAGATTATAGACCTTGTAGGAGGACACAGACAGATTATAGACCTTGTAGGAGGACACAGACAGATTATAGACCTTGAAGGAGGACACAGACATATTATAGACCTTGTAGGAGGACACAGACAGATTATAGACCTTGTAGGAGGACTCAGACAGATTATAGACCTTGTAGGAGGACACGGACAGATTATAGACCTAGTAGGAGGACACAGACAGATTATAGACCTTGTAGGAGGACACAGACAGATTATAGACCTTGTAGGAGGACACAGACAGATTATAGACCTTGTAGGAGGACACAGACAGATTATAGACCTTGTAGGAGGACACAGACAGATTATAGACCTTGTAGAAGGACACAGATTATAGACCTTGTAGGAGGAAACAGACAGAAACCTGTTGATGAGTTTTAAGGTGCTTGTACAACAATGCTCATCAATGATGAATTGTTTTATTTGTGTTAGATTTTTCATTTCTTCAATAAAAACGTCTTACACCTTCACCTTGTTTTCTTCATTGTTTTATTAGCTCATATCTATTGTCTGAAGGACCGAGGTGGGCTTATGCCATACCTTGGCGTCTGTCGCCGTCAACAATTTTTTAGCTACTTCTTCTCCATATATAACCACTGATAGGAAATCAACCTAATTTGGCAGAAAGCATCCTTAGGTGCTCAGGATTCAAAATTGTACTAATTGTGGGAATGGCCCCCTAGGGGGCTGAGGGGCTAGGCCAAAAAGAATTATTTAGCTATATCATTGTTTAAGCGACTTCTTCTCCATAACCACTGATTGAAAATCAACCTAATTTGCAGAAAGCATCCTTAGGTGCTCAGGATTCAAAATTGTACTAATTGTGGGAATGATATCTATCACTGGTAGCATCCCTAGGTAGTCTGGATTCAAAAATATACTCGTGGTTGGGCTGAGGGGCGGGGCCAAAAGAGGATAAAATGAATCGTATTGGTGTTATTAACTGCACTGGATATCAGTCATATTTGGTGGGAAACATTCACGAGAGGAAGGGATTCAATATTTTACAGATTTGGGGGATGACCCCCACCTCCTGGTGACTGAGGTTTGGGCCAAAAATATTTTATAACTTGGATTAACAATATAATATACCACCCATTTACCAAACTTTTGATTTATACAGATATGCTTTAATATATAAATACCGAAACGACCGGATGCCGAACGACTGGAATTGTAATCAATGTACGTACCGAAACGACTCCCAATAGTACCAAAACAACTTTTTTGAAACAACGGGTGCCGAAACGACTGTACCCGTTTAGGAATTAGTACAGCACACATTTAAATGTAATGCACATTAACGTTTCCAAATTAATCATCTTATGTACTGACTGCATAGGCGGATCCAGAGGGGCGGGGCGCGCAGTCGGCGTCCCCCCCCCCCCACCTTCGAAATTGCAAAGTGACTATTTTTTGCAAGAATTAAAAGAATTTCAGCATCAGATAGCATTGCAAAGGATATATGGGTAGAAATATTTAATAAAAATTCGGGGCTACGCCCTAAATCAAACTTATACAGTTTATAATACTTATATATTAATTGGGTGTAATATATAATATACGACCCACTAGCCCCTTCACATCTCTCACATGTTTCTTTGGCTGATATCGATCACACGATGACATACGAGGGGTGTTCGAAAACTTTTGCAAATTACCTGTTTTCTCAGAAACGCTTATCAAAATTTGAATGCATTTTCTAGTTACCTTCAAAAGTATTCCCCTTTAACTTGAACACGCCGTTTCAATGTTAAAATCCATAATAATGTTCATGCTCTTCGTTGGGTACACTTATCAGAAACGGGAAAACTGCAGATTCCAGCTCACTTCTGGACCTTGTACCCTATTAGATGTGTGTTGTTGTTGGGGTTTTTTTATTTCGAAAAGAGGAAAAATCACACGGGCAAGTTCTGGGCGGAATGGAGGGTGTGGTAATACATTGACCTTTTCCTACTTAAAAACTGGGACTACAGCTGCTGATTTGTGGGCTGGGGCATTGCCAAGTAACATTTGGACATGCTAGAGACCTGTTTTAGGACGATTTTTTCTCATTTGTGTTCGCAATTTTTCAGAACTACATTCTTATTGAAGCTTCCAGACACACCCCTACCTTTTGGAACAGCAATTTGCATGATTTGTCCACTATTTCTAAAGAATATTGCGTATAACACCTTCTTTACTGTCAATGTTCGTTTAGCAATACTGAACCTTTTGGCATGTTTCAAAGCCTATCTCCTATTGTCAACTTTCCTCTTAGGCTCATAAAATGCATCTATGTCCCTCACCCATTATGAGACTATAAAATGTCATTTTCTGATATTTTGGGTACTTCTTCAGCTTCAGTGATGTAGTTAACGTGATACTCAATATATGGTGCGTTTGCAAAATAAATCAAACACTCCTCTCGTATAAACCACATGGGCTAGGCACGGACCTATGTCACTATCAAATGGAAATGATCGATTGTCGGATAATTATTTTACCTCTCTCGAATATATCCCCTCCCACTACTTTATATATAGGCAGAAACATATCCGTCCCTGATATAGGCCTAAAGTAGTGGGAGGGATTATATTCGAGAGAGGTAAAATAATTATCCGACAACCATTACATAGTGACATAGGTCCGTGCCTAGCCCCTGAGGTTGTTGTGAACTCAATATGGATGAGAAGCTGAACACATATACACCACAGGGACCTGAGAATTTGTTACAGCTAGTTTCGGACCTAAAATAAGGTGTTTAGAGTTATTTTACACATTTGGGGGTTTCCGTGTCTCAAAGTTTTCGTCGGCTTGCCGGCCACTTCGTTACATATTCATTAGATTGACGTCACTGCACGCGGAGGCCTTACGCTGTCATTGGATGGCGGTCTTCCTTTAAATTTAGCCATCCAATGACAGCAAAAGACCAGCACGCGGGGTGACGTCAACCTAATGAATATGTAACGAAATGGCCGGCAAGCCGACGAAAACTTTGACACACGAAATTTTGCGTGTTTCTAGAGGAAATGGAAATTCTTTCTGCGGAAGGAAGATACATTTGACTTGCATTTAGGAGGTTTATAAAATAACGATTATCTATCATTCCAACGGTACCAAGCCTTTTTTCGTACCTCAACTGGAAATGTGATTTTTGATGCAAGAAAGGTAGGTGGGTCGATTTTCCGATCTGGAAAGCTTTCCACCCTTTAGCTTTTATGACCATTGAGGGGGCATTTTTATCGAAAATTGATCTTAACCCCCCAGATATGTAAAATTACTTTAAACACCCTATTTTAGGTCCAAAACTAGCTGTAGCAAATTCTCAGGTCCCTGTGCTATACACAAACAAAAGTTCATTCCAGAATAAAAATGTATGCTCCTCTTAGTGGCGGATCCAGAGACATATCGGGGGGGGGGGGGGGTAAAATACAATGGGGTGTGGGGGATCTCCCCAGAAAATTTTGTGGGGATATAGACGCATATTGTTACATTCTGACTATATCCAAGTATTTTATTTTGTACTTAGAGTATCATCAAATATTATCCTTCTTTGTAAGGAAATGAATTCTGTAAAATTTCACTATGTGATTCCTGTGGAAGAGAAGAGTTCCGGCCCAAAGTGAGTATTGCTCCCCCCCCCCCCCAACTCAGAAATTGTATACACGAAAATCATACATTGTGACATTATACACCGTATCAGTATTCTTCAGACATTGTCAGACCTGATTTTATTTTAGGTGGAAAATATTCACCTTTTTTTGGTCGCAAGGAGAATATGAGGTGTCTCTGCAGAAAATTTTACTTTGAGATGCACAACCCTGCATTCTGAGCTTATTTCAGTACTCAGTAAAATGAAGTGCTGATTGAAATTGAGACTAACTTGAAAAGTAAAGTAATTTAATGGATTTAGATAGATTAATCCCGTGTTTTCATGGACAAGGCTCTCCGATTCAGGTTATACCAGGCAAACTTATTGATATGCAATATCATGTTTTTTTCTAAATATAGATATCCAATTCCGTGATACATTTGAACACTAAATAAAACCAGGGACGTATATACGGAAGCCGGTTAGTGCCACATGAAGTAAACTTTTTATGTCGTAATTACGACATAGTATGTCGTAATTACGACTTAGTTATCTCGTAATTACGACATAGTTATCTCGTAATTACGACTTAGTATGTCGTAATTACGACTTAGTTATCTCGTAATTACGACATAGTTATCTCGTAATTACGACATAGTTATCTCGTAATTACGACATAGTTATCTCGTAATTACGACTTAGTATGTCGTAATTACGACTTAGTTATCTCGTAATTATGGGGTTCCTATATACCAGACCAAACTACGAGATACAGTGAACCCTCGTTATACCGACACCTTTCGTCCACAGCAATTATGGCGGTATAACGAGGGTGGCGATAGTATCGAATTATGAAAATTATAACCATGAATTAAATTGAATAATAGATTGCATTTCCAACTTTTCATTAAAAAACAAGCTTATTATTATATCGTCATATAGATCTACATTGGCACAAATTTATTTCTGAAAATAGTTATTGATCTATTTTTGCCGCATGCCATTCAAAATGGAACACTAAAGAGTTCCTCGATCTCTAAAAAACAGAACAATATGGCGTTATCGTCGAGGGAAATATATAGCGATTCGGGACGTTTGTATTTTAAAGGGTGTGGCGGATGGCGGTATGCGGGGGTGGCGAGCTAAACGAGGGAATTATATAGGACAGAAATCCGTTCTAGAGTTTTAGGTGGCGGTATGCGAGGGTGGGGGTAGATTCGGGTGGCAATAGGTCGAGGGTACACTGTATAACTTAATCGTAATGACGACATACTAAGTCGTAATTACGAGATAGCTATGTCGTAATTACGAGATAACTAAGTCGTAATTACGAGATAACTAAGTCGTAATTACGACATACTAAGTCGTAATTACGAGATAGCTATGTCGTAATTACGAGATAACTAAGTCGTAATTACGACATACTAAGTCGTAATTACGAGATAACTAAGTCGTAATTACGACATACTAAGTCGTAATTACGAGATAACTAAGTCGTAATTACGAGATAACTATGTCGTAATTACGAGATAACTAAGTCGTAATTACGACATACTAAGTCGTAATTACGAGATAACTAAGTCGTAATTACGACATACTAAGTCGTAATTACGACATAAAAAAATTACCTCATGTGGCACTAACCGGCTTCCGTATACGTGTGTATCGTTTTTATGACTCTGGTACGGGTTTCGTCGTCCTGACTGATGTCAGTATATATAGAAGTATAAAGGTAAAATGTTACCATATCTACCTGTCTTATCCTGGTGAATTCACTGACCAATCAACTAATTAGTGTCACGCTTGTGTTAGATGATCACAACTGGACCCAAATAACAAAAGGCTGTGGAACTGGGGCCTATGCTAATTAGTCATCTAGGACAATTATTACCTGTACCAGCTAGGGATGTATGTGTCACATATATGGGGCGCCATTTTACTATTTATTAACAAAACTGGATATCCAAAATTCGAATTATGGATATCCATAATTCATTTTTGGATATCCATAATTCGAATTTATGATATCATTAAATAATTTTGGATATCTTATATTAATTTTGGATATCCAAAATTCGAATTATGGATATCCATAAATGAATTATGGATATCCAAAAATAAATGGAATTTTGGATATCCATAATTCGATTTTTGGATATCTATAAATGAATTTTGGATATCCAAAAATCATTTATGGATATCCATAATTCGAATTTGGGATATCCAGTTTTGTTAATAAATAGTAAAACGGCACCCCATACACATACATCCCTGTCTGTACTGGCTATCTAGACGGTCTTATGCAACCATAAAATATGACTGTAAATGGGAAAAATGCCTCAAAATATTTTATTCCTTTTTTAAAAAAAAAAATGCTGGGGGTGGGGGTTCTGGAAACCCCCTAGATCCGCCACTGGTACTTATGGTATATCCACGGACTCACACATATATTTACGTCCCTGGACTAATATAAGTCCGTGGTAAATGATATAATATTTACAGTCTTCACTGATATTCACTCGATAACCATTGTACTGCAAACTAGAGTTATTTTCCAGTAACTATACTTGAGAACATGCAAAATTTCTATGACGTCGACAACAATACATGTGGGCGGAGCTATGCAAATTATCCCGTTCGAATCACAATTGTATGACGTCATTAACAAGTGACATGGGCGGGGCTAGCTACGGCTTATGCAAACTTTATGCTGTTACATTTATTGAACTGTTTTCACGTTTGTAAGATTTGAAATGAAATATATGTCTGCAGATGGGGCTAAATTGAACAGAAAACTTATGAACCATTTACAGGAAAATACTAATAATATAAGGATTAACCTTTGATTTTGTTTAGTTTATTAGATCATTAATCCAATGGAGCAGTCGGTAAATTTCGCGTTTACGCAATTTACCTCGTGCTCCATTGGATTTATGATCTAATAAACTAAACAAAATCAAAGGTTAATCCTTAAATAACTATACTTGAGAACGTGCAAAATGTCTATGACGTCGACAACAATACATATTACGGCTTATGCAAACTTCATGCTGTTACATTTATTGAACTGTTTTCTCGTTTGTAAGATTTGAAATGAAATATTTACATTCTGTGTTGCCTTTGCCTATATATCACTACTAAACAAAATTGTAAGATATGACACTATATATGTCTGCAGATGGAGATAAATTGAACAGAAAAGTTATGAACCATTTACAGGAAAATACTGTAAATATAAGAATTGACCTTTGATTTTGTTAAGTTTATTAGATCCCAAATCCAATGGAGCAGTCGGTAAATTTAACGTAAACGCGAAGCAATTTACCTCGTGCTCCATTGGATTTATGATCTAATAAACTAAACAAAATCAAAGGTTAATCCTTAAATAATAAACTTCCGATGACAAATAAGTATACGCATCGTTGCAAATACTTCTGATTGGTTGAAAAGAAACAACTTTAAGCTTTAAGAGTTTCTCTCATAAATAATACGTCATTTTTTTAATGACTGGTGATCATGATACATTGCTCAAAATCATTTAGCTTGCTTGATTAACGTATTTTGTCGATGCCGCATCGCAATGGATCTGTTTTCCTTATTAGAAACCCCGGTCACAGAGACGCTTCAAGCTTTGCATTAACCGCGAAGAACGCAAGTAGAACGGTTCCGGTGGACGCATGTGGTAAGTGTTGTTGTGAGTTTTTAAAAATGAATGCATGATAAAGTAATGATTTTCACAGCTTATCTTATTCGCCATGGCGGATGAACGTATTCTGCTAAAAAGTAATTAATATGCCATATGACCGGCATCGTGATGTTTTTGTTTACAGGTCACGAAATGTTTTTTATTATGATACATGTACACGAATCGGTCAACCAGACACAAAATTACGTATCCTCGAGTGTAACATTGACCAGACAGAAAAAAATCTTTGCACAATAACATCAATTATTGCTTTACGTAGGTACTTGTCTGACAATCTCCTATACACGGATGAGCTTAATCTAAAAATGGGGAAGTGGGGGGGGGGGGGGGGGGGGGCGTAAAAATTGTATTATCGTTAACGTCGAAGCCCTTTGTTGTGAATTTCAGCGAGACCATATCTTATTTTGTGGTGTCAGAGCACGCTACTTATTTGAAAACGAGGAATTCCTACGACACCAAAAGGGTCATGTACAAATCTACAAAATGATTGGTTCGGAAATCTTTTTTAACAAGATTAACTTCTGTTTTCGATCCAGATCTATATGGTTTTCACCATTGGCCTTATTGAGGGCGAAAGCTCTATGAGCTGTTGGTGAAAATAAATAGTAATAAATAATCCATTTTATTGATATATGTGTGGTTTGTATTGTGTCATAGTTCTGTCTTATTTGAAAAAAGGAAAGAATAGTGTAACAGGAGAAAGAGAAAATGTAGCGTCTAGACCGGGGTTCGAACCCTGGACCTTCCGAACTCTAGGCGAACACTCTTCCGCTGAGCTACCTGGTCGCCGATGTTCGACCCAGTCCATTCTGCTACATTCCTCCCTCCTTTTCTCCAAGTCTTCGCCCTCGAAGACAACTATTTACAAGTTCGTATATATCCCCTTGCTAAGCGTTACCTCTCAATGCTTAAACAAGGGTTGGCAAGCTCGCCAATTTTGTAACAGGATTTCTCCTTTAATTTGCTCAGTGCTAGAACATTTTGCTTGGAGAGCCAGGGTTGCGAGTTTGAATCCTTAAGCAATGACACGAAATATAATAAAAACCTATCCATTCATACATGTAAGCATACAGTTGGATGTGATTGCCATTAAGAACTTATGATTTACAGGTAGAACAATGGATCAGGAGCTATATGACGAGTTTGGCAACTATGTCGGTCCAGAACTGGACAGTGATGACGACGATAATGAAGACAGTGATGAGGAGCGAGATGAACCCTATGGCGAATATGGTGCTGATGTAAGTTTGTGTTGATGTAGAATATGGTGCTGATGGAAGATTGTATTGATGTAGAATATGGTGCTGATGAACAATGTAGCGTAGAATATGGTACTGATGCAGGGATAATTCTGACTCTTAAAACCTATGGGAGAATTTGAGGGATTTTATGGGATCAGCAAAATATCTATGAGATTGTTCTATATAAAGTAATACAATTTTGAATTTTCAATGAGATTTTCAGGAAAAATTTGGGTAAAAATCCCCAAATCTCGCCCCAAAGTGATCCCTGCTGATTTAAGTTGTAATGATGTAGAATATGGTGCTGATGGAAGTTTGTATTGATGTAGAATATGGTGCTGATGGAAGTTGTATTGGTGTAGAATATGGTGCTGATGGAAGTTTGTATTGATGTAGAATATGGTGCTGATGTAAGTTGTATTGATGTAGAATATGGTACTGATGTAAGTTTGTATTGATGTAGAATATGGTGCTGATGTAAGTTTGTATTGATGTAGAATATGGTACTGATGTAAGTTGTATTGATGTAGAATATGGTGCTGATGGAAGTTTGTATTGATGTAGAATATGGTGCTGATGTAAGTTGTATTGATGTAGAATATGGTACTGATGTAAGTTTGTATTGATGTAGAATATGGTGCTGATGTAAGTTGTATTGGTGTAGAATATGGTGCTGATGGAAGTTTGTATTGATGTAGAATATGGTACTGATGTAAGTTGTATTGGTGTAGAATGTGGTACTGATGTAAGTTTGTATTGATGTAGAATATGGTACTGATGTAAGTTGTATTGATGTAGAATATGGTACTGATGTAAGTTGTATTGATGTAGAATGTGGTACTGATGTAAGTTGTATTGATGTAGAATATGGTGCTGATGTAAGTTGTATTGATGTAGAATGTGGTGCTGATGTAAGTTGTATTGATGTAGAATATGGTGCTGATGTAAGTTGTATTGATGTAGAATATGGTACTGAGGTAAGTTGTATTGGTGTAGAATATGGTGCTGATGTAAGTTGTATTGGTGTAGAATATGGTACTGATGGAAGATTGTATTGGTGTAGAATATGGTGCTGATGTATGTTGTATTGATGTAGAATATGGTACTGATGTATGTTGTATTGGTGTAAAATATGGTGCTGATGTAAGTTGTATTGATGTAGAATATGGTACTGATGTAAGTTGTATTGATGTAGAATATGGTACTGATGGAAGATTGTATTGGTGTAGAATATGGTGCTGATGTATGTTGTATTGATGTAGAATATGGTGCTGATGTAAGTTGTATTGATGTAGAATATGGTACTGATGTAAGTTGTATTGATGTAAAATATGGTGCTGATGTAAGTTGTATTGATGTAGAATATGGTACTGATGTAAGTTGTATTGATGTAGAATGTGGTACTGATGTAAGTTGTATTGATGTAGAATATGGTACTGATGTATGTTGTATTGGTGTAGAATATGGTACTGATGGAAGATTGTATTGGTGTAGAATATGGTGCTGATGTATGTTGTATTGATGTAGAATATGGTACTGATGTATGTTGTATTGATGTAGAATATGGTACTGATGTATGTTGTATTGATGTAGAATATGGTACTGATGTATGTTGTATTGATGTAGAATATGGTGCTGATGTAAGTTGTATTGATGTAGAATATGGTACTGATGTATGTTGTATTGATGTAGAATATGGTGCTGATGTAAGTTTGTATTGATGTAGAATATGGTACTGATGTAAGTTGTATTGGTGTAGAATATGGTGCTGATGTAAGTTGTATTGATGTAGAATGTGGTACTGATGTAAGTTGTATTGATGTAGAATGTGGTACTGATGTAAGTTGTATTGATGTAGAATATGGTGCTGATGTAAGTTGTATTGGTGTAGAATGTGGTACTGATGTAAGTTGTATTGATGTAGAATATGGTACTGATGGAAGATTGTATTGGTGTAGAATATGGTACTGATGTAAGTTGTATTGATGTAGAATATGGTACTGATGTAAGTTTGTATTGGTGTAGAATATGATGCTGATGGAAGTTGTATTGGTGTAGAATATGGTACTGATGGAAGTTGTATTGATGTAGAATATGGTACTGATGTAAGTTGTATTGATGTAGAATGTGGTACTGATGAAAGTTGTATTGATGTAGAATATGGTGCTGATGGAAGATTGTATTGATGTAGAATATGGTACTGATCTAAGTTGTATTGGTGTAGAATATGGTGCTGATGTAAGTTGTATTGATGTAGAATGTGGTACTGATGTAAGTTGTATTGATGTAGAATGTGGTACTGATGTAAGTTGTATTGATGTAGAATATGGTGCTGATGTAAGTTGTATTGGTGTAGAATGTGGTACTGATGTAAGTTGTATTGATTTAGAATATGGTACTGATGGAAGATTGTATTGGTGTAGAATATGGTACTGATGTAAGTTGTATTGATGTAGAATATGGTACTGATGTAAGTTTGTATTGGTGTAGAATATGATGCTGATGGAAGTTGTATTGGTGTAGAATATGGTACTGATGGAAGTTGTATTGATGTAGAATATGGTACTGATGTAAGTTTGTATTGGTGTAGAATATGATGCTGATGGAAGTTGTATTGGTGTAGAATATGGTACTGATGTAAGTTGTATTGATGTAGAATATGGTACTGATGTAAGTTTGTATTGATGTAGAATATGGTACTGATGTAAGTTGTATTGATGTAGAATATGGTACTGATGTAAGTTTGTATTGGTGTAGAATATGATGCTGATGGAAGTTGTATTGGTGTAGAATATGGTACTGATGTAAGTTGTATTGATGTAGAATATGGTGCTGATGTAAGTTTGTATTGATGTAGAATATGGTACTGATGTAAGTTTGTATTGGTGTAGAATATGGTACTGATGGAAGTTTGTATTGATGTAGAATATGGTGCTGATGGAAGTTTGTATTGATGTAGAATATGGTGCTGATGGAAGTTTGTATTGATGTAGAATATGGTGCTGATGGAAGCTTGTATTTGATGTAGAATATGGTACTGATGGAAGTTTGTATTGATGTAGAATATGGTGCTGATGGAAGTTTGTATTGATGTAGAATATGGTGCTGATGTAAGTTGTATTGATGTAGAATATGGTGCTGATGTAAGTTGTAATGGTGTAGAATATGGTACTGATGTAAGTTGTATTGGTGTAGAATATGGTGCTGATGGAAGTTTGTTTTGATGTAGAATATGGTACTGATGTAAGTTGTATTGGTGTAGAATATGGTACTGATGGAAGTTTGTATTGCTGTAGAATATGGTGCTGATGGAAGTTTGTATTGATGTAGAATATGGTGCTGATGGAAGTTGTATTGGTGTAGAATATGGTACTGATGGAAGTTTGTATTGCTGTAGAATATGGTGCTGATGTAAGTTGTATTGGTGTAGAATATGGTGCTGATGGAAGTTTGTATTGATGTAGAATATGGTGCTTATGGAAGTTTGTATTGATGTAGAATATGGTGCTGATGGAAGTTTGTATTGGTGTAGAATATGGTGCTGATGTAAGTTGTATTGGTGTAGAATATGGTGCTGATGGAAGTTTGTATTGATGTAGAATATGGTGCTGATGGAAGTTTGTATTGATGTAGAATATGGTGCTGATGTAAGTTGTATTGGTGTAGAATATGGTGCTGATGGAAGTTTGTATTGGTGTAGAATATGGTGCTGATGGAAGTTTGTATTGATGTAGAATATGGTGCAGATGTAAGTTTGTATTGATGTAGAATATGGTACTGATGTAAGTTTGTGTTGATGTAGAATATGGTGCTGATGGAAGTTTGTATTGATGTAGAATATGGTGCTGATGGAAGTTTGTATTGATGTAGAATATGATGCTGATGGAAGTTGTATTGATGTAGAATATGGTGCTGATGGAAGTTTGTATTGATGTAGAATATGGTGCTGATGGAAGTTTGTATTGATGTAGAATATGGTGCTGATGGAAGTTTGTATTGATGTAGAATATGGTGCTGATGGAAGTTTGTATTGATGTAGAATATGATGCTGATGGAAGTTGTATTGATGTAGAATATGGTGCTGATGGAAGTTTGTATTGATGTAGAATATGATGCTGATGTAAGTTTGTATTGATGTAGAATATGGTGCTGATGTAAGGTGTATTAATGTAGAATATGATGCTGATGGAAGTTGTATTGATGTAGAATATGGTGCTGATGGAAGTTTGTATTGATGTAGAATATGATGCTGATGTAAGTTTGTATTGATGTAGAATATGGTGCTGATGTAAGGTGTATTAATGTAGAATATGGTACTGATGGAAGTTTGTATTGATGTAGAATATGGTGCTGATGTAAGTTTGTATTGATGTAGAATATGGTGCTGATGGAAGTTTGTATTCATGTAGAATATGTACATTTACCCATAACAAATCAATAAAACAACTGTTTGTGGACAATATGTGATACAAAGTCATCTTATCAAGTCCTGGCCTGTCAACTTTGTTTTCTCGCCAAATTGTGAGTGAGGACAGGGGGTGGTATGTGAGTGGTGTGCTAAAAATAGAATGACCAGACTTAGTTAAAGGTACTACCAGATGTTGTTATGCATTGTATATACCACCACATTCAAATTGATTAAAATAAATAATGTGGATCTAGTACACCTGTTATATCTCACTCATCCAAAAACACTAACTGTTCACACTGCCAAAACAAATTTACAGGAACACTGATAATATCTCGAGAATATTAGACCCGACAATGTGTGTGATGATTTACGTATAAATTTGATGGCTGTATTGCACTGATGCATTGTCTGTTCACCAGGAGGATGAGGACATGGACCCTGACGATGCTGATGATGTACCAGAGATGCAGGTTGTACTTCATGAAGATAAAAAGTACTACCCTACAGCAGAGGAGGTTTACGGACCGGAGGTCGAGGTGGGTATCACACTACCTGTTAGTGGAGTAGATCCTTTATGGATCTGAGGTCGAGGTGGGTATCACGCTACCTGTTAGTGGAGTAGAACCTTTATGGACCGGAGGCTGAGGTGGGTATCACACTACCTGTTAGTGGAGTAGATCCTTTATGGACCGGAGGTGGAGGTGGGTATCACACTACCTGTTAGTGGAGTAGATCCTTTATGGACCGGAGGCTGAGGTGGGTATCACACTACCTGTTAGTGGAGTAGATCCTTTATGGACCGGAGGTCGAGGTGGGTATCACACTACCTGTTAGTGGAGTAGATCCTTAATGGACCGGAGGTCGAGGTGGGTATCACACTACCTGTTAGTGGAGTAGATCCTTTATGGACCGGAGGTCGAGGTGGGTATCACACTACCTGTTAGTGGAGTAGATCCTTTATGGACCGGAGGTCGAGGTGGGTATCACACTACCTGTTAGTGGAGTAGATCCTTTACGGACCGGAGGCTGAGGTGGGTATCACACTACCTGTTAGTGGAGTAGATCCTTTATGGACCGGAGGTCGAGGTGGGTATCACACTACCTGTTAGTGGAGTAGATCCTTTATGGATCAGAAGTCGAGGTGGGTATCACACTACCTGTTAGTGGAGTAGATCCTTTATGGATCAGAAGTCGAGGTGGGTATCACACTACCTGTTAGTGGAGTAGATCCTTTATGGACCGGAGGTGGGGGTGGGTATCACACTACCTGTTAGTGGAGTAGATCCTTAATGGACCGGAGGTCGAGGTGGGTATCACACTACCTGTTAGTGGAGTAGATCCTTTATGGATCAGAAGTCGAGGTGGGTATCACACTACCTGTTAGTGGAGTAGATCCTTTATGGACCGGAGGTCGAGGTGGGTATCACACTACCTGTTAGTGGAGTAGATCCTTTATGGATCAGAAGTCGAGGTGGGTATCACACTACCTGTTAGTGGAGTAGATCCTTTATGGACCGGAGGTCGAGGTGGGTATCACACTACCTGTTAGTGGAGTAGATCCTTTATGGACCGGAGGTCGAGGTGGGTATCACACTACCTGTTAGTGGAGTAGATCCTTTATGGACCGGAGGTGGGGGTGGGTATCACGCTACCTGTTGGTGGAGTAGATCCTTTATGGACCGGAGGTCGAGGTGGGTATCACACTACCTGTTAGTGGAGTAGATCCTTTATGGACCGGAGGTCGAGGTGGGTATCACACTACCTGTTAGTGGAGTAGATCCTTTATGGACAGGAGGTCGAGGTGGGTATCACACTACCTGTTAGTGGAGTAGATCCTTTATGGACCGGAGGTCGAGGTGGGTATCACACTACCTGTTAGTGGAGTAGATCCTTTATGGACCGGAGGTGGGGGTGGGTATCACACTACCTGTTAGTGGAGTAGATCCTTTATGGACCGGAGGTCGAAGTGGGTATCACACTACCTGTTAGTGGAGTAGAACCTTTGTTTAGAAGTTTCCCCGGTATAACATTTGTGTTGCTGTTTCCTTTATATCATTAGTAAATCTAAATTGTGGTATATCACACTGTATACTACAATTTGCAATCTGCATCACATGGCATTATTCTGACGCCATGTTGGACTATGTTATATCAAAGCTTAGCACTCGCGTCAGATAGCATGACTGTATGATGGCTTTGAGTCAATAGCTCAGATGATATTGATTTAAATAAGGTTCTTCCAGTGAAGAAACACCCACGAAAAAATGGAGAACATTAACTGACTATATCCCAAAAAATAGATACAGATATATTTTAAAATTATCGGTAATTTATATATAAGCATTGAACTTTGAACTGTTACCAGATGTAGTATACAGTCGATATGAATACAATTTGGGTGACAGATAAATAGAATGTTGCTCGATAGATTTAATAAATAATCTTTTTATTAATGCTTATTAATTGAATACATTTTAATATTGATAGTTTAGTATCAATCGTTTAGTTGAACAAGTCTACTCCTTACTGTATAAGGGACATATTGCAGTGCATTGGTACAGGGTATTATAGTCATTGATGATGGAGTGTATCTTCAGATCAAAGTCAGGTTAGATGTCAACTTGTTCTCCCCTGAAATCACTTTGAGCCGTTCTAATTCAATCGTTAGAATAGATCATGGGATGAATGAGTTACTATAACTGGAATCTATAAAATAATGTGTATTCATTCAGGAATTAAAATTGTAGACAATATATTTACCACAGCCAATAATGATCTATTGATTAAGACTTTGTTAACATTCTTTCCAGACAATAGTCCAAGAAGAGGATACACAACCACTGACAGGTGAGTAACACATTATATAACCACTGACAGGTGAGAAACACAATATACAACCACTGAAAGGTGAGTAACACATTATACAATCACCGACAGGTGAGTAACACATACAACCACTGACAGGTGAGTAACACATACAATCACTGACAGGTGAGTAACACATTATACAACCACTGACAGGTGAGTAACGCATACAATCACTGACAGGTGCGTAACACATTATACAGTCACTGTCAGGTGAGTAACACATTATACAACCACTGACAGGTAACACAATACACAACCACTGACAGGTGAGTAACACATTTTACAACCACTGACAGATGAAAAACACATTATACAATCACTGACAGGTGAGTAACACATTATACAAGCACTGACAGGTGAGTAACACATTATACAATCACTGCCAGGTGAGTAACACATTACACAATCACTGACAGGTGAGTAACACATTATACAATCACTGACAGGTGAGTAACAAATTATACAATCACTGACAGGTGAGTAACACATTATACAATCACTGACAGGTGAGTAACACATTATACAATCACTGACAGGTGAGTAACACATTATATAACCACTGACATGTGAGTAACACATTATACAACCACTGACAGGTGAGTAACACATTATACAACCACTGACAGGTAACACAGTATACAACCACTGACAGGTGAGTAACACATTATACAACCACTAACAGGTGAGTAACACATTATACAACCACTGACAGGTGAGTAACACATTATACAACCACTGACAGGTGAGTAACACATTATACAATCACTGACAGGTGAGTAACACATTAACAATCACTGACAGGTGAGTAACAAATTATACAATCACTGTCAGGTGAGTAACACATTATACAACCACTGACAGGTGAGTAACACATTATACAATCACTGACAGGTGAGTAACACATTATGCAATCACTGACAGGTAACACAATACACAACCACTGACAAGTGAGTAACAATGTTCTAATCCTTCAGGAATCTTAAAGTACTTTTGAAGTGATCTGATCCTAAGGGTCAGGATGACCTATGACCATTCGCTGTCCACCATGCATAAACTTTTCCTTCAAACAACTTCTTTTCAATAATGGAAGGGCCCATGGTGCTGATATTATGCATGTAGCATGCATGAATGAAGGACTACCAAGTTTTTTCAAATGAATGACCTTTACCTTGAAAGTGCATCGGGGTCAAGGTCATTCATTTGAACAAATTGGTTTGAAATGACGTATAATCTTCAAGCAGGTTCTTCTCAATAATGGAAGGGCCTAGGGTACTTATAATTGGCTGTTAGCGTGGTGGGATGAAGGACTACTAATTTTGATAAAATGAATGACCTTGACCCATTTTCACAGGGGTCAAATGTCTTAAACTTGTCAAGCAACTTCTCAATAACCGAAAGACCCAGCATGCTGATACTTGGCCTGTAGCATGCAGGGGTGAGGGGCTACCAAGTTTGTTCAAATGAATGACCTTGACCCACTTTCAATGTCAAATGTGTTAAAAATCTCCAGCAACTTCTTCTCAGTAACCAAAAGGCCTAGGGTTGCTGGTAGCAGGCTTGAAATGAATTGATACTAATGTTTGTTCATTGACCCTTGTACAAGGTCACATGGTCAAATAATTATGTAAATATCTTCAAAAAACTTTGCAATAATCAACAAAAAATTATGGGTGACTGGTCTTTATAGTTTGATGACTTTTAAGACCCATCGGCCTCTTGTTATAATATATGTTCAGACCCATCAGACTCTTGTTATAATATATATCATGCATAAATATCCGGTTAGGATGTACATATTAATTTATCATATCTTATTTAATGATATACAGGGATAATCATATAGATTATGTAAGATGCTGTTTTCATCATGTAAAATGATATAAAGTGTGCAAGCATCAAGTTACATCAAAATTTTCAAACAATAACTGAACAATTATTATTGATCTACAGAGCCAATCATAGCTCCTGTCAAGAAGAAAAAATTCTCAATGGTGGAACAGGATTTACCAGAAACCGTTTATAATATGGAGTAAGTATATACCACACCTCAATGGTGGAACAGGATTTACCAGAAACCGTTTATAACATGGAGTAAGTATATACCACACCTCAATGGTAGAACAGGATTTACCAGAAACTGTTTATAACATGGAGTAAGTATATACCACACCTCAATGGTAGAACAGGATTTACCAGAAACTGTTTATAACATGGAGTAAATATATACCACAACCCAATGGTGGAACAGGATTTACCAGAAACCGTTTATAACATGGAGTAAGTATAAACCACACCTCAATGGTGGAACAGGATTTACCAGAAACCGTTTATAACATGGAGTAAGTATATACCACACCTCAATGGTGGAACAGTATTTACCAGAAACTGTTTATAACATGGAGTAAGTCTATAGTCCTTACCCAGCACTGTATATAAATTATAACAACAGAATATACCCCGCACTGAAGTAAGGTTGTATATCGGAATCAGGCTGTCCGTTCGTCTGTCTGTCCATCTGTGGACACGATGTACTGGCTACTCTTCCTACGTTACTGATTATACAGTCAAGGGAATTTCAACGAAACTTGCTGGCAATAATCCTTATACATTGCAGATGTGCGTAATTTTTGGTTGCCATGGTAACCAGGTCACTATAATTCGTTTTTTGGAGGGAAATTTTGTCCAGACAACTCCTCATAAACTTGTGAACCGATTCAAGTGAAATATGAAACTACACAGTCAAGAATGTGTTAGGGACCAAGTGTAAATGTACATGCAGGGTATTTTCCTGTAGAAAGTTTGGATTCCATGGTAACCATGTCACAATACCAAAAGTCTTGTGGAAAACATTGTTAGGACAACTCCTCCTAAACCGATGAACTGATTTCATTGGAACTTCACAGGAATGTTAGGGACTATATGTAGATACGCATGCAGATTTTTTTTAAACTAAAAAGAAGCTTGCCATAGTAATCAGGTCACTTTAAACCGGTTTTTGTTTGAAAATGAAAATTTTGACCATACAACTCCTAAAGCAGTTAACCAATTTCAATGAAGCTTCACATGAATGTTGGGGGTGGGGGAGGGGGGGGGCATGTGTAGATATGCATTCAAGTTATTTTGTGCCCATTTTTGGTTGCCATTGTAACCAGGTCATTAAAACAGGTTTTTGTTGGAACTGTGAACCAAGTTCAATGAACCTACACAGGAATGTTAGGGATGATGTCTAGATATATCTGCAGATAAAAATTTGTTTGTCAACGACATTGACTTTTGAAAGTTTTTATTGCAAAGGGTGTTGGAGCAGTGGTGTAAGTTAGCCATTAGCTTTCTGTTCTAGTCCCTACCACTTACTTTAGATGGCATCTGTTACATGGATACACAGTAACACTACAAACTAAAACACAAAGTAAGTATATTATTTATAGCTGGATTTTCCTTTACATCAACAGGTTTTTAGCTGACCTGATGGACACACCAGATCTTATCAGAAATGTGACTCTGTGTGGACAATTACATCATGGCAAAGTGAGTATACTTTATCGTGTATAGGTTGTAGCTCAACATCACAAAGTGAGTATACATTATCATTGTATCTAGGTTGTTGCTCAAAAATTTCAATTCAGATTTCGCAGCCAATTCACTTTACTTTGTGTGGATGAATTTGATTGGTTCGGACAGATTGTGCTCAGTAAAGCTCTATGGGGATATTAACATGATGATAATGTTTCACTATATTTATCAATGTTTCCTTTGTTGTAGACCTCGTTTGTTGACTGTTTAGTTTCACAGACCCATCCAGAAATTGACGGCACAGATGACAAAGATGTAAGTGCTGTGTTACACTGTGTTATACTGTGTTATACTGTGTTGTACTGTGTTATACTGTGTTGTACTGTGTTATACTGTGTACTGTGTTATGCTGTGTTATACTGTGTACTGTGTTATGCTGTGTTATACTGTGTACTGTGTTATACTGTGTTATACTGTGTACTGTGTTATACTGTGTTATACTGTGAACTGTGTTATACTCTGTTATACTGTGAACTGTGTTATACTGTATTATAATACTGTGTTATACTGTGTACTGTGTTATACTGTGTACTGTGTTATACTGTGTTATACTGTGTACTGTGTTATACTGTGAACTGTGTTATACTGTGTTATACTGTGTACTGTGTTATACTGTGTACTGTGTTATACTGTGTACTGTGTTATACTGTGTACTGTGTTATACTGTGTTATACTGTGTACTGTGTTATACTGTGAACTGTGTTATATATTAGTTAGCCATTGGCCTATAGTTCATGTCACATGTAATTACAATGGGAAGCGAGGGGTATTAGTTAGCCATTGGCTTACTGTTCTAGTCACATGTAATTATAATGGGAAGTGAGGGGTATTAGATAGCCATTGGCTTACTGTTCTAGTCACATGTAATTATAATGGGAAGTGAGGGGTATTAGTCAGCCATTGGCTTACTGTTCTAGTCACATGTAATTATAATGGGAAGTGAGGGGTATTAGTTAGCCATTGGCTTACTGTTCTAGTCACATGTAATTACAATGGGAAGCGAGGGGTATTAGTTAGCCATTGGCTTACTGTTCTAGTCACATGTAATTATAATGGGAAGTGAGGGGTATTAGTTAGCCATTGGCTTACTGTTCTAGTCACATGTAATTATAATGGGAAGCGAGGGGTATTAGATAGCCATTGGCTTACTGTTCTAGTCACATGTAATTATAATGGGAAGTGAGGGGTATTAGTTAGCCATTGGCTTACTGTTCTAGTCACATGTAATTATAATGGGAAGTGAGGGGTATTAGTTAGCCATTGGCTTACTGTTCTAGTCACATGTAATTATAATGGGAAGTGAGGGGTATTAGTTAGCCATTGACCTATAGTTGAAGTCACATGTAATTATAATGGGAAGCGAGGGGTATTAGTTAGCTATTGACCTATAGTTGAAGTCACATGTAATTATAATGGGAAGTGAGGGGTATTAGTTAGCCATTGGCTTACTGTTCTAGTCACATGTAATTACAATGGGAAGCGAGGGGTATTAGTTAGCCATTGGCTTACTGTTCTAGTCACATGTAATTACAATGGGAAGTGAGGGGTATTAGTTAGCCATTGGCTTACTGTTCTAGTCACATGTAATTATAATGGGAAGCGAGGGGTATTAGTTAGCCATTGGCTTACTGTTCTAGTCACATGTAATTATAATGGGAAGTGAGGGGTATTAGTTAGCCATTGGCTTATAGTTGAAGTCACATGTAATTATAATGGGAAGCGAGGGGTATTAGTTAGCCATTGGCTTACTGTTCTAGTCACATGTAATTACAATGGGAAGTGAGGGGTATTAGTTAGCCATTGACCTATAGGTCTAGTCACATGTAATTATAATGGGAAGTGAGGGGTATTAGTTAGCCATTGACCTATAGGTCTAGTCACATGTAATTATAATGGGAAGCGAGGGGTATTAGTTAGCCATTGGCCTATAGTTGAAGTCACATGTAATTAAAATGGGAAGCGAGGGGTATTAGTTAGCCATTGGCTTACTGTTCTAGTCACATGTAATTATAATGGGAAGTGAGGGGTATTAGTTAGCCATTGGCCTATAGTTGAAGTCACATGTAATTAAAATGGGAAGTGAGGGGTATTAGTTAGCCATTGGCTTACTGTTCTAGTCACATGTAATTATAATGGGAAGTGAGGGGTATTAGTTAGCCATTGGCCTATAGTTGAAGTCACATGTAATTAAAATGGGAAGCGAGGGGTATTAGTTAGCCATTGGCCTATAGTTGAAGTCACATGTAATTACAATGGGAAGTGAGGGGTATTAGTTAGCCATTGGCTTACTGTTCTAGTCACATGTAATTATAATGGGAAGTGAGGGGTATTAGTTAGCCATTGGCTTACTGTTCTAGTCACATGTAATTACAATGGGAAGTGAGGGGTATTAGTTAGCCATTGGCTTACTGTTCTAGACACATGTAATTACAATGGGAAGCGAGGGGTATTAGTCAGCCATTGGCTTACTGTTCTAGACACATGTAATTACAATGGGAAGCGAGGGGTATTAGTCAGCCATTGGCTTACTGTTCTAGACACATGTAATTACAATGGGAAGCGAGGGGTATTAGTCAGCCATTGGCTTACTGTTCTAGACACATGTAATTATAATGGGAAGTGAGGGGTATTAGTTAGTCATTGGCTTACTGTTCTAGTCACATGTAATTACAATGGGAAGTGAGGGGTATTAGTTAGCCATTGGCTTACTGTTCTAGACACATGTAATTATAATGGGAAGCGAGGGGTATTAGTTAGCCATTGGCTTACTGTTCTAGTCACATGTAATTATAATGGGAAGCGAGGGGTATTAGTCAGCCATTGGCTTACTGTTCTAGTCACATGTAATTACAATGGGAAGTGAGGGGTATTAGTTAGCCATTGGCTTACTGTTCTAGTCACATGTAATTATAATGGGAAGCGAGGGGTATTAGTCAGCCATTGGCTTACTGTTCTAGTCACATGTAATTATAATGGGAAGTGAGGGGTATTAGTTAGCCATTGGCTTACTGTTCTAGTCACATGTAATTATAATGGGAAGTGGGGGGTATTAGTTAGCCATTGGCTTACTGTTCTAGTCACATGTAATTATAATGGGAAGTGAGGGGTATTAGATAGCCATTGGCTTACTGTTCTAGTCACATGTAATTATAATGGGAAGTGAGGGGTATTAGTTAGCCATTGGCTTACTGTTCTAGTCACATGTAATTATAATGGGAAGTGAGGGGTATTAGATAGCCATTGGCTTACTGTTCTAGTCACATGTAATTATAATGGGAAGTGAGGGGTATTAGTTAGCCATTGGCTTACTGTTCTAGTCACATGTAATTATAATGGGAAACGAGGGGTATTAGTCAGCCATTGGCTTACTGTTCTAGTCACATGTAATTATAATGGGAAGTGAGGGGTATTAGTTAGCCATTGGCTTACTGTTCTAGTCACATGTAATTACAATGGGAAGCGAGGGGTATTAGTTAGCCATTGGCTTACTGTTCTAGTCACATGTAATTATAATGGGAAGTGAGGGGTATTAGTTAGTCATTGACTTATAGGTCTAGTCACATGTAATTATAATGGGAAGCGAGGGGTATTAGTTAGCCATTGGCTTACTGTTCTAGTCACATGTAATTATAATGGGAAGTGAGGGGTATTAGTTAGCCATTGGCTTACTGTTCTAGTCACATGTAATTACAATGGGAAGTGAGGGGTATTAGTTAGCCATTGGCTTACTGTTCTAGTCACATGGAATTATAATGGGAAGCGAGGGGTATTAGTTAGCCATTGGCTTACTGTTCTAGTCACATGTAATTACAATGGGAAGTGAGGGGTATTAGTTAGCCATTGGCTTACTGTTCTAGTCACATGTAATTACAATGGGAAGCGAGGGGTATTAGTTAGCCATTGGCCTATAGGTCTAGTCACATGTAATTATAATGGGAAGTGAGGGGTATTAGTTAGCCATTGGCTTACTGTTCTAGTCACATGTAATTATAATGGGAAGTGAGGGGTATTAGTTAGCCATTGGCTTACTGTTCTAGTCACATGTAATTATAATGGGAAGTGAGGGGTATTAGATAGTCATTGGCTTACTGTTCTAGTCACATGTAATTACAATGGGAAGCGAGGGGTATTAGTTAGCCATTGGCTTACTGTTCTAGTCACATGTAATTACAATGGGAAGCGAGGGGTATTAGTTAGCCATTGGCTTACTGTTCTAGTCACATGTAATTACAATGGGAAGCGAGGGGTATTAGTTAGCCATTGGCTTACTGTTCTAGTCACATGTAATTATAAGTATATTTTTTTTATGTTTGTTTTCCTCACAGATCCGGTACACAGACACACTCTTTACAGAACAAGAGGTAAGAGTCCCTGATAGTTTCTCCACTTCAATTGTCTTACTTAATGTGATGTTCTTGTTTTAATTTAGGGTGAATATTCATGTATTAATTTAGTGTGGAATTCATGTATTAATTTAGGGGGATATTCATGTGATATTCATGTGTTAATTGGGGGTGATATTCATGTGTTAATTGGGGGTGATATTCATGTGTTAATTGAGGGTGATATTCATGTGTGTTAATTGGGGGTGATATTCATGTGTTAATTGAGGGTGATATTCATGTGTTAATTGGGGGTGATATTCATGTGTTTACGTTGATGTAAACAGACAATAATTGGTACAAGTTTACTGTTACAGAGAGGAGTGAGTATCAAAGCTTCACCAGTCACTCTGGTATTACCAGACTCAAAGAAGAAGTCCTTCCTTGTCAATGTTTTCGATACACCAGGTGAGGAATAGCAAGATATATCAGATCTTTAACTAGGGCCCTGTCACTAGCAGTTTCTGCTCCAAAACTTTGTAACATATCCTAGTAGAGGTATGAGACTTTGTAAGCTATCCTAGTAGAGGTATGACACTTTGTAAGCTGTCCTAGTAGAGGTATGAGACTTTGTAAGCTGTCCTAGTAGAGGTGTGAGACTTTGTAAGCTGTCCTAGTAGTGGTGTGACACTTTGTAAGATATCCTAGTAGAGGTGTGACACTTTGTAAGCTGTCCTAGTAGAGGTATGAGACTTTGTAACATATCCTAGTAGAGGTGTGAGACTTTGTAACATATCCTAGTAGAGGTATGAGACTTTGTAAGCTGTCCTAGTAGAGGTGTGAGACATTGTAAGCTGTCCTAGTAGAGGTGTGAGACATTGTAAGCTGTCCTAGTAGTGGTGTGAGACATTGTAAGCTATCCTAGTAGTGGTGTGACACTTTGTAAGCTATCCTAGTAGTGGTGTGACAGTTTGTAAGCTGTCCTAGTAGAGGTGTGAGACTTTGTAACATATCCTAGTAGAGGTATGAGACTTTGTAAGCTGTCCTAGAAGTGGTGTGAGACTTTGTAACATATCCTAGTAGAGGTGTGAGACTTTGTAAGCTATCCTAGTAGTGGTGTGAGACATTGTAAGCTGTCCTAGTAGAGGTGTGAGACTTTGTAAGCTGTCCTAGTAGTGGTGTGAGACTTTGTAACATATCCTAGTAGAGGTGTGAGACTTTGTAAGCTATCCTAGTAGAGGTGTGAGACATTGTAAGCTGTCCTAGTAGAGGTATGCCACTTTGTAACATATCCTAGTAGAGGTGTGACACTTTGTGAGCTATCCTAGTAGAAGTGTGACACTTTGTGAGCTATCCTAGTAGAGGTGTGAGACTTTGTAAGCTGTCCTAGTAGTGGTGTGAGACTTTGTAACATATCCTAGTAGAGGTGTGAGACTTTGTAAGCTATCCTAGTAGAGGTATGAAACTTTGTAACATATCCTAGTAGAGGTGTGACACTTTGTAACATATCCTAGTAGAGGTATGAGACATTGTAAGCTATCCTAGTAGAGGTATGAGACTTTGTAACATATCCTAGTAGAGGTGTGACACTTTGTAACATATCCTAGTAGAGGTGTGACACTTTGTAAGCTATCCTAGTAGAGGTGTGAGACATTGTAAGCTGTCCTAGTAGAGGTGTGAGACTTTGTAAGCTATCCTAGTAGAGGTATGAGACATTGTAAGCTGTCCTAGTAGAGGTATGACACTTTGTAACATATCCTAGTAGAGGTGTGACACTTTGTAACATATCCTAGTAGAGGTGTGACACTTTGTAACATATCCTAGTAGAGGTATGAGACTTTGTAAGCTATCCTAGTAGAGGTATGACACTTTGTAACATATCCTAGTAGAGGTATGAGACTTTGTGAGCTATCCTAGTAGTGGTGTGACACTTTGTAAGCTGTCCTAGTAGAGGTATGAGACTTTGTAAGCTATCCTAGTAGAGGTATGACACTTTGTAACATATCCTAGTAGAGGTATGAGACTTTGTGAGCTATCCTAGTAGAGGTGTGACACTTTGTAAGCTTTCCTAGTAGAGGTGTGACACTTTGTAACATATCCTAGTAGAGGTATGAGACTTTGTAAGCTATCCTAGTAGAGGTGTGAGACATTGTAAGCTATCCTAGAAGTGGTGTGAGACTTTGTAAGCTATCCTAGTAGAGGTATGAAACTTTGTAACATATCCTAGTAAAGGTATGACACTTTGTAACATATCCTAGTAGAGGTATGAGACTTTGTGAGCTATCCTAGTAGTGGTTTGACACTTTGTAAGCTATCCTAGTAGTGGTGTGAGACTTTGTAAGCTGTCCTAGTAGAGGTGTGAGACTCTGTAAGCTATCCTAGTAGAGGTGTGACACTTTGTTACATATCCTAGTAGAGGTGTGACACTTTGTAACATATCCTAGTAGAGGTGTGAGACATTGTAAGCTATCCTAGAAGTGGTGTGAGACTTTGTAAGCTATCCTAGTAGAGGTATGAAACTTTGTGAGCTACCCTAGTAGTGGTGTGAGACTTTGTGCGCTACCCTAGTAGTGGTGTGAGACTTTGTAAGCTATCCTAGTAGAGGTATGAAACTTTGTGAGCTATCCTAGTAGAGGTGTGACACTTTGTAAGCTGTGCTAGTAGAGGTGTGAGACTTTGTAAGCTATCCTAGTAGAGGTATGAAACTTTGTGAGCTATCCTAGTAGTGGTGTGAGACTTTGTAAGCTGTCCTAGTAGTGGTGTGAGACTTTGTAAGCTATCCTAGTAGTGGTGTGAGACTTTGTAAGCTATCCTAGTAGCGGTGTGACACTTTGTAAGCTATCCTAGTAGTGGTGTGAGACTTTGTAAGCTGTCCTAGTAGTGGTGTGACACTTTGTAAGCTATCCTAGTAGAGGTATGAAACTTTGTGAGCTATCCTAGTAGAGGTGTGAGACTTTGTTAGCTAACCTAGTAGAGGTGTGAGACTTTGTAAGCTGTCCTAGTTGTGGTGTGACACTTTGTAAGCTATCCTAGTAGTGGTGTGACACTTTGTAAGCTGTCCTAGTAGTGGTGTGAGACTTTGTAAGCTATCCTAGTAGAGGTGTGAGACTTTGTAAGCTATCCTAGTAGAGGTGTGACACTTTGTAAGCTATCCTTGTAGAGGTGTGACACTTTGTAAGCTGTCCTAGTCGAGGTGTGAGACTTTGTAAGCTATCCTAGTAGAGGTGTGAGACTTTGTAAGCTGTCCTAGTAGAGGTGTGAGACATTGTAAGCTGTCCTAGTAGAGGTGTGACACTTTGTAAGCTGTCCTAGTAGAGGTGTGAGACTTTGTAAGCTATCCTAGTAGTGGTGTGAGACTTTGTAAGCTATCCTAGTAGAGGTATGAAACTTTGTGAGCTATCCTAGTAGAGGTGTGACACTTTGTAAGCTGTCCTAGTAGAGGTGTGAGACTTTGTAAGCTATCCTAGTAGAGGTATGAAACTTTGTGAGCTATCCTAGTAGTGGTGTGAGACTTTGTAAGCTGTCCTAGTAGTGGTGTGACACTTTGTAAGCTGTCCTAGTAGTGGTGTGAGACTTTGTAAGCTATCCTAGTAGAGGTGTGACACTTTGTAAGCTATCCTAGTAGTGGTGTGACACTTTGTAAGCTGTCCTAGTAGTGGTGTGACACTTTGTAAGCTATCCTAGTAGAGGTATGAAACTTTGTGAGCTATCCTAGTAGAGGTGTGAGACTTTGTTAGCTAACCTAGTAGAGGTGTGAGACTTTGTAAGCTGTCCTAGTTGTGGTGTGACACTTTGTAAGCTATCCTAGTAGTGGTGTGACACTTTGTAAGCTGTCCTAGTAGTGGTGTGAGACTTTGTAAGCTATCCTAGTAGAGGTGTGAGACTTTGTAAGCTATCCTAGTAGAGGTGTGAGACTTTGTAAGCTATCCTTGTAGAGGTGTGACACTTTGTAAGCTGTCCTAGTCGAGGTGTGAGACTTTGTAAGCTATCCTAGTAGAGGTGTGAGACTTTGTAAGCTGTCCTAGTAGAGGTGTGACACTTTGTAAGCTGTCCTAGTAGAGGTGTGAGACTTTGTAAGCTATCCTAGTAGTGGTGTGACACTTTGTAAGCTGTCCTAGTCGAGGTGTGACACTTTGTAAGCTGTCCTAGTAGAGGTGTGACACTTTGTAAGCTGTCCTAGTCGAGGTGTGACACTTTGTAAGCTGTCCTAGTAGAGGTGTGAGACTTTGTAAGCTATCCTAGTAGTGGTGTGACACTTTGTAAGCTGTCCTAGTAGAGGTGTGAGACTTTGTAAGCTATCCTAGTAGAGGTGTTAGACTTTGTAAGATATCCTAGTAGAGGTGTGACACTTTGTAAGCTGTCCTAGTAGAGGTGTGAGACTTTGTAAGCTATCCTAGAAGTGGTGTGACACTTTGTAAGCTATCCTAGTAGAGGTGTGACACTTTGTAAGCTATCCTTGTAGAGGTGTGAGACTTTGTAAGCTGTCCTAGTAGAGGTGTGAGACATTGTAAGCTATCCTAGTAGTGGTGTGACACTTTGTAAGCTATCCTAGTAGTGGTGTGACAGTTTGTTAGCTGTCCTAGTAGTGGTGTGACACTTTGTAAGCTATCCTAGTAGAGGTGTGAGACTTTGTAAGCTATCCTAGTAGAGGTGTTAGACTTTGTAAGCTGTCCTAGTAGTGGTGTGACACTTTGTAAGCTGTCCTAGTAGAGGTGTGAGACTTTGTTAGCTGTCCTAGTAGAGGTGTGAGACTTTGTAAGCTATCCTAGTAGAGATGTTAGACTTTGTAAGATATCCTAGTAGAGGTGTGACACTTTGTAAGCTGTCCTAGTAGAGGTGTGAGACTTTGTAAGCTGTCCTAGTCGAGGTGTGAGACTTTGTAAGCTATCCTAGTAGTGGTGTGAGACTTTGTAAGCTATCCTAGTAGAGATGTGACACTTTGTAAGCTGTCCTAGTAGTGGTGTGACACTTTGTAAGCTATCCTAGTAGTGGTGTGACACTTTGTAAGCTGTCCTAGTAGTGGTGTGAGACTTTGTAAGCTATCCTAGTAGAGGTGTGAGACTTTGTAAGCTATCCTAGTAGAGGTGTTAGACTTTGTAAGATATCCTAGTAGAGGTGTGACACTTTGTAAGCTGTCCTAGTAGAGGTGTGAGACTTTGTAAGCTATCCTAGAAGTGGTGTGACACTTTGTAAGCTATCCTAGTAGAGGTGTGACACTTTGTAAGCTATCCTTGTAGAGGTGTGAGACTTTGTAAGCTGTCCTAGTAGAGGTGTGAGACATTGTAAGCTATCCTAGTAGTGGTGTGACACTTTGTAAGCTATCCTAGTAGTGGTGTGACAGTTTGTTAGCTGTCCTAGTAGTGGTGTGACACTTTGTAAGCTATCCTAGTAGAGGTGTGAGACTTTGTAAGCTATCCTAGTAGAGGTGTTAGACTTTGTAAGCTGTCCTAGTAGTGGTGTGACACTTTGTAAGCTGTCCTAGTAGAGGTGTGAGACTTTGTTAGCTGTCCTAGTAGAGGTGTGAGACTTTGTAAGCTATCCTAGTAGAGATGTTAGACTTTGTAAGATATCCTAGTAGAGGTGTGACACTTTGTAAGCTGTCCTAGTAGAGGTGTGAGACTTTGTAAGCTGTCCTAGTCGAGGTGTGAGACTTTGTAAGCTATCCTAGTAGTGGTGTGAGACTTTGTAAGCTATCCTAGTAGAGATGTGACACTTTGTAAGCTGTCCTAGTAGTGGTGTGACACTTTGTAAGCTATCCTAGTAGTGGTGTGACACTTTGTAAGCTGTCCTAGTAGTGGTGTGAGACTTTGTAAGCTATCCTAGTAGAGGTGTGAGACTTTGTAAGCTATCCTAGTAGAGGTGTGACACTTTGTAAGCTATCCTTGTAGAGGTGTGACACTTTGTAAGCTGTCCTAGTCGAGGTGTGAGACTTTGTAAGCTATCCTAGTAGAGTTGTGAGACTTTGTTAGCTGTCCTAGTAGAGGTGTGAGACATTGTAAGCTGTCCTAGTAGAGGTGTGACACTTTGTAAGCTGTCCTAGTAGAGGTGTGAGACTTTGTAAGCTATCCTAGTAGAGGTGTGACACTTTGTAAGCTGTCCTAGTAGAGGTGTGAGACTTTGTAAGCTATCCTAGTAGAGGTGTTAGACTTTGTAAGATATCCTAGTAGAGGTGTGACACTTTGTAAGCTGTCCTAGTAGAGATGTGAGACTTTGTAAGCTATCCTAGAAGTGGTGTGACACTTTGTAAGCTATCCTAGTAGAGGTGTGACACTTTGTAAGCTATCCTTGTAGAGGTGTGAGACTTTGTAAGCTGTCCTAGTAGAGGTGTGAGACTTTGTAAGCTGTCCTAGTAGAGGTGTGAGACTTTGTAAGCTATCCTAGTAGAGGTGTGACACTTTGTAAGCTGTCCTAGTAGAGGTGTGACACTTTGTAAGCTATCCTAGTAGAGGTGTGAGACATTGTAAGCTGTCCTAGTAGAGGTGTGAGACTTTGTAAGCTGTCCTAGTAGAGGTGTGAGACTTTGTGAGCTATCCTAGTAGTGGTGTGACACTTTAAGGTTAACCACTGTTAGTACCTGGTAGGTGTATCACATGAGGCCAAGGTCTCAAACTTAGGTCAAACATGTCTGATTGTTCCAAACATTCAAAGTGTACTCAGAGGTAATGTATGTCCCTTACTGTATCTAATTACATGTAACAATAACAGACAAGCCGAAGGTCATCAGATCAAAGGTCATATTTTATTTTTTTACCCAAGATCAAAGGTCTAGGTCAAGTTTTAGTCTTTTACATCTCTTAACTGTTAAACATCTACTGAACATTGTTATGACTTTAAGAAGCAAAGTTTGTCAGAATCAAGGTGTCAATTAACCAAACTCAAGGTTATTGGATCAAAGGTCGAGGACATGCGGAACATTTTATGACATGAAGCAAAGTTTGTGGTATCAAACGAGGTGCCAACTGACCAAACATCAAGGTCATGCCAAATTTTACGTCTCTTAATTGCTTAACTCTTGTGGTCAGAATAACATATTGAGGCCTTCCTGACATGTCATTGTCTTAGTTTTGCTTAAACTTTGTATGTAACCAGTGGGACAGAGGGATAGAGACTATTTTGTTGTTTTCGCTGTTCTCGAGAAATATTAAATGGATCTTTCTTAAAAATTGAGGTGTTCTTGCAGTATCTACCACTGAGTGTTAAATCGTCACTTCACACTTTTCAATTTCAACAAGTTTAATTGACGAATCAGATGTTATAATGTCAAAAGGACTGGACAATAGGCTTTCGGCCTATAAGTCATATCCCTTGGTGGAATACTATTTATATTTATAAACTACATATCAGTAACTTTAAAATTAGGCAGGTAAGCAATACAGGCCCTCTATGCCTCTTGTTTTATGTTTTGCGATGTATTTTATCAGAACTCTTGTATTGCCAGGCCATGTGAACTTCTCTGATGAGGTGACGGCAGCCTTCAGGATCAGTGATGGTGTCGTGGTGTTTGTGGACGCAGCAGAAGGGGTAAATATATATCATACATGTGCTGTGTGCTCAGAGGGGTAAATATATATCATACAGGTGTTGTGTGCTCAGAGGTGTATATATATCATACAGGTGCTGTGTGCTCAGAGGGGTAAATTTATATCATACAGGTGCTGTGTGCTCAGAGGTGTAAATATATATTATACACTCAGGTGCTGTGTACTCAGAGGGGTAAACATATATCATACAGGTGCTGTGTACTCAGAAGGGGTAAATATATATCATACAGGTGCTGTGTGCTCAGAGGGGTAAATATATCATACAGGTGCTGTGTGCTCAGAGGGGTAAATATGTATCATATGGGTGCTTGTGTTTGATACAGGTGTGTTACCATTGACACAATGTGTTTGATACAGGTGTGTTACCACAATGTGTTTGATACAGGTGTGTTACCACAATGTGTTTGATACAGGTGTTACCACTGACACAATGTGTTTGATACAGGTGTGTTACCACAATGTGTTTGATACAGGTGTTATACCACAATGTCTTTGATTCAGGTGTGTTACCACAATGTGTTTGATACAGGTGTGTTACCACATTGTGTTTGATACAGGTGTGTTACCACATTGTGTTTGATACAGGTGTGTTACCACATTGTGTTTGATACAGGTGTGTTACCACAATGTCTTTGATTCAGGTGTGTTACCACAATGTGTTTGATACAGGTGTTACCACTGACACAATGTGTTTGATACAGGTGTGTTACCACAATGTGTTTGATACAGGTGTGTTACCACAATGTCTTTGATACAGGTGTGTTACCACAATGTGTTTGATACAGGTGTGTTACCACAATGTGTTTGATACAGGTGTGTTACCACAATGTGTTTGATACAGGTGTGTTACCACAATGTCTTTGATACAGGTGTGTTACCACAATGTGTTTGATACAGGTGTAATAACACAATGTGTTTGATACAGGTGTGTTACCACAATGTCTTTGATACAGGTGTGTTACCACTGACACCATGTCTTTGATACAGGTGTATTACCACTAACACAATGTGTTTGATACAGGTGTGTTAACACAATGTGTTTGATACAGGTGTAATAACACAATGTGTTTGATACAGGTGTATTACCACAATGTGTTTGATACAGGTGTGTTACCACAATGTGTTTGATACAGGTGTAATACCACAATGTGTTTGATACAGGTGTTATACCATAATGTCTTTGATACAGGTGTATTACGACAATGTCTTTGATACAGGTGTGTTACCACTGACACCATGTCTTTGATACAGGTGTATTACCACTAACACAATGTGTTTGATACAGGTGTGTTACCACAATGTGTTTGATACAGGTGTAATACCAGAATGTGTTTGATACAGGTGTGTTACCACAATGTGTTTGATACAGGTGTGTTACCACAATGTATTTGATACAGGTGTGTTACCACTAACACAATGTCTTTGATACAGGTGTGTTACCACAATATCTTTGATACAAGTGTATTACGACAATGTGTTTGATACAGGTGTATTACCACAATGTGTTTGATACAGGTGTATTACCACAATGTGTTTGATACAGGTGTATTACCACAATGTGTTTGATACAGGTATGTTACCACTGACACCATGTCTTTGATTCAGGTGTGTTACCACAATGTGTTTGATACAGGTGTGTTACCACATTGTGTTTGATACAGGTGTGTTACCACATTGTGTTTGATACAGGTGTGTTACCACATTGTGTTTGATACAGGTGTGTTACCACAATGTCTTTGATTCAGGTGTGTTACCACAATGTGTTTGATACAGGTGTTACCACTGACACAATGTGTTTGATACAGGTGTGTTACCACAATGTGTTTGATACAGGTGTGTTACCACAATGTGTTTGATACAGGTGTTATACCACAATGTCTTTGATACAGGTGTGTTACCACAATGTGTTTGATACAGGTGTGTTACCACAATGTGTTTGATACAGGTGTGTTACCACAATGTGTTTGATACAGGTGTAATAACACAATGTGTTTGATACAGGTGTGTTACCACAATGTCTTTGATACAGGTGTGTTACCACTGACACCATGTCTTTGATACAGGTGTATTACCACTAACACAATGTGTTTGATACAGGTGTGTTAACACAATGTGTTTGATACAGGTGTAATAACACAATGTGTTTGATACAGGTGTATTACCACAATGTGTTTGATACAGGTGTGTTACCACAATGTGTTTGATACAGGTGTAATACCACAATGTGTTTGATACAGGTGTGTTACCACAATGTCTTTGATACAGGTGTGTTACCACTGACACCATGTCTTTGATACAGGTGTATTACCACTAACACAATGTGTTTGATACAGGTGTGTTACCACAATGTGTTTGATACAGGTGTAATACCAGAATGTGTTTGATACAGGTGTGTTACCACAATGTGTTTGATACAGGTGTGTTACCACAATGTATTTGATACAGGTGTGTTACCACTAACACAATGTCTTTGATACAGGTGTGTTACCACAATATCTTTGATACAGGTGTATTACCACAATGTGTTTGATACAGGTGTATTACCACAATGTGTTTGATACAGGTGTATTACCACAATGTGTTTGATACAGGTGTGTTACCACTGACACCATGTCTTTGATACAGGTGTATTACCACAATGTGTTTGATACAGGTGTAATACCACAATGTGTTTGATACAGGTGTGTTACCACAATGTGTTTGATACAGGTGTAATACCACAATGTGTTTGATACAGGTGTGTTACCACAATGTATTTGATACAGGTGTGTTACCACTAACACAATGTCTTTGATACAGGTGTAATACCACAATGTGTTTGATACAGGTGTGTTACCACAATGTCTTTGATACAGGTGTGTTACCACAATGTGTTTGATACAGGTGTATTACCACAATGTGTTTGATACAGGTGTAATACCACAATGTGTTTGATACAGGTGTGTTACCACAATGTATTTGATACAGGTGTGTTACCACTAACACAATGTCTTTGATACAGGTGTAATACCACAATGTGTTTGATACAGGTGTGTTACCACAATGTCTTTGATACAGGTGTGTTACCACAATGTGTTTGATACAGGTGTATTACCACAATGTATTTGATACAGGTGTATTACCACAATGTATTTGATACAGGTGTGTTACCACTGACACAATATCTTTGATACAGGTGTGTTACCACAATGTCTTTGATACAGGTGATGTTGAACACTGAGCGACTCATTAAACACGCTATACAGGAGAAGCTTCCCCTCACTATCTGTATCAACAAGGTAGACCGCCTGATACTGGAGCTGAAGCTGCCCCCCACCGACGCCTACTTCAAACTGCGACACATCCTGGAGGAAGTAAACGCTCTCATCAGGTAAAATTCTCTGTCTAGTTCCACATGATGTCATACTGTATATAGCGGGTTAATAGTCGCACATTGTGTCATACCCTTTATAGGGGGTTAATAGTCGCACATTGTGTCATACCCTTTATAGGGGGTTAATAGTCGCACATGGTGTCATACCCTTTATAGGGGGTTAATAGTCGCACATGGTGTCATACCCTTTATAGGGGGTTAATAGTCACACATGGTGTCATACCCTTTATAGGGGGTTATTAGTAACACATGGTGTCATACCCTTTATAGGGGGTTATTAGTAACACATGGTGTCATACCCTTTATAGGGGGTTAATAGTCGCACATGGTGTCATACCCTTTATAGGGGGTTAATAGTCACACATGGTGTCATACCCTTTATAGGGGGTTAATAGTCGCACATGGTGTCATACCCTTTATAGCGGGTTAATAGTCACACATGGTGTCATACCCTTTATAGGGGGTTAATAGTCGCACATGGTGTCATACCCTTTATAGGGGGTTAATAGTCACACATGGTGTCATACCCTTTATAGGGGGTTATTAGTAACACATGGTGTCATACCCTTTATAGGGGGTTAATAGTCGCACATGGTGTCATACCCTTTATAGGGGGTTAATAGTCACACATGGTGTCATACCCTTTATAGGGGGTTATAAGTAACACATGGTGTCATACCCTTTATAGGGGGGTATTAGTAACACATGGTGTCATACCCTTTATAGGGGGGTATTAGTAACACATGGTGTCATACCCGTTATAGGGGGTTAATAGTCGCACATGGTGTCATACCCTTTATAGGGGGTTATTAGTAACACATGGTGTCATACCCGTTATAGGGGGTTAATAGTCGCACATGGTGGCATACCCTTTATAGGGGGTTATAAGTAACACATGGTGTCATACCCTTTATAGGGGGTTAATAGTCACACATGGTGTCATACCCTTTATAGGGGGTTAATAGTCGCACATGGTGTCATACCCTTTATAGGGGGTTAATAGTCACACATGGTGTCATACCCTTTATAGGGGGTTATAAGTAACACATGGTGTCATACCCTTTATAGGGGGGTATTAGTAACACATGGTGTCATACCCTTTATAGGGGGGTATTAGTAACACATGGTGTCATACCCGTTATAGGGGGTTAATAGTCGCACATGGTGTCATACCCTTTATAGGGGGTTATTAGTAACACATGGTGTCATACCCGTTATAGGGGGTTAATAGTCGCACATGGTGGCATACCCTTTATAGGGGGTTATAAGTAACACATGGTGTCATACCCTTTATAGGGGGTTATTAGTAACACATGGTGTCATACCCTTTATAGGGGGTTATAAGTAACACATGGTGTCATACCCTTTATAGGGGGTTATAAGTAACACATGGTGTCATACCCTTTATAGGGGGTTATAAGTAACACATGGTGTCATACCCTTTATAGGGGGTTATAAGTAACACATGGTGTCATACCCTTTATAGGGGGTTATAAGTAACACATGGTGTCATACCCTTTATAGCGGGTTAATAGTCGCACATGGTGTCATACCCTTTATAGGGGGTTATTAGAAACACATGGTGTCATACCCTTTATAGGGGTTAATAGTCGCACATGGTGTCATACCCTTTATAGGGGGTTATTAGTAACACATGGTGTCATACCCTTTATAGCGGGTTAATAGTCGCACATGGTGTCATACCCTTTATAGGGGGTTATTAGTAACACATGGTGTCATACCCTTTATAGGGGGTTATTAGTCACCCATGGTGTCATACCCTTTATAGCGGGTTATTAGTCACCCATGGTGTCATACTCTTTATAGCGGGTTATTAGTCACCCATGGTGTCATACCCTTTATAGGAGGATATTAGTAACACATGGTGTCATACCCTTTATAGGGGGTTATTAGTCACCCATGGTGTCATACTCTTTATAGGGGGTTATTAGTCACCCATGGTGTCATACCCTTTATAGCAAGTTATATGTCCAACATTATGTCATACCCTTTATAGGAGGATATTAGTAACACATGGTGTCATACCCTTTATAGCGGGTTAATAGTCGCACATAGTGTCATACCCTATATAGGGGGTTATTAGTCACCCATGATGTCATACCCTTTATAGGGGGTTATTAGTCACCCATGATGTCATACCCTATATAGCGGGTTATTAGTCACCCATGGTGTCATACCCTATAGCGATTTATATGTCCAACATGATGTCATACCCTATATAGGGGGTTATTAGTCACCCATGATGTCATACCCTTTATAGGGGGTTATTAGTCACCCATGATGTCATACCCTATATAGGGGGTTATAAGTCACCCATGGTGTCATACCCTTTATAGGGGGTTATTAGTCACCCATGATGTCATACTCTTTATAGGGGGTTATTAGTCACCCATGGTGTCATACCCTTTATAGCGGGTTATATGTCCAACATTATGTCATAATCTATAGGACAGCCCTAATATATGTATTATAACTGTCGGGACAGTCCTATTATATGTACTACAGTTGTAAGGACAGTCCTAATATAGGTACATCAGCTGTCGGTACGGTCCTGATATAGGTACATCAGCTGTCGGTACGGTCCTGATATAGGTACATCAGCTGTCGGTACGGTACTGATATAGGTACATCAGCTGTCGGTACGGTCCTGATATAGGTACATCAGCTGTCGGTATGGTCCTGATATAGGTACATCAGCTGTCGGTACGGTCCTGATATAGGCACTACAGGTGTAGGTACGGTCCTGATATAGGTACATCAGCTGTCGGTACGGTCCTGATATAGGTACATCAGCTGTCGGTACGGTCCTGATATAGGTACATCAGCTGTCGGTACGGTCCTGATATAGGTACATCAGCTGTCGGTACGGTCCTGATATAGGTACATCATCTGTCGGTACGGTCCTGATATAGGTACATCAGCTGTCGGTACGGTCCTGATATAGGTACATCAGCTGTCGATATGGTCCTGATATAGGTACATCAGCTGTCGGTACGGTCCTGATATAGGTACATCAGCTGTCGGTACGGTCCTGATATAGGTACATTAGCTGTCGGTACGGTCCTGATATAGGTACATCAGCTGTCGGTACGGTCCTGATATACGTACTACAGGTGTAGGTACGGTCCTGATATACGTACTACGGCTGTCGGTACGGTCCTGATATACGTACTACGGCTGTCGGTACGGTCCTGATATACGTACTACAGGTGTCGGTACGGTCCTGATATACATACTACAGGTGTCGGTACGGTCCTGATATATTACCAAAGCATCGTCCTAGTCATTCACTGCTGTACTGGAGACCTAACCAGCCCCTACAGACCCGGATAGTCCATAAATTGGGATACATTAGCATGTCATTTTTGGCACTGTTAATTTGAATGAAATGGTTTGGAGCATTTCAAAATAACTGTCTAAATTAGCGAAAGAATTGCATCCTGCTAGACCCACATATGTAGGGTCGTAGCTGCTACACCCACACATGTAGGGTCGTAGCTGCTACACCCACACATGTAGGGTCGTAGCTGCTAGGCCCACATATGAAGGGGTTGTAGCTGCTGGGCCCACATATGTAGGGTCGTAGCTGCTAGGCCCACATATGTAGGGTTGTAGCTGCTAGGCCCACATATGTAGGGTCGTAGCTGCTAGGCCCACATATGTAGGGTCGTAGCTGCTAGGCCCACATATGTAGAGTCGTAGCTGCTAGGCCCACATATGTAGGGTCGTAGCTGCTAGACCCACATATGTAGGGTCGTAGCTGCTAGGCCCACATATGTAGGGTCGTAGCTGCTAGACCCACATATGTAGGGTCGTAGCTGCTAGGCCCACATATGTAGGGTCGTAGCTGCTAGGCCCACATATGTAGGGTCGTAGCTAGATAGTTAGAGTGTTAGAAGTCGAGGGTTAATACAGGTTAGATATGAAGGTTGTTTGTTAATACAAGGTAGATATAGAAATGGTCACATCTAGCATATTAGTTAATTTACCCACTTCAAAGTTTTGAGTATATTTTGACAGTGTCTATGCAGAAGATGAAGAGAACAAGGTCGTTTCACCATTGCTGGGAAATGTCTGCTTTGCCAGCTCCTACTACCGATTCTGTTTCACTCTTGGCTCCTTTGCCAAGATATACGGAGAGACCTACGGTAAGCCTGGCAATCTTGTACACTTGTTCTGTTAACAACTTCAAAGAAATAATAATTCTGTGGTATAATCTAATGAGTGGGACGGGCTGTAGATCATTGTAGAAACCAAAATGGTTGTCTACCTAGCAAGCCTCGTTGAAGTTAGGCTTTGTCGACCAAGTGTAACTTTTACTATAAAAAATAACTGGTACAAAGAGTGACTGGTTAGAGCTGTTATTTACTTAAAGTTGTTGGTGTCTACCCATTATATATCTATTGGTCGTGTCTACCTTAGATAAAGTTGTTGGTGTCTACCTTAGATAAAGTTGTTGGTGTCTAACTTAGATAAAAATGTTGGTGTCTACCTTAGATAAAAATGTTGGTGTCTAACTTAGATAGAAATGTTGGTGTCTAACTTAGATAAAAATGTTGGTGTCTACCTTAGATAAAAATGTTGGTGTCTACCTCAGATAAAGTTGTTATTGTCTACCTTAGATAAAAATGTTTTACATGAATACAACAGGTGATGTTTTACATGAATACAACAGGTGATGTTTTACGTGACTACAATAGGTGATGTTTTACATGACTACAACAGGTGATGTTTTACATGGCTACAACAGGTGATGTTTTACATGAATACAACAGGTGATGTTTTACCTGACTACAACAGGTGATGTTTTACATGACTACAATAGGTGATGTTTTACCTGACTACAACAGGTGATGTTTTACATGACTACAACAGGTGATGTTTTACCTGACTACAACAGGTGATGTTTTACGTGACTACAACAGGTGATGTTTTACATGACTACAACAGGTGATGTTTTACATGACTACAACAGGTGATGTTTTACGTGACTACAACAGGTGATGTTTTACATGGCTACAATAGGTGATGTTTTACATGGCTACAATAGGTGATGTTTTACATGAATACAATAGGTGATGTTTTACGTGACTACAACAGGTGATGTTTTACATGGCTACAATAGGTGATGTTTTACATGAATACAATAGGTGATGTTTTACGTGACTACAATAGGTGATGTTTTACATGACTACAATAGGTGATGTTTTACATGAATACAATAGGTGATGTTTTACGTGACTACAACAGGTGATGTTTTACATGGCTACAATAGGTGATGTTTTACATGAATACAATAGGTGATGTTTTACGTGACTACAATAGGTGATGTTTTACATGACTACAATAGGTGATGTTTTACATGAATACAATAGGTGATGTTTTACATGAATACAACAGGTGATGTTTTACATGAATACAATAGGTGATGTTTTACGTGACTACAATAGGTGATGTTTTACATGGCTACAATAGGTGATGTTTTACATGAATACAACAGGTGATGTTTTACATGACTACAACAGGTGATGTTTTACATGAATACAACAGGTGATGTTTTACATGACTACAACAGGTGATGTTTTACATGAATACAATAGGTGATGTTTTACATGAATACAATAGGTGATGTTTTACATGTTTACTTGTTATTGATGTTTTCAGGCGGTATCAACGAGAAGGAGTTTGCTCGTCGACTATGGGGAGATATGTACTTCAACAGCAAAACGTGAGCAACTTGTTGATAATGCTGGTCAAGACTGACACTTTTCAATGTATTTTCTAGTACCACCTTTGTTTCTTATGTTACTTGGCATTGTTAGCTTTGACAGTTTGTATGATTGTGTTACATAGCATTGTTAGCTTTAACAGTTTGTATGATTATGTTACCTGGCATTGTTAGCTTTAACAGTTTGTATGATTGTGTTACGTCGCATTGTTAGCTTTAACAGTTTGTATGATTATGTTACCTGGCATTGTTAGCTTTAACAGTTTGTATGATTATGTTACCTGGCATTGTTAGCTTTAACAGTTTGTATGATTGTGTTACCTGGCATTGTTAGCTTTAACAGTTTGTATGATTGTGTTACCTGGCATTGTTAGCTTTAACAGTTTGTATGATTGTGTTACCTGGCATTGTTAGCTTTAACAGTTTGTATGATTGTGTTACCTGGCATTGTTAGCTTTAACAGTTTGTATGATTATGTTACCTGGCATTGTTAGCTTTAACAGTTTGTATGATTATGTTACCTGGCATTATTAGCTTTAACAGCTTGTATGATTATGTTACCTGGCATTGTTAGCTTAAACAGTTTGTATGATTATGTTACCTGGCATTGTTAGCTTTAATAGTTTGTATGATTGTGTTACCTGGCATTGTTAGCTTTAACAGTTCGTATGATTGTGTTACCTGGCATTGTTAGCTTTAACAGTTTGTATGATTATGTTACCTGGCATTGTTAGCTTTAACAGTTTGTATGATTGTGTTACCTGGCATTGTTAGCTTAAACAGTTTGTATGATTGTGTTACGTCGCATTGTTAGCTTTAACAGTTCGTATGATTGTGTTACCTGGCATTGTTAGCTTAAACAGTTTGTATGATTGTGTTACCTGGCATTGTTAGCTTTAACAGTTCGTATGATTGTGTTACCTGGCATTGTTAGCTTAAACAGTTTGTATGATTGTGTTACCTGGCATTGTTAGCTTTAACAGTTTGTATGATTGTGTTATGTAGCATTGTTAGCTTTAACAGTTTGTATGATTATGTTACGTAGCATTGTTAGCTTTAACAGTTTGTATGATTATGTTACGTAGCATTGTTAGCTTTAACAGTTTGTATGATTGTGTTACCTGGCATTGTTAGCTTTAACAGTTTGTATGATTATGTTACCTGGCATTGTTAGCTTAAACAGTTTGTATGATAATGTTACCTGGCATTGTTAGCTTTAACAGTTTGTATGATTGTGTTACCTGGCATTGTTAGCTTTAACAGTTTGTATGATTGTGTTATGTAGCATTGTTAGCTTTAACAGTTTGTATGATTGTGTTACCTGGCATTGTTAGCTTTAACAGTTTGTATGATTATGTTACCTGGCATTGTTAGCTTTAACAGTTTGTATGATTATGTTATGTAGCATTGTTAGCTTTAACAGTTTGTATGATTGTGTTACCTGGCATTGTTAGCTTTAACAGTTTGTATGATTGTGTTACCTGGCATTGTTAGCTTTAACAGTTTGTATGATTGTGTTACCTGGCATTGTTAGCTTTAACAATTTGTATGATTTGACACAGGAGAAAGTTCACCAAGAAGCCACCACACAGCACCTGTCAGAGAAGCTTCGTGGAGTTCGTCCTTGAACCATTGTACAAACTCTTTTCACAGGTAAGATATATAATGTTTAACAGTAAGCAAGCTTCCACTAGTTACCGACTGTTTAAATTCAACATTAGTCACCCCTCATCCTCCTTCTTATGACCTAAGTCTAATACAATGTTGTTGTGTAAAGCTGAATAATGTAAGTAAATAACATACAGCTGTTAGTATATAATTATAAATAACATACAACTGTTGGTATATAATAATAAATAACATACAGCTGGTAGTATATAATAATAAATAGCATACAACTGTTGGTATATAATAATAAATAGCATACAACTGTTGGTATATAATAATAAATAACATACAGCTGCTGGTATATAATAATAAATAACAAACAGCTGTTGGTTTATAATAATAAATAGCATACAGCTGGAGCTGAGTGTTGTTTTGTTGTTTGGGGAAGCTGAGCGTTGTTTTGCTGTTGTAGGTTGTTTGGGGAAGCTGAGCGTTGTTTTGTTGTTGGGGGAAGCTGAGTGTTGTCGTGTTGTTGGGGGAAGCTGAGTGTTGTTTTGTTGTTAGGGGAAGCTGAGCGTTGTTTTGTTGTTGTAGGTTTTTGGGGGAAGCTGAGTGTTGTTTTGTTGTTAGGGGAAGCTGAGCGTTGTTTTGTTGTTGTAGGTTGTTGGAGACGTTGATGAATGTTTGCCCAGAATGTGTGACGAGCTCGGAATCTCATTGACAAAAGAAGAGAAAAAACTAAACATCCGACCCTTGTTACGTATTGTGTGTCGCAGATTCTTCGGAGATTTTACAGGTAAGGTCTAGCAACAGCTAAATCTTCTGAAGACTACAACATATATCTACTCTCCCCAGAAACAACTGATACTTCTAATATATATCTACTGTCCCCAGAAACAACTGATACTCCAGATATATATCTACTGTCCCCAGAAACAACTGATACTCCTGATATATATCTACTCTCCCCAGAAACAACTGATACTCCTGATATATATCTACTGTCCCCAGAAACAACTGATACTCCTGATATATATCTACTCTCCCCAGAAACAACTGATACTCCTGATATATATCTACTGTCCCCAGAAACAACTGATACTCCTGATATATATCTACTGTCCCCAGAAACAACTGATACTCCTGATATATATCTACTGTCCCCAGAAACAACTGATACTCCTGATATATATCTACTCTCCCCAGAAACAACTGATACTCCTGATATATATCTACTCTCCCCAGAAACAACCGATACTCCAGATATATATCTACTGTCCCCAGAAACAACGGATACTCCTGATATATATCTACTCTCCCCAGAAACAACTGATACTCCTGATATATATCTACTCTCCCCAGAAACAACCGATACTCCTGATATATATCTACTCCCCCCAGAAACAACCAATACTCCTGATATATATCTACTCTCCCCAGAAACAACCAATACTCCTGATATATATCTACTCCCCCCAGAAACAACCGATACTCCAGATATATATCTACTCTCCCCAGAAACAACTGATACTCCTGATATATATCTACTGTCCCCAGAAACAACCGTTACTCCAGATATATATCTACTCTCCCCAGAAACAACCGATACTCCTGATATATATCTACTCTCCCCAGAAACAACTGATACTCCTGATATATATCTACTGTCCCCAGAAACAACTGATACTCCTGATATATATCTACTGTCCCCAGAAACAACCGATACTCCTGATATATATCTACTCTCTCCAGAAACAACTGATACTCCTGATATATATCTACTGTCCCCAGAAACAACCGATACTCCAGATATATATCTACTCTCCCCACAAACAACCGATACTCCAGATATATATCTACTCTCCCCACAAACAACCAATACTCCTGATATATATCTACTGTCCCCAGAAACAACTGATACTCCAGATATATATCTACTGTCCCCAGAAACAACTGATACTCCTGATATATATCTACTCTCCCCACAAACAACAGATACTCCTGATATATATCTACTCTCCCCACAAACAACTGATACTCCTGATATATATCTACTGTCCCCAGAAACAACCGTTACTCCAGATATATATCTACTCTCCCCAGAAACAACTGATACTCCTGATATATATCTACTCTCCCCACAAACAACAGATACTCCTGATATATATCTACTGTCCCCAGAAACAATTGATACTCCTGATATATATCTACTGTCCCCAGAAACAACCGATACTCCTGATATATATCTACTCTCCCCACAAACAACTGATACTCCAGATATATATCTACTCTCCCCAGAAACAACTGATACTCCTGATATATATCTACTCTCCCTACAAACAACTGATACTCCTGATATATATCTACTCTCCCCACAAACAACCAATACTCCTGATATATATCTACTGTCCCCAGAAACAACTGATACTCCTGATATATATCTACTGTCCCCAGAAACAACCAATACTCCTGATATATATCTGTAACGAGAACCGAACGGGATTACTTGAATGTTGATTCCCCTATACATAAGACACAAATCCTAAATACAATATATACAATTTATTTACAGTACATACTATTTAAGATATATAACAGTAGTTTCTCACACACATTCAAAATGGTTCTCTCTCTCTCTCATTCACTGATGAGCTATGATATATGTACAAATGATAATTATTTGCTTTATACACCAAATCCTACAGTTCATGTAGCTTTTGGACACACATTCTGGGCAATCCTTTTCCACGTTATCTCGATGATCCTGTCCATCCGTTGTCGCCAATCCACCAATCAACCAACATTCCGTAAAGTCACCATTGGTCACACAGGCCAATGAAATATGGAGAAAACATGTGGTCACACAGACCAGCCACTCCAAGTGTCAAAGATCCAATTGGTCACACAGACCAGCCAATCCAACAGTACAGTTGGTCACACAGACCAGACAATCAAATCAAATACTAGAGTTGGTCACACAGACCAGCCAATGGTAGGTAAGTCTCTGGCTTGGCTCATGGCTATATATATAAGTCACACAGACTCACTCTTCACACTGAAGACATGTTGGGTATAAAACATATTACCCTCTACCAGACCTCACAGGTTCAGGTAAGTATTATGTTGGCGGACTACTGTCTGGACCATCAGCGTCAGGTCCCCTGATAACAACGACGGTAGGTTTTCATCGGATGTACTGGAACTACATGACCAGCAGTGTATGGCCCTTCATCAGGGTGTAGCGACGAGAGCCCATGGAAAAGCTACAATATATGTATAACCTATTCAAATATCTGTTATAAACATTACAATATGATATTTTAATCAGTGCTTATCTATGACAGTATTATTCTAAATAAGCTTATATATCAACGCACTATCCTGCACATGAATCATGAATCAATGATGTGTATTATCTCCAATTATCACTATATCTCAATTATATATCTTATGATTAAGCAAAGTAGAATCCTTTTACTATATCTACATATCATATCAAGCTGAACGAAACTAACCAGGCCTTTGTTTACATTCTATCTGACCTCATACACACGCATATATACACAGCCCGTGCATTACCGGTACCGTGTACGCTTACAGGTTTAACCTGTCAAATATCACTTCCTCGCTCATTTACACGGCCCAGCAAACATATATGACCTAATACATGTGTTATTTAAATACTAATATCACTTTTATGTACTTTAACTTACCGCAATCAGCTATTTGCGCTTTCACGAAGACGGTTTCTCGTTTACCTGTAATGTCCGCCGCTCACAAAGCTTCTCACTGATCTGCGCATGCTCAACTTACCTGAGTGAGTTTCTCTTGACAAAAACGCCGCGCAATTCAAATACTAAAATGAATCAAATATATACAACGGTCGATATGACATGTGACAATATCTACTGTCCCCAGAAACAACAGATACTCCTGATATATATCTACTGTCCCCAGAAACAACCAATACTCCTGATATATATCTACTGTCCCCAGAAACAACTGATACTCCTGATATATATCTACTCTCCCCACAAACAACCAATACTCCTGATATATATCTACTCTCCCCACAAACAACAGATACTCCTGATATATATCTACTCTCCCCACAAACAACTGATACTCCTGATATATATCTACTCTCCCCAGAAACAACCGATACTCCTGATATATATCTACTCTCCCCAGAAACAACCGATACTCCTGATATATATCTACTCTCCCCAGAAACAACTGATACTCCTGATATATATCTACTCTCCCCACAAACAACAGATACTCCAGATATATATCTACTGTCCCCAGAAACAACTGATACTCCTGATATATATCTACTCTCCCCAGAAACAACCGATACTCCTGATATATATCTACTCTCCCCAGAAACAACCGATACTCCAGATATATATCTACTGTCCCCAGAAACAACTGATACTCCTGATATATATCTACTGTCCCCAGAAACAACTGATACTCCTGATATATATCTACTCTCCCCAGAAACAACTGATACTCCTGATATATATCTACTCTCCCCAGAAACAACCGATACTCCAGATATATATCTACTGTCCCCAGAAACAACGGATACTCCTGATATATATCTACTCTCCCCAGAAACAACTGATACTCCTGATATATATCTACTCTCCCCAGAAACAACCGATACTCCTGATATATATCTACTCCCCCCAGAAACAACCAATACTCCTGATATATATCTACTCTCCCCAGAAACAACCAATACTCCTGATATATATCTACTCCCCCCAGAAACAACCGATACTCCAGATATATATCTACTCTCCCCAGAAACAACTGATACTCCTGATATATATCTACTGTCCCCAGAAACAACCGTTACTCCAGATATATATCTACTCTCCCCAGAAACAACCGATACTCCTGATATATATCTACTCTCCCCAGAAACAACTGATACTCCTGATATATATCTACTGTCCCCAGAAACAACTGATACTCCTGATATATATCTACTGTCCCCAGAAACAACCGATACTCCTGATATATATCTACTCTCTCCAGAAACAACTGATACTCCTGATATATATCTACTGTCCCCAGAAACAACCGATACTCCAGATATATATCTACTCTCCCCACAAACAACCGATACTCCAGATATATATCTACTCTCCCCACAAACAACCAATACTCCTGATATATATCTACTGTCCCCAGAAACAACTGATACTCCAGATATATATCTACTGTCCCCAGAAACAACTGATACTCCTGATATATATCTACTCTCCCCACAAACAACAGATACTCCTGATATATATCTACTCTCCCCACAAACAACTGATACTCCTGATATATATCTACTGTCCCCAGAAACAACCGTTACTCCAGATATATATCTACTCTCCCCAGAAACAACTGATACTCCTGATATATATCTACTCTCCCCACAAACAACAGATACTCCTGATATATATCTACTGTCCCCAGAAACAATTGATACTCCTGATATATATCTACTGTCCCCAGAAACAACCGATACTCCTGATATATATCTACTCTCCCCACAAACAACTGATACTCCAGATATATATCTACTCTCCCCAGAAACAACTGATACTCCTGATATATATCTACTCTCCCTACAAACAACTGATACTCCTGATATATATCTACTCTCCCCACAAACAACCAATACTCCTGATATATATCTACTGTCCCCAGAAACAACTGATACTCCTGATATATATCTACTGTCCCCAGAAACAACCAATACTCCTGATATATATCTGTAACGAGAACCGAACGGGATTACTTGAATGTTGATTCCCCTATACATAAGACACAAATCCTAAATACAATATATACAATTTATTTACAGTACATACTATTTAAGATATATAACAGTAGTTTCTCACACACATTCAAAATGGTTCTCTCTCTCTCTCATTCACTGATGAGCTATGATATATGTACAAATGATAATTATTTGCTTTATACACCAAATCCTACAGTTCATGTAGCTTTTGGACACACATTCTGGGCAATCCTTTTCCACGTTATCTCGATGATCCTGTCCATCCGTTGTCGCCAATCCACCAATCAACCAACATTCCGTAAAGTCACCATTGGTCACACAGGCCAATGAAATATGGAGAAAACATGTGGTCACACAGACCAGCCACTCCAAGTGTCAAAGATCCAATTGGTCACACAGACCAGCCAATCCAACAGTACAGTTGGTCACTCAGACCAGACAATCAAATCAAATACTAGAGTTGGTCACACAGACCAGCCAATGGTAGGTAAGTCTCTGGCTTGGCTCATGGCTATATATATAAGTCACACAGACTCACTCTTCACACTGAAGACATGTTGGGTATAAAACATATTACCCTCTACCAGACCTCACAGGTTCAGGTAAGTATTATGTTGGCGGACTACTGTCTGGACCATCAGCGTCAGGTCCCCTGATAACAACGACGGTAGGTTTTCATCGGATGTACTGGAACTACATGACCAGCAGTGTATGGCCCTTCATCAGGGTGTAGCGACGAGAGCCCATGGAAAAGCTACAATATATGTATAACCTATTCAAATATCTGTTATAAACATTACAATATGATATTTTAATCAGTGCTTATCTATGACAGTATTATTCTAAATAAGCTTATATATCAACGCACTATCCTGCATATGAATCAATGATGTGTATTATCTCCAATTATCACTATATCTCAATTATATATCTTATGATTAAGCAAAGTAGAATCCTTTTACTATATCTACATATCATATCAAGCTGAACGAAACTAACCAGGCCTTTGTTTACATTCTATCTGACCTCATACACACGCATATATACACAGCCCGTGCATTACCGGTACCGTGTACGCTTACAGGTTTAACCTGTCAAATATCACTTCCTCGCTCATTTACACGGCCCAGCAAACATATATGACCTAATACATGTGTTATTTAAATACTAATATCACTTTTATGTACTTTAACTTACCGCAATCAGCTATTTGCGCTTTCACGAAGACGGTTTCTCGTTTACCTGTAATGTCCGCCGCTCACAAAGCTTCTCACTGATCTGCGCATGCTCAACTTACCTGAGTGAGTTTCTCTTGACAAAAACGCCGCGCAATTCAAATACTAAAATGAATCAAATATATACAACGGTCGATATGACATGTGACAATATCTACTGTCCCCAGAAACAACAGATACTCCTGATATATATCTACTGTCCCCAGAAACAACCAATACTCCTGATATATATCTACTGTCCCCAGAAACAACTGATACTCCTGATATATATCTACTCTCCCCACAAACAACCAATACTCCTGATATATATCTACTCTCCCCACAAACAACAGATACTCCTGATATATATCTACTCTCCCCACAAACAACTGATACTCCTGATATATATCTACTCTCCCCAGAAACAACCGATACTCCTGATATATATCTACTCTCCCCAGAAACAACCGATACTCCTGATATATATCTACTCTCCCCAGAAACAACTGATACTCCTGATATATATCTACTCTCCCCACAAACAACAGATACTCCAGATATATATCTACTGTCCCCATAAACAACTGATACTCCTGATATATATCTACTCTCCCCAGAAACAACCGATACTCCTGATATATATCTACTCTCCCCAGAAACAACCGATACTCCAGATATATATCTACTGTCCCCAGAAACAACTGATACTCCTGATATATATCTACTGTCCCCAGAAACAACTGATACTCCTGATATATATCTACTGTCCCCAGAAACAACTGATACTCCTGATATATATCTACTCTCCCCAGAAACAACTGATACTCCTGATATATATCTACTCTCCCCAGAAACAACCGATACTCCTGATATATATCTACTGTCCCCAGAAACAACTGATACTCCTGATATATATCTACTGTCCCCAGAAACAACTGATACTCCTGATATATATCTACTCTCCCCAGAAACAACCGATACTCCAGATATATATCTACTGTCCCCAGAAACAACTGATACTCCTGATATATATCTACTGTCCCCAGAAACAACTGATACTCCTGATATATATCTAATCTCCCCAGAAACAACCGATACTCCTGATATATATCTACTCTCCCTAGAAACAACTGTTAATCCTGATAATATGTTCCAGGGTTATATAACATATAAGTATGATGTTCCAGGGTTTATAACATATAAGTGTGATGTTCCAGGGTTTATAACATATAAGTGTGATGTTCCAGGGTTTGTTGATAGCATATAAGTATGATGTTCTAGGGTTTATAACATATAAGTGTGATGTTCCAGGGTTTATAACATATAAGTGTGATGTTCCAGGGTTTGTTGATAGCATATAAGTATGATGTTCTAGGGTTTATAACATATAAGTATGATGTTCCAGGGTTTATAACATATAAGTATGATGTTCCAGGGTTTATAACATATAAGTATGGTGTTCCAGGGTTTGTTTATAACATATAAGTATGTTGTTCCAGGGTTTATAACATATAAGTATGATGTTCCAGGGTTTATAACATATAAGTATGATGTTCTAGGGTTTATAACATATAAGTATGATGTTCCAGGGTTGATAACATATAAGTATGATGTTCCAGGGTTTATAACATATAAGTACGATGTTCCAGGGTTTATAACATATAAGTATGATGTTCCAGGGTTTATAACATATAAGTATGGTGTTCCAGGGTTTTAACATATAAGTAAGATGTTCCAGGGTTTATAACATATAAGTATGATGTTCCAGGGTTTATAACATATAAGTATGATGTCCCAGGGTTTATAACATATAAGTGTGATGTTCCAGGGTTTATAACATATAAGTATGATGTTCCAGGGTTTATAACATATAAGTATGATGTTCCAGGGTTTATAACATATAAGTATTATGTTCCAGGGTTTATAACATATAAGTATGATGTCCCAGGGTTTATAACATATAAGTGTGATGTTCCAGGGTTTATAACATATAAGTATGATGTTCGGGGGTATGTAACATATAAGTATGTTGTTCCAGGGTTTATAACATATAAGTATGATGTTCCAGGGTTTGTAACATATAAGTATGATGTTCCAGGGTTTATTACATATAAGTATGATGTTCCAGGTTTTATAACATATAAGTATGATGTTCCAGGGTTTATAACATATAAGTATGTTGTTCCAGGGTTTATAACATATAAGTATGATGTTCCAGGGTTTATAACATATAAGTGTGATGTTCCAGGGTTTATAACATATAAGTAAGATGTTCCAGGGTTTATAACATATAAGTATGATGTTCCAGGGTTTATAACATATAAGTATGATGTCCCAGGGTTTATAACATATAAGTGTGATGTTCCAGGGTTTATAACATATAAGTATGATGTTCCAGGGTTTATAACATATAAGTATGATGTTCCAGGGTTTATAACATATAAGTATTATGTTCCAGGGTTTATAACATATAAGTATGATGTCCCAGGGTTTATAACATATAAGTGTGATGTTCCAGGGTTTATAACATATAAGTATGATGTTCGGGGGTATGTAACATATAAGTATGTTGTTCCAGGGTTTATAACATATAAGTATGATGTTGCAGGGTTTGTAACATATAAGTATGATGTTCCAGGGTTTGTTTATAACATATAAGTATGGTGTTCCAGGGTTGATAACATATAAGTATGGTGTTCCAGGGTTTATAACATATAAGTATGATGTTGCAGGGTTTATAACATATAAGTATGATGTTCCAGGGTTTATAACATATAAGTATGATGTTCCAGGGTTTATAACATATAAGTGTGATGTTCCAGGGTTTATAACATATAAGTATGATGTTCCAGGGTTTATAAAGTATAAGTATGATGTTCCAGGGTTTGTTTATAACATATAAGTATGATGTTCCAGGGTTTATAACATATAAGTATGATGTTCCAGGGTTTATAACATATAAGTATGATGTTCTAGGGTTTATAACATATAAGTATGGTGTTCCAGGGTTTATAACGTATAAGTATGATGTTCCAGGGTTTGTTTATAACATATAAGTATGATGTTCCAGGGTTTATAACATATAAGTATGATGTTCCAGGGTTTATAACATATAAGTATGATGTTCCAGGGTTTATAACATATAAGTATGATGTTCCAGGGTTTGTTTATAACATATAAGTATGATGTTCCAGGGTTTATAACATATAAGTGTGATGTTCCAGGGTTTATAACATATAAGTATGATGTTCCAGGGTTTATAACATATAAGTATGATGTTCCAGGGTTTATAACATATAAGTATTATGTTCCAGGGTTTATAACATATAAGTATGATGTCCCAGGGTTTATAACATATAAGTGTGATGTTCCAGGGTTTATAACATATAAGTATGATGTTCGGGGGTATGTAACATATAAGTATGTTGTTCCAGGGTTTATAACATATAAGTATGATGTTCCAGGGTTTGTAACATATAAGTATGATGTTCCAGGGTTTATTACATATAAGTATGATGTTCCAGGTTTTATAACATATAAGTATGATGTTCCAGGGTTTATAACATATAAGTATGTTGTTCCAGGGTTTATAACATATAAGTATGATGTTCCAGGGTTTATAACATATAAGTGTGATGTTCCAGGGTTTATAACATATAAGTAAGATGTTCCAGGGTTTATAACATATAAGTATGATGTTCCAGGGTTTATAACATATAAGTATGATGTCCCAGGGTTTATAACATATAAGTGTGATGTTCCAGGGTTTATAACATATAAGTATGATGTTCCAGGGTTTATAACATATAAGTATGATGTTCCAGGGTTTATAACATATAAGTATTATGTTCCAGGGTTTATAACATATAAGTATGATGTCCCAGGGTTTATAACATATAAGTGTGATGTTCCAGGGTTTATAACATATAAGTATGATGTTCGGGGGTATGTAACATATAAGTATGTTGTTCCAGGGTTTATAACATATAAGTATGATGTTGCAGGGTTTGTAACATATAAGTATGATGTTCCAGGGTTTGTTTATAACATATAAGTATGGTGTTCCAGGGTTGATAACATATAAGTATGGTGTTCCAGGGTTTATAACATATAAGTATGATGTTGCAGGGTTTATAACATATAAGTATGATGTTCCAGGGTTTATAACATATAAGTATGATGTTCCAGGGTTTATAACATATAAGTGTGATGTTCCAGGGTTTATAACATATAAGTATGATGTTCCAGGGTTTATAACGTATAAGTATGATGTTCCAGGGTTTGTTTATAACATATAAGTATGATGTTCCAGGGTTTATAACATATAAGTATGATGTTCCAGGGTTTATAACATATAAGTATGATGTTCTAGGGTTTATAACATATAAGTATGGTGTTCCAGGGTTTATAACGTATAAGTATGATGTTCCAGGGTTTGTTTATAACATATAAGTATGATGTTCCAGGGTTTATAACATATAAGTATGATGTTCCAGGGTTTATAACATATAAGTATGATGTTCCAGGGTTTATAACATATAAGTATGATGTTCCAGGGTTTGTTTATAACATATAAGTATGATGTTCCAGGGTTTATAACATATAAGTATGATGTTCCAGGGTTTATAACATATAAGTGTGATGTTCCAGGGTTTATAACATATAAGTATGATGTTCCAGGGTTTATAACATATAAGTATGATGTTCCAGGGTTTGTTTATAACATATAAGTATGATGTTCCAGGGTTTATAACATATAAGTGTGATGTTCCAGGGTTTATAACCTAAGTATGTTGTTCCAGGGTTTATAACCTAAGTATGTTGTTCCAGGGTTTATAACCTAAGTATGTTGTTCCAGGGTTTATAACATATAAGTATGATGTTCCAGGGTTTATAACATATAAGTATGATGTTCCAGGGTTTGTTTATAACATATAAGTATGATGTTCCAGGGTTTATAACATATAAGTGTGATGTTCCAGGGTTTATAACCTAAGTATGTTGTTCCAGGGTTTATAACATATAAGTATGATGTTCCAGGGTTTATAACATATAAGTATGATGTTCCAGGGTTTATTTATAACATATAAGTGTGATGTTCCAGGGTTTATAACATATAAGTGTGATGTTCCAGGGTTTATAACATATAAGTATGATGTTCCAGGGTTTGTTTATAACATATAAGTATGATGTTCCAGGGTTTATAACATATAAGTATGGTGTTCCAGGGTTTGTTTATAACATATAAGTATGATGTTCCAGGGTTTATAACATATAAGTATGATGTTCCAGGGTTTATAACATATAGGTGTGATGTTCCAGGGTTTATAACATATAAGTATGATGTTCCAGGGTTTATAACATATAAGTATGGTGTTCCAGGGTTTATAACATATAAGTATGATGTTCCAGGGTTTATAACATATAAGTATGATGTTCCAGGGTTTATAACATATAAGTATGATGTTCCAGGGTTTATAACATATAAGTATGATGTTCCAGGGTTTATAACATATAAGTATGATGTTCCAGGGTTTATAACATATAAGTGTGATGTTCCAGGGTTTATAACATATAAGTGTGATGTTCCAGGGTTTATAACATATAAGTATGATGTTCCAGGGTTTATAACATATAAGTATGATGTTCCAGGGTTTATAACATATAAGTGTGATGTTCCAGGGTTTATAACATATAAGTGTGATGTTCCAGGGTTTATAACATATAAGTATGGTGTCCCAGGGTTTATAACATATAAGTATGATGTTCCAGGGTTTATAACATATAAGTATGATGTTCCAGGGTTATATAACATATAAGTGTGATGTTCCAGGGTTTATAACATATAAGTATGATGTTCCAGGGTTTATAACATATAAGTATGATGTTCCAGGGTTTATAACATATAAGTAAGATGTTCCAGGGTTTATAACATATAAGTGTGATGTTCCAGGATTTGTTGATAGCATATAAGTATGATGTTCCAGGGTTTATAACATATAAGTGTGATGTTCCAGGGTTTATAACCTAAGTATGTTGTTCCAGGGTTTATAACCTAAGTATGTTGTTCCAGGGTTTATAACATATAAGTATGATGTTCCAGGGTTTATAACATATAAGTATGATGTTCCAGGGTTTATAACATATAAGTATGATGTTCCAGGGTTTATAACATATAAGTATGATGTTCCAGGGTTTATAACATATAAGTGTGATGTTCCAGGGTTTATAACATATAAGTATGATGTTCCAGGGTTTATAACATATAAGTATGATGTTCCAGGGTTGATAACATATAAGTGTGATGTTCCAGGGTTTATAACATATAAGTATGATGTTCCAGGGTTTATAACATATAAGTATGATGTTCCAGGGTTTATAACATATAAGTAAGATGTTCCAGGGTTTATAACATATAAGTGTGATGTTCCAGGGTTTATAACATATAAGTATGATGTTCCAGGGTTTGTTTATATCATATAAGTATGATGTTCCAGGGTTGATAACATATAAGTATGATGTTCCAGGGTTTATAACATATAAGTATGATGTTCCAGGGTTTATAACATATAAGTATGATGTTCCAGGGTTTATAACATATAAGTATGATGTTCCAGGGTTTGTTTATATCATATAAGTATGATGTTCCAGAGTTTATAACATATAAGTATGATGTTCCAGGGTTTGTTTATAACATATAAGTATGATGTTCCAGAGTTTATAACATATAAGTATGATGTTCCAGGGTTTATAACATATAAGTATGATGTTCCAGGGTTTGTTTATAACATATAAGTAAGATGTTCCAGGGTTTATAACATATAAGTATGATGTTCCAGGGTTTATAACATATAAGTATGATGTTCCAGGGTTTGTTTATAACGTATAAGTATGATGTTCCAGGGTTTGTTTATAACATATAAGTATGATGTTCCAGGGTTTATAACATATAAGTATGATGTTCCAGGGTTTATAACATATAAGTATGATGTTCCAGGGTTATATAACATATAAGTATGATGTTCCAGAGTTTATAACATATAAGTATGATGTTCCAGGGTTTATAACATATAAGTATGGTGTTCCAGGGTTTATAACATATAAGTAAGGTGTTCCAGGGTTTATAACATATAAGTATGATGTTCCAGGGTTTATAACATATAAGTGTGATGTTCCAGGGTTTATAACATATAAGTAAGATGTTCCAGGGTTTATAACATATAAGTATGATGTTCCAGGGTTTATAACATATAAGTATGGTGTTCCAGGGTTTGTTTATAACATATAAGTATGATGTTCCAGGGTTTATAACATATAAGTATGATGTTCCAGGGTTTATAACATATAAGTATGATGTTCCAGGGTTTATAACATATAAGTATGATGTTCCAGGGTTTATAACATATAAGTATGTTGTTCCAGGGTTTGTTTATAACATATAAGTATGATGTTCCAGGGTTTATAACATATAAGTATGATGTTCCAGGGTTTATAACATATAAGTATGGTGTCCCAGGTTTTATAACATATAAGTATGATGTTCCAGGGTTTATAACATATAAGTATGATGTTCCAGGGTTTGTTTATAACATATAAGTATAATGTTCCAGGGTTTATAACATATAAGTATGATGTTCCAGGGTTTATAACATATAAATATGATGTTCCAGGGTTTATAACGTATAAGTATGATGTTCCAGGGTTTATAACATATAAGTATGTTGTTCCAGGGTTTATAACATATAAGTGTGATGTTCCAGGGTTTATAACATATAAGTATGTTGTTCCAGGGTTTGTTTATAACATATAAGTATGATGTTCCAGGGTTTGTTTATAACATATAAGTATGATGTTCCAGGGTTTGTTTATAACATATAAGTATGATGTTCCAGGGTTTGTTTATAACATATAAGTATGATGTTCCAGGGTTTATAACATATAAGTGTGATGTTCCAGGGTTTGTTTATAACATATAAGTATGATGTTCCAGGTTTTATAACATATAAGTATGATGTTCCAGGTTTTATAACATATAAGTATGATGTTCCAGGGTTTGTTTATAACATATAAGTATGATGTTCCAGGGTTTATAACATATAAGTATGATGTTCCTGGGTTTATAACATATAAGTATGATGTTCCAGGGTTTGTTTATAACATATAAGTATGATGTTCCAGAGTTTATAACATATAAGTTAGATGTTCCAGGGTTTATAACATAAAAGTATGATGTTCCAGGGTTTATAACATATAAGTATGATGTCCCAGGGTTTATAACATATAAGTATGATGTTCGGGGGTATGTAACATATAAGTATGTTGTTCCAGGGTTTATAACATATAAGTATGATGTTCCAGAGTTTATAACATATAAGTATGATGTTCCAGGGTTTATAACATATAAGTATGATGTTCCAGGGTTTATAACACATAAGTATGATGTTCCAGGGTTTATAACATATAAGTATGTTGTTCCAGGGTTTAGAACATATAAGTATGATGTTCCAGGGTTTATAACATATAAGTATGATGTTCCAGGGTTTATAACATATAAGTATGATGTTCCAGGGTTTATAACATATAAGTATGTTGTTCCAGGGTTTATAACATATAAGTGTGATGTTCCAGGGTTTATAACATATAAGTATGATGTTCCAGGGTTTATAACATATAAGTGTGATGTTCCAGGATTTGTTGATAGCATATAAGTATGATGTTCCAGGGTTTATAACATATAAGTGTGATGTTCCAGGGTTTATAACCTAAGTATGTTGTTCCAGGGTTTATAACCTAAGTATGTTGTTCCAGGGTTTATAACATATAAGTATGATGTTCCAGGGTTTATAACATATAAGTATGATGTTCCAGGGTTTATAACATATAAGTATGATGTTCCAGGGTTTATAACATATAAGTATGATGTTCCAGGGTTTATAACATATAAGTGTGATGTTCCAGGGTTTATAACATATAAGTATGATGTTCCAGGGTTTATAACATATAAGTATGATGTTCCAGGGTTGATAACATATAAGTGTGATGTTCCAGGGTTTATAACATATAAGTATGATGTTCCAGGGTTTATAACATATAAGTATGATGTTCCAGGGTTTATAACATATAAGTAAGATGTTCCAGGGTTTATAACATATAAGTGTGATGTTCCAGGGTTTATAACATATAAGTATGATGTTCCAGGGTTTGTTTATATCATATAAGTATGATGTTCCAGGGTTGATAACATATAAGTATGATGTTCCAGGGTTTATAACATATAAGTATGATGTTCCAGGGTTTATAACATATAAGTATGATGTTCCAGGGTTTATAACATATAAGTATGATGTTCCAGGGTTTGTTTATATCATATAAGTATGATGTTCCAGAGTTTATAACATATAAGTATGATGTTCCAGGGTTTGTTTATAACATATAAGTATGATGTTCCAGAGTTTATAACATATAAGTATGATGTTCCAGGGTTTATAACATATAAGTATGATGTTCCAGGGTTTGTTTATAACATATAAGTAAGATGTTCCAGGGTTTATAACATATAAGTATGATGTTCCAGGGTTTATAACATATAAGTATGATGTTCCAGGGTTTGTTTATAACGTATAAGTATGATGTTCCAGGGTTTGTTTATAACATATAAGTATGATGTTCCAGGGTTTATAACATATAAGTATGATGTTCCAGGGTTTATAACATATAAGTATGATGTTCCAGGGTTATATAACATATAAGTATGATGTTCCAGAGTTTATAACATATAAGTATGATGTTCCAGGGTTTATAACATATAAGTATGGTGTTCCAGGGTTTATAACATATAAGTAAGGTGTTCCAGGGTTTATAACATATAAGTATGATGTTCCAGGGTTTATAACATATAAGTGTGATGTTCCAGGGTTTATAACATATAAGTAAGATGTTCCAGGGTTTATAACATATAAGTATGATGTTCCAGGGTTTATAACATATAAGTATGGTGTTCCAGGGTTTGTTTATAACATATAAGTATGATGTTCCAGGGTTTATAACATATAAGTATGATGTTCCAGGGTTTATAACATATAAGTATGATGTTCCAGGGTTTATAACATATAAGTATGATGTTCCAGGGTTTATAACATATAAGTATGTTGTTCCAGGGTTTGTTTATAACATATAAGTATGATGTTCCAGGGTTTATAACATATAAGTATGATGTTCCAGGGTTTATAACATATAAGTATGGTGTCCCAGGTTTTATAACATATAAGTATGATGTTCCAGGGTTTATAACATATAAGTATGATGTTCCAGGGTTTGTTTATAACATATAAGTATAATGTTCCAGGGTTTATAACATATAAGTATGATGTTCCAGGGTTTATAACATATAAATATGATGTTCCAGGGTTTATAACGTATAAGTATGATGTTCCAGGGTTTATAACATATAAGTATGTTGTTCCAGGGTTTATAACATATAAGTGTGATGTTCCAGGGTTTATAACATATAAGTATGTTGTTCCAGGGTTTGTTTATAACATATAAGTATGATGTTCCAGGGTTTGTTTATAACATATAAGTATGATGTTCCAGGGTTTGTTTATAACATATAAGTATGATGTTCCAGGGTTTGTTTATAACATATAAGTATGATGTTCCAGGGTTTATAACATATAAGTGTGATGTTCCAGGGTTTGTTTATAACATATAAGTATGATGTTCCAGGTTTTATAACATATAAGTATGATGTTCCAGGTTTTATAACATATAAGTATGATGTTCCAGGGTTTGTTTATAACATATAAGTATGATGTTCCAGGGTTTATAACATATAAGTATGATGTTCCTGGGTTTATAACATATAAGTATGATGTTCCAGGGTTTGTTTATAACATATAAGTATGATGTTCCAGAGTTTATAACATATAAGTAAGATGTTCCAGGGTTTATAACATAAAAGTATGATGTTCCAGGGTTTATAACATATAAGTATGATGTCCCAGGGTTTATAACATATAAGTATGATGTTCGGGGGTATGTAACATATAAGTATGTTGTTCCAGGGTTTATAACATATAAGTATGATGTTCCAGAGTTTATAACATATAAGTATGATGTTCCAGGGTTTATAACATATAAGTATGATGTTCCAGGGTTTATAACACATAAGTATGATGTTCCAGGGTTTATAACATATAAGTATGTTGTTCCAGGGTTTAGAACATATAAGTATGATGTTCCAGGGTTTATAACATATAAGTATGATGTTCCAGGGTTTATAACATATAAGTATGATGTTCCAGGGTTTATAACATATAAGTATGTTGTTCCAGGGTTTATAACATATAAGTGTGATGTTCCAGGGTCTATAACATATAAGTATGATGTTCCAGGGTTTATAACATATAAGTATGATGTCCCAGGGTTTATAACATATAAGTATGATGTTCCAGGGTTTATAACATATAAGTATGATGTTCCAGGGTAATATAACATATAAGTGTGATGTTCCAGGGTTTATAACATATAAGTATGATGTTCCAGGGTTTATAACATATAAGTGTGATGTTCCAGGGTTTATAACATATAAGTATGATGTTCCAGGGTTGATAACATATAAGTATGATGTTCCAGGGTTTATAACATATAAGTATGATGTTCCAGGGTTTATAACATATAAGTATGATGTTCCAGGGTTTATAACATATAAGTATGTTGTTCCAGAGTTTATAACATATAAGTATGATGTTCCAGGGTTTATAACATACAAGTATGATGTTGCAGGGTTTATAACATATAAGTATGATGTTCCAGGGTTTATAACATATAAGTATGATGTTCCAGGGTTTATAACATATAAGTATGATGTTCCAGGGTTTATAACATATAAGTATGATGTTCCAGGGTTTATAACATATAAGTATGATGTTCCAGGGTTTATAACATATAAGTATGATGTCCCAGGGTTTATAACATATAAGTGTGATGTTCCAGGGTTTATAACATATAAGTATGATGTTCCAGGGTTTATAACATATAAGTATGATGTTCCAGGGTTTATAACATATAAGTATTATGTTCCAGGGTTTATAACATATAAGTATGATGTCCCAGGGTTTATAACATATAAGTGTGATGTTCCAGGGTTTATAACATATAAGTATGATGTTCGGGGGTATGTAACATATAAGTATGTTGTTCCAGGGTTTATAACATATAAGTATGATGTTCCAGGGTTTGTAACATATAAGTATGATGTTCCAGGGTTTATTACATATAAGTATGATGTTCCAGGTTTTATAACATATAAGTATGATGTTCCAGGGTTTATAACATATAAGTATGTTGTTCCAGGGTTTATAACATATAAGTATGATGTTCCAGGGTTTATAACATATAAGTGTGATGTTCCAGGGTTTATAACATATAAGTAAGATGTTCCAGGGTTTATAACATATAAGTATGATGTTCCAGGGTTTATAACATATAAGTATGATGTCCCAGGGTTTATAACATATAAGTGTGATGTTCCAGGGTTTATAACATATAAGTATGATGTTCCAGGGTTTATAACATATAAGTATGATGTTCCAGGGTTTATAACATATAAGTATTATGTTCCAGGGTTTATAACATATAAGTATGATGTCCCAGGGTTTATAACATATAAGTGTGATGTTCCAGGGTTTATAACATATAAGTATGATGTTCGGGGGTATGTAACATATAAGTATGTTGTTCCAGGGTTTATAACATATAAGTATGATGTTGCAGGGTTTGTAACATATAAGTATGATGTTCCAGGGTTTGTTTATAACATATAAGTATGGTGTTCCAGGGTTGATAACATATAAGTATGGTGTTCCAGGGTTTATAACATATAAGTATGATGTTGCAGGGTTTATAACATATAAGTGTGATGTTCCAGGGTTTATAACATATAAGTATGATGTTCCAGGGTTTATAACATATAAGTGTGATGTTCCAGGGTTTATAACATATAAGTATGATGTTCCAGGGTTTATAACGTATAAGTATGATGTTCCAGGGTTTGTTTATAACATATAAGTATGATGTTCCAGGGTTTATAACATATAAGTATGATGTTCCAGGGTTTATAACATATAAGTATGATGTTCTAGGGTATATAACATATAAGTATGGTGTTCCAGGGTTTATAACGTATAAGTATGATGTTCCAGGGTTTGTTTATAACATATAAGTATGATGTTCCAGGGTTTATAACATATAAGTATGATGTTCCAGGGTTTATAACATATAAGTATGATGTTCCAGGGTTTATAACATATAAGTATGATGTTCCAGGGTTTGTTTATAACATATAAGTATGATGTTCCAGGGTTTATAACATATAAGTATGATGTTCCAGGGTTTATAACATATAAGTGTGATGTTCCAGGGTTTATAACATATAAGTATGATGTTCCAGGGTTTATAACATATAAGTATGATGTTCCAGGGTTTGTTTATAACATATAAGTATGATGTTCCAGGGTTTATAACATATAAGTGTGATGTTCCAGGGTTTATAACCTAAGTATGTTGTTCCAGGGTTTATAACCTAAGTATGTTGTTCCAGGGTTTATAACCTAAGTATGTTGTTCCAGGGTTTATAACATATAAGTATGATGTTCCAGGGTTTATAACATATAAGTATGATGTTCCAGGGTTTGTTTATAACATATAAGTATGATGTTCCAGGGTTTATAACATATAAGTGTGATGTTCCAGGGTTTATAACCTAAGTATGTTGTTCCAGGGTTTATAACATATAAGTATGATGTTCCAGGGTTTATAACATATAAGTATGATGTTCCAGGGTTTATTTATAACATATAAGTGTGATGTTCCAGGGTTTATAACATATAAGTGTGATGTTCCAGGGTTTATAACATATAAGTATGATGTTCCAGGGTTTGTTTATAACATATAAGTATGATGTTCCAGGGTTTATAACATATAAGTATGGTGTTCCAGGGTTTGTTTATAACATATAAGTATGATGTTCCAGGGTTTATAACATATAAGTATGATGTTCCAGGGTTTATAACATATAAGTGTGATGTTCCAGGGTTTATAACATATAAGTATGATGTTCCAGGGTTTATAACATATAAGTATGGTGTTCCAGGGTTTATAACATATAAGTATGATGTTCCAGGGTTTATAACATATAAGTATGATGTTCCAGGGTTTATAACATATAAGTATGATGTTCCAGGGTTTATAACATATAAGTATGATGTTCCAGGGTTTATAACATATAAGTATGATGTTCCAGGGTTTATAACATATAAGTGTGATGTTCCAGGGTTTATAACATATAAGTGTGATGTTCCAGGGTTTATAACATATAAGTATGATGTTCCAGGGTTTATAACATATAAGTATGATGTTCCAGGGTTTATAACATATAAGTGTGATGTTCCAGGGTTTATAACATATAAGTGTGATGTTCCAGGGTTTATAACATATAAGTATGGTGTCCCAGGGTTTATAACATATAAGTATGATGTTCCAGGGTTTATAACATATAAGTATGATGTTCCAGGGTTTATAACGTATAAGTATGATGTTCCAGGGTTTGTTTATAACATATAAGTATGATGTTCCAGGGTTTATAACATATAAGTATGATGTTCCAGGGTTTATAACATATAAGTATGATGTTCTAGGGTTTATAACATATAAGTATGGTGTTCCAGGGTTTATAACGTATAAGTATGATGTTCCAGGGTTTGTTTATAACATATAAGTATGATGTTCCAGGGTTTATAACATATAAGTATGATGTTCCAGGGTTTATAACATATAAGTATGATGTTCCAGGGTTTATTACATATAAGTATGATGTTCCAGGGTTTGTTTATAACATATAAGTATGATGTTCCAGGGTTTATAACATATAAGTATGATGTTCCAGGGTTTATAACATATAAGTGTGATGTTCCAGGGTTTATAACATATAAGTATGATGTTCCAGGGTTTATAACATATAAGTATGATGTTCCAGGGTTTGTTTATAACATATAAGTATGATGTTCCAGGGTTTATAACATATAAGTGTGATGTTCCAGGGTTTATAACCTAAGTATGTTGTTCCAGGGTTTATAACCTAAGTATGTTGTTCCAGGGTTTATAACCTAAGTATGTTGTTCCAGGGTTTATAACATATAAGTATGATGTTCCAGGGTTTATAACATATAAGTATGATGTTCCAGGGTTTGTTTATAACATATAAGTATGATGTTCCAGGGTTTATAACATATAAGTGTGATGTTCCAGGGTTTATAACCTAAGTATGTTGTTCCAGGGTTTATAACATATAAGTATGATGTTCCAGGGTTTATAACATATAAGTATGATGTTCCAGGGTTTATTTATAACATATAAGTGTGATGTTCCAGGGTTTATAACATATAAGTGTGATGTTCCAGGGTTTATAACATATAAGTATGATGTTCCAGGGTTTGTTTATAACATATAAGTATGATGTTCCAGGGTTTATAACATATAAGTATGGTGTTCCAGGGTTTGTTTATAACATATAAGTATGATGTTCCAGGGTTTATAACATATAAGTATGATGTTCCAGGGTTTATAACATATAAGTGTGATGTTCCAGGGTTTATAACATATAAGTATGATGTTCCAGGGTTTATAACATATAAGTATGGTGTTCCAGGGTTTATAACATATAAGTATGATGTTCCAGGGTTTATAACATATAAGTATGATGTTCCAGGGTTTATAACATATAAGTATGATGTTCCAGGGTTTATAACATATAAGTATGATGTTCCAGGGTTTATAACATATAAGTATGATGTTCCAGGGTTTATAACATATAAGTGTGATGTTCCAGGGTTTATAACATATAAGTGTGATGTTCCAGGGTTTATAACATATAAGTATGATGTTCCAGGGTTTATAACATATAAGTATGATGTTCCAGGGTTTATAACATATAAGTGTGATGTTCCAGGGTTTATAACATATAAGTGTGATGTTCCAGGGTTTATAACATATAAGTATGGTGTCCCAGGGTTTATAACATATAAGTATGATGTTCCAGGGTTTATAACATATAAGTATGATGTTCCAGGGTTTATAACATATAAGTAAGATGTTCCAGGGTTTATAACATATAAGTGTGATGTTCCAGGATTTGTTGATAGCATATAAGTATGATGTTCCAGGGTTTATAACATATAAGTGTGATGTTCCAGGGTTTATAACCTAAGTATGTTGTTCCAGGGTTTATAACCTAAGTATGTTGTTCCAGGGTTTATAACATATAAGTATGATGTTCCAGGGTTTATAACATATAAGTATGATGTTCCAGGGTTTATAACATATAAGTATGATGTTCCAGGGTTTATAACATATAAGTATGATGTTCCAGGGTTTATAACATATAAGTGTGATGTTCCAGGGTTTATAACATATAAGTATGATGTTCCAGGGTTGATAACATATAAGTATGATGTTCCAGGGTTGATAACATATAAGTGTGATGTTCCAGGGTTTATAACATATAAGTATGATGTTCCAGGGTTTATAACATATAAGTATGATGTTCCAGGGTTTATAACATATAAGTAAGATGTTCCAGGGTTTATAACATATAAGTGTGATGTTCCAGGGTTTATAACATATAAGTATGATGTTCCAGGGTTTGTTTATATCATATAAGTATGATGTTCCAGGGTTGATAACATATAAGTATGATGTTCCAGGGTTTATAACATATAAGTATGATGTTCCAGGGTTTATAACATATAAGTATGATGTTCCAGGGTTTATAACATATAAGTATGATGTTCCAGGGTTTGTTTATATCATATAAGTATGATGTTCCAGAGTTTATAACATATAAGTATGATGTTCCAGGGTTTGTTTATAACATATAAGTATGATGTTCCAGAGTTTATAACATATAAGTATGATGTTCCAGGGTTTATAACATATAAGTATGATGTTCCAGGGTTTGTTTATAACATATAAGTAAGATGTTCCAGGGTTTATAACATATAAGTATGATGTTCCAGGGTTTATAACATATAAGTATGATGTTCCAGGGTTTGTTTATAACGTATAAGTATGATGTTCCAGGGTTTGTTTATAACATATAAGTATGATGTTCCAGGGTTTATAACATATAAGTATGATGTTCCAGGGTTTATAACATATAAGTATGATGTTCCAGGGTTATATAACATATAAGTATGATGTTCCAGAGTTTATAACATATAAGTATGATGTTCCAGGGTTTATAACATATAAGTATGGTGTTCCAGGGTTTATAACATATAAGTAAGGTGTTCCAGGGTTTATAACATATAAGTATGATGTTCCAGGGTTTATAACATATAAGTGTGATGTTCCAGGGTTTATAACATATAAGTAAGATGTTCCAGGGTTTATAACATATAAGTATGATGTTCCAGGGTTTATAACATATAAGTATGGTGTTCCAGGGTTTGTTTATAACATATAAGTATGATGTTCCAGGGTTTATAACATATAAGTATGATGTTCCAGGGTTTATAACATATAAGTATGATGTTCCAGGGTTTATAACATATAAGTATGATGTTCCAGGGTTTATAACATATAAGTATGTTGTTCCAGGGTTTGTTTATAACATATAAGTATGATGTTCCAGGGTTTATAACATATAAGTATGATGTTCCAGGGTTTATAACATATAAGTATGGTGTCCCAGGTTTTATAACATATAAGTATGATGTTCCAGGGTTTATAACATATAAGTATGATGTTCCAGGGTTTGTTTATAACATATAAGTATAATGTTCCAGGGTTTATAACATATAAGTATGATGTTCCAGGGTTTATAACATATAAATATGATGTTCCAGGGTTTATAACGTATAAGTATGATGTTCCAGGGTTTATAACATATAAGTATGTTGTTCCAGGGTTTATAACATATAAGTGTGATGTTCCAGGGTTTATAACATATAAGTATGTTGTTCCAGGGTTTGTTTATAACATATAAGTATGATGTTCCAGGGTTTGTTTATAACATATAAGTATGATGTTCCAGGGTTTGTTTATAACATATAAGTATGATGTTCCAGGGTTTGTTTATAACATATAAGTATGATGTTCCAGGGTTTATAACATATAAGTATGATGTTCCAGGGTTTATAACATATAAGTATGATGTTCCAGGGTTTGTTTATATCATATAAGTATGATGTTCCAGAGTTTATAACATATAAGTATGATGTTCCAGGGTTTGTTTATAACATATAAGTATGATGTTCCAGAGTTTATAACATATAAGTATGATGTTCCAGGGTTTATAACATATAAGTATGATGTTCCAGGGTTTGTTTATAACATATAAGTAAGATGTTCCAGGGTTTATAACATATAAGTATGATGTTCCAGGGTTTATAACATATAAGTATGATGTTCCAGGGTTTGTTTATAACGTATAAGTATGATGTTCCAGGGTTTGTTTATAACATATAAGTATGATGTTCCAGGGTTTATAACATATAAGTATGATGTTCCAGGGTTTATAACATATAAGTATGATGTTCCAGGGTTATATAACATATAAGTATGATGTTCCAGAGTTTATAACATATAAGTATGATGTTCCAGGGTTTATAACATATAAGTATGGTGTTCCAGGGTTTATAACATATAAGTAAGGTGTTCCAGGGTTTATAACATATAAGTATGATGTTCCAGGGTTTATAACATATAAGTGTGATGTTCCAGGGTTTATAACATATAAGTAAGATGTTCCAGGGTTTATAACATATAAGTATGATGTTCCAGGGTTTATAACATATAAGTATGGTGTTCCAGGGTTTGTTTATAACATATAAGTATGATGTTCCAGGGTTTATAACATATAAGTATGATGTTCCAGGGTTTATAACATATAAGTATGATGTTCCAGGGTTTATAACATATAAGTATGATGTTCCAGGGTTTATAACATATAAGTATGTTGTTCCAGGGTTTGTTTATAACATATAAGTATGATGTTCCAGGGTTTATAACATATAAGTATGATGTTCCAGGCTTTATAACATATAAGTATGGTGTCCCAGGTTTTATAACATATAAGTATGATGTTCCAGGGTTTATAACATATAAGTATGATGTTCCAGGGTTTGTTTATAACATATAAGTATAATGTTCCAGGGTTTATAACATATAAGTATGATGTTCCAAGGTTTATAACATATAAATATGATGTTCCAGGGTTTATAACGTATAAGTATGATGTTCCAGGGTTTATAACATATAAGTATGTTGTTCCAGGGTTTATAACATATAAGTGTGATGTTCCAGGGTTTATAACATATAAGTATGTTGTTCCAGGGTTTGTTTATAACATATAAGTATGATGTTCCAGGGTTTGTTTATAACATATAAGTATGATGTTCCAGGGTTTGTTTATAACATATAAGTATGATGTTCCAGGGTTTGTTTATAACATATAAGTATGATGTTCCAGGGTTTATAACATATAAGTGTGATGTTCCAGGGTTTGTTTATAACATATAAGTATGATGTTCCAGGTTTTATAACATATAAGTATGATGTTCCAGGTTTTATAACATATAAGTATGATGTTCCAGGGTTTGTTTATAACATATAAGTATGATGTTCCAGGGTTTATAACATATAAGTATGATGTTCCTGGGTTTATAACATATAAGTATGATGTTCCAGGGTTTGTTTATAACATATAAGTATGATGTTCCAGAGTTTATAACATATAAGTAAGATGTTCCAGGGTTTATAACATATAAGTATGATGTTCCAGGGTTTATAACATATAAGTATGATGTCCCAGGGTTTATAACATATAAGTATGATGTTCGGGGGTATGTAACATATAAGTATGTTGTTCCAGGGTTTATAACATATAAGTATGATGTTCCAGAGTTTATAACATATAAGTATGATGTTCCAGGGTTTATAACATATAAGTATGATGTTGCAGGGTTTATAACATATAAGTGTGATGTTTCAGGGTTTATAACATATAAGTATGATGTTCCAGAGTTTATAACATATAAGTATGATGTTCCAGGGTTTATAACATATAAGTATGATGTTCCAGGGTTTGTTTATAACATATAAGTAAGATGTTCCAGGGTTTATAACATATAAGTATGATGTTCCAGGGTTTATAACATATAAGTATGATGTTCCAGGGTTTGTTTATAACGTATAAGTATGATGTTCCAGGGTTTGTTTATAACATATAAGTATGATGTTCCAGGGTTTATAACATATAAGTATGATGTTCCAGGGTTTATAACATATAAGTATGATGTTCCAGGGTTATATAACATATAAGTATGATGTTCCAGAGTTTATAACATATAAGTATGATGTTCCAGGGTTTATAACATATAAGTATGGTGTTCCAGGGTTTATAACATATAAGTAAGGTGTTCCAGGGTTTATAACATATAAGTATGATGTTCCAGGGTTTATAACATATAAGTGTGATGTTCCAGGGTTTATAACATATAAGTAAGATGTTCCAGGGTTTATAACATATAAGTATGATGTTCCAGGGTTTATAACATATAAGTATGGTGTTCCAGGGTTTGTTTATAACATATAAGTATGATGTTCCAGGGTTTATAACATATAAGTATGATGTTCCAGGGTTTATAACATATAAGTATGATGTTCCAGGGTTTATAACATATAAGTATGATGTTCCAGGGTTTATAACATATAAGTATGTTGTTCCAGGGTTTGTTTATAACATATAAGTATGATGTTCCAGGGTTTATAACATATAAGTATGATGTTCCAGGGTTTATAACATATAAGTATGGTGTCCCAGGTTTTATAACATATAAGTATGATGTTCCAGGGTTTATAACATATAAGTATGATGTTCCAGGGTTTGTTTATAACATATAAGTATAATGTTCCAGGGTTTATAACATATAAGTATGATGTTCCAGGGTTTATAACATATAAATATGATGTTCCAGGGTTTATAACGTATAAGTATGATGTTCCAGGGTTTATAACATATAAGTATGTTGTTCCAGGGTTTATAACATATAAGTGTGATGTTCCAGGGTTTATAACATATAAGTATGTTGTTCCAGGGTTTGTTTATAACTTATAAGTATGATGTTCCAGGGTTTGTTTATAACATATAAGTATGATGTTCCAGGGTTTGTTTATAACATATAAGTATGATGTTCCAGGGTTTGTTTATAACATATAAGTATGATGTTCCAGGGTTTATAACATATAAGTATGATGTTCCAGGGTTTATAACATATAAGTATGATGTTCCAGGGTTTGTTTATATCATATAAGTATGATGTTCCAGAGTTTATAACATATAAGTATGATGTTCCAGGGTTTGTTTATAACATATAAGTATGATGTTCCAGAGTTTATAACATATAAGTATGATGTTCCAGGGTTTATAACATATAAGTATGATGTTCCAGGGTTTGTTTATAACATATAAGTAAGATGTTCCAGGGTTTATAACATATAAGTATGATGTTCCAGGGTTTATAACATATAAGTATGATGTTCCAGGGTTTGTTTATAACGTATAAGTATGATGTTCCAGGGTTTGTTTATAACATATAAGTATGATGTTCCAGGGTTTATAACATATAAGTATGATGTTCCAGGGTTTATAACATATAAGTATGATGTTCCAGGGTTATATAACATATAAGTATGATGTTCCAGAGTTTATAACATATAAGTATGATGTTCCAGGGTTTATAACATATAAGTATGGTGTTCCAGGGTTTATAACATATAAGTATGTTGTTCCAGGGTTTATAACATATAAGTGTGATGTTCCAGGGTTTATAACATATAAGTATGTTGTTCCAGGGTTTGTTTATAACATATAAGTATGATGTTCCAGGGTTTGTTTATAACATATAAGTATGATGTTCCAGGGTTTGTTTATAACATATAAGTATGATGTTCCAGGGTTTGTTTATAACATATAAGTATGATGTTCCAGGGTTTATAACATATAAGTATGATGTTCCAGGGTTTATAACATATAAGTATGATGTTCCAGGGTTTGTTTATATCATATAAGTATGATGTTCCAGAGTTTATAACATATAAGTATGATGTTCCAGGGTTTGTTTATAACATATAAGTATGATGTTCCAGAGTTTATAACATATAAGTATGATGTTCCAGGGTTTATAACATATAAGTATGATGTTCCAGGGTTTGTTTATAACATATAAGTAAGATGTTCCAGGGTTTATAACATATAAGTATGATGTTCCAGGGTTTATAACATATAAGTATGATGTTCCAGGGTTTGTTTATAACGTATAAGTATGATGTTCCAGGGTTTGTTTATAACATATAAGTATGATGTTCCAGGGTTTATAACATATAAGTATGATGTTCCAGGGTTTATAACATATAAGTATGATGTTCCAGGGTTATATAACATATAAGTATGATGTTCCAGAGTTTATAACATATAAGTATGATGTTCCAGGGTTTATAACATATAAGTATGGTGTTCCAGGGTTTATAACATATAAGTAAGGTGTTCCAGGGTTTATAACATATAAGTATGATGTTCCAGGGTTTATAACATATAAGTGTGATGTTCCAGGGTTTATAACATATAAGTAAGATGTTCCAGGGTTTATAACATATAAGTATGATGTTCCAGGGTTTATAACATATAAGTATGGTGTTCCAGGGTTTGTTTATAACATATAAGTATGATGTTCCAGGGTTTATAACATATAAGTATGATGTTCCAGGGTTTATAACATATAAGTATGATGTTCCAGGGTTTATAACATATAAGTATGATGTTCCAGGGTTTATAACATATAAGTATGTTGTTCCAGGGTTTGTTTATAACATATAAGTATGATGTTCCAGGGTTTATAACATATAAGTATGATGTTCCAGGCTTTATAACATATAAGTATGGTGTCCCAGGTTTTATAACATATAAGTATGATGTTCCAGGGTTTATAACATATAAGTATGATGTTCCAGGGTTTGTTTATAACATATAAGTATAATGTTCCAGGGTTTATAACATATAAGTATGATGTTCCAGGGTTTATAACATATAAATATGATGTTCCAGGGTTTATAACGTATAAGTATGATGTTCCAGGGTTTATAACATATAAGTATGTTGTTCCAGGGTTTATAACATATAAGTGTGATGTTCCAGGGTTTATAACATATAAGTATGTTGTTCCAGGGTTTGTTTATAACATATAAGTATGATGTTCCAGGGTTTGTTTATAACATATAAGTATGATGTTCCAGGGTTTGTTTATAACATATAAGTATGATGTTCCAGGGTTTGTTTATAACATATAAGTATGATGTTCCAGGGTTTATAACATATAAGTGTGATGTTCCAGGGTTTGTTTATAACATATAAGTATGATGTTCCAGGTTTTATAACATATAAGTATGATGTTCCAGGTTTTATAACATATAAGTATGATGTTCCAGGGTTTGTTTATAACATATAAGTATGATGTTCCAGGGTTTATAACATATAAGTATGATGTTCCTGGGTTTATAACATATAAGTATGATGTTCCAGGGTTTGTTTATAACATATAAGTATGATGTTCCAGAGTTTATAACATATAAGTAAGATGTTCCAGGGTTTATAACATATAAGTATGATGTTCCAGGGTTTATAACATATAAGTATGATGTCCCAGGGTTTATAACATATAAGTATGATGTTCGGGGGTATGTAACATATAAGTATGTTGTTCCAGGGTTTATAACATATAAGTATGATGTTCCAGAGTTTATAACATATAAGTATGATGTTCCAGGGTTTATAACATATAAGTATGATGTTCCAGGGTTTATAACACATAAGTATGATGTTCCAGGGTTTATAACATATAAGTATGTTGTTCCAGGGTTTAGAACATATAAGTATGATGTTCCAGGGTTTATAACATATAAGTATGATGTTCCAGGGTTTATAACATATAAGTATGATGTTCCAGGGTTTATAACATATAAGTATGTTGTTCCAGGGTTTATAACATATAAGTGTGATGTTCCAGGGTTTATAACATATAAGTATGATGTTCCAGGGTTTATAACATATAAGTATGATGTCCCAGGGTTTATAACATATAAGTATGATGTTCCAGGGTTTATAACATATAAGTATGATGTTCCAGGGTAATATAACATATAAGTGTGATGTTCCAGGGTTTATAACATATAAGTATGATGTTCCAGGGTTTATAACATATAAGTGTGATGTTCCAGGGTTTATAACATATAAGTATGATGTTCCAGGGTTGATAACATATAAGTATGATGTTCCAGGGTTTATAACATATAAGTATGATGTTCCAGGGTTTATAACATATAAGTATGATGTTCCAGGGTTTATAACATATAAGTATGTTGTTCCAGAGTTTATAACATATAAGTATGATGTTCCAGGGTTTATAACATACAAGTATGATGTTGCAGGGTTTATAACATATAAGTATGATGTTCCAGGGTTTATAACATATAAGTATGATGTTCCAGGGTTTATAACATATAAGTATGATGTTCCAGGGTTTATAACATATAAGTATGATGTTCCAGAGTTTATAACATATAAGTATGATGTTCCAGGGTTTTCCAGGGTTTATAACATATAAGTATGATGTTCCAGGGTTTATAACATATAAGTATGATGTTGCAGGGTTTATAACATATAAGTATGATGTTCCAGGGTTTATAACATATAAGTATGATGTTCCAGAGTTTATAACATATAAGTATGATGTTCCAGGGTTTATAACATATAAGTATGATGTTGCAGGGTTTATAACATATAAGTGTGATGTTTCAGGGTTTATAACATATAAGTATGTTGTTCCAGGGTTTATAACATATAAGTATGATGTTCCAGGGTTTATTTATAACGTATAAGTATGATGTTCCAGGGTTTATAACATATAAGTATGATGTTCCAGGGTTTATAACATATAAGTATGATGTTCCAGGGTTTATAACATATAAGTATGATGTTCCAGGGTTTATAACATATAAGTATGGTGTTCTAGGGTTTATAACATATAAGTATTATTTTCCAGGGTTTATAACATATAAGTATGATGTTCCAGGGTTTATAACATATAAGTATGATGTTCCAGGTTTTATAACATATAAGTGTGATGTTCCAGGGTTTATAACATATAAGTGTGATGTTCCAGGGTTTATAACATATAAGTATGATGTTCCAGGGTTTGTTTATAACATATAAGTATGATGTTGCAGGGTTTATAACATATAAGTATGATGTTCCAGGGTTTGTTTATAACATATAAGTATGATGTTCCAGGGTTTATAACATATAAGTATGATGTTCCAGGGTTTATAACATATAAGTATGATGTTCCAGGGTTTGTTTATAACATATAAGTATGATGTTCCAGGGTTGATAACATATAAGTATGGTGTTCCAGGGTTTATAACATATAAGTATGATGTTCCAGGGTTTATAACATATAAGTATGATGTTCCAGGGTTTATAACATATAAGTATGATGTTCCAGGGTTTATAACATATAAGTATGATGTTCCAGGGTTTATAACATATAAGTATGATGTTCCAGGGTTTATAACATAAGTAAGATGTTCCAGGGTTGATAACATATAAGTGTGATGTTCCAGGGTTTATAACATATAAGTATGGTGTTCCAGGGTTTATAACATATAAGTATGATGTTCCAGGGTTTATAACATATAAGTATGATGTTCCAGGGTTTATAACATATAAGTATGTTGTTCCAGGGTTTATAACATATAAGTATGTTGTTCAAGGGTTTATAACATATAAGTATGATGTTGCAGGGTTTATAACATATAAGTATGGTGTTCCAGGGTTTATAACATATAAGTATGATGTTGCAGGGTTTATAACATATAAGTATGATGTTGCAGGGTTTATAACATATAAGTATGGTGTTCCAGGGTTTATAACATATAAGTATGATGTTCCAGGGTTTATAACATATAAGTATGATGTTCAAGGGTTTATAACATATAAGTATGATGTTCCAGGGTTTATAACATATAAGTATGATGTTCCAGGGTTTGTTTATAACATATAAGTATGATGTTCCAGGGTTTGTTTATAACATATAAGTATGATGTTCCAGGGTTTATAACATATAAGTATGATGTTCCAGGGTTTATAACATATAAGTATGATGTTCCAGGGTTCGTTTATAACATGTATGATGTTCCAGGGTTCGTTGACATGTGTGTGGAACATCTGCCCAGTCCAGCTGACAACGCTAAGAACAAGATAGAACAAGTCTACACAGGATCCAGTGACTCCGATCTGGCAGAGGTCATGTGTACCTGTGACCCTGATGTAAGTTCAAAGGTCACTTGTTAGAGCTGATAATTAGGTAACATTTTGCTGTGGCTTATTAGTCACAAACACAGTGGTGTGAGACAGTGTCTTTTTATGGAGGATAAGTTATAGGTGTAAGCACAGTAATGTATTTATAGATTGTCTGACCTGAAGGGTTCAGATGACTTATTTCCATCCTACTGCCTCTGTTGTCCTGCGCTGTCTGCGTAAATTTTTCTTTCAAAATGCTACACCACCTTCATTCCTTGGTGGATTTCAACAAAATTTGAACTAATGGATCATTAAGTAAGGCAAATCATTTCATAAATTCAGAATATTGATTACGCCCCATTGGTGCTAATTATAGCGATGAGAAGAGAGAGGCTACTGAAATTAGATTTAAAACTCGACTCTTCCTTCAAACTATGGGGAATTTCAACTTGATTTGGTCTGATACACCATTGGTGATGGGTTATCATTTAAAACATCCTTGAGGAGAAGGGGAACAGATTTTGCATAAATAGTGACTGACCCCTAAGATGCTGGAAGGATGGGGACCAATAGGGGAAATAGAGGCAATTCCTTTGAATCGTTACTAGTCATAAAGTTGAAAATTGATTTGACCAAATTTGGTCAGAAACATCCTTGGGTGAAGGGGAACAGATTTTGAATAAATGGTAGCTCTGACCCCCTGGTGCTCGATGGGCAGGGCCCAGTAGGGAAAATAGAGGTAATTCCTTAAAATTGCTACTCACTATTCATAAAATTTTGAATGGATTTTAACCAAATTTGATCAGAAACTTCCTTGTGGGAAGGGAAACAGATTTTGCATAAATGGTAACTCTGACCCCCAAGGGGCCAGAAAGGCAGGTACCAATGTATCCAGGTGAGTGATACAGGACCTCTGGGCCTCTTGTTTAAGTTTCAGTTGATGATGCAAGTGTTGTTTCTATTAAGTGTGTGAAGAAAGAGTCCTGGATTCGATAAATTTATTTTTAGTCACTTACTGACCCTTTATAGAGCCATAGAGGGTCTGTAAAATTTAAAGGTGGTTCGGGATCCGCCCTCGCCCCCTATACATTTTACTGACCCTCTATGACTATAAAGCATCAGTAAGTGACTATTTAACTGATATCATATGTTTATCTTTCTGCGCCATCTGCCTTGTATAAATCTGTACATGCACTCTAGTCAGGTGGCCGTTGGGATCTCTCTTGCTTTCAGTTCATCTGTGCTAGTTTTGTAAATGTAATAAGGTTAAGATGCAGATAAGTTAGCCATGGATTTACAGTTCTATATAATAATAATATAGATAATAGCAAAAAATTGATAGCTCTCTGCAATGCAGTAATCACTACATTAGCAGTGGACTAACAGCCTGGTGTTTTTTGCAGGGCCCCCTGATGGTACACACTACCAAGCTGTTTCCTACCCAGGACGCCACCAGCTTCCATGTGTTTGGTCGGGTGATCAGTGGTACACTGTATGCTAACCAGGAGGTGAAGATTCTTGGCGAGAACTACTCACTCCAGGACGAGGAAGACTCACGGTTTGGTCAGGTTGGCAGGCTGTGGATTTCTGAAGCCAGGTACAGTGGTATACTGACTCAGCTAGAGGGAATTCCCTTTGTGTGACAGTGGTATATACCGACTCAGCTAGAGGGAATTCCCTTTGTGTGACAGTGGTATATACTGACTCAGCTAGAGGGAATTCCCTTTGTGTGACAGTGGTATACTGACTCAGCTAGAGGGAATTCCCTTTGTGTGACAGTAGTATATACTGACTCAGCTAGAGGGAATTCCCTTTGTGGGACAGTAGTATATACTGACTCAACTAGAGGGAATTCCCTTTGTGTGACAGTGGTATACTGACTCAGCTAGAGGGAATTCCCTTTGTGTGACAGTAGTATATACTGACTCAGCTAGAGGGAATTCCCTTTGTGTTACAGTAGCATATACTGACTCAGCTAGAGGGAATTCCCTTTGTGTGACAGTGGTATACTGACTCAGCTAGAGGGAATTCCCTTTGTGTGACAGTAGTATATACTGACTCAGCTAGAGGGAATTCCCTTTGTGTGACAGTAGTATAAACTGACTCAGCTAGAGGGAATTCCCTTTGTGTGACAATGGTATACTGACTCAGCTAGAGGATATTCCCTTTGTGTGACAGTGGTATACTGACTCAGCTAGAGGGAATTCCCTTTGTGTGACAGTAGTATACTGACTCAGCTAGAGGGAATTCCCTTTGTGTGACAGTGGTATATACCAACTCAACTAGAGGGAATTCCCTTTGTGTGACAGTGGTATACTGACTCAGCTAGAGGGAATTCCCTTTTTGTGACAGTAGTATACTGACCCAGCTAGAGGGAATTCCCTTTGTGTGACAGTGGTATATACCGACTCAACTAGAGGGAATTCCCTTTGTGTGACAGTGGTATACTGACTCAGCTAGAGGGAATTCCCTTTGTGTGACAGTAGTATACTGACCCAGCTAGAGGGAATTCCCTTTGTGTGACAGTGGTATATACCGACTCAGCTAGAGGGAATTCCCTTTGTGTGACAGTAGTATACTGACTCAGCTAGAGGGAATTCCCTTTGTGTGACAGTAGTATATACTGACTCAGCTAGAGGGAATTCCCTTTGTGTGACAGTAGTATACTGACTCAGCTAGAGGGAATTCCCCTTGTGTGACAGTGGTATATACTGACTCAACTAGAGGGAATTCCCTTTGTGTTACAGTGGTATATACCGACTCAGCTAGAGGGAATTCCCTTTGTGTGACAGTGGTATATACCGACTCAGCTAGAGGGAATTCCCTTTGTGTGACAGTGGTATATACTGACTCAGCTAGAGGGAATTCCCTTTGTGTGACAGTGGTATATACTGACTCAGCTAGAGGGAATTCCCTTTGTGTGACAGTAGTATACTGACTCAGCTAGAGGGAATTCCCCTTGTGTGACAGTGGTATATACTGACTCAACTAGAGGGAATTCCCTTTGTGTTACAGTGGTATATACCGACTCAGATAGAGGGAATTCCCTTTGTGTGACAGTAGTATACTGACCCAGCTAGAGGGATTTCCCTTTGTGTGACAGTTGTATATACTGACTCAACTAGAGGGAATTCCCTTTGTGTGACAGTAGTATACTGACTCAGCTAGATGAAATTCCCTTTGTGTGACAATGGTATATACTGACTAAGATAGAAGGAATTCCCTTTGTTTGACAGTAGTATACTGACTCAGCTAGAAGGAATTTCCTTTGTGTGACAATGGTATATACTGACTCAGATAGAGGGAATTCCCTTTGTGTGACAGTAGTATACTGACTCAGCTAGAGGGAATTCCCTTTGTGTGACAATGGTATACTGACTCAGCTAGAGGGAATTCCCTTTGTGTGACAGTAGTATACTGACTCAGCTAGAGGGAATTCCCTTTGTGTGACAGTGGTATATACCAACTCAACTAGAGGGAATTCCCTTCGTGTGACAGTGGTATACTGACTCAGCTGGAGGGAATTCCCTTTGTGTGACAGTAGTATACTGACCCAGCTGGAGGGAATTCCCTTTGTGTGACAGTGGTATATACCGACTCAACAAGAGGGAATTCCCTTTGTGTGACAGTGGTATACTGACTCAGCTAGAGGGAATTCCCTTTGTGTGACAGTAGTATACTGACCCAGCTAGAGGGAATTCCCTTTGTGTGACAGTGGTATATACCGACTCAGCTAGAGGGAATTCCCTTTGTGTGACAGTAGTATACTGACTCAGCTAGAGGGAATTCCCTTTGTGTGACAATGGTATACTGACTCAGCTAGAGGGAATTCCCTTTGTGTGACAGTAGTATATACTGACTCAACTAGAGGGAATTCCCTTTGTGTGACAGTAGTATACTGACTCAGCTAGAGGGATTCCCTTTGTGTGACAGTGGTATATACCGACTCAGATAGAGGGAATTCCCTTTGTGTGACAGTAGTATACTGACCCAGCTAGAGGGAATTCCCTTTGTGTGACAGTAGTATATACCGACTCAACTAGAGGGAATTCCCTTTGTGTGACAGTAGTATATACTGACCCAGCTAGAGGGAATTCCCTTTGTGTGACAGTAGTATATACCGACTCAACTAGAGGGAATTCCCTTTGTGTGACAGTAGTATACTGACTCAGCTAAAGGGAATTCCCTTTGTGTGACAGTAGTATACTGACTCAGCTAGAGGGAATTTCCTTTGTGTGACAGTGGTATATACTGACTCAACTAGAGGGAATTCCCTTTGTGTTACAGTGGTATATACCGACTCAGCTAGAGGGAATTCCCTTTGTGTGACAGTGGTATATACCGACTCAACTAGAGGGAATTCCCTTTGTGTGACAGTGGTATATACTGACTCAGCTAGAGGGAATTCCCTTTGTGTGACAGTGGTATATACCGACTCAGATAGAGGGAATTCCCTTTGTGTGACAGTAGTATACTGACCCAGCTAGAGGGATTTCCCTTTGTGTGACAGTTGTATATACTGACTCAGCTAAAGGGAATTCCCTTTGTGTGACAATGGTATATACTGACTCAGCTAATGGGAATTCCTTTTGTGTGACAGTTGTATATACTGACTCAGCTAGAAGGAATTTACTTTGTGTGACAGTAGTATACTGACTCAGCTAGAGGGAATTCCCTTTGTGTGACAGTGGTATATACAGACTCAGCTAGAGGGAAAACCCTTTGTGTGACAGTGGTATACTGACTCAGTTAGAGGGAATTATCTTTGTGTGACAGTAGTATATACTGACTCAGCTAGAGGGAATTCCCTTTGTATGACAGTAGTATACTGACTCAGCTAGAGGGAATTCCCTTTGTGTGACAGTAGTATATACTGACTCAGCTAGAGGGAATTCCCTTTGTGTGACAGTAGTATATACAGACTCAACTAGAGGGAATTCCCTTTGTGTAACAGTGGTATACTGACTCAGCTAGAGGGAATTCCCTTTGTGTGACAGTAGTATATACTGACTCAGCTAGAGGGAATTCCCTTTGTGTGACAGTAGTATAAACTGACTCAGCTAGAGGGAATTCCCTTTGTGTGACAGTGGTATACTGACTCAGCTAGAGGGAATTCCCTTTGTGTGACAGTAGTATACTGACCCAGCTAGAGGGAATTCCCTTTGTGTTACAGTGGTATATACCGACTCAGCTAGAGGGAATTCCCTTTGTGTGACAGTAGTATACTGACTCAGCTAGAGGGAATTCCCTTTGTGTGACAATGGTATACTGACTCAGCTAGAGGGAATTCCCTTTGTGTGACAGTAGTATATACTGACTCAACTAGAGGGAATTCCCTTTGTGTGACAGTAGTATACTGACTCAGCTAGAGGGAATTCCCCTTGTGTGACAGTAGTATATACTGACTCAACTAGAGGGAATTCCCTTTGTGTTACAGTGGTATATACCGACTCAGCTAGAGGGAATTCCCTTTGTGTGACAGTGGTATATACCGACTCAACTAGAGGGAATTCCCTTTGTGTGACAGTGGTATATACTGACTCAGCTAGAGGGAATTCCCTTTGTGTGACAGTGGTATATACTGACTCAGCTAGAGGGAATTCCCTTTGTGTGACAGTAGTATACTGACTCAGCTAGAGGGAATTCCCCTTGTGTGACAGTGGTATATACTGACTCAACTAGAGGGAATTCCCTTTGTGTTACAGTGGTATATACCAACTCAGCTAGAGGGAATTCCCTTTGTGTGACAGTAGTATACTGACCCAGCTAGAGGGATTTCCCTTTGTGTGACAGTTGTATATACTGACTCAGCTAGAGGGAATTCCCTTTGTGTGACAGTAGTATACTGACTCAGCTAGAGGAAATTCCTTTTGTGTGACAATGGTATATACTGACTCGGATAGAAGGAATTCCCTTTGTTTGACAGTAGTATACTGACTCAGCTAGAAGGAATTTCCTTTGTGTGACAATGGTATATACTGACTCAGATAGAGGGAATTCCCTTTGTGTGACAGTAGTATACTGACTCAGCTAGAGGGAATTCCCTTTGTGTGACAATGGTATACTGACTCAGCTAGAGGGAATTCCCTTTGTGTGACAGTAGTATACTGACTCAGCTAGAGGGAATTCCCTTTGTGTGACAGTGGTATATACTGACTCGGCTAGAGGGAATTCCCTTTGTGTGACAATGGTATACTGACTCAGTTTGAGGGGATTCCCTTTGTATGACAATAGTATATTCTGACTCAGCTAAAGGGAATTCCCTTTGTGTGACAATGGTATATACTGACTCAGCTAATGGGAATTCCTTTTGTGTGACAGTTGTATATACTGACTCAGCTAGAAGGAATTTACTTTGTGTGACAGTAGTATACTGACTCAGCTAGAGGGAATTCCCTTTGAGTGACAGTAGTATATACTGACTCAGCTAGAGGGAATTCCCTTTGTGTGACAGTGGTATATACAGACTCAGCTAGAGGGAAAACCCTTTGTGTGACAGTGGTATACTGACTCAGTTAGAGGGAATTTCCTTTGTGTGACAGTGGTATATACTGACTCAGCTAGAGGGAATTCCCTTTGTGTGACAATGGTATACTGACTCAGCTAGAGGGAATTCCCTTTGTGTGACAGTTGTATATACTGACTCAGCTAGAGGGAATTCCCTTTGTGTGACAATGGTATACTGACTCAGCTAGAGGGAATTCCCTTTGTGTGACAGTAGTATACTGACTCAGCTAGAGGGAATTCCCTTTGTGTGACAGTAGTATATACTGACTCAACTAGAGGGAATTCCCTTTGTGTGACAGTAGTATACTGACTCAGCTAGAGGGAATTCCCCTTGTATGACAGTGGTATATACTGGCTCAACTAGAGGGAATTCCCTTTGTGTTACAGTGGTATATACCGACTCAGCTAGAGGGAATTCCCTTTGTGTGACAGTGGTATATACCGACTCAACTAGAGGGAATTCCCTTTGTGTGACAGTGGTATATACTGACTCAGCTAGAGGGAATTCCCTTTGTGTGACAGTGGTATATACTGACTCAGCTAGAGGGAATTCCCTTTGTGTGACAGTAGTATACTGACTCAGCTAGAGGGAATTCCCCTTGTGTGACAGTGGTATATACTGACTCAACTAGAGGGAATTCCCTTTGTGTTACAGTGGTATATACCGACTCAGATAGAGGGAATTCCCTTTGTGTGACAGTAGTATACTGACCCAGCTAGAGGGATTTCCCTTTGTGTGACAGTTGTATATACTGACCCAGCTAGAGGGAATTCCCTTTGTGTGACAGTAGTATACTGACTCAGCTAGAGGAAATTCCCTTTGTGTGACAATGGTATATACTGACTCAGATAGAAGGAATTCCCTTTGTTTGACAGTAGTATACTGACTCAGCTAGAAGGAATTTCCTTTGTGTGACAATGGTATATACTGACTCAGATAGAGGGAATTCCCTTTGTGTGACAGTAGTATACTGACTCAGCTAGAGGGAATTCCCTTTGTGTGACAATGGTATACTGACTCAGCTAGAGGGAATTCCCTTTGTGTGACAGTAGTATACTGACTCAGCTAGAGGGAATTCCCTTTGTGTGACAATGGTATACTGACTCAGTTTGAGGGGATTCCCTTTGTGTGACAGTAGTATATACTGACTCAGCTAGAGGGAATTCCCTTTGTGTGACAGTGGTATATACTGACTCAGCTAATGGGAATTCCTTTTGTGTGACAGTTGTATATACTGACTCAGCTAGAAGGAATTTACTTTGTGTGACAGTAGTATACTGACTCAGCTAGAGGGAATTCCCTTTGTGTGACAGTAGTATATACTGACTCAGCTAGAGGGAATTCCCTTTGTGTGACAGTGGTATATACAGACTCAGCTAGAGGGAAAACCCTTTGTGTGACAGTGGTATACTGACTCAGTTAGAGGGAATTATCTTTGTGTGACAGTGGTATAAACTGACTCAGCTAGAGGGAATTCCCTTTGTGTGACAATGGTATACTGACTCAGCTAGAGGGAATTCCCTTTGTGTGACAGTTGTATATACTGACTCAGCTAGAGGGAATTCCCTTTGTGTGACAATGGTATACTGACTCAGCTAGAGGGAATTCCCTTTGAGTGACAGTAGTATACTGACTCAGTTAGAGGGAATTCCCTTTGTGTGACAGTGGTATACTGACTCAGATAGAGGGAATTCCCTTTGTGTGACAGTAGTATACTGACTCAGCTAGAGGGAATTCCCTTTGTGTGACAGTGGTATATACCAACTCAACTAGAGGGAATTCCCTTTGTGTGACAGTGGTATACTGACTCAGCTAGAGGGAATTCCCTTTTTGTGACAGTAGTATACTGACCCAGCTAGAGGGAATTCCCTTTGTGTGACAGTGGTATATACCGACTCAACTAGAGGGAATTCCCTTTGTGTGACAGTGGTATACTGACTCAGCTAGAGGGAATTCCCTTTGTGTGACAGTAGTATACTGACCCAGCTAGAGGGAATTCCCTTTGTGTGACAGTGGTATATACCGACTCAGCTAGAGGGAATTCCCTTTGTGTGACAGTAGTATACTGACTCAGCTAGAGGGAATTCCCTTTGTGTGACAGTAGTATATACTGACTCAGCTAGAGGGAATTCCCTTTGTGTGACAGTAGTATACTGACTCAGCTAGAGGGAATTCCCCTTGTGTGACAGTGGTATATACTGACTCAACTAGAGGGAATTCCCTTTGTGTTACAGTGGTATATACCGACTCAGCTAGAGGGAATTCCCTTTGTGTGACAGTGGTATATACCGACTCAGCTAGAGGGAATTCCCTTTGTGTGACAGTGGTATATACTGACTCAGCTAGAGGGAATTCCCTTTGTGTGACAGTGGTATATACTGACTCAGCTAGAGGGAATTCCCTTTGTGTGACAGTAGTATACTGACTCAGCTAGAGGGAATTCCCCTTGTGTGACAGTGGTATATACTGACTCAACTAGAGGGAATTCCCTTTGTGTTACAGTGGTATATACCGACTCAGATAGAGGGAATTCCCTTTGTGTGACAGTAGTATACTGACCCAGCTAGAGGGATTTCCCTTTGTGTGACAGTTGTATATACTGACTCAACTAGAGGGAATTCCCTTTGTGTGACAGTAGTATACTGACTCAGCTAGATGAAATTCCCTTTGTGTGACAATGGTATATACTGACTAAGATAGAAGGAATTCCCTTTGTTTGACAGTAGTATACTGACTCAGCTAGAAGGAATTTCCTTTGTGTGACAATGGTATATACTGACTCAGATAGAGGGAATTCCCTTTGTGTGACAGTAGTATACTGACTCAGCTAGAGGGAATTCCCTTTGTGTGACAATGGTATACTGACTCAGCTAGAGGGAATTCCCTTTGTGTGACAGTAGTATACTGACTCAGCTAGAGGGAATTCCCTTTGTGTGACAGTGGTATATACCAACTCAACTAGAGGGAATTCCCTTCGTGTGACAGTGGTATACTGACTCAGCTGGAGGGAATTCCCTTTGTGTGACAGTAGTATACTGACCCAGCTGGAGGGAATTCCCTTTGTGTGACAGTGGTATATACCGACTCAACAAGAGGGAATTCCCTTTGTGTGACAGTGGTATACTGACTCAGCTAGAGGGAATTCCCTTTGTGTGACAGTAGTATACTGACCCAGCTAGAGGGAATTCCCTTTGTGTGACAGTGGTATATACCGACTCAGCTAGAGGGAATTCCCTTTGTGTGACAGTAGTATACTGACTCAGCTAGAGGGAATTCCCTTTGTGTGACAATGGTATACTGACTCAGCTAGAGGGAATTCCCTTTGTGTGACAGTAGTATATACTGACTCAACTAGAGGGAATTCCCTTTGTGTGACAGTAGTATACTGACTCAGCTAGAGGGATTCCCTTTGTGTGACAGTGGTATATACCGACTCAGATAGAGGGAATTCCCTTTGTGTGACAGTAGTATACTGACCCAGCTAGAGGGAATTCCCTTTGTGTGACAGTAGTATATACCGACTCAACTAGAGGGAATTCCCTTTGTGTGACAGTAGTATATACTGACCCAGCTAGAGGGAATTCCCTTTGTGTGACAGTAGTATATACCGACTCAACTAGAGGGAATTCCCTTTGTGTGACAGTAGTATACTGACTCAGCTAAAGGGAATTCCCTTTGTGTGACAGTAGTATACTGACTCAGCTAGAGGGAATTTCCTTTGTGTGACAGTGGTATATACTGACTCAACTAGAGGGAATTCCCTTTGTGTTACAGTGGTATATACCGACTCAGCTAGAGGGAATTCCCTTTGTGTGACAGTGGTATATACCGACTCAACTAGAGGGAATTCCCTTTGTGTGACAGTGGTATATACTGACTCAGCTAGAGGGAATTCCCTTTGTGTGACAGTGGTATATACCGACTCAGATAGAGGGAATTCCCTTTGTGTGACAGTAGTATACTGACCCAGCTAGAGGGATTTCCCTTTGTGTGACAGTTGTATATACTGACTCAGCTAAAGGGAATTCCCTTTGTGTGACAATGGTATATACTGACTCAGCTAATGGGAATTCCTTTTGTGTGACAGTTGTATATACTGACTCAGCTAGAAGGAATTTACTTTGTGTGACAGTAGTATACTGACTCAGCTAGAGGGAATTCCCTTTGTGTGACAGTGGTATATACAGACTCAGCTAGAGGGAAAACCCTTTGTGTGACAGTGGTATACTGACTCAGTTAGAGGGAATTATCTTTGTGTGACAGTAGTATATACTGACTCAGCTAGAGGGAATTCCCTTTGTATGACAGTAGTATACTGACTCAGCTAGAGGGAATTCCCTTTGTGTGACAGTAGTATATACTGACTCAGCTAGAGGGAATTCCCTTTGTGTGACAGTAGTATATACAGACTCAACTAGAGGGAATTCCCTTTGTGTAACAGTGGTATACTGACTCAGCTAGAGGGAATTCCCTTTGTGTGACAGTAGTATATACTGACTCAGCTAGAGGGAATTCCCTTTGTGTGACAGTAGTATAAACTGACTCAGCTAGAGGGAATTCCCTTTGTGTGACAGTGGTATACTGACTCAGCTAGAGGGAATTCCCTTTGTGTGACAGTAGTATACTGACCCAGCTAGAGGGAATTCCCTTTGTGTTACAGTGGTATATACCGACTCAGCTAGAGGGAATTCCCTTTGTGTGACAGTAGTATACTGACTCAGCTAGAGGGAATTCCCTTTGTGTGACAATGGTATACTGACTCAGCTAGAGGGAATTCCCTTTGTGTGACAGTAGTATATACTGACTCAACTAGAGGGAATTCCCTTTGTGTGACAGTAGTATACTGACTCAGCTAGAGGGAATTCCCCTTGTGTGACAGTAGTATATACTGACTCAACTAGAGGGAATTCCCTTTGTGTTACAGTGGTATATACCGACTCAGCTAGAGGGAATTCCCTTTGTGTGACAGTGGTATATACCGACTCAACTAGAGGGAATTCCCTTTGTGTGACAGTGGTATATACTGACTCAGCTAGAGGGAATTCCCTTTGTGTGACAGTGGTATATACTGACTCAGCTAGAGGGAATTCCCTTTGTGTGACAGTAGTATACTGACTCAGCTAGAGGGAATTCCCCTTGTGTGACAGTGGTATATACTGACTCAACTAGAGGGAATTCCCTTTGTGTTACAGTGGTATATACCAACTCAGCTAGAGGGAATTCCCTTTGTGTGACAGTAGTATACTGACCCAGCTAGAGGGATTTCCCTTTGTGTGACAGTTGTATATACTGACTCAGCTAGAGGGAATTCCCTTTGTGTGACAGTAGTATACTGACTCAGCTAGAGGAAATTCCTTTTGTGTGACAATGGTATATACTGACTCGGATAGAAGGAATTCCCTTTGTTTGACAGTAGTATACTGACTCAGCTAGAAGGAATTTCCTTTGTGTGACAATGGTATATACTGACTCAGATAGAGGGAATTCCCTTTGTGTGACAGTAGTATACTGACTCAGCTAGAGGGAATTCCCTTTGTGTGACAATGGTATACTGACTCAGCTAGAGGGAATTCCCTTTGTGTGACAGTAGTATACTGACTCAGCTAGAGGGAATTCCCTTTGTGTGACAGTGGTATATACTGACTCGGCTAGAGGGAATTCCCTTTGTGTGACAATGGTATACTGACTCAGTTTGAGGGGATTCCCTTTGTATGACAATAGTATATTCTGACTCAGCTAAAGGGAATTCCCTTTGTGTGACAATGGTATATACTGACTCAGCTAATGGGAATTCCTTTTGTGTGACAGTTGTATATACTGACTCAGCTAGAAGGAATTTACTTTGTGTGACAGTAGTATACTGACTCAGCTAGAGGGAATTCCCTTTGAGTGACAGTAGTATATACTGACTCAGCTAGAGGGAATTCCCTTTGTGTGACAGTGGTATATACAGACTCAGCTAGAGGGAAAACCCTTTGTGTGACAGTGGTATACTGACTCAGTTAGAGGGAATTTCCTTTGTGTGACAGTGGTATATACTGACTCAGCTAGAGGGAATTCCCTTTGTGTGACAATGGTATACTGACTCAGCTAGAGGGAATTCCCTTTGTGTGACAGTTGTATATACTGACTCAGCTAGAGGGAATTCCCTTTGTGTGACAATGGTATACTGACTCAGCTAGAGGGAATTCCCTTTGTGTGACAGTAGTATACTGACTCAGCTAGAGGGAATTCCCTTTGTGTGACAGTAGTATATACTGACTCAACTAGAGGGAATTCCCTTTGTGTGACAGTAGTATACTGACTCAGCTAGAGGGAATTCCCCTTGTATGACAGTGGTATATACTGGCTCAACTAGAGGGAATTCCCTTTGTGTTACAGTGGTATATACCGACTCAGCTAGAGGGAATTCCCTTTGTGTGACAGTGGTATATACCGACTCAACTAGAGGGAATTCCCTTTGTGTGACAGTGGTATATACTGACTCAGCTAGAGGGAATTCCCTTTGTGTGACAGTGGTATATACTGACTCAGCTAGAGGGAATTCCCTTTGTGTGACAGTAGTATACTGACTCAGCTAGAGGGAATTCCCCTTGTGTGACAGTGGTATATACTGACTCAACTAGAGGGAATTCCCTTTGTGTTACAGTGGTATATACCGACTCAGATAGAGGGAATTCCCTTTGTGTGACAGTAGTATACTGACCCAGCTAGAGGGATTTCCCTTTGTGTGACAGTTGTATATACTGACCCAGCTAGAGGGAATTCCCTTTGTGTGACAGTAGTATACTGACTCAGCTAGAGGAAATTCCCTTTGTGTGACAATGGTATATACTGACTCAGATAGAAGGAATTCCCTTTGTTTGACAGTAGTATACTGACTCAGCTAGAAGGAATTTCCTTTGTGTGACAATGGTATATACTGACTCAGATAGAGGGAATTCCCTTTGTGTGACAGTAGTATACTGACTCAGCTAGAGGGAATTCCCTTTGTGTGACAATGGTATACTGACTCAGCTAGAGGGAATTCCCTTTGTGTGACAGTAGTATACTGACTCAGCTAGAGGGAATTCCCTTTGTGTGACAATGGTATACTGACTCAGTTTGAGGGGATTCCCTTTGTGTGACAGTAGTATATACTGACTCAGCTAGAGGGAATTCCCTTTGTGTGACAGTGGTATATACTGACTCAGCTAATGGGAATTCCTTTTGTGTGACAGTTGTATATACTGACTCAGCTAGAAGGAATTTACTTTGTGTGACAGTAGTATACTGACTCAGCTAGAGGGAATTCCCTTTGTGTGACAGTAGTATATACTGACTCAGCTAGAGGGAATTCCCTTTGTGTGACAGTGGTATATACAGACTCAGCTAGAGGGAAAACCCTTTGTGTGACAGTGGTATACTGACTCAGTTAGAGGGAATTATCTTTGTGTGACAGTGGTATAAACTGACTCAGCTAGAGGGAATTCCCTTTGTGTGACAATGGTATACTGACTCAGCTAGAGGGAATTCCCTTTGTGTGACAGTTGTATATACTGACTCAGCTAGAGGGAATTCCCTTTGTGTGACAATGGTATACTGACTCAGCTAGAGGGAATTCCCTTTGAGTGACAGTAGTATACTGACTCAGTTAGAGGGAATTCCCTTTGTGTGACAGTGGTATACTGACTCAGATAGAGGGAATTCCCTTTGTGTGACAGTAGTATACTGACTCAGTTAGAGGGATTCCCTTTGTGTGACAGTGGTATATACTGACTCAGCTAGAGGGAATTCCCTTTGTGTGACAGTAGTATACTGACTCAGATAGAGGGAATTCCCTTTGTGTGACAGTAGTATATACTGACTCAGCTAGAGGGAATTCCCTTTGTATGACAGTAGTATACTGACTCAGCTAAAGGGAATTCCCTTTGTGTGACAATGGTATACTGACTCAGCTAGAGGGAATATCCTTTGTGTGACAGTAGTATATACTGACTCAGCTAGAGGGAATTCCCTTTGTATGACAGTAGTATACTGACTCAGCTAAAGGGAATTCCCTTTGTGTGACAATGGTATACTGACTCAGCTAGAGGGAATTCCCTTTTTGTGACAGTAGTATATACTGACTCAGCTAGAGGGAATTCCCTTTGTGTGACAGTGGTATACTGACTCAGCTAGAGGGAATTCCCTTTGTGTGACAGTAGTATACTGACTCAGCTAGAGGGAACTCCCTTTGTGTGACAGTAGTATATACTGACTCAGCTAGAGGGAATTCCCTTTGTATGACAGTAGTATACTGACTCAGCTAAAGGGAATTCCCTTTGTGTGACAATGGTATACTGACTCAGCTAGAGGGAATATCCTTTGTGTGACAGTAGTATATACTGACTCAGCTAGAGGGAATTCCCTTTGTGTGACAGTGGTATATACTGACTCAGCTAGAGGGAATTCCCTTTGTGTGACAGTGGTATACTGACTCAGCTAGAAGGAATTCCTTTTGTGTGACAGTAGTATATACTGACTCAGCTAGAGGGAATTCCCTTTGTGTGACAGTAGTATACTGACTCAGCTAGAGGGAATTTCCTTTGTGTGACAGTAGTATATACTGACTCAGCTAGAGGGAATTCCTTTTGTGTGACAGTGGTATATACTGACCTAGCTAGAGGGAATTCCCCTTGTGTGACAGTAGTATACTGACCCAGCTAGAGGGATTTCCCTTTGTGTGACAGTGGTATACTGACTCAGCTAGAGGGAATTCCTTTTGGGTGACAGTGGTATATACTGACCCAGCTAGAGGGAATTCCCTTTGTGTGACAGTAGTATATACTGACTCAGCTAGAGGGAATTCCCTTTGTGTGACAGTGGTATATACTGACTCAGCTAGAGGGAATTCCCTTTTAGTGACAGTAGTATATACTGACTCAACTAGAGGGAATTCCCTTTGTGTTACAGTGGTATATACTGACTCAGATAGAGGGAATTCCCTTTGAGTGACAGTAGTATATACTGACTCAGCTAGAGGGAATTCCCTTTGTGTGACAGTGGTATATACTGACTCAGCTAGAGGGAATTCCCTTTGTGTGACAGTAGTATACTGACTCAGCTAGAGGGAATTCCCTTTGTGTGACAATGGTATACTGACTCAGCTAGAGTGACCTGACTGAATTAATTGACATGACAATGATTTGTGTGGTATAAAGCATTGTGTGTTGTTGAAGTAATGTTTAGTTGTATCGGACATTTAATGTTGTTTTAGGTACAAAGTAGAGGTGAACCGAGTGCCTGCTGGGAACTGGGTACTGATAGAAGGCATAGACCAACCCATAGTGAAGACTGCAACAATAACAGATGTCTCTGGTCATGACGAGGTTAGTCTTCAGTCTTATTGACTTGTCGTACAACTTGAGGATACCGATTAATTCCAAGTATTTCGTCATTCCCAATCCAACCTGGTTGAAGATTTTCCACAGATTCTGTGAAGTTCCATAGAATTTCGTTGACAAACTCCGTGGGGATTGAGCAAAAGAATTCTATGGAAATCTGCAGAATTTGTTACCAAATTTGAGACAATGTGACCTATAGTTATACCTTGTCTTTTTCAGGTTCATATTTTCCGGCCTTTGAAGTTTAACACTAACTCTGTGATGAAGATTGCAGTAGAACCTGTAAATCCCTCAGAACTTCCCAAAATGTTGGATGGATTACGGAAGGTCAACAAGAGTTATCCTCTCTTGAATACAAAGGTTCGCTGTTAATGGTCACCATTATTACTATTTATAGAATATCTTTGTCATCGCTCCACTCCAGACTTCATTTCTCAACTGATTTCCATCAAAATTCTCACCTTGGTTAAGCATCAGAATATAACAAATTTGTGTTTCAGGTTCAAGGGTCAATGTCAAAGTCACCGTTACTATATATAGAAATCGTTGTCATTGCTTTAGTGACTTCATTTCTCAATCAGTTTTGATAAAAATTCACATATGAGTTTAGTAACGTAGTATCTTGAACAAGTTTGTGTTTCAGCATTCCAAGGTCAGTATTTAGGTCACCGCTACTATTTATAGAAAATTTGTTCTAGCCAATTCATTTCTCAACCGATTTTCATAAAAATAGGCATATTTTAATTGGTTAAGCATCAAAATATCTTGAACGAGTCTTTATTATGACGGGATGCAAGGAATTCATGTCGTTTGCGATACATTGTCGATTCTGGTGTTTTTCCCTACAATTTGAAGTGAGATAAAGGACATTGTGACTGTTGACAGGTGGAGGAGTCTGGTGAGCATATTGTACTGGGTACAGGGGAACTCTACTTAGACTGTGTGATGCATGATCTCAGGAAAATGTACTCAGAAATCGGTAAGTACTTCAGAAATGGATATTTCAATTTAATGTTTTTGATACAGAACCATTATTGGTTCAATGTGTCTGTATGAAAAACACTTGCATGTGTTCCAAGATGTTATTTTATATAAAAAGATGAAAACATGAAATTTAAGTCACTATAGAGATATAATTGCTGTATTTTAAAGATAACAATGAACCATGTACCATATTTTACCACAAATAAGCCCCTTTTGGTGAAGCCCCCTCCCCACTTTGGTGAATGTTCTTAAAGCAGGGTGGGTGCCTGTGATTTCGCCCCCTCAAATTTTGTCTCTCTCCCTACAAAATGTAAGTTTTTGTATCGGAATACAAAAAAAAAAAATCTAACTGGATGCAAACCAAAATATATATAGATGCCTTAACTTGAAACAAAGAAGTTCATAATTCAGGCTCAATGGACCTTTTGAATTTTAAGATCATCTGACCCGATTTAGGGCCGATGTTTGAAATCCACATAGGGCAGTTACCAGGTACGGACACAGGGGTAGAATATAAATTTTTAAACAACTTCTTCTCAATAACAGAAAGGCCCAAAGTACTGATATTTGCAGCTGGGATGAGGGGCTACTAAATTTGTTCAAATAATGACCTTGACCTATTTTCAAGATCATGAGGGTCAAATATCTGAAATTAATTCAAACAAGTTCTTCTGAGTAACTAAAATACCCAATGTACTGAAAATTGGCTGGGATGAAGGTCTACTAAGATTGTTCAAATGAATGACCTTTATTAACTTTCAAGCCATAAAAGGTAAAAATGTCTAAAAATATCCAAGAAACTTCTTCTCAATAACCCAAAAGGCCTGAATACTGATATTTGGCCAGTAGCATGCTTAAATAATGGGGTACAAAGTTTGTTCAAATGAATGACCTTGACCAATATTCAAGGTTACAGGGGTCAAATGTGTTAAAAATCTTCAAGGAACTTCTGCTCACTAACCGAAAGGACTGGGGTACTGATATTTTGACTGTAGCATGCTGTAATGAAGGACTGCCTGTTTAAGTAAATGACCTTGACCTACTTTCAAGTTACTAAAAAGGTAACATAGTATTGTACTGGCCTCAAAATATCACACCTTAGCTGTTACATAAAGTCACATAAATCTTACTTTCTCAACATGCATGAAATGTGAGCAATAATCAATTGTATGTTTAAACTTTGTAGACATTAAAGTGGCTGACCCAGTTGTGTCGTTCTGTGAGACTGTGGTGGAAACATCTTCACTTAAATGTTTTGCTGAAACTCCAAACAAAAGGTAATTTGTATAGAACTGTTCTCTCATCAAAAGCAGGATAGAAAAACTATGAGGTATCTCCCATACCTTGTCAGGTGTAACAGTCTAAACGTGTCCCTCATTGGTTGTCTACAGTAGGGTAACTGTCAGGTATCTCCCATACATTGTCAGGTGTTACAGTCTAAACGTGTCTCTCATTGGTTGTCTACAGTAAGGTAACTGTCAGGTATCTCCCATACATTGTCAGGTGTTACAGTCTAAACGTGTCCCTCATTGGTTGTCTACAGTAAGGTAACTGTCAGGTATCTCCCATACATTGTCAGGTGTTACAGTCTAAACTTGTCCCTCATTGGTTGTCTACAGTTGTCTACAGTAGGGTAACTGTCAGGTATCTCCCATACATTGTCAGGTGTTACAATCTAAATGTGTCCCTCATTGGTTGTCTACAGTAGGGTAACTGTCAGGTATCTCCCATACATTGTCAGGTGTTACAATCTAAACGTGTCCCTCATTGGTTGTCTACAGTTGTCTACAGTAGGGTAACAGTCAGGTATCTCCCATACATTGTCAGATGTTAAAGTCTAAACGTGTCCCTCATTGGTTGTCTACAGTAGGGTAACTGTCAGGTATCTCCCATACATTGTCAGGTGTTACAGTCTAAACGTGTCCCTCATTGGTTGTCTACAGTTGTCTACAGTAAGGTAACTGTCAGGTATCTCCCATACATTGTCAGGTGTTAAAGTCTAAACGTGTCCCTCATTGGTTGTCTACAGTTGTCTACAGTAGGGTAACTGTCAGGTATCTCCCATACCTTGTCAGGTGTTACAATCTGAATGTGTCCCTCATTGGTTGTCTACAGTTGTCTACAGTAGGGTAACTGTCAGGTATCTCCCATACCTTGTCAGGTGTTACAATCTGAATGTGTCCCTCATTGGTTGTCTACAGTTGTCTACAGTAGGGTAACTGTCAGGTATCTCCCATACATTGTCAGATGTTAAAGTCTAAATGTGTCCCTCATTGGTTGTCTACAGTAAGGTAACTGTCAGGTACCTCCCAAACATTGTCAGATGTTAAAGTCTAAACGTGTCCCTCATTGGTTGTCTACAGTAGGGTAACTGTCAGGTATCTCCCATACATTGTCAAGTGTTACAGTCTAAACGTGACCCTCATTGGTTGTCTACAGTTGTCTACTGTAAGGTAACTGTCAGGTATCTCCCATACCTTGTCAGGTGTTACAATCTGAATGTGTCCCTCATTGGTTGTCTACAGTTGTCTACAGTAGGGTAACTGTCAGGTATCTCCCATACCTTGTCAGGTGTTACAATCTGAATGTGTCCCTCATTGGTTGTCTACAGTTGTCTACAGTAGGGTAACTGTCAGGTATCTCCCATACATTGTCAGGTGTTAAAGTCTAAACGTGTCCCTCATTGGTTGTCTACAGTAGGGTAACTGTCAGGTATCTCCCATACCTTGTCAGGTGTTACAATCTGAATGTGTCCCTCATTGGTTGTCTACAGTTGTCTACAGTAGGGTAACTGTCAGGTATCTCCCATACATTGTCAGGTGTTACAGTCTAAACGTGTCCCTCATTGGTTGTCTACAGTTGTCTACAGTAGGGTAACTGTCAGGTATCTCCCATACATTGTCAGGTGTTACAGTCTAAACGTGTCCCTCATTGGTTGTCTACAGTAGGGTAACTGTCAGGTATCTCCCATACATTGTCAGGTGTTACAATCTAAACGTGTCCCTCATTGGTTGTCTACAGTTGTCTACAATTGTCTACAGTAGGGTAACTGTCAGGTATCTCCCATACATTGTCAGGTGTTACAGTCTAAACGTGTCCCTCATTGGTTGTCTACAGTTGTATACAGTAGGGTAACTGTCAGGTATCTCCCATACATTGTCAGGTGTTACAGTCTAAACGTGTCCCTCATTGGTTGTCTACAGTAAGGTAACTGTCAGGTATCTCCCATACATTGTCAGGTGTTACAATCTAAACGTGTCCCTCATTGGTTGTCTACAGTAGGGTAACTGTCAGGTATCTCCCATACATTGTCAGGTGTTACAATCTAAACGTGTCCCTCATTGGTTGTCTACAGTTGTCTACAGTAGGGTAACTGTCAGGTATCTCGCATACATTGTCAGGTGTTACAGTCTAAACGTGTCCCTCATTGGTTGTCTACAGTTGTCTACAGTAGGGTAACTGTCAGGTATCTCCCATACATTGTCAGGTGTTACAGTCTAAACGTGTCCCTCATTGCTTGTCTACAGTTGTCTACAGTAAGGTAACTGTATCTCCCATACATTGTCAGGTGTTACAGTCTAAACGTGTCCCTCATTGCTTGTGTACAGTTGTCTACAGTAAGGTAACTGTATCTCCCATACATTGTCAGGTGTTACAGTCTAAACGTGTCCCTCATTGGTTGTCTACAGTAGGGTAACTGTCAGGTATCTCCCATACATTGTCAGGTGTTACAGTCTAAACGTGTCCCTCATTGGTTGTCTACAGTAGGGTAACTGTCAGGTATCTCCCATACATTGTCAGATGTTACAATCTAAACGTGTCCCTCATTGGTTATCTACAGTTGTCTACTGTAAGGTAACTGTCAGGTATCTCCCATACATTGTCAGGTGTTACAGTCTAAACCTGTCCCTCATTGGTTGTCTACAGTTGTCTACAGTAAGGTAACTGTCAGGTATCTCCCATACATTGTCAGGTGTTATAATCTAAACGTGTCCCTCATTGGTTGTCTACAGTTGTCTACAGTAGGGTAACTGTCAGGTATCTCCCATACATTGTCAGGTGTTACAATCTAAACGTGTCCCTCATTGGTTGTCTACAGTTTTCTACGGTAGGGTAACTGTCAGGTGTCTCCCATACATTGTCAGGTGTTACAATCTAAACGTGACCCTCATTGGTTGTCTACAGTTGTCTACAGTAAGGTAACTGTCAGGTATCTCCCATACATTGTCAGGTGTTGCAGTCTAAACGTGTCCCTCATTGGTTGTCTACAGTTGTCTACAGTAAGGTAACTGTCAGGTATCTCCCATACATTGTCAGGTGTTACAATCTAAACGTGTCCCTCATTGGTTGTCTACAGTAAGGTAACTGTCAGGTATCTCCCATACATTGTCAGGTGTTACAATCTAAACGTGTCCCTCATTGGTTGTCTACAGTTGTCTACAGTAGGGTAACTGTCAGGTATCTCCCATACATTGTCAGATGTTAAAGTCTAAACGTGTCCCTCATTGGTTGTCTACAGTAGGGTAACTGTCAGGTATCTCCCATACATTGTCAGGTGTTACAGTCTAAACGTGTCCCTCATTGGTTGTCTACAGTTGTCTACTGTAAGGTAACTGTCAGGTATCTCCCATACATTGTCAGGTGTAACAATCTAAACGTGTCCCTCATTGGTTGTCTACAGTTGTCTACAATTGTCTACAGTAGGGTAACTGTCAGGTATCTCCCATACATTGTCAGGTGTTACAGTCTAAACGTGTCCCTCATTGGTTGTCTACAGTTGTCTACTGTAAGGTAACTGTCAGGTATCTCCCATACATTGTCAGGTGTTACAATCTAAACGTGTCCCTCATTGGTTGTCTACAGTAGGGTAACTGTCAGGTATCTCCCATACATTGTCAGGTGTTACAGTCTAAACGTGTCCCTCATTGGTTGTCTACAGTAGGGTAACTGTCAGGTATCTCCCATACATTGTCAGGTGTTACAATCTAAACGTGTCCCTCATTGGTTATCTACAGTTGTCTACAGTAGGGTAACTGTCAGGTATCTCCCATACATTGTCAGGTGTTACAGTATAAACGTGTCCCTCATTGGTTGTCTACAGTTGTCTACAGTAGGGTAACTGTCAGGTATCTCCCATACATTGTCAGGTGTTACAATCTAAACGTGTCCCTCATTGGTTGTCTACAGTTGTCTACAATTGTCTACAGTAGGGTAACTGTCAGGTATCTCCCATACATTGTCAGGTGTTACAGTCTAAACGTGTCCCTCATTGGTTGTCTACAGTTGTATACAGTAAGGTAACTGTCAGGTATCTCCCATACATTGTCAGGTGTTACAATCTAAACGTGTCCCTCATTGGTTGTCTACAGTTGTCTACAGTAGGGTAACTGTCAGGTATCTCCCATACATTGTCAGGTGTTACAGTCTAAACGTGTCCCTCATTGGTTGTCTACAGTTGTCTACAGTAGGGTAACTGTCAGGTATCTCCCATACATTGTCAGGTGTTACAGTCTAAACGTGTCCCTCATTGCTTGTCTACAGTTGTCTACAGTAGGGTAACTGTATCTCCCATACATTGTCAGGTGTTACAGTCTAAACGTGTCCCTCATTGGTTGTCTACAGTTGTCTACTGTAAGGTAACAGTCAGGTATCTCCCATACATTGTCAGGTGTTACAGTCTAAACGTGTCCCTCATTGGTTGTCTACAGTTGTCTACAGTAGGGTAACTGTCAGGTGTCTCCCATACATTGTCAGGTGTTACAATCTAAATGTTTCCCTCATTGGTTGTCTACAGTAGGGTAACTGTCAGGTGTCTCCCATACATTGTCAGGTGTTACAATCTAAACGTGTCCCTCATTGGTTGTCTACAGTTGTCTACAGTAGGGTAACAGTCAGGTATCTCCCATACATTGTCAGATGTTAAAGTCTAAACGTGTCCCTCATTGGTTGTCTACAGTAGGGTAACTGTCAGGTATCTCCCATACATTGTCAGGTGTTACAGTCTAAACGTGTCCCTCATTGGTTGTCTACAGTTGTCTACAATTGTCTACAGTAGGGTAACTGTCAGGTATCTCCCATACATTGTCAGGTGTTACAGTCTAAACGTGTCCCTCATTGGTTGTCTACAGTTGTATACAGTAGGGTAACTGTCAGGTATCTCCCATACATTGTCAGGTGTTACAGTCTAAACGTGTCCCTCATTGGTTGTCTACAGTAAGGTAACTGTCAGGTATCTCCCATACATTGTCAGGTGTTACAATCTAAACGTGTCCCTCATTGGTTGTCTACAGTAGGGTAACTGTCAGGTATCTCCCATACATTGTCAGGTGTTACAATCTAAACGTGTCCCTCATTGGTTGTCTACAGTTGTCTACAGTAGGGTAACTGTCAGGTATCTCGCATACATTGTCAGGTGTTACAGTCTAAACGTGTCCCTCATTGGTTGTCTACAGTTGTCTACAGTAGGGTAACTGTCAGGTATCTCCCATACATTGTCAGGTGTTACAGTCTAAACGTGTCCCTCATTGCTTGTCTACAGTTGTCTACAGTAAGGTAACTGTATCTCCCATACATTGTCAGGTGTTACAGTCTAAACGTGTCCCTCATTGCTTGTGTACAGTTGTCTACAGTAAGGTAACTGTATCTCCCATACATTGTCAGGTGTTACAGTCTAAACGTGTCCCTCATTGGTTGTCTACAGTAGGGTAACTGTCAGGTATCTCCCATACATTGTCAGGTGTTACAGTCTAAACGTGTCCCTCATTGGTTGTCTACAGTAGGGTAACTGTCAGGTATCTCCCATACATTGTCAGATGTTACAATCTAAACGTGTCCCTCATTGGTTATCTACAGTTGTCTACTGTAAGGTAACTGTCAGGTATCTCCCATACATTGTCAGGTGTTACAGTCTAAACCTGTCCCTCATTGGTTGTCTACAGTTGTCTACAGTAAGGTAACTGTCAGGTATCTCCCATACATTGTCAGGTGTTATAATCTAAACGTGTCCCTCATTGGTTGTCTACAGTTGTCTACAGTAGGGTAACTGTCAGGTATCTCCCATACATTGTCAGGTGTTACAATCTAAACGTGTCCCTCATTGGTTGTCTACAGTTTTCTACGGTAGGGTAACTGTCAGGTGTCTCCCATACATTGTCAGGTGTTACAATCTAAACGTGACCCTCATTGGTTGTCTACAGTTGTCTACAGTAAGGTAACTGTCAGGTATCTCCCATACATTGTCAGGTGTTGCAGTCTAAACGTGTCCCTCATTGGTTGTCTACAGTTGTCTACAGTAAGGTAACTGTCAGGTATCTCCCATACATTGTCAGGTGGTACAATCTAAACGTGTCCCTCATTGGTTGTCTACAGTAAGGTAACTGTCAGGTATCTCCCATACATTGTCAGGTGTTACAATCTAAACGTGTCCCTCATTGGTTGTCTACAGTTGTCTACAGTAGGGTAACTGTCAGGTATCTCCCATACATTGTCAGATGTTAAAGTCTAAACGTGTCCCTCATTGGTTGTCTACAGTAGGGTAACTGTCAGGTATCTCCCATACATTGTCAGGTGTTACAGTCTAAACGTGTCCCTCATTGGTTGTCTACAGTTGTCTACTGTAAGGTAACTGTCAGGTATCTCCCATACATTGTCAGGTGTAACAATCTAAACGTGTCCCTCATTGGTTGTCTACAGTTGTCTACAATTGTCTACAGTAGGGTAACTGTCAGGTATCTCCCATACATTGTCAGGTGTTACAGTCTAAACGTGTCCCTCATTGGTTGTCTACAGTTGTCTACTGTAAGGTAACTGTCAGGTATCTCCCATACATTGTCAGGTGTTACAATCTAAACGTGTCCCTCATTGGTTGTCTACAGTAGGGTAACTGTCAGGTATCTCCCATACATTGTCAGGTGTTACAGTCTAAACGTGTCCCTCATTGGTTGTCTACAGTAGGGTAACTGTCAGGTATCTCCCATACATTGTCAGGTGTTACAATCTAAACGTGTCCCTCATTGGTTATCTACAGTTGTCTACAGTAGGGTAACTGTCAGGTATCTCCCATACATTGTCAGGTGTTACAGTATAAACGTGTCCCTCATTGGTTGTCTACAGTTGTCTACAGTAGGGTAACTGTCAGGTATCTCCCATACATTGTCAGGTGTTACAATCTAAACGTGTCCCTCATTGGTTGTCTACAGTTGTCTACAATTGTCTACAGTAGGGTAACTGTCAGGTATCTCCCATACATTGTCAGGTGTTACAGTCTAAACGTGTCCCTCATTGGTTGTCTACAGTTGTATACAGTAAGGTAACTGTCAGGTATCTCCCATACATTGTCAGGTGTTACAATCTAAACGTGTCCCTCATTGGTTGTCTACAGTTGTCTACAGTAGGGTAACTGTCAGGTATCTCCCATACATTGTCAGGTGTTACAGTCTAAACGTGTCCCTCATTGGTTGTCTACAGTTGTCTACAGTAGGGTAACTGTCAGGTATCTCCCATACATTGTCAGGTGTTACAGTCTAAACGTGTCCCTCATTGCTTGTCTACAGTTGTCTACAGTAGGGTAACTGTATCTCCCATACATTGTCAGGTGTTACAGTCTAAACGTGTCCCTCATTGGTTGTCTACAGTTGTCTACTGTAAGGTAACAGTCAGGTATCTCCCATACATTGTCAGGTGTTACAGTCTAAACGTGTCCCTCATTGGTTGTCTACAGTTGTCTACAGTAGGGTAACTGTCAGGTGTCTCCCATACATTGTCAGGTGTTACAATCTAAATGTTTCCCTCATTGGTTGTCTACAGTAGGGTAACTGTCAGGTGTCTCCCATACATCGTCAGGTGTTACAGTCTAAACGTGACCCTCATTGGTTGTCTACAGTTGTCTACAGTAGGGTAACTGTCAGGTATCTCCCATACATTGTCAGGTGTTACAGTCTAAACGTGTCCCTCATTGGTTGTCTACAGTAGGGTAACTGTCAGGTATCTCCCATACATTGTCAGGTGTTACAGTCTAAATGTGTCCCTCATTGGTTGTCTACAGTTGTCTACAGTAAGGTAACTGTCAGGTATCTCCCATACATTGTCAGGTGTTGCAATCTAAACGTGTCCCTCATTGGTTGTCTACAGTAGGGTAACTGTCAGGTATCTCCCATACATTGTCAGGTGTTACAGTCTAAACGTGTCCCTCATTGGTTGTCTACAGTAGGGTAACTGTCAGGTGTCTCCCATACATTGTCAGGTGTTACAATCTAAACGTGTCCCTCATTGGTTGTCTACAGTAGGGTAACTGTCAGGTATCTCCCATACATTGTCAGGTGTTACAGTCTAAACGTGACCCTCATTGGTTGTCTACAGTAGGGTAACTGTCAGGTATCTCCCATACATTGTCAGGTGTTATAGTCTAAACGTGTCCCTCATTGGTTGTCTACAGTAGGGTAACTGTCAGGTATCTCCCATACATTGTCAGGTGTTACAGTCTAAACTTGTCCCTCATTGGTTGTCTACAGTTGTCTACAGTAGGGTAACTGTCAGGTATCTCCCATACATTGTCAGGTGTTATAGTCTAAACGTGTCCCTCATTGGTTGTCTACAGTAAGGTAACTGTCAGGTATCTCCCATACATTGTCAGGTGTTGCAGTCTAAACTTGTCCCTCATTGGTTGTCTACAGTTGTCTACAGTAGGGTAACTGTCAGGTATCTCCCATACATTGTCAGATGTTACAATCTATACGTGTACCTCATTGGTTGTATACAGTTGTCTACTGTAAGGTAACTGTCAGGTATCTCCCATACATTGTCAGGTGTTACAATCTAAACGTGTCCCTCATTGGTTGTCTACAGTAGGGTAACTGTCAGGTATCTCCCATACATTGTCAGGTGTTACAATCTAAACGTGTCCCTCATTGGTTGTCTACAGTAAGGTAACTGTCAGGTATCTCCCATACATTGTCAGGTGTTGCAGTCTAAACTTGTCCCTCATTGGTTGTCTACAGTTGTCTACAGTAGGGTAACTGTCAGGTATCTCCCATACATTGTCAGATGTTACAATCTAAACGTGTCCCTCATTGGTTTTTCTACATGCTGGTAATATTATGGAGATAATTTTGTTGCGATGGTAACCAGGTCACTATACATCCTATAAGTATTTAGTGTAAAGGTTTGGTGGGGGGATGGGGGGGATGTGTATTAGTTAGCCATCGGCTTACAGTTCTAGTTGGTGTGGGTTGAAATGTAACTTTGACATTTGGTTGACAGGAACAAGCTGACAATGATAGCCGAACCACTGGAGAAAGGACTGGCCGAGGACATTGAGAATGAGATTGTACAGATCACATGGCCGAGGAAGAGACTCGGAGAATTCTTTCAGACTAAATATGACTGGGATTTGTTGGCGGCTCGTTCTATATGGGCGTTTGGTCCAGATGCGACCGGCCCAAACATCCTCGTGGATGACACGCTACCCTCTGAGGTATGGGGTACACTGTCATAGATGTACGACTCTGTATCTGTTAGATCACCCTCCCTCGGGGAAAGGGAAAACTCTTTTGCTGTGGAGATAGTAATATCAACAGCTACCTTGTTGTAATAAAGAAACCAGCATGACCATACATTAATGTATTAACTTAAAGGTGATGATTAAACTGATATAACTTGAAAACAATTATGGCAGCTTAAAGATGTCCATATAACATCAAGGTTTGTGCTTCAGTTTCTATGGCCTAGAGTGATAAGTTTGAGCTGTAATAATGAAGGCGTTAAATCAGTCAGTACAGTTACAACTATCCAGTTCTATAAAGTATGTTATGTAAGTTTGTTTTGACTGTTGACAGGTGGAGAAGAGCTTGTTAGGCGCAGTGAAGGACAGTATTGTACAGGGGTTTCAGTGGGCTACACGAGAGGGACCCCTGTGTGATGAACGTGAGTATCAGTGTTAGGACAGTATTGTACGGGGGTTTCAGTGGGCTACACGAGAGGGACCCCTGTGTGATGAACGTGAGTATCAGTGTTAGGACAGTATTGTACAGGGGTTTCAGTGGGCTACACGAGAGGGACCCCTGTGTGATGAACGTGAGTATCAGTGTTAGGACAGTATTGTACGGGGGTTTCAGTGGGCTACACGAGAGGGACCCCTGTGTGATGAACGTGAGTATCAGTGTTAGGACAGTATTGTACGGGGGTTTCATTGGGCTACACGAGAGGGACCCCTGTATGATGAACGTGAGTATCAGTGTTAGGTCAGTATTGTACGGGGGTTTCATTGGGCTACACGAGAGGGACCCCTGTATGATGAACGTGAGTATCAGTGTTAGGACAGTATTGTACGGGGGTTTCATTGGGCTACACGAGAGGGACCCCTGTATGATGAACGTGAGTATCAGTGTTAGGTCAGTATTGTACGGGGGTTTCAGTGGGCTACACGAGAGGGACCCCTGTATGATGAACGTGAGTATCAGTGTTAGGACAGTATTGTACGGGGGTTTCAGTGGGCTACACGAGAGGGACCCCTGTGTGATGAACGTGAGAATCAGTGTTAGGACAGTATTGTACGGGGGTTTCAGTGGGCTACACGAGAGGGACCCCTGTGTGATGAACGTGAGTATCAGTGTTAGGACAGTATTGTACAGGGGTTTCAGTGGGCTACACGAGAGGGACCCCTGTGTGATGAACGTGAGTATCAGTGTTAGGACAGTATTGTACGGGGGTTTCAGTGGGCTACACGAGAGGGACCCCTGTGTGATGAACGTGAGTATCAGTGTTAGGACAGTATTGTACAGGGGTTTCAGTGGGCTACACGAGAGGGACCCCTGTGTGATGAACGTGAGTACCAGTGTTAGGGTCTAAAGACTGTCCCTCTACTCATCAACTCAACACACTAGAAAGAAATTCTCTTAAGAAATAAAGCACAGAGTATTATTTATATTCAATTTTAATGTAATCCTTTTTCCCCCATAAAAGACACAATAAAAATACAGTCGATCGAACCCCACTATCTCAAAATGGACAGGACCGTTGTAGAACTTTGAGTCGAGTGAATTTTAATGTCTCGTGTGAAGTTTGGGTGGGACTAACGAATTACTTCAAATGATACGAGGTGAATGAGTTATATGAGTAAGAGATAACGAGTACCCCATACCTGTTTGGATTTACTTGGATTTACAGTTAAAAGTTAACTAGAGATAGTGAGTACCCCATACCTGTTTGGATTTGCTTGAGATAAGGAGTACCCCATACAACTTTTACCTGTTTGGATTTACTTGGATTTACAGTTAAAAATTAACTCTGTATTTCACAGAGGTTGATCCTTCAGCATTTAGAATTTTTGTCTTGTTTTCCATTTAGCCATCAGAAATGTAAAGTTCAAGATCCTTGATGCTGTCATAGCTCAAGAACCCATACACAGGGGAGGTGGCCAGATTATTCCAACAGCCAGAAGAGTGGCCTACTCTGCGTTCTTAATGGTAAGTGGGAAGGACCAGTTAGATAGCACTGTTCGGGGTTGATGTACGTGATGCTATATAATCTCTCCACTAAAACCAAGTCACTCTTAATGTTGTTATGTATATTGTCTAGGTGTAAGTAGTTCCTCATTTGAGAAAAGGCTGATGTGTTTAAGTGGATGTTTCTTCCAAATTTTACTCAGGGGGTAAATTACAGACAGCTGTCAATATTACACTTAAATGGATTTTGCCTTACCTTTCACAATAGTCAAGGAATATGCATTTGCATTAAAGTTTACTTTTCTAAGTGTTATGATCATCCAATATTGTATTGAATCTTGATCATTAACATGGGAATTTTGAGAATTTGTGTTAAAGTCCACTTTTTATAGTGTTAATGATATCAGATTGAATTGAGAAGTTACTGATATCAGCATACTGAACACCTAACTCAAATTTGAACTGCTGTTTTGGGATACAATATGTGAATAGTGAGAAATCATGTTAGCATCTACTTTTTATAGTGTTGTTGATATGTAATTAAATTGAAACTTGGCCAAGTTACTGATGCAATCTTGCAGTATGTATTTTGTCATAACATTAAATTCTGTTCAGACTTATGTTATAGTTGTAAAGGTTGGGCAATCAAAATATGTAATTTTTGTTTTATTTGGTTATTACATATGTCGTCTGCTAAATGCAACTAATTAATCAGCATTTAGATAATGTCAATATAGTCGACCGCGGGGAGGAACGAGCACATTTTTTGTCAACTACAGTACAGAATGACATTCAAGGGGAGATAAATGTTTGTGTGTAAATGTATAGCGGTGTGTTATACCTCTACATTCACCGGGAGATATATGTTTGTGTGTAAATGTATAGCGGTGTGTTATACCTCTACATTGAAGGGGAGATATATGTTTGTGTGTAAATGTATAGCAGTGTGTTACACCTCTACATTCATGGGGAGATATATGTTTGTGTGTAAATGTATAGCAGTGTGTTACACCTCTACATTCACGGGGAGATATATGTTTGTGTGTAAATGTATAGCGGTGTGTTATACCTGTACATTCTCGGGGAGATATATGTTTGTGTGTAAATGTATAGCGGTGTGTTACACCTCTACATTCACGGGGAGATATATGTTTGTGTGTAAATGTATAGCGGTGTGTTATACCTCTACATTCACGGGGAGATATATGTTTGTGTGTAAATGTATAGCGGTGTGTTATACCTCTACATTTAAGGGGAGATAAATGTTTGTGTGTAAATGTATAGCAGTGTGTTATACCTCTACATTTAAGGGGAGATAAATGTTTGTGTGTAAATGTAAGGGGAGATATATGTTTGTGTGTAAATGTATAGCGGTGTGTTACACCTCTACATTCACGGGGAGATATATGTTTGTGTGTAAATGTATAGCAGTGTGTTATACCTCTACATTCACGGGGAGATATATGTTTGTGTGTAAATGTATAGCAGTGTGTTATACCTCTACATTCAAGGGGAGATATATGTTTGTGTGTAAATGTATAGCAGTGTGTTATACCTCTACATTCACGGGGAGATATATGTTTGTGTGTAAATGTATAGCGGTGTGTTATACCTCTACATTCACGGGGAGATATATGTTTGTGTGTAAATGTATAGCGGTGTGTTACACCTGTACATTCTCGGGGAGATATATGTTTGTGTGTAAATGTATAGCGGTGTGTTACACCTCTACATTCACGGGGAGATATATGTTTGTAAATGTATAGCAGTGTGTTATACCTCTACATTCACGGGGAGATATATGTTTGTGAGTAAATGTATAGCAGTTTGTTACACCTCTACATTCACGGGGAGATATATGTTTGTGTGTAAATGTATAGCGGTGTGTTACACCTCTACATTCACGGGGAGATATATGTTTGTGTGTAAATGTTTAGCAGTGTGTTATACCTCTACATTCACGGGGAGATATATGTTTGTGTGTAAATGTATAGCGGTGTGTTATACCTCTACATTCAAGGGGAGATATATGTTTGTGAGTAAATGTATAGCAGTTTGTTACACCTCTACATTCATGGGGAGATATATGTTTGTGTGTAAATGTATAGCGGTGTGTTACACCTCTACATTCACGGGGAGATATATGTTTGTGTGTAAATGTATAGCGGTGTGTTATACCTCTACATTGAAGGGGAGATATATGTTTGTGTGTAAATGTATAGCGGTGTGTTATACCTCTACATTCTCGGGGAGATATATGTTTGTGTATAAATGTATAGCAGTTTGTTACACCTCTACATTCACGGGGAGATATATGTTTGTGTGTAAATGTATAGCGGTGTGTTATACCTCTACATTTAAGGGGAGATATATGTTTGTGTGTAAATGTATAGCAGTGTGTTACACCTCTACATTCAAGGGGAGATATATGTTTGTGTGTAAATGTATAGCAGTGTGCTATACCTCTACATTCATGGGGAGATATATGTTTGTGTGTAAATGTATAGCAGTGTGCTATACCTCTACATTCACGGGGAGATATATGTTTGTGTGTAAATGTATAGCAGTGTGCTATACCTCTACATTCTCGGGGAGATATATGTTTGTGTATAAATGTATAGCGGTGTGTTACACCTCTACATTCTCGGGGAGATATATGTTTGTGTGTAAATGTATAGCAGTTTGTTACACCTCTACATTCTTGGGGAGATATATGTTTGTGTGTAAATGTATAGCAGTGTGTTATACCTCTACATTCACGGGGAGATATATGTTTGTGTGTAAATGTATAGCAGTGTGTTACACCTCTACATTTAAGGGGTGATATATATTTGTGTGTAAATGTATAGCAGTGTGTAACACCTCTACATTCACGGGGAGATATATATGTTTGTGTGTAAATGTATAGCAGTGTGTTATACCTCTACATTCACGGGGAGATAAATGTTTGTGTGTAAATGTATAGCAGTGTGTTATACCTCTACATTCACGGGGAGATATATGTTTGTGTGTAAATGTATAGCAGTGTGTTATACCTCTACATTCACGGGCAGATAATGTTTGTAAATGTATAGCAGTGTGTTATACCTCTACATTCACGGGGAGATATATGTTTGTGTGTAAATGTATAGCGGTGTGTTATACCTCTACATTTAAGGGGAGATATATGTTTGTGTGTAAATGTATAGCGGTGTGTTATACCTCTACATTTAAGGGGAGATATATGTTTGTGAGTAAATGTATAGCAGTGTGTTATACCTCTACATTTAAGGGGAGATAAATGTTTGTGTGTAAATGTATAGCAGTGTGTTATACCTCTACATTTAAGGGGAGATAAATGTTTGTGTGTAAATGTATAGCAGTGTGTTATACCTCTACATTCTCGGGGAGATATATGTTTGTGTGTAAATGTATAGCAGTGTGTTACACCTCTACATTCACGGGCAGATAATGTTTGTACATGTATAGCAGTGTGTTACACCTCTACATTCAAGGGGAGATATTATGTTTGTGTGTAAATGTATAGCGGTGTGTTACACCTCTACATTCAAGGGGAGATATTATGTTTGTGTGTAAATGTATAGCAGTGTGTTATACCTCTACATTCAAGGGGAGATATTATGTTTGTGTGTAAATGTATAGCAGTGTGTTACACCTCTACATTCACGGGGAGATATATGTTTGTGTGTAAATGTATAGCAGTGTGTTACACCTCTACAATCAAGGGGAGATATATGTTTGTGTGTAAATGTATAGCGCTGTGTTATATCTCTACATTCAAGGGGAGATATATGTTTGTGTGTAAATGTATAGCGGTGTGTTATACCTCTACATTCACGGGGAGATATATATGTTTGTGTGTAAATGTATAGCGGTGTGTTATACCTCTACATTCACGGGGAGATATATATGTTTGTGTGTAAATGTATAGCGGTGTGTTATACCTCTACATTCACGGGGAGATATATATGTTTGTGTGTAAATGTATAGCGGTGTGTTATACCTCTACATTCACGGGGAGATATATATGTTTGTGTGTAAATGTATAGCGGTGTGTTATACCTCTACATTCACGGGGAGATATATATGTTTGTGTGTAAATGTATAGTGGTGTATTATACCTCTACATTCACGGGGAGATATATATGTTTGTGTGTAAATGTATAGCGGTGTGTTATACCTCTACATTCACGGGGAGATATATGTTTGTGTGTAAATGTATAGCGGTGTGTTACACCTCTACATTCAAGGGGAGTTATATGTTTGTGTTATACCTCTACCTTGTTGGTGACTGTTTCAGGCCACGCCCAGGATGATGGAGCCATACAATTTTGTGGAGGTGATGGCCCCCGCTGACTGTGTGTCAGCTGTTTATACTGTTCTGGCACGGCGCAGGTAAGACAAAACCTTTACAGTGGGTCAGCTGTTTATACTCTTCTGGCACGGCGCAGGTAAGACAAAACCTTTACTGTAGGTCAGCTGTTTATACTGTTCTGGCACGGCGCTGGTAAGACAAAACCTTTACAGTGGGTCAGCTGTTTATACTCTTCTGGCACGGCGCAGGTAAGACAAAACCTTTACTGTGGGTCAGCTGTTTATACTGTTCTGGCACGGCACAGGTAAGACAAAACCTTTACTGTGGGTCAGCTGTTTATACTGTTCTGGCACGGCGCAGGTAAGACAAAACCTTTACTGTGGGTCAGCTGTTTATACTGTTCTGGCACGGCGCAGGTAGAAAATATATATATTATACAATTTCAAATCCTCAGAGGGAGGGGGAGGCATGCTAATAGGGAAAGAGGCACAAGTTATAGCAAATATGGAAAAGAACGGAAAAGAAGTTTTAAAGAACAAATGAAGAGTATCAGCAGTAGGCACCAAGATCCTTCGTAGATCTCTTGTTGGTTTAGTGATTTGACATTTTCCCGGTCTTTGTACAGAGATTTTATAAGATCTCTTGTTGTTTCTGTGATTTGACATTTTCCCGGTCTTTGTACAGAGATTTTATAAGATCTCTTGTTGTTTCTGTGATTTGACCTTTTCCCGGTCTTTGTATAGAGACTTTATAAGATCTCTTGTTGTTTCTGTGATTTGACATTTTCCCGGTCCTTGTACAGAGATTTTATAAGATCTCTTGTTGTTTCTGTGATTTGACATTTTCCCGGTCTTTGTACAGAGATTTTATAAGATCTCTTGTTGATTCTGTGAATTGACCTTTTCCCAGTTTTTGTACAGAGATTTTATAAGATCTCTTGTTGTTTTTGTGATTTGACCTTTTGCCGGTCTTTGTACAGAGATTTTATAAGATCTCCTCCAGATCCAGTGGATGGAATCTTTTCAAACTTTGCCAAAATGATCCTTAGTTGATGAGGATTCGGATTTGTAAAATTGGATTTCTGCCCCCACCCCAGGGATTAGCGTGGGGCCCAAACGGAAAATTATCCTAAATTTCAAAAATTTTCTTCCACAGACTCGGAGGTACTACAGCCTATTTCTCTACATGGATAGAAAGATCATCAAGGGCTATGTTTAATTTGTAAATTTCAGTACCCCCAGGCTATCCATTCCCCCTTGCGGAGAGGGTAAAATTTACTTTAGTATATATATGGAAATATACTTTTGGGTATATTTTGTCCATATTCTTTGAGGAAACCTTTCCTTCTTGGTGACAATCATTTCAAAAGTTTTAGAATTCTTTTCCTGTAATGACATGACAAATGTTATATTTCACCTAGTTAACATGTTGATTTCATCATTAACATTGTGCTACCATACCATTACTCTGGTGACCACTAAGGCCCTTGGTCCTCTTGTATCAGATCCTTTGTGTTTCATTGTGGATGACTTTGTGGTGTTTCAGAGGACATGTTACCCAGGATGCCCCTGTACCAGGTTCTCCGCTGTACACAATCAAGGCCTTTATACCGGCCATCGACTCGTTTGGATTCGAGACTGACCTTCGCACACACACTCAAGGTCAAGCGTTCTGCCTCTCTGTGTTTCACCACTGGCAAATTGTACCTGGTGACCCCCTGGACAAGAGTATCACCATCCGACCCCTGGAGCCACAGCCCGCCACACACCTAGCCAGGGAGTTCATGATCAAGTCACGTCGCAGAAAGGTAGGAGATCTACCGGGGATTGGGGTAGAATGTCACTTAATTACTTCAGTCTAGACAACAGTAGGAGATCTACCGGGGATTGGGGTAGAATGTCACTTAATTACTTCAGTCTAGACAACAGTAGGAGATCTACCGGGGATCGGGGTAGAACGTCACTTAATTACTTCAGTCTAGACAACAGTAGGAGATCTACCGGGGATTGGGGTAGAACATCACTTAATTACTTCAGTCTAGACAACAGTAGGAGATCTACCGGGATCGGGGTAGAACGTCACTTAATTACTTCAGTCTAGACATCAGTAGGAGATCTACCGGGGATTGGGGTAGAACGTCACTTAATTACTTCAGTCTAGACAGCAGTAGGAGATCTACCGGGGATTGGGGTAGAACGTCACTTAATTACTTCAGTCTAGACAGCAGTAGGAGATCTACCGGGGATTGGGGTAGAACGTCACTTAATTACTTCAGTCTAGACAACAGTAGGAGATCTACCGGGGATTGGGGTAGAATGTCACTTAATTACTTCAGTCCAGACAACAGTAGGAGATCTACTGGGGATTGGGGTAGAACGTCACTTAATTACTTCAGTCTAGACAACAGTAGGAGATCTACCGGGGATTGGGGTAGAACGTCACTTAATTACTTCAGTCTAGACAACAGTAGGAGATCTACCGGGGATTGGGGTAGAACGTCACTTAATTACTTCAGTCTAGACAACAGTAGGAGATCTATCGGGGACCGGGGTAGAACGTCACTTAATTACTTCAGTCTTGACAACGGTAGGAGATCTATCGGGGATCGGGGTAGAACGTCACTTAATTACTTCAGTCTAGACAACGGTAGGAGATCTACCGGGGATTAGGGTAGAACGTCACTTAATTACTTCAGTCTAGACAACAGTAGGAGATCTATCGGGGATCGGGGTAGAACGTCACTTAATTACTTCAGTCTAGACAACAGTAGGAGATCTACCGGGGATTGGGGTAGAACGTCACTTAATTACTTCAGTCTAGACAACAGTAGGAGATCTACCGGGGATTGGGGTAGAACGTCACTTAATTACTTCAGTCTAGACAACAGTAGGAGATCTACCGGGGATTGGGGTAGAACGTCACTTAATTACTTCAGTCTAGACAACAGTAGGAGATCTACAGGGGATTGGGGTAGAACGTCACTTAATTACTTCAGTCTAGACAACAGTAGGAGATCTACAGGGGATTGGGGTAGAACGTCACTTAATTACTTCAGTCTAGACAACAGTAGGAGATCTACCGGGGATTGGGGTAGAATGTCACTTAATTACTTCAGTCTAGACAACAGTAGGAGATCTACCGGGGATTGGGGTAGAACGTCACTTAATTACTTCAGTCTAGACAACAGTAGGAGATCTACCGGGGATTGGGGTAGAATGTCACTTAATTACTTCAGTCTAGACAACAGTAGGAGATCTACCGGGGATTGGGGTAGAACGTCACTTAATTACTTCAGTCTAGACAACAGTAGGAGATCTACCGGGGATTGGGGTAGAATGTCACTTAATTACTTCAGTCTAGACAACAGTAGGAGATCTACCGGGGATTGGGGTAGAACGTCACTTAATTACTTCAGTCTAGACAACAGTAGGAGATCTACCGGGGATTGGGGTAGAACGTCACTTAATTACTTCAGTCTAGACAACAGTAGGAGATCTACCGGGGATTGGGGTAGAATGTCACTTAATTACTTCAGTCTAGACAACAGTAGGAGATCTACCGGGGATTGGGGTAGAACGTCACTTAATTACTTCAGTCTAGACAACAGTAGGAGATCTATCGGGGATCGGGGTAGAATGTCACTTAATTACTTCAGTCTAGACAACAGTAGGAGATCTACCGGGGATTGGGGTAGAACGTCACTTAATTACTTCAGTCTAGACAACAGTAGGAGATCTACAGGGGATTGGGGTAGAACGTCACTTAATTACTTCAGTCTAGACAACAGTAGGAGATCTATCGGGGATTGGGGTAGAATGTCACTTAATTACTTCAGTCTAGACAACAGTAGGAGATCTACAGGGGATTGGGGTAGAACGTCACTTAATTACTTCAGTCTAGACAACAGTAGGAGTTCTACCGGGGATTGGTGTAGAATGTCACTTAATTACTTCAGTCTAGACAACGGTAGGAGATCTACCCGGGATTGGGGTAGAACGTCACTTAATTACTTCAGTCTAGACAACAGTAGGAGATCTACCGGGGATTGGGGTAGAATGTCACTTAATTACTTCAGTCTAGACAACAGTAGGAGATCTACCGGGGATTGGGGTAGAACGTCACTTAATTACTTCAGTCTAGACAACAGTAGGAGATCTACCGGGGATTGGGGTAGAACGTCACTTAATTACTTCAGTCTAGACAACAGTAGGAGATCTACCGGGGATTGGGGTAGAACGTCACTTAATTACTTCAGTCTAGACAACAGTAGGAGATCTACCGGGGATTGGGGTAGAATGTCACTTAATTACTTCAGTCTTGACAACAGTAGGAGATCTACCGGGGATTGGGGTAGAATGTCACTTAATTACTTCAGTCTAGACAACAGTAGGAGATCTACAGGGGATTGGGGTAGAATGTCACTTAATTACTTCAGTCTTGACAACAGTAGGAGATCTACCGGGGATTGGGGTAGAATGTCACTTAATTACTTCAGTCTAGACAACAGTAGGAGATCTATCGGGGATCGGGGTAGAACGTCACTTAATTACTTCAGTCTAAACAACAGTAGGAGGAAGATAATTGTTGGTATGAGATGTGTTGATCACGTGTTGTTTATATTTTTCAGGGCCTGAGTGAAGATGTCAGCATCAACAAGTTTTTCGACGACCCTATGTTGTTGGAGTTGGCCAAGCAGGACGTCATGCTCAACTATCCAATGTAATCCAACCGACACACGTAGGACGTAATGCTCAACTATCCAGTTTGATCACATTAGACATGTGTATGACACATGATAATCACATCAGACACGTGTAGGATGGGTGTAAACACATCATCTCTCCAGAGAGTTGAACCCTTCTCAAATCCAGACATACTTGTAGAATGTTTTCAGTACCAGGGATATGTATATGAGGGTTCAATGTTTTACTGAAGGAAACCTTAGTAAATATCTGGATTAACTATCAGGGGGCCAGTGGTACCTGGTGAGTTGATTGACTATCAGGCGGCCAGTGGTACCTGGTGAGTTGATTGACTATCAGGCGGCCAGTGGTACCTGGTGAGTGGATTGACGATCAGGGGGCCAGTGGTACCTGGTGAGTGGATTGACGATCAGGGGGCCAGTGGGACCTGGTGAGTGGATTGACGATCAGGGGGCCAGTGGTACCTGGTGAGTGGATTGACGATCAGGGGGCCAGTGGTACCTGGTGAGTGGATTGACGATCAGGGGGCCAGTGGTACCTGGTGAGTGGATTGACGATCAGGGGGCCAGTGGTACCTGGTGAGTGGATTGACGATCAGGGGTCAGTGGTACCTGGTGAGTGGCATGGTTCTTACTGAGCAGCCATGCCTGATGTTATAGACGTCGCCACATATCATTGTTGTGGAGAACTGATGTGAGAATCCTACCACTGAGAACTGGCACAGGAGAAATATTTTCAAATTCAAATGTTTCAGATGAGTTAGCATCAACTAATAGTTCTATCTGAGAAACAATACAAAGGAATGGTTGACAATAGCATCAGTTTTTCTCATTATCTGTCATCTTATCATGTATAATGATCATTATTATTATCATCAACTATCATAATGTAAATAAACATGACTCAACATATTCTTTACTGTCTTCATTTCTCAGTTTATATCATTGGTTTGACATTTCTGTCTGTTTGTCTATCCAAACATTATCAAAACCAGTACTTGATTTTGTGTATTGGAAGTATAAAGTAATGGACTTTTAGCCCAAATATCAAACATTACATTTTCAGTCAGAACATCACACAATATCAAGATTTTAAAACATGTTCACTACCAAAGAGTAGTTCTATGTCCTGGGTAACCCTAGTCACCAGTGGACCGAGTAGTTCTATGTCCTGGGTAACCCTAGTCACCAGTGGACCGATTAGTTCTATATCCTGGGTACTCCTAGTCACCAGTGGACCGAGTAGTTCTATGTCCTGGGTCACCCTAGTCACCAGTGGACCGAGTAGTTCCATGTCCTGGGTAACCCTAGTCACCAGTGGACCGAGTAGTTCTATGTCCTGGGTCACCCTAGTCACCAGTGGACCGAGTAGTTCCATGTCCTGGGTAACCCTAGTCACCAGTGGACCGAGTAGTTCTATGTCCTGGGTAACCCTAGTCACCAGTGGACCGAGTAGTTCTATGTCCTGGGTCACCCTAGTCACCAGTGGACCGAGTAGTTCCATGTCCTGGGTAACCCTAGTCACCAGTGGACAGATTAGTTCTATGTCCTGGATAACCCTAGTCACCAGTGGACCGAGTAGTTCCATGTCCTGGGTAACCCTAGTCACCAGTGGACAGATTAGTTCTATGTCCTGGGTCACCCTAGTCACCAGTGGACCGAGTAGTTATATGTCCTGGGTAACCCTAGTCACCAGTGGACCGAGTAGTTCTATGTCCTGGATAACCCTAGTCACCAGTGGACCGAGTAGTTCTATGTCCTGGGTCACCCTAGTCACCAGTGGACCGAGTAGTTCCATGTCCTGGGTAACCCTAGTCACCAGTGGACAGATTAGTTCTATGTCCTGGATAACCCTAGTCACCAGTAGACCGAGTAGTTCTATGTCCTGGGTAACCCTAGTCACCTGTAGACCGAGTAGTTCTATGTCCTGGATAACCCTAGTCACCAGTAGACCGAGTAGTTCTATGTCCTGGGTAACCCTAGTCACCAGTAGACCGAGTAGTTCTATGTCCTTGGTAACCCTAGTCACCAGTGGACCGAGTAGTTCCATGTCCTGGGTAACCCTAGTCACCAGTGGACCGAGTAGTTCCATGTCCTAGGTAACCCTAGTCACCAGTGGACAGATTAGTTTTATGTCTTGGGTACTCCTAGTCACCAGTGGACCGAGTAGTTCTATGTCCTGGGTAACCCTAGTCACCAGTGGACCGAGTAGTTCTATGTCCTGGGTAACCCTAGTCACCAGTGGACCGAGTAGTTCCATGTCCTGGGTAACCCTAGTCACCAGTGGACCGAGTAGTTCTATGTCCTTGATAACACTAGTCACCAGTGGACCGAGTAGTTCTATGTCCTGGGTAACCCTAGTCACCAGTGGACCGAGTAGTTCTATGTCCTGGGTAACCCTAGTCACCAGTGGACAGATTAGTTCCATGTCCTGGGTAACCCTAGTCACCAGTGGACCGAGTAGTTCCATGTCCTGGGTAACCCTAGTCACCAGTGGACAGATTAGTTCTATGTCCTGGATAACCCTAGTCACCAGTAGACCGAGTAGTTCTATGTCCTGGGTAACCCTAGTCACCTGTAGACCGAGTAGTTCTATGTCCTGGATAACCCTAGTCACCAGTAGACCGAGTAGTTCTATGTCCTGGGTAACCCTAGTCACCAGTAGACCGAGTAGTTCTATGTCCTTGGTAACCCTAGTCACCAGTGGACCGAGTAGTTCCATGTCCTGGGTAACCCTAGTCACCAGTGGACCGAGTAGTTCCATGTCCTGGGTAACCCTAGTCACCAGTGGACATATTAGTTCTATGTCTTGGGTACTCCTAGTCACCAGTGGACCGAGTAGTTCTATGTCCTGGGTAACCCTAGTCACCAGTGGACCGAGTAGTTCCATGTCCTGGGTAACCCTAGTCACCAGTGGACCGAGTAGTTCTATGTCCTTGATAACACTAGTCACCAGTGGACCGAGTAGTTCTATGTCCTGGGTAACCCTAGTCACCAGTGGACCGAGTAGTTCTATGTCCTGGGTAACCCTAGTCACCAGTGGACAGATTATTTCTATGTCTTGGGTACTCCTAGTCACCAGTGGACCGAGTAGTTCTATGTCCTGGGTAACCCTAGTCACCAGTGGACCGAGTAGTTCTATGTCCTGGGTAACCCTAGTCACCAGTGGACCGAGTAGTTCTATGTCCTGGGTAACCCTAGTCACCAGTGGACCGAGAAGTTCTATGTCCTGGATAACCCTAGTCACCAGTGGACCGAGTAGTTCTATGTCCTGGGTCACCCTAGTCACCAGTAGACCGAGTAGTTCCATGTCCTGGGTAACCCTAGTCACCAGTGGACCGAGTAGTTCTATGTCCTGGATAACCCTAGTCACCAGTGGACCGAGTAGTTCTATGTCCTGGGTCACCCTAGTCACCAGTGGACCGAGTAGTTCTATGTCCTGGATAACCCTAGTCACCAGTGGACCGAGTAGTTCTATGTCCTGGGTCACCCTAGTCACCAGTAGACCGAGTAGTTCTATGTCCTGGGTCACCCTAGTCACCAGTGGACCGAGTAGTTCTATGTCCTGGATAACCCTAGTCACCAGTGGACCGAGTAGTTCTATGTCCTGGGTAACCCTAGTCACCAGTGGACCGAGTAGTTCTATGTCCTGGATAACCCTAGTCACCAGTGGACCGAGTAGTTCTATGTCCTTGATAACCCTAGTCACCAGTGGACCAAGTAGTTCTATGTCCTTGGTAACCCTAGTCACTAGTAGACTGAGTAGTTCTATGTCCTGGGTCACCCTAGTCACCAGTGGACCGAGTAGTTCTATGTCCTGGGTCACCCTAGTCACCAGTAGACCGAGTAGTTCCATGTCCTGGGTAACCCTAGTCACCAATGGACCGAGAAGTTCTATGTCCTGGGTAAAGCTAGTCACAAGTGGACCGAATAGTTCTATGTCCTTGGTAACCCTAGTCACCAGTGGACCGAGTAGTTCTATGTCCTGGGTAACCCTAGTCACCAATGTACCGTGTAGTTCTATGTCCTGGGTAACACTAGTCACCAGTGGACCGAGTAGTTCTATGTCCTGGGTAAACCTAGTGACCAGTGGACCGAGTAGTTCTATATCCTGGGTCACCCTAGTCACCAGTGGACCGAGTAGTTCTATGTCCTGGGTAACCCTAGTCACCAGTGGACCTAGTAGTTCTATGTCCCTGGTAACCATAGTGACCAGTGGACCGAGTAGTTCTATGTCCTGGGTCACCCTAGTCACCAGTGGACCGAGTAGTTCTATGTACTGGGTCACCCTAGTCACCAGTGGACCGAGTAGTTCTATGTCCTTGGTAACCATTGTGACCAGTGGACCGAGTAGTTCTATGTCCTGGGTAACCCTAGTCACCAGTGGACCGAGTAGTTATATGTCCTGGGTAACCCTAGTCACAATTGGACCGAGTAGTTCTATGTCCTGGGTAAACCTTGTCACCAGTAGACCGATTAGTTCTATGTCCTTGGTAACCCTAGTCACCAGTGGACCGAGTAGTTCTATGTCCTTGGTAACCCTAGTCACCAGTGGACCAAGTAGTTCTATGTTCTGGGTAACCCTAGTCACCAGTGGACCAAGTAGTTCTATGTCCTGGGTAACCCTAGTCACCAGTGGACCGAGTAGTTCTATGTCCTTGGTCACCCTAGTCACCAGTGGACCGAGTAGTTCTATGACTAAAATATGCAGTGTAAGGAGTAAGACGTTACTAGAATACGGGGTGTAAGGAATAAGACGTTACTAGAGTACGGAGTGTAAGGAGTAAGACGTTACTGGAGTAAGGAGTGTAAGGAGTAAGACGTTACTAGAGTACGGAGTGTAAGGAGTAAGACGTTACTAGAGTACGGGGTGTAAGGAGTAAAACATTACTAGAGTACGGAGTGTAAGGAGTAAGACGTTACTAGAGTACGGAGTGTAAGGAATAAGACGGTACTAGAGTACGGAGTGTAAGTAATAAGACGTTACTAGAGTATGGGGTGTAAGGAGTAAGACGGTACTAGAGTACGGAGTGTAAGTAATAAGACGTTACTAGAGTACGGGGTGTAAGGAATAAGACGGTACTAGAGTACGGATTGTAAGTAATAAGACGTTACTAGAGTACGGAGTGTAAGTAATAAGACGTTACTAGAGTACGGAGTGTAAGGAGTAAGACGTTACTAGAGTACAGAGTGTAAGGAATAAGACGGTACTAGAGTACGGAGTGTAAGTAATAAGACGTTACTAGAGTATGGAGTGTAAGTAATAAGACGTTACTAGAGTATGGAGTGTAAGGAATAAGACGGTACTAGAGTACGGATTGTAAGTAATAAGACGTTACTAGAGTACGGAGTGTAAGGAATAAGACGTTACTGGAGTAAGACGTTACTAAAGTACGGAGTGTAAGGAGTAAGACGTTACTAGAGTACAGAGTGTAAGGAGTAAGACGTTACTAGAGTACGGAGTGTAAGGAATAAGACGGTACTAGAGTACGGAGTGTAAGTAATAAGACGTTACTAGAGTATGGGGTGTAAGGAGTAAGACGGTACTAGAGTACGGAGTGTAAGTAATAAGACGTTACTAGAGTACGGATTGTAAGGAATAAGACGGTACTAGAGTACGGATTGTAAGTAATAAGACGTTACTAGAGTACGGATTGTAAGGAATAAGACGGTACTAGAGTACGGAGTGTAAGGAATAAGACGTTACTGGAGTAAGACGTTACTAGAGTACGGAGTGTAAGGAGTAAGACGTTACTAGAGTACAGAGTGTAAGGAGTAAGACGTTACTAGAATACGGGGTGTAAAGAATAAGACGGTACTAGAGTACGGGGTGTAAGGAGTAAGACGGTACTAGAGTACGGAGTGTAAGTAATAAGACGTTACTAGAGTACGGGGTGTAAGGAATAAGACGGTACTAGAGTACGGATTGTAAGTAATAAGACGTAACTAGAGTACGGAGTGTAAGGAATAAGACGTTACTGGAGTAAGACGTTACTAGAGTACGGAGTGTAAGGAGTAAGACGTTACTAGAGTACAGAGTGTAAGGAATAAGACGGTACTAGAGTATGGAGTGTAAGGAATAAGACGGTACTAGAGTACGGAGTGTAAGTAATAAGACGTTACCAGAGTACGGAGTGTAAGTAATAAGACGTTACTAGAGTACGGGGTGAAAGAATAAGACGTTACTAGAGTACGGAGTGTAAGGAGTTAGACGTTACTAGAGTACGGAGTGTAAGGAGTAGGACGTTACTGGAGTACGGAGTGTAAGGAGTAAGACGTTACTAGAGTATGGAGTGTAAGGAATAAGACGGTACTAGAGTACGGAGTGTAAGGAATAAGACGGTACTAGAGTACGGAGTGTAAGTAATAAGACGTTACTAGAGTACGGATTGTAATGAATAAGACGTTACTAGAGTACGGAGTGTAAGGAGTAAGACGGTACTAGAGTACGGAGTGTAAGTAATAAGACGTTACTAGAGTACGGAGTGTAAGTAATAAGACGTTACTAGAGTACGGAGTGTAAGGAATAAGACGTTACTAGAGTACGGAGTGTAAGGAATAAGACGTTACTAGAGTACGGAGTGTAAGGCGTTACTAGAGTACGGAGTAGGACGTTACTAGAGTATGGAGTGTAAGGAGTAAGACGTAACTAGAGTACGGAGTGTAAGGAATAAGACGTTACTAGAGTACGGAGTGTAAGGAGTAGGACGTTACTAGAGTACGGAGTGTAAGGAGTAGGACGGTACTAGAGTACGGAGTGTAAGTAATAAGACGTTACTAGAGTACGGATTGTAAGGAAAAGGACGTTACTAGAGTATGGAGTGTAAGGAATAAGACGGTACTAGAGTACGGAGTGTAAGTAATAAGACGTTACTAGAGTACGGATTGTAAGGAATAGGACGTTACTAGAGTACGGAGTGTAAGGAATAAGACGGTACTAGAGTACGGAGTGTAAGGAGTAAGACGTTACTAGAGTACGGAGTGTAAGGAATAAGACGTTACTAGAGTATGGAGTGTAAGGAATAAGACGTTACTAGAGTACGGATTGTAAGGAATAGGACGTTACTAGAGTATGGAGTGTAAGGAATAAGACGGTACTAGAGTACGGAGTGTAAGTAATAAGACGTTACTAGAGTACGGATTGTAAGGAATAGGACGTTACTAGAGTACGGAGTGTAAGGAATAAGACGGTACTAGAGTACGGAGTGTAAGGAGTAAGACGTTACTAGAGTACGGAGTGTAAGGAATAAGACGTTACTAGAGTATGGAGTGTAAGGAATAAGACGTTACTAGAGTACGGAGTGTAAGGAGTAAGACGTTACTAGAGTATGGAGTGTAAGGAATAAGACGTTACTGGAATAAGACGGTACTAGAGTACGGAGTGTAAGTAATAAGACGTTACTAGAGTATGGATTGTAAGGAATAGGACGTTACTAGAGTACGGAGTGTAAGGAATAAGACGGTACTAGAGTACGGAGTGTAAGGAGTAAGACGTTACTAGAGTACGGAGTGTAAGGAATAAGACGTTACTTGAGTACGGAGTGTAAGGAATAAGACGTTACTATAGTATGGAGTGTAAGGCGTTACTAGAGTATGGAGTGTAAGGAATAAGACGTTACTAGAGTATGGAGTGTAAGGAGTAAGACGTTACTAGAGTACGGAGTGTAAGGAATAAGACGGTACTAGAGTATAGAGTGTAAGGAATAAGACGGTACTAGAGTACGGAGTGTAAGTAATAAGACGGTACTAGAGTATGGAGTGTAAGGAATAAGACGGTACTAGAGTATGGAGTGTAAGGAATAAGACGATACTAGAGTACGGAGTGTAAGGAATAAGACGTTACTAGAGTACGGAGTGTAAGGAGTAAGACGTTACTGGAGTACGGAGTGTAAGGAGTAAGACGTTACTAGAGTACGGGGTGTAAGGAGTAGGACGTTACTAGAGTACGGAGTGTAAGGAATATGACGTTATTAGAGTACGGAGTGTAAGGAGTAAGACGTTACTAGAGTACGGGGTGTAAGGAGTAAAACATTACTAGAGTACGGAGTGTAAGGAGTAAGACGTTACTAGAGTATGAAGTGTAAGGAGTAAGACGTTACTAGAGTACGGAGTGTAAGGAATAAGACGTTACTAGAGTACGGAGTGTAAGTAATAAGACGTTACTAGAGTATGGAGTGTAAGTAATAAGACGTTACTAGAGTATGGAGTGTAAGGGATAAGACGTTACTAGAGTATGGAGTGTAAGGAGTAAGACGTTACTAGAATACGGGGTGTAAAGAATAAGACGGTACTAGAGTACGGGGTGTAAGGAGTAAGACGGTACTAGAGTACGGAGTGTAAGTAATAAGACGTTACTAGAGTACGGGGTGTAAGGAATAAGACGGTACTAGAGTACGGATTGTAAGTAATAAGACGTTACTAGAGTACGGAGTGTAAGGAATAAGACGTTACTGGAGTAAGACGTTACTACAGTACGGAGTGTAAGGAGTAAGACGTTACTAGAGTACAGAATGTAAGGAATAAGACGGTACTAGAGTACGGAGTGTAAGGAATAAGACGGTACTAGAGTACGGAGTGTAAGTAATAAGACGTTACTAGAGTACGGGGTGTAAGTAATAAGACGTTACTAGAGTACGGGGTGTAAGGAATAAGACGGTACTAGAGTACGGATTGTAAGTAATAAGACGTTACTAGAGTATGGAGTGTAAGGAATAAGACGTTACTAGAGTATGGAGTGTAAGGAGTAAGACGTTACTAGAGTACGGAGTGTAAGGAATAAGACGGTACTAGAGTATGGAGTGTAAGGAATAAGACGGTACTAGAGTATGGAGTGTAAGGAATAAGACGATACTAGAGTACGGAGTGTAAGGAATAAGACGTTACTAGAGTACGGAGTGTAAGGAGTAAGACGTTACTGGAGTACGGAGTGTAAGGAGTAAGACGTTACTAGAGTACGGGGTGTAAGGAGTAGGACGTTACTAGAGTACGGAGTGTAAGGAATATGACGTTATTAGAGTACGGAGTGTAAGGAGTAAGACGTTACTAGAGTACGGGGTGTAAGGAGTAAAACATTACTAGAGTACGGAGTGTAAGGAGTAAGACGTTACTAGAGTATGAAGTGTAAGGAGTAAGACGTTACTAGAGTACGGAGTGTAAGGAATAAGACGTTACTAGAGTACGGAGTGTAAGTAATAAGACGTTACTAGAGTATAGAGTGTAAGTAATAAGACGTTACTAGAGTACGGAGTATAAGGAGTAAGACGTTACTAGAGTATGGAGTGTAAGGGATAAGACGTTACTAGAGTATGGAGTGTAAGGAGTAAGACGTTACTAGAATACGGGGTGTAAAGAATAAGACGGTACTAGAGTACGGGGTGTAAGGAGTAAGACGTTACTAGAGTACGGATTGTAAGAAATAAGACGTTACTAGAGTATGGAGTGTAAGGAATAAGACGTTACTGGAGTAAGACGTTACTAGAGTACGGAGTGTAAGGAGTAAGACGTTACTAGAGTACAGAGTGTAAGGAATAAGACGGTACTAGAGTACGGAGTGTAAGTAATAAGACGTTACTAGAGTACGGGGTGTAAGGAATAAGACGGTACTAGAGTACGGATTGTAAGAAATAAGACGTTACTAGAGTATGGAGTGTAAGGAATAAGACGTTACTGGAGTAAGACGTTACTAGAGTACGGAGTGTAAGGAGTAAGACGTTACTAGAGTACAGAGTGTAAGGAATAAGACGGTACTAGAGTACGGAGTGTAAGGAATAAGACGGTACTATAGTACGGAGTGTAAGTAATAAGACGTTACTAGAGTACGGGTCGTAAGTAATAAGACGTTACTAGAGTACGGGGTGTAAGGAATAAGACGGTACTAGAGTACGGATTGTAAGTAATAAGACGTTACTAGAGTACGGAGTGTAAGGAATAAGACGTTACTGGAGTAAGACGTTACTAGAGTACGGAGTGTAAGGAGTAAGACGTTACTAGAGTACAGAGTGTAAGGAATAAGACGGTACTAGAGTACGGAGTGTAAGGAATAAGACGGTACTAGAGTACGGAGTGTAAGTAATAAGACGTTACTAGAGTACGGGGTGTAAGGAATAAGACGGTACTAGAGTACGGAGTGTAAGTAATAAGACGTTACTAGAGTACGGATTGTAAGGAATAAGACGTTACTAGAGTATTGAGTGTAAGGAATAAGACGGTACTAGAGTACGGAGTGTAAGGAATAAGACGGTACTAGAGTACGGACTGTAAGTAATAAGACGTTACTAGAGTACGGAGTGTAAGTAATAAGACGTTACTAGAGTACGGAGTGTAAGGAATAAGACGTTACTAGAGTACGGAGTGTAAGGAATAAGACGTTACTAGAGTACGGAGTGTAAGGCGTTACTAGAGTACGGAGTAGGACGTTACTAGAGTATGGAGTGTAAGGAGTAAGACGTTACTAGAGTACGGAGTGTAAGGAGTAAGACGTTACTAGAGTATGGAGTGTAAGGAGTAAGACGTTATTAGAGTATGGAGTGTAAGGAGTAAGACGTTACTAGAGTACGGAGTAGGACGTTACTAGAGTACGGGGTGTAAGGAGTAAAACATTACTAGAGTACGGAGTGTAAGGAGTAGGACGTTACTAGAGTACGGGGTGTAAGGAGTAGGACGTTACTAGAGTACGGAGTGTAAGGAATATGACGTTATTAGAGTACGGAGTGTTAGGAGTAAGACGTTACTAGAGTACGGGGTGTAAGGAGTAAAACATTACTATAGTACGGAGTGTAAGGAGTAAGACGTTACTAGAGTACGGAGTGTAAGTAATAAGACGTTACTAGAGTACGGGGTGTAAGGAGTAAGACGTTATTAGAGTACGGAGTGTAAGGAGTAAGACGTTACTAGAGTACGGGGTGTAAGGAGTAAAACATTACTAGAGTATGAAGTGTAAGGAGTAGGACGTTACTAGAGTACGGAGTGTAAGGAGTAAGACGTTTATAGAGTACGGAGACAAGGAGTTAGACGTTACTAGAGTACGGAGTGTAAGGGGTAAGACGTTACTAGAGTATGGAGTGTAAGGAATAAGACGTTACTAGAGTACAGAGTGAGTAACAATTGTGCTCTGATTGTGCTCCCGTAGTCTTCTGTTCAAGCATGGATTGTATTCTACAACGATACAACATTCTTCTCCGTGGTATCAAAACGACATTTGACTTGAAAGTAATGGCAAAATTATCCCGCGTTATTGATAAAATGTGAAGTTTTATTGATTTCTCCTAGGAGTAAAATATTCGTTATGAGAACACTTCCGAGCTGAAACATTAAAAAGCGGACCCAGATCTCAGAAGGAGGGGGGGGGGGGGGAGACAATGAATGTCATCATAACGATCTGATAGGCCCGTACAGTATTGTAACTTACATTGTATTAGGCAAAAGTAACGAAGCTCCATAAAAAGTGGGCTAATTGTATAATCACAAACAAAATTACGTCATAATAACTACACCGTTTTACAACAAATACTATGACGTCATGCATTTTTGACGTCATATAAACAGTGTCGCCTTAGAAACGTCAGAAAGACATCTCAGAGTAGGACGATGGAAACGGACAGGAAACTGAAAATCTAGTGGATGTAACTTACAGGTAACGTACTTAAACATTGAAGTGTCTGGATAAGTATGGTCTTTACGATCGATATAAATGACAGAGCTTTGCATGACTCTTCATATTGCGCTCTAGCCATTTATATCGACCGTAAAGACCACACTAAGACACTCCATTGATTATATTTACATTTCCTATCCATGTTGGTGACGTATACTGATTTCAATTTCATTCAAACTGTGATTAATGCTTTATTATCGACATAGAAGTTCGTAAAACGGAATACAGCCACTTTGACGACGAACCGTCGCCGTTTCTATGCTAAAACAATACGTTATATTCGTCGGGTGTTGGGTGTCGTTTACTGTCTCATAAATCGCACGTCTCCCAGGTTATTTTCTCTAGTACCTTTGTCACGCATATGTACAAATGTAAATACATGTATACAACGTTATACGGTCTTTTGAATTGGCAACATATAAACTCAGCGTAGTCCAAATGGATTCCGTTAGAATGATTGGGTTGAACCAGCTTTCATTGCAGGGTCCAATCACAGACTGGATCTCGTCCGTAGTTTTATGTGAACACCTATAAGGCTTCCTACCCTTCTATTTTTAATATATTTGTTATATTTGTTACAGAAATATACAAGATTTCCTCTCATGATATTTATTTAATTTTCCGTTGTGTATTTATGGAGCTATACAGAATTATCTATACAGTACACTGCTAATTTCCATGTGACGCCAATTGTCTATATAACGCTACCAAAATGGCGTTCCGAAATTTGGACGTTGTAAATAAATTATGATTTCTCTGGTTATACATAACGGAAGACGGTGAAAATATTTTGAGATGAAACAGGAAACTATTCTCGATAAGTACACAAAATTCCATTAAAAATGATTCACAAACGCAGTCAGAAAAATTCATTAAAAAAGTCGGAAATACAAAGAATATACATTGCCGGCACATGATCTTGCGCACTTAAGGATTCAATCGCCGATAGTAAATGAAAACGATACATATATGAAAGAATGATATCGTAAAAACAAAGAAAAAATTTTTTTTTCCATTAAATTCAACAAAAGCATTGTTTTAGTTTGGATGTATATCGGTTGTTGGTCAAACTTTGAACATAAACCCTGTTTCAGCCGAGTGTAAACATGGCACATGATCTTGCGCAGTACGTTGATGTTGCATGTATAGGCATCAACAACCAATTATCAGCGACACGGTGGGAACACATGTAATAGTTTATGATTATCACAGTCAATGTCAATAAATTTCAACATGTTTAACTTTGAACGAAATGATAACAGCAAGCACATTTACAAATGGGAAAGGGTGTGGTATTTTAACTTTCTTTGGTGCACATAGGACAAAGGAAGTCGTAATTTTCCTATAAACGTTTGATTGCCGTGCAAAATTTAAAATGCGCCCATTTAGGTAAATCATGCTTATCAATATTTTGACAGTTACTCAGATATTAGGTATGCGCAAGATCATGTGCCGCGCAGGAACATGTTCCTAGCAAAATAAAAAAAGTGAAAGACTTTTGGCACGTCACTGTATATTACACATCAGATAAAAATGTCTGTGCTGTAATAGACGGATCTTATATATATTACATACCAGATACAAATGATTGTGCTGTAATAGACGGACCTTATATATATTACACACCAGATACAAATGATTGTGCTGTAATAGACGGACCTTATATTTATATTACATACCAGATACAAATGTCTGTGCTGTAATAGACGGACGTTATATATATTACATACCAGATACAAATGATTGTGCTGTAATAGACGGATCTTATATATATTACATACCAGATACAAATGCCTGTGCTGTAAAAGACGGATCTTATATATATTACACATCAGATAAAAATGCCTGTGCTGTAATAGACGGATCTTATATATATTACATACCAGATACAAATGCCTTTGCTGTAATAGACGGACCTTATATATATATTACACACCAGATACAAATGCCTGTGCTGTAATAGACGGATCTTATATATATTACATACCAGATACAAATGCCTGTGCTGTAATAGACGGATCTTATATATATTACATACCAGATACAAATGATTGTGCTGTAATAGACGGACCTTATATATATTACACACCAGATACAAATGATTGTGCTGTAATAGACGGACCTTATATATATTACATACCAGATACAAATGATTGTGCTGTAATAGACGGACCTTATATATATTACACACCAGATACAAATGATTGTGCTGTAATAGACGGACCTTATATATATTACACACCAGATACAAATGATTGTGCTGTAATAGACGGACCTTATATACACAGTTACGTGCCATAAGTCTTTCAATATTTTTTATTTTGCTATATATTCTTTGTATTTCAAACTTTTTTCAATGAATTTTCCTGACTTCGTTTCGGGATAATTTTTAATGAAATTTTGTGTACTTGTAGAGAAATGTTTCCTGTTTCATCTCATAATATTTTCACTGTTTTCCGTTATGTATAATTAGAGAAATCACAATTTTTTTACAACATCCAATTTTCGGGACGCCATTTTGACGTAATTTTGGTAACGTTATATAGAGAAATGGCGTCACACGGAAATTAGCAGTGTAGATAATTCTGTATAGCTTCATAAATACACAACGGAAAATTTAATAAATATTATGAGAGGAAACCTTGTATATTTCTGTACCAAATGACAAAAAATTGTTAAAATCCATGCATTAACGAAGTCAGGAAAATTCATTGAAAAAAGTTGGAAATACAAAGAATATATAGCAAAATAAAAAAAATTGAAAGACTTATGGCACGTAACTGTATATTACACACCAGATACAAATGCCTGTGCTGTAATAGACGGATTTTATATATATTACACACCAGATACAAATGATTGTGCTGTAATAGACGGACCTTATATATATATTACACACCGGATACAAATGCCTGTGCTGTAAAAGACGGATCTTATATATATTACACACCAGATACAAATGATTGTGCTGTAATAGACGGACCTTATATATATTACATACCAGATACAAATGCCTGTGCTGTAAAAGACGGACCTTATATATATTACACACCAGATACAAATGATTGTGCTGTAATAGACGGATCTTATATATATTACACATCAGATAAAAATGCCTGTGCTGTAATAGACGGACCTTATATATATTACACACCGGATACAAATGCCTGTGCTGTAATAGACGGACCTTATATATATTACATACCAGATACAAATGTCTGTGCTGTAATAGACGGACCTTATATTTATATTACATACCAGATACAAATGTCTGTGCTGTAATAAACGGATCTTATATATATATTACATACCAGATACAAATGCCTGTGCTGTAATAGACGGACCTTATATATATTACATACCAGATACAAATGCCTGTGCTGTAATAGACGGACCTTATATATATATTACATACCAGATACAAATGCCTGTGCTGTAATAGACGGACCTTATATATATTACATACCAGATACAAATGATTGTGCTGTAATGGACGGACCTTATATATATATTACATACCAGATACAAATGCCTGTGCTGTAATAGACGGACCTTATATATATATTACATACCAGATACAAATGCCTGTGCTGTAATAGACGGACCTTATATATATTACATACCAGATACAAATGCCTGTGCTGTAATAGACGGACCTTATATATATTACATACCAGATACAAATGTCTGTGCTGTAATAGACGGACCTTATATATATTACATACCAGATACAAATGCCTGTGCTGTAATAGACGGACCTTATATATATTACATACCAGATACAAATGTCTGTGCTGTAATAGACGGACCTTATATATATTACATACCAGATACAAATGCCTGTGCTGTAACAGACGGACATTATATATTTTACATACCAGATACAAATGCCTGTGCTGTAATAGACGGACCTTATATATATTACATACCAGATACAAATGCCTGTGCTGTAATAGACGGACCTTATATATATATTACATACCAGATACAAATGCCTGTGCTGTAATAGACGGACCTTATATATATATTACATACCAGATACAAATGTCTGTGCTGTAATAGACGGACCTTATATATATTACATACCAGATACAAATGTCTGTGCTGTAAGGGACGGACATTATATATTTTACATACCAGATACAAATGTCTGTGCTGTAATAGACGGACCTTATATATATTACATACCAGATACAAATGTCTGTGCTGTAATAGACGGACCTTATATATATTACATACCAGATACAAATGCCTGTGCTGTAATAGACGGACCTTATATATATTACACAGCAGATACAAATGCCTGTGCTATAATATACGGACCTTATATATTTTACATACCAGATACAAATGCCTGTGCTATAATAGACGGACCTTATATATTTTACATACTAGATACAAATGCCTGTGCTATAATAGACGGACATTATATATTTTACATACCAGATACAAATGCCTGTGCTTTAATAGATGGGCCTTATATATATTACATACCAGATACAAATGCCTGTGCTTTAATAGATGGGCCTTATATATATTACATACCAGATACAAATGCCTGTGCTGTAATAGACGGACCTTATATATATTACATACCAGATACAAATGTCTGTGCTGTAATAGACGGACCTTATATTTATATTACATACCAGATACAAATGCCTGTGCTGTAATAGACGGACATTATATATATTACATACCAGATACAAATGCCTGTGCTGTAATAGACGGACCTTATATATATTACACACCGGATACAAATGCCTGTGCTGTAATAGACGGACCTTATATATATTACATACCAGATACAAATGTCTGTGCTGTAATAGACGGACCTTATATTTATATTACATACCAGATACAAATGTCTGTGCTGTAATAAACGGATCTTATATATATATTACATACCAGATACAAATGCCTGTGCTGTAATAGACGGACCTTATATATATTACATACCAGATACAAATGCCTGTGCTGTAATAGACGGACCTTATATATATATTACATACCAGATACAAATGCCTGTGCTGTAATAGACGGACCTTATATATATTACATACCAGATACAAATGATTGTGCTGTAATAGACGGACCTTATATATATAATACATACCAGATACAAATGCCTGTGCTGTAATAGACGGACCTTATATATATATTACATACCAGATACAAATGCCTGTGCTGTAATAGACGGACCTTATATATATTACATACCAGATACAAATGCCTGTGCTGTAATAGACGGACCTTATATATATTACATACCAGATACAAATGTCTGTGCTGTAATAGACGGACCTTATATATATTACATACCAGATACAAATGCCTGTGCTGTAATAGACGGACCTTATATATATTACATACCAGATACAAATGCCTGTGCTGTAATAGACGGACCTTATATATATATTACATACCAGATACAAATGCCTGTGCTGTAATAGACGGACCTTATATATATTACATACCAGATACAAATGATTGTGCTGTAATGGACGGACCTTATATATATATTACATACCAGATACAAATGCCTGTGCTGTAATAGACGGACCTTATATATATATTACATACCAGATACAAATGCCTGTGCTGTAATAGACGGACCTTATATATATTACATACCAGATACAAATGCCTGTGCTGTAATAGACGGACCTTATATATATTACATACCAGATACAAATGTCTGTGCTGTAATAGACGGACCTTATATATATTACATACCAGATACAAATGCCTGTGCTGTAATAGACGGACCTTATATATATTACATACCAGATACAAATGTCTGTGCTGTAATAGACGGACCTTATATATATTACATACCAGATACAAATGCCTGTGCTGTAACAGACGGACATTATATATTTTACATACCAGATACAAATGCCTGTGCTGTAATAGACGGACCTTATATATATTACATACCAGATACAAATGCCTGTGCTGTAATAGACGGACCTTATATATATATTACATACCAGATACAAATGCCTGTGCTGTAATAGACGGACCTTATATATATATTACATACCAGATACAAATGTCTGTGCTGTAATAGACGGACCTTATATATATTACATACCAGATACAAATGTCTGTGCTGTAAGGGACGGACATTATATATTTTACATACCAGATACAAATGTCTGTGCTGTAATAGACGGACCTTATATATATTACATACCAGATACAAATGTCTGTGCTGTAATAGACGGACCTTATATATATTACATACCAGATACAAATGCCTGTGCTGTAATAGACGGACCTTATATATATTACACAGCAGATACAAATGCCTGTGCTATAATATACGGACCTTATATATTTTACATACCAGATACAAATGCCTGTGCTATAATAGACGGACCTTATATATTTTACATACTAGATACAAATGCCTGTGCTATAATAGACGGACATTATATATTTTACATACCAGATACAAATGCCTGTGCTTTAATAGATGGGCCTTATATATATTACATACCAGATACAAATGCCTGTGCTTTAATAGATGGGCCTTATATATATTACATACCAGATACAAATGCCTGTGCTGTAATAGACGGACCTTATATATATTACATACCAGATACAAATGTCTGTGCTGTAATAGACGGACCTTATATTTATATTACATACCAGATACAAATGCCTGTGCTGTAATAGACGGACATTATATATATTACATACCAGATACAAATGCCTGTGCTGTAATAGACGGACCTTATATATATTACACACCGGATACAAATGCCTGTGCTGTAATAGACGGACCTTATATATATTACATACCAGATACAAATGTCTGTGCTGTAATAGACGGACCTTATATTTATATTACATACCAGATACAAATGTCTGTGCTGTAATAAACGGATCTTATATATATATTACATACCAGATACAAATGCCTGTGCTGTAATAGACGGACCTTATATATATTACATACCAGATACAAATGCCTGTGCTGTAATAGACGGACCTTATATATATATTACATACCAGATACAAATGCCTGTGCTGTAATAGACGGACCTTATATATATTACATACCAGATACAAATGATTGTGCTGTAATAGACGGACCTTATATATATAATACATACCAGATACAAATGCCTGTGCTGTAATAGACGGACCTTATATATATATTACATACCAGATACAAATGCCTGTGCTGTAATAGACGGACCTTATATATATTACATACCAGATACAAATGCCTGTGCTGTAATAGACGGACCTTATATATATTACATACCAGATACAAATGTCTGTGCTGTAATAGACGGACCTTATATATATTACATACCAGATACAAATGCCTGTGCTGTAATAGACGGACCTTATATATATTACATACCAGATACAAATGTCTGTGCTGTAATAGACGGACCTTATATATATTACATACCAGATACAAATGCCTGTGCTGTAACAGACGGACATTATATATTTTACATACCAGATACAAATGCCTGTGCTGTAATAGACGGACCTTATATATATTACATACCAGATACAAATGCCTGTGCTGTAATAGACGGACCTTATATATATATTACATACCAGATACAAATGCATGTGCTGTAATAGACGGACCTTATATATATATTACATACCAGATACAAATGTCTGTGCTGTAATAGACGGACCTTATATATATTACATACCAGATACAAATGTCTGTGCTGTAAGGGACGGACATTATATATTTTACATACCAGATACAAATGTCTGTGCTGTAATAGACGGACCTTATATATATTACATACCAGATACAAATGTCTGTGCTGTAATAGACGGACCTTATATATATTACATACCAGATACAAATGCCTGTGCTGTAATAGACGGACCTTATATATATTACACAGCAGATACAAATGCCTGTGCTATAATATACGGACCTTATATATTTTACATACCAGATACAAATGCCTGTGCTATAATAGACGGACCTTATATATTTTACATACTAGATACAAATGCCTGTGCTATAATAGACGGACATTATATATTTTACATACCAGATACAAATGCCTGTGCTTTAATAGATGGGCCTTATATATATTACATACCAGATACAAATGCCTGTGCTTTAATAGATGGGCCTTATATATATTACATACCAGATACAAATGCCTGTGCTGTAATAGACGGACCTTATATATATTACATACCAGATACAAATGTCTGTGCTGTAATAGACGGACCTTATATTTATATTACATACCAGATACAAATGCCTGTGCTGTAATAGACGGACATTATATATATTACATACCAGATACAAATGCCTGTGCTGTAATAGACGGACCTTATATATATTACACACCGGATACAAATGCCTGTGCTGTAATAGACGGACCTTATATATATTACATACCAGATACAAATGTCTGTGCTGTAATAGACGGACCTTATATTTATATTACATACCAGATACAAATGCCTGTGCTGTAATAGACGGACCTTATATATATTACATACCAGATACAAATGATTGTGCTGTAATAGACGGACCTTATATATATATTACATACCAGATACAAATGCCTGTGCTGTAATAGACGGACCTTATATATATATTACATACCAGATACAAATGCCTGTGCTGTAATAGACGGACCTTATATATATTACATACCAGATACAAATGCCTGTGCTATAATAGACGGACCTTATATATATTACATACCAGATACAAATGCCTGTGCTGTAATAGACGGACCTTATAAATTTTACATACCAGATACAAATGCCTGTGCTATAATAGACGGACATTATATATATTACATACCAGATACAAATGCCTGTGCTGTAATAGACGGACCTTATATATATTACATACCAGATACAAATGCCTGTGCTGTAATAGACGGACCTCATATATTTTACATACCAGATACAAATGCCTGTGCTATAATAGACGGACATTATATATATTACATACCAGATACAAATGCCTGTGCTGTAATAGACGGACCTTATATATTTTACATACCAGATACAAATGCCTGTGCTGTAATAGACGGACCTTATATATATTACATACCAGATACAAATGTCTGTGCTGTAATAGACGGACCTTATATATATTACATACCAGATACAAATGTCTGTGCTGTAATAGACGGACCTTATATATATTACATACAAGATACAAAGGCCTGTGCTGTAAGGGACGGACCTTATATATATTACATACCAGATACAAATGCCTGTGCTGTAATAGACGGACCTTATATATATTACATACCAGATACAAATGTCTGTGCTGTAATAGACGGACCTTATATATATTACATACCAGATACAAATGCCTGTGCTGTAATAGACGGACCTTATATATATTACACAGCAGATACAAATGCCTGTGCTATAATATACGGACCTTATATATTTTACATACCAGATACAAATGCCTGTGCTATAATAGACGGACCTTATATATTTTACATACTAGATACAAATGCCTGTGCTATAATAGACGGACATTATATATTTTACATACCAGATACAAATGCCTGTGCTTTAATAGATGGGCCTTATATATATTACATACCAGATACAAATGCCTGTGCTTTAATAGATGGGCCTTATATATATTACATACCAGATACAAATGCCTGTGCTGTAATAGACGGACCTTATATATATTACATACCAGATACAAATGTCTGTGCTGTAATAGACGGACCTTATATTTATATTACATACCAGATACAAATGCCTGTGCTGTAATAGACGGACATTATATATATTACATACCAGATACAAATGCCTGTGCTGTAATAGACGGACCTTATATATATTACACACCGGATACAAATGCCTGTGCTGTAATAGACGGACCTTATATATATTACATACCAGATACAAATGTCTGTGCTGTAATAGACGGACCTTATATTTATATTACATACCAGATACAAATGTCTGTGCTGTAATAAACGGATCTTATATATATATTACATACCAGATACAAATGCCTGTGCTGTAATAGACGGACCTTATATATATTACATACCAGATACAAATGCCTGTGCTGTAATAGACGGACCTTATATATATATTACATACCAGATACAAATGCCTGTGCTGTAATAGACGGACCTTATATATATTACATACCAGATACAAATGATTGTGCTGTAATAGACGGACCTTATATATATAATACATACCAGATACAAATGCCTGTGCTGTAATAGACGGACCTTATATATATATTACATACCAGATACAAATGCCTGTGCTGTAATAGACGGACCTTATATATATTACATACCAGATACAAATGCCTGTGCTGTAATAGACGGACCTTATATATATTACATACCAGATACAAATGTCTGTGCTGTAATAGACGGACCTTATATATATTACATACCAGATACAAATGCCTGTGCTGTAATAGACGGACCTTATATATATTACATACCAGATACAAATGTCTGTGCTGTAATAGACGGACCTTATATATATTACATACCAGATACAAATGCCTGTGCTGTAACAGACGGACATTATATATTTTACATACCAGATACAAATGCCTGTGCTGTAATAGACGGACCTTATATATATTACATACCAGATACAAATGCCTGTGCTGTAATAGACGGACCTTATATATATATTACATACCAGATACAAATGCCTGTGCTGTAATAGACGGACCTTATATATATATTACATACCAGATACAAATGTCTGTGCTGTAATAGACGGACCTTATATATATTACATACCAGATACAAATGTCTGTGCTGTAAGGGACGGACATTATATATTTTACATACCAGATACAAATGTCTGTGCTGTAATAGACGGACCTTATATATATTACATACCAGATACAAATGTCTGTGCTGTAATAGACGGACCTTATATATATTACATACCAGATACAAATGCCTGTGCTGTAATAGACGGACCTTATATATATTACACAGCAGATACAAATGCCTGTGCTATAATATACGGACCTTATATATTTTACATACCAGATACAAATGCCTGTGCTATAATAGACGGACCTTATATATTTTACATACTAGATACAAATGCCTGTGCTATAATAGACGGACATCATATATTTTACATACCAGATACAAATGCCTGTGCTTTAATAGATGGGCCTTATATATATTACATACCAGATACAAATGCCTGTGCTTTAATAGATGGGCCTTATATATATTACATACCAGATACAAATGCCTGTGCTGTAATAGACGGACCTTATATATATTACATACCAGATACAAATGTCTGTGCTGTAATAGACGGACCTTATATTTATATTACATACCAGATACAAATGCCTGTGCTGTAATAGACGGACCTTATATATATTACATACCAGATACAAATGATTGTGCTGTAATAGACGGACCTTATATATATATTACATACCAGATACAAATGCCTGTGCTGTAATAGACGGACCTTATATATATATTACATACCAGATACAAATGCCTGTGCTGTAATAGACGGACCTTATATATATTACATACCAGATACAAATGCCTGTGCTGTAATAGACGGACCTTATATATATTACATACCAGATACAAATGCCTGTGCTGTAATAGACGGACCTTATATATATATTACATACCAAATACAAATGCCTGTGCTGTAATAGACGGACATTATATATATTACATACCAGATACAAATGCCTTTGCTGTAATAGACGGACCTTATATATATTACATACCAGATACAAATGCCTGTGCTGTAATAGACGGACCTTATATATATTACATACCAGATACAAATGCCTGTGCCGTAGTAGACGGACCTTATATATATTACACACCGGATACAAATGCCTGTGCTGTAATAGACGGACCTTATATATATTACATACCAGATACAAATGATTGTGCTGTAATAGACGGACCTTATATATATTACATACCAGATACAAATGATTGTGCTGTAGTAGTCGGACCTTATATATATTACACACCAGATACAAATGCGTGTGCTGTAATAGACGGACCTTATATATATATTACATACCAGATACGAATGCCTGTGCTGTAATAGACGGATCTTATATATATTACATACCAGATACAAATGCCTGTGCTGTAATAGACGGACCTTATATTTATATTACATACCAGATACAAATGTCTGTGCTGTAATAGACGGCCCTTATATATATTACATACCAGATACAAATGCCTTTGCTGTAATAGACGGACCTTATATATATTACATACCAGATACAAATGTCTGTGCTGTAATAGACGGACCTTATATATATTACATACCAGATACAAATGCCTGTGCCGTAGTAGACGGACCTTATATATATTACACACCGGATACAAATGCCTGTGCTGTAATAGACGGACCTTATATATATTACATACCAGATACAAATGATTGTGCTGTAATAGACGGATCTTATATATATTACATACCAGATACAAATGATTGTGCTGTAGTAGACGGACCTTATATATATTACACACCAGATACAAATGCGTGTGTTGTAATAGACGGACCTTATATATATATTACATACCAGATACGAATGCCTGTGCTGTATTAGACGGATCTTATATATATTACATACCAGATACAAATGCCTGTGCTGTAATAGACGGACCTTATATTTATATTACATACCAGATACAAATGTCTGTGCTGTAATAGACGGCCCTTATATATATTACATACCAGATACAAATGCCTGTGCTGTAATAGACGGACCTTATATATATTACATACCAGATACAAATGCCTGTGCCGTAGTAGACGGACCTTATATATATTACACACCGGATACAAATGCCTGTGCTGTAATAGACGGACCTTAAATTTATTACATACCAGATACAAATGATTGTGCTGTAATAGACGGATCTTATATATATTACATACCAGATACAAATGATTGTGCTGTAGTAGACGGACCTTATATATATTACACACTAGATACAAATGCCTGTGCTGTAATAGACGGATCTTATATATATTACACACCAGATACAAATGCCTGTGCTGTAATAGACGGACCTTATATATATTACATACCAGATACAAATGATTGTGCTGTAATAGACGGATCTTATATATATTACATACCAGATACAAATGATTGTGCTGTAGTAGACGGACCATATATATATTACACACCAGATACAAATGCCTGTGCTGTAATAGACGGATCTTATATATATTACATACCAGATACAAATGCCTGTGCTGTAATAGACGGACCTTATATATATTACATACCAGATACAAATGCCTGTGCTGTAATAGACGGACCTTATATATATTACATACCAGATACAAATGTCTGTGCTGTAATAGACGGACCTTATATATATTACATACCAGATACAAATGCCTGTGCTGTAATAGACGGACCTTATATATATTACATACCAGATACAAATGTCTGTGCTGTAATAGACGGACCTTATATCTATTACATACCAGATACAAATGCCTGTGCTGTAATAGACGGACCTTATATATATATTACATACCAGATACAAATGCCTGTGCTGTAATAGACGGACATTATATATTTTACATACCAGATACAAATGCCTGTGCTGTAATAGACGGACCTTATATATATTACATACCAGATACAAATGCCTGTGCTGTAACAGACGGACATTATATATTTTACATACCAGATACAAATGCCTGTGCTGTAACAGACGGACATTATATATTTTACATACCAGATACAAATGCCTGTGCTGTAATAGACGGACCTTATATATATTACATACCAGATACAAATGCCTGTGCTGTAATAGACGGACCTTATATATATATTACATACCAGATACAAATGCCTGTGCTGTAATAGACGGACCTTATATATATTACATACCAGATACAAATGATTGTGCTGTAATAGACGGACCTTATATATATATTACATACCAGATACAAATGCCTGTGCTGTAATAGACGGACCTTATATATATATTACATACCAGATACAAATGCCTGTGCTGTAATAGACGGACCTTATATATATTACATACCAGATACAAATGCCTGTGCTGTAATAGACGGACCTTATATATATTACATACCAGATACAAATGTCTGTGCTGTAATAGACGGACCTTATATATATTACATACCAGATACAAATGTCTGTGCTGTAATAGACGGACCTTATATATATTACATACCAGATACAAATGTCTGTGCTGTAATAGACGGACCTTATATCTATTACATACCAGATACAAATGATTGTGCTGTAACAGACGGACATTATATATTTTACATACCAGATACAAATGCCTGTGCTGTAACAGACGGACATTATATATTTTACATACCAGATACAAATGCCTGTGCTGTAATAGACGGACATTATATATTTTACATACCAGATACAAATGTCTGTGCTGTAACAGACGGATATTATATATTTTACATACCAGATACAAATGCCTGTTCTGTAATAGACGGACCTTATATATATTACATACCAGATACAAATGCCTGTGCTGTAATAGACGGACCTTATATATTTTACATACCAGATACAAATGCCTGTGCTGTAATAGATGGACCTTATATATATTACATACCAGATACAAATGTCTGTGCTGTAAGGGACGGACATTATATATTTTACATACCAGATACAAATGCCTGTGCTGTAATAGACGGCCCTTATATATATTACATACCAGATACAAATGCCTGTGCTGTAATAGACGGACCTCATATATTTTACATACCAGATACAAATGCCTGTGCTATAATAGACGGACATTATATATATTACATACCAGATACAAATGCCTGTGCTGTAATAGACGGACCTTATATATTTTACATACCAGATACAAATGTCTGTGCTGTAATAGACGGACCTTATATATATTACATACCAGATACAAATGTCTGTGCTGTAATAGACGGACCTTATATATATTACATACCAGATACAAAGGCCTGTGCTGTAATAGACGGACCTTATATATATTACATACCAGATACAAATGATTGTGCTGTAATAGACGGACCTTATATATATATTACATACCAGATACAAATGCCTGTGCTGTAATAGACGGACCTTATATATATATATTACATACCAGATACAAATGCCTGTGCTGTAATAGACGGACCTTATATATATTACATACCAGATACAAATGCCTGTGCTGTAATAGACGGACCTTATATATATTACATACCAGATACAAATGTCTGTGCTGTAATAGACGGACATTATATATATTACATACCAGATACAAATGCCTGTGCTGTAATAGACGGACCTTATATATATTACATACCAGATACAAATGTCTGTGCTGTAATAGACGGACCTTATATATATTACATACCAGATACAAATGCCTGTGCTGTAACAGACGGACATTATATATTTTACATACCAGATACAAATGCCTGTGCTGTAATAGTCGGCCCTTATTTATATTACATACCAGATACAAATGCCTGTGCTGTAATAGACGGCCCTTTCATATATTACATACCAGATACAAATGATTGTGCTGTAATAGACGGACCTTATATATATATTACATACCAGATACAAATGCCTGTGCTGTAATAGACGGACCTTATATATATATTACATACCAGATACAAATGCCTGTGCTGTAATAGACGGACCTTATATATATTACATACCAGATACAAATGCCTGTGCTGTAATAGACGGACCTTATATATATTACATACCAGATACAAATGCCTGTGCTGTAATAGACGATCCTTATATATATTACATACCAGATACAAATGCCTGTGCTGTAATAGACGGCCCTTACATATTTTACATACCAGATACAAATGCCTGTGCTGTAATAGACGGACATTATATATTTTACATACCAGATACAAATGCCTGTGCTATAATAGACGGCCCTTATATATATTACATACCAGATACAAATGCCTGTGCTGTAATAGACGGACCTTATATATATTACATACCAGATACAAATGCCTGTGCTGTAATAGACGGACCTTATATATTTTACATACCAGATACAAATGCCTGTGCTATAATAGACGGACATTATATATATTACATACCAGATACAAATGCCTGTGCTGTAATAGACGGACCTTATATATATTACATACCAGATACAAATGCCTGTGCTGTAATAGACGGACCTTATATATTTTACATACCAGATACAAATGCCTGTGCTATAATAGACGGACATTATATATATTACATACCAGATACAAATGCCTGTGCTGTAATAGACGGACCTTATATATTTTACATACCAGATACAAATGTCTGTGCTGTAAGGGACGGACATTATATATTTTACATACCAGATACAAATGTCTGTGCTGTAAGGGACGGACATTATATATTTTACATACCAGATACAAATGTCTGTGCTGTAATAGACGGACCTTATATTTAAATTACATACCAGATACAAATGTCTGTGCTGTAATAAACGGATCTTATATATATATTACATACCAGATACAAATGCCTGTGCTGTAATAGACGGACCTTATATATATTACATACCAGATACAAATGCCTGTGCTGTAATAGACGGACCTTATATATATTACATACCAGATACAAATGCCTGTGCTGTAATAGACGGACCTTATATATATTACATACCAGATACAAATGATTGTGCTGTAATAGACGGACCTTATATATATATTACATACCAGATACAAATGCCTGTGCTGTAATAGACGGACCTTATATATATTACATACCAGATACAAATGCCTGTGCTGTAATAGACGGACCTTATATATATTACATACCAGATACAAATGATTGTGCTGTAATAGACGGACCTTATATATATATTACATACCAGATACAAATGCCTGTGCTGTAACAGACGGACATTATATATTTTACATACCAGATACAAATGCCTGTGCTGTAATAGACGGCCCTTATTTATATTACATACCAGATACAAATGCCTGTGCTGTAATAGACGGCCCTTTCATATATTACATACCAGATACAAATGATTGTGCTGTAATAGACGGACCTTATATATATATTACATACCAGATACAAATGCCTGTGCTGTAATAGACGGACCTTATATATATATTACATACCAGATACAAATGCCTGTGCTGTAATAGACGATCCTTATATATATTACATACCAGATACAAATGCCTGTGCTGTAATAGACGGACCTTATATATATTACATACCAGATACAAATGCCTGTGCTGTAATAGACGATCCTTATATATATTACATACCAGATACAAATGTCTGTGCTGTAATAGACGGACCTTATATATATTACATACCAGATACAAATGTCTGTGCTGTAATAGACGGACCTTATATATATTACATACCAGATACAAATGTCTGTGCTGTAATAGACGGACCTTATATCTATTACATACCAGATACAAATGATTGTGCTGTAACAGACGGACATTATATATTTTACATACCAGATACAAATGCCTGTGCTGTAACAGACGGACATTATATATTTTACATACCAGATACAAATGCCTGTGCTGTAATAGACGGACATTATATATTTTACATACCAGATACAAATGTCTGTGCTGTAACAGACGGATATTATATATTTTACATACCAGATACAAATGCCTGTTCTGTAATAGACGGACCTTATATATATTACATACCAGATACAAATGCCTGTGCTGTAATAGACGGACCTTATATATTTTACATACCAGATACAAATGCCTGTGCTGTAATAGATGGACCTTATATATATTACATACCAGATACAAATGTCTGTGCTGTAAGGGACGGACATTATATATTTTACATACCAGATACAAATGCCTGTGCTGTAATAGACGGCCCTTATATATATTACATACCAGATACAAATGCCTGTGCTGTAATAGACGGACCTCATATATTTTACATACCAGATACAAATGCCTGTGCTATAATAGACGGACATTATATATATTACATACCAGATACAAATGCCTGTGCTGTAATAGACGGACCTTATATATTTTACATACCAGATACAAATGTCTGTGCTGTAATAGACGGACCTTATATATATTACATACCAGATACAAATGTCTGTGCTGTAATAGACGGACCTTATATATATTACATACCAGATACAAAGGCCTGTGCTGTAATAGACGGACCTTATATATATTACATACCAGATACAAATGATTGTGCTGTAATAGACGGACCTTATATATATATTACATACCAGATACAAATGCCTGTGCTGTAATAGACGGACCTTATATATATATATTACATACCAGATACAAATGCCTGTGCTGTAATAGACGGACCTTATATATATTACATACCAGATACAAATGCCTGTGCTGTAATAGACGGACCTTATATATATTACATACCAGATACAAATGTCTGTGCTGTAATAGACGGACATTATATATATTACATACCAGATACAAATGCCTGTGCTGTAATAGACGGACCTTATATATATTACATACCAGATACAAATGTCTGTGCTGTAATAGACGGACCTTATATATATTACATACCAGATACAAATGCCTGTGCTGTAACAGACGGACATTATATATTTTACATACCAGATACAAATGCCTGTGCTGTAATAGTCGGCCCTTATTTATATTACATACCAGATACAAATGCCTGTGCTGTAATAGACGGCCCTTTCATATATTACATACCAGATACAAATGATTGTGCTGTAATAGACGGACCTTATATATATATTACATACCAGATACAAATGCCTGTGCTGTAATAGACGGACCTTATATATATATTACATACCAGATACAAATGCCTGTGCTGTAATAGACGGACCTTATATATATTACATACCAGATACAAATGCCTGTGCTGTAATAGACGGACCTTATATATATTACATACCAGATACAAATGCCTGTGCTGTAATAGACGATCCTTATATATATTACATACCAGATACAAATGCCTGTGCTGTAATAGACGGCCCTTACATATTTTACATACCAGATACAAATGCCTGTGCTGTAATAGACGGACATTATATATTTTACATACCAGATACAAATGCCTGTGCTGTAATAGACGGCCCTTATATATATTACATACCAGATACAAATGCCTGTGCTGTAATAGACGGACCTTATATATATTACATACCAGATACAAATGCCTGTGCTGTAATAGACGGACCTTATATATATTACATACCAGATACAAATGATTGTGCTGTAACAGACGGACATTATATATTTTACATACCAGATACAAATGCCTGTGCTGTAACAGACGGACATTATATATTTTACATACCAGATACAAATGCCTGTGCTGTAATAGACGGACATTATATATTTTACATACCAGATACAAATGTCTGTGCTGTAACAGACGGATATTATATATTTTACATACCAGATACAAATGCCTGTTCTGTAATAGACGGACCTTATATATATTACATACCAGATACAAATGCCTGTGCTGTAATAGACGGACCTTATATATTTTACATACCAGATACAAATGCCTGTGCTGTAATAGATGGACCTTATATATATTACATACCAGATACAAATGTCTGTGCTGTAAGGGACGGACATTATATATTTTACATACCAGATACAAATGCCTGTGCTGTAATAGACGGCCCTTATATATATTACATACCAGATACAAATGCCTGTGCTGTAATAGACGGACCTCATATATTTTACATACCAGATACAAATGCCTGTGCTATAATAGACGGACATTATATATATTACATACCAGATACAAATGCCTGTGCTGTAATAGACGGACCTTATATATTTTACATACCAGATACAAATGTCTGTGCTGTAATAGACGGACCTTATATATATTACATACCAGATACAAATGTCTGTGCTGTAATAGACGGACCTTATATATATTACATACCAGATACAAAGGCCTGTGCTGTAATAGACGGACCTTATATATATTACATACCAGATACAAATGATTGTGCTGTAATAGACGGACCTTATATATATATTACATACCAGATACAAATGCCTGTGCTGTAATAGACGGACCTTATATATATATATTACATACCAGATACAAATGCCTGTGCTGTAATAGACGGACCTTATATATATTACATACCAGATACAAATGCCTGTGCTGTAATAGACGGACCTTATATATATTACATACCAGATACAAATGTCTGTGCTGTAATAGACGGACATTATATATATTACATACCAGATACAAATGCCTGTGCTGTAATAGACGGACCTTATATATATTACATACCAGATACAAATGTCTGTGCTGTAATAGACGGACCTTATATATATTACATACCAGATACAAATGCCTGTGCTGTAACAGACGGACATTATATATTTTACATACCAGATACAAATGCCTGTGCTGTAATAGTCGGCCCTTATTTATATTACATACCAGATACAAATGCCTGTGCTGTAATAGACGGCCCTTTCATATATTACATACCAGATACAAATGATTGTGCTGTAATAGACGGACCTTATATATATATTACATACCAGATACAAATGCCTGTGCTGTAATAGACGGACCTTATATATATATTACATACCAGATACAAATGCCTGTGCTGTAATAGACGGACCTTATATATATTACATACCAGATACAAATGCCTGTGCTGTAATAGACGGACCTTATATATATTACATACCAGATACAAATGCCTGTGCTGTAATAGACGATCCTTATATATATTACATACCAGATACAAATGCCTGTGCTGTAATAGACGGCCCTTACATATTTTACATACCAGATACAAATGCCTGTGCTGTAATAGACGGACATTATATATTTTACATACCAGATACAAATGCCTGTGCTATAATAGACGGCCCTTATATATATTACATACCAGATACAAATGCCTGTGCTGTAATAGACGGACCTTATATATATTACATACCAGATACAAATGCCTGTGCTGTAATAGACGGACCTTATATATTTTACATACCAGATACAAATGCCTGTGCTATAATAGACGGACATTATATATATTACATACCAGATACAAATGCCTGTGCTGTAATAGACGGACCTTATATATATTACATACCAGATACAAATGCCTGTGCTGTAATAGACGGACCTTATATATTTTACATACCAGATACAAATGCCTGTGCTATAATAGACGGACATTATATATATTACATACCAGATACAAATGCCTGTGCTGTAATAGACGGACCTTATATATTTTACATACCAGATACAAATGTCTGTGCTGTAAGGGACGGACATTATATATTTTACATACCAGATACAAATGTCTGTGCTGTAAGGGACGGACATTATATATTTTACATACCAGATACAAATGTCTGTGCTGTAATAGACGGACCTTATATTTAAATTACATACCAGATACAAATGTCTGTGCTGTAATAAACGGATCTTATATATATATTACATACCAGATACAAATGCCTGTGCTGTAATAGACGGACCTTATATATATTACATACCAGATACAAATGCCTGTGCTGTAATAGACGGACCTTATATATATTACATACCAGATACAAATGCCTGTGCTGTAATAGACGGACCTTATATATATTACATACCAGATACAAATGATTGTGCTGTAATAGACGGACCTTATATATATATTACATACCAGATACAAATGCCTGTGCTGTAATAGACGGACCTTATATATATTACATACCAGATACAAATGCCTGTGCTGTAATAGACGGACCTTATATATATTACATACCAGATACAAATGATTGTGCTGTAATAGACGGACCTTATATATATATTACATACCAGATACAAATGCCTGTGCTGTAACAGACGGACATTATATATTTTACATACCAGATACAAATGCCTGTGCTGTAATAGACGGCCCTTATTTATATTACATACCAGATACAAATGCCTGTGCTGTAATAGACGGCCCTTTCATATATTACATACCAGATACAAATGATTGTGCTGTAATAGACGGACCTTATATATATATTACATACCAGATACAAATGCCTGTGCTGTAATAGACGGACCTTATATATATATTACATACCAGATACAAATGCCTGTGCTGTAATAGACGATCCTTATATATATTACATACCAGATACAAATGCCTGTGCTGTAATAGACGGACCTTATATATATTACATACCAGATACAAATGCCTGTGCTGTAATAGACGATCCTTATATATATTACATACCAGATACAAATGCCTGTGCTGTAATAGACGGCCCTTACATATTTTACATACCAGATACAAATGCCTGTGCTGTAATAGACGGACATTATATATTTTACATACCAGATACAAATGCCTGTGCTATAATAGACGGCCCTTATATATATTACATACCAGATACAAATGCCTGTGCTGTAATAGACGGACCTTATATATATTACATACCAGATACAAATGCCTGTGCTGTAATAGACGGACCTTATATATTTTACATACCAGATACAAATGCCTGTGCTATAATAGACGGACATTATATATATTACATACCAGATACAAATGCCTGTGCTGTAATAGACGGACCTTATATATATTACATACCAGATACAAATGCCTGTGCTGTAATAGACGGACCTTATATATTTTACATACCAGATACAAATGCCTGTGCTATAATAGACGGACATTATATATATTACATACCAGATACAAATGCCTGTGCTGTAAGGGACGGACCTTATATATTTTACATACCAGATACAAATGTCTGTGCTGTAAGGGACGGACATTATATATTTTACATACCAGATACAAATGTCTGTGCTGTAAGGGACGGACATTATATATTTTACATACCAGATACAAATGTCTGTGCTGTAATAGACGGACCTTATATTTAAATTACATACCAGATACAAATGTCTGTGCTGTAATAAACGGATCTTATATATATATTACATACCAGATACAAATGCCTGTGCTGTAATAGACGGACCTTATATATATTACATACCAGATACAAATGCCTGTGCTGTAATAGACGGACCTTATATATATTACATACCAGATACAAATGCCTGTGCTGTAATAGACGGACCTTATATATATTACATACCAGATACAAATGATTGTGCTGTAATAGACGGACCTTATATATATATTACATACCAGATACAAATGCCTGTGCTGTAATAGACGGACCTTATATATATATTACATACCAGATACAAATGCCTGTGCTGTAATAGACGGACCTTATATATATTACATACCAGATACAAATGCCTGTGCTGTAATAGACGGACCTTATATATATTACATACCAGATACAAATGATTGTGCTGTAATAGACGGACCTTATATATATATTACATACCAGATACAAATGCCTGTGCTGTAATAGACGGACCTTATATATATATTACATACCAGATACAAATGCCTGTGCTGTAATAGACGGACATTATATATATTACATACCAGATACAAATGCCTGTGCTGTAATAGACGGACCTTATATATATTACATACCAGATACAAATGTCTGTGCTGTAATAGACGGACCTTATATATATTACATACCAGATACAAATGCCTGTGCTGTAATAGACGGACCTTATATATATTACATACCAGATACAAATGTCTGTGCTGTAATAGACGGACCTTATATATATTACATACCAGATACAAATGCCTGTGCTGTAACAGACGGACATTATATATTTTACATACCAGATACAAATGCCTGTGCTGTAATAGACGGCCCTTATTTATATTACATACCAGATACAAATGCCTGTGCTGTAATAGACGGCCCTTTCATATATTACATACCAGATACAAATGATTGTGCTGTAATAGACGGACCTTATATATATTACATACCAGATACAAATGCCTGTGCTGTAATAGACGGACCTTATATATATATTACATACCAGATACAAATGCCTGTGCTGTAATAGACGGACCTTATATATATATTACATACCAGATACAAATGCCTGTGCTGTAATAGACGGACATTATATATATTACATACCAGATACAAATGCCTGTGCTGTAATAGACGGACCTTATATATATTACATACCAGATACAAATGCCTGTGCTGTAATAGACGGACCTTATATATATTACATACCAGATACAAATGCCTGTGCTGTAATAGACGGACCTTATATATTTTACATACCAGATACAAATGCCTGTGCTATAATAGACGGACATTATATATATTACATACCAGATACAAATGCCTGTGCTGTAATAGACGGACCTTATATATATTACATACCAGATACAAATGCCTGTGCTGTAATAGACGGACCTTATATATTTTACATACCAGATACAAATGCCTGTGCTATAATAGACGGACATTATATATATTACATACCAGATACAAATGCCTGTGCTGTAATAGACGGACCTTATATATTTTACATACCAGATACAAATGTCTGTGCTGTAAGGGACGGACATTATATATTTTACATACCAGATACAAATGTCTGTGCTGTAAGGGACGGACATTATATATTTTACATACCAGATACAAATGTCTGTGCTGTAATAGACGGACCTTATATTTAAATTACATACCAGATACAAATGTCTGTGCTGTAATAAACGGATCTTATATATATATTACATACCAGATACAAATGCCTGTGCTGTAATAGACGGACCTTATATATATTACATACCAGATACAAATGCCTGTGCTGTAATAGACGGACCTTATATATATTACATACCAGATACAAATGCCTGTGCTGTAATAGACGGACCTTATATATATTACATACCAGATACAAATGATTGTGCTGTAATAGACGGACCTTATATATATATTACATACCAGATACAAATGCCTGTGCTGTAATAGACGGACCTTATATATATATTACATACCAGATACAAATGCCTGTGCTGTAATAGACGGACCTTATATATATTACATACCAGATACAAATGCCTGTGCTGTAATAGACGGACCTTATATATATTACATACCAGATACAAATGATTGTGCTGTAATAGACGGACCTTATATATATATTACATACCAGATACAAATGCCTGTGCTGTAATAGACGGACCTTATATATATATTACATACCAGATACAAATGCCTGTGCTGTAATAGACGGACATTATATATATTACATACCAGATACAAATGCCTGTGCTGTAATAGACGGACCTTATATATATTACATACCAGATACAAATGTCTGTGCTGTAATAGACGGACCTTATATATATTACATACCAGATACAAATGCCTGTGCTGTAATAGACGGACCTTATATATATTACATACCAGATACAAATGTCTGTGCTGTAATAGACGGACCTTATATATATTACATACCAGATACAAATGCCTGTGCTGTAACAGACGGACATTATATATTTTACATACCAGATACAAATGCCTGTGCTGTAATAGACGGCCCTTATTTATATTACATACCAGATACAAATGCCTGTGCTGTAATAGACGGCCCTTTCATATATTACATACCAGATACAAATGATTGTGCTGTAATAGACGGACCTTATATATATATTACATACCAGATACAAATGCCTGTGCTGTAATAGACGGACCTTATATATATATTACATACCAGATACAAATGCCTGTGCTGTAATAGACGATCCTTATATATATTACATACCAGATACAAATGCCTGTGCTGTAATAGACGGACCTTATATATATTACATACCAGATACAAATGCCTGTGCTGTAATAGACGATCCTTATATATATTACATACCAGATACAAATGCCTGTGCTGTAATAGACGGCCCTTACATATTTTACATACCAGATACAAATGCCTGTGCTATAATAGACGGCCCTTATATATATTACATACCAGATACAAATGCCTGTGCTGTAATAGACGGACCTTATATATATTACATACCAGATACAAATGCCTGTGCTGTAATAGACGGACCTTATATATTTTACATACCAGATACAAATGCCTGTGCTATAATAGACGGACCTTATATATATTACATACCAGATACAAATGCCTGTGCTGTAATAGACGGACCTTATATATATTACATACCAGATACAAATGCCTGTGCTGTAATAGACGGACCTTATATATTTTACATACCAGATACAAATGCCTGTGCTATAATAGACGGACATTATATATATTACATACCAGATACAAATGCCTGTGCTGTAATAGACGGACCTAATATATTTTACATACCAGATACAAATGTCTGTGCTGTAATAGATGGACCTTATATATATTACATACCAGATACAAATGTCTGTGCTGTAAGGGACGGACATTATATATTTTACATACCAGATACAAATGTCTGTGCTGTAATAGACGGACCTTATATATATTACATACCAGATACAAATGCCTGTGCTGTAAGGGACGGACATTATATATTTTACATACCAGATACAAATGCCTGTGCTGTAATAGACGGACCTTATATATATTACATACCAGATACAAATGCCTGTGCTGTAAGGGACGGACATTATATATTTTACACACCAGATACAAATGTCTGTGCTGTAATAGACGGACCTTATATATATTACATACCAGATACAAATGTCTGTGCTGTAAGGGACGGACATTATATATTTTACATACCAGATACAAATGTCTGTGCTGTAATAGACGGACCTTATATATATTACATACCAGATACAAATGCCTGTGCTGTAATAGACGGACCTTATATATATTACATACCAGATACAAATGCCTGTGCTGTAATAGACGGACCTTATATATATTACACAGCAGATACAAATGCCTGTGCTATAATATACGGACCTTATATATTTTACATACCAGATACAAATGCCTGTGCTATAATAGACGGACCTTATATATTTTACATACTAGATACAAATGCCTGTGCTATAATAGACGGACATTATATATTTTACATACCAGATACAAATGCCTGTGCTTTAATAGATGGGCCTTATATATATTACATACCAGATACAAATGCCTGTGCTTTAATAGATGGGCCTTATATATATTACATACCAGATACAAATGCCTGTGCTGTAATAGACGGACCTTATATATATTACATACCAGATACAAATGTCTGTGCTGTAATAGACGGACCTTATATTTATATTACATACCAGATACAAATGCCTGTGCTGTAATAGACGGACCTTATATATATTACATACCAGATACAAATGTCTGTGCTGTAATAGACGGACCTTATATTTATATTACATACCAGATACAAATGTCTGTGCTGTAATAAACGGATCTTATATATATATTACATACCAGATACAAATGCCTGTGCTGTAATAGACGGACCTTATATATATTACATACCAGATACAAATGCCTGTGCTGTAATAGACGGACCTTATATATATTACATACCAGATACAAATGCCTGTGCTGTAATAGACGGACCTTATATATATTACATACCAGATACAAATGATTGTGCTGTAATAGACGGACCTTATATATATATTACATACCAGATACAAATGCCTGTGCTGTTATAGACGGACCTTATATATATATTACATACCAGATACAAATGCCTGTGCTGTAATAGACGGACCTTATATATATTACATACCAGATACAAATGCCTGTGCTGTAATAGACGGCCCTTAACTATTTTACATACCAGATACAAATGCCTGTGCTATAATAGACGGACCTTATATATATTACATACCAGATACAAATGCCTGTGCTGTAATAGACGGACCTTATAAATTTTACATACCAGATACAAATGCCTGTGCTATAATAGACGGACATTATATATATTACATACCAGATACAAATGCCTGTGCTGTAATAGACGGACCTTATATATATTACATACCAGATACAAATGCCTGTGCTGTAATAGACGGACCTCATATATTTTACATACCAGATACAAATGCCTGTGCTATAATAGACGGACATTATATATATTACATACCAGATACAAATGCCTGTGCTGTAATAGACGGACCTTATATATTTTACATACCAGATACAAATGCCTGTGCTATAATAGACGGACATTATATATATTACATACCAGATACAAATGCCTGTGCTGTAATAGACGGACCTTATATATTTTACATAACAGATACAAATGTCTGTGCTGTAATAGACGGACCTTATATATATTACATACCAGATACAAATGTCTGTGCTGTAAGGGACGGACATTATATATTTTACATACCAGATACAAATGTCTGTGCTGTAATAGACGGACCTTATATATATTACATACCAGATACAAATGCCTGTGCTGTAAGGGACGGACATTATATATTTTACATACCAGATACAAATGCCTGTGCTGTAATAGACGGACCTTATATATATTGCATACCAGATACAAATGCCTGTGCTGTAAGGGACGGACATTATATATTTTACATACCAGATACAAATGTCTGTGCTGTAATAGACGGACCTTATATATTTTACATACCAGATACAAATGTCTGTGCTGTAAGGGACGGACATTATATATTTTACATACCAGATACAAATGTCTGTGCTGTAATAGACGGACCTTATATATATTACATACCAGATACAAATGCCTGTGCTTTAATAGATGGGCCTTATATATATTACATACCAGATACAAATGCCTGTGCTTTAATAGATGGGCCTTATATATATTACATACCAGATACAAATGCCTGTGCTGTAATAGACGGCCCTTTCATATTTTACATACCAGATACAAATGCCTGTGCTTTAATAGATGGGCCTTATATATATTACATACCAGATAAAAATGCCTGTGCTGTAATAGACGGATCTTATATATATTACACATCAGATAAAAATGCCTGTGCTGTAATAGACGGACCTTATATATATTACATACCAGATACAAATGCCTGTGCTGTAATAGACGGACCTTATATATACTACATACCAGATACAAATGCCTGTGCTGTAATAGATGGGCCTTATATATATTACATACCAGATACAAATGCCTGTGCTGTAATAGATGGGCCTTATATATATCCTGCTTCATATCAGAATGTTTACACTGTTTTCCTTTTGTGTATGACCAGGGTAGTCATAATTTATTGACAACATCCAATTTTTGTAGGTAATACAGTACAAGTGTCTTCAGTAATACCGAATATGTTTACATTGTAGGTAATACAGTACTAGTGTCTTCAGTAATACCAAATATGTTTACGTTGTAGGTAATACAGTACAAGTGTCTTCAGTAATACCAAATATGTTTACATTGTAGGTAATACAGTACAAGTGTCTTCAGTAATACCAAATATGTTTACATTGTAGGTAATACAGTACAAGTGTCTTCAGTAATACCAAATATGTTTACGTTGTAGGTAATACAGTACAAGTGTCTTCAGTAATACCAAATATGTTTACATTGTAGGTAATACAGTACAAGTGTCTTCAGTAATACCAAATATGTTTACGTTGTAGGTAATACAGTACAAGTGTCTTCAGTAATACCGAATATGTTTACGTTGTAGGTAATACAGTACAAGTGTCTTCAGTAATACCGAATATGTTTACGTTGTAGGTAATACAGTACAAGTGTCTTCAGTAATACCAAATATGTTTACGTTGTAGGTAATACAGTACAAGTGTTTTCAGTAATACCAAATATGTTTACGTTGTAGGTAATACAGTACAAGTGTCTTCAGTAATACCGAATATGTTTACGTTGTAGGTAATACAGTACAAGTGTCTTCAGTAATACCGAATATGTTTACATTGTAGGTAATACAGTACAAGTGTCTTCAGTAATACCAAATATGTTTACATTGTAGGTAATACAGTACTAGTGTCTTCAGTAATACCAAATATGTTTACATTTTAGGTAATACAGTACAAGTGTCTTCAGTAATACCAAATATGTTTACATTGTAGGTAATACAGTACAAGTGTCTTCAGTAATACCAAATATGTTTACGTTGTAGGTAATACAGTACTAGTGTCTTCAGTAATACCAAATATGTTTACGTTGTAGGTAATACAGTACAAGTGTCTTCAGTAATACCAAATATGTTTACATTGTAGGTAATACAGTACAAGTGTCTTCAGTAATACCAAATATGTTTACGTTGTAGGTAATACTGTACTAGTGTCTTCAGTAATACCAAATATGTTTACGTTGTAGGTAATACAGTACTAGTGTCTTCAGTAATACCAAATATGTTTACGTTGTAGGTAATACAGAACTAGCGTCTTCAGTAATACCAAATATGTTTACATTGTAGGTAATACAGTACAAGTGTCTTCAGTAATACCAAATATGTTTACGTTGTAGGTAATACAGAACTAGCGTCTTCAGTAATACCAAATATGTTTACATTGTAGGTAATACAGTACAAGTGTCTTCAGTAATACCAAATATGTTTACGTTGTAGGTAATACAGTACAAGTGTCTTCAGTAATACCGAATATGTTTACATTGTAGGTAATACAGTACTAGTGTCTTCAGTAATACCGAATATGTTTACGTTGTAGGTAATACAGTACAAGTGTCTTCATTAATACCAAATATGTTTACGTTGTAGGTAATACAGTACTAGTGTCTTCAGTAATACCGAATATGTTTACGTTGTAGGTAATACAGTACTAGTGTCTTCAGTAATACCAAATATGTTTACGTTGTAGGTAATACAGTACTAGTGTCTTCAGTAATACCAAATATGTTTACGTTGTAGGTAATACAGAACTAGCGTCTTCAGTAATACCAAATATGTTTACATTGTAGGTAATACAGTACTAGTGTCTTCAGTAATACCAAATATGTTTACGTTGTAGGTAATACAGAACTAGCGTCTTCAGTAATACCAAATATGTTTACATTGTAGGTAATACAGTACAAGTGTCTTCAGTAATACCAAATATGTTTACGTTGTAGGTAATACAGTACAAGTGTCTTCAGTAATACCGAATATGTTTACATTGTAGGTAATACAGTACTAGTGTCTTCAGTAATACCGAATATGTTTACGTTGTAGGTAATACAGTACAAGTGTCTTCATTAATACCAAATATGTTTACGTTGTAGGTAATACAGTACTAGTGTCTTCAGTAATACCGAATATGTTTACGTTGTAGGTAATACAGTACAAGTGTCTTCAGTAATACCGAATATGTTTACGTTGTAGGTAATACAGTACTAGTGTCTTCAGTAATACCAAATATGTTTACGTTGTAGGTAATACAGTACAAGTGTCTTCAGTAATACCAAATATGTTTACGTTGTAGGTAATACAGTACAAGTGTCTTCAGTAATACCAAATATGTTTACATTGTAGGTAATACAGTACAAGTGTCTTCAGTAATACCAAATATGTTTACGTTGTAGGTAATACAGTACAAGTGTCTTCAGTAATACCGAATATGTTTACGTTGTAGGTAATACAGTACAAGTGTCTTCATTAATACCAAATATGTTTACGTTGTAGGTAATACAGTACTAGTGTCTTCAGTAATACCGAATATGTTTACGTTGTAGGTAATACAGTACAAGTGTCTTCAGTAATACCAAATATGTTTACGTTGTAGGTAATACAGTACTAGTGTCTTCAGTAATACCAAATATGTTTACGTTGTAGGTAATACAGTACTAGTGTCTTCAGTAATACCAAATATGTTTACGTTGTAGGTAATACAGAACTAGCGTCTTCAGTAATACCAAATATGTTTACATTGTAGGTAATACAGTACAAGTGTCTTCAGTAATACCAAATATGTTTACGTTGTAGGTAATACAGAACTAGCGTCTTCAGTAATACCAAATATGTTTACATTGTAGGTAATACAGTACAAGTGTCTTCAGTAATACCAAATATGTTTACGTTGTAGGTAATACAGTACAAGTGTCTTCAGTAATACCGAATATGTTTACATTGTAGGTAATACAGTACTAGTGTCTTCAGTAATACCGAATATGTTTACGTTGTAGGTAATACAGTACAAGTGTCTTCATTAATACCAAATATGTTTACGTTGTAGGTAATACAGTACTAGTGTCTTCAGTAATACCGAATATGTTTACGTTGTAGGTAATACAGTACAAGTGTCTTCAGTAATACCGAATATGTTTACGTTGTAGGTAATACAGTACTAGTGTCTTCAGTAATACCAAATATGTTTACGTTGTAGGTAATACAGTACAAGTGTCTTCAGTAATACCAAATATGTTTACGTTGTAGGTAATACAGTACAAGTGTCTTCAGTAATACCAAATATGTTTACATTGTAGGTAATACAGTACAAGTGTCTTCAGTAATACCAAATATGTTTACGTTGTAGGTAATACAGTACAAGTGTCTTCAGTAATACCGAATATGTTTACGTTGTAGGTAATACAGTACAAGTGTCTTAAGTAATACCAAATATGTTTACGTTGTAGGTAATACAGTACAAGTGTCTTCAGCAATACCAAATATGTTTACGTTGTAGGTAATACGGTACTAGTGTCTTCAGTAATACCAAATATGTTTACGTTGTAGGTAATACAGTACAAGTGTCTTCAGTAATACCAAATATGTTTACATTGTAGGTAATACAGTACTAGTGTCTTCAGTAATACCAAATATGTTTACGTTGTAGGTAATACAGTACTAGTGTCTTCAGTAATACCAAATATGTTTATATTTTAGGTAATACAGTACAAGTGTCTTCAGTAATACCAAATATGTTTACGTTGTAGGTAATACAGTACTAGTGTCTTCAGTAATACCAAATATGTTTACGTTGTAGGTAATACAGTACTAGTGTCTTCAGTAATACCAAATATGTTTACGTTGTAGGTAATACAGTACTAGTGTCTTCAGTAATACCAAATATGTTTACATTGTAGGTAATACAGTACAAGTGTCTTCAGTAATACCAAATATGTTTACGTTGTAGGTAATACAGTACTAGTGTCTTCAGTAATACCAAATATGTTTACATTGTAGGTAATACAGTACTAGTGTCTTCAGTAATACCAAATATGTTTCGTGAGTGGGGCTAATGTTTCGGTATTTCTCACGAGCGCGTATCTGTTAGATATTCTGTCATAAGATGTTGTTACCACTGCCGTCACCAAAGTATCACTTTATTGACTGACCCCACATGTGTACTACAGAACTTTCAAATACTTCTATCCATCCATTACACGTATAAAACATGGTAGAGAAAAAGTATATGTACGAATGAGAATTGCCGGAGAAACAAAATCAAGTTGTGTGCGATCTGATTAAAACCATATCTGAATTCCACTGCGTAAGAGTACAGGTACACTCCGATCTGACATAACCCAATAGGAGGTCATTTTCATGTTGAGTTGTGTGTTACATTTATTGATAAAGATAAATAAGATAAGTTAAACATTCTGCTGGGTGTCTATGAAAGGACGGATCCTTAAATTCGTCTGTATACGATAACCGTTTTAGACAAGTACACGGGACTCCGCCTGTAGAAATAAGCGAGGACGCGTCATCACTGGTCATAACAATGCATGTTTGCACGCACACAGTTTTGGAGATATATCATAGCAACCCGCCAAACGTCTGTGAAACTAGGTTACTGTAAATGTTACTATAAATAGAAATATACAAATAGACAGAAATTTGGGTGTCATCGCCCTACAGGCTGCATTTCTCCACCGATTGGCACGGAACTTAACCCAAGTGTTCACAAACATCATCTCTTGTACGAGTTCACATTTCAACATGTTGTGGTCAAAAACTAGGTCATTGTTACTATAAATACCTATTGACAGAAAGTTGGGTGTCATCGCTCTATAGGCTGTATTTCTCCACCGATTGGCATGGGACTTAACACAAGTGCTCACAAACAACATATTTTGTACAAGTTCACATTTCAAAATTTCCATGCTAAAAGGATAGGTCGCTCTTACTATAAATAGAATTTCGGCGTCATCATTAAAGCAATATTTATCCTGGACGCATACCGGCTCGTGAAAACATGTCTTATCAAATTACTCAACATTTCCCTTTTCACTTTGTATTTCTAATGTTGAAGCGTGTGGGTATTCGTATCGTCAGTGATGCCTTGTTGTAGGCGATGAGGAAGGCTACAATGCAAACGGAATCCAACGAGGAGCTGGGGGAGGAGGCGGCCCAGGTCCTGGAGCTGTCCAAGCTACAGAGACAGCTCCGGGTGATGGAGGGGGACCGCCGGGCCTACGCCGAGGAGTCCAACAATATACTACGTAAGAAAATGTGAGTATTCCCCCCACTCTTCACGACCGATTCCTCTCGGGGAAAGTCTGTTTATTACGGTGACTGATTCGTGCCATTTCGCTGTTTCGTCCTTTCGAAAGAAGTACAAATGGTGTAAATGCCGTTCTTTCGGGACGAAAGAGCGACATTTAAGAAGTACTAAATATCGTTCTTTCAGGGCGAAAGGACGAAACAACGAAATGGCACGAATCGGCCACCGTAGTTTGTTCTATGATTGTAAATATTGGTAGTGACCTATCACTACCATATTTGGTAAGGTACCTAAATTGGTACCATGTAAGTGGTACCTAAATGATAAATACTAACTGAAAACTGTGCATCACTAAAATAATTTTTTCTCCGAAACTGTCGAACCATTTCAATAAAATTAAATGGACACAATTATTCATCGTGTCATACCACATGCTATCACGTGGTAAGGTCACCTGCCGCACGTGCATTTCGAGACATACTTGGGCAATATGATTTAGACGTTATTGGAAGGCAGAACACGTGTAAGTGAATACATATATCGTTATTTTTGTGCCAGTATGTTTCTATGGGTACCATATGAACAGAAAAAAACCCCACCCTTGTTTGAAGAAATCGGAATTTCTGGCAATGTCACGTTTGACGGAAAATGAGCGTAAGCTGATAACCGGCATGCTTGAGGCAGGAATGACCCAACATGACGCCGCACAGCTTCCATGTACAAAGGAATACCATACAGTGTTTCGTAAGGTGTTATCGGCAATAAGGCAAAACTCGTGACAGACGTCACGTCAACAGGATAATCACATACGATTAACTCATCTTAGAAATCGTTTCCAAACGGCCAGTTTAACGTCTAGAAACATTCCTGGACTCAGAAATATCCACCCAAGAACCGTCAGCAACCGCCTGAGAGAACACGGAATCAGACGCCCGCCAAACGTCTTGTATTGCTTCAACGTCATCACCAAGCACCACTAGCGTGGTGTCGTAGGCACATCCGATACACCCAACGTCAATAGACGGATATTTCAATCGCGAATGAGTCAAGGTTTCTCTTAGATAGCAGTGACGGCTGTAGCAGAGTGTATCGTCGTATGGGGGGGAAAGGTTCCGAGATACCTGCGTCGTAGAACGACGTTCTTTTGTAGGTGGCAGTGTCATGTTCTGGGGAGGGATCACTGTCCATGGTAGAACCCCTTGTGTTAGTCCAGGGTCGTTTGCCTGGAATTCTATACAGAGATGTAATCATTGCACAACGCCCATCCGCATGTTGTTATCGACTACGTTACTTCGCTCCTCGAGACGTGGTTGCCAAGCTTGCTTTGACACAAATGGTGGACACACTCGATATTGACATTGTTAACTAAGTTTTTACTCCGTATGGATTTGAACTCCTGTGAAATAAATTGTTATTCAAATCAATTTCAAATTCCAAAGTGTTTTTATTGAAATGGAATGAATAAAGCAACATGCAACATTCCAACATAATATTTTTAAGATTTGTTGATTTTATAAATGTTTCCCCGATGCACAGGAACAGAAGATTCGGAGGATTTGAAGGGATGGTTAGAATCGGGTATAAATGTTGATGTTTCATCATTATGCTTAGTAATATAAAAGTGCATTCATGAAGTTCAGTATGATATTCATGAAAGCCATATAATATATTGCAATTTGCTAATCAACTATCAGAAATGTGGCTAATCTACTATCAGAAATATGTCTGTGTGTGTTATCTCTCTGTAGATAATGAGATTATCGTCTGATAGATGAGATTATCGTGTGATAGATTAGACTATCGTGTGATAGATTAGATTATCGTGTGATAGATGAGATTATCGTCTGATATATTAGATTATCGTCTGATAGATGGTATTATCGTCTGATAGATTAAACTATCGTCTGATAGATGAGATTATCGTCTGATAGATTAGATTATCGTCTGATAGATGAAATTATCGTGTGATAGATTAGATTATCGTGTGATAGATTAGATTATCGTCTGATAGATGAAATTATCGTGTGATAGATTAGATTATCGTGTGATAGATTAGACTATCGTGTGATAGATTAGACTATCGTGTGATAGATTAGACTATCGTGTGATATATTAGATTATCGTCTGACAGATGAGATTATCGTCAGATAGATGAAATTATCGTCTGATAGATGAGATTATCGTCTGATATATAAGATTATCGTGTGATAGATTAGACTATCGTGTGATATATGAGATTATCGTCTGACAGATTAGATTATCGTCTGATAGATGAGATTATCGTCTGATAGATGAGATTATCGTCTGATATATGAGATTATCGTCTGATAGATGAGATTATCGTCTGATAGATGAGATTATCGTCTGATAGATGAAATTATCGTCTGATAGATGAGATTATCGTCTGATAGATGAGATTATCGTCTGACAGATTAGATTATCGTGTGATATATGAGATTATCGTCTGACAGATTAGATTATCGTCTGATAGATGAGATTATCGTCTGATAGATGAGATTATCGTCTGACAGATTAGATTATCGTCTGATATATGAGATTATCGTCTGATAGATGAGATTATCGTCTGATAGATGATATTATCGTCTGATAGATGAGATTATCGTCTGATAGATGAGATTATCGTCTGATAGATGATATTATCGTCTGACAGATTAGATTATCGTCTGATAGATTAGACTATCGTGTGATATATGAGATTATCGTGTGATAGATGAGATTATCGTGTGATATATGAGATTATCGTGTGATAGATGAGATTATCGTCTGACAGATTAGATTATCGTGTGATAGATGAGATTATCGTCTGACAGATTAGATTATCGTCTGACAGATTAGATTATCGTGTGATAGATCAGATTATCTTTCTATAGATGTTATGAATGCTTTGCTCTGTAGATATGTAGCTAAATATTCTGACTGATTCGCCTTATGGATCACTGGAACGACTAAAACGCTTTCCTATTATTATACCCTCGCGACGGGTCGTCAAGTGTATATAGGGATACCCTACGTACGTACGTATGTCAAACGTGTTCACAAACATTCCGTGTACGAGTTTGCGTTTCAACCTGCAGCGGACAAAACCTAGGTCACTGTACTATAAATAGAATTTGACAGATCCCAAATGACGTCATCACTTTATCGGCTGCATTTTCCACCGATTAGCGTTAAACTTCACACAAGTGTTCACAAAAACCGTCCATTGTAGGAGTTCGTGTTTCAACCGCCGTGATAAAAAAACTAGGTCACTGTTACTCTAAATAGAAATTGACGGAAATTCGAAAGTATGGCACTGTTACTAAAATGAAAATAGAAATTGACAGAAATGTGGATGTCCCTGCACTTCAGGCTGAATTTCTCGATTGATTGTAACTTTACACAAGTGTTCGCAGCGTCATCCCTTGTGCGAGTTCAAGTTTCCATCTGCAGTGGTAAAAAAACTAGGTCACTGTTACTATCAATAGAAATTGACGGAAATTTGAATCTAGGTTACCATTACTAAAAATAAAAATTGACAGAAATTTGGATGTCATCGCTTTTCAGACTGCATTTCTCAACTGATTGGCATGAAACTTTCACAAGTGTTCATAAACATCATCTCTTGTACGAGTTAGCGTTTAAACATGTTGCGGTCAAAACCTAGGTCACCGATAACATTTATAGAAATTGACGGAAATTTTAAATGTTGAAGCGCGAGGGTATTAGCCTCGTTTGGGATGCTTTATCTTCACTTACTTCGTGGTGCGGGGTCCGTCAGTCCGGCGTAAAGGTTTTAATTCAGACGACTTACTCTATAAAATCCCAAAGGGAACAGGGTACTGACATTAGACCAGTAACGTGTTAGGACCAAGGGTTGCCAATTTTGTCGAAATAAATGACATTGGCCCACTTCAAGGTCATGGGGGTCAAATATGTTTGAAATTTTCAAACGACTTCCTCTCCATAACCAACAGGTTCGGGACACTAATATTGGGCCAACAATATCTTTATATTTGGCTGTTTATCTGTTGGGTTGATTGACTTTGATCCATTTGGAAGGTCAGGCATGTCAAGAGGACAAACTTGTTAAGATTTGTTAGCTTCTTTCCATTTACTAATAGATCCTGGGTTGTTGAATTGACTTTCAAGCTTACAAAAGTTAGTTAATTAAAGTGAGATACTTTTAAGCTGCAGAGCATTTCAGGCCCATTTGGCGTCTTGTTTTGTTCAGAGTTAAAGATTAGATAACACATGCGTTATGTTAACCCCATCGGAAAAGATTAACCAATAGTTCTAGTTGTTAGGACTGGTTGTTAGGACTGGTTGTCATATCATTGACTTCTATTGATGTGTAAGTCCAGCATACATTGACTTTATACCTACACACCGAATGGTGCGCGCTAGTGCATCGTAGTAAATATGTTGGTAAACCAATGTATGTTACACACCAATCAATATATGAAATATGACAACCAATACTTATTTCTACATGTATTGTTAATCAACATACATATATTTACACCTCTCCCTTTCTTGAGCTTAGTTAACCCTGACTGCGAATAAATTAGCGTATACGCAATGAAAAAAGGATCGACGAAAAGACGTCATTTGTTTATGACGTCACAATAGTGTTATTACACGTGTGTAATATGCGTCATGATCAATTGTAATCCATGGAACAATATTAAAAAAAAAGCACGTGTAATTGCAGGGCGGAAAAGGAAGCACTCGTAGCTGAGAACGAGGAGATCAATACGGTCCTACGTCTCGCTCAGAGTGAGAAAAACGAAAACATGGATACTGAGGACACGAACCGATTACTGGAGCTCATCGATAACCTCGATTCATTTAACGCTCAGGCGGAACAGGAAATCAAGCGTATGGCTGAACTCGATACGGAAGTTGCGCATGTGGAGCAGGAAATCAACAAACATCGTCGCACGCAGGGGGGCAACACAGAGCAATTGGTAGAGACTACCATACAGAAGAAAGTACGGGTCAAGGAAAACCGACTTGACAAGGTAGGTACCATTTAACATCAGCCCCACGTAACAGACTGGATAAGGTAGGTACCATTTAACACCAGCCTCACGTAACAGACTGGATAAGGTAGGTACCATTTAACATCAGCCTCACGTAACAGACTGGATAAGGTAGGTACCATTTAACATCAGCCTCACGTAACAGACTGGATAAGGTAGGTACCATTTAACATCAGCTTCACGTAACAGACTGGATAAGGTAGGTACCATTTAACATCAGCCTCACGTAACAGACTGGATAAGGTAGGTACCATTTAACATCAGCCTCACGTAACAGACTGGATAAGGTAGGTACCATTTAACATCAGCCTCACGTAACAGACTGGATAAGGTAGGTACCATTTAACATCAGCCTCACGTAACAGACTGGATAAGGTAGGTGTCATTTAACACCAGCCTCACGTAACAGACTGGATAAGGTAGGTGTCATTTAACATCAGCCTCACGTAACAGACTGGATAAGGTAGGTACCATTTAACATCAGCCTCACGTAACAGACTTGATAAGGTAGGTACCATTTAACATCAGCCTCACGTAACAGACTGGATAAGGTAGGTGTCATTTAACACCAGCCTCACGTAACAGACTGGATAAGGTAGGTGTCATTTAACATCAGCCTCACGTAACAGACTGGATAAGGTAGGTACCATTTAACATCAGCCTCACGTAACAGACTGGGTAAGGTAGGTGTCATATAACATCAGCCTCACGTAACAGACTGGATAAGGTAGGTGGCATTTAACACCAGCCTCACGTAACAGACTGGATAAGGTAGGTACCATTTAACATCAGCCTCACGTAACAGACTGGATAAGGTAGGTACCATTTAACATCAGCCTCACGTAACAGACTGGATAAGGTAGGTACCATTTAACATCAGCCTCACGTAACAGACTGGGTAAGGTAGGTTTCATTTAACATCAGCCTCACGTAACAGACTGGATAAGGTAGGTGTCATTTAACATCAGCCTCACGTAACAGACTGGATAAGGTAGGTGTCATTTAACACCAGCCTCACGTAACAGACTGGATAAGGTAGGTGTCATTTAACACCAGCCTCACGTAACAGACTGGATAAGGTAGATGTCATTTAACATCAGCCTCACGTTACAGACTGGATAAGGTAGGTACCATTTAACATCAGCCTCACGTAACAGACTGGATAAGGTAGGTACCATTTAACATCAGCCTCACGTAACAGACTGGATAAGGTAGGTACCATTTAACATCAGCCTCACGTAACAGACTGGATAAGGTAGGTGTCATTTAACATCAGCCTCACGTAACAGACTGGATAAGGTAGGTACCATATAACATCAGCCTCACGTAACAGACTGGATAAGGTAGGTACCATTTAACACCAGCCGCACGTAACAGACTGGATAAGGTAGGTGTCATTTAACATCAGCCTCACGTAACAGACTGGATAAGGTAGGTACCATTTAACACCAGCCGCACGTAACAGACTGGATAAGGTAGGTGTCATTTAACATCAGCCTCACGTAACAGACTGGATAAGGTAGGTACCATTTAACACCAGCCTCACGTAACAGACTGGATAAGGTAGGTACCATTTAACATCAGCCTCACGTAACAGACTGGATAAGGTAGGAGTCATTTAACACCAGCCTCACGTAACAGACTGGATAAGGTAGGTACCATTTAACATCAGCCTCACGTAACAGACTGGATAAGGTAGATGTCATTTAACATCAGCCTCACGTAACAGACTGGATAAGGTAGGTGTCATTTAACACCAGCCTCACGTAACAGACTGGATAAGGTAGGTGTCATTTAACACCAGCCTCACGTAACAGACTGGATAAGGTAGGTACCATTTAACATCAGCCTCACGTAACAGACTAGATAAGGTAGGTACCATTTAACACCAGCCTCACGTAACAGACTGGATAAGGTAGGAGTCATTTAACACCAGCCTCACGTAACAGACTGGATAAGGTAGGTGTCATTTAACATCAGCCTCACGTAACAGACTGGATAAGGTAGGTACCATTTAACACCAGCCTCACGTAACAGACTGGATAAGGTAGGTACCATTTAACACCAGCCTCACGTAACAGACTGGATAAGGTAGGTGTCATTTAACACCAGCCTCACGTAACAGACTAGATAAGGTAGGTACCATTTAACACCAGCCTCACGTAACAGACTGGATAAGGTAGGTACCATTTAACACCAGCCTCACGTAACAGACTAGATAAGGTAGGAGTCATTTAACACCAGCCTCACGTAACAGACTGGATAAGGTAGGTACCATTTAACACCAGCCTCACGTAACAGACTAGATAAGGTAGGAGTCATTTAACACCAGCCTCACGTAACAGACTGGATAAGGTAGGTACCATTTAACACCAGCCTCACGTAACAGACTGGATAAGGTAGGTACCATTTAACACCAGCCTCACGTAACAGACTAGATAAGGTAGGTTCCATTTAACACCAGCCTCACGTAACAGACTGGATAAGGTAGGTACCATTTAACACCAGTCTCACGGAACAGACTGCATAAGGCGGGAGTCATTTAACACCAGCCTCACGTAACAGACTGGATAAGGTAGGTACCATTTAACACCAGCCTCACGTAACAGACTGGATAAGGTAGGTGTCATTTAACACCAGCCTCACGTAACAGACTGGATAAGGTAGGTATCATTTAACACCAGCCGCACGTAACAGACTGGATAAGGTAGGTGTCATTTAACATCAGCCTCACGTAACAGACTGGATACGGTAGGTACCATTTAACACCAGCCTCACGTAACAGACTGGATAAGGTAGGTACCATTTAACATCAGCCTCACGTAACAGACTGGATAAGGTAGGAGTCATTTAACACCAGCCTCACGTAACAGACTGGATAAGGTAGATGTCATTTAACATCAGCCTCACGTAACAGACTGGATAAGGTAGGTACCATTTAACACCAGCCTCACGTAACAGACTGGATAAGGTAGGTACCATTTAACATCAGCCTCACGTAACAGACTGGATAAGGTAGGAGTCATTTAACACCAGCCTCACGTAACAGACTGGATAAGGTAGATGTCATTTAACATCAGCCTCACGTAACAGACTGGATAAGGTAGGTGTCATTTAACACCAGCCTCACGTAACAGACTGGATAAGGTAGATGTCATTTAACATCAGCCTCACGTTACAGACTGGATAAGGTAGGTACCATTTAACATCAGCCTCACGTAACAGACTGGATAAGGTAGGTACCATTTAACATCAGCCTCACGTAACAGACTGGATAAGGTAGGTACCATTTAACATCAGCCTCACGTAACAGACTGGATAAGGTAGGTGTCATTTAACATCAGCCTCACGTAACAGACTGGATAAGGTAGGTACCATTTAACACCAGCCTCACGTAACAGACTGGATAAGGTAGGTACCATTTAACATCAGCCTCACGTAACAGACTGGATAAGGTAGGAGTCATTTAACACCAGCCTCACGTAACAGACTGGATAAGGTAGGTGTCATTTAACACCAGCCTCACGTAACAGACTGGATAAGGTAGGTACCATTTAACACCAGCCTCACGTAACAGACTGGATAAGGTAGGTGTCATTTAACATCAGCCTCACGTAACAGACTGGATAAGGTAGGTACCATTTAACATCAGCCTCACGTAACAGACTGGATAAGGTAGGTATTATTTAACACCAGCCTCACGTAACAGACTGGATAAGGTAGGTGTCATTTAACATCAGCCTCACGTAACAGACTGGATAAGGTAGGTACCATTTAACATCAGCCTCACGTAACAGACTGGATAAGGTAGGTACCATTTAACATCAGCCTCACGTAACAGACTGGATAAGGTAGGTGTCATTTAACATCAGCCTCACGTAACAGACTGGATAAGGTAGGTGTCATTTAACATCAGCCTCACGTAACAGACTGGATAAGGTAGGTACCATTTAACATCAGCCTCACGTAACAGACTGGATAAGGTAGGTACCATTTAATATCAGCCTCACGTAACAGACTGGATAAGGTAGGTGTCATTTAACACCAGCCTCACGTAACAGACTGGATAAGGTAGGGGTCATTTAACATCAGCCTCACGTAACAGACTGGATAAGGTAGGTGTCATTTAACACCAGCCTCATGTAACAGACTGGATAAGGTAGGTACCATTTAACATCAGCCTCACGTAACAGACTGGATAAGGTAGGTACCATTTAACATCAGCCTCACGTAACAGACTGGGTAAGGTAGGTGTCATTTAACATCACCCTCACGTAACAGACTGGATAAGGTAGGTACCATTTAACACCAGCCTCGCGTAACAGACTAGATAAGGTAGGTACCATTTAACATCACCCTCACGTAACAGACTGGATAAGGTAGGTACCATTTAACATCAGCCTCACGTAACAGACTGGATAAGGTAGGTACCATTTAACATCAGCCTCACGTAACAGACTGGATAAGGTAGGTACCATTTAACATCAGCCTCACGTAACAGACTGGATAAGGTAGGTACCATTTAACACCAGCCTCACGTAACAGACTGGGTAAGGTAGGTGTCATTTAACACCAGCCTCACGTAACAGACTAGATAAGGTAGGTACCATTTAACATCAGCCTTACGTAACAGACTGGATAAGGTAGGTACCATTTAACACCAGCCTCACGTAACAGACTGGATAAGGTAGGTGCCATTTAACACCAGCCTCACGTAACAGACTGGATAAGGTAGGTACCATATAACATCAGCCTCACGTAACAGACTGGATAAGGTAGGTGTCATTTAACACCAGCCTCACGTAACAGACTGGATAAGGTAGGTACCATTTAACACCAGCCGCACGTAACAGACTGGATAAGGTAGGTGTCATTTAACATCAGCCTCACGTAACAGACTGGATAAGGTAGGTACCATTTAACACCAGCCTCACGTAACAGACTGGATAAGGTAGGAGTCATTTAACACCAGCCTCACGTAACAGACTGGATAAGGTAGGTACCATTTAACATCAGCCTCACGTAACAGACTGGATAAGGTAGGTACCATTTAACATCAGCCTCACGTAACAGACTGGATAAGGTAGGTACCATTTAACACCAGCCTCACGTAACAGACTGGATAAGGTAGGAGTCATTTAACATCAGCCTCACGTAACAGACTGGATAAGGTAGGTACCATTTAACATCAGCCTCACGTAACAGACTGGGTAAGGTAGGTACCATTTAACATCAGCCTCACGTAACAGACTGGATAAGGTAGGAGTCATTTAACACCAGCCTCACGTAACAGACTGGATAAGGTAGGTACCATTTAACATCAGCCTCACGTAACAGACTGGATAAGGTAGGTACCATTTAACATCAGCCTCACGTAACAGACTGGATAAGGTAGGTACCATTTAACACCAGCTTCACGTAACAGACTGGATAAGGTAGGAGTCATTTAACATCAGCCTCACGTAACAGACTGGATAAGGTAGGTACCATTTAACACCAGCCTCACGTAACAGACTGGATAAGGTAGGTACCATTTAACATCAGCCTCACGTAACAGACTGGATAAGGTAGGAGTCATTTAACACCAGCCCCACGTAACAGACTAGATAAGGTAGGTACCATTTAACACCAGCCTCACGTAACAGACTGTATAAGGTAGGAGTCATTTAACATCAGCCTCACGTAACAGACTGGATAAGGTAGGTACCATTTAACATCAGCCTCACGTAACAGACTAGATAAGGTAGGTACCATTTAACATCAGCCTCACGTAACAGACTAGATAAGGTAGGTACCATTTAACACCAGCCTCACGTAACAGACTGTATAAGGTAGGAGTCATTTAACATCAGCCTCACGTAACAGACTGGATAAGGTAGGTACCATTTAACATCAGCCTCACGTAACAGACTAGATAAGGTAGGTACCATTTAACATCAGCCTCACGTAACAGACTAGATAAGGTAGGTACCATTTAACACCAGCCTCACGTAACAGACTGTATAAGGTAGGAGTCATTTAACATCAGCCTCACGTAACAGACTGGATAAGGTTGGTACCATTTAACATCAGCCTCACGTAACAGACTAGATAAGGTAGGTACCATTTAACATCAGCCTCACGTAACAGACTAGATAAGGTAGGTACCATTTAACACCAGCCTCACGTAACAGACTGTATAAGGTAGGAGTCATTTAACATCAGCCTCACGTAACAGACTGGATAAGGTAGGTACCATTTAACATCAGCCTCACGTAACAGACTGGATAAGGTAGGTACCATTTAACATCAGCCTTACGTAACAGACTGGATAAGGTAGGAGTCATTTAACACCAGCCTCACGTAACAGACTGGATAAGGTAGGTACCATTTAACATCAGCCTCACGTAACAGACTGGATAAGGTAGGTACCATTTAACACCAGCCTCACGTAACAGACTGGATAAGGTTGGTACCATTTAACACCAGCCTCACGTAACAGACTGGATAAGGTAGGAGTCATTTAACACCAGCCTCACGTAACAGACTGGATAAGGTAGGTACCATTTAACATCAGCCTCACGTAACAGACTGGATAAGGTAGGAGTCATTTAACATCAGCCTCACGTAACAGACTGGATAAGGTAGGTGTCATTTAACATCAGCCTCACGTAACAGACTGGATAAGGTAGGTGTCATTTAACATCAGCCTCACGTAACAGACTGGGTAAGGTAGGTGTCATTTAACATCAGCCTCACGTAACAGACTGGGTAAGGTAGGTACCATTTAACATCAGCCTCACGTAACAGACTGGATAAGGTAGGAGTCATTTAACACCAGCCTCACGTAACAGACTGGATAAGGTAGGTACCATTTAACATCAGCCTCACGTAACAGACTGGATAAGGTAGGTACCATTTAACACCAGCCTCACGTAACAGACTGGATAAGGTAGGTACCATTTAACACCAGCCTCACGTAACAGACTGGATAAGGTAGGAGTCATTTAACATCAGCCTCACGTAACAGACTGGATAAGGTAGGAGTCATTTAACACCAGCCCCACGTAACAGACTAGATAAGGTAGGTACCATTTAACACCAGCCTCACGTAACAGACTGTATAAGGTAGGAGTCATTTAACATCAGCCTCACGTAACAGACTGGATAAGGTAGGTACCATTTAACATCAGCCTCACGTAACAGACTAGATAAGGTAGGTACCATTTAACATCAGCCTCACGTAACAGACTAGATAAGGTAGGTACCATTTAACACCAGCCTCACGTAACAGACTGTATAAGGTAGGAGTCATTTAACATCAGCCTCACGTAACAGACTGGATAAGGTAGGTACCATTTAACATCAGCCTCACGTAACAGACTAGATAAGGTAGGTACCATTTAACATCAGCCTCACGTAACAGACTAGATAAGGTAGGTACCATTTAACACCAGCCTCACGTAACAGACTGTATAAGGTAGGAGTCATTTAACACCAGCCTCACGTAACAGACTAGATAAGGTAGGTACCATTTAACACCAGCCTCACGTAACAGACTGTATAAGGTAGGAGTCATTTAACATCAGCCTCACGTAACAGACTAGATAAGGTAGGAGTCATTTAACATCAGCCTCACGTAACAGACTGGATAAGGTAGGTACCATTTAACATCAGCCTCACGTAACAGACTGGATAAGGTAGGTACCATTTAACACCAGCCTCACGTAACAGACTGTATAAGGTAGGAGTCATTTAACATCAGCCTCACGTAACAGACTGGATAAGGTAGGAGTCATTTAACATCAGCCTCACGTAACAGACTGGATAAGGTAGGAGTCATTTAACACCAGCCTCACGTAACAGACTGGATAAGGTAGGTACCATTTAACATCAGCCCCACGTAACAGACTGGATAAGGTAGGTACCATTTAACATCAGCCTCACGTAACAGACTGGATAAGGTAGGTGTCATTTAACATCAGCCTCACGTAACAGACTGTATAAGGTAGGTACCATTTAACATCAGCCTCACGTAACAGACTGGATAAGGTAGGTGTCATTTAACATCAGCCTCACGTAACAGACTGTATAAGGTAGGTACCATTTAACATCAGCCTCACGTAACAGACTGGATCAGGTAGGTGTCATTTAACACCAGCCTCACGTAACAGACTGGATAAGGTAGGTGTCATTTAACACCAGCCTCACGTAACAGACTGGATAAGGTAGGTGTCATTTAACATCAGCCTCACGTAACAGACTGGATAAGGTAGGTACCATTTAACACCAGCCTCACGTAACAGACTGGATAAGGTAGGTACCATTTAACACCAGCCTCACGTAACAGACTAGATAAGGTAGGTACCATTTAACATCAGCCTCACGTAACAGACTAGATAAGGTAGGTACCATTTAACATCAGCCTCACGTAACAGACTAGATAAGGTAGGTGTCATTTAACATCAGCCTCACGTAACAGACTAGATAAGGTAGGTGTCATTTAACACCAGCCTCACGTAACAGACTAGATAAGGTAGGTGTCATTTAACATCAGCCTCACGTAACAGACTAGATAAGGTAGGTACCATTTAACATCAGCCTCACGTAACAGACTGGATAAGGTAGGAGTCATTTAACACCAGCCTCACGTAACAGACTGGATAAGGTAGGTACCATTTAACATCAGCCTCACGTAACAGACTGGATAAGGTAGGTGTCATTTAACATCAGCCTCACGTAACAGACTAGATAAGGTAGGTGTCATTTAACATCAGCCTCACGTAACAGACTGGGTAAGGTAGGTACCATTTAACACCAGCCTCACGTAACAGACTACATAAGGTAGGAGTCATTTAACATCAGCCTCACGTAACAGACTAGATAAGGTAGGTGTCATTTAACATCAGCCTCACGTAACAGACTGTATAAGGTAGGAGTCATTTAACACCAGCCCCACGTAACAGACTGTATAAGGTAGGACTCATTTAACATCAGCCTCACGTAACAGACTGGATAAGGTAGGAGTCATTTAACATCAGCCTCACGTAACAGACTGGATAAGGTAGGTGTCATTTAACACCAGCCCCACGTAACAGACTGTATAAGGTAGGAGTCATTTAACATCAGCCTCACGTAACAGACTGGATAAGGTAGGTACCATTTAACATCAGCCTCACGTAACAGACTGGATAAGGTAGGTGTCATTTAACACCAGTCTCACGTAACAGACTGGATAAGGTAGGTGTCATTTAACACCAGTCTCACGTAACAGACTGCATAAGGTAGGAGTCATTTAACACCAGTCTCACGTAACAGACTAGATAAGGTAGGTACCATTTAACATCAGCCCCACGTAACAGACTGTATAAGGTAGGAGTCATTTAACACCAGCCTCACGTAACAGACTGGATAAGGTAGGTGTCATTTAACATCAGCCCCACGTAACAGACTGGATAAGGTAGGTACCATTTAACACCAGCCTCACGTAACAGACTGGATAAGGTAGGAGTCATTTAACATCAGCCTCACGTAACAGACTGGATAAGGTAGGTACCATTTAACACCAGCCTCACGTAACAGACTGGATAAGGTAGGTGTCATTTAACACCAGCCTTACGTAACAGACTGGATAAGGTAGGTACCATTTAACACCAGCCTCACGTAACAGACTGGATAAGGTAGGTGTCATTTAACATCAGCCTCACGTAACAGACTGGATAAGGTAGGTGTCATTTAACATCAGCCTCACGTAACAGACTGGATAAGGTAGGTACCATTTAACACCAGCCTCACGTAACAGACTGGATAAGGTAGGTACCATTTAACACCAGCCTCACGTAACAGACTGGATAAGGTAGGTGTCATTTAACACCAGCCTTACGTAACAGACTGGATAAGGTAGGTACCATTTAACACCAGCCTCACGTAACAGACTGGATAAGGTAGGTGTCATTTAACATCAGCCTCACGTAACAGACTGGATAAGGTAGGTACCATTTAACACCAGCCTCACGTAACAGACTGGATAAGGTAGGTACCATTTAACACCAGCCTCACGTAACAGACTGGATAAGGTAGGTACCATTTAACACCAGCCTCACGTAACAGACTGGATAAGGTAGGTGTCATTTAACACCAGCCTTACGTAACAGACTGGATAAGGTAGGTGTCATTTAACATCAGCCTCACGTAACAGACTGGATAAGGTAGGTACCATTTAACACCAGCCTCACGTAACAGACTGGATAAGGTAGGTGTCATTTAACACCAGCCTCACGTAACAGACTGGATAAGGTAGGTGTCATTTAACATCAGCCTCACGTAACAGACTGGATAAGGTAGGTACCATTTAACACCAGCCTCACGTAACAGACTGGATAAGGTAGGTGTCATTTAACACCAGCCTCACGTAACAGACTGGATAAGGTAGGTACCATTTAACACCAGCCTCACGTAACAGACTGGATAAGGTAGGTACCATTTAACACCAGCCTCACGTAACAGACTGGATAAGGTAGGTGTCATTTAACACCAGCCTCACGTAACAGACTGGATAAGGTAGGTGTCATTTAACATCAGCCTCACGTAACAGACTGGATAAGGTAGGTACCATTTAACACCAGCCTTACGTAACAGACTGGATAAGGTAGGTACCATTTAACACCAGCCTCACGTAACAGACTGGATAAGGTAGGTGTCATTTAACACCAGCCTCACGTAACAGACTGGATAAGGTAGGTGTCATTTAACATCAGCCTCACGTAACAGACTGGATAAGGTAGGAGTCATTTAACACCAGCCTCACGTTCACTACATTCGAATATTTGGGGTTCACTTGATCCGAGATAGAAATTTAATCGTCATACGGAAACGTTTTTGAAATGTGGTATAATAATCATTTAAAGCCAATGCATTTCCTCGATTGAATATAAATGTTTTAAGATGACGTACGTGTCTGTGTTATGCTACAAACACGATTTAACGCGTCTGTATGCGTCTGTGGTATGCTACAGAAAGATTTAACGGGCCGGTACGCGTCTGTGTTATGCTACAGAAAGATTTAACCGGGCCTGTATGCGTCGGTGTAAGGCTACAAAAAGATTTAACGTGTCTGTGTTACGCTACAGAAATATTTAACGCGTCTGTTTTATGCTACAGAAAGATTTAACGTGTCTGTGTTATGCTACAGAAAGATTTAACGCGTCTGTGTTATGCTACAGAAAGATCTAACGCGTCTGTGTTATGCTACAGAAAGATTTAACGCGTCTGTGTTACGCTTCAGAAAGATTTAACGCGTCTGTGTAATGCTAAAGAAAGATTTAATGCGTCTGTGTAATGCTACAGAAAGATTTAACGCGTCTGTGTGATGCTAAAGAAAGATTTAACGCGTCTGTGTTATGCTACAGAAAGATTTAACGCGTCTGTGTTATGCTACAGAAAGATTTAACGCGTCTGTGTTATGCTACAGAAAGATTTAACGCGTCTGTGTAATGCTAAAGAAAGATTTAACGCGTCTGTGTTATGCTACAGAAAGATTTAACGCGTCTGTGTAATGCCAAAGAAAGATTTAACGCGTCTGTGTTATGCCACAGAAAGATTTAACGTGTCTGTGTAATGCTAAAGAAAGATTTAACGCGTCTGTGTAATGCTAAAGAAAGATTTAACGCGTCTGTGTTATGCTGCAGAAAGATTTAACGCGTCTGTGTTACGCTACAGGCTATGGTGAAGTTTAACCAGCAGCTGGCGGTCAATACCCATCTACGACAGGAGATTGACCATCTCCGTCAGGAGCGGTCAGTGTTTGACGGACTCTTCAAGAAGCTCACAAATGACCTCAGTGACATCAAGACTCAGATGGACGATGTCATAGGGGAGGCTGCGCGCGCATACGAGGAGCGGGACGAGGCGCAGACGAAGATGATAGCTCTGAAGGTAGCTAAAGAATATCTTAGTGACTATAACTGTTTGGATAGCTCTTCATCGAGATAAAGACTATCTGGTATGTTTGTTTGTCTGATCGCTCTTTGTAAATCTGATTGGCTAGTCGTTGTATGTAGCCGGAGGTATGATTGGATAGTATAGTTATAACCCCTCCCCCGCAACGAAGTTAGGGGGAGGGGGTATGGATCGATGTCAATGAAACTACACAGGAATATTAGGTGTGCATGCAGGTTTCTGTTCTGTCTGGTAACTAGGTCACTATACTTTCAGCGGTAATTTTATTCACAAGAGTGTTAGGGAGTATGGCCCGTATTCATTAAACCGTTCTCATGCCCAAGATTACCCAACCATACTATTTTGTTACAGTATGTGATATGTGCTGTATGCATACGCTTTGTTGGTCAAGAGTCAAGAGCCAAGAAGCTTTATTTAACGTCGCATACATGTAACATAATAACATTAGCACTGTTTAAACGTGTATAAAAAGGTTTTGAATAATTATAACAACTAGATATACAATAGGCATACAGTACATCATAAGTACATGAAATCACAATTGCTTAACTTAATTACTCTAAAAATGCAATTTAATAATGAACACTTGTATACAATAGATAATGTACATCACACAGGTGTTACAAAAGAAAAAGTTAAAGCACTATCAAAGTGTAATGTACATATATATGCTAATATAGCAAATTGATAATTAGTCTGATGGAGGTGACAGGTACATGTCGTACTAGTCATCGAAACGTTACATAAAACATATTTTGCATACATTAAACTTCACATATATGCTGTTAGGGAACATGTGAAGATGTGCATGCATCTGTTTAAATTTCAAAATTTTGGTTGCCATGGTAACAGGTCACTATTGACAGGTTTTTCTTGTCCACACAACTCCTCCTTTACTTACTGACTGATTTTCACAAAACTTCACAGGTATGTTAGGAAACATGAGTAGATGTGCATGCATCTGTTTAAATTTCAAAATTTTGGTTGCCATGGTAACAGGTCACTATTGACAGGTTTTTCTTGTCCACACAACTCCTCCTTTACTTGCTGACTGATTTTCACAAAACTTCACAGGTATGTTAGGAAACATGAGTAGATGTGCATGCATCTGTTTAAATTTCAAAATTTTGGTTGCCATGGTAACTGAACATGATTTTATTTTCGGTTGCCATGTAACTGGTCAGTTTTAGTTCCAGTTGTCCATTCACTCATGCGGATTGTTGGGGTATTAGTCAGCTATCCTGGTGACAGTTCTAGTTTTCTGCAGACGTTTTGGTTGCCATTGTAACCACTTCACAATACCCAAATTCTTGTGGAAAATGTATCAGGAAATAAATCCTCTTGAACCTATGTGAACAGATTTCAATAGAACTACACACGAATGCTAGGGACTATGTGCACATATTCATGCAATTTTTTTAAAAAAAACATAAATGTAGGTTACCATGGTAACAAGGTCACTATAAACAGGGTTTCTTTTGGAAAGCTTTGCCCAGACAACTCCACGTAAACCAGTGAACTAATTTCAATGAAGCTACACAGGAACACTAGGGACGATGATGTCTACATACTAGGACGCTGTATTGTTACGGTCGGCTGGTCGGAGGAGTCATTATTAATATATGTTTTTTTTCTGTCCAGTTGTTCGCCGATTGGAAGTGCTTTTTGTTGTTAATCTGATTTATAGTTGGAAGTCTATTATTTGTGTTTCCAGGTGTCGAATGGTGTTTACTGTCGTTTTAATTTGTCCAAAGTCACAATATAACTTGCAAACATTCATAAAATTTTGAAATACAAACACATGCTAACTATACCACGTGTATCTTGACAGGAGCGGAGCGAGAAAGACATGGCCCAGCACGAGGTCGAGATGAAGGACCTCCAACGCATCATCAACCATGACAACAAGCTCAAACAGTTCCTAGTCTTCAAGGCGCATGACCGCGCCGAGTTCAAAGAGGAGGAAGAGGCCAAGAAAAACAAAAGTAAAGTTTACATTCTACGCCCCTGGTTGTCAGGTTTTGGGATAAAGACATGAACTTGGTTCCAATTACAATTTTTAAATGTTACACCCTCGCGACGAATCGTTGACGGTATATAGGAATACCCTCCGTAATACCCTCCATACGTAAGTACGTACGTTTCCCAAACGACGTCACCGCTCTACAGGCTGCATTTCTCAACCGATTGACGTAAAACTCCCCCAAGTGGAACAAACATCATCCCATGTACTAATTCGCGTTTCAACCTGCTGCGATCAAAAACTAAGTCATAGTTACTATAAATAGAATTTGAAATATTCGAAACGACGTCACCGCTCTACAGGCTGCATTTCTCAACCGATTGGTGTGGAGCTTTACACATGTGTTAACAAACATAATTGCTTGTACAGGTTCACGTTTCAACCTGCTGGAGTCTAAAACTAGGTCAACGTTACTATAAATAGAAATTTGAAACAAAGTCACCTTTACTATAAATAAAAATTTGGACGTCACCACTCTACATACTGCATTTCTCAACCGATTGGCATGAAACTTCACATACGTGTTCACAATCATCTTCGCTTGTGTGAGTTCACATTTAATATTTTTCATTGTAAAATACTAGTCCAATGTTACTATAAATATAATTTCCGCGCCGTCATTAAAGTAATATTTGACATGGACGCATACCGGCTCATAAAAAACATGTCTCATTTACTCACTTAACATTTCCCTTTTCACTTTGTATTTCTAATGTTAAAGCTCGAGGGTATTAGTATCGTCTGTGATGCCTTGTTATATTTGCTTTTTGTGTCTGGAATGTGAGAAATATGGCGATCATAAAATAGATTACAAGGAGCGGGTCGGTTGTCTCTGTTACTCAGCTCACGGACCATGCGTCCTCGGCTCAGTTGGTAGAGTCGTAGGTTATCACACCGGAGACCTGGGTTCGATTCCTGGCCGGGTACTCGACAGAAAGGTGTTTCGCATGTTTTATTACAATAGTTTGATGCTCTGTCACTTATATGTATCACTGCTGTACACAGATGCCCGAGACAAGGACACGGACGCCGAGAGGGAACAGATAAACGTGTACGAGGAAGCTTTTAATCGTATCCAGGAGGCTACAAACAAACACGACATCTCCGTTATTGTCGACGATTTCATCGCCCGAGAAGACGAAAACTTTGCGCTTTTTAACTACGTCAACGAAATGAACGAGGAAGTGGAAGGACTACAAGAGGAAATCCGAAAAACAGTGGTGGAGATGGAAAGCTTTGAGACCGAGGATATCCAAATGATGGAATCTAGCAAAAGTATACTGCTCGACTTACAGGTTAGGAAACGGTCACATGCTCCAAAGGTCAGCGACTGGTGTCTGTTTTACAGGTCCCTACAATGAACGTAACACTGGGGACTGACATAGGCGAGTCAGATACAACTTGGCCTGATACAGGTGACACAGGGGCCTGCTACAGGTGACACAGGCGGCTGATGCAGGTGACACAGGGCCCTGGTAAGGTGATACAGGGCCCTGATACAATTGTCATGTGACACAAGGACCTGATAAAGGTGACACAGAGGCCTGATACATGTGACACAGGGTCCTGATACAGATTACACAGGGGTCTGATACATATGACACAGGAGTCTGATACATATGACACAGGGGCCTGATACAGGTGATACAGGGGTCTGATACATGTGACACAGGGACCTGATACAGGTGACACAGGGTTCTGATACAGGTGACACAGGGACCTGATACAGGTGACACAGGGGTCTGATACATGTGACACAGGGGTCTGATAATGTGACACAGGGACCTGATACAGGTGACACAGGGTTCTGATACAGGTGACACAGGGTCCTGATTCAGATGACACAGGGCCCTGATACAGGTGACACAGGTGTCTGATTCAGGTGACACAGGGGTCTGATTCAGGTGACACAGGGTCCTGATACAGATGACACAGGGTTCTGATACAGGTGACACAGGGTCCTGATACAGATGACACAGGGCCCTGATACAGGTGACACAGGTGTCTGATTCAGGTGACACAGGGGTCTGATTCAGGTGACACAGGGTCCTGATACAGATGACACAGGTGTCTGATACAGGTGACACAGGGTCCTGATACAGATGACGCAGGGGTCTGATACAGGTGACACAGGGGCCTGATACAGGTGACACAGGGACCTGATACAGGTGACACAGGGTTCTGATATAGGTGACACAGGGGCCTGATACAGGTGACACAGGGCCCTGATACAGATGACACAGGGGCTTGATAAGTTGACACAGGGGCCTGATACAGGTGACACAGGGGCATGATACAGGCACCTGATATAGATGACACGGGATTCTGATACAGATGACACAGGGTCCTGATACAGATGACACAGGGACCTGATACAGGTGACACAGGGGCATGATACAGGCACCTGATATAGATGACACAGGGGTCTGATACAGGTGACACAGGGTCCTGATACAGATGACACAGGGACCTGATACAGATGACACAGGGTTCTGATACAGGTGACACAGGGACCTGATACAGGTGACACAGGGTCCTGATACAGATGACACATGGTCCTGATACAGATGACACAGGTGTCTGATACAGGTGACACAGGGTCCTGATACAGATGACGCAGGGGTCTGATACAGGTGACACAGGGGCCTGATACAGGTGACACAGGGACCTGATACAGGTGACACAGGGTTCTGATATAGGTGACACAGGGGCCTGATACAGGTGACACAGGGCCCTGATACAGATGACACAGGGGCTTGATAAGTTGACACAGGGGCCTGATACAGGTGACACAGGGGCATGATACAGGCACCTGATATAGATGACACGGGATTCTGATACAGATGACAGGGGTCTGATGCAGGTGGGGTGGGGGTATGTGGGGATAGGGTACAAACCAAGGGACCTGAGAACGATTGTAAAATTGAAATATCAAGATACAACGTACTTAAATCACAGTACATTTAAGCTGTAGACTGTAATTTGTGTACCGGTTTATCAAAGGTTAGAATAAATAAGTGCCCAGGGATATCTAACAGACCAAAACAGACTGATGTGTTATGAAGAGTTGCTTTGGAAGGCCTTTTGTTTCAGTGGCAATAAATTGAATTTTTCATTTGCTATTGCTTAATATTGAAACGATTGATTAAACTGAGAAAATAAAACTGTCAAAACAGAGATGGTATTTGAAGATCATGAGGTACTAGTAACTATACTCGGCCCATTCACAAGTCGCCCCACTCCAACCTCCCAGTCAGGAAATACCTTTATAATTCCCCATTCGTTTTCTCATTGTAAAATTCTTTTACAAAATTTATTCATATAATATTGTCTAAATGTCCTACGGTATACTAATCAAATCTTTAACTACTGCTATCTATATACCTCTTTGCTCTAAGTTGTGGAAAATTTGAGCGTCAAAACTAAACCAAACTTTCTTGATTAATTTGACTTTGATAAGTGCATACACTTTTCTAATCAATTCCAGTTGAAGTACGCCCGCGTGGTGGCCGATACGGAGGCTGCGAAGACGAAGATTGACGTCATCAAAAGTGTGCTGGACGAGCTACGCAGTGGTGTGACGTCACTGTTTGATACGATCCACTGTGACTCGAGTGCTATCACGGCAATGTTAGGGAGCGAGGAGTGTATCAGTGACAAAAACATCCTACACTACATGGGCATTATGGAGCAGCGCACGATGGAGATGCTGCAAATACAACAGTATCTCCACCTCAAGGTAGCTACTGGCCCACCCCCGGGCCGTATCACAAGATAACCCCTAGGTAGCCACTGGCCCTCCCCCGGGCCATATCACGAAATTAACCCTAGGTAGCTACTTGCCCACCCCCGGGCCATATCACGAAATGACCCCTAGGTAGCCACTTGCCCACCCCCGGGCCATATCACGAAATGACCCCTAGGTAGTATAGCCACTAGCCCACCCCCGGGCCATATCACTAAATTACTCCTAGGTAGTATAGTCACTAGCCAACCCCCCGGGCCATATCACGAAATTACCCCTAGGTAGCCATTTGCCCACCCCCGGGCCATATCACGAAATGACCCCTAGGTAGTATAGCCACTAGCCCACCCCCGGGCCATATCACTAAATTACTCCTAGGTAGTATAGTCACTAGCCAACCCCCGGGCCATATCACGAAATTACCCCTAGGTAGCCACTGGCCCAACCCCGGGCCATATCACGAAATTACCCCTAGGTAGTATAGTCACTAGCCAACCCCCGGGCCATATCACGAAATTAATCCTAGGTAGCCACTGGCCCACCCCCGGGCCATATCACGAAATTACCCCTAGGTAGTATAGTCCTTAGCCCACCCCGGGCCATATCACGAAATTACCCCTAGATAGTATAGTCACTGGCCCACCCCCGGGCCATATCACGAAAATACCCATAGGTAGCCGCTGGTCCAACCCCGGGCCATATCACGAAAATACCCATAGGTAGTCACTAGCCCACCCCCGGGCCATATCACGAAAATACCCATAGGTAGCCGCTGGCCCACCCCCGGGCCATATCACGAAATTACCCCTAGGTAGCCGCTGGTCAAAACCAATTTCAAAGGTGCAAAGTAAGAAAAATACAACATTACTGTTTTCTAGCTTTTCCATGTTTTAACTTTTACATATCGCAAAATTGCTTTTCCGGGATACAACATATCGTGGGGGATAATACCACGCTTTGTAGTTAGCCATTGGCTGACAGTTCTAGTTTGAACAAAATTGGCGCTTATAAAGAAACCGCAGCCATTAGAGTGTTTGACGCTGGGGCGATCTCCATGTTATTTGAAAGCGACAAGACTGCAAAACGTAGTCTTTATGCCTGGACCCATACAGGAAGGAATAACATTCATTTTTGCATCACACAGGTGATCTCATCACTGCGTATTAATACACTACGATGACGTAACATTGGGCGTACTTGGTTTGTGTCCGCCTGAAACACATACCTCGATGTAGATTTGTTATGTTACAGCGTAGTATGATTTAACATTTAACATAGTATACCAGCTTTTAAAGTGGAAATAAAGTGCTAAATATAAAACCACTTCCTTTCTACAGACTTATGATGAAAATCGAATATATTTTGCATGTTTTCTTGTCACGCCGTTGCTAGGAAGTTCTCCATTTTCCCCACGAAAACATTATGTTCCTCTGCTGCGAAGCCTAAATGTATAATACAGACAAAAATACTTCTATTTTCTTCATTCATGTTTACATCAGGAAATTTCAGCATTTCAAACACGCGATTTATGGAATAATGTCCAGCAACATGGTGTTAATACCCCTTGAATGTTGAAATAGGTCATTTCATTTCTTAAAGTTTCAGCAAGATATGATCACAATGTAAATAATGGGATATGTGAAATTTTCGTCTAAATAATCATTTGAATTCTATATAATATAACTTTTTCTGCTTTAGCGAAACCCGCCGAAACCGGAAAAGAAAGACAAAAAGGGTCAGGAAGCCCCACCAATCACACAATTCATACGTACAGATATCCCTCCTCCGATATCTATACAGACTCCAGCCTCAGTGTAAGTACCGTACCGTACCAGTCTAACTACTGACACCACGTCCCTCCTCCGATATCTATACAGACTCCAGCCTCAGTGTAAGTACTGTACCGTACCAGTCTAACTACGGACACCACGTCCCTCCCCCGATATCTATACAGACTCCAGCCTCAGTGTAAGTACCGTACCGTACCTTACCAGTCTAACTACTGACACCACGTCCCTCCCCGATATCTATACAGACTCCAGTCTCAGTGTAAGTACTGTACCGTACCAGTCTAACTACTGACACCACGTCCCTACCCCGATATCTATACAGACTCCAGCCTCAGTGTAAGTACTGTACCGTACCAGTCTAACTACTGACACCACGTCCCTCCCCGATATCTATACAGACTCCGGCCTCAGTGTAAGTACTGTACCGTACCAGTCTAACTACTGACACCACGTCCCTCCCCGATATCTATACAGACTCCAGCTTCAGTGTAAGTACTGTACCGTACCAGTCTAACTACTGACACCACGTCCCTCCCCGATATCTATACAGACTCCAGCCTCAGTGTAAGTACTGTACCGTACCAGTCTAACTCCTGACACCACGTCCCTCCCCGATATCTATACAGACTCCAGCCTCAGTGTAAGTACTGTACCGTACCAGTCTAACTACTGACACCACGTCCCTCCCCGATATCTATACAGACTCCGGCCTCAGTGTAAGTACTGTACCAGTCTAACTACTGACACCACATCCCTCCCCGATATCTATACAGACTCCAGCCTCAGTGTAAGTACTGTACCGTACCAGTCTAACTACTGACACCACGTCCCTCCCCGATATCTATACAGACTCCAGCCTCAGTGTAAGTACCGTACCAGTCTAACTACTGACACCACTTCCCTCCCCGATATCTATACAGACTCCAGCCTCAGTGTAAGTACCGTACCGTACCAGTCTAACTCCTGACACCACGTCCCTCCCCGATATCTATACAGACTCCAGCCTCAGTGTAAGTACTGTACCAGTCTAACTACTGACACCACGTCCCTCCCCCGATATCTATACAGACTCCGGCCTCAGTGTAAGTACCGTACCAGTCTAACTACTGACACCACGTCCCTCCCCGATATCTATACAGACTCCAGTCTCAGTGTAAGTACTGTACCGTACCAGTCTAACTACTGACACCACGTCCCTCCCCGATATCTATACAGACTCCAGCCTCAGTGTAAGTACTGTACCGTACCAGTCTAACGACTGACACCACGTCCCACCCCGATATTTATACAGACTCCGGCCTCAGTGTAAGTACTGTACCAGTCTAACTACTGACACAGCGTCCCTCCCCGATATCTATACAGACTCCAGCCTCAGTGTAAGTACTGTACCGTACCAGTCTAACTCCTGACACCACGTCCCTCCCCGATATCTATACAGACTCCAGCCTCAGTGTAAGTACTGTACCGTACCGTACCAGTCTAACTACTGACACCACGTCCCTCCCCGATATCTATACAGACTCCAGCCTCAGTGTAAGTACCATACCAGTCTAACTACTGACACAACGTCCCTCCCCGATTTCTATACAGACTCATACCTCAATGTTAGTACTGTACCGTTTGGCTGTAATGGAGGATACTTTAAGCAGAGTTATCGGCCTTTGTCTATTTTTTTTCTGCCGGTAGGAGACGCGTTGCTCTCGGTGATCAAACATTTGTTATACATGTACACTGTACCTATCTTTTATTTAGAAGGACTTGATTCGATTAAACATGGTCACATGTCATTGTATGAATAAGTATTTCCCCACAATTTGAGTTTCGGGGAAATAAGCTCTGGGAAATAGCACTTCAGAGTATATTCCCTCGGGAAAAACACCCCGAGGGAATTACCCTCAAAAAATAATACGTCCTAGCAAAAACCATTCCTTCCCAGGGAGTCATTTCTGTCTGTTTCCCTTTAAAGATGCCTATACTTGTATATTATATCATATACCAATCTAGGTCTCCCTCTTTATCTCTACAGGGACGACGATGACGTGTCGGATATACTGGGTGGCCCGGATGAAGTAGATATCCGACCCCTGACCCACGAGGAACTCCGCGCCATGGCACAGCGGAACATCATCAAGAGAACAGCCAACAGCAGTGCCAGAGCCAGTCAAATACGTAGGAGCAAGTCGCCCCGCCCACCTTGATGTTGGCCACGCCTATTGTAGGTTCTACCGCGTATTTATTTGTTATCTCCCAGTAAATGAATAAAGGCCACTGACAAATATGTGTTTATTTGTTAATACCATTAGCAGTGTTTTCTTGTGTTACACTGGATATCAGCCAGGGGCCTTTGGAACTGTCTGTGATGACGGTGTTGGTGGTGGAGTTGGAACTATCTGTGATGACGGTGTTGGTGGTGGAGTTGGAACTGTCTGTGATGACGGTGTTGGTGGTGGAGTTGGAACTGTCTGTGATGACGGTGTTGGCGGTGGAGTTGGAACTGTCTGTGATGACGGTGTTGGCGGTGGAGTTGGAACTGTCTGTGATGACGGTGTTGGCGGTGGAGTTGGAACTGTCTGTGATGACGGTGTTGGTGGTGGAGTTAGACTGTCTGTGATGACGGTGTTGGTGGTGGAGTTAGACTGTCTGTGATGACGGTGTTGGTGGTGGAGTTAGACTGTCTGTGATGACGGTGTTGGTGGTGGAGTTAGACTATCTGTGATGACGGTGTTGGCGGTGGAGTTGGAACTGTCTGTGATGACGGTGTTGGTGGTGGAGTTAGACTATCTGTGATGACGGTGTTGGCGGTGGAGTTGGAACTGTCTGTGATGACGGTGTTGGCGGTGGAGTTTGAACTGTCTGTGATGACGGTGTTGGTGGTGGAGTTGGAACTATCTGTGATGACGGTGTTGGTGGTGGAGTTGGAACTGTCTGTGATGACGGTGTTGGTGGTGGAGTTGGAACTATCTGTGATGACGGTGTTGGCGGTGGAGTTGGAACTATCTGTGATGACGGTGTTGGCGGTGGAGTTGGAACTGTCTGTGATGACGGTGTTGGCGGTGGAGTTTGAACTATCTGTGATGACGGTGTTGGCGGTGGAGTTGGAACTATCTGTGATGACGGTGTTGGTGGTGGAGTTGGAACTGTCTGTGATGACGGTGTTGGTGGTGGAGTTGGAACTGTCTGTGATGACGGTGTTGGTGGTGGAGTTGGAACTATCTGTGATGACGGTGTTGGTGGTGGAGTTGGAACTATCTGTGATGACGGTGTTGGTGGTGGAGTTGGAACTATCTGTGATGACGGTGTTGGTGGTGGAGTTGGAACTGTCTGTGATGACGGTGTTGGTGGTGGAGTTGGAACTATCTGTGATGACGGTGTTGGCGGTGGAGTTGGAACTGTCTGTGATGATGGAGTTGGTGGTGGAGTTGGAACTGTCTGTGATGACGGTGTTGGTGGTGGAGTTGGACTGTCTGTGATGACGGTGTTGGTGGTGGAGTTGGAACTGTCTGTGATGATGGAGTTGGTGGTGGAGTTGGAACTGTCTGTGATGACGGTGTTGGTGGTGGAGTTGGACTGTCTGTGATGACGGTGTTGGTGGTGGAGTTGGAACTGTCTGTGATGACGGTGTTGGTGGTGGAGTTGGAACTGTCTGTGATGACGGTGTTGGTGGTGGAGTTGGACTGTCTGTGATGACGGTGTTGGTGGTGGAGTTGGAACTGTCTGTGATGACGGTGTTGGTGGTGGAGTTGGAACTGTCTGTGATGACGGTGTTGGTGGTGGAGTTGGAACTGTCTGTGATGACGGTGTTGGTGGTGGAGTTGGACTGTCTGTGATGACGGTGTTGGTGGTGTTGGAACTGTCTGTGATGACGGTGTTGGTGGTGGAGTTGGAACTGTCTGTGATGACGGTGTTGGTGGTGGAGTTGGAACTGTCTGTGATGACGGTGTTGGTGGTGTAGTTGGAACTGTCTGTGATGACGGTGTTGGCGGTGGAGTTGGAACTGTCTGTGATGACGGTGTTGGCGGTGGAGTTGGAACTGTCTGTGATGACGGTGTTGGTGGTGGAGTTGGAACTGTCTGTGATGACGGTGTTGGTGGTGGAGTTGGAACTGTCTGTGATGACGGTGTTGGTGGTGGAGTTGGAACTGTCTGTGATGACGGTGTTGGTGGTGGAGTTGGAACTGTCTGTGATGACGGTGTTGGCGGTGGAGTTGGAACTATCTGTGATGACGGTGTTGGTGGTGGAGTTGGAACTGTCTGTGATGACGGTGTTGGTGGTGGAGTTGGAACTGTCTGTGATGATGGAGTTGGTGGTGGAGTTGGAACTGTCTGTGATGACGGTGTTGGTGGTGGAGTTGGACTGTCTGTGATGACGGTGTTGGTGGTGGAGTTGGAACTGTCTGTGATGATGGAGTTGGTGGTGGAGTTCGACTGTCTGTGATGATGGAGTTGGTGGTGGAGTTCGACTGTCTGTGATGATGGAGTTGGTGGTGGAGTTCGACTGTCTGTGATGATGGAGTTGGTGGTGGAGTTGGAACTGTCTGTGATGATGGAGTTGGTGGTGGAGTTCGACTGTCTGTGATGATGGAGTTGTATATCATGGAAGGACGCCTCAATATAGAGAATACAACCCAGTTTATTCTGTTTCTGGTGATGTCAATGACAGAGAATTATACAAAGAAATTATTCACTGATTTAGTTTTCCCCCAATCCGATGGTAAGACCAGTGCTACATTTCCGGAGACAACAAACACTCCGAGGACGGAGATTCTACCTCGGACACGGAACTCCAGTTAATACGACTATATTTACCATTGTATGTCATTGCATGATGTCACGACAATATTTTGACGTAATATTATGACGTCATACATATTACCTTAGATACCTCTAAAATACCAGATTGAACACAAGAGGCTCATAGGGTCTGTATCGGTCACCAAGCCCCAGTGTTATGAACGTTCCTTAGCTTAATAAAATATCTCTATATGAAGGCAAATACGGAAGTTTAAGAAAGTTCCTAAAGTTAAAATGTTCCCCTTAACTTAACGGTGTCATAAATACGGGCCTTGGATATACAGTTGTGTTTGAGGAATCGTGGCAAATTACGGATATTTCATATACAGTTATATCTAAGCAATTATGGCAAACTACGAACCTTGGATTATACAGTTACAATGTAAGAGGCATGTGATTGGCTTAGAAATTTGTGTTATTACCTCAAAAAGTAAAAATGGCGTCACCACTTATAACATCGCTTTTGATTTGTTGATACACCCGCGTAATGATTTCTGCGAGTCCCACAATAAAGGTGGATTTTCATAGGAATTATGTAAAAACATTAAATTTTCAAGGATTAACTTCAATTTATGTTTTATGTTATTGAGCCGTAACACAAATATCGGAGCAAACTCTAATCATACACTGTAAATCGTCTCGCGGTTTATATAGAGTACACTCCGACTTTTATGTTATGGCTCAAAAACAAAGTTAATCTTTACCTATCTAAGCAATAACGGCAAAATACGAATATTGGATATATAGTTATGTCTTTTAAGCAATTATGATAATGATAATCTTATAAATAATGTAATTTTGTTTGAAACAAGCTTTATCATTGGTTTAAAAAATTGTGTTATCAGCCCATAACGTTAAAAAATGACGTCGCCGTTTATGACGTCGCTTTTGAATGGCTGATTCAGCAGCGTATTAATTTGTAAGAGAAAGAGTCCATCAATAAAGTGAATTTTTGCAGGGTATAGATTAAATTCTGAGGATTTACTTGAATCTAATTTTTATGTTATGGGGTTAAAACCGAAGTGTACTCTCATCATATTGTACACTCCGGTTTTTTGTGTTATACCTCCATAACATAAAAAATAGAATCAAGTTAATCCTTAATTAATATTATTAAGAATATAATATGCTGATTAGATGAAAAACCGAACATTTGCTCATGTGTTATTCATGGGCAGATTTTGACAAATGGCTTACCAAACATAGCAAGTCCTCTGTAATACCGTTTCTAGTCGGACCTTCATCATTATAATACAATAGATTGTCACGTGATGTAAAAGAAACTAATATAAAGATAATACTATGATGGGGACATTCTTCAAGTTAAAATGGCAATAGGTCAATTAATAGTAACATTATGAAATGGAGTAGGGCGGAGTTAATAATGCAAATCGCCATTGAATGTCGGGGGTATCTGTATCTGTATGGTAATCAGTAAACGCCCATTGGATATCTCGCTGATGTAAATTGCCAACCAGGTGACAGTATTTGTGCTGCACAAGATGGCGTCTGTGTAGAAATGGCATTTTTGAATATCTCGAGCTTATTAAATAAATGAAAACTAAAAGCTTACGGCTACGCTTCAGCTGAAATGTTTCTTTTGAAAAGCAATGAACTCATTTGATACACACCCATTGAAAATAATCAGGGCCAAGTTGTTCAAAGGGTGAGGAGCTTTATCACTATTTAACGAAATGTTTCAAACTTAAATTATTCTGTCAATATACAAGGTAAAATCTTAGTACAAATTTTGCCTGTAAAATGACACTATTCAATATTTGATATCTGCAAAGTTGCAATAAATCTATGGTCTCATATTAAAGTTACATGATTATTAAAATTTGCGCTAATCACCTTTTGAACAACTGGGCCCTGATGTAAGAACAAAGCGAACTGACTTTTTTTTGATACACAAATGTGATCTTATTTTCAAACTACTGGACTATATTTAGGCACAAATTATCTCTGAAATTTAAGATATACAATTAACGGTATCATGTAATTTAAACATTACATGTTAAAATATACAATTAATGGTACCATGTAGCTTGAAAACTGCATGTTAAAATTTACAACTAACAGTTAACGGCATCATGTAATTTAAACATTACATGTTAAAATATACAATTGATGGTACCATGTAACTTGAATACTGCATGTTAAAATTTACAACAAGTGCTAATTGTAATGGGGTACCATTACAGATGTCCCCCAAACTACCCCTTTGGTCGGAACTGATGAGCCCAATGAACTCACAATGGAAATATAGCTGACACCCCATATATCAGCGGTCATGTTGACGAATTAGGAAACGGAGGTTACGACAATGTCCGTGGTGTCCTACTACAGTTATATATAAAATTTCATTGAAATCGGACAATATATAAATTTCGACCAATCAGAAGCCAGGAAATAGCGGCCATGTTGACGAATCACGAAACGGAGGTTACGACAATGTCCGTGGTGTCCTACTACAGTTATATATAAAATTTCATTGAAATCGGACAATATATAAATTTCGACCAATCAGAAGCCAGGAAATAGCGGCCATGTTGACGAATCACGAAACGGAGGTTACGACAATGTTGTTGGTGTAATACTACACAAATATATTAAATTTCATTGAAATCGGACAATATATAAATTTCGACCAATCAGAAGCCAGGAAAGAGCGGCCATGTTGACGAATCATGAAACGGATGTGACGACAATGTTGTTGGTGTAATACTACACATATATATTAAATTTCATTGAAATCGGACAATATATAAATTTCGACCAATCAGAGGCCTCCATTTTCGATTCGGTGGCAACCAAACTTTACGAAAATGTTACCATGTTATTCAGCATCCCTTAAAACACCCATGTACCAATTTTTACTGAAATCGGAGACTGAATTTTGAAAACCGGAAATTAGCTCTGGCGGCCATCTTGGACTTCCGGTCGCGAAAAAACAACCCGTTTTCACACACCCCGCCCCTAATGAGTATGTGTGTGAAGTTTCGTGAAGATCCGTCCAGTAGTTTTTGAGAAAACGGTCGGAAACCTCCGCGGCGGAAGAAAGTGGAAGAAACAAGAATAATAATAATAAGAAACCGAGCAAAAACAATATGTCCCCCCACTTCGTTTGGGGGACATAATTAACAGTTAACGGTATCATGTAATTTAAACATTACATGTTAAAATATACAATTGATGGTACCATGTAACTTGAATACTGCATGTTAAAATTTACAATTTACAGTTTACAGTTAACGATATCATGTAATTAAAATATAACATGTTACAATTTACAACTAACGGTATCAGAAACTTTTAACATAATTTGTTAAAAACATGAGATAATCCAACAAATTCATAATAACTCCAAAATCGGTTTAACTATGGACAAAATACATGAGTGAACAGAAAACAAAAAAGAATTACCCGGAGACCCTTGCAAACGTACAAAAGAATACGACAGGCTATTCCTGAAGAGTAAGCGTCTTCTTCATCGACACCATGTGAATCTAAGTCACATCCAGGTAACTGTCACGATTTCAAAGTGAGAGTCGAGTCATCATTCTCAATCGCAACAAGCAGGCATATAAATGAATATTAGCAGTCAACACTGACATTCACTCGATAACCATTGTACTGCAAACTAGAGTTATTTTCCAATATCTATACCTGAGAATGTGCCAAAATTCTATGAAGTCGAAAACAATACATGTGGGCGGAGCTATGCAAATTATCCCATTCGACAATGCTACACTTGATGTCTCTCGTCATCAACGGTCTATATTTAGATTATATATTATTGGAAAACTAGTATTCTCTACAAACTTCTGGAATTCTCTAAACCACTTAGATAAACACAAACAATTGTTATGTAAACAAGCCATACAAAACTACTGGAAACATTACACATGATTCTTTATAAACAACTTACATAACCTAAACAACTGACTTTTTCTTGAAACTTCTAGAGTTATCTCCCTTATGCCAGACTATCATAATGTATTATGTAACAACATAAGGTATGTTTCATTGTTCACCACAGTATAAAAACATGCTAATAAATGGTAACATAATAGCAAACACATAGAAATGGTGTACCCAGAATAATCACTGGTATTGAGGCAAAGATGTTTGGTTTGGTCTACTGTCTACTTTATAGCCATATATATCCTAAACATAATGTAATTGTCGGTCAGATATATCATATCTGGAGTAGGACGAGCCTTTTGTATTACGTATACGCTAATTTATACGAATCCAGAGTTTACTAAGCTGAAGAGGGGATATATGTTAAAATTTTAATTACATTACAAAATATATGAAACCAGAAAAAAACTTAAATGTCAAGTATTTATAACACACAATAGGAACACGTGTTTGATTAAATCTGACTCTTGCAAAGCGTACACATTGATTTTGTTTTGATTTTGAAATGCAAATGGCGGTTGTGGATAACATCACACAAAAATAGCATACAGGGAGGTAATTCAATCATCACTCTTATTAGGGACTTTTAAAACTGCTGAACATAATAAGAAGACCAAACAAACATGCAGTTTTCTCTATAACCAAGCCTCAAACTCCACAGTGTTAATGTTTGCCTTTGAATTAGTCTTATCATCTTCTCATTATGCTCACAACAGGAACTCTTTTTATTAGAATACCTCCATGTATGCATATTTGAGTAAAACTTGTTATAGTCGCCATTTGCAATGCAAGGTATATTGATCCGTATTTTCCCTATTGTGTGCTATAGACACTGAAGAATACAGCGGCTTTTTGTGCAACATGTATATGACTTATTAATTACATGAGTTAATTTTCCCTCTTCTACCGGAACATACAATTTTTGGCATGTTTTCTACATTGGCGAATTACATGTCAAAAACAAGGTCAGTGGTTATCCACAATACTTACCAACACTATACGTCTGTTCAATTTGTCTGAAATAGTGATTAATAAACGTGGAATATATCACTCTATCAATGTTATTGAGATGACCCAGCTTCCAACAAACAAGCTCTCTCAGTTTCACTGATGATACCAACACGAACAACTCAATGCCATTCCTTGTCTTTAAATGACATTGACGGATTGTAACATATCAACGTGTCTAGGAAACGTGTTGTTGATCAGTTTGCTTTCAAAACCACCAAGATTATACGTCACCTTACATACTTTACTGTAGGTTGCGACAGAATCGTGATCCCACAAATAGAACTAAGAATGTTAATCACAGTTCACGGTTCACAGGCAATTTTGCAGTTCCAGGCAACTAATATCCAACAGGTCGTTTAATCTTTCAAGCTTTACCAGTTCTACCCTGTACATTTTCTGTCAGGCTATTTATACAAATATTATAAAAGCTGGTATAATCTAGAAACTTCTATCCTCTGGAATTCTCTAAACCACTCGGATAAACACATGTTGTTATGTAAACAAGCCAGATGTAAACAACTTACATAATTCATGTAAACAGCCTGGCTATTTCTAGAAATTTCTAGAGTCATCTCCTTTATGCCAGACTATCATAATGTATTCTGTAACGGACTTTGTATCGAGTTTTCTTATTCAACTCTTCTACAAATTCTCGGCCGTACGCATTAGCCTCAGCGTCCGTGATCGTCTGGTGATGAAACACTGACACATTAGTTTATTGTTCATTTCTCTAATGCATTACACAGGAGTACATATATTTCCTCACTGCCATTCATGCTTACAACGTGTAACACGGACATGTTACTGTGGTTGTTGGATCTAATGATGCTATCGCGGTATTCTCCAGGTTTACCCTCATACAATGTATACTGTAACTTCTCGTAACCAATCAAACTTCCGTACTGGACCACGGCATGAAGACTGTGAAAACCGTGATTATTTCTCAGATCTGTCAAGGAAGGATATAAACGACACAGATACATACATATAAACTTGCTACCATTCATACAGGCAACATGTAACACGGAATTACCTTCTTCGTCTCTCAAGTTTTGCATGAAATCGCGGCACTCCGTATCAGTCTTCCCCTCCAGCATCACTGTCTCCAAGGCTTTGTAACACCCCAAACACCCGGAATGGGCAGCGCTATGAAGGAAGTGCCAGGCTTTTTTATTTCTCAGTTCCATCAATGATGGAAATGTATTACACAAGTACATACAAATGTCCTTATTACCGTACATACTCGCGACATGTAAAACAGTATTTTGGTCTTCGTCAGTCAATGCTTCAAGAACATACTGGCGCTCTGTTTTGTCCTCCTGTGTCACGGATTCTAAGGCCTTGAAGCATCTCAAACTTCCTGATTGTGAAGCTAAGTGAAGGCAGTGATTACCTTGCTTATTTCGCAGTGCTATCAAGGATGGATACGAACGACACAAATACATACAAATATCCAGGCTACCATTCAAGCTGGCAATATGTAAAACGGTACTTTCGTTGTCATTTGTCAGTGTTTCAATGAAGTCCCTGCGCTCTTCATCAGTTTTCCCTTCCAACACCACCGATTCTGTTGCTTGGTAACAGCTCAAACTTCGCGATCCTGCTGCGTGATGTAAGCAGTGAGATAAATACTTGTCCTTTTGCGATAATAAAAATGGAAATGTTTTACAGATATACATCACTAAATCTTTACTACCAGCTATACATGCACCATGAAGAACCGTATGCCCCTTGAAATCAACTGTTTTTAAATATTCATCACATTCAATTTCACTTTTGTTCTTTAATATCAAATCTGCTATGGTTTTATACAAATCAACATTCCCCGACACAGCTGCGATATGTAGGATGTCGATATCATTTTTTCTTTTGGTTTTCTCCAGCAACATGGGGTACTTTGTTAGCAGCCATTCTAGTATATCCCGGTGTCTATACAGACACGCCACATCAACAGCGTTCACAGACAAACCTGGATAATCGTATTTCGCTGAATGTAACATAGCATTAAGGAATATTGTTTTTGATAATGTCTCAAGTACGTCTATTTCCCCTACCTCAGTAATCACATCGAAGATTTCCAGTTTCTTAAGCAGGTCTAATTTCCCGCCTTCTATTGCTGAGAAACATGAATACACATCTGGTTTAACACCACCTTCCTCTAGTAAAAAGGAGGCAGTTCCTACACTTCCAGCGCGCAGAGCTTCGTCAAGTGCACATTTCATTTGAAGCTTCGAAAATGGATTATCAGTTAATACGACCTTTCTAAGGAAAGGCAAACAATTGAATTTTGAGACAAATACGACAAAACTGTATTTGTCTTTGGTCTGATACTTTTGCGCATGTTTGCCAAGCCAATCCTTTCTGTTGGTTAGTATCCACTCGAAAAATCCGGTGAGAAATCTGTCATCTGTCCAAGGACTCATGCACGCCACGTTTGTATATCTGATTTCATCATCTGAATCTAGTTCCTGAATTATGCGCTTATATAAATCACTGAACAGTTCTTTTGATATCACGATCTTTTGGGATGTGTTATCAGGTTGTTGTACCACGATATAGCGTAGACAATAACTGCTACAATTTCTGAGAAAGCCCCCAGGTGATACCTGGCCGTACAGAAGTGCTACTGCATCTTCTATCGACGCATGCTTAAAGCGGTATATTCCATTCTCCTTTAACACGAACGAGTCCCTCAATGATTCCAAACCAATTTTAAGGTATTGGAATTTTTTCGTCCTACTGAAAAACTCGAGATTTGTACTTGAGCTCGTCTGACTGGTTTTGTTCAACGAAATACTAAAGGCTTTTTCGACAGTGTCAATAATGGTTTTGTCCTCGCCGCCGACTGTGTTGAGCGATGTCTCTGTCACCGGGTTTTCAGAAAACAGCAGGTAAAGAAGAGCTAACTGTTTTTGTTCGTGGAGCTTTGTTTCAATCACATTAAAAAGATGCTTAAGTGGATTTTTGAAAAATTCACCCCTATCCCCATGTAACTCTGGTGTTTCGATAAAGACTCGACAACACTGAGGAAATCCTATCCCCGGTGAACATTTTATAATTTCATCCCACTCTTTCTCCTTGAAGTCAGGGACGTTATCTATCTCCTTCACAAAAGTATTCAACATCTGTTTTCTCTCTCTGTCTAGTGCATCTGTGCTTGTTGCTAAGTCGACACCTTGATGAAAATCAATCCAACTGTCAGTTGATAAGACAAGCGGAAATTCGTTTAACGTGTCGGTTCTGATAGTTATAATCATACAGTTGGCACTTCCTGCAATATCCCCTTCTAGCAAAGGTTTAATGAAGCTCGCCCGACTGCGCCACCAGTCCACATCACATTGGGATCTGGATCCTCCGAATCCAAACATATCATCTATCAGAATCGCCAAGTCTGAATGAGGAGTGAAGGTATTCAAAGTTTCTAGTTGTGGAACAGAGATCGGTTCTTTTTTCGGTCGACCCTCACAAGAATCTTCATTCATCAACCATTGCAGGAGTTCTGTGGCAATATGAGTCTTACCATCGCCCGAATTCCCTCGAATAACCACGAGTTTGTTGTTCATCAAACAATTCTTTGCATCGCAAAGTGCTGCAGTAGGTACACACGGCAAGTTTGTTTTTCTTTTTTCTCTTATCCATGCTTTGGTTTGTTCTACGATAAAGAGAAATGTTTGTTTATTTAAAATGTTTGCGTTCGATATACGTTATTTTCAGTAATGCAATTTTGGCGTTCTATTTAAATAATACAACTGTAGCAAAAGTTAGGTCAACGTTCTTTAACTGAGAACTGTACGACCAATTGTTTGATAATCTCTAATGCTCCTTATAGACATTGAATGTTTAATGGAAATATTGTGTTTTATATCTCGTAATTGATATTGATACAGTATTCAGCATTAGTAAACATTCGCATTGCTAAAAGCGCTTACCAGATAGTGATATGATATACATTGCATAACCCCGACTTTAGAATGTGTTTTCCAAATTAAACATACATATCTATATTAATGTGAAGAACCCGACGAACCCCAGTAGGCAGGAAGGCTTACACTGTAGCAGTCGGTCTTGGTATTCATGATTTTATGCTAAATATCGATTGTACTGTACAAGAGAAAAGTAGTTTTATATATTTAGCTTGGTTGAATTTACAAGAGGCCCAGAATGTCTATATTGCTAACCTAAATACATATATATTAAAACCATCATGGCGGAATGTGAACAATATCCTGTCATTCCTTTAAGAGAAGATGGATTTGTAAGAATTTGCGTAATTTCCCCTTTATGACCTCGCCCTTCAGACCCCTTCGAAGCCTGGGATGTTTCAGACCAAGTATTGAACAAATCCATTCATTCCCCAAGGAGAAGTATTGTGTACGAATTTAAAAAGAATTTGCTATATTTCCCCCATAGGGTCTCACCCCTTAGGCCCCTTCGGTGGTCAGAATCATCGTTTTCGGCATACTGTATATATTACTAAATTTAAAAGGTTCAGAATATGTGTGCGTTACGTCATCTTTCATGATCGGGGTGGCAGACACTGCTGGTGGATGTTTTAGTCCCCGAGGTTTACTGGTGCCTCCATAGCCATAATTATCTCATTTGAGTAGTGGCAAAGTGCATTATATACACATGTTCGTAGTACACGAACATATATTACACAGAAAGTTTAATTTTACTTCTTAATTCATAGATTAAAGGGGTTTTTCGAACCTGACCCTTCTGCTTCTACATTAGTTTAGAAATGTTTAATTCCCACCTTTTGGCCCCTAGCATCAATGTAGTCATAGGAGGTGCAGTATAATTATGTGTGTGTTACGTCATCCTTTATACAAAATTGGTTTTCCCTTTAACAAAGGATGGTTCAGACCAAATATTAAACTATTAAAATCCTTAAATTAAATTCCCACCAAAAAAAAAGGATTTTAAAGAATTGCTTCTTTTCCACTACTAAGCCATGCCTCTTAGGCCTCTGGGGGTCAGTCTCGCTGCTTTTACAAAATTGGTTTCCTTTCATCCAATGATGATTCAAACAAAATATGAAACCAATCCTTTTATTCTTATTGGAAAAGTATGATTTCAAAGACGAATTTGATTCGTTTTCCCTATTTGACCGCACCCCTCAAGCCACTTTAGGGTCAGACCTACCATTTATAAAGAATTGAATCCCCTGCACCAAATGATGTTTCAGACCAAATATGGAACGATTCCTTTCATTTCTAGAGAAAAAGTGGGATTTTTAAGAAATCACTAAATATCCCCTATTAAACATAACCTTGTAGATCCCCGGGGGTTCGACCCTTCATTTATACAAAATTTGCTTTCCCTTCAGCAACGGATATTTCTGACGACTAATGGAACAAATCGTTACATTTCTACGGAAAATGTAGAATTTTAAAGAAACTTTGCTTCGTTCCCCTATGGACACGCACGTCAGGCCCTTTGGGGGCAGGTGAGCTAAAAATCTGTTGAATCATATCAATGTTACGTCTTCCTATTAATTTTAACCTGGGTATACAGATAGCGCGCTTACCTATCAAACTTCTTGGTTGTCCACGGATTCCGGATCTGGCAACTGAAATGTATAGCAAGATCTTAATTAAGTATGACATTTACCAGTGTTGTTTTATATATTTTTTATGGATTTACTAAAGCAATGATGACTATTGCTGTTAATATAGTTCGTTTTACTGACTTTGCTTCTGTTTTTACGTAAATAGTTACGACTGAGTTGTCCTAACACTAAAGATACCAGACACACATCTGTTGTTTAATATATTATTAACACTGAGGAGCCTAAATTGACGAATTAACAATTAGGTGTTCTTCATCTGACAGGCGGACATACAAGAAATGAACGATACCTGTAATGACTGTGTTTCCATCTCCGATAAAAAGGTTCTCCGGTGCCGTGCGGAAGGACACATTCATTTTGGCTTTTTGCATGACCGTCTCGTTGCATACCTCTCGAACCGTCACTACAACGACATAAAGTTTGTCAATAGTACCAACCGGTTATTGATGTCATGACATCATATCATCGTATCGCATAAGGTAGGGTCTTTTCAGAAAATGGACAAGAGGCATCGCAACAGGGTGACGAGCAATTTGAACAGACTATGTTGGCATAGCAAAGATACATATGTCTGTTAGGTATATATCAACGAGGACAAACATGATATACTAATGGTTAAAACAGGAGATCATCAGAGCAAATCAAAAGGAGAAAACAAACCAGGCTAAAGGATTTATATCAAACAAGAGGCCCAAAAGACCTCAAAGGACATCTTACAATATATAATTTTAGTTGGTTATGTTATTAAAATATTTGACTCCTGTGACCTTGAAAGTAGGCCAAAGTCATTCATTTTAATAAGAGGCCCAACGGGCCTTTACGGTCCTCTGACAATATATAATTTTAGCTGGTTAAGATATTAACATATTTGACCCCTGTGACCTTGATAGTACAGGCCAAATATCAGAACACTGGGCCTTTCTGTTATTGAGAAGAAGATGCTTAAAGATTTTTAACACATTCAACCCTGATGACCTTGAAAGTGGGTGAAGGTCATTCATTTGAACAAACTTGGTAACCCTTCCTCCAAGCATGCTGTATGTATCATATCAGCACCCTGAGCCTTTCGGTAAGAGGAAGTCGCTTAAAGGGAAAGTTTAAGGTCACTCGGTCCCTTTGTCAACATCCATGGGAATTTCATGAAATTTCACTCAAATGTTTACTAGTGTATGAAGAACAAGTATTTGTGTTGTAATTAGCCGAAAAACTGCAGAAATCGTTTTTGGGTGAAAAACTGATATTTCAGGAAAAACACAAGAAAGAACGAAATCAACTACTCACATATTTCTTTTTGATGTATTGCAATGCTAACGTTATATATACATATAAAACAGAAAAGAAAGCAAACATTTAACTTTAATATAACTTTTATTCAACAAAACAAACACATACATGCATGCTTTTCACCAACATTTCTAAATTTCCGAAAATTGTGTGGATGAAAATTTATTTTATTAAATGGTGTTTTGAATAAACAGTTCTTATTTAAGAATGCATAAAAAAATTGAACCAAAAAATATTATTTCACTTAGAATGGGAAAAATAATCAGACAACAGGGCTTAATTTTATGAAGTATAGATTTTCCCGTATCACATAAATATCTAAATATAGATTGATAGAACCACGTGTATTGAAAATACATATAAGGAACATTTGAGTTAACCCTAATTTAAACAACCCCGATACTTCACAAAAAGAAATGTATATAAAACAGATTTTCAAGTCCATACCTATTAAGTCAAAACGACAGACCAACATCAACAGCTGTCAAAACACTTCAATTTCACAACACGTCTATCCGACACTTACTGTGGCACTTTCGGTTCGTCGCATTATCTTCCGTTGGGTAGGCCTACTGTATAACATTCTCTTTTGAATGAGGCAAAGGTGCAGTGTTAGTGTGGACGAGCAACACTTGAATCACTGTTGATTCACTCATTAAATCACAATATACTTGTTTCGTCAGAAACTGTCCGCCTCGCGGATCTTGTTGCTGCTCAATGTTTACATTGGATTATTAAATCCGGTAAAATCATTCTAGTCTCTCTAAATAGTATCCATTTAATGCATTGAAAGTAGTGAGATACTAGGTTTATCGATTGTTTCAGCCTGATATGTATGGATAAACTCGCCTGGCGTCAGTCACACAAAAATAGTTAAAACAAGCATTTACGGCGTTTACTGAAAGTGACATCATGAGAACATGTTGTATTTGATATCAAATTCATATAAAACAATGTGTTTGTTGAATGATGCAGTTGTAAAGAATTGAAGCGGACATATAGGTCGCCCGGGTGTCTACGTTAACATAAGATCAGGTTAATACAGTCGATAAATTCTCAAACAACTTAACCTTCTAGCTTTTACATAGCTTTTATCAGACACTTGTACATTTGCTGGATTGAAAACTGCATGATCATCGGCATATGCACGGTGAATTTCTTACCCACGATAAGTATCACATTTTATATCCGTCAAAGCGGCCATGTTTTTGCCAAGAACGATAATCATCGGATCGAGAGACCTTAAGCACGGCGGACGGCGCACGGAGCACGCCGCACGACGGTCGGGTCAGATGACTTAAAAATGCACCTTTCATATTTTATTCTTTTACTATGTCCAAACATCCGAGTAACGCCTCCTTCAGTAATTCCAGTACTTTGAATATTATTTATCGCTAAGGTATTAACATATTTGACCCCTATGACCATGGAAGAGGGTCAATGCACAAACTTGATATGCCTTCCTTCCAGCATGCCACCATATCAGTTCCCTTGGCTTTTCGGTTATTCATGAGAAGAAGTTGCTTTAAGATTGTTTGTAATTCATTTGAACAAACTAGTAACCCTTCATTCCAGCGTGTTACAGGCAAAATATCAGTACCTCGGCCTTTCCGTTATTATTCTACTACAGGTGGAACTTGGGAGGGGGACTATAGTTTATCTCGCTGTCTGTCCGTCTGTCTTTTTGTCCGCTGAAGTTTGTCAGCACTTGGGTCGGGTCAAGGTTAATACCACGGTTGCTTATTTTAGAAAATCATTGTCAGCACTATACATGCCTCACTCCTTTTCATCAAACTTCACATACTTAAAAAGATCTGGAGTAAGAGTTCCAGGGTCTGGACAATGTCACTGTTGGTATTTATAGAAAATCATTGTCAGTGCTCTAAGGCTTTGTTTCATCAGTGATTTTCATCAAACTACAATTATACATAATCAAACTATCGGGGACGAGTTCGAATTTAAGGGTTGTAATTTATTGAATGAATCGTTGCATCATAAGCTTGCGGGGGTCGGTAGAGGACATGTTTTGCTTCAGCATATATGTGTGTTATCTTCATGTGTATCTTCAGTATGCTGGTTGAGAAGAAGTTGCTTTAAGTTTTTAGCGCATGTGTCCCCTGTGATCTTTAAAATTGGTCAATGTCATTCATTTGAACGTACAAGACATTTGACAATTGTGACCTTGAAAGTAAATATATATCCTTAGTTGCATTGTTATGTAATAATACACATGTGTATGCGTTTGACATAGTCATTACCTGTACATGATTGTTGGTCTTCCAGCAGTTGTTGGTGATTCTCAACCCGCTGTTGGTCCTCCACCAGCTGTTGGTGATTCTCAACTCGCTGTTGGTTCCCCACCAGCTGTTGGTGATTCTCAAATCGCTGTTGGTTTTCCACCAGTTGTTGGTCCTTCACCAGTTGTTGGTGATTCTCAACTCGCTGTTGGTTTTCCACCAGTTGTTGGTCCTCCACCAGTAGTTGGTCCTCCACCAGTTGTTGGTGATTCTCAACTCGCTGTTGGTTCCCCACCAGTTGTTGGTCCTCCACTATTTGTTGGTCCTCCACCAGTTGTTGGTGATTCTCAACTCGCTTTTGGTTCCCCACCAGTTGTTGGTCCTCCACCAGTTGTTGGTTCCCCACCAGTTGTTGGTGATTCTCAAATCGCTGTTGGTCCTCCATCAGTAGTTGGTGATTCTCAAATCGCTGTTGGTCCTCCACCAGAAGTTGGCGATTCTCAACTCGTTGTTGGTCCTCCACCAGTTGGTGGTGATTCTCAACTCGCTGTTTGTCCTCCACAGGTTGTTGGTGATTCTCAACTCGCTGTTGGTCCTCCGCCAGTTGTTGGTGATTCTCAACTCGCTGTTGGTCCTCCTCCAGTTGTTGGTCCTCCAACAGTTGTTGCTGATTTAAACAAGGGGATAAGATATTAAAGCAATTTATATGAGTTGAAGGATGATCTACTGAAATCAGGACGTTTTGTAAATATGGGTTAGGCATTGTGTGTGTAATTCCTTGGTATGTAACTTGTGCATGCGTGCCGTGCGTCCGGACATTGTGTTCAATATATCTTAAAAACCCCTGCTCAGATTTGGTTCATATTCACACCAGAGCATAACACGATAAAGAGATACTCTCGATTAGTGTTTGGTGGTCATCCGTCAACATTAAAGGTCACAGGTCACCGGTGACCACTTTGGGAATAAAAATCGTGTGTATAAGATATTTCATGAACTCCTGGACAGATTTGGTTCATATTCACACCAATGTATATACGATGAAGGTCAACACCTGATTATATTTGGTTGTTATCATCAAGGTTAAAATGTTTGTAACCACTGTGTGGGGGTGGGGGTATGTAAGCCCAGACTCACCTTACCTTTATTCGTCTATGTATTTAGTTTCCATACTTCAATAAGGACTCCAAGCAAACGTTGGAACATACATTATATTAATATAAACCTTACCTGTCCAGCTTGCTGCCTCGGATGATTCATGCTTTCCATCACCTTGACAACGAGAAACGTCGTCACAATCCCTGTTATAACACCAAGTAGCCATGTTTTCAAATGAAGTGTCGAGGGTCCCGGGTTTGGTTCTATCCCTTGTACTAAGAGCAGGGCCTTAATGAAAATAAGGGCCCCACATAACAATCCGACCAGGAAAAAAACAAAGGCAGCAGAGTGACGCCATCCTTTGGACAATCCTGGGACAAATTTACCGATCCTTGCTCTGTAGGTTTCTAGGTCCACTCCCATTACTCGTCTATACCATCACCTATTGATACCGGGAAACATAGTCTGTCAGTATACAACATCACCTATTGATACAGGGAAACATAGTCTGTTAGTATATAACATCACCTATTGATACAGGGAAACATAGTCTGTCAGTATACAACATTCCCTATTGATACAGGGAAACATAGTCTGTCAGTATACAACATCACCTATTGATACAGGGAAACATAGTCTGTCAGTATACAACATCACCTATTGATACAGGGAAACATAGTCTGTCAGTATACAACATCACCTATTGATACAGGGAAACATAGTCTGTCAGTATACAACATCACCTATTGATACAGGGAAACATAGTCTGTCAGTATACAACATCACCTATTGATACAGGGAAACATAGTCTGTCAGTATAAAACGTCTATATCATCACCTATTGATACAGGGAAACACAGTCTGTCAGTATACAACATCACCTATTGATACAGGGAAACATAGTCTGTCAGTATACAACGTCTATACCATCACCTATTGATACAGGGAAACATAGTCTGTCAGTATACAACATCACCTATTGATACAGGGACACATAGTCTGTCAGTATACAACATCTATACCATCACCTATTGATACAAGGAAACATAGTCTGTCAGTATACAACATCACCTATTGATACAGGGAAACAAAGTCTGTCAGTATACAACATCCCCTATTGATACAGGGAAACATAGTCTGTCAGTATATACCATTACCTATTGATACAGGGAAACATAGTCTGTCAGTATACAACATCACCTATTGATACAGGGAAACATAGTCTGTCAGTATACAACATCACCTATTGATACAGGGAAACATAGTCTGTCAGTATACAACATCACCTATTGATACAGGGAAATACAGTCTGTCAGTATACAACATCACCTATTGATACAGGGAAACATAGTCTGTCAGTATACAACATCACCTATTGATACAGGGAAACATAGTCTGTCAGTATACAACATCTATACCATCACCTATTGATACAGGGAAACATAGTCTGTCAGTATACAACATCTATACCATCACCTATTGATACAGGGAAACACAGTCTGTCTGTATACAACATCACCTATTGATACAGGGAAACACAGTCTGTCAGTATACAACATCACCTAATGATACAGGGAAACATAGTCTGTCAGTATACAACATCACCTATTGATACAGGGAAACATAGTCTGTCAGTATACAACATCTATACCATCACCTATTGATACAGGGAAACATAGTCTGTCAGTATACAACATCTATACCATCACCTATTGATACAGGGAAACACAGTCTGTCTGTATACAACATCACCTATTGATACAGGGAAACACAGTCTGTCAGTATACAACATCACCTAATGATACAGGGAAACATAGTCTGTCAGTATACAACATCTATACCATCACCTATTGATACAGGGAAACACAGTCTGTCAGTATATACCATCACCTATTGATACAGGGAAACACAGTCTGTCAGTATACAACATCACCTAATGATACAGGGAAACATAGTCTGTCAGTATACAACATCTATACCATCACCTATTGATACAGGGAAACATAGTCTGTCAGTATACAACATCACCTATTGATACAGGAAAACATAGTCTGTCAGTATACAACATCACCTATTGATACAGGGAAACATAGTCTGTCAGTATACAACATCACCTATTGATACAGGGAAACATAGTCTGTCAGTATACAACATCACCTATTGATACAGGGAAACATAGTCTGTCAGTATACAACATCACCTATTGATACAGGGAAACATAGTTTGTCAGTATACAACATCACCTATTGATACAGGGAAACATAGTCTGTCAGTATACAACATCTATACCATCACCTATTGATACAGGGAAACATAGTCTGTCAGTATACAACATCACCTATTGATAGAGGGAAACATAGTCTGTCAGTATACAACATCACCTATTGATACAGGGAAACATAGTCTGTCAGTATACAACATCTATACCATCACCTATTGATACAGGGAAACATAGTCTGTCAGTATACAACATCTATACCATCACCTATTGATACAGGGAAACATAGTCTGTCAGTATACAACATCTATACCATCACCTATTGATACAGGGAAACATAGTCTGTCAGTATACAACATCTATACCATCACCTATTGATACCGGGAAACATAGTCTGTCAGTATACAACATCACCTAATGATACAGGGAAACATAGTCTGTCTGTATACAACATCACCTATTGATACAGGGAAACATAGTCTGTCAGTATACAACATCTATACCATCACCTATTGATACCGGGAAACATAGTCTGTCAGTATACAACATCTATACCATCACCTATTGATACCGGGAAACATAGTCTGTCAGTATACAACATCACCTATTGATACAGGGAAACATAGTCTGTCTGTATACAACATCACCTATTGATACAGGGAAACATCGTCTATCAGTATACAACATCACCTATTGATACAGGGAAACATAGTCTGTCAGTATACAACATCACCTATTGATACAGGGAAACATCGTCTATCAGTATACAACATCACCTATTGATACAGGGAAACATAGTCTGTCAGTATACAACATCACCTATTGATACAGGGAAACATAGTCTGTCAGTATACAACATCACCTATTGATAGAGGGAAACATAGTCTGTCAGTATACAACATCACCTATTGATACAGGGAAACATAGTCTGTCAGTATACAACATCTATACCATCACCTATTGATACAGGGAAACATAGTCTGTCAGTATACAACATCTATACCATCACCTATTGATACAGGGAAACATAGTCTGTCAGTATACAACATCTATACCATCACCTATTGATACAGGGAAACATAGTCTGTCAGTATACAACATCACCTATTGATACAGGGAAACATAGTCTGTCAGTATACAACATCACCTATTGATACAGGGAAACATAGTCTGTCAGTATACAACATCACCTATTGATACAGGGAAACATAGTCTGTCAGTATACAACATCACCTATTGATACAGTGAAACACAGTCTGTCAGTATACAACATCACCTATTGATACAGGGAAACACAGTCTGTCAGTATACAACATCTCCTATTGATACAGGGAACATAGTCTGTTAGTATACAACATCTATACCATCACCTATTGATACAGGGAGACATAGTCTGTCAGTATACAACATCTATACCATCACCTATTGATACAGGGAAACACAGTCTGTCAGTATACAACATCACCTATTGATACAGTGAAACACAGTCTGTCAGTATACAACATCTCCTATTGATACAGGGAAACATAGTCTGTTAGTATACAACATCACCTATTGATACAGGGAAACATAGTCTGTCAGTATACAACATCTATACCATCACCTATTGATACAGGGAAACATAGTCTGTCAGTATACAACATATATACCATCACCTATTGATACAGGGAAACATCGTCTGTCAGTATACAACATCACCTATTGATGCAGGGAAACATAGTCTGTCAGTATACAACATGACCTATTGATACAGGGAAACATCGTCTGTCAGTATACAACATTACCTATTGCTGCAGGGAAACATAGTCTGTCAGTATACAACATCACCTATTGATACAGGGAAACATAGTCTGTCAGTATACAACATCACCTATTGATACAGTGAAACATAGTCTGTCAGTATACAACATATATACCATCACCTATTGATACAGGGAAACATAGTCTGTCTGTATACAACATCACCTATTGATGCAGGGAATCATAGTCTGTCAGTATACAACATAACCTATTGATACAGGGAAACATCGTCTATCAGTATACAACATCACCTATTGATACAGGGAAACATAGTCTGTCAGTATACAACATCACCTATTGATACAGGGAAACATAGTCTGTCAGTATACAACATCACCTATTGATAGAGGGAAACATAGTCTGTCAGTATACATCATCACCTATTGATACAGGGAAACACAGTCTGTCAGTATACAATATCCCCTATTGATACAGGGAAACATAGTCTGTCAGTATACAACATCTATACCATCACCTATTGATACAGGGAAACATAGTCTGTCAGTATACAACATCTATACCATCACCTATTGATACAGGGAAACATAGTCTGTCAGTATACAACATCTATACCATCACCTATTGATACAGGGAAACATAGTCTGTCAGTATACAACATCTATACCATCACCTATTGATACAGGGAAACATAGTCTGTCAGTATACAACATCACCTATTGATACAGGGAAACATAGTCTGTCAGTATACAACATCACCTATTGATACAGGGAAACATAGTCTGTCAGTATACAACATCACCTATTGATACAGGGAAACATAGTCTGTCAGTATACAACATCACCTATTGATACAGTGAAACACAGTCTGTCAGTATACAACATCTCCTATTGATACAGGGAACATAGTCTGTTAGTATACAACATCTATACCATCACCTATTGATACAGGGAAACATAGTCTGTCAGTATACAACATCTATACCATCACCTATTGATACAGGGAAACATAGTCTGTCAGTATACAACATCTATACCATCACCTATTGATACAGGGAAACACAGTCTGTCAGTATACAACATCACCTATTGATACAGTGAAACACAGTCTGTCAGTATACAACATCTCCTATTGATACAGGGAAACATAGTCTGTTAGTATACAACATCACCTATTGATACAGGGAAACATAGTCTGTCAGTATACAACATCTATACCATCACCTATTGATACAGGGAAACATAGTCTGTCAGTATACAACATATATACCATCACCTATTGATACAGGGAAACATCGTCTGTCAGTATACAACATCACCTATTGATGCAGGGAAACATAGTCTGTCAGTATACAACATGACCTATTGATACAGGGAAACATCGTCTGTCAGTATACAACATTACCTATTAATGCAGGGAAACATAGTCTGTCAGTATACAACATCACCTATTGATACAGGGAAACATAGTCTGTCAGTATACAACATCACCTATTGATACAGGGAAACATAGTCTGTCAGTATACAACATATATACCATCACCTATTGATACAGGGAAACACAGTCTGTCTGTATACAACATCACCTATTGATGCAGGGAAACATAGTCTGTCAGTATACAACATCACCTATTGATACAGGGAAACATAGTCTGTCAGTATACAACATCACCTATTGATACAGGGAAACATAGTCTGTCAGTATACAACATCACCTATTGATACAGGGAAACACAGTCTGTCAGTATACAACATCACCTATTGATACAGGGAAACATAGTCTGTCAGTATACAACATCACCTATTGATACAGGGAAACATAGTCTGTCAGTATAAAACATCACCTATTGATACAGGGAAACATAGTCTGTCAGTATACAACATCTATACCATCACCTATTGATACAGGGAATCATAGTCTGTCAGTATACAACATCTATACCATCACCTATTGATACAGTGAAACATAGTCTGTCAGTATACAACATCACCTATTGATACAGGGAAAAATAGTCTGTCAGTATACAACATCACCTATTGATACAGGGAAACATAGTCTGTCAGTATACATCATCACCTATTGATACAGGGAAACATAGTCTGTCAGTATACAACATCACCTATTGATACAGTGAAACACAGTCTGTCAGTATACAACATCACCTATTGATACAGGGAAACATAGTCTGTCAGTATACAACATCACCTATTGATACAGGGAAACATAGTCTGTCAGTATACAACATCACCTATTGATACAGGGAAACATAGTCTGTCAGTATACAACATCACCTATTGATACAGGGAAACACAGTCTGTCAGTATACAACATCACCTATTGATACAGGGAAACATAGTCTGTCAGTATACAACATCACCTATTGATACAGGGAAACATAGTCTGCCAGTATACAACATCACCTATTGATACAGGGAAACATAGTCTGTCAGTATACAACATCACCTATTGATACAGGGAAACATAGTCTGTCAGTATACAACATCACCTATTGATACAGGGAAACATAGTCTGTCAGTATACAACATCACCTATTGATACAGGGAAACATAGTCTGTCAGTATACAACATCTATACCATCACCTATTGATACAGGGAAACATAGTCTGTCAGTATACAACATCTATACCATCACCTATTGATACAGTGAAACATAGTCTGTCAGTATACAACATCACCTATTGATACAGGGAAAAATAGTCTGTCAGTATACATCATCACCTATTGATACAGGGAAACACAGTATGTCAGTATACAACATCACCTATTGATACAGGGAAACATAGTCTGTCAGTATACAACATCACCTATTGATACAGGGAAACATAGTCTGTCAGTATACAACATCACCTATTGATACAGTGAAACATAGTTTGTCAGTATACACCGTCTATATCATCACCTATTGATACAGGGAAACATAGTCTGTCAGTTAAACAACGTCTATACCATCACCTATTGATACAGGAAAACATAGTCTGTCAGTTAAACAACGTCTATACCATCACCTATTGATACAGGAAAACATAGTCTGTCAGTTAAACAACGTCTATACCATCACCTATTGATACAGGGAAACATAGTCTGTCAGTAAACAACGTCTATACCATCACCTATTGATACAGGGAAACATAGTCTGTCAGTATACAACATCTATACCATTACCTATTGATACAGGGAAACATAGTCTGTCAGTATACAACATCACTTATTGATACAGGGAAACATAGTCAGTCAGTATACAACATCACCTATTGATACAGGGAAACATAGTCTGTCAGTATACATCATCACCTATTGATACAGGGAAACATAGTCTGTCAGTATACAACAACACCACCTATTGATACAGAAAAACATAGTCTTTCAGTATACAACAACATCACCTATTGATACAGGGAAACATAGTCTGTCAGTATACAACATCACCTATTAATACAGGGAGATATAGTCTGTCAGTATACAACAACATCACCTATTGATACAGGGAAATATAGTCTGTCAGTATACAACATGACCTATTGATACAGGGAAACATCGTCTGTCAGTATACAACATTACCTATTGATGCAGGGAAACATAGTCTGTCCGTATACAACATCACCTATTGATACAGGGAAACATAGTCTGTCAGTATACAACATCACCTATTGATACAGGGAAACATAGTCTGTCAGTATACAACATCTATACCAGCACCTATTGATACAGGGAAACATAGTCTGTCAGTATACAACATCACCTATTGATGCAGGGAAACATAGTCTGTCAGTATACAACATAACCTATTGATACAGGGAAACATCGTCTATCAGTATACAACATCACCTATTGATACAGGGAAACATAGTCTGTCAGTATACAACATCAACTATTGATACAGGGAAACATAGTCTGTCAGTATACAACATCTATACCATCACCTATTGATACAGGGAAACATCGTCTGTCAGTATACAACATCACCTATTGATACAGGGAAACATAGTCTATCAGTATACAACATCACCTATTGATAGAGGGAAACATAGTCTGTCAGTATACAACATCACCTATTGATACAGGGAAACATAGTCTGTCAGTATACAACATCACCTATTGATGCAGGGAAACATAGTCTGTCAGTATACAACATCACCTATTGATACAGGGAAACATAGTCTGTCAGTATACAACATCACCTATTGATACAGGGAAACACAGTCTGTCAGTATACAACATCACCTATTGATACAGGGAAACATAGTCTGTCAGTATACAACATCACCTATTGATACAGGGAAACACAGTCTGTCAGTATACAACATTACCTATTGATACAGGGAAACATAGTCTGTCAGTATACACGGTCTATATCATCACCTATTGATACAGGGAAACATAGTCTGTCAGTATATAACATCACCTATTGATACAGGGAAACATAGTCTGTCAGTATACAACAACACCACCTATTGATACAGGGAGACATAGTCTGTCAGTATACAACATCTATACCATCACCTATTGATACAGGGAAACATCGTCTGTCAGTTAAACAACGTCTTTACCATCACCTATTGATACAGGGAAACATAGTCTGTCAGTTAAACAACCTCTATACCATCACCTATTGATACAGAGAAACATAGTCTTTCAGTGAAACAACGTCTATACCATCACCTATTGATACAAGGAAACATAGTCTGTCAGTACACAACATCTATACCATCACCTATTGATACAGGGAAACATAGTCTGTCAGTATACAACATCTATACCATCACCTATTGATACAGGGAAACAAAGTTTGTCAGTATACAACATCTATACCATCACCTATTGATACAGGGAAACATAGTCTGTCAGTATACAACATCTATACCAGCACCTATTGATACAGGGAAACATAGTCTGTCAGTATACAACATCACCTATTGATGCAGGGAAACATAGTCTGTCAGTATCCAACATAACCTATTGATACAGGGAAACATCGTCTATCAGTATACAACATCTATACCATCACCTATTGATACAGGGAAACATAGTCTGGTAGTATACATCATCACCTATTGATACAGGGGAAACACAGTCTGTCAGTATACAACATCACCTATTGATACAGGGAAACATAGTCTGTCAGTATACAACATCACCTATTGATACAGGGAAACATAATCTGTCAGTATACAACATCACCTATTGATACAGGGAAACATAGTCTGTCAGTATACAACATCACCTATTGATACAGGGAAACATAGTCTGGTAGTATACATCATCACCTATTGATACAGGGGAAACACAGTCTGTCAGTATACAACATCACCTATTGATACAGGGAAACACAGTCTGTCAGTATACAACATCACCTATTGATACAGGGAAACATAGTCTGTCAGTATACAACATTACCTATTGATACAGGGAAGCACAGTCTGTCAGTATACAACATCAACTATTGATACAGGGAAACATAGCCTGTCAGTATACAACATCTATACCATCACCTATTGATACAGGGAAACATAGTCTGTCAGTATACAACATCACCTATTGATACAGGGAAACATAGTCTGTCAGTATACAACATCAACTATTGATACAGGGAAACACAGTCTGTCAGTATACAACATCAACTATTGATACAGGGAAACATAGTCTGTCCGTATACAACATCTATACCATCACCTATTGATACAGGGAAACATAGTCTGTCAGTATACAACATCACCTATTGATACAGGGAAACATAGTCTGTCAGTATACAACATCACCTATTGATACAGGGAAACATAGCCTGTCAGTTTACAACATCTATACCATCACCTATTGATACAGGGAAACATAGTCTGTCAGTATACAACATCTATACCATTACCTATTGATACAGGGAAACATAGTCTGTCAGTATACAACATCTATACCATCACCTATTGATACAGGGAAACATAGTCTGTCAGTATACAACATCACCTATTGATACAGGGAAACATAGTCTGTCAGTATACAACATCTATACCATCACCTATTGATACAGGGAAACATAGTCTGTCAGTATACAACATCTATACCATCACCTATTGATACCGGGAAACATAGTCTGTCAGTATACAACATCACCTATTGATACAGGGAAACATAGTCTGTCAGTATACAACATCACCTATTGATACAGGGAAACATAGTCTGTCAGTATACATCATCACCTATTGATACAGGGAAACATAGTCTGTCAGTATACAACATCTATACCATCACCTATTGATACAGGGAAACATAGTCTGTCAGTATACAACATCACCTATTGATACTGGGAAACATAGTCTGTCAGTATACAACATCACCTATTGATACAGGGAAACATAGTCTGTCAGTATACAACATCACCTATTGATACAGGGAAACATAGTCTGTCAGTATACAACATCCCCTATTGATACAAGGAAACATAGTCTGTCAGTATACAACATCACCTATTGATACAGGGAAACATAGTCTGTCAGTATACAACATCTATACCATCACCTATTGATACAGGGAAACATAGTCTGTCAGTATATACCATCACCTATTGATACAGGGAAACATAGTCTGTCAGTATACAACATCACCTATTGATACAGGGAAACATAGTCTGTCAGTATACATCATCACCTATTGATACAGGGAAACATAGTCTGTCAGTATACAACATCTATACCATCACCTATTGATACAGGGAAACATAGTCTGTCAGTATATACCATCACCTATTGATACAGGGAAACATAGTCTGTCAGTATACAACATCACCTATTGATACAGGGAAACATAGTCTGTCAGTATACAACGTCTATACCATCACCTATTGATACAGGGAAACATGGTCTGTCAGTATACAACATCACCTATTGATACAGGGAAACATAGTCTGTCAGTATACAACATCACCTATTGATACAGTGAAACACAGTCTGTCAGTATACAACATCACCTATTGATACAGTGAAACATAATCTGTCAGTATACAACATCAACTATTGATACAGTGAAACACAGTCTGTCAGTATATCAATTGATACAGTGAAACACAGTCTGTCAGTATACAACATCAACTATTGATACAGGGAAACATAGTCTGTCAGTATACAACATCTATACCATCACCTATTGATACAGGGAAACACAGTCTGTCATTATACAACATCACCTATTGATACAGGGAAACATAGTCTGTCAGTATAGAACATCACCTAATAATACAGGGAAACATAATCTGTCAGTATACAACATCACCTATTGATACAGGGAAACATAGTCTGTCAGTATACAACATCTATACCATCACCTATTGATACAGGGAAACATAGTCTGTCAGTATACAACATCACCTATTGATACAGGGAAACATAGTCTGTCAGTATACAACATCACCTATTGATACAGTGAAACACAGTCTGTCAGTATACAACATCACCTATTGATACAGGGAAACATAGTCTGTCAGTATACAACATCACCTATTGATACAGCGAAACATAGTCTGTCAGTATACAACATCTATACCATAACCTATTGATACAGGGAAACATAGTCTGTCAGTATACAACATCTATACCATCACCTATTGATACAGGGAAACATAGTCTGTCAGTATACAACATCTATACCATCACCTATTGATACAGGGAAACATAGTCTGTCAGTATACAACATCTATACCATCACCTATTGATACAGAGAAACATAGTCTGTCAGTATACAACATCTATACCATCACCTATTGATACAGGGAAACATAGTCTGTCAGTATACAACATCTATACCATCACCTATTGATACAGGGAAACATAGTCTGTCAGTATACAACATCTATACCAACACCTATTGATACAGGGAAACATAGTCTGTCAGTATACAACATCACCTATTGATACAGGGAAACATAGTCTGTCAGCATACAACATCTATACCATCACCTATTGATACAGGGAAACATAGTCTGTCAGTATACAACATCACTTATTAATACAGGGAAACATAGTCTGTCAGTATACAACATCTATACCATCACCTATTGATACAGGGAAACATAGTCTGTCAGTATACAACATCTATACCATCACCTATTGATACAGGGAAACATAGTCTGTCAGTATACAACATCACCTATTGATACCGGGAAACATAGTCTGTCAGTATACAACATCACCTATTGATACAGGGAAACATAGTCTGTCAGTATACAACCTCTATACCATCACCTATTGATACAGGGAAACATAGTCTGTCAGTATACAACATCACTTATTGATACAGGGAAACATAGTCAGTCAGTATACAACATCACCTATTGATACAGGGAAACATAGTCTGTCAGTATACAACATCACCTATTGATACAGGGAAACATAGTCTGTCAGTATACAACATCTATACCATCACCTATTGATACAGGGAAACATAGTCTGTCAGTATACAACATCACTTATTGATACAGGGAAACATAGTCAGTCAGTATACAACATCACCTATTGATACAGGGAAACATAGTTTGTCAGTATACAACATCACCTATTGATACAGGGAAACATAGTCTGTCAGTATACAACATCACCTAATGATACAGGGAAACATAGTCTGTCAGTATACAACATCACCTATTGATACAGGGAAACATAGTCTGTCAGTATACAACATCACCTATTGATACAGGGAAACATCGTCTGTCTGTATACAACATCACCTATTGATACAGGGAAACATAGTCTGTCAGTATACAACATCTATACCATCACCTATTGATACAGGGAAACATAGTCTGTCAGTATACAACATCTATACCAGCACCTATTGATACAGGGAAACACAGTCTGTCTGTATACAACATCACCTAATGATACAGGGAAACATAGTCTGTCAGTATACAACATCACCTATTGATACAGTGAAACATAGTTTGTCAGTATACAACATCACCTATTGATACAGGGAAACATAGTCTGTCAGTATACATCATCACCTATTGATACAGGGAAACATAGTCTGTCAGTATACAACATCACCTATTGATACAGGGAAACATAGTCTGTCAGTATACATCATCACCTATTGATACAGGGAAACATAGTCTGTCTGTATACAACATCACCTAATGATACAGGGAAACATAGTCTGTCAGTATACAACATCACCTATTGATACAGGGAAACACAGTCTGTCAGTATACAACATCACCTATTGATACAGGGAAACATAGTTTGTCAGTATACAACATCACCTATTGATACAGGGAAACATAGTCTGTCAGTATACAACATCACCTATTGATACAGGGAAACATAGTTTGTCAGTATACAACATCACCTATTGATACAGGGAAACATAGTCTGTCAGTATACATCATCACCTATTGACACAGGGAAACATAGTCTGTCAGTATACAACATCACCTATTGATACAGAGAAACATAGTCTGTCAGTATACAACATCTATACCATCACCTATTGATACAGGGAAACATAGTCTGTCAGTAGACAACATCACCTATTGATACAGGGAAACATAGTCTGTCAGTATACAACATCACCTATTGATACAGGGAAACATAGTTTGTCAGTATACAACATCACCTATTGATACAGGGAAACATAGTCTGTCAGTATACAACATCACCTATTGATACAGGGAAACATAGTCTGTCAGTATACAACATCACCTATTGATACAGGGAAACATAGTCTGTCAGTATACAACATCACCTATTGATACAGGGAAACACAGTCTGTCAGTATACAACATCACCTATTGATACAGGGAAACATAGTTTGTCAGTATACAACATCACCTATTGATACAGGGAAACATAGTCTGTCAGTATACAACATCACCTATTGATACAGGGAAACAAAGTCTGTCAGTATACAACATCACCTATTGATACAGGGAAACATAGTCTGTCAGTATACAACATCAACTATTGATACAGGGAAACACAGTCTGTCAGTATACAACATCACCTATTGATACAGGGAAACATAGTCTGTCAGTATACAACATCACCTATTGATACAGGGAAACATAGTCTGTCAGTATACAACATTACCTATTGATACAGGGAAACACAGTCTGTCAGTATACAACATCAACTATTGATACAGGGAAACACAGTCTGTCAGTATACAACATCAATTATTGATACAGGGAAACATAGTCTGTCAGTATACAACATCTATACCATCACCTATTGATACAGGGAAACATAGTCTGTCAGTATACAACATCTATACAATCACCTATTGATACAGGGAAACATAGTCTGTCAGTATACAACATCTATACCATCACCTATTGATACAGGGAAACATAGTCTGTCAGTATACAACATCACCTATTGATACAGGGAAACATAGTCTATCAGTATACAACATCACCTATTGATACAGGGAAACATAGTCTGTCAGTATACAACATCACCTATTGATACAGGGAAACATAATCTGTCAGTATACAACATCACCTATTGATACAGGGAAACATAGTCTATCAGTATACAACATCACCTATTGATACAGGGAAACATAGTCTGTCAGTATACAACATCAACTATTGATACAGGGAAACATAGTCTGTCAGTATACAACATCACCTATTGATATAGGGAAACATAGTCTGTCAGTATACAACATCTATACCATCACCTATTGATACAGGGAAACATAGTCTGTCAGTATACAACATCACCTATTGATACAGGGAAACAAAGTCTGTCAGTATACAACATCCCCTATTGATACAGGGAAACATAGTCTGTCAGTATACAACATCACCTATTGATACAGGAAAACATAATCTGTAAGTATACAACGTCTATACCATCACCTATTGATACAGGGAAACATAGTCTGTCAGTATACAACATCACCTATTGATACAGGGAAACATAGTCTGTCAGTATACAACATCTATACCATCACCTATTGATACAGGGAAACATAGTCTGTCAGTATACATCATCACCTATTGATACAGGGAAACATAGTCTGTCAGTATACATCATCACCTATTGATACAGGGAAACATAGTCTGTCAGTATACAACATCACCTATTGATACAGGGAAACACAGTCTGTCAGTATACAACATTACCTATTGATACAGGGAAACACAGTCTGTCAGTATACAACATCAACTATTGATACAGGGAAACACAGTCTGTCAGTATACAACATCAATTATTGATACAGGGAAACATAGTCTGTCAGTATACAACATCTATTCCATCACCTATTGATACAGGGAAACATAGTCTGTCAGTATACAACATCACCTATTGATACAGGGAAACATAGTCTGTCAGTATACAACATCACCTATTGATACAGGGAAACATAGTCTGTCAGTAAACAACATCACCTATTGATACAGGGAAACATAGCCTGTCAGTATACAACATCACCTATTGATACAGGGAAACACAGTCTGTCAGTATACAACATCACCTATTGATACAGGGAAACATAGTCTGTCAGTATACAACATCTATACCATCACCTATTGATACAGGGAAACATAGTCTGTCAGTATACAACATCACCTATTGATACAGGGAAACATAGTCTGTCAGTATACAACATCTATACCATTACCTATTGATACAGGGAAACATAGTCTGTCAGTTAAACAACGTCTATACCATCACCTATTGATACAGGGAAACATAGTCTGTCAGTATACAACATCTATACCATCACCTATTGATACAGGGAAACATAGTCTGTCAGTATACAACATCTATACCATCACCTATTGATACAGGGAAACATAGTCTGTCAGTATACAACATCACCTATTGATACAGGGAAACATAGTCTGTCAGTATACATCATCACCTATTGATACAGGGAAACATAGTCTGTCAGTATACAACATCACCTATTGATACAGTGAAACACAGTCTGTTAGTATACAACATCACCTATTGATACAGGGAAACACAGTCTGTCAGTATACAACATCACCTATTGATACAGGGAGACATAGTCTGTCAGTATACAACATCACCTATTAATACAGGGAGACATAGTCTGTCAGTATACAACATCACCTATTGATACAGGGAAACATAGTCTGTCAGTATACAACATCACCTATTGATACAGGGAAACATAGTCTGTCAGTATACAACATCACCTATTGATACAGGGAAACATAGTCTGTCAGTATACAACGTCTATACCATCACCTATTGATACAGGGAAACATAGTCTGTCAGTATACAACATCACCTATTGATACAGGGAAACATAGTCTGTCAGTATACAACATCACCTATTGATACAGGGAAACATAGTCTATCAGTATACAACATCACCTATTGATACAGGGAAACATAGTCTGTCAGTATACAACATCACCTATTGATACAGGGAAACATAATCTTTCAGTATACAACATCACCTATTGATACAGGGAAACATAGTCTGTCAGTATACAACATCACCTATTGATACAGGGAAACATAGTCTGTCAGTATACAACGTCTATACCATCACCTATTGATACAGGGAAACATAGTCTGTCAGTATACAACATCACCTATTGATACAGGGAAACATAGTCTATCAGTATACAACATCTATACCATCACCTATTGATACAGGGAAACATAGTCTGTCAGTATACAACATCACCTATTGATACAGGGAAACATAGTCTGTCAGTAAACAACATCACCTATTGATACAGGGAAACATAGCCTGTCAGTATACAACATCACCTATTGATACAGGGAAACACAGTCTGTCAGTATACAACATCACCTATTGATACAGGGAAACATAGTCTGTCAGTATACAACATCTATACCATCACCTATTGATACAGGGAAACATAGTCTGTCAGTATACAACATCACCTATTGATACAGGGAAACATAGTCTGTCAGTATACAACATCTATACCATTACCTATTGATACAGGGAAACATAGTCTGTCAGTTGAACAACGTCTATACCATCACCTATTGATACAGGGAAACATAGTCTGTCAGTATACAACATCTATACCATCACCTATTGATACAGGGAAACATAGTCTGTCAGTATACAACATCTATACCATCACCTATTGATACAGGGAAACATAGTCTGTCAGTATACAACATCACCTATTGATACAGGGAAACATAGTCTGTCAGTATACATCATCACCTATTGATACAGGGAAACATAGTCTGTCAGTATACAACATCACCTATTGATACAGTGAAACACAGTCTGTTAGTATACAACATCACCTATTGATACAGGGAAACACAGTCTGTCAGTATACAACATCACCTATTGATACAGGGAGACATAGTCTGTCAGTATACAACATCACCTATTGATACAGGGAGACATAGTCTGTCAGTATACAACATCACCTATTGATACAGGGAAACATAGTCTGTCAGTATACAACATCACCTATTGATACAGGGAAACATAGTCTGTCAGTATACAACATCACCTATTGATACAGGGAAACATAGTCTGTCAGTATACAACGTCTATACCATCACCTATTGATACAGGGAAACATAGTCTGTCAGTATACAACATCACCTATTGATACAGGGAAACATAGTCTGTCAGTATACAACATCACCTATTGATACAGGGAAACATAGTCTATCAGTATACAACATCACCTATTGATACAGGGAAACATAGTCTGTCAGTATACAACATCACCTATTGATACAGGGAAACATAATCTTTCAGTATACAACATCACCTATTGATACAGGGAAACATAGTCTGTCAGTATACAACATCACCTATTGATACAGGGAAACATAGTCTGTCAGTATACAACGTCTATACCATCACCTATTGATACAGGGAAACATAGTCTGTCAGTATACAACATCACCTATTGATACAGGGAAACATAGTCTATCAGTATACAACATCTATACCATCACCTATTGATACAGGGAAACATAGTCTGTCAGTATACAACATCACCCATTGATACAGGGAAACATAGTCTGTCAGTATACAACATCACCTATTGATACAGGGAAACACAGTCTGTCAGTATACAACATCACCTATTGATACAGGGAAACATAGTCTGTCAGTATACAACATCACCTATTGATACAGGGAAACATAATCTGTCAGTATACAACATCACCTATTGATACAGGGAAACATAGTCTATCAGTATACAACATCACCTATTGATACAGGGAAACATAGTCTGTCAGTATACAACATCACCTATTGATACAGGGAAACATAGTCTGTCAGTATACAACATCAACTATTGATACAGGGAAACATAGTCTGTCAGTATACAACATCAACTATTGATACAGTGAAACACAGTCTGTCAGTATACAACATCAACTATTGATACAGGGAAACTTAGTCTGTCAGTATATCAATTGATACAGTGAAACACAGTCTGTCAGTATACAACATCAACTATTGATACAGGGAAACATAGTCTGTCAGTATACAACATCAACTATTGATACAGGGAAACTTAGTCTGTCAGTATATCAATTGATACAGTGAAACACAGTCTGTCAGTATACAACATTAACTATTGATACAGGGAAACATAGTCTGTCAGTATACAACATCAACTATTGATACAGGGAAACATAGTCTGTCAGTATACAACATCACCTATTGATATAGGGAAACATAGTCTGTCAGTATACAACATCTATACCATCACCTATTGATACAGGGAAACATAGTCTGTCAGTATACAACATCACCTATTGATACAGGGAAACAAAGTCTGTCAGTATACAACATCCCCTATTGATACAGGGAAACATAGTCTGTCAGTATACAACATCACCTATTGATACAGGAAAACATAATCTGTAAGTATACAACGTCTATACCATCACCTATTGATACAGGGAAACATAGTCTGTCAGTATACAACATCACCTATTGATACAGGGAAACATAGTCTGTCAGTATACAACATCTATACCATCACCTATTGATACAGGGAAATATAGTCTGTTAGTATACAACATCACCTATTGATACAGGGAATCATAGTCTGTCAGTATACAACGTCTATACCATCACCTATTGATACAGGGAAACATAGTCTGTCAGTATACAACATCACCTAATGATACAGGGAAACATAGTCTGTCAGTATACAACGTCTATACCATCACCTATTGATACAGGGAATCATAGTCTGTCAGTATACAACGTCTATACCATCACCTATTGATACAGTGAAACATAGTCTGTCAGTATACAACATCACCTATTGATACAGGGAAACATAGTCTGTCAGTATACATCATCACCTATTGATACAGGGAAACATAGTCTGTCAGTATACAACATCTATACCATCACCTATTGATACAGGGAAACATAGTCTGTCAGTATATACCATCACCTATTGATACAGTGAAACACAGTCTGTCAGTATACAACATCACCTATTGATACAGTGAAACACAGTCTGTCAGTAAACAACATCACCTAATGATACAGGGAAACATAGTCTGTTAGTATACATCATCACCTATTGATACAGGGAAACACAGTCTGTCAGTATACAACATCACCTATTGATACAGGGAAACATAGTCTGTCAGTATACAACATCAACTATTGATACAGGGAAACACAGTCTGTCAGTATACAACATCAATTATTGATACAGGGAAACATAGTTTGTCAGTATACAACATCTATACCATCACCTATTGATACAGGGAAACATAGTCTGTCAGTATACAACATCACCTATTGATACAGGGAAACATAGTCTGTCAGTATACAACATCACCTATTGATACAGGGAAACATAGTCTGTCAGTAAACAACATCACCTATTGATACAGGGAAACATAGCCTGTCAGTATACAACATCACCTATTGATACAGGGAAACATAGTCTGTCAGTATACAACATCTATACCATCACCTATTGATACAGGGAAACATAGTCTGTCAGTTAAAACATCTATACCATCACCTATTGATACAGGGAAGCATAGTCTGTCAGTATACAACATCTATACCATCACCTATTGATACAGGGAATCATAGTCTGTCAGTATACCACATCACCTATTGATACTGGGAAATATAGTCTGTCAGTATACAACATCTATACCATCACCTATTGATACAGGGAAACATAGTCTGTCAGTATACATCATCACCTATCGATACAGGGAAACATAGTCTGTCAGTATACAACATATATACCATCACCTATTGATACAGCGAAACATAGTCTGTCAGTATATACCATCACCTATTGATACAGGGAAACATAGTCTGTCAGTATACAACATCTATACCATCACCTATTGATACAGGGAAACATAGTCTGTCAGTATACATCATCACCTATTGATACAGGGAAACATAGTCTGTCAGTATACAACATCACCTATTGATACAGTGAAACACAGTCTGTCAGTATACAACATCACCTATTGATACAGGGAAACATAGTCTGTCAGTATACAACATCTATACCATCACCTATTGATACAGGGAAACATAGTCTGTCAGTATACAACATCACCTATTGATACAGGGAAACATAGTCTGTCAGTATACAACATCTATACCATCACCTATTGATACAGGGAAACATAGTCTGTCAGTTAAACAACGTCTATACCATCACCTATTGATACAGGAAAACATAGTCCGTCAGTATACAACATCTATACCATCACCTATTGATACAGGGAAACATAGTCTGTCAGTATACAACATCTATACCATCACCTATTGATACAGGGAAACATAGTCTGTCAGTATACAACATCACCTATTGATACAGGGAAACATAGTCTGTCAGTATACATCATCACCTATTGATACAGGGAAACATAGTCTGTCAGTATACAACATCACCTATTGATACAGTGAAACACAGTCTGTCAGTATACAACATCACCTATTGATACAGGGAAACACAGTCTGTCAGTATACAACATCACCTATTGATACAGGGAGACATAGTCTGTCAGTATACAACATCACCTATTGATACAGGGAGACATAATCTGTCAGTATACAACATCACCTATTGATACAGGGAAACATAGTCTGTCAGTATACAACATCACCTATTGATACAGGGAAACATAGTCTGTCAGTATACATCATCACCTATTGATACAGGGAAACATAGTCTGTCAGTATACAACATCACCTATTGATACAGGGAAACATAGTCTGTCAGTATACAACGTCTATACCATCACCTATTGATACAGGGAAACATAGTCTGTCAGTATACAACATCACCTATTGATACAGGGAAACATAGTCTATCAGTATACAACATCACCTATTGATACAGGGAAACATAGTCTGTCAGTATACAACATCACCTATTGATACAGGGAAACATAATCTGTCAGTATACAACATCACCTATTGATACAGGGAAACATAGTCTGTCAGTATACAACATCACCTATTGATACAGGGAAACATAGTCTGTCAGTATACAACGTCTATACCATCACCTATTGATACAGGGAAACATAGTCTGTCAGTATACAACATCACCTATTGATACAGGGAAACATAGTCTATCAGTATACAACATCACCTATTGATACAGGGAAACATAGTCTGTCAGTATACAACATCACCTATTGATACAGGGAAACATAATCTGTCAGTATACAACATCACCTATTGATACAGGGAAACATAGTCTATCAGTATACAACATCACCTATTGATACAGGGAAATATAGTCTGTCAGTATACAACATCACCTATTGATACAGGGAAACATAGTCTGTCAGTATACAACATCAACTATTGATACAGGGAAACATAGTCTGTCAGTATACAACATCAACTATTGATACAGGGAAACATAGTCTGTCAGTATACAACATCACCTATTGATACAGGGAAACATAGTCTGTCAGTATACAACATCAACTATTGATACAGGGAAACATAGTCTGTCAGTATACAACATCCCCTATTGATACAGGGAAACACAGTCTGTCAGTATACAACATCACCTATTGATACAGGGAAACATAGTTTGTCAGTATACAACATCAACTATTGATACAGTGAAACACAGTCTGTCAGTATATCAATTGATACAGTGAAACACAGTCTGTCAGTATACATCATCACCTATTGATACAGGGAAACATAGTCTGTCAGTATACAACATCAACTATTGATACAGGGAAACATAGTCTGTCAGTATACAACATCACCTATTGATATAGGGAAACATAGTCTGTCAGTATACAACATCTATACCATCACCTATTGATACAGGGAAACATAGTCTGTCAGTATACAACATCACCTATTGATACAGGGAAACAAAGTCTGTCAGTATACAACATCCCCTATTGATACAGGGAAACATAGTCTGTCAGTATACAACATCACCTATTGATACAGGAAAACATAATCTGTAAGTAAACAACGTCTATACCATCACCTATTGATACAGGGAAACATAGTCTGTCAGTATACAACATCACCTATTGATACAGGGAAACATAGTCTGTCAGTATACAACATCACCTATTGATACAGGGAAACATAGTCTGTCAGTATACAACGTCTATATCATCACCTATTGATACAGGGAAACATAGTCTGTCAGTATACAACATCACCTATTGATACAGGGAAACATAGTCTGTCAGTATACAACATCACCTATTGATACAGGGAAACACAGTCTGTCAGTATACAACATTACCTATTGATACAGGGAAACACAGTCTGTCAGTATACAACATCAACTATTGATACAGTGAAACACAGTCTGTCAGTATACAACATCAATTATTGATACAGGGAAACATAGTCTGTCAGTATACAACATCTATACCATCACCTATTGATACAGGGAAACATAGTCTGTCAGTTAAAACATCTATACCATCACCTATTGATACAGGGAAGCATAGTCTGTCAGTATACAACATCTATACCATCACCTATTGATACAGGGAATCATAGTCTGTCAGTATACCACATCACCTATTGATACTCGGAAACATAGTCTGTCAGTATACAACATCACCTATTGATACAGGGAAACATAGTCTGTCAGTAAACAACATCACCTATTGATACAGGGAAACATAGTCTGTCAGTATACATCATCACCTATTGATACAGGGAAACATAGTCTGTCAGTATACAACATCAACTATTGATACAGGGAAACATAGTCTGTCAGTATACAACATCACCTATTGATACAGGGAAACATAGTCTGTCAGTTAAACAACGTCTATACCATCACCTATTGATACAGGGAAACATCGTCTGTCAGTATACAACATCACCTATTGATACAGGGAAACATAGTCTTTCAGTTAAACAACGTCTATACCATCACCTATTGATACAGGGAAACATAGTCTTTTAGTTAAACAACATCACTTATTGATACAGGGAAACATAGTCAGTCAGTATACAACATCACCTATTGATACAGGGAAACATAGTCTGTCAGTATACATCATCACCTATTGATACAGGGAAACATAGTCTGTCAGTATACAACAACACCACCTATTGATACAGGGAGACATAGTCTGTCAGTATACATCAACATCACCTATTGATACAGGGAAACATAGTTTGTCAGTATACAACATCACCTATTGATACAGGGAAACATAGTCTGTCAGTATACATCATCACCTATTGATACAGGGAAACATAGTCTGTCAGTATACAACATCACCTATTGATACAGGGAAACATAGTCTGTCAGTATACAACATCACCTATTGATACAGGGAAACATAGTCTGTCAGTATACAACCTCTATACCATCACCTATTGATACAGGGAAACATAGTCTGTCAGTATACAACATCACTTATTGATACAGGGAAACATCGTCTATCAGTATACAACATCACCTATTGATACAGGGAAACATAGTCTGTCAGTATACAACATCACCTATTGATACAGGGAAACATAGTCTATCAGTATACAACATCACCTATTGATAGAGGGAAACATAGTCTGTCAGTATACATCATCACATATTGATACAGGGAAACACAGTCTGTCAGTATACAACATCCCCTATTGATACAGGGAAACATAGTCTGTCAGTATACAACATCTATAACATCACCTGTTGATACAGGGAAACATAGTCTGTCAGGATACAACATCACCTATTGATACAGGGAAACAAAGTCTGTCAGTATACAACCTCTATACCATCACCTATTGATACAGGGAAACATAGTCTGTCAGTATACAACATCACTTATTGATACAGGGAAACATCGTCTATCAGTATACAACATCACCTATTGATACAGGGAAACATAGTCTGTCAGTATACAACATCACCTATTGATACAGGGAAACATAGTCTATCAGTATACAACATCACCTATTGATAGAGGGAAACATAGTCTGTCAGTATACATCATCACATATTGATACAGGGAAACACAGTCTGTCAGTATACAACATCCCCTATTGATACAGGGAAACATAGTCTGTCAGTATACAACATCACCTATTGATACAGGGAAACATAGTCTGTCAGTATACAACATCACCTATTGATACAGGGAAACATAGTCTGTCAGTATACAACATCTATACCATCACCTGTTGATACAGGGAAACATAGTCTGTCAGTATACAACATCTATACCATCACCTATTGATACAGGGAAACATAGTCTGTTAGTTAAACAACGTCTATACCATCACCTATTGATACAGGGAAACATAGTCTTTCAGTTAAACAACGTCTATACCATCACCTATTGATACAGGGAAACATAGTCTTTTAGTTAAACAACATCACTTATTGATACAGGGAAACATAGTCTGTCAGTATACAACATCACCTATTGATACAGGGAAACATAGTCTGTCAGTATACATCATCACCTATTGATACAGGGAAACATAGTCTGTCAGTATACAACAACACCACCTATTGATACAGGGAGACATAGTCTGTCAGTATACATCAACATCACCTATTGATACAGGGAAACATAGTCTGTCAGTATACAACATCACCTATTGATACAGGGAAACATAGTCTGTCAGTATACATCATCACCTATTGATACAGGGAAACACAGTCTGTCAGTATACAACATCACATATTGATACAGGGAAACATAGTCTGTCAGTATACAACATCACCTATTGATACAGGGAAACATAGTCTGTCAGTATACAACATCACCTATTGATACAGGGAAACATAGTCTGTCAGTATACAACATCTATACCATCACCTGTTGATACAGGGAAACATAGTCTGTCAGTATACAACATCTATACCATCACCTATTGATACAGGGAAACATAGTCTGTCAGTTAAACAACGTCTATACCATCACCTATTGATACAGGGAAACATAGTCTGTCAGTTAAACAACGTCTATACCATCACCTATTGATACAGGGAAACATAGTCTTTCAGTTAAACAACGTCTATACCATCACCTATTGATACAGGGAAACATAGTCTTTTAGTTAAACAACATCACTTATTGATACAGGGAAACATAGTCAGTCAGTATACAACATCACCTATTGATACAGGGAAACATAGTCTGTCAGTATACATCATCACCTATTGATACAGGGAAACATAGTCTGTCAGTATACAACAACACCACCTATTGATACAGGGAGACATAGTCTGTCAGTATACATCAACATCACCTATTGATACAGGGAAACATAGTTTGTCAGTATACAACATCACCTATTGATAGAGGGAAACATAATCTCTCAGTATACATCATCACCTATTGATACAGGGAAACACAGTCTGTCAGTATACAACATCCCCTATTGATACAGGGAAACATAGTCTGTCAGTATACAACATCACCTATTGATACAGGGAAACACAGTCTGTCAGTATACAACATCCCCTATTGATACAGGGAAACATAGTCTGTCAGTATACAACATCACCTATTGATACAGGGAAACATAGTCTGTCAGTATACAACATCCCCTATTGATACAGGGAAACATAGTCTGTCAGTATACAACATCACCTATTGATACAGGGAAACACAGTCTGTCAGTATACAACATCCCCTATTGATACAGGGAAACACAGTCTGTCAGTATACAACATCCCCTATTGATACAGGGAAACATAGTCTGTCAGTATACAACATCACCTATTGATACAGGGAAACACAGTCTGTCAGTATACAACATCCCCTATTGATACAGGGAAACATAGTCTGTCAGTATACAACATCACCTATTGATACAGGGAAACACAGTCTGTCAGTATACAACATCCCCTATTGATACAGGGAAACACAGTCTGTCAGTATACAACATCACCTATTGACACAGGGAAACATAGTCTGTCAGTATACAACATCACCTATTGATACAGGGAAACATAGTCTGTCAGTATACAACATCTATACCATCACCTATTGATACAGGGAAACATAGTCTGTCAGTATACAACATCACCTATTGATACAGGGAAACATAGTCTGTCAGTATACAACATCACCTATTGATACAGGGAAACATAGTCTGTCAGTATACAACCTCTATACCATCACCTATTGATACAGGGAAACATAGTCTGTCAGTATACAACATCACTTATTGATACAGGGAAACATCGTCTATCAGTATACAACATCACCTATTGATACAGGGAAACATAGACTGTCAGTATACAACATCACCTATTGATACAGGGAAACATAGTCTGTCAGTATACAACATCACCTATTGATACAGGGAAACATAGTCTATCAGTTTACAACATCACCTATTGATAGAGGGAAACATAGTCTGTCAGTATACATCATCACATATTGATACAGGGAAACACAGTCTGTCAGTATACAACATCCCCTATTGATACAGGGAAACATAGTCTGTCAGTATACAACATCTATACCATCACCGGTTGATACAGGGAAACATAGTCTGTCAGTATACAACATCTATACCATCACCTATTGATACAGGGAAACATAGTCTGTCAGTTAAACATCGTCTATACCATCACCTATTGATACAGGGAAAGATAGTCTGTCAGTTAAACAACGTCTATACCATCACCTATTGATACAGGGAAACATAGTCTGTCAGTTAAACAACGTCTATACCATCACCTATTGATACAGGGAAACATAGTCTTTTAGTTAAACAACATCACTTATTGATACAGGGAAACATAGTCAGTCAGTATACAACATCTATACCATCACCTATTGATACAGGGAAACATAGTCAGTCAGTATACAACAACATCAGCTATTGATACAGGGAAACATAGTCTGTCAGTATACATCATCACCTATTGATACAGGGAAACATAGTCTGTCAGTATACAACAACACCACCTATTGATACAGGGAGACATAGTCTGTCAGTATACATCAACATCACCTATTGATACAGGGAAACATAGTTTGTCAGTATACAACATCACCTATTGATAGAGGGAAACATAGTCTGTCAGTATACATCATCACCTATTGATACAGGGAAACACAGTCTGTCAGTATACAACATCACCTATTGATACAGGGAAACATAGTCTGTCAGTATACAACATCACCTATTGATACAGGGAAACATAGTCTGTCAGTATACAACATCACCTATTGATACAGGGAAACATGGTCTGTCAGTATACAACATCTATACCATCACCTGTTGATACAGGGAAACATAGTCTGTCAGTATACAACATCTATACCATCACCTATTGATACAGGGAAACATAGTCTGTCAGTATACAACATCTATACCATCACCTATTGATACAGGGAAACATAGTCTGTCAGTATACAACATCACCTATTGATACAGGGAAACATAGTCTGTCAGTATACAACATCACCTATTGATACAGGGAAACATAGTCTGTCAGTATACAACATCTATACCATCACCTATTGATACAGGGAAACATAGTCTGTCAGTATACAACATCACCTATTGATAGAGGGAAACATAGTCTGTCAGTATACAACATCACATATTGATACAGCGAAACACAGTCTGTCAGTATACAACATCACCTATTGATACAGGGAAACACAGTCTGTCAGTATACAACATCACCTATTGATACAGGGAAACATAGTCTGTCAGTATACAACATCTATACCATCACCTGTTGATACAGGGAAACATAGTCTGTCAGTATACAACATCTATACCATCACCTATTGATACAGGGAAACATAGTCTGTCAGTTAAACATCGTCTATACCATCACCTATTGATACAGGGAAACATAGTCTGTCAGTTAAACAACGTCTATACCATCACCTATTGATACAGGGAAACATAGTATGTCAGTATACAACATCACCTATTGATACAGGGAAACATAGTCTGTCAGTATACAACACCACCTATTGATACAGGGAAACATAGTCTGTCAGTATACAACATCACCTATTGATACAGGGAAACATAGTCTGTCAGTATACAACATCACCTATTGATACAGGGAAACATAGTCTGTCAGTATACAACATCACCTATTGATACAGGGAAACATAGTCTGTCAGTATACAACATCACCTATTGATACAGGGAAACATAGTCTGTCAGTATACAACATCACCTATTGATACAGGGAAACATAGTCTGTCAGTATACAACATCACCTATTGATACAGGGAAACATAGTCTTTCAGTTAAACAACGTCTATACCATCACCTATTGATACAGGGAAACATAGTCTTTTAGTTAAACAACATCACTTATTGATACAGGGAAACATAGTCAGTCAGTATACAACATCACCTATTGATACAGGGAAACATAGTCTGTCAGTATACATCATCACCTATTGATACAGGGAAACATAGTCTGTCAGTATACAACAACACCACCTATTGATACAGGGAGACATAGTCTGTCAGTATACATCAACATCACCTATTGATACAGGGAAACATAGTTTGTCAGTATACAACATCACCTATTGATAGAGGGAAACATAGTCTGTCAGTATACATCATCACCTATTGATACAGGGAAACACAGTCTGTCAGTATACAACATCTATACCATCACCTATTGATACAGGGAAACACAGTCTGTCAGTATACAACATCTATACCATCACCTATTGATACAGGGAAACATAGTCTGTCAGTATACAACATCTATACCATCACCTGTTGATACAGGGAAACATAGTCTGTCAGTATACAACATCTATACCATCACCTATTGATACAGGGAAACATAGTCTGTCAGTATACAACATCTATACCATCACCTATTGATACAGGGAAACATAGTCTGTCAGTATACAACATCACCTATTGATACAGGGAAACATAGTCTGTCAGTATACAACATCACCTATTGATACAGTGAAACACAGTCTGTCAGTATACAACATCACCTATTGATACAGGGAAACATAGTCTGTCAGTATACAACATCACCTATTGATACAGGGAAACATAGTCTGTCAGTATACAACATCACCTATTGATACAGTGAAACATAGTTTGTCAGTATACACAGTCTATATCATCACCTATTGATACAGGGAAACATAGTCTGTCAGTTAAACAACGTCTATACCATCACCTATTGATACAGGAAAACATAGTCTGTCAGTTAAACAACGTCTATACCATCACCTATTGATACAGGAAAACATAGTCTGTCAGTTAAACAACGTCTATACCATCACCTATTGATACAGGGAAACATAGTCTGTCAGTATACAACATCTATACCATCACCTATTGATACAGGGAAACATAGTCTGTCAGTATACAACATCACTTATTGATACAGGGAAACATAGTCAGTCAGTATACATCATCACCTATTGATACAGGGAAACATAGTCTGTCAGTATACAACATCACCTATTGATACAGGGAAACACAGTCTGTCAGTATACAACATCACCTATTGATACAGGGAAACATAGTCTGTCAGTATACAACATCACCTATTGATACAGGGAAACATAGTCTGTCAGTATACAACATCACCTATTGATACAGGGAAACATAGTCTGTCAGTATACAACATCACCTATTGATACAGGGAAACACAGTCTGTCAGTATACAACATCACCTATTGATACAGGGAAACATAGTCTGTCAGTATACATCATCACTTATTGATACAGGGAAACATAGTCTGTCAGTATACAACATCACCTATTGATACAGGGAAACATAGTCTGTCAGTATACAACATCACCTATTGATACAGGGAAACATAGTCTGTCAGTATACATCATCACCTATTGATACAGGGAAACATAGTCTGTCAGTATACATCATCACCTATTGATACAGGGAAACATAGTCTGTCAGTATACAACATCACTTATTGATGCAGGGAAACATAGTCTGTCAGTATACAACATAACCTATTGATACAGGGAAACATCGTCTATCAGTATACAACATCACCTATTGATACAGGGAAACATAGTCTGTCAGTATACAACATCACCTATTGATACAGGGAAACATATTCTATCAGTATACAACATCACCTATTGATAGAGGGAAACATAGTCTGTCAGTATACATCATCACATATTGATACAGGGAAACACAGTCTGTCAGTATACAACATCCCCTATTGATACAGGGAAACATAGTCTGTCAGTATACAACATCACCTATTAATACAGGGAAACATAGTCTGTCAGTATAATACATCTATACCATCACCTATTGATAGAGGGTAACATAGTTTGTCAGTATACAACATCTATACCATCACCTATTGATACAGGGAAACATCGTCTGTCAGTATACAACATCACCTATTGATACAGGGAAACATAGTCTGTCAGTATACAACATCTATACCATCACCTGTTGATACAGGGAAACATAGTCTGTCAGTATACAACATCTATACCATCACCTATTGATACAGGGAAACATAGTCTGTCAGTTAAACAACGTCTATACCATCACCTATTGATACAGGGAAACATAGTCTTTCAGTTAAACAACGTCTATACCATCACCTATTGATACAGGGAAACATAGTCTTTTAGTTAAACAACATCACTTATTGATACAGGGAAACATAGTCAGTCAGTATACAACATCACCTATTGATACAGGGAAACATAGTCTGTCAGTATACATCATCACCTATTGATACAGGGAAACATAGTCTGTCAGTATACAACAACACCACCTATTGATACAGGGAGACATAGTCTGTCAGTATACATCAACATCACCTATTGATACAGGGAAACATAGTTTGTCAGTATACAACATCACCTATTGATAGAGGGAAACATAGTCTGTCAGTATACATCATCACCTATTGATACAGGGAAACATAGTCTGTCAGTATACAACATCTATACCATCACCTGTTGATACAGGGAAACATAGTCTGTCAGTATACAACATCTATACCATCACCTATTGATACAGGGAAACATAGTCTGTCAGTATACAACATCACCTATTGATACAGGGAAACATAGTCTGTCAGTATACAACATCACCTATTGATACAGGGAAACATAGTCTGTCAGTATACAACCTCTATACCATCACCTATTGATACAGGGAAACATAGTCTGTCAGTATACAACATCACTTATTGATACAGGGAAACATAGTCAGTCAGTATACAACATCACCTATTGATACAGGGAAACATAGTCTGTCAGTATACATCATCACCTATTGATACAGGGAAACATAGTCTGTCAGTATACAACAACATCACCTATTGATACAGGGAAACATATTCTTTCAGTTAAACAACGTCTATACCATCACCTATTGATACAGGGAAACATAGTCTGTCAGTATACAACATCTATACCATCACCTATTGATACAGGGAAACATAGTCTGTCAGTTAAACATCGTCTATACCATCACCTATTGATACAGGGAAACATAGTCTGTCAGTTAAACAACGTCTATACCATCACCTATTGATACAGGGAAACATAGTATGTCAGTATACAACATCACCTATTGATACAGGGAAACATAGTCTGTCAGTATACAACACCACCTATTGATACAGGGAAACATAGTCTGTCAGTATACAACATCACCTATTGATACAGGGAAACATAGTCTGTCAGTATACAACATCACCTATTGATACAGGGAAACATAGTCTGTCAGTATACAACATCACCTATTGATACAGGGAAACATAGTCTGTCAGTATACAACATCACCTATTGATACAGGGAAACATAGTCTGTCAGTATACAACATCACCTATTGATACAGGGAAACATAGTCTGTCAGTATACAACATCACCTATTGATACAGGGAAACATAGTCTTTCAGTTAAACAACGTCTATACCATCACCTATTGATACAGGGAAACATAGTCTTTTAGTTAAACAACATCACTTATTGATACAGGGAAACATAGTCAGTCAGTATACAACATCACCTATTGATACAGGGAAACATAGTCTGTCAGTATACATCATCACCTATTGATACAGGGAAACATAGTCTGTCAGTATACAACAACACCACCTATTGATACAGGGAGACATAGTCTGTCAGTATACATCAACATCACCTATTGATACAGGGAAACATAGTTTGTCAGTATACAACATCACCTATTGATAGAGGGAAACATAGTCAGTCAGTATACATCATCACCTATTGATACAGGGAAACACAGTCTGTCAGTATACAACATCTATACCATCACCTATTGATACAGGGAAACACAGTCTGTCAGTATACAACATCTATACCATCACCTATTGATACAGGGAAACATAGTCTGTCAGTATACAACATCTATACCATCACCTGTTGATACAGGGAAACATAGTCTGTCAGTATACAACATCTATACCATCACCTATTGATACAGGGAAACATAGTCTGTCAGTATACAACATCTATACCATCACCTATTGATACAGGGAAACATAGTCTGTCAGTATACAACATCACCTATTGATACAGGGAAACATAGTCTGTCAGTATACAACATCACCTATTGATACAGTGAAACACAGTCTGTCAGTATACAACATCACCTATTGATACAGGGAAACATAGTCTGTCAGTATACAACATCACCTATTGATACAGGGAAACATAGTCTGTCAGTATACAACATCACCTATTGATACAGTGAAACATAGTTTGTCAGTATACACAGTCTATATCATCACCTATTGATACAGGGAAACATAGTCTGTCAGTTAAACAACGTCTATACCATCACCTATTGATACAGGAAAACATAGTCTGTCAGTTAAACAACGTCTATACCATCACCTATTGATACAGGAAAACATAGTCTGTCAGTTAAACAACGTCTATACCATCACCTATTGATACAGGGAAACATAGTCTGTCAGTATACAACATCTATACCATCACCTATTGATACAGGGAAACATAGTCTGTCAGTATACAACATCACTTATTGATACAGGGAAACATAGTCAGTCAGTATACATCATCTATACCATCACCTATTGATACAGGGAAACATAGTCTGTCAGTATACAACATCTATACCATCACCTATTGATACAGGGAAACACAGTCTGTCAGTATACAACATCACCTATTGATACAGGGAAACATAGTCTGTCAGTATACAACATCACCTATTGATACAGGGAAACATAGTCTGTCAGTATACAACATCACCTATTGATACAGGGAAACATAGTCTGTCAGTATACAACATCACCTATTGATACAGGGAAACACAGTCTGTCAGTATACAACATCACCTATTGATACAGGGAAACATAGTCTGTCAGTATACATCATCACTTATTGATACAGGGAAACATAGTCTGTCAGTATACAACATCACCTATTGATACAGGGAAACATAGTCTGTCAGTATACAACATCACCTATTGATACAGGGAAACATAGTCTGTCAGTATACATCATCACCTATTGATACAGGGAAACATAGTCTGTCAGTATACAACATCACTTATTGATGCAGGGAAACATAGTCTGTCAGTATACAACATAACCTATTGATACAGGGAAACATCGTCTATCAGTATACAACATCACCTATTGATACAGGGAAACATAGTCTGTCAGTATACAACATCACCTATTGATACAGGGAAACATATTCTATCAGTATACAACATCACCTATTGATAGAGGGAAACATAGTCTGTCAGTATACATCATCACATATTGATACAGGGAAACACAGTCTGTCAGTATACAACATCCCCTATTGATACAGGGAAACATAGTCTGTCAGTATACAACATCACCTATTAATACAGGGAAACATAGTCTGTCAGTATAATACATCTATACCATCACCTATTGATAGAGGGTAACATAGTTTGTCAGTATACAACATCTATACCATCACCTATTGATACAGGGAAACATCGTCTGTCAGTATACAACATCACCTATTGATACAGGGAAACATAGTCTGTCAGTATACAACATCACCTATTGATACAGGGAAACATAGTCTATCAGTTTACAACATCACCTATTGATAGAGGGAAACATAGTCTGTCAGTATACATCATCACATATTGATACAGGGAAACACAGTCTGTCAGTATACAACATCCCCTATTGATACAGGGAAACATAGTCTGTCAGTATACAACATCTATACCATCACCGGTTGATACAGGGAAACATAGTCTGTCAGTATACAACATCTATACCATCACCTATTGATACAGGGAAACATAGTCTGTCAGTTAAACATCGTCTATACCATCACCTATTGATACAGGGAAAGATAGTCTGTCAGTTAAACAACGTCTATACCATCACCTATTGATACAGGGAAACATAGTCTGTCAGTTAAACAACGTCTATACCATCACCTATTGATACAGGGAAACATAGTCTTTTAGTTAAACAACATCACTTATTGATACAGGGAAACATAGTCAGTCAGTATACAACATCTATACCATCACCTATTGATACAGGGAAACATAGTCAGTCAGTATACAACAACATCAGCTATTGATACAGGGAAACATAGTCTGTCAGTATACATCATCACCTATTGATACAGGGAAACATAGTCTGTCAGTATACAACAACACCACCTATTGATACAGGGAGACATAGTCTGTCAGTATACATCAACATCACCTATTGATACAGGGAAACATAGTTTGTCAGTATACAACATCACCTATTGATAGAGGGAAACATAGTCTGTCAGTATACATCATCACCTATTGATACAGGGAAACACAGTCTGTCAGTATACAACATCACCTATTGATACAGGGAAACATAGTCTGTCAGTATACAACATCACCTATTGATACAGGGAAACATAGTCTGTCAGTATACAACATCACCTATTGATACAGGGAAACATGGTCTGTCAGTATACAACATCTATACCATCACCTGTTGATACAGGGAAACATAGTCTGTCAGTATACAACATCTATACCATCACCTATTGATACAGGGAAACATAGTCTGTCAGTATACAACATCTATACCATCACCTATTGATACAGGGAAACATAGTCTGTCAGTATACAACATCACCTATTGATACAGGGAAACATAGTCTGTCAGTATACAACATCACCTATTGATACAGGGAAACATAGTCTGTCAGTATACAACATCTATACCATCACCTATTGATACAGGGAAACATAGTCTGTCAGTATACAACATCACCTATTGATAGAGGGAAACATAGTCTGTCAGTATACAACATCACATATTGATACAGCGAAACACAGTCTGTCAGTATACAACATCACCTATTGATACAGGGAAACACAGTCTGTCAGTATACAACATCACCTATTGATACAGGGAAACATAGTCTGTCAGTATACAACATCTATACCATCACCTGTTGATACAGGGAAACATAGTCTGTCAGTATACAACATCTATACCATCACCTATTGATACAGGGAAACATAGTCTGTCAGTTAAACATCGTCTATACCATCACCTATTGATACAGGGAAACATAGTCTGTCAGTTAAACAACGTCTATACCATCACCTATTGATACAGGGAAACATAGTATGTCAGTATACAACATCACCTATTGATACAGGGAAACATAGTCTGTCAGTATACAACACCACCTATTGATACAGGGAAACATAGTCTGTCAGTATACAACATCACCTATTGATACAGGGAAACATAGTCTGTCAGTATACAACATCACCTATTGATACAGGGAAACATAGTCTGTCAGTATACAACATCACCTATTGATACAGGGAAACATAGTCTGTCAGTATACAACATCACCTATTGATACAGGGAAACATAGTCTGTCAGTATACAACATCACCTATTGATACAGGGAAACATAGTCTGTCAGTATACAACATCACCTATTGATACAGGGAAACATAGTCTTTCAGTTAAACAACGTCTATACCATCACCTATTGATACAGGGAAACATAGTCTTTTAGTTAAACAACATCACTTATTGATACAGGGAAACATAGTCAGTCAGTATACAACATCACCTATTGATACAGGGAAACATAGTCTGTCAGTATACATCATCACCTATTGATACAGGGAAACATAGTCTGTCAGTATACAACAACACCACCTATTGATACAGGGAGACATAGTCTGTCAGTATACATCAACATCACCTATTGATACAGGGAAACATAGTTTGTCAGTATACAACATCACCTATTGATAGAGGGAAACATAGTCTGTCAGTATACATCATCACCTATTGATACAGGGAAACACAGTCTGTCAGTATACAACATCTATACCATCACCTATTGATACAGGGAAACACAGTCTGTCAGTATACAACATCTATACCATCACCTATTGATACAGGGAAACATAGTCTGTCAGTATACAACATCTATACCATCACCTGTTGATACAGGGAAACATAGTCTGTCAGTATACAACATCTATACCATCACCTATTGATACAGGGAAACATAGTCTGTCAGTATACAACATCTATACCATCACCTATTGATACAGGGAAACATAGTCTGTCAGTATACAACATCACCTATTGATACAGGGAAACATAGTCTGTCAGTATACAACATCACCTATTGATACAGTGAAACACAGTCTGTCAGTATACAACATCACCTATTGATACAGGGAAACATAGTCTGTCAGTATACAACATCACCTATTGATACAGGGAAACATAGTCTGTCAGTATACAACATCACCTATTGATACAGTGAAACATAGTTTGTCAGTATACACAGTCTATATCATCACCTATTGATACAGGGAAACATAGTCTGTCAGTTAAACAACGTCTATACCATCACCTATTGATACAGGAAAACATAGTCTGTCAGTTAAACAACGTCTATACCATCACCTATTGATACAGGAAAACATAGTCTGTCAGTTAAACAACGTCTATACCATCACCTATTGATACAGGGAAACATAGTCTGTCAGTATACAACATCTATACCATCACCTATTGATACAGGGAAACATAGTCTGTCAGTATACAACATCACTTATTGATACAGGGAAACATAGTCAGTCAGTATACATCATCACCTATTGATACAGGGAAACATAGTCTGTCAGTATACAACATCACCTATTGATACAGGGAAACACAGTCTGTCAGTATACAACATCACCTATTGATACAGGGAAACATAGTCTGTCAGTATACAACATCACCTATTGATACAGGGAAACATAGTCTGTCAGTATACAACATCACCTATTGATACAGGGAAACATAGTCTGTCAGTATACAACATCACCTATTGATACAGGGAAACACAGTCTGTCAGTATACAACATCACCTATTGATACAGGGAAACATAGTCTGTCAGTATACATCATCACTTATTGATACAGGGAAACATAGTCTGTCAGTATACAACATCACCTATTGATACAGGGAAACATAGTCTGTCAGTATACAACATCACCTATTGATACAGGGAAACATAGTCTGTCAGTATACATCATCACCTATTGATACAGGGAAACATAGTCTGTCAGTATACATCATCACCTATTGATACAGGGAAACATAGTCTGTCAGTATACAACATCACTTATTGATGCAGGGAAACATAGTCTGTCAGTATACAACATAACCTATTGATACAGGGAAACATCGTCTATCAGTATACAACATCACCTATTGATACAGGGAAACATAGTCTGTCAGTATACAACATCACCTATTGATACAGGGAAACATATTCTATCAGTATACAACATCACCTATTGATAGAGGGAAACATAGTCTGTCAGTATACATCATCACATATTGATACAGGGAAACACAGTCTGTCAGTATACAACATCCCCTATTGATACAGGGAAACATAGTCTGTCAGTATACAACATCACCTATTAATACAGGGAAACATAGTCTGTCAGTATAATACATCTATACCATCACCTATTGATAGAGGGTAACATAGTTTGTCAGTATACAACATCTATACCATCACCTATTGATACAGGGAAACATCGTCTGTCAGTATACAACATCACCTATTGATACAGGGAAACATAGTCTGTCAGTATACAACATCTATACCATCACCTGTTGATACAGGGAAACATAGTCTGTCAGTATACAACATCTATACCATCACCTATTGATACAGGGAAACATAGTCTGTCAGTTAAACAACGTCTATACCATCACCTATTGATACAGGGAAACATAGTCTTTCAGTTAAACAACGTCTATACCATCACCTATTGATACAGGGAAACATAGTCTTTTAGTTAAACAACATCACTTATTGATACAGGGAAACATAGTCAGTCAGTATACAACATCACCTATTGATACAGGGAAACATAGTCTGTCAGTATACATCATCACCTATTGATACAGGGAAACATAGTCTGTCAGTATACAACAACACCACCTATTGATACAGGGAGACATAGTCTGTCAGTATACATCAACATCACCTATTGATACAGGGAAACATAGTTTGTCAGTATACAACATCACCTATTGATAGAGGGAAACATAGTCTGTCAGTATACATCATCACCTATTGATACAGGGAAACATAGTCTGTCAGTATACAACATCTATACCATCACCTGTTGATACAGGGAAACATAGTCTGTCAGTATACAACATCTATACCATCACCTATTGATACAGGGAAACATAGTCTGTCAGTATACAACATCACCTATTGATACAGGGAAACATAGTCTGTCAGTATACAACATCACCTATTGATACAGGGAAACATAGTCTGTCAGTATACAACCTCTATACCATCACCTATTGATACAGGGAAACATAGTCTGTCAGTATACAACATCACTTATTGATACAGGGAAACATAGTCAGTCAGTATACAACATCACCTATTGATACAGGGAAACATAGTCTGTCAGTATACATCATCACCTATTGATACAGGGAAACATAGTCTGTCAGTATACAACAACATCACCTATTGATACAGGGAAACATATTCTTTCAGTTAAACAACGTCTATACCATCACCTATTGATACAGGGAAACATAGTCTGTCAGTATACAACATCTATACCATCACCTATTGATACAGGGAAACATAGTCTGTCAGTTAAACATCGTCTATACCATCACCTATTGATACAGGGAAACATAGTCTGTCAGTTAAACAACGTCTATACCATCACCTATTGATACAGGGAAACATAGTATGTCAGTATACAACATCACCTATTGATACAGGGAAACATAGTCTGTCAGTATACAACACCACCTATTGATACAGGGAAACATAGTCTGTCAGTATACAACATCACCTATTGATACAGGGAAACATAGTCTGTCAGTATACAACATCACCTATTGATACAGGGAAACATAGTCTGTCAGTATACAACATCACCTATTGATACAGGGAAACATAGTCTGTCAGTATACAACATCACCTATTGATACAGGGAAACATAGTCTGTCAGTATACAACATCACCTATTGATACAGGGAAACATAGTCTGTCAGTATACAACATCACCTATTGATACAGGGAAACATAGTCTTTCAGTTAAACAACGTCTATACCATCACCTATTGATACAGGGAAACATAGTCTTTTAGTTAAACAACATCACTTATTGATACAGGGAAACATAGTCAGTCAGTATACAACATCACCTATTGATACAGGGAAACATAGTCTGTCAGTATACATCATCACCTATTGATACAGGGAAACATAGTCTGTCAGTATACAACAACACCACCTATTGATACAGGGAGACATAGTCTGTCAGTATACATCAACATCACCTATTGATACAGGGAAACATAGTTTGTCAGTATACAACATCACCTATTGATAGAGGGAAACATAGTCAGTCAGTATACATCATCACCTATTGATACAGGGAAACACAGTCTGTCAGTATACAACATCTATACCATCACCTATTGATACAGGGAAACACAGTCTGTCAGTATACAACATCTATACCATCACCTATTGATACAGGGAAACATAGTCTGTCAGTATACAACATCTATACCATCACCTGTTGATACAGGGAAACATAGTCTGTCAGTATACAACATCTATACCATCACCTATTGATACAGGGAAACATAGTCTGTCAGTATACAACATCTATACCATCACCTATTGATACAGGGAAACATAGTCTGTCAGTATACAACATCACCTATTGATACAGGGAAACATAGTCTGTCAGTATACAACATCACCTATTGATACAGTGAAACACAGTCTGTCAGTATACAACATCACCTATTGATACAGGGAAACATAGTCTGTCAGTATACAACATCACCTATTGATACAGGGAAACATAGTCTGTCAGTATACAACATCACCTATTGATACAGTGAAACATAGTTTGTCAGTATACACAGTCTATATCATCACCTATTGATACAGGGAAACATAGTCTGTCAGTTAAACAACGTCTATACCATCACCTATTGATACAGGAAAACATAGTCTGTCAGTTAAACAACGTCTATACCATCACCTATTGATACAGGAAAACATAGTCTGTCAGTTAAACAACGTCTATACCATCACCTATTGATACAGGGAAACATAGTCTGTCAGTATACAACATCTATACCATCACCTATTGATACAGGGAAACATAGTCTGTCAGTATACAACATCACTTATTGATACAGGGAAACATAGTCAGTCAGTATACATCATCTATACCATCACCTATTGATACAGGGAAACATAGTCTGTCAGTATACAACATCTATACCATCACCTATTGATACAGGGAAACACAGTCTGTCAGTATACAACATCACCTATTGATACAGGGAAACATAGTCTGTCAGTATACAACATCACCTATTGATACAGGGAAACATAGTCTGTCAGTATACAACATCACCTATTGATACAGGGAAACATAGTCTGTCAGTATACAACATCACCTATTGATACAGGGAAACACAGTCTGTCAGTATACAACATCACCTATTGATACAGGGAAACATAGTCTGTCAGTATACATCATCACTTATTGATACAGGGAAACATAGTCTGTCAGTATACAACATCACCTATTGATACAGGGAAACATAGTCTGTCAGTATACAACATCACCTATTGATACAGGGAAACATAGTCTGTCAGTATACATCATCACCTATTGATACAGGGAAACATAGTCTGTCAGTATACAACATCACTTATTGATGCAGGGAAACATAGTCTGTCAGTATACAACATAACCTATTGATACAGGGAAACATCGTCTATCAGTATACAACATCACCTATTGATACAGGGAAACATAGTCTGTCAGTATACAACATCACCTATTGATACAGGGAAACATATTCTATCAGTATACAACATCACCTATTGATAGAGGGAAACATAGTCTGTCAGTATACATCATCACATATTGATAAAGGGAAACACAGTCTGTCAGTATACAACATCCCCTATTGATACAGGGAAACATAGTCTGTCAGTATACAACATCACCTATTAATACAGGGAAACATAGTCTGTCAGTATAATACATCTATACCATCACCTATTGATAGAGGGTAACATAGTTTGTCAGTATACAACATCTATACCATCACCTATTGATACAGGGAAACATCGTCTGTCAGTATACAACATCACCTATTGATACAGGGAAACATAGTCTGTCAGTATACAACATCTATACCATCACCTGTTGATACAGGGAAACATAGTCTGTCAGTATACAACATCTATACCATCACCTATTGATACAGGGAAACATAGTCTGTCAGTTAAACAACGTCTATACCATCACCTATTGATACAGGGAAACATAGTCTTTCAGTTAAACAACGTCTATACCATCACCTATTGATACAGGGAAACATAGTCTTTTAGTTAAACAACATCACTTATTGATACAGGGAAACATAGTCAGTCAGTATACAACATCACCTATTGATACAGGGAAACATAGTCTGTCAGTATACATCATCACCTATTGATACAGGGAAACATAGTCTGTCAGTATACAACAACACCACCTATTGATACAGGGAGACATAGTCTGTCAGTATACATCAACATCACCTATTGATACAGGGAAACATAGTTTGTCAGTATACAACATCACCTATTGATAGAGGGAAACATAGTCTGTCAGTATACATCATCACCTATTGATACAGGGAAACATAGTCTGTCAGTATACAACATCTATACCATCACCTGTTGATACAGGGAAACATAGTCTGTCAGTATACAACATCTATACCATCACCTATTGATACAGGGAAACATAGTCTGTCAGTATACAACATCACCTATTGATACAGGGAAACATAGTCTGTCAGTATACAACATCACCTATTGATACAGGGAAACATAGTCTGTCAGTATACAACCTCTATACCATCACCTATTGATACAGGGAAACATAGTCTGTCAGTATACAACATCACTTATTGATACAGGGAAACATAGTCAGTCAGTATACAACATCACCTATTGATACAGGGAAACATAGTCTGTCAGTATACATCATCACCTATTGATACAGGGAAACATAGTCTGTCAGTATACAACAACATCACCTATTGATACAGGGAAACATATTCTTTCAGTTAAACAACGTCTATACCATCACCTATTGATACAGGGAAACATAGTCTGTCAGTTAAACAACGTCTATACCATCACCTATTGATACAGGGAAACATAGTCTGTCAGTTAAACAACGTCTATACCATCACCTATTGATACAGGGAGACATAGTCTGTCAGTATACAACATCTATACCATCACCTATTGATACAGGGAAACATAGTCTGTCAGTTAAACAACGTCTATACCATCACCTATTGATACAGGGAAACATAGTCTGTCAGTATACAACATCTATATCATCACCTATTGATACAGGGAAACATAGTCTGTCAGTTAAACAACGTCTATACCATCACCTATTGATACAGGGAAACATAGTCTGTCAGTTAAACAACGTCTATACCATCACCTATTGATACAGGGAAACATAGTCTGTCAGTTAAACAACGTCTATACCATCACCTATTGATACAGGAAAACATAGTCTGTCAGTTAAACAACATCACCTATTGATACATGGAAACATAGTCTGTCAGTATACAACATCACCTATTGATACAGGGAAACATAGTCTGTCAGTATACAACATCACCTATTGATACAGGGAAACATAGTCTGTCAGTATACAACATCTATACCATCACCTATTGATACAGGGAAACATAGTCTGTCAGTATACAACATCTATACCATCACCTATTGATACAGGGAAACATAGTCTTTTAGTATACAACATCACCTATTGATACAGGGAAACATAGTCTGTCAGTATACAACATCACCTATTGATACAGGGAAACATAGTCTGTCAGTATACAACATCACCTATTGATACAGTGAAACATAGTTTGTCAGTATACACCGTCTATATCATCACCTATTGATACAGGGAAACATAGTCTGTCAGTTAAACAACGTCTATACCATCACCTATTGATACAGGGAAACATAGTATGTCAGTATACAACATCACCTATTGATACAGTGAAACATAGTTTGTCAGTATACACCATATATATCATCACCTATTGATACAGGGAAACATAGTCTGTCAGTTAAACAACGTCTATACCATCACCTATTGATACAGGGAAACATAGTCTGTCAGTATACAACATCTATACCATCACCTATTGATACAGGGAAACATAGTCTGTCAGTTAAACAACGTCTATACCATCACCTATTGATACAGGGAAACATAGTCTTTCAGTTAAACAACGTCTATACCATCACCTATTGATACAGGGAAACATAGTCTGTCAGTTAAACAACGTCTATACCATCACCTATTGATACAGGGAAACATAGTCTGTCAGTTAAACAACGTCTATACCATCACCTATTGATACAGGGAGACATAGTCTGTCAGTATACAACATCACCTATTGATACAGGGAAACATAGTCTGTCAGTATACAACATCACCTATTGATACAGGGAAACATAGTCTGTCAGTATACAATAGCACCTATTGATACAGGGAAACATAGTCTGTCAATTAAACAACGTCTATACCATCACCTATTGATACAGGGAAACATAGTTTGTCAGTATACAACACCACCTATTGATACAGGGAAACATAATCTGTCAGTTAAACAACGTCTATACCATCACCTATTGATACAGGGAAACATAGTTTGTCAGTATACAACATCACCTATTGATACAGGGAAACATAGTCTGTCAGTATACAACATCACCTATTGATACAGGGAAACATAGTCTGTCAGTATACAACATCACCTATTGATACAGGGAAACATAGTCTGTCAGTATACAACATCACCTATTGATACAGGGAAACATAGTCTGTCAGTATACAACATCACCTATTGATACAGGGAAACATAATCTGTAAGTATACAACAACTATACCATCACCTATTGATACAGGGAAACATAGTCTGTCAGTTAAACAACGTCTATACCATCACCTATTGATACAGGGAAACATCGTCTGTCAGTATACAACGTCTATACCATCACCTATTGATACAGGGAAACATAGTCTGTCAGTTAAACAACGTCTATACCATCACCTATTGATACAGGGAAACATCGTCTGTCAGTATACAACGTCTATACCATCACCTATTGATACAGGGAAACATAGTCTGTCAGTATACAACATCACCTATTGATACAGGGAAACATAGTCTGTCAGTATACAACATCACCTATTGATACAGGGAAACATAGTCTGTCAGTATACAACATCACCTATTGATACAGGGAAACATAGTCTGTCAGTATACAACATCACCTATTGATACAGGGAAAAATAGTCTGTCAGTATACAACATCACCTATTGATACAGGGAAACATAGTCTGTCAGTATACAACATCACCTATTGATACAGGGAAACATAGTCTGTCAGTATACAACATCACCTATTGATACAGGGAAACATAGTCTGTCAGTATACAACATCACCTATTGATACAGGGAAACATAGTCTGTCAGTATACAACAACATCACCTATTGATACAGGGAAACATAGTCTGTCAGTATACAACATCACCTATTGATACAGTGAAACACAGTCTGTCAGTATACAACATCACCTATTGATACAGGGAAACATAGTCAGTCAGTATACAACATCACCTATTGATACAGGGAAACATAGTCTGTCAGTATACAACATCACCTATTGATACAGGGAAACATAGTCTGTCAGTATACAACATCACCTATTGATACAGTGAAACATAGTTTGTCAGTATACAACATCACCTGTTGATACAGGGAAACATAGTCTGTCAGTATACAACATCTATACCATCACCTATTGATACAGGGAAACATAGTCTGTCAGTATACAACCTCTATACCATCACCTATTGATACAGGGAAACATAGTCTGTCAGTATACAACATCACTTATTGATACAGGGAAACATAGTCAGTCAGTATACAACATCACCTATTGATACAGGGAAACATAGTCTGTCAGTATACATCATCACCTATTGATACAGGGAAACATAGTCTGTCAGTATACAACAACACCACCTATTGATACAGGGAGACATAGTCTGTCAGTATACAACAACATCACCTATTGATACAGGGAAACATAGTCTTTCAGTTAAACAACGTCTATACCATCACCTATTGATACAGGGAAACATAGTCTGTCAGTTAAACAACGTCTATACCATCACCTATTGATACAGGGAAACATAGTCTGTCAGTTAAACAACGTCTATACCATCACCTATTGATACAGGGAAACATAGTCTGTCAGTATACAACATCTATACCATCACCTATTGATACAGGGAAACATAGTCTGTCAGTTAAACAACGTCTATACCATCACCTATTGATACAGGGAAACAAAGTCTGTCAGTATACAACATCTATACCATCACCTATTGATACAGGGAAACATAGTCTGTCAGTTAAACAACGTCTATACCATCACCTATTGATACAGGGAAACATAGTCTGTCAGTTAAACAACGTCTATACCATCACCTATTGATACAGGGAAACATAGTCTGTCAGTTAAACAACGTCTATACCATCACCTATTGATACAGGGAAACATAGTCTGTCAGTATACAACGTCTATACCATCACCTATTGATACAGGGAAACATAGTCTGTCAGTATACAACATCACCTATTGATACAGGGAAACATAGTCTGTCAGTATACAACATCACCTATTGATACAGGGAAACATAGTCTGTCAGTATACAACATCACCTATTGATACAGGGAAACATAGTCTGTCAGTATACAACAACACCACCTATTGATACAGGGAGACATAGTCTGTCAGTATACAACAACATCACCTATTGATACAGGGAAACATAGTCTTTCAGTTAAACAACCTCTATACCATCACCTATTGATACAGGGAAACATAGTCAGTCAGTATACAACACCACCTATTGATACAGGGAAACATAGTCTGTCAGTATACATCATCACCTATTGATACAGGGAAACATAGTCTGTCAGTATACAACAACACCACCTATTGATACAGGGAGACATAGTCTGTCAGTATACATCATCACCTATTGATACAGGGAAACATAGTCTGTCAGTATACAACATCACCTATTGATACAGTGAAACACAGTCTGTCAGTATACAACATCACCTATTGATACAGGGAAACATAGTCTGTCAGTATACAACATCTATACCATCACCTATTGATACAGGGAAACATAGTCTGTCAGTATACAACATCTATACCATCACCTATTGATACAGGGAAACATAGTCTGTCAGTATACAACATCTATACCATCACCTATTGATACAGGGAAACATAGTCTCTCAGTTAAACAACGTCTATACCATCACCTATTGATACAGGGAAACATAGTCTGTCAGTATACAACATCTATACCATCACCTATTGATACAGGGAAACATAGTCTGTCAGTTAAACAACGTCTATACCATCACCTATTGATACAGGGAAACATAGTCTGTCAGTATACAACATCTATACCATCACCTATTGATACAGGGAAACATAGTCTGTCAGTTAAACAACGTCTATACCATCACCTATTGATACAGGAAAACATAGTCTGTCAGTTAAACAACGTCTATACCATCACCTATTGATACAGGGAAACATAGTCTGTCAGTTAAACAACGTCTATACCATCACCTATTGATGCAGGGAAACATAGTCTGTCAGTTAAACAACGTCTATACCATCACCTATTGATACAGGGAAACATAGTCTGTCAGTTAAACAACGTCTATACCATCACCTATTGATACAGGGAAACATAGTCTGTCAGTTAAACAACGTCTATACCATCACCTATTGATACAGGGAAACATAGTCTGTCAGTATACAACGTCTATACCATCACCTATTGATACAGGGAAACATAGTCTGTCAGTATACAACATCACCTATTGATACAGGGAAACATAGTCTGTCAGTATACAACATCACCTATTGATACAGGGAAACATAGTCTGTCAGTATACAACATCTATACCATCACCTATTGATACAGTGAAACATAGTTTGTCAGTATACACCGTCTATATCATCACCTATTGATACAGGGAAACATAGTCTGTCAGTTAAACAACGTCTATACCATCACCTATTGATACAGGGAAACATAGTCTGTCAGTTAAACAACGTCTATACCATCACCTATTGATACAGGGAAACATAGTCTGTCAGTATACAACATCTATACCATCACCTATTGATACAGGGAAACATAGTCTGTCAGTATACAACATCTATACCATCACCTATTGATACAGGGAAACATAGTCTGTCAGTATACAACATCTATACCATCACCTGTTGATACAGGGAAACATAGTCTGTCAGTATACAACATCACCTATTGATACAGTGAAACATAGTTTGTCAGTATACACCGTCTATATCATCACCTATTGATACAGGGAAACATAGTCTGTCAGTTAAACAACGTCTATACCATCACCTATTGATACAGGGAAACATAGTATGTCAGTATACAACATCACCTATTGATACAGTGAAACATAGTTTGTCAGTATACACCGTCTATATCATCACCTATTGATACAGGGAAACATAGTCTGTCAGTTAAACAACGTCTATACCATCACCTATTGATACAGGGAAACATAGTCTGTCAGTTAAACAACGTCTATACCATCACCTATTGATACAGGGAAATATAGTCTTTCAGTAAAACAACGTCTATACCATCACCTATTGATACAGAGAAACATAGTCTGTCCGTTAAACAACGTCTATACCATCACCTATTGATACAGGGAAACATAGTCTGTCAGTTAAACAACGTCTATACCATCACCTATTGATACAGGGAGACATAGTCTGTCAGTATACAACATCACCTATTGATACAGGGAAACATAGTCTGTCAGTATACATCATCACCTATTGATACAGGGAAACATAGACTGTCAGTATACAACATCACCTATTGATACAGGGAAACATAGACTGTCAGTATACATCATCACCTATTGATACAGGGAAACATAGTCTGTCAGTATACAACATCACCTATTGATACAGGGAAACATAGTCTGTCAGTATACAACATCACCTATTGATACAGGGAAACATAGTCTGTCAGTATACAATATCACCTATTGATACAGGGAAACATAGTCTGTCAGTTAAACAACGTCTATACCATCACCTATTGATACAGGGAAACATAGTCTGTCAGTATACAACATCACCTATTGATACAGGGAAACATAATCTGTAAGTATACAACATCTATACCATCACCTATTGATACAGGGAAACATAGTCTGTCAGTATACAACATCACCTATTGATACAGGGAAACATAGTCTGTCAGTTAAACAACGTCTATACCATCACCTATTGATACAGGGAAACATCGTCTGTCAGTATACAACGTCTATAACATCACCTATTGATACAGGGAAACATAGTCTGTCAGTATACAACATCACCTATTGATACAGGGAAACATAGTCTGTCAGTATACAACATCACCTATTGATACAGGGAAACATAGTCTGTCAGTATACAACATCACCTATTGATACAGGGAAACATAGTCTGTCAGTATACAACATCACCTATTGATACAGGGAAAAATAGTCTGTCAGTATACAACATCACCTATTGATACAGGGAAACATAGTCTGTCAGTATACAACATCACCTATTGATACAGGGAAACATAGTCTGTCAGTATACAACATCACCTATTGATACAGGGAAACATAGTCTGTCAGTATACAACATCACCTATTGATACAGGGAAACATAGTCTGTCAGTATACAACAACATCACCTATTGATACAGGGAAACATAGTCTGTCAGTATACAACATCACCTATTGATACAGTGAAACACAGTCTGTCAGTATACAACATCACCTATTGATACAGGGAAACATAGTCTGTCAGTATACAACATCACCTATTGATACAGGGAAACATAGTCTGTCAGTATACAACATCACCTATTGATACAGGGAAACATAGTCTGTCAGTATACAACGTCTATACCATCACCTATTGATACAGGGAAACATAGTCTGTCAGTATACAACATCACCTATTGATACAGGGAAACATAGTCTGTCAGTATACAACATCACCTATTGATACAGGGAAACATAGTCTGTCAGTATACAACATCACCTATTGATACAGGGAAACATAGTCTGTCAGTTAAACAACGTCTTGATCAATCATTAAGAGGAATTTTATATAGATATCTTTTTAAATAATTATCTGTGATGATACGTTTAACATAGTAAATTTTAGAAAATAGAAATACACGAATAGAATGTATCTTTATGATGATGTTTAATACAAAAAAAATATATTGTTTTTATGATGTTAACGGGAAAGTTCTACGTTTAATAAAATAATTAACAAAATATTACCTTTTAGGTGAAAGTTGACTTAAGATGGTCCAACCAAAAAGTCTGTTATATATCTTCAACTTTAATCTTTGTATGTGAACTTCACAGAATGTTCGTTTTCAGTAATTGCTTTACTTTGGTGTTTCTTTTGTCGGTGGCGGACAAACACTGGAATAACACAGAGTCGGAAATAAGCAATAAAGTGTCTAACCTTAATATACCGGGTGCACCGGTTTCTTCCACAATAAGACCCCTTGCTCGCTTACATCCGGGCCAACAAGAGTGATTAATATAAGTTTAATAACTTGTATCATGATTGTTGTTGAATAAATAAAGTTTATATATTGTATTCGGTTTATACTGCAACGCAGTAGACGGATCAGTAAAATTCTACAGGTGTGTTTCACGGCTGACACGAACCAAGTACGCCATTTGTTACGTCATTGTGATGCACCAATACACGTTATTAGGGCTAAAACTACGCGTCTATTGCTGCCACTTTTCTGTGACCTTTGACCTATGTCATTTCCCCCCTCCCGCTCCGAAAAGCTTGAATTGCTACCAATCGCATGCTATCTGAACTATTTGAAAGCCTAAACCTAACAGGAAATGATGTTCTCATGGTATTGTTAATAATTATGATGACTTAAATAATCTATATGCGATTTGTAACAAAGAAATCAATTTTTCACTCCTACGGCTCATTTAAATATTACGTCTCTGCTCCTGGTTGACCTTTCGCGTGTATACATACATTCGTATTATAGGCCTATACCTCTCTGTGCTTTACACTCGTATACGGATCGCGGAATGTACTTGCATGGTGTACTTTGCTGTGTTAATCTTTGATTATATAATCGCGCCATAGCCAACAACCCTGATTTTGATTTCAATGATATATTACCTTGTATATGTGCGTAAACCAGAATACTTGACCAATTTGTCAGTCGGAAATATTAATTCGTAATTACAGTGTAAATCCGCCCTCTGGATATGATATTGTTATTTACGAGTTACCTCCCCTGATCGTCACGAACGTTGTGATATATACAATGAAATACTGAATGAACAAACTTGATCGATTTTCTTACTTAATATTGTAATGAGACAATATCAGAGCCTGCATCATGTGCATATGACTTGGCAAAACACTTGATTTATTGAAATAACACTCATACTTTTCTATGGCGAGCAAAAGCACGTGGTTTTATAATTACATTCTCTGTGCTTCACATATTACTATACACTGTAGGTTCACATTTTTGTTTTAATGAAACTTTATCAAAACCTGTATAGTGTACATCGCAATTGACACAATATAAGTTATTAAGTAGAAATATATATTATATATATATATATTAAAATAAACACATTCGCTTCCCTGTAAATGGATCAATATTAATTTGTAATAAAAATTGATATTTTAGTTAAAATGTTACAGGCCAAATAAACGTAACATTCGGCAAAACTTGAAGTTTTAATTAAGATTAACTTATATTAACAATATTCAAGATGAATTCTTACGCGGTTACCGGTACAGCAGCAGTTGAAACTCTGTATTTGTAAACACGCGTCCATTTTGAACTGTCTTCTAACTTCGTCTTGTTGTTGAAATTAGCCACACCTGAATTATTTTCAATTCTTTGGAATTTTCTGTCAAGAGTTTCTGGTTAGTTACCGCTCAGGTTTAATTCGCTTTAGACTTCCTTTTGCATGGTTATCAACTGGACTTTTTCATAATTTTTAAAAATCTCGAAAAAAATTGCTGAAGTTACGTATATGGGGCCTTTAAAGCACTTCACTAAATTGTACATGTAGCTTGAAATACAACTCGTCAATCTAAACAACTTGTGTGTTATTGGGTTTACTCTAAATATTTACTTAATCCTTATTCTGAAACTTTCTGATATCGAAACTTAGTAAACCTACAACAAAAACACTTAAATAGCTGTCGAAGTATACTTACTATCGTTTGAAGTACTTTGATTTTTTACTCTTCGCAACAAAGTTGGAGGGGGGTATCATAATGGGATCGTACATCCGTCCGACTTTGCCTGGAGATGGAGATGAATACGGAGATGTGCCCACCCCCCCCCCCCCCCCCCCTGAAATAACTTTGTATTTTCGACCCATTGCATAGAGGTATTCTCTTTTTATGTATATTTCGTCTGACTATGCATTATCTCAGTTTTCAACATATTTCTTTGGTGGAAAGGGTAAGCGCAATATGGATTTATGCCTTCTGAAGTTATTTAGCATTTTGACCCCCGTTGAAAGAGTTATGCACCTTCAATTCATTTTCACCTGTTTTATATCACGAGGGTTGCCGGGGTAAGTAGCTAGCCATCCTAGAGACAGCTGTATTTGTCAAGGGGTCAAGGCCTGACACTAAACAATTGCTCCTATTCATATGTTTACGTGAATATTACTGCACTTTCGACTACAATTATATTCGAATTAGAGGGCCAATTAAGCAATGAATGTTTTAGCAAATGTTGTTACTGTCCTATAACACTCATTGCTATTGATGACAAACTAAAAAAAGCCTGGAAGGATTTATGTAAGTTTGTCAGTAATGGCAATGTATGATACAGGACTGTAACAATATTTGCTAAAATGTTCATTAGTTATATCTGTAGAACGTTCACACAACTACTCAACTCTTTTAATACGCCATTCTCGGGATACAACTTCCAGTCGGTTTAGTCATGTGGCTTTCATCAACATGTGACTTTATTTTGGGTAATCATAGGCGGAACCAGGATTTTGGGTTGGAGGGGGCGTACATTGTTTCCTGAAATGAATTTTGTGTATAGGGTGTTCGGCCTCTCATCCATATTGAGTTCACAATAACATCATAAATTGCATCTTGTTCTTCACACGAACGGTGTTCGAAAATATTTGCAAACGCACCGTATACTCAAGAGTCATGTGATTTACGTGCATTAAATCAGTACAAACCACAGGGGTCTGGGATTTATTACAGCTAGTTTTGAATACAAAATACAAGAAACTTTATTTATAGTTGCATATAAAACAAAAGAAAACATTAGCGCTGTAGCGCTATTTCTGCGACAAACATCTGAACACAAACTAGTGTGTTAAATCTAGTTTTACACTTTTGGTTTAGATCAACGTTCGATAAAAATGCCCCCCCCCCCTCCCCCTCCTCACTGGTCATAAAGGCTAAACTTTAAAAGGGTGGAAAGCTTTTAAGGTCGAAAAATCGACCCTAACTACCTTTATTGCATCAAAAATCACATTTCTAGTTGAGGTAATAAAAAACGCTTGGTCCCGTTAGAAAGATGGATTATTTATATTTTTAAAACCTTCTTAATGCACGTCAAATGTTTCTCCTTCCGCATAAATGATCTCCATTTCCTCCAAAAACACGCAAAATTCCATTGGATGCCTATGTTAAGAGGAAAACCGCCATCCAATAACAGAAAAAGTCCAGCGCGGGCAGGGACGTCAAAACTCATTGCTATGCAGAGAGTGGCACGGAAACTGACGAAAAATTTGAGACACGGACATTTTGTATGAGTGTACGGATCGTAACCCTTTGCTAGCGAAGATGCTCTGTATTGTGTGTATAAATTTCATCGAAATCCACTAACCGGTTCCCTTATAAATGGTTTTCTAAATTACATTCTGATCATGAATCGGTCAACGATGTCCCTTACTCAGGAAAACCTCGGTCTGCGGCTACCAACTAATTGAACGTCAATAAAATCAAGTAAATCGTTGAGAAAGATGTGCGTTATACGGTCAGACAGCTAACACGAATGGCAAACTTGGGATTAGCACCTGTCCACTTCTTTCAGAAAAAAAATCTAAAGGTTATGGCTAAGAGACTGCTGAAGAAGTACAACTGTACCCAAAATATTAGAAAAGGTCATTTGATAGTCTTATAATGGGTGATGAGACATTGGTGCATTTTTATGAGCCTAAGAGGAAAGTTGACAATAGGATATGGGCTTTGAAACATGCCAAAAGGCCAAGTATTGCGAAACGAACACTGACAGCAAAGAAGGTGTTACATGTATACGCAATATTTTTAGAAATAGTGGACAAATCATGCAAAATGCTGTTCGAAAAGGTAGGGTGTGTCTGGAAGCTTCAATAAGAATGTACAGTAGTTCTGTCCAACACAGGCACTTGTGGCCAGGAGAATAACCATAAATAATATTGATAATATAGCGAAAAATGAATAATTAAAAAATAAACATAAAAAGTAAATTTTCCAATTTTCTTTTTATGTTATTAATTATCTAAAACCATAGTGAAAATAATTGCCAAATTTCACAAAACATCGACTATATCAGACACTGAAAAAGAGAGAAGGTATGCAACTCAGTGGCAGAAAATACCTCGACCACGTTACAAAACGGTCATAAAAACTTACTTTCCGTTCATACTAGAGAAAAACGAACAGCTTCCATCCATCCCCTATATATTTCCCTTTCTAAAAAGCTACAATGATCTAGAGAAAAACGAACAGCTTCCATCCATCCCCTATATATTTCCCTTTCTAAAAAGCTATAATGATCTGCACTTTTATTTATCGATTGCGAGCACGGGGTCGTCACATCTCAGAAAACCCTCGAAATCTTCGATATAGGAATTACTTGTGACAGAAGTCACTGCTAACGTCTCAGGGGAGATTACTCTGATTATATGTATGTACTTCTAAAGTTTTAAAATATTACTTAAATAATTAGTATGCAAACGACTTAAAGGCCCAATATACGTAACTGCAGGGAAATTTTTGTAATTCTGAAAAATTCTGAAAAAAAATGCAGTTGATAACCATGCACAAATAAGCCTAAAACAAGGTAAACCTGAGCGGTAACTAACAAGAAGAACTGAAAATAATTCAGGTGGGGCCCACTTCAACAACAAACCGAAGGTAGAAGACGGTTCGAAATGGACGCGTGTTTACAAATAGCGTTTTTCAACTGCTGCTGTACGGTAACCGCGAAAGAATTCATCTTGAATATTGCTGATATCAGTTAATCTTAACTAAATCTATAAATATAATAAGTTATTAGGCTTCATTTTCGTTTTAAGGTTGCGGAAAGTTACGTATATTGGGCCTTTAAGTTTAGCTTACCATGAAACCATCGTTAGGTAGTGAAATTCGATGCTGCCATCGTCGGACGCAACCTGACGCAAAAACGAAGTTTGTATTTTGGCGCAAAAACGAACATCAAAACCTTTCTGGATTTTCCGTAAGTCTACTATTGTTCGGAACCTCTCTTTAACATTAGTAACAATATAATAAACAATACAATAAACAATATAATAAACAGTACAATAACAATACAATAAACAATATAATAAACAGTACAATAAACTATACAATAAACAATATAATAAACTATACAATAAACAATATAATAAACAATACAATAAACAATAAAATAAACAGTACAATAAACAATATAATAAACAGTACAATAAACAATACAAAAAACAATATAATAAATAATAAAATAAACAATAAAATAAACAATAAAATAAACAATATAATAAACAGTAAAACAAACTATACAATAAACTATACAATAAACAATATAATAAACAGTACAATAAACTATACAATAAACAATATAATAAACAGTACAATAAACTATACAATAAACAATATAATAAACAGTACAATAAACAATATAATAAACAGTACAATAAAAACTGAAATAAACAGTACAATAAACAATACAATTAACAATATAATAAACAGTAAAATAAACTATACAATAAACAATATAATAAACAGTACAAAAAACTATACAATAAACAATATAATAAACAGTACAATAAACTATACAATAAACAATATAATAAACAGTACAATAAACAATACAGTAAACAGTACAATAAACAGTACAATAAAAACTGAAATAAACAGTACAATAAACAATACAATTAACAATATAATAAACAGTAAAATAAACTATACAATAAACAATATAATAAACAGTACAAAAAACTATACAATAAACAATATAATAAACAGTAAAATAAACAATATAATAAACAGTACAATAAACAATATAATAAACAGTACAATAAACAATACAATAAACAATATAATAAACAATACAATAAACAATAAAATAAACAGTACAATAAACTATACAATAAACAGTACAATAAACAATATAATAAACAGTACAATAAACAATAAAATAAACAATAAAATAAACAGTACAATGAACAATATAATAAACAGTACAATAAACAATATAATAAACAGTACAATAAACAATAAAATAAACAATAAAATAAATTGAACAATAAACAATATAATAAACAGTACAAAAAACTATACAATAAACAATATAATAAACAGTACAATAAACAATACAATAAACAATATAATAAACAGTACAATAAACTATACAATAAACAGTACAATAAACTATACAATAAACAATACAATAAAATAAACAATGTAATAAAGATAAAATAAGCAATGTAATAAACAATACACTTCCCATTTTTATCATAGAAGCCTCAGTACATAATCAAGTGGCCTCTAACATAACGTAGTAGACATCTGTCCTGGATATGTCAGTCAACCGAACCACCAATACTGACTCTGTGGGGTTCTCTCATCCAACTATATTTACATACGATTATTTACATAGACAGTTTATTACATACCTCTATCGATTTTTCGGTAGATGTCCTATATCTTACCTTTGCTGTTCAGTGGATAAAGAGAGACATGATAGCGTTGATAAGTTCCTAATTAACTCCCCTTGTGATATGTGTTATAAGGCTTCTACCTGTATTCACAGTATCATTACAACTACTGCAAATAGGACTTTGACATTAAAACGTTCCAAATCTACATCCGGACGAAACTCAATAAGGAGTATTATCAATTATATAGCATTAATTCCATATCGTAGCACCAGTTATATAATTATAAATGATAATCTCCTTATTGAAACCATGTTAGATTTTGATGAGTTGCCGAAAAACGTTTAGTGTATTATGCATATTACATAGGGCAACCTCAGACTCTCAGACAGCATTTAGAACTTGAGGTACATTTACCCCGTCCCCTCTCCACCCCCACCCCCGGATTGCTAATCACGTTAAACTTACAGGTGTAAAACACTTACCTGGGTGATTTTGTTACACTCAGGACATCGGTAGTACCTCCGTTAAACTAATATGTGTAAAACACTTATCTGGGTGATTGTGTTACACTCAGTACATCGGTCGTACCTCCGTTAAACTAACAGGTGTAAAACACTTACCTGGGTGATTGTGTTACACTCAGTACATCGGTAGTACCTCCGTTAAACTTACAGGTGTAAAACACTTACCTGGGTGATTGTGTTACACTCAGTACATCGGTAGTACCTCCGTTAAACTAACAGGTGTAAAACACTTACCTGGGTGATTGTGTTACACTCAGTACATCGGTCGTACCTCCGTTAAACTAACAGGTGTAAAACACTTACCTGGGTGATTGTGTTACACTCAGTACATCGGTAGTACCTCCGTTAAACTAACAGGTGTAAAACACTTACCTGGGTGATTGTGTTACACTCAGTACATCGGTAGTACCTCCTACTCAGCGTCCAGGGTGGAGAACGGTTGTGATTGTATGTTGCTTTCTGATAGGCCTTGGCAAACCTTTCCAGGCGATTTAATGTCTCGCCTCGTCTTGTTTCACTTTAACATTTGATAATAATGCAAATCGGTTAAAAATGGATGTCAGGTGAAAACGGTCTACCTGTTTAAACAAACAGGAAAACGTACAGCAGTACGCTAGGTGACTTGATCAACCTGTTTAAACAGACAGGAAAAACCACAGTTGCTTGAGTTTCTGTCAGTAAATAATATATATATATATACCGCACGGAGTGAAAAAATAAAATGCATGATAACGATTGTAGAGTCAAAAAAATTATGAACAAGAGGTCCATGGTGCCTGTATCGCTCAACTGGATACATTGGTATCTAGGTAATCATGGTCAAAAATTTTCCAAAAAGATCCATTCAGTACTTTGGTCAAAATCCATTTGATCTTTAAGACAAGAAGTAATTTATTTCCCCCTGTGGGCCCCGCCCCTCTGGCCCCTTAGGGTAAGCATCACCTTTGAATTTATGCAAAATCTGTCCCCCCTATACCCAAGGATGTTTCTGACCAAATTTTGCCAAAATCCAATCAAAACTTTTATTCATGACAAGTAGTGATTTAAAAGGAATTACCTCTATTTCCCCTATTGGGCCCCACCCCTCTGGCCCCTTTGGGTCAGAGTCACCATTTATGCAAAATGATCCCTTCCTCCCCATGATGTTTCTGGCGATATTTGGTCAAAATCCATTTATAACTTTAAGACTAGTAGCGATTTGAAGGAATTACCTCTATTTCCCCTATTTGGCCCCACCTCTCTGATCCATTGAGGGTCAGTCACCATTTATTCAAAATCTGTTCCCCTTCCCTCAAGGATGTTTCTGACTAAATTTGATTCAAGTACATTCATAACTTGATGACTAGTAGCGATTTAAAGGTATTACCTAATTCCCCTAATGGGCCCCACCCCTCTGAACCCTTAGGGGTTAGAGTCGCCATTTATGCAAAATCTGTTCCCTTTCCCCCAAGGATGTTTGACCAAATTTGGTAAAAATCCAATGATAACTTTATGACAAGTAGCGATTAAAAAAATTACCTCTATTTCCCCCTTTTGGCCTCACCTCTCTTGCCCCTTGACGGTCAGAGTCACAATTTATGCAAAATCTGTTTCTCTTCCTCCAAGGATGTTTCTGACGAAATTTGGTCGAAATCCAATCAAGACTTTTTGACTATAGTAGCGATTTGAAGCAAATGTTGACGGACGGACGGAGGCACCCTGGCATATGCTCAGGTGAGCTAAAAATGAAATTTACGTTCCAGATGCTCATTTATAATGACTGCCTTTGACCAAAAAAGTACAGCGGAACGCAAGGCGACTGCTTCTGATCAAAAACGTACAGCCGTACGCAAGGCGACAGCTTCTGATCAAAAACGTACAGCCGTACGCAAGGCGACTGCTTCTGATAAAAAAAGTACAGCGGAACGCAAGGCGACTGCTTTTGATAAAAAACGTACAGTCGTACGCAAGGCGACTGCTTACGTAAGGCGACTGCTTTTGATCAAAAACGTACAGCGGAACGCTAGATGACTGTTTCTGATAAAAGTTTCGACATGATTGTATACTGTTATTTTATTACAAAATAACGAACCTTAATCTCATGCTTTACCTTCTCTGCTTAGCCGTGTGTTTTTAACAAATCTTTAGCATGCCTTGCTGTAAAAAATCTTAAAGTCAAAATAAGGAAGACATTTTCATATTGTATATTAGATATGAATCTTCTTTGCAAAAGACTAAAATTGCATCATATCTATCCTGATAAAACATGAATTTACAGATGGGTACTGTCTTAACTCACAATGATTATGACGTCATAATCGCAATATTCACTAGGTGTTTCTAAAAGCAGAAACATCAGGTCAATATCACAAAATATTGACTTCCACGTGACCAAGTTTTAGCTAATCAGAAAGTGTAAATAATATCAATTTATAATTAAAGTAAATATAATTGTCACTGTAGACTACACAAGTCTATATAATTGTCACTGTGCACTACATAAGTCTATATTACTTTCACTGTAGACTATGCAAGTCTATATAATTGTCAATAAAGTGAATATAGATTAAATTATAAGTACTAATTTGAATCTATTTTATGATATTGTATTATAACACAACACACCGGAGTGTACTCTCATTATAAATGCTTCGCAGTCTAAAAATAGACAAAATACTGACGAATATTTTTTAGTATAAAATTGTCAGGTATATGGGGATTTTAACTATGGTTTTTCCTTCAAATGATTCTCAGCATTTAACTTGAACATAATTATGTCATTATCCCAAGTGGACCGTTGTGTGAGGTATGTTATAATATCAGGGTTTGTAAATCTGTCGTCTGACCGTTGTGTGAGGTATGTTACAATATCAGGGTTTGTAAATCTATCGTCTGACCGTTGTGTTAGGTATAATACCATATCATGATTTGTATATCTGTCGTCTGACCGTTGTGTGAGGTATGTTACAATATCAGGGTTTGTATATCTGTCGTCTGACCGTTGTGTGAGGTATGTTACAATATAAGGGTTTGTATGTCTGTCGTCTGACCGTTGTGTGAGGTATGTTACAATATCAGGGTTTGTAAATCTGTCGTCTGACCGTTGTGTGAGGTATGTTACAATATCAGGGTTTGTAAATCTGTCGTCGGACCGTTGTGTGAGGTATGTTACAATATTAGGGTTTGTAAATCTGTCGTCTGCCATATTTCAGGACCAGTGTAAACAGCTGATCTGTTCCCTGCTATCAAGATAGATAATAACCCCTTTATATTATATAGTTAATTCATCAATTCATTTTTATTTTATTCGTAATATAGAACTATTTTGTAAGATAACGATTTCCCAATCATGTCTCATTACACACCAAATCCCTTCATCGGCGTCAACTTCAAACCTCTGACCACGTTATCATTGTTATTAACCTAGATACTTTCCTTTTCCGGCAGGTGCACGTCTCTCACGGCTATTTTCTATCATTTGATAACACTGAACAGTTAAATTGTTTAGATAAAACATCTGTACAGTCTCGCAGCTCGGAATTCATAGTCGACAATAATACCCAGTAGGTGTATGGTTTAATAATAATAACCTGAGCGACATTATTGTCAGTGAAGGTGCTCTCCTTTGTTACCTCTCCCTAACCAACCGTCTAAATTTAGACGCAACGAACTATTCAAAACCGAAAGTGCACGAAGATTTGAAGTTATGCCATTGATATAACAGATTGTTTTTAAATACACGTATTAAGCATTATACAGTGACGACCTCCCTAATACCCTTCCTACTAGTACCATGGACGTTTCTCCTTACCCGAACTGGAAGCAGTTGGCCAACAACAGTTACACATCTCCGGAACATAGTCTTATGAACAAAGCTAAGAATGACCACCCTTACTTCAATTCTTTACCAACCTTTTAAAGCTTCTATAATCACTAGAAAATGCATACTTATCAAAATCAATATCCAACTAGGCCTTACGTACAAAAAACTCACTTGTTTTCTGACCTGGTACGCTCCTCCTCGTAGGTAACCGATTACAACTGTTGCATTGCTCTTATCTATAAGTACACATACAAACCTCTACCTAAGATGGCGTTCCGTTTCGTTAATTCACATGTGTATCAGTCATGACGTGAGTTCTTAATTTAACTTGGCTCTGTACTTGAGTTCTTAATTTAACTTGCAGGGGCGTAGCTGCCATGTAAGCACATAAGCCCGTGCTTGCACATAATTTTCCAAAGTATGTGTATTAAAGTCCAGAAATTTCATAATTCAACTTATATTCATAAAAGTCCACTAATATTGTAACTTTTTTTTCGACTCGTCAGATTAACATATTACGCTGCAGAAAATGTGTTAGCTATAAATACTTCAAATTCAATTTTATTTCTTTCCGAATGCAATAGCATATAGGATTACAATACACATACATAAGATGTCGGAGATCGCAGCCAACAAAATTCATTATATTTATAATACAGCTCACTACGACAATATAGGTAATGGCTTTATCATGAGAAAATTCGTATACAAATGAATACCGAACAACATCCAAACATAAGCATCAGTTTGAAACTACCTTCATTTAGGCCGACTTTTTTTTATAAAACCATGTCATATTAAATTTTAGTGATAGATATCAGCTGCTGACGAACAAACTTATGGCACAGGGAAGGAGAGGTGCAGGTTGATGAAGACTATGGACGACAAGTTTTATGTCCGCCATCTTGGTTTCATGGGACATGTTCTGTACCTTTAAGTGATATGCAGATGGACGTTTTTGAGTATGCTCATGAGTGTTCTTCCTTGGTTTTATTGACAATGGTGACTCGGTTTTCATTTTGAGAACCTGATGTTTTAATTGGTTGTGACAAATATTTACATGGCAGTTGTCATCGATGAAGTAGAAGACGCTTACTCTTACGGAACACCTGGTCTTATTCTCTTGTGCTTTTACAAGGGTCTCCATGTAAATTTTTCCTTTTTTCATATTTTGCCTCTAGTTTAATCGATTTTGAGTTCGGATTATGGCTTTGTTGACGCTTTGGTACTCTGTTTGTTTTTAGTAAATCTGTATTAGATTTAATATACAAAAATGACCCTTTTATCATTCTAAGACTTAGAGTAATAAAAGAAGGACCAATTTTTACTACATTTCGGTTCAAACAAAATATCAGCAAATACAATTATTAATGAGTCCAGCCAAAATTCTTTAAGTTAAATATCTCCATAGGGAAGCATTACAGAAATTAAGGAAAATTCGTTTAACATAAGATTTTCCCGTTAATTCTTTAATGCTTTTTTGTGGAGATTTTTAAGTCAAGGAACTTTCGTGAAACTAGGCCTGTTCGAATTATACAAAATTATGCTTAAGAACACCATCATGAGTTCTTACTTCCTGAGTCCTGCACATAACATATATACTTATAAATAGAGCAATAAATGTGCCATAAGTGTCTTCGTCAGCAGCTGATATATATCACTAAAACCTAATATGACATGATTTTATAAAAAAAAAGTCGGCCTAAGTGAAGGTAGTTTCAAACTTATGCTTATGCTCGAATGTTGTTTGGTATTCATTTGTATACGAATTTTCTCACGATAAAGCCATTACCTATATTGTCGTAGTGAGCTGTATTATAAATATTATTTGAATTGTGTTGCCTGCGGTCTCCGACATCTTGCACAATGATATATGATTTAATATGTATGTGTATTGTAATCCTATATGCTATTGCATTCGGAATGAAATAAAATTGAATTTGAAGTATTTGTCTACAGCCTAATATGTTAATCTGACGGGTCGAAAAAAAAGGAGGAACAATATCAGTGGACTTTTAAGAATATAAGTTGAATTATGAAATTACTCGAATTTAATACACATACTTTGGAAAATGATGTGCAAGCACGGGCTTATGTGCTTACATGGCAGCTATACGCCCCTGATACATCGCGCGTGCACTCTGTGATTTTAGGATTAAAGAGAGAAATAAATTGCGAACACGATGTTGGCTTAGGGGGGCAATCTATGTTGACAAAGGGGGGGGGGGGGGGGGTAGGGCGATGCAGATTCATTTTTTTTTTAAATTTTGGCTTTAACACGGTGCATACATTATTTTATGAAAACGTTCATGATATTAATGGTAAGTACTCATCTTCCGACCCAAAAGCTTATTGGCGACTCATCAAAAAGTTAATGCAATCGTCCGGTTCTACACAATCTATACCTACTCTTGTTGATCATGTTTCTGACAATGTAGTTACTAGTGACGTAGACAAAGCTAATTTATTAAATTACTATATTTGCATTGTAACTCGTGTAGATGCTAGAAATTCCGAGGTTCCTAAAATACGTATTTGATAGCCTCTATGACCATTGAGGGGGCATTTTTATGGAAAATTGAACTGAGCCCCCCCCCCCCAAGTGAAAAATTACTCTAAACATCCTAGTTTAGGTCCAAAACTAGCTGTAATAAATTATCAGGTTCCTGCGCTCACATATATACGTCCCTGTAGAAAGTTGTAATTGATTTTTTTAATTTAATAAATGCGTATTTGCGTTGAATGAGTGTCCTGTGAAGATTCCGCGCATCCACGAATTCGTTATCAAATATTTCAAAAGCTCTATTTTCTATTTCATAACAAGTAAGTTCTTACCTAGGTTTGTGCATTTTCAGGTACATCGTGCGTGTGACTGTCGGTACATTTCATCGATACTACCATGTACGTAGGCTTTGAAGGGAAGTAACTCGTACGGTTAAATTACGTGTTTACAGCATATCAGTCATAGAGGCTAATACTGTCGTTTATCACTGTTTTAAAATTCTATCTTTACCATAACTAATCCTGACTTCAATACTCAAGTGTTCGAATATTTATTTGCTTTAAATATCAGGTATTTATTTACTCCAGTCCTACGCGCTCCTTATCACAAGCTTTTGTATTAATTATGTGTGAATTTAATTCAATTTTAAATTTTATTTTCCTCCGTTAATTTAGCTTGTTTTACATCAATATCTGAAAACAAAATCTGTAACTACTGTAAAAGTTCACTTTTGACATTCATTTATTTGTTCATTTCCATTGATTTTAAAATGCTACTGCCCTGCGTATAAGGCGTAAGAACTGAACCTGATATGTATGCCCCATTGCATGATCGTAAGAGGCGACTAAATCTAGGATCTTATCTTTTCCATTCTTTCTAAACAACTTTCTCCTTCCAAATGTCACCTTGACACTTCCTCACCTTTGGCCTTTAGTTTAAGAACCTGAGAATTTGTTACAGCTTTTTTAGGACTTTTAACACTTGTGGGGTGTTTAAATCAATTTTCGATAAAAATGCCCCCCTCGACTCAATGGTCATAAAAGCACAAGTGTAAAATCACTCTAAACACATTAGCTGTGGTTCTACACTATAGCTGTAACGAATTATCATGTCCTGTGACACGAACATACAGCCTCTCAAATACACACGCACTCAATACACACATTCACATCATAAACGTATATACCGGGACGGACCCTGGTTGTTTATATATATATGATGGGACGTAAAAACAACCAAACCAAACCAAAATTAAAAATGCTATCTTAAGGCTACCATTAATCATCCTAGTTTATATTCAATGCTCCAATGAAAACAATTAAAGTGTTTATTATTAAATGTTTTGTAAAAGGATCTATGTTTAGCCATACACATAATACATATTATCATTATAATTTCTTCAGGTTTTTTGAGTAACAAGCTAAGACAGTTTCAATCATATATTTGAAATATAAGGAATTTATTATTGTTTATTGTAGCTTAGTGATACATATTATTACTGAGATTTTGCTAATCCATTGATTGATATCTTTGAACAAATTTAACTGGTGTGTACTGCTATAATTTTAATGGTACATAAGATGGAGTTTACAAACAATAATATTCAATTTCATAGTTTTATGCAAAAATCATACCAGCTCCACCATGCAGAGACGTATAAAATATTAATGTTGTTTTATAGTATCTGGCTCCACAGGGACCTGATAATTTGTTACTGCTATTTTTGGACCTAAAATGGGGTGTTTAGAGTAATTTTACACAATTGGGGGGGGGGGGGGTTAAGATCAATTTTCAATAAAAATGCCCCCTCAATGGTCATAATAGCTAAAGGGTGGAAAGCTTTCCAGATCGAAACATCGACCCCACCTACCTTTCTTGCATCAAAAATCACAGTTGAGGTGAGGTTGAGGTACGAAAAAACGCGTTACATATTCATTAGGTTGACGTCACCCCGCCTGCTGGTCTTTTGCTGTCAATGGATGCCTAAATTTAGAAAAGACCGCCATCCAATGACAGCGTATACGTAAGGCCTCCGCGTGCAAGCTGCCGAAAGCTTTGAGACACGGAAATTTAGCGTGTTTTTGGAGGAAATGGAGATTATTTCTGTGGAAGGAGGATACATTTGACTTGCATTTAGGAGGTTTATAAAATGAAAATTAACCATCTTTCCAACGGTAACAAGCGTTTTTTCGTACCTCAACTAGAAATGTGATTTTTGATGCAAGAAAGGTAGATGGGTCGATTTTTCGATCTGGAAAACTTTCCACCCTTTAGCTATATTATGACCATTGAGGGGGCATTTTTATTGAAAATTGATCTTAACCCCCCCCCCCCCCCCCCCCCCCAATGTGTAAAATTATTCTAAACACTCTATTTTAGGTCCAAAACTAGCTGTAACAAATTCTCAGGTCCCTGTGTCTAGCTCCACCTACAGTATGCTATCATTTAAATCCTATATAAATATAATAGATGTACACTTATGAATATTAATTAAGTATAATTAAAATAATTTACGATATATTATTAATGCACACGTGTTTCTAATTAATTTAATTCTTTTTTTTATCGTACACTCTCCATCAAAAATGATGATTATGGGTAAATTATTCTAAATTTCTAAGATTCTAAAGTTAAATGTAGTCCAGTCAATATAATTTATATTAATATAACGTTTCTATCAAATTATGTTTTGTGGAAAAAAAACGTACCATGGTTTGAAGTTTTAGGGTTTCGGCATGCCTTTCAGCACGGAAATTAGGTTAGACGCTATCTAAGTCCGTGCTATCAGTAACCACGTGTATGTGGCTACATGTACCGGCCTCTGTCGGAATATACAGGTCCTCCCGGACTGTAACTAGTATCACCACCAATCACATGCAAGTCATGTGATAAATTTTGTTCGACCGTTACAGTTGTTGTTTCTGCCGGAACCAGGTACAGCTCGTTCATCCACATAGAATACAGGTTTGTTGCTTTTTTGACATTCTTTTTTAAATATCAACAAAACATATATAAACGAATTTAGGTTAGGCACATGACAACACTCAAGTGCCGGGCACACTGACATTGATCAGATAGAATCCTTATTAATTGTTGCTAACTAATATTTATACATACAGACTATCACCAGTGATTTGATAGATTGAGAAATACAGAGAATGGTAAGTGTGTGTCCTAAACTGGCTAAAGGGCCTTGCTAAAGGATTAAAATCAACAGAATTGACCTGAAGTTTGATATATTGCATCTAAGTTAATAAACACACATACATTTATTGTAGGCCTGCATACTGTATGTACATTTGTAAACTGTGCAGGTGTTTGTACTTGTGAAGCGGAACTGGCATGGATCGATCACCTGCGACCAGGTAGCTCAGTATTAGAGTGCCTGTGTTTGTCTAGAGTTTGGAAGTTCATGGGTTCGACCCCCGGTTTGGCCGCAACATTTTCTCTTTCTAGATCTCCTGTCACAAAATTGGCGAGCTTGCCAACACTTGTATTGGGAGCAAGGAATTACTCGAACTTAATTCTGTCTTCAGGGGGTGAAGACTTGATAAAGGTAGGGAGGAATTCTAGCAGAACTGGACTGGATCGACCATCGGCGACCAGGTAGCTCAGTGGTAGCTAGAGTGTTGTCTATAGTTCGGAAGGTCTCGGTTTCGAACCTCGATCTAGCCACTACATTTTCTCGTTCTCCTGTTACACTTGTTTATGCCATACATTATAATTATCATGATCATGATGTTCTCTTTCCAGGAGTCTCCACTAGTATAACCATGGCTATAGTGTTCAAGTCCACGCTGGTCATTTTATTGGTCAGTTTTGTCAGTCAGTCACACCAGTCAGGGTTGCGAGGGATGTTTCCAAAAAGATATCCACCGATGAAAAGTAATGGCGTTGATCCGGGGGAACCCCTGATTTTAACTCCCTATCTCGAGCGCGGAGATCCAAACACAGGTGAGGATTGCATAGATTTCTCAATATCAGTTATGGTTGACTGATCATGACATAATATATAATTATCTGTCATGCTCCAATGGTTACTGAGATCACTGGTGTATACATATAATCAACTCTGAAAAATTTTTGTATTTGTAAACACTGATCTTCTGAATAGCTTAGGTAAAATTAGGTAAAAGAACTATTAGGATAGCATTTTGGGTTATTAATTAGCAATAATTCTTACCAATTCTTTTATCCACATATGAATATTTTGCTATCAAAAATATTTCACACAATTGTTTAATAAAAATTGCAGTAAAAAATCCCATATTTGACACCTGCTGTTCAATTTGATGGGTGCTGTTCTATTTATCTAGTATGGCCCTGTTGAGAGGGCACTATTGCCTCATAGTATGGTCGAGGGATGGAATAGTGCCTGGGCCGAAGGCAAGGGCACTATAGCTATCTCATCATGAGACAATAATATGTTTGAGGCAATATACAAAATGTAGTGCCCTCTCAACAGGGCCATAATGGGTTTAATACATCACCCTTTATTCAAAATACTTTGTTTACACCAAAACTTGTTTTGTTGTGCTAGACCATGGCCAGCTTTGGGTCGTTTCCAGAGTCAGCCATTTTCAAGTAAAACAGTAGCATGACTTAATACCTGGTAGTGATGTAACCCAATTGTGACGTCATAATAGATTCACGTTGAACATTGTGACAAATTTGATCCGCCCGCTCGTGCCCGGGGAGTGGGCACGAGCTTCATAGGTCCCATGTGTGTAGCCAATAGGAAGGCAGTATTCTGTCGTGTAATGTACTAATTAATTGATGCTTGTTGTTCTTATTTCTTGGTTGAGTGTGATCTACTGAGATCCATTTGATTGTCTTCTCCTGTTCCAGCCCAGAAGTTGAGCCTTGTCGCACCCCTAGAGGGCACCACTCTGAAGAGCTACTCCGGGTTCATCACTGTTAATAAAACAACAAATAGTAACACATTCTTCTGGTTCTTCCCTGCTCAGGTGAGTTCTTCCCTGCCCAGGTGAGTTCTTCCCTATACTCAGATGAGCTCTTCCATTCTAATCAGGTGAGTTAACGTTCCTCCCTACTCAAGTGAGTTCCTCCCTGCCTAGGTGAGCCCAGGTGAGTTTTTTTCCTGCCCAGGTGAGTTTTTTCCTGCCAAGGTGAGTTCTTCCCTGCCCAGGTGAGTTTTTTCTGCCCAGGTGAGTTTTTTCCTGCCCAGGTGAGTTTTTTCCTGCCAAGGTGAGTTCTTCCCTGCCCAAGTGAGTTTTTTCCTGCCCAGGTGAGTTCTTCCGTCCCATGATCAGTTCTTCCCTACTCATGTGAGTTCTTCCGTCCCATGATCAGTTCTTCCCTACTCATGTGAGTAATTCCCAGCCCAGGTGAGTTAGATCTTCACTGGTTATAGGTATCGTTATATCTATACCGTCTATATATTGTTGTTATACAGGAGGACTCCCTGAATGCCCCCGTGGTGTTGTGGTTATATCTATACAGTCTATATATTGTTGTTATAAAGGAGGACCCCCTGAATGCCCCCGTGGTGTTGTGGTTATATCTATACAGTCTATATATTGTTGTTATAAAGGAGGACCCCCTGAATGCCCCCGTGGTGTTGTGGTTATATCTATACAGTCTATATATTGTTGTTATACAGGAGGACCCCCTGAATGCCCCCGTGGTGTTGTGGTTATATCTATACAGTCTATATATTGTTGTTATAAAGGAGGACCCCCTGAATGCCCCCGTGGTGTTGTGGTTATATCTATACAGTCTATATATTGTTGTTATAAAGGAGGACCCCCTGAATGCCCCCGTGGTGTTGTGGTTATATCTATACAGTCTATATATTGTTGTTATACAGGAGGACCCCCTGAATGCCCCCATGGTGTTGTGGTTATATCTATACAGTCTATATATTGTTGTTATACAGGAGGACCCCCTGAATGCCCCCGTGGTGTTGTGGTTATATCTATACAGTCTATATATTGTTGTTATAAAGGAGGACCCCCTGAATGCCCCCGTGGTGTTGTGGTTATATCTATACAGTCTATATATTGTTGTTATACAGGAGAACCCCCTGAATGCCCCCGTGGTGTTGTGGTTATATCTATACAGTCTATATATTGTTGTTATACAGGAGGACCCCCTGAATGCCCCCGTGGTGTTGTGGTTATATCTATACAGTCTATATATTGTTGTTATACAGGAGGACCCCCTGAATGCCCCCGTGGTTATATCTATACAGTCTATATATTGTTGTTATAAAGGAGGACCCCCTGAATGCCCCCGTGGTGTTGTGGTTATATCTATACAGTCTATATATTGTTGTTATACAGGAGGACCCCCTGAATGCCCCCGTGGTACTGTGGTTATATCTATACAGTCTATATATTGTTGTTATACAGGAGGACCCCCTGAACGCCCCCGTGGTGGTGTGGTTATATCTATACAGTCTATATATTGTTGTTATACAGGAGGACCCCCTGAACGCCCCCGTGGTGGTGTGGTTATATCTATACAGTCTATATATTGTTGTTATACAGGAGGACCCCCTGAATGCCCCCGTGGTTATATCTATACAGTCTATATATTGTTGTTATACAGGAGGACCCCCTGAATGCCCCCGTGGTTATATCTATACAGTCTATATATTGTTGTTATACAGGAGGACCCCCTGAATGCCCCGTGGTGTTGTGGTTATATCTATACAGTCTATATATTGTTGTTATACAGGAGGACCCCCTGAATGCCCCCGTGGTGTTGTGGTTATATCTATACAGTCTATATATTGTTGTTATACAGGAGGACCCCCTGAATGCCCCCGTGGTGTTGTGGTTATATCTATACAGTCTGTATATTGTTGTTATACAGGAGGACCCCCTGAATGCCCCCGTAGTGTTGTGGTTATATCTATACAGTCTATATATTGTTGTTATACAGGAGGACCCCCTGAATGCCCCCGTGGTGTTGTGGTTATATCTATACAGTCTATATATTATTGTTATACAGGAGGACCCCCTGAATGCCCCCGTGGTGGTGTGGTTATATCTATACAGTCTATATATTGTTGTTATACAGGACGACCCCCTGAATGCCCCCGTGGTGTTGTGGTTATATCTATACAGTCTATATATTGTTGTTATACGGGAGGACCCCCTGAATGCCCCCGTGGTGTTGTGGTTATATCTATACAGTCTATATATTGTTGTTATACAGGACGACCCCCTGAATGCCCCCGTGGTGTTGTGGTTATATCTATACAGTCTATATATTGTTGTTATACAGGAGGACCCCCTGAATGCCCCTGTGGTACTGTGGTTACAGGGAGGACCTGGAGGTTCCTCTCTGTTTGGTCTGTTTGTGGAGAATGGACCACTACTGGTGAACAAATCTACCAAATGTAAGTTGTTTTATTGTCAGGAAGGCATTATCATCCCTGATGAGTTCAGAGCTACGATGTATTCTACAGTCCCTGACAATTAAGTATTAGTCTGCTATTCTGGCAGTCATTCTAGATCTATTACTACTATTTATTACTAGTATTACCTATGGTCGTCCCATCCCGTCCTGTGGTAATGTAACCTTGCAGCTTAGTTAAATAACTACTGATCCGATTGTCATCAAACTTCGCATACGTAATAAGCATGAAGAACTTATTTCATTGGCGGGGGCATTTATATGTCTCACAGACATTTCTAGTCTAGCTAAAGTTCTTTTCCCTGAGATTTATTTTGATAGAATTTCCAACAGCGATCTTGTTAACTATCCCTATATTTCATGATGTAATAACATTAATTATCGATTTACCCTTGACATAGGGGGTATATAGTAATCACTTGTCCATCCGTACATCCGTGCGTGTTAGGGGGTATATAGTAATCACTTGTCCGTGCGTGTTAGGGGGTATATAGTAATCACTTGTCTGTCCGTATGTCCGTGCCTGTTAGGGGGTATATAGTAATCACTTGTCTGTCCGTATATCCGTGCGTGTTAGGGGGTATATAGTAATCACTTGTCTGTCCGTGTTAGGGGGTCTATAGTAATCACTTGTCTGTCCGTATGTCCGTGCATGTTAGGGGGTATATAGTAATCACTTGTCTGTCCGTATGTCCGTGCGTGTTAGGGGGTATATAGTAATCACTTGTCTGTCCGTATGTCCGTGCGTGTTAGGGGGTATATAGTAATCACTTGTCTGTCCGTATGTCCGTGCGTGTTAGAGGGTATATAGTAATCACTTGTCTGTCCGTATGTCCGTGCGTGTTAGGGGGTATATAGTAATCACTTGTCTGTCCGTATGTCCGTGCGTGTTAGGGGGTATATAGTAATCACTTGTCTGTCCGTATGTCCGTGTGTGTTAGGGGGTATATAGTAATCACTTGTCTGTCCGTATGTCCGTGCGTGTTAGGGGGTATATAGTAATCACTTGTCTGTCCGTATGTCCGTGCGTGTTAGGGGGTATATAGTAATCACTTGTCTGTCCGTATGTCCGTGCGTGTTAGGGGGTATATAGTAATCACTTGTCCGTGCGTGTTAGGGGGTATATAGTAATCACTTGTCTGTCCGTATGTCCGTGCGTGTTAGGGGGTATATAGTAATCACTTGTCTGTCCGTATGTCCGTGCGTGTTAGGGGGTATATAGTAATCACTTGTCTGTCCGTATGTCCGTGCGTGTTAGGGGGTATATAGTAATCACTTGTCTGTCCGTATGTCCGTGCGTGTTAGGGGGTATATAGTAATCACTTGTCTGTCTGTATGTCCGTGCGTGTTAGGGGGTATATAGTAATCACTTGTCTGTCCGTATGTCCGGCGTGTTAGGGGGTATATAGTAATAACTTGTCCATCTCTATATCTATAATCGAGTTAGATTTTGATTATCTTATTCTTATTGGCAGGAAAAGGCAAACAATAGTATTCGAGATGTATGCAAATTTTATGCTGTTTTGCATAATTTCTTTGAACTTTAATTGTAATTTATTTGTTTTCAAGTGATGGAGAGAAAGATCACATGGAACAGGAAGTACTCCATGCTGTATGTAGATAATCCTGTCGGGACAGGCTTCAGCTTTACCGGGGCTGACGCTGGCTACGCCAGGAATGAAGTGGATGTCGCCAACGAATTGTATAGGTAATTTCACTAATTTTGTAATATACTTTAATATATATGAACACTTTGTTGGAGTTGGGGAGCTGAAAATCAGAAGTAAGGGTGCACGGTTCAGGTTGAAATGAAGGTGAGTGGGGAGGGCACATAATGGAGGTAATGGGGGCGAAATTTACCTGAGAAAGAGTTTTTAAGTTAAGGGTGAACAAGAGTATTTAAGTTAAGGTTTGATGAGCTTTACTCAGTAAGTACCTGAATGAGGGTATTCAGAGTTCAACAGACTAGAGATGGTTGTTTAAATGGCAGAGGAGTGTATTTTTAGATGAGTTAAAATTTTGTCTACAGTTCTATTTTCTCAATTTTTTCCAGCTTCTTGCAGCAATTTTTCCAGATCTACTATCAGTTTCAGAAGAATGATTTCTATGCTACAGGAGAGGTAAGTTATACTTGTATTGTATAGTCACCATAACTGTCAAACAACCAGTCATCTACCAGACAATGTCATCTACCAGACCATGTCATTTACCAGACCATGTCATTAACCAGACCATGTCATCTACCAGAACATGTCATTTACCAGACCAAGTCATTAACCAGAACTTGCCATTTACCAGACTATGTCATTTACCAGACCATGTCATCTACCAGACAATGTCATCTACCAGACCATGTCATTTACCAGACCATGTCATCTACCAGACAATGTCATCTACCAGACCATGTCATCTACCAGACCATGTCATTTACCAGAACATGTCATCTACCAGACCATGTCATTTACCAGACCATGTCATTCATTAGACCATGTCATTTACCAGACCATGTAATCTACCAGACCATGTCATTTACCAGAACATGTCATCTACCAGACCATGTCATTCATTAGACCATGTCATTAACCAGACCATGTCATTTACCAGACCATGTCATCTACCAGACAATGTCATTTACCAGACCATGTCATTTACCAGACCATGTCATTTACCAGAACATGTCATTTACCAGACCATGTCATCTACCAGACCATGTCATTTACCAGAACATGTCATCTACCAGACCATGTAATCTACCAGACCATGTCATTTACCAGACCATGTCATTTACCAGACCATGTCATTAACCAGACCATGTCATTAACCAGACCATGTCATCTACCAGACCATGTCATTTACCAGACCATGTCATCTACCAGACCATGTCATTAACCAGACCATGTCATCTACCAGACCATGTCATTTACCAGAACATGTCATCTACCAGACCATGTCATTAACCAGAACATGTCATCTACCGGACCATGTCATCTACCAGACCATGTCATTTACCAGAACATGTCATCTACCAGACCATGTCATTCATTAGACCATGTCATTTACCAGACCATGTCATCTACCAGACCATGTCATCTACCAGACAATGTCATTTACCAGACCATGTCATCTACCAGACCATGTCATTAACCAGAACATGTCATTTACCAGACCATGTCATCTACCAGACCATGTCATTTACCAGACCATGTCATCTACCAGACCATGTCATCTACCAGACAATGTCATTAACCAGAACATGTCATTTACCAGACCATGTCATCTACCAGACCATGTCATTTACCAGAACATGTCATCTACCAGACCATGTCATTCATTAGACCATGTCATTAACTAGACCATGTCATTTACCAGACCATGTCATCTACCAGACCATGTCATCTACCAGACCATGTCATTAACCAGACCACGTCATCTACCAGACCATGTCATTAACCAGACCATGTCATCTACCAGACCATGTCACTAACCAGACCATGTCATTAACCAGACCATGTCACCTACCAGACCATGTCATCTACCAGACTATGTCATTAACCAGACCATGTCATTAACCAAACCATGTCATTAACCAGACCATGTCATTAACCAGACCATGTCATTAACCAGACCATGTCATCTACCAGACCATGTCATCTACCAGACCATGTCATTAACCAGACCATGTCATTAACCAGACCATGTCATTAACCAGACCATGTCATCTACAAGACCATGTCATTTACCAGACCATGTCATTAACCAGACCATGTCATCTACCAGACCATGTCATTAACCAGACCATGTCATCTACCAGACCATGTCATTAACCAGACCATGTCATCTACCAGGCCATGTCATTTACCAGACCATGTCATCTACCAGACAATGTCATCTACCAGACCATGTCATCTACCAGACCATGTCATCTACCAGACCATGTCATCTACCAGAACATGTCATTAACCAGACCACGTCATCTACCAGACCATGTCATTAACCAGACCATGTCATCTACCAGACCATGTCACTAACCAGACCATGTCATTAACCAGACCATGTCACCTACCAGACCATGTCATTAACCAGACCACGTCATCTACCAGACCATGTCATTAACCAGACCATGTCATCTACCAGACCATGTCACTAACCAGACCATGTCATTAACCAGACCATGTCACCTACCAGACCATGTCATCTACCAGACTATGTCATTAACCAGACCATGTCATTAACCAGACCATGTCATTAACCAGACCATGTCATTAACCAGACCATGTCATTAACCAGACCATGTCATCTACCAGACCATGTCATCTACCAGACCATGTCATTAACCAGACCATGTCATTAACCAGACCATGTCATTAACCAGACCATGTCATTAACCAGACCATGTCATCTACAAGACCATGTCATTTACCAGACCATGTCATTAACCAGACCATGTCATCTACCAGACCATGTCATTAACCAGACCATGTCATCTACCAGACCATGTCATTAACCAGACCATGTCATCTACCAGGCCATGTCATTTACCAGACCATGTCATCTACCAGACAATGTCATCTACCAGACCATGTCATCTACCAGACCATGTCATCTACCAGACCATGTCATCTACCAGAACATGTCATTTACCAGACCAAGTCATTAACCAGAACTTGTCATTTACCAGACCATGTCATTAACTAGACCATGTCATTTACCAGACCATGTCATCTACCAGACCATGTCATCTACCAGACCATGTCATTTACCAGACCATGTCATTAACCAGACAATGTCATTAACCAGACCATGTCATTAACTAGTATTTGTTAGCCATTTGCTAATAGTTCTAGATAATTTACAGTCCTACATTAATATGTTTACAGTCCTGTGTTTATATGTATACAGTCCTATGTTTATATATTTACAGTCCTATGTTTATATATTTACAGTCCTATGTTTATATGTTTACAGTCCTGTGTTTATATGTTTACAGTCCTATGTTTATATGTTTACAGTCCTGTGTTAATATATTTACAGTCCTATGTTAATATGTTTACAGTCCTATGTTTATATGTTTACAGTCCTATGTTTATATGTTTACAGTCCTATGTTTATATATTTACAGTCCTATGTTTATATGTTTACAATCCTGTGTTTATATATTTACAGTCCTATGTTTATATATTTACAGTCCTATGTTAATATGTTTACAGTCCTATGTTTATATATTTACAGTCCTATGTTAATATGTTTACAGTCCTATGTTTATATGTTTACAGCCCTGTGTTTATATATTTACAGCCCTGTGTTTATATATTTACAGTCCTATGTTAATATATTTACAGTCCTGTGTTTATATATTTACAGTCCTGTGTTTATATGTTTACAGTCCTATGTTTATATATTTACAGTCCTATGTTTATATATTTACAGTCCTGTGTTAATATATTTACAGTCCTGTGTTTATATATTTACAGTCCTGTGTTTATATGTTTACAGTCCTATGTTTATATATTTACAGTCCTATGTTTATATATTTACAGTCCTATGTTTATATGTTTACAGTCCTATGTTTATATGTTTACAGTCCTATGTTTATATGTTTACAGTCCTATGTTTATATATTTACAGTCCTATGCTTATATATTTACAGTCCTATGTTTATATATTTACAGTCCTATGCAGGCAAATATGTTCCAGCAATATCCTACAAAATACACACAGAAAACCCGACAGCACAGCTCAAGATCAACTTTAAAGGAATGGCTATTGGTGATGGGCTCTGTGATCCCGAATCTGTAAGTACTCTTAGTATTTACTAGCTCTTAACTAGTTCTTAACTTTTAGCATTGTGTCATTTTTTTGATATTTGACATGTTATAGAGATAATTTTTTTCCAAACAGCAAATACATAGTTTTTTATACTGGTATAGAACATAATTGTGTTAGTTTTTAGCTCACCTGACCAGTGAAGGGTCAAGTGAGCTTATGCCGTGGTGCGGCATTTGTTGACGTCAGTTGTCCTTCTGTCGTCCGTCCCGGTGTCAACTTTTCCATTTAAAAGACTTCTTCTTAATAACCAAAAGACCTAGAGGCATGATATTTTGCTGAAAGGTTCAATGGATGAAGCCCGACAAAGTTTGTGAAAAACAATGACCTTGACCCATATTCATGTTTGCAGGGATCAAATCTGTTAAAACTTTCTAAAGACTTCTTCTGATAAATCAAAAGGCCTAGAACCTTGATATTTGGCTGAAAGGTACCTGGGATGAAGCCAGTGACAAAGTTTGGGTAAAAAATTACCTTGACCCACACTCGAGGTCACAGGGGTCAAATCTGTTAAAATCTTCTTCTGATAAACCAAAAGGCCTAGAACCTTCATATTTTAGGTTCCTTTAAAAATTTCATGCAGCCCGATCAAATTTATGATATGACCTTGACCCATATTCAAGGTCTTGGGTTAAATCTGTAAAAAAATTTGAACAACTTCTTCTGAAATACTGAAAGGCCTAGAAACATATTTGGCTGGTAGCTTCCTTTTAAGAAGCCCAACAAAATTTGCAAATAAAAATGACCTTGTTTTACTTTCTAGGTCACAGGGGTAAATATGTTTAAATCCTAACATGTTCTTCTGAATGTCTTGTTGTAATAGATTTTAGGCGACTTTTGGGTTACAATTAAGAGATTGATTCCAGGTGAGCGATGCAGGCCTATTGGGCCTCTTGTTTTCAATCTGAAATGTTAAGATTGTTATTATGATGTTTTGATGAGAGTAAGTTTTATCAATCTGTAATGTTGAGACAATCATAAGAAGTTTTGATTAGATTACTACGTACATGTAGTTATGCTTCATTCATATGTAATCTGTAAAATCAATGGATTAAACTTGCTGACCTTTGACCTTGTCAGATGATGAACCAGTATGCAGGGTTCATGTACAGTATCGGAATGTTGGATGAGAAACAGAGGGACTACTTTGCGTCAGAAACTCAGAAGGCGGTGCAGTTTATAAAGAATAAGCAGTTCGGTGACGCATTTAAGGTATTGATAACGGAATAAATCTCAGAACTTTAAAGAAATTGTTTTAATGACTAAAACAATGTTTATTGGTCCAGGTGAGATATTGAGATTTATATTTCCACTCTCAGTAATTTATCTAAGCTCAACAATTTCAACAAAGCCTGTTAGACTGTTGATGAATTACTAAAGAATTTGTCTACAAAATTCATCAGATAAATACTATTGACTTTAGAAGTATATATCTGTCAGCCCTCCTTCTGTAAGAGTGGGACTACCTCATTTACATAGCTGTCAGCCCTCCCTCAATACAGGGGAGACTTTCTCATTTACATAGCTGTCAGCCCTGCCTCAATACATGGGAGACTCCCTCATTTACATGGCTGTCAGCCCTCCCTCCATACAAGGGAGACTCCCTCATTTACATAGCTGTCAGCCCTCCCTCAATACAGGGGAGACTCCCTCATTTACATGGCTGTCAGCCCTCCCTCAATAGGAGGGAGACTCCCTCATTTACATAGCTGTCAGCCCTCCTTCAATACAGGGGAGACTCCCTCATTTACATAGCTGTCAGCCGTCCCTCAATACAGGAGAGACTCCCTCATTTACATAGCTGTCAGCCCTCCCTCAATACAGGGGAGACTCCCTCATTTACATAGCTGTCAGCCCTCCCTCAATACAGGGGAGACTCCCTCATTTACATAGCTGTCAGCCCTCCCTCAATACAGGGGAGACTCCCTCATTTACATAGCTGTCAGCCCTCCCTCAATACAGGGGAGACTCCCTCATTTACATAGCTGTCAGCCCTCCCTCAATACAGGGGAGACTCCCTCATTTACATAGCTGTCAGCCCTCCCTCAATACAGGGGAGACTCCCTCATTTACATAGCTGTCAGCCCTCCCTCAATACAGGGGAGACTCCCTCATTTACATAGCTGTCAGCCCTCCCTCAATACAGGGGAGACTCCCTCATTTACATAGCTGTCAGCCCTCCCTCAATACAGGGGAGACTCCCTCATTTACATAGCTGTCAGCCCTCCCTCAATACAGGGGAGACTCCCTCATTTACATGGCTGTCAGCCCTCCCTCAATAGGAGGGAGACTCCCTCATTTACATAGCTGTCAGCCCTCCTTCAATACAGGGGAGACTCCCTCATTTACATAGCTGTCAGCCCTCCCTTCTTCTGACTCAATATGTTGGAATCAAATACTCTTAACAGATGGGAGAGTCTGAAGGTGCTTTATCTCAATTGTGAATTCCATGCCTCCTCGACTTCAGGTTTCCCCCTCCTCGGGGAGGGGTTGAAGATTGCTGTTGTTTATATAGGAACTTTGGGTCAAAATTAGGGACCTTTATTAGTTTAACATGAAATTTGACAAGATGTTCAGTTCACAGAAATACCTACTGAGGTCAAAATCCAAGATCCAAGGTAAAGGTCTTTGTGTCAAAGGTCAAGGTCAAATTTTATAGCTCTTCACTGATGTACATTTTATTATGACTTTATGAAGCAAAGTTGATTTGAATTAAACAAGGATCCAACTGAATAAAAAGTCATGGTCACTGGGTTAATGGTCAAGATGAAATTTTGTAGCTTTTCACAGATGAGAATATTTTGTTATAACTTTGTGAAGAAAGTCGATCAGAATCAGAGTCAAGTGACCAAATGTCAAGGTTACATTTGCCAAAGAGGTCAAGGTTACCAATTGAAATGTCAATGAAACCATTTATAACATTCTTGTCTAAGAAGTCAATTGAACAAAGATGAAAGTCACCAAGTTTGATTGTTGGGTTCAAAGATCAAGGATTGATGATTTTAAGAGATATATCAACCTTTAAGTAGGGCCGTTACTTACCTGTCAGTGTTCTAGCTCAAACTTGTGGTTTAGGATAATGACGATTTCAGTGTAAGGACACAACAGTAAAAGTTATTTGTACTATTACATAAAATTCAGGTGACAGTTAAGGCCCATGGACCTCTTGTTACCTTTTCTGCTGATGTTGTAGATTTTTGATGTTCTGTTCAATGGAGACCTCACACCGTACAAGCCCTGAGTTATATTTTACTGCTGATGTTGTAGATTTTTGATGTTCTGTTCAATGGAGACCTCACACCGTACAAGCCCTGAGTTATATTTTACTGCTGATGTTGTAGATTTTTGATGTTCTGTTGAATGGAGACCTGACACCGTACAAGCCCTGAGTTATATTTTACTGCTGATGTTGTAGATTTTTGATGTTCTGTTGAATGGAGACCTGACACCGTACAAGCCGTATTTTTACAATGTGACGGAGACGACCAACTATTACAACTTTCTCCTCACTCAGGTATTACCTCCCTTATCCACTTCACCATTACATAATCTGTAAGGCATATATATTGCCGTCTGTATACTAACAGTTCCGTTGTTGGCTGCTACAGGAATCAACTCCATAGCCACCTAGAATAAGTTTGGGACATTTGAATTTCAATAAACAGAAAACAAAATGATTGAAATGTAAAGTAGTAAATACAAATTTAGGATATATATTGAAAAGATAACAATTGTCATTTGGTATACATAGGCCAATGAATGTCAACTGGAAACAGTAAAATTCAAAAGGAAGTGTCAGTTTAGAAGTCAGTATTAAGTGGTATATTGGTTAGGGAAATTAATGCTTTACTATATAGTCTCGGGATTTACAGGGAATTTTGAGACCCAGTATACATTAGTATATACAGTTATAATTACCAGTGGATGGTTTATAGCATGCTGTCAGTATTAATTGTTTGTGTTTAGGAGCCGCCAGAGTTTAATTTTTACGGAGATTACCTGGCTCTGCCTGAGGTACGACGTGCCATCCACGTGGGCAACCTGACCTACAATGACGGGAGGGCAGTCGAGATGCATCTGATGAACGACGTGATGGACACAGTCAAACCGTGGATAGAAACTCTTCTGGACAACTACAAGGTGAGATCCTCACCAACTACAAGGTGAGATCCATACCAACTACAAGGTGAGATCCCCACCAACTACAAGGTGAGATCCTCACCAACTACAAGGTGAGATCCCCACCAACTACAAGGTGAGATCCTCACCAACTACAAGGTGAGATCCCCACCAACTACAAGGTGAGATCCCCACCAACTACAAAGTGAAACCCTCACCAACTACAAGGTGAGATCCTCACCAACTACAAGGTGAGATCCTCACCAACTACAAGGTGAGATCCTCACCAACTACAGGGTGAGATCCTCACCAACTACAAGGTGAGATCCCCACCAACTACAAGGTGAGATCCTCACCAACTATAAGGCGAGATCCACACCAACTACAAGGTGAGATCCTCACCAACTACAAGGTGAGATCCTCACAAACTACAAGGTGAGATCCTCACCAACTACAGGGTGAGATCCTCACCAACTACAAGGTGAGATCCCCACCAACTACAAGGTGAGATCCTCACCAACTATAAGGCGAGATCCACACCAACTACAAGGTGAGATCCTCACCAACTACAGGGTGAGATCCTCACCAACTACAAGGTTAGATCCTCACCAACTACAAGGTGAGATCCCCACCAACTACAAGGTGAGATCCCCACCAACTACAAGGTGAGATCCTCACCAACTACAAGGTGAGATCCCCACCAACTACAGGGTGAGATCCTCACCAACTACAAGGTGAGATCCCCACCAACTACAAGGTGAGATCCTCACCAACTACAACAGTTTTGGTTACATGTAGGTGATGATCTATAACGGTCACTTTTGTTTACATGTAGGTGATGATCTATAACGGTCACTTTTGTTACATGTAGGTGATGATCTATAACGATTACTTTTGTTACATGTAGGTGATGATCTATAACGGTCAGTTTTGTTACATGTAGGTGATGATCTATAACGATTACTTTTGTTACATGTAGGTGATGATCTATAACGGTTACTTTTGTTACATGTAGGTGATGATCTATAACGATTACTTTTGTTACATGTAGGTGATGATCTATAACGATTACTTTTGTTACATGTAGGTGATGATCTATAACGGTTACTTTTGTTACATGTAGGTGATGATCTATAACGATTACTTTTGTTACATGTAGGTGATGATCTATAACGGTCACTTTTGTTACATGTAGGTGATGATCTATAACGATTACTTTTGTTACATGTAGGTGATGATCTATAACGATTACTTTTGTTACATGTAGGTGATGATCTATAACGGTCACTTTTGTTACATGTAGGTGATGATCTATAACGGTCAGTTTTGTTTACTAGTAGGTGATGATATATAACGGTCAGTTTTATTTACTTGTAGGTGATGATCTATAACGGCCAGCTGGACATTATCATTGCTGTACCACTGACCGAGGCCTTCCTACTAAGTACAAACTGGACTGGACGGCAGGAGTATGGGAAGGTGGATCGCCAGGTCTGGAGGGTCAATCCCTCTGATGTGGAGGTGGCTGGTTATGTTAGAACAGTCGGAAAGTTCAACCAGGTAGGTGACATAGTGTGTACTGGGAACTTTGTCCTGTCAGCCAGGTAGGTGACAAAGTGTATATACACGGGACTTTGTCCTGTCAGACAGGTAGGTGACAAAGTGTATGTACACGGAACTTTGTCCTGTCAGACAGGTAGGTGACAAAGTGTGTATACACGGGACTTTGTCCTGTCAGACAGGTAGGTGACAAAGTGTGTGTACACGGGACTTTGTCCTGTCAGATAGGTAGGTGACAAAGTGTGTGTACACGGGACTTTGTCCTGTCAGACAGGTAGGTGACAAAGTGTATATACACGGGACTTTGTCCTGTCAGACAGGTAGGTGACAAAGTGTGTGTACAAGGGACTTTGTCCTGTCAGACAGGTAGGTGACAAAGTGTGTGTACTGGGAACTTTGTCCTGTCAACCAGGTAGGTGACAAAGTGTGTGTACTGGGAACTTTGTCCTGTCAACCAGGTAGGTGACAAAGTGTGTGTACTGGGAACTTTGTCCTGTCAACAAGGTAGGTGACAAAGTGTATATACACAGGACTTTGTCCTGTCAGACAGGTAGGTGACAAAGTGTGTGTACACAGGACTTTGTCCTGTCAGACAGGTAGGTGACAAAGTGTGTGTACAAGGGACTTTGTCCTGTCAGACAGGTAGGTGACAAAGTGTGTGTACTGGGAACTTTGTCCTGTCAACCAGGTAGGTGACAAAGTGTGTGTACCGGGAACATTGTCCTGTCAACAAGGTAGGTGACAAAGTGCATATACATGGGACTTTGTCCTGTCAGCCAGGTAGGTGACAAAGTGTGTGTACTGGGAACTTTGTCCTGTCAACCAGGTAGGTGACAAAGTGTATATACACGGGACTTTGTCCTGTCAGACAGGTAGGTGACAAAGTGTATATACACGGGACTTTGTCCTGTCAGACAGGTAGGTGACAAAGTGTATATACACGGGACTTTGTCCTGTCAGACAGGTAGGTGACATAGTGTGTACTGGGAACTTTGTCCTGTCAACCAGGTAGGTGACATAGTGTGTACTGGGAACTTTGTCCTGTCAACCAGGTAGGTGACATAGTGTGTACTAGGAACTTTGTCCTGTCAACCAGGTAGGTGACAAAGTGTGTACTGGGAACTTTGTCCTGTCAACCAGGTAGGTGACATAGTGTGTACTGGGAACTTTGTCCTGTCAACCAGGTAGGTGACAAAGTGTATATACTTGGGACTTTGTCCTGTCAGACAGGTAGGTGACAAAGTGTGTACTGGGGACTTTGTCCTGTCAGCCAAGTAGGTGACAAAGTGTGTGTACTGGGAACTTTGTCCTGTCAGCCAGGTAGGTGACAAAGTGTGTACTGGGGACTTTGTCCTGTCAGCCAGGTAGGTAACAAAGTGTGTACTGGGGACTTTGTCCTTTCAGCCAGGTAGGTGACAAAGTGTGTACTGGGGACTTTGTCCTGTCAGCCAGGTAGCCGACGAAGTGTGTGTACTGGGGACTTTGTCCTGTCAGCCAGGTAGGTGACAAAGTGTGTACTGGGAACTTTGTCCTGTCAGCCAGGTAGGTGACAAAGTGTGTACTGGGGACGTTGTCCTGTCATCCAGGTAGGTGACAAAGTGTGTACTGGGGACTTTGTGCTGTCAACCAGGTAGGTGACGAAGTGTGTACTGGGGACTTTGTCCTGTCAACCAGGTAGGTGACAAAGTGTGTACTGGGGACTTCGTCCTGTCAGCCAGGTAGGTGACAAAGTGTGTACTGGGGACTTTGTCCTGTCAGCCAGGTAGATATGTAAATGTGTACAGAGGGAATTAAGCATGCACTGCTAGCATTATGTTATAACCCAGTAGATATGTAAAGTGGGGAATGTTGAGTAATGTTGGTAGATAGAAGAGGACTATGAGACCTGTATATTTCCATTAACACTGTAATTCAGTTTACCATTAATTGTAAAATTAACATAATACCAATTAATATGATGATAGTACAGTGTTCCTTATTCTACAAGAGGGTTCCATATTTGTTTTATCTGTAATATTGCTACACTAGTTGTATCAAATCCTACGAATGTGCTGAGAGAAGCACATAGTGGAACAAACGAATGTCAAATTGCCCAATTGTATGCAACATGTATTAATGGTGTGTGCACCATGTGTTAATGGTGTGTGCACCATGTATTAATGGTGTGTGCACCATGTCTTAATGGTGTGTTAATGGTGTGTGCACCATGTGTTAATGGTATGTGCACTATGTGTTAATTGTGTGTGAACCATGTGTTAATGGTGTGTGCATGATGTGTTAATGGTATGTGCACTATGTGTTAATGGTATGTGCACCATGTGTTAATGGTATGTGCACCATGTGTTAATGGTATGTGCACTATGTGTTAATGGTGTGTGAACCATGTGTTAATGGTGTGTGCATGATGTGCACAGGCAAGTTTTGGAGCATTATGCATCACCACAACTGTTAGTAGTACTCCCAGGAATTACTGAGATATTTATCTAGTAGATAATAGGGAAGTGAGAAAATTCAACTTGATGACTTATGAAACATGAATAAAGGAGAAAGTGATAAATTATATGTATATACTAATCATCATTACTCTTGATCTAGTATAGTTGTACTAAAGTTTATATATGTAAGCAGTAAGACCTGAATTTGTGAAATATATTCAAACAGCAAACGGTCCTTAACTGGTGTGTAATCCTTTATATAATGCTTAGCTCAACCAATCAGCAGAGAGATGATGCTAGCTCAACCAATCAGCAGAGAGATGATGCTGCCACCTGTGTATTTCCTACTGGTAACACTTGTCGTCTTATTTTACACAGGTGATTGTACGAGGAGCGGGTCACATCCTACCATATGATCAACCAGAACGAGGCTATGACATGATCCAGAGGTTCATAGAAGACAAAGCCTTCCATTAGTGGCCGATTGTGACATGCGGAGTGGTGTTATTTTTGGACATTCAATCAGATGAAATGAACACCCATAACTAAAGGTCTACTGTGATATGTAAAACCAATATAAACTGTTGTACCTTGACCTGGTTGTACTTCAGTTGTACCCAGGCCAAGTTGCACTACAGTTGTACCCTGGCCAAGTTGTACTTCAATTGTACCTTGGGCCTAGTTGTACTACAGTTGTACCTTGGGCCTAGTTGTACTACAGTTGTACCCAGGCCTAGTTGTATTACAGTTGTACCCGGGCCTAGTTGTACTTCAGTTGTACCTTGGGCCTAGTTGTACTACAGTTGTGATTATTGAAAATGTTTTTGCAGTGAGACAGTGAGAAAAATTAACAATCATGTGATGAAATCATGATTCTTCAAATTTTAATAGTTTTGAATACATAATGTGCGTTGAGAAATGTTTTTTTTTTTTTTAAAGATGATTGAGTTCATATTGAAAATGTACAGTGTTCTTGTTAAGATAATTTTGATATTATGTAAGTAAATAACTCAGGTATTATAAAGTCATGCTTTGTGGGGTTTCCTTATAAACACGCACACATTTTGGTTGACCGCACCATTAAATATAATTATTTAGTTGTATCACTTTTGATACCTAGGTAGAAAGGTGGAGGTGCGCTAATAAGGGGAGGGGCACTAATTATAGTGAAAATGGTAATTGAATTAATTTCTAAAGTGCAACTGAATCATTCCATTTCTTTGACGCATTTCTATGTAAAAGAATGATATTAAAATATTGCCTCATAACTTTGTCTTACATCTCACATACTGTTCTCATCAAATTGTCAATATGTTAGGTGTTAACAGTTTTGATATAATTTATACAAAATCTATTTAATATATTTTAATATGTTGAGTATATTGGGTAATTGTATTATACCACGTGGAGATCATGGTTTGAACGTTTTGTGTTACTGTACATGACAATACATATTTCTGTCTTACGTTGTTACTCACAGCTGTCAAAGTTATATCCAGATAAGCCTATTGTGTTGGTATCAACATTATCATGAACATCATACATTAGTTTTACATTAGAAGAGTATATTTTACATGGTTGATTTTGAAAAAGAAACAAAAGCGAACTGAAGTTTTAGGTGTCGGTTGAAAATAATTGGTATCGAAGCTAACTATCAGCAAGAAATTTACACTCAAATAACTGTCAGCAAGTTACACACAGATAAGTACCAGTAAGTTACACACAGCTAAGTACCAGCAAGTTACACACAGCTTAGTACCAGTAAGTTACACACAGCTAAGTACCAGTAAGTTACACACAGCTTAGTACCAGCAAGTTACACACAGCTAAGTACCAGCAAGTTACACACAGCTTAGTACCAGTAAGTTACACACAGCTAAGTACCAGCAAGTTACACACAGCTTAGTACCAGCTAGTTACACACAGCTTGGAACAAGCAAGTTACACACAGCTTAGTACCAGCAAGTTACACACAGCTTAGTACCAGTAAGTTACACACATCTTAGTACCAGCAAGTTACACACAGCTTAGTACCAGCAAATTACACACAGCTAAGTACCAGCAAGTTACACACAGCTTAGTACCAGCAAGTTACACACAGCTTAGTACCAGCAAATTACACACAGCTAAGTACCAGCAAGTTACACACAGCTTGGAACAAGCAAGTTACACACATCTTAGTACCAGCAAATTACACACAGCTAAGTACCAGCAAGTTACACACAGCTTAGTACCAGCAAGTTACACACAGGTTAGTACCAGTAAGTTACACACAGCTTAGTACCAGCAAATTACACACAGCTTAGTACCAGTAAGTTACACACAGCTTATTACCAGTAAGTTACACACAGCTTAGTACCAGCAAGTTACACACAGCTTAGTACCAGTAAGTTACACACAGCTAAGTACCAGCAAGTTACACACAGCTAAGTACCAGCAAGCTACACACAGCTTATAATTAGTACCAGCAAATTACACACAGCTACAACTGTAAGTACCAGCAAGTTACACACAGCTAAGTACCAGCTAGTTACACACAGCTTAGTACCAACAAGTTACACACAGCTAAGTACCAGCTTGTTACACACAGCTTAGTACCAGCAAGCTACACCCAGCTAAGTACCAGCAAGTTACACACAGCTTAGTACTAGCAAGTTATCAGGAAGTTATACTCAACACTGATTGGCTAAAGTATGAAGTTGTTTGGAAAGACCTGCCATGAGACTATAGTTTTAGATTTGACTATACATATATGTTGATAACGAAGAAGGTATTGGGTCAGGAAACTTAAAATTCAGTTATGAACATCACATCTTTTTTAGTACTATTAATTGATGTTCAAACTCTCTCACTATTTTGTAACTTTTGATATCAATGTGAATGAATAAACAAATTTTAACAAGTGTTCTTTGTTCATCCAATTATTTTGAAATTCTATGCCCTTGGCTTCTGGTTCAGAATTTATTCTATGAAAAATGAAACCAATTGACTTAACTCCTGTGTCACTACTGGAAGGAAATTCCTTGATGAAAAAAACAACAACAAAATTGCAAAGTAAATGCCATGAAACCATGCCATGAATTCTTATTTGAATATTTTTCATGGTGCTATGAAAGCCAAGGGTGTTTAAGTGCACCAATGAATTTGTCAGGAAAATTGATTTAATGGTCATGCTTTTCACCTTTATTTACCTCTGAAAAAATAATGATCATGATTTCTCGTAATATTAAATTCACAAGTATGACACCTATCAAGTTTATAGCCATGAATAAAGCAATGCAATAAAAGTATTTTAGAATATACATTTACAGTCTTATGGCCATGAAAAGAATCATGATATAATTAAATTTCATGGCCATGAATTTGAATAATGTGCTGTTTTATGGCCAGGCACAATAATATTGTTTTAAATTATCTGCATAGAATTTAACTTTGTTTTTCATTTCTCATGGTCAAGAATTATTATAATACTGATTCTTTTTAAAGGGACAGAAGGCATGTATTACACTTTGCAATACATAATAATGTCACGAATTTGTGTATTTTGGGAATATTTAAGATGGATTGAGTTTCCCAGGGGAGACTGTGTACTGTTGTGTTTATCTGTTTTACCTTTCAATAATACTGTGCAGCATAAATAACGACCGGAAACATCGGGTTTTTACTGTTATGCTGAATTTAAATGTTTTTACTTGTGTGACAGGAGAAATCTAAATGAGTAGGATTAATTCTGATGATCAGTGTTGTTCTTTCAATTAGCCATATGCTTACGTTAATGAAATTGTAGTAATCTGCTGAAGTTGTACTGTATCGTTATTGGTACATCATATATTTCCTTGCTGGCTTTAATACACGAGGTATAGGAGTCTTTGCTGGATGAGATAGCTGCCTTTTAATATTTGAAGGCGTGAGCTATGTACAATGTTGTCCTCTAGTCTATTCCACTCAGCTGCTGTTCTAACAAAATATATAAGAGAATACCGAAGCGTTAACAAAATCATAATCCAAACACAAAATCGATTAAACCAGGGGCAAAATATGAACAAAGGAAATATTTACCATGGAGACTCTTGTAAAAGTACAGGAGAATAAAGACCAGTTGTTCCGGAAGAGTAAGCGTTTTCTACTTCATCGACGACACCCGCCATGTAAATCTTTGTCACATCCAAGTAAAGATCAAGCTCTCAAAATGAGAACCGAGTATCATTGTCAATCACAAGTAAACACACTAATGAGCATACTCAAAAACGTCCATCTTCATATCACTTAAAGAAACAGAATATTCTCAATGAGACAAAGATAGAGACAATAAAACTTGCCCATAGTTCTTATCAACCTGCATCTCTCGAATCCTTGTGTTGTTAGTTTGTTTGTCAGCAGTCGACATCGATCACGAAAATCCCGATATTTAGAGCGCACCCTAGAATATCGAATCAGCTATGACATGTAAACACCATAGGTTGGAGAAGCAGGGATGTTACTACCAAGAAATGGAAAGTTCATGATCGGAAAATTAAAATCATCACGTTTATCGTATAGCTAGGTAGGACTTTTCTGTACTATTCTGAATAGCTCCCTGATGTTATTGCTCCTCACTGATTGGGCACCGTGTTCTTATACCAGGCGTGTTAAATAATGTTCATCTTGACCATAACAATCATGACCATGGACGAAAATGCTCGATTAAAAATATTTGACATATCCCTAAGATTATAATGGGCATGAAAGTGTTTATTTTCATTATCATGAATTGTAGGTCTCAAGATCCTGGCCGTGAAAAGTGCATTCCATATGGGCTACGACATTAATGGCCATTACCATGAAACCCTATTTTTAATGAGTGAAAGTTTCATGGCATTTCCATGAATCTTATGGCCATGGGTAGTTAACATTTGCATGGTTTTTTCCTTCAGATTTTCAAAGTGAAAACATGTTTATTTCATGGCTTCTTGATTGGCATTCTTCCAGCAGTATCTGGATATTATTTCACAATCTAAATCTTGTCCGGGGTTCTCCGACAGTTTTCGGCGGATTTCTTCAAACTTTGTACAGTCACTAAACATGAGTCGAAGCTGTGTTTTCCGAAACATTGGTTTGATTCCACTATATCTAGAAAAAATAATCATTATTATTATGCCTTTTCCAGAAAGGGCCTGTTTCCAGTAATGTTAATTCTCCATAGGAGCCTGCCCCCGTATAACTTCTTATCTAGCTCAGCTACAGTTTTTTTCTTTTCCGAAGAATAATTTTACACCTTTCCGACACCCAAATTTCAAAATTTCAGTGAAAATGTATTTTTATAAAGTTGTCATTTTGAGCATTAAAGACGCAAGGTCGTAAATAAAAGAAGGTTATCTCGAAATTGTAATTTGCAACATAGTATCAATTTGTTTTGATAAATATTTGCAAAACATCGTGTTTATTCATAAAACATTAAAAAAAAAAATTCTCGGATGAAAATGCACTTGCAGAGACACAATTATTAAGAAAAATGCCATAAAATTGCAATTTTCTCCCATTTTCTAGTTTTGGATGCAAATTTCCATTAGAAAATCGGATAGAGCTTTACTTGTTTCATATGTGTACCAAAAATCAGCTAATTCCATGTGGTGGAACGTTCTCATATCGCCGCCTGAATGTGGTTGTAAATTGAAAGAAAATGGGAAATGAGTAACAACCTTGTCTGAAACCCTATTATATAGCTTATTATATACAAAATTTTATATTGAATATCAGAGCGGATATTTTCATGACAGTTTTATGATATCTAACGACTAAATAAACAGTATCGATATAAAGATTTACAATGAGGACACCCTGATACATGAATACTGTTCTATGTCAAGTTGTCCTCTTCTGAATTTTCTGATCGTGTGGCCTTGTACATTTTTCGGTATCTTCTTGTCTTTGTCTATACGTTTACGGAATCATTGACTCGACGCTAGCTATTCTTGTCTCCTTTCCTTGTTTTATTGTCACATCTCCAAAGCGTTGTGGCTCTGTCAGGGTTGGGACCCTGACTTGTCTCACTTTCTTTGTGCCTGCCGAACACGCCACATCGAATAAATAGATTATCCATATAAAATACTTTATTTTGTTCTAAGTAAGGTATTGAATGAGATTTATTATATTGTCTTGTTATTTTGTGTAATTAGTTGTTCGTTATTTATCACACATTTTCGCATAATTGTACCAGACTACTAAGTATTAGCTGTTTACAGCAATCATCGGTGGCTTGCTATTTTGTTACTTTATCGATGCTTCATAAACCAATCGTTATTGTTTCAAGATGGCGGGTAAATGTGTTGGAGAAGGCTGTCAACTATACTTCAAGAAACGTAGTGGCAATAAGAACAGAAGTGCACGCAATGTAAATAATCCACAATATAAATGGCTCCTAGATACGCTGGTGCAACAAGGATTGATGTCAGCAAAGGAACAAGCACTCATTTGCCATGAAGTATCTTCGGAACAAAAATCAGCCTGAACCTGAACCCACCCAGAACCAGAAAATAGAGGAAGAAGACGACTCCCAGTCCCATATCCTGCTGTTGCTGACCCTTCATGATCTTTTGAATGGAGCATCTTCACACAAAAAATGCTGCCTCTGTCTTGTTATCTTTGCAATAAATGGAACAAAATCATCAGTCTTACCAAAACGTGCAAGACATCACCTGATCTACTCACACAATCTGCGGTGTCCCACCTCATCCCGCGTCTGCTCCATTCACCTTATTGGTAACGACTTAGATCCGTCTACAGAGGTTGTCCTTGATGGTAGAGGTTCCTTGGAATCTCAGTTACCATCAAAATCATTAATGACCTCCTAGAAGTGTCGCACGTCCTTTCACAGAACCAGTCTGCGTTTGCAATAGGCTTTTCTTCTCTTGATGACTCGGCATGCATGGCCTGGACAGGTTGGTCCAAAGATCAGTTCCTCGAAATCCACTCGCACTGTTCCCCATATCTTTCATCTGGTATATATACCAAGACTACACACGATGCTCTACTACTGGTCTGGGTAACACTGAAAACCGCCATTTCCTGGAGTCAGTGTTCTTCTCTTTTTGCAATTTCCAAGTCAAGTGTGTCCAAAACTTTCCACTCCATAGTACAGACATAAGACACATCGATAGTCCCACAATTTCTAGGTCCGGATCACTTGACAAGAGAACAGTTGCTCGGGCACAATACTGTCTTTTCAGAAGCATTTTTTGGAGATAAAGCCACTGCCATATTAGATGGCACCTATATTTATATCCAGAAAAGCTCCAACCACAAGCTCCAGAGAATGTCCTACTGTAGCCAGAAGAAGAGAAACTATCTCAAATTCATGAGCATCGCCTTACCTGATGGCTACATTCTGGACACAGTAGGACCATTCACTGGCAGCGAAAATGATGCTGCAATTACAAAAAATGTCATGGACAAGCTAGTTACTTGGCTACAACCAGATGACAATGTTGTCGTTGACCGAGGTTTTAGAGATGTCCTACCAGTTCTCAAAGCCTCTGGCCTCAATGCTAGCATGCCGTCATACCTGAAACCCGGTCAAAGTCAACATTCTGACGTCCAAGCAAATCTTGACAGAACTATCACCAAATCGAGGTGGATTGTGGACTCCTATCATGGTCGTATGAAACACTGGACGTTCTTCCGAACGCAATTGGTGTCTAACAGCTTTATCAATGTCATCGAGGCTTTGCTTCGAACCATCACAGCCTGTCTGAATGGTATTAGAGGACCGATCTACCAGAGATCTCCAGAGAGAGATGCCAAAGATAGACTAATGGCTGAACGTATGAAGGACCGTTTGACAACACCGAATGGTTTAGCTCAGAGAGTCAAGACAGATCCGGATCTATCTAGACGGGCAAGGTCCGAGTTTGTCAAGATGGATGCATCTTCCGTAACTGTTTCCCCGTCTCGATCTCGATTACTTGAGAACCATTACGTGTGGAACGTATCAGATATCTCTGGCTCCTGGTTACATCGCCGAACATTTAAGTGATTATGGGGACTATGAAGTGTGGCTTTACCAGCACTCCCCAAGACCTTCTCCGATGTCAAATACATTCTCGATACAAAAGCCAAACGAAATATAACGTTTGGATACGGTTCACTATTCACCCGATGATGAGGCCCCAATTAAAGACTACTACTGCCAGTGCCCAGTTGGAGAGAGAACGATGGGAATGTGTGCGTACATCTCCAGTATCTTGTACTACCTTGGGTATTACAGGGCGCTGGAAAACCCTCGACCATTACAACCACAGATAAAGAAATTCCGACAAAACTTGAAATAGTTTTCCATGCGGCAACATAGTGCATATGTCGAAAGTATGTTTGGGGCTCGATATGAAAGATCCCCGTTACCATGTGACTAACCAAACTTATCAATATAGGTATTATACAATCGCCCGTAGCTATGAACACTCCCGTAAATGCAAAAACCAACCAAAATCATAAGGAACACGTTTTGTTTGTTGTTCTGCCTATTTGTCAGCCAATGTCTTCAACAACGGGGACTTGTGAAGTAGCCATCTTGGATTTATTTTCATGAAAAAGTGTTTCTCTCACTTTTTTTCATATCTGTGTTCATATTCTCAACATACCGAGCAAATACTCTAGTGTTTTTGTTAATTATCTAAAGAAAGTCGAAAATCGGCAGTTCAACCATAGGCTAATTCAACCCAAGATTTGAAAATGTTCCACCACTTACATTTTGATGATTTTTCCTCTCATCAATAGCATATTACGTACTGTTTGATAGGATAAAAAATGGTTTGCATCCAACGCCCATAAAAGAGTGTATTCTCTAAAAAACACAGTTTTTGTGTCTAAAATGTTATCATCGAAAATGGCATTTTTGAGATTGTTTCTTCCATAAAACAGCCAAATGGCGCGATGGAAACACGATTTTTTGTCACAATCATGCCATGAATGTATTCTTTACGGTGACTATCATTTGATTAGATTTTCATTAATATTTTACATAACATGCACATTTTATCAACACTTAGCTTCTGAAAGGTACAACTTTGAGGAGCCATAAAAAACAAACCAAGTGACCTAAATATTTATACTTTATAGATTTGTTACCACAACGGCAAGGGCAATGCACCACCAACAGGAAATTTGAATCAGAGAAGGGGCCATTTTGGAAACAGGCCCTTTCTTTCATATTTCGTAGATTTTAACATCCATTTGTAATATAATGATGAAAACTGCACTGCCTTTGTGACATCACAATTGAACAAACGATTTCCAATAGTTTTGCTTTGTAATATAATTACGACTATCACTTTGGCATCGGACAGGCATATATTGTTCCGCCCCGCGACATCATTTTAGCTCACCATCATCAGATGATGGTGGGCAATTCAAATCGCACTGCGTTCGTGGTCCGTCCGTCCGTCCTTAAAAATTCTTGTGATCACTATTTGTTTGAGAAGAACGAGATGAACCCTTTTCATATGCAGGTTCTCATCGGTGCCTAATTGTACATTGTCCACTTTTGAGCTGATAAAAAAACAACAAACAAAAACAGGCCCATCTTCAATTTTGACAGTTATAGTTTGTGATCGCCTTTTCACGAGAAGAATTGAATGGATCCTTCTCTTAATTTATATGCAGGTTCCCGTTGGTGCCTAATTGTGCATTGTCTAGTTTTTAAGATTATCTAAAATAAAACATGACCGAGAGATGACAATCTGGGAATTTGACAGTAATAGTTTGTGATCGCTTTTTCATAAGAATCTTTCTCAAATTTCATGTGCAGGTTATCTTTGCTCCTTAGTTTTGTATTGTCCAGTTTTTGAGCTGATCGGCAAAACAGAAGCCATCATTGATTTTGACAGTAGTTTGTGTTCGCAATTTCTTGACAAGAACTGGATAAATCGTTCTCAAATTTCATAAACAGATTCCTCGCGGTCCCAAGTTATGCGTTGTCAAGTGATAAGCAATATGGCCGACAGACAGCTATCTTGAATTTTGACAATTATAGTCCATAGTTGTGCATTGTCTAGTTTTTTAGGTGAACCCGAAATAATGTGGTGGGCAGGCAATCATCTTGTATTTTACTATGAAAGTATTCAAGAGACATTTTAAAAATAATTAATTTTTAATTTCATATCTAACTAAGATCAAATACATAAATGAATATCACCTTACCCTGATGCTTTGGATGGATATACATTTCTGAACAGTGTTGCTACTCCTTCTAGCTTAATGTTTAGGTAAGGAATCGACTTGTTATTAATTGCTGTCGTTACAACAAATTGAACACAGCCATTCGACTCTACTTTCCAGGTTATCATTAAGGAGCGTGGTCGGAGAATTTAAACATGTATAAAGTAACAGTCGCGATATCCTTTTACAGTGGACATGGCTCGAGGACACTAGCCATTGTCTCCGTGAAGTGACCACGTTTGTCGAGGTGACGAGTACGTACGCTTCGGGTCCTCGCGGGTAGACTGACCACACAAGGCTCGCTGGAATCCCGGACGGTAAGTAAGGCCTGTTGTTGGAAGTATTTTAATTCAAATACACTTTCAGTTATTTTTGTTTGAAACGATTGGTGACGCTCTAAATATATATAATAATGATAATAATTATTAATATATTTAATACACTTTACATCATGTTTACCAATAAGTTACCAGTTCGAATTCCAACCCTTATACATTATAGTGTGTACAGCCCCCAACATCTCCGTTGAAGGGCGGAGGGCAAACAATAAAACAGATCCAACAGTGATTCAGTTTAGCACACTATCCATTACCAAGCTCTATAAGTGTAATCGAACGAGTACGATGGTTCAATTAAGCATTGAAGTGTGTTGATATGGTCTTTATGGTCGATATAAATGACAGAGCTTTGCAGGTAAACATCACAGTACGTACTATGAAGACACTTAGATGCTTACAATCACATTCTCAGTCCGTGTTGGTTACGTATACTGATTTCAATTTGATTTAAACTATAGTTTATATGCTTTATTATCGACATCGGAATTTGGAAAATGGAACAGCCATTTTGACAGCGAACCATCGTTTCTATGGAAAAAATAATGACGACATGATCGGCACAAGCTTGGTGTCATTTATTGTCAAATCGCACGTCTCCCATGTTAGTTGATATATATAGAGGCTTTGTCATGCAAATGTACATTGTAGATATGATGTAGATTTCTGTGAATACGACGAGTACTATAGTTGTACATTAGACATGATACAACACATGTATCCGGGAATAGCTTGAGGATAGTATTCTCACTCACACAACTAAATTACTTTCTATATGTTATTACTAAGCGTTCGAGCTAATAGCTAAATAATATAAAACACCTGTGACAACTGTCTAGATTCACAGATACATACATGGCAAAGGCTTCTGATGGCATTTTGGGGGGAATTTCGTGGTACATTTTTGTATTTACAGCCGTCTGCTTTTGACAACCGGAAGTTAACATGTCACACCATTGAAATGGGACGGGAACACCCTCCGACTTTTGCCCCATATCAATCCGCCATCACATATCAAAATATACCAAAAGTATATATTTTTGTAAAGTTCAATATCTATATATTTCATTCAATGCAAAATATGTCAACAATTACCTTTACAAATTACTCAGAAACACTTTATCTAACGGGAACAAATTCAGTAGGGAATACAATCATATGAAACACTTTTGGGAGTCCTAAATACTCGTTATACTATTGTAACTTTTGTAATTTGTCGCAGGTAATTAGTATTCATGACGTCAGAACAATTGTATCACATGTTAGCCCTAACCCTAACCCAAACAATTGTAACATATGTTAGCTCTCTGTCAATTTAAAACTCGTATTTTTGTCTTGACGTCATTTTTAAGAACCATTAGGTCTATATGTTTAAGCCTGAAGTAACTTGCAGTCGGTTTAGTCATGTGACTTTCATCACCACGTGACTTTATTTAAGGTATTTTGAAAACAATATGGCGGCTAAATAGAAGTTTTCAATGACGGTAAGCAAGGTAAAGTTTTTTGGTCAAAAGAGGGATAACAACTTCAAATAAAACTAAAGGGCGTTAGTAAAATTAGCTGAGATCACTGATGAACTGAAATTATCTTGTATTGAGAAATATGAATGCAATCCACAGTACTCGTAATCGGGGGATCTCTTTGCTGTTGGAAACGATCTGAACGTTACATTTTGCCAGACTGTTGCTTTTACGATTGACAGTTACACATCTAGGTACAACACACCATGACTTAGTTTGGGAATCTTTACCTTTGTTTCGTCCCTTTTTAACCTAAAGCGACTAAAAAATTCGAATCGAATCTAGCTCTCATTCGGTCGTCAATGCCGCCATTGTGAAGTGCCCTAAATTTTCGCGGTCACATGATCATATCACCGTTTTCTAACTCCGCTTCAAAAGAGTTCTTGTATCTCGGAAACGGCGTATTATATATGAGCCACCATCACGATGGTGAATATCGGGTTGTCACAGTTTTGTATGAGCCACCATCACGATGGTGAATATCGGGTTGTCACAGTTTTGTATGAGCCACCATCACGATGGTGAATATCGGGTTGTCACAGTTTTGTATGAGCCATCATCACGATGGTGAATATCGGGTAGTCACAGTTTTATATGAGCCACCATCACGATGGTAAATATCGGGTTGTCACAGTTTTGTATGAGCCATCATCACGATGGTGAATATCGGGTAGTCACAGTTTTATATGAGCCATCATCTCGGTGGTGAATATCGGGTTGTCACAGTTTTATATGAGCCACCATCACGATGGTGAATATCGGGTTGTCACAGTTTTGTATGAGCCACCATCACGATGGTGAATATCGGGTAGTCACAGTTTTGTATGAGCCACCATCACGATGGTGAATATCGGGTTGTCACAGTTTTGTATGAGCCACCATCTCGGTGGTGAATATTGGGTAGTCACAGTTTTATATGTAACCACAGAGATTCACTAAACACACCACCTCAAACATCACGTGATACACACCTTACATCACAAATTTGTCCTTGATTTACAGAACATCTGACGAACTATAGGACACACACCGGACACCTGCAAATATATCACAACCACTGACTCTAATTAGTCACCTCGAAACGCTGTGTATTTACATACTGATCATTACAAAGAAAACGGATTTCTCCGTAGTAATATATACTTACACACAACATATCGACATATATTTCGTCATCATAAAACAAGCACTGGATATGTAATTCCACAAATATTGAATTCCTGTATATCACTAGCCAAATACTGGATTCCAGGATATCGCTACCCAAATATTGCTAGACCTTAATTATTACAAAACTATCGGAAACCTAGATATTAGTTTTGAACTATTGGGCCCTTAGACATTAAGGATAACAATTTCTAGACAGCTATTGAACACTCTGATGAATGGACTTACGGGTAGTCATTTCTGAGAGACCATCACACACAGAGTCAGTCTCCTTTAAACACATCTGACAGGGAAACAATGAAAACGAAGCTTAAACTGTTACTGGGCGGGGTATTGGTTGTAGCATCTGTCCATGCTGTATATTTAGTGGTGAGATTTAACGCTCTGGTATCAGGGCAGGACAACATGATGCTAGTCCGTAACCCTGGTTACGCTCGTGTCAAAGAAAATCAATTAGAACTGGAGAAAGAAAAGCAAAGACTAATAAAAGAACACGTAGACTTCTTAGAAGAGCAAAAGCAAAAGCTTGTGGAACAACAAAAACAACACGAACAGCAACAGAAAGAGTTTGAGAGACAAAAAGAGGAGTTTGTGAAAGAGAAACAACGACAGCAGGATGAACAAGAGCAGCAGCAACAACAGCAGCAACAACAACAGCAGCAACAGCAAGAGCTAAATAAAAACATTGATGGTAATGGAATATTTGGATTACCAAATAATCTCGCTCAACATGCTGGTTTAAAAGGTATGGTGCCAGATCTAGCAAACATGATGCCCAATATGAACGACCTATTGGGCGATATGGCAAAGCCCTTACAAGATATGAATATTAACGACATGCTTCATGACAACGCAGGCGACGGTGGGAATGTCAGACTAAGACGGCAGATACCGTCAGGACTGGGTAAGTACTCTATGGGGAATGTCTATCAAATCGTATTGTATTAAATCTTATTTTATAGACATCAGTTGATACATTTTATTTTGTGATTACTATACGCCAATAAACTAACACAGACAGCAGACTTTAAGTTAACACATTTGCCCCATCCCTCCCCATTCGCCCCACCTCATTAAAAACCTCTCTGGCTTTCGTTTTTTTTGCTTTAGATATATCATTTTCTTCACTTATATCAAGCAGAAAAAAAAAGAATAAGAAAATACCAAAGCGTCAACAAAACCACAATCACAACTCAAAATCGATTAAACGTACAAGATAATACGACCAGGTGTTCCGGAAGAGCAAGCGGCTTCTGCTTCATCGACGACATCCACCATGTAAATCTAGGTCAAATCCAAATAAATATGTTTGCCTCAAAGTGAGAACTGTGGCATACTTATCAAGCACAACAAGCAGGCATTATAATGAGCATGTTTAAAAACGTAGTTTCAGAGACGTACATGTAGTTCTCGTTTAATAAGCACTATACGTAGTGAGACCGTGTCGTGGGTAACTAGCTTCATAATGAAAACACGGATAAATGACAGTGTGTAAGTGTTCCGGTGACAGCCGTCGGATATCGTACCTGCTATACCATTGCTGAATGTCTTTCTCATCGCACCATGATATACATCATAAATAACACGCACTGATAGCTTCGTCGATCTCTTTACTATATTGGACACTAGGCAGCCTGCAGGAAAACGACAGTAACTGTCACCTGTTGTGTTCTGTAATTACTGTAACGCTTTGTGTTCTGTAATTATTGTCACGCGTTGTGTTCTGTAATTACCGTCACGTGTTGTGTTCTGTAATAACTGTCACGTGTTGTATTGTGTAATTACTGTCACGCATTGTGTTCTGTAATTACTGTCACGCGTTGTGTTTTGTAATTACTGTGACGCGTTGTGTTCTGTAATTACTGTCACGTGTTGTGTTCTGCAATTACTGTCACGCGTTGTATTGTGTAATTACTGTCACGCGTTGTATTGTGTAATTACTGTCACGCGTTGTATTGTTTTATTACTGTCCCATGTTGTATTGTGTAATTACTGTCACGCGTTGTGTTCTGCATTTACCGTCACGTGTTGTGTTCATTAATTACTGTCACGCGTTGTATTGTGTAATTACTGCCACGCGTTGTATTGTGTAATTACTGTCACGCGTTGTATTGTGGAATTACTGTCACGCGTTGTATTGTGGAATTACTGTCACGCGTTGTATTGTGTAATTACTGTCACGCGTTGTGTTCTGTATTTACCGTCACGTGTTGTGTTCTGTAATTACTGTCACGCGTTGTGTTCTGTATTAACTGTTACTTGTTGTTTTCTGTAATTACTGACCCGTGTTGTGTTTTGTAATTACTGTCACGTGTTGTGTTCTGTAATTACCGTCACGTGTTGTGTTCTGTAATTACTGTCACGTGTTGTGTTCTGCAATTACTGTCACGCGTTGTATTGTGTAATTACTGTCACGTGTTGTATTGTGTAATTACTGTCACGTGTTGTGTTTTGTAATTACTGTCACGTGTTGTGTTCTGTAATTACTGTCACGCATTGTATTGTGTAATTACTGTCACGCGTTGTATTGTGTTATTACTGTCACGTGTGTATTATGTAATTACTGTCACGTGTTGTGTTCTGTAATTACTATCACGTGTTATGTTATTACTGACACGTCTGTATAATGTAAGTACTGTCACGTGTTGTATTATGTAAGTACTGTCACGTGTTGTATTATGTTATTACTGTCAGTGTTGTATTATGTAATATTACTGTCACGTTTTGTATTATGTAATTACTGAGACGTGTGTATTATGTAATTACTGACACGTGTGTATTATGTAAGTACTGTCAGTGTTGTATTATGTAATATTACTGTCACGTTTTGTATTATGTAATTACTGACACGTGTGTATTATGTAAGTACTGTCACGTGTTGTATTATGTAATATAACTGTCACGTTTTGTATTATGTAATTACTGACACGTGTGTATTATGTAAGTAATGTCACGTGTTGTAATAATTTAATTACTGTCACGTGTTGTATTGTGTAATTACTGTCACGTGTTGTGCTCTGTAATTACTGTCACGTGTTGTATTATGTAATTACTGTCAGTGTTGTATTATGTAATATTACTGTCACGTGTTGTATTATGTAATTACTGTCACGTGTTGTGTTCTGTAATTACTGTCACGTGTTGTATTATGTAATTACTGTCAGTGTTGTATTATGTAATATTACTGTCACGTGTTGTATTATGTAATTACTGTCACGTGTTGTGCTCTGTAATTACTGTCACGTGTTGTATTATGTAATTACTGTCAGTGTTGTATTATGTAATATTACTGTCACGTGTTGTATTATGTAATTACTGTCACGTGTTGTGTTCTGTAATTACTGTCACGTTTTTCCTCTAGGTGAAGATGGTCGTGCAGTCCGGATAGAGCCAGCATCATTATCACACGATGAACGAAGAGCGTACAATCAGGGCTGGACCGACAACGCTTTTAATCAATATCTGAGTGACCGAATCTCGCTTCACAGGTCCTTACCCGACCCCCGGGACCTTACGTAAGTTCATAAAATCTTCACAGGTCCTTACCCGACCCCCGGGACCACATGTGCTTTCACAAAATCTTCACAGGTCCTTACCCGACCCCCGGGACCACATGTACTTTCACAAAATCTTCACAGGTCCTTACCCGACCCCGGGACCTCACGTAAGTTCATAACATCTTCACAGGTCCCTACCCGACCCCCGGGACCACATGTACTTTCACAAAATCTTCACAGGTCCTTACCCGACCCCGGGACCTCACGTAAGTTCATAAAATCTTCAGATGTCCTTACCCGACCCCCCGGGACCTCATGTAAGTTCACAAAATGTACACGTCTATCTCCTTTATCATTACATATATATTGTCGTATTGCCAGCGGCCCTTCTTTGGTATCCGTCGCTTTTGCATAACAGCTAGTAAAGATAACAATCTTATCTTTATCGTAATGGACAACATTACTTAAACGAAACATATTATATATGCGTGCATAGTGTGTTCCATACCAAAACGACCTCTCGGGTGTATTTAGCCATGTTATCATAGTAAGATGTGAGTTTTGATATCCTTAACATCTGTCTCTCGAGCAACTCTTAGAGCGAGGCAATTTTGTTTTTTTTTCAAATTTAATTGGTTTATGTTATTGGTATAATTCATACACGAGTGTCGATGTACATGTAATATGGACTGTATTAAGTTAGATAAGTTAATATGTCACGAGCCTTTAGGACATATTAATTACCTTTATCTTTATTGATATCAAGGTATCACATTAAACTGATCACCGGCACATTCATATATGAATACATACAAATTTCGAGTTAGTCTTAGTTTGTTGCCTATGTGCAGTCATTCGTGTTCTAAGTTCTTTAAGTAGTTTGACCAATATAAAAATCACCACACTTAGAACAAATAATGGCATAAATCACACATTTTGATTTAAAATTCATATTACTTTTAACTGTAAACTGTAAGCCATTTTAAACATATATGTATCACATTCAATAATAACAGGACAAGACTTGTACTGCATCGAGGTGTCTTACATTTGGACCCCCGGGGCTTAAACCAGAATATATAAATATATATTATGAAGGGCAAAGAAGTAAATCAAACAGTGTAGACAAACTGGTGCTGTCAGAGTTTCGAAGCAATCTGCTCCTTTATCAAGACGCAAAGACACATTACATAAAAAAACAATATTAAAAGTATAAGAATAATTTTTAAATCAATGAGCCCTTCGGCTAGTGTTAGTCGAAGACAGAGTTTAAAATGACCGTATCGTCGTCCACCGAGTACACTCTGTGTGCGAACAACGACAAAGAGATTAAAGAGCATTCTACATTTCAATGACACATTTTCTCTTATATCTCGCCATGTTGGATAGAGGTTGCCCATGTAAGAAAGCTATGTATCTTACATAGCATTTCACGCGACGTGACGTCACAATGGCTCAACAATGACGTGACGTCACGAATATGGTAAACTCTGATGCCGGAAAGAGAAAACGACGGCGAGATAAAATTAAAACCTTTCACAAAATTTTAACCATAAACACCAGGAAGAGGAGATTAATTTTTCTGCGCAAACATTGTTTGCAAATATAGGGCATGCTTAAACTCGCTGTCTAATTCGTTTTCGTCACAAAAGCTCAAGGAAAAATTTGAAATTTCAAAATGGTAGCCTGTTTAAACATATTTTCATGGTTTTTGAGCTTATTCGGGTAGTTGATATGAGAGAAAAAGATTCTTTCATATGCGTGTATGTAGGATAGGGATATTCCACCCTCGGGATCACAAAATGTGGTAAAACCCTCGGCAAGCCTCGGGTTTCACCACATTTTGTGACCCGTCGTGTGGAATATCCCTATCCTACATACACGCATATAAAAGAGTCTTATAATATTACATCAGGTCACCAATAAGACATAGTTTATGGGGATTGAATGATATTACGGACCGTTTACTTAACTGTTCTGGTTTATAATGTGTTGTAATCTAGGTGTAGAGTTCTCGAGTATGCTGACGACCTTCCGGAAGCCAGTGTCATCATCACATTCCACAACGAGGCCTGGAGTGTATTACTCCGCAGTGTACATAGTATATTAGATCGATCACCAGAACATCTCATCAAGGAAATTATACTGGCCGACGACTTCTCTGACCGAGGTGAGTACTGACACAATCACCACAATAGTCATACAATGTACTAAATGTACAATTTACACAATCACCACAATAGTCATACAATGTACTAAATGTACGATTTACACAATCACCACAATAGTCATACAATGTACTAAATGTACGATTTACACAATCACCACAATAGTCATACAATGTACTAAATGTACGATTTACACAATCACCACAATAGTCATACAATGTACTAAATGTACGATTTACACAATCACCACAATAGTCATACAATGTACTACAATTTACACAATCACCACAATAGTCATACAATGTACTAAATGTACGATTTACACAATCACCACAATAGTCATACAATGTACTAAATGTACGATTTACACAATCACCACAATAGTCATACAATGTACTAAATGTACGATTTACACAATCACCACAATAGTCATACAATGTACTACAATTTACACAATCACCACAATAGTCATACAATGTACTAAATGTACGATTTACACAATCACCACAATAGTCATACAATGTACTAAATGTACGATTTACACAATCACCACAATAGTCATACAATGTACTAAATGTACGATTTACACAATCACCACAATAGTCATACAATGTACTACAATTTACACAATCACCACAATAGTCATACAATGTACTAAATGTACGATTTACACAATCACCACAATAGTCATACAATGTACTAAATGTACGATTTACACAATCACCACAATAGTCATACAATGTACTAAATGTACGATTTACACAATCACCACAATAGTCATACAATGTACTACAATTTACACAATCACCACAATAGTCATACAATGTACTAAATGTACGATTTACACAATCACCACAATAGTCATACAATGTACTAAATGTACGATTTACACAATCACCACAATAGTCATACAATGTACTAAATGTACGATTTACACAATCACCACAATAGTCATACAATGTACTACAATTTACACAATCACCACAATAGTCATACAATGTACTAAATGTACGATTTACACAATCACCACAATAGTCATACAATGTACTAAATGTACGATTTACACAATCACCACAATAGTCATACAATGTACTAAATGTACGATTTACACAATCACCACAATAGTCATACAATGTACTAAATGTACGATTTACACAATCACCACAATAGTCATACAATGTACTAAATGTACGATTTACACAATCACCACAATAGTCATACAATGTACTACAATTTACACAATCACCACAATAGTCATACAATGTACTAAATGTACGATTTACACAATCACCACAATAGTCATACAATGTACTACAATTTACACAATCACCACAATAGTCATACAATGTACTAAATGTACGATTTACACAATCACCACAATAGTCATACAATGTACTACAATTTACACAATCACCACAATAGTCATACAATGTACTAAATGTACGATTTACACAATCACCACAATAGTCATACAATGTACTAAATGTACGATTTACACAATCACCACAATAGTCATACAATGTACTAAATGTACGATTTACACAATCACCACAATAGTCATACAATGTACTAAATGTACGATTTACACAATCACCACAATAGTCATACAATGTACTAAATGTACGATTTACACAATCACCACAATAGTCATACAATGTACTACAATTTACACAATCACCACAATAGTCATACAATGTACTACAATTTACACAATCACCACAATAGTCATACAATGTACTACAATTTACACAATCACCACAATAGTCATACAATGTACTACAATTGTTTTATAGTAAAAATGTAATATGTAAATATATGGATTGAAAGTATTTTTTTTTGACTTTCATATAAGGATTGAAAGTCATTTTTTTTAATTATGAAAGTAAAGAAAATGACTTTCAATCCATATATATACATTTTTACCATAGACAAATTGCTTAACTTCATTTATATTTTTTCCGATTAATAGTTTATTACCTGTGTTTGTATATGTGTATGACATTGGCGGAACAGCCCAGCTTGAATAAAATTGGCGCCATTGATAATAATTAGTCAGTTGAGCGTTTGACGCAAGGGCATTCTCCATGTTATTCGAAGCGGCGCGACAAGACTCTCATTGAACAAGCTTAATCCATGACGTCTTAATCAAACCACGTGCTACGTCTCGAGAACCGTTGCTTTCATACTTTTATGAAAGGCATTTTTGCTGGTAATGTTCATATAGTGGGTAGCAGTGCAAATGTAAATATAGTGCTAGTGGGCTTCATTCAATATGGATGTAACGGCTGACCTATGAAAGTTAAAAAAAAATGACTTTCAATCCTTATATAAATTTGACACCTTTCTATGATACCAGGGTATAACATTGACACTTTCAGATCACTTACACGGTCCTCTGGAAGAATATATTAAGGATTTACCGAAGGTTAAGATCGTGCGAAACAAGAAGCGGGAGGGTCTGATTCGGACGCGGCTCCTGGGATACAGCGTGGCCACCGGCAGGGTCCTCATCTTCCTCGACTCCCACATTGAGTGTGCTATCGGTAGGTGTCAGTCCTCATCTTCCTCGACTCCCACATTGAGTGTGCTATCGGTAGGTGTCAGTCCTCATCTTCCTCGACTCCATCATTGAGTGTGCTACCGGTAGGTGTCAGTCCTAATCTTCCTCGACTCCAACATTGAGTGTGCTACCGGTAGGTGTCAGTCTTAATCTTCTTAGATTCCAACATGGAGTGTTGTACCGGTAGGTGTCAGCCCGAATCTTCCTCGACTCCCACAATGAGTGCACATGTGCTACCCGTAAGTTTTCCTCGACTCCCACATTGAGTTTGGTACCCGTTAGTTTTCCTCGACTCCTACATTGAGTGTGGTACCCGTTAGTTTTCCTCGACTCCCACATTGAGTGTGGTACCCGTAAGTTTTCCTCGACTCCTACATTGAGTGTACTACCGGTAGGTGTCACATCATAATCAAGGAATCGCCAATTTTGTAAGAAGTATACGCTACGAAAGCTTGTGTATATGACAGGTTGGTAGTGGCATGTATGAGTCAACAGATGTTTATTGTTTATATCAATTATAATAAATCATGTTTGGCTGTCTGGCTTTTTGTCCAATTTCGGCTCAAGGTTAAAACGGTGAGACTTTTACTCGATCAGAGCGAACTGTGACCCGGCGCGAATTTGATGCGCAGATATTCCGCTCGAGAGCCCTGCTTAAGCATTTAAGGAGTTGTAATGGCCTTGGGTAAACTGTTCCCCCTACCTCGAGTAAACAGTTCCCAAGGGTCCCCCTTCCTTGGGTAAACAGTTCCCTAGGGTTCCCCTACCTCGAGTAAACAGTTCCCAAGGGTTCCCTCTACCTCGGGTAAACAGTTACCCAGGGTCCCCCTACCTCGGGTAAACAGTTCCCCAAGGTTCCCCTCTACCTCGGGTAAACAGTTCCCCAGGGTTCCCTCTACCTTGGGTAAACAGTTCCCAAGGGTGCCCTCTACCTCGGGTAAACAGTTCCCAAGGGTGCCCTCTACCTCGGGTATACAGTTCCCCTCTACCTCGGGTAAACAGTTCCCCAGGGTTCCCTCTACCTCGGGTAAACAGTTCCCAAGGGTTCCCTCTACCTCGGGTAAACAGTTCCCCAGGGTCCCCCTACCTCGGGTAAACAGTTCCCAAGGGTCCCCCTACCTCGGGTAAACAGTTCCCCGGGGTTCCCTCTACCTCGGGTAAACAGTTCCCCGGGGCTCCCTCTACCTTGGGTAAACAGTTCCCCAGGGTTCCCTCTACCTTTGGTAAACAGTTCCCCAGGGTTCCCTCTACCTCGGGTAAACAGTTCCCCTCTACCTCGGGTAAACAGTTCCCCAGGGCTCCCTCTACCTCGGGTAAACAGTTCCCCAGGGTTCCCTCTACCTTGGGTAAACAGTTCCCTCTACCTCGGGTAAACAGTTCCCCAGGGTTCCCTCTACCTTGGGTAAACAGTTCCCCAGGGTTCCCTCTACCTCGGGTAAACAGTTCCCCTCTACCTCGGGTAAACAGTTCCCCAGGGCTCCCTCTACCTTGGGTAAACAGTTCCCCAGGGCTCCCTCTACCTCGGGTAAACAGTTCCCTCTACCTCGGGAAAACAGTTCCCCAGGGCTCCCTCTACCTCGGGTAAACAGTTCCCCTCTACCTCGGGTAAACAGTTCCCCAGGGCTCCCTCTACCTTGGGTAAACAGTTCCCTCTATCTCGGGTAAACAGTTCCCCAGGGCTCCCTCTACCTTGGGTAAACAGTTCCCCAGGGCTCCCTCTACCTCGGGTAAACAGTTCCCTCTACCTCGGGTAAACAGTTCCCCTCTACCTCGGGAAAACAGTTCCCCAGGGCTCCCTCTACCTTGGGTAAACAGTTCCCTCTACCTCGGGTAAACAGTTCCCCAGGGCTCCCTCTACCTTGGGTAAACAGTTCCCTCTATCTCGGGTAAACAGTTCCCCAGGGCTCCCTCTACCTTGGGTAAACAGTTCCCCAGGGCTCCCTCTATCTCGGGTAAACAGTTCCCCAGGGCTCCCTTTACCTTGGGTAAACAGTTCCCTCTACCTCGGGTAAACAGTTCTCCAGGGCTCCCTCTACCTTGGGTAAACAGTTCCCAAGGGTGCCCTCTACCTCGGGTATACAGTTCTCCAGGGCTCCCTCTACCTCGGGTAAACAGTTCCCCAGGGCTCCCTCTACCTCGGGTATACAGTTCTCCAGGGCTCCCTCTACCTTGGGTAAACAGTTCCCCAGGGCTCCCTCTACCTCGGGTAAACAGTTCCCCAGGACTCCCTCTACCTTGGGTAAACAGTTCCCAAGGGTGCCCTCTACCTCGGGTATACAGTTCTCCAGGGCTCCCTCTACCTCGGGTAAACAGTTCCCCAGGGCTCCCTCTACCTCGGGTAAACAGTTCCCCAGGGCTCCCTCTACTTCGGGTAAACAGTTCCCCGGGGTGCCCTCTACCTTGGGTAAACAGTTCCCCAGGGCTCCCTCTACCTCGGGTAAACAGTTCCCTCTACCTCGGGTAAACAGTTCTCCAGGGCTCCCTCTACCTTGGGTAAACAGTTCCCCAGGGCTCCCTCTACCTCGGGTAAACAGTTCCCCAGGGCTCCCTCTACTTCGGGTAAACAGTTCCCCGGGGTGCCCTCTACCTTGGGTAAACAGTTCCCCAGGGCTCCCTCTACCTCGGGTAAACAGTTCCCTCTACCTCGGGTAAACAGTTCCCCAGGACTCCCTCTACCTTGGGTAAACAGTTCCCTCTACCTCGGGTAAACAGTTCCCCAGGGCTCCCTCTACCTTGGGTAAACAGTTCCCCAGGGCTCCCTCTACCTCGGGTAAACAGTTCCCCGGGGTGCCCTCTACCTTGGGTAAACAGTTCCCCAGGGCTCCCTCTACCTCGGGTAAACAGTTCCCTCTACCTCGGGTAAACAGTTCCCCAGGACTCCCTCTACCTTGGGTAAACAGTTCCCTCTACCTCGGGTAAACAGTTCCCCAGGGCTCCCTCTACCTTGGGTAAACAGTTCCCCAGGGCTCCCTCTACCTCGGGTAAACAGTTCCCCGGGGTGCCCTCTACCTCGGGTAAACAGTTCCCCAGGGCTCCCTCTACCTTGGGTAAACAGTTCCCTCTACCTCGGGTAAACAGTTCCCCAGGGCTCCCTCTACCTTTGGTAAACAGTTCCCCAGGGTTTCTCCTACTTCGGGTAAACAGTTCCCCTCTACCTCGGGTAAACAGTTCCCAAGGGTTCCCTCTACCTCGGGTAAACAGTTCCCCGGGGTTCCCTCTACTTTTGGTAAACAGGTGCCAAGGGTTCCCCCTAACTCGGACAAACAGTTCCCTAGTGATGGCAATGGAATTGATAGTGATGACAATCAAATTGATCGTTATGACAATCAGATTGACAGTTATGACAATCAAATTGATCGTTATGACAGTCAGATTGATAGTTATGGCAATCAGATTGACAGTTATGACAATCAAATTGATCGTTATGACAGTCAGATTGATAGTTATGGCAATCAGATTGACAGTTATGACAATCAGATTGACAATTATGACAGTCAGATTGATCGTTATGACAGTCAGATTGATCGTTATGACTATCAGATTGACAGTTATGACAATCAGAATGACAATTATGACAATCAGATTGATGGTTATGACAATCAGATTGACAATTATGATTGTTCCCGAAATAGCCATAAACAAGTTGTATATGTTGATATCTGTGTATATTCCAGGTTGGCTGGAGCCTCTACTGGACAGGATAAAAGACAACCCGACCACCTCTGTGACGCCAGTCATCGATACCATTGATGACAACACGTTTCAGTTTAAGTTTTCGCCAGCTTCCTCTACTCAAGTCGGCGGCTTTGATTGGTCATTAACCTTCACGTGGCATTCCATTCCAGAGGCGGAGCGCAGGAGGCGGAACTTCAAGGACTACGTGCCCGTCAGGTAACAAGGAGGGTTACCACAGGGAGGGTTACTACAGGGAGGGTTACTACAGGGAAGGTCACCACAGGGAGGGTTACCACAGTTACCACAGGGAGGGTTACCATAGGGAGGGTTACCACATGGATGGTTACTACAGGGAGGGTCACCACAGGCAGGGTTACCACAGTTACCACAGGGAGGGTCACCACAGGCAGGGTCACCACAGGGAGGGTTACCATAGGGATGGTTATCACAGGGATGGTTACCACTAGGATGGTTACCACGGGGAGGGTTACCACAGGGAGGGTTACCACAGGGAGGGTTACCACAGGAAGGGTTACCACAGGAACGGTTACCACAAGGAGGGTTACCATAGGGATAGTTACTATAGGGAGGGTTACCATAGGGATGGTAACCAAAGGGAGGGTTACCATATGGAGGGTTACCATAGGGAGGGTTACTACAGGGAGGGTTACTACAGGGAGGGTTACCACAGGGACGGTTACCATAAGGATGGCTACCACAGGGAAGGTTATTACAGGGAAGGTTACCACAGTTACCACAGGGAGAGTTACCACTGGGAGGGTTACCACAGGGAGAGTTACCACAGGGAGGGTTACCACAGGGAGGGTTACCACAGGGAGGGTTACCATAGGGAGGGTTACCACAGGGAGGGTTACCATAGGGAGTGTAACCACAGGGAGGGTTACCATAGGGAGGGTTAACATAGAGATGGTTACTATAGGGAGGGTTACCATAGGGATGGTTACCACAGGGAGGGTTACCACAGGGAGGGTTACTACAGGGAGGGTTACCACAGGGAGGGTTACCACAGGGAGAGTTACCATAGGGAGGGTTACCACAGGGAGGGCTACCACAGGGAGGGTTACCATAGGGAGGGTTACCACAGGGAGGGTTACTACAGGGAGGGTTACCACAGGGACGGTTACCATAAGGATGGCTACCACAGGGAAGGTTATTACAGGGAAGGTTACCACAGTTACCACAGGGAGAGTTACCACTGGGAGGGTTACCACAGGGAGAGTTACCACAGGGAGGGTTACCACAGGGAGGGTTACCATAGGGAGGGTTACCACAGGGAGGGTTATCAAAGGGAGGGTTATCATAGGGAGGATTACCATAGGGAGGGTTACCATAAGGAGGGTTACCACAGGAAAGGTTATTACAGGGAAGGTTGCCACAGGAAGGGTTTCCATAGGGAGGGTTACCATAGAGAGGGTTACCACAGGGAGGGTTACCATAGGGAGGGTTACCACAGGGAGGGTTACCATAGAGAGGTTACCACAGGGAGGGTTACCATAGAGAGGGTTACTACAGGGAGGGTTACCACAGAGAGGGTTACCACAGGGAGGGTTACCATAGGGAGGGTTACCATAGGGAGGGTTGCCACAGGGAGGGTTACCACAGGAAGGGTTACCATAGGAAGGGTTACCATAGGGAGGGTTACCATAAGGAGGGTTACCACAAGAAAGGTTATTACAGGGAAGGTTGCCACAGGAAGGGTTTCCATAGGGAGGGTTGCCATAGAGAGGGTTACCACAGGGAGGGTTACCATAGGGAGGGAAACCACAGGGAGGGTTACCATAGAGAGGTTACCACAGGGAGGGTTACCATAGAGAGGGTTACTACAGGGAGGGTTACCACAGAGAGGGTTACCACAGGGAGGGTTACCATAGGGAGGGTTGCCACAGGGAGGGTTACCACAGGAAGGGTTACCATAGGAAGGGTTACCATAGGGAGGGTTACCACAGGGAGAGTTACCACAGGGAGGGTTACCACAGGGAGGGTTACCACAGGGAGGGTTACCATAGAGAGGTTACCACAGGGAGGGTTACCATAGAGAGGGTTACTACAGGGAGGGTTACCACAGAGAGGGTTACCACAGGGAGGGTTACCATAGGGAGGGTTACCATAGGGAGGGTTGCCACAGGGAGGGTTACCACAGGAAGGGTTACCATAGGAAGGGTTACCATAGGGAGGGTTACCACAGGGAGGGTTACCATAGATTGGGTTACAACAGGAAGGGTAACCATAGAGAGGGTTACCACAGGGAGGGTTACCATAGAGAGGGTTACTACAGGGAGGGTTACCACAGGGAGGGTTACCATAGGGAGGGTTACCACAGGGAGGGGATTCCTTGTCAACATCTACATAGCTCTGTTGGCTGCTTATCTAAACTTGTTATCATCATCCTTTGCACCATTTAAATATGGCAATGTCGAACTTTTTTTAACTTTAAAAGTAGATTTGATATAATGTCGAATTCAGAGATTTTTGATGAACAGCTTGAGCATTGTCTCGTGAAAGCGTATCTTGAAATTGAACATGTAACTTGTTCGTTCTCTCCATAACCACAAACCCTACCATTCTATAGACATGCTATTGGTCTCTTACAAGATGGGCGTTCCTTTTCGAAAGACAGAATGAAAAATAATTCAACATTTAACGCTCTGCGGTCACTTATGATGTGTGTAAGTAAACATGCCTGTTTATGCTCACATGAACAATGGTCCAATACAATCTTATATTGTTGTTAATTCTGTCGAAGATAAAATCTGGTATGAACTGCTGATTAATTTGTAATAACGATTTAGTTTTACGTTTTAAACCCCATTCATACTTAATAGTAGGTTTTCTCAGCTCAGTTCTTACTTTAAGGACGTGACATTACCTTGATTTGTTTTCGATTTATACTTATCGAGTCGCTTCACTGGAGCAGAACAAAACTTGCGGTCTATGCGGAACAACTTTTCAATTTTTTCGATGAGTTCATATATATTAGTTTTTCAGTTTGAAGTTTATCGGTTTGGTATTCTCGACAGGTGAGCATATTCATGTTGATGATTAACAACATTACAAGAGGTTATTTGGTTGTGTCAGTATTGCCATTGTCACGTGTGATAGACGTTCTGCCTCTCATGAAATTGCAGGGTCATGTTACCCTGGTGACGCGGTGTAAATGTCCTTGTGAGGAAGAATAACATATATTTAAGGATTAACCTGAATCTATTTTATGTTATGGGGGTATAACACAAACAACGGAGTGTATTCTAAATATGATCAGAATACACTCCGTTTTTTGTATTATACCCCCATAACATAAAGAATAGATTCAAGTTAATACTTATAATTTAATCTATACATGTACCCTGCGAAAATTCTTTTTATTGATTGACTCTTTTCTCTTACAAATCATTACGCTGCTACATCAGCCAATCAAAAAACAACGTTATTTATTTAAGCCAATGAAAATGCTTGTTTCAAACAAGATTAAATTATTTAAATGTACTTGTTGAATGTAAAGTAACTTTTTAAAATCTAACACGTACATTGTACCACTCTACTCATACTGTCATTTTCTTCACAATATTTGATTTTTTTCTATAGTTGGACTAGATGTAACTACAAAATGGTACCCGTGTTACCGATGGATTTGACCAGATGAGCATTGCCCCCGTGCGTATGATTTGCGAAGGGATCGATATATATACCGGAGATAACTAATAAAATGTCCTATATGAGTCAACGGCCGTAACAACTTGTTTCGTCTTTTCGAACTATGTCTGGTTTGTTATCTAATTAGACATTCAGATATATCATTTTTACACTCAGAAAGGAATAAGGAAACTCATAAATTAGACTGCTAAATTCGGGCTTGTAAAAATGGCTGCCGTAGATATATAGACTCGCAGGTAAGTCTGCGCACCGCGTCTCAACATTATTCTTCCGCGGTAAAATTGATAGATTATGAATTCAGCAATAAAAATAAATATGACATTTAAAAACTAGTTTTGTGCTTTGTATTTACACAGTTTGGCTGTATTGAACTGTTAACGCACACCATTATCTTGTATCGTATTTATGCTACGACGGACTATATATCGTTTTTACATAACGTCAATACGTAGACTTGCACAAGCTCCAGAACGTTGACCACATTATCGGAATTGAATTCACATGTTCAAATTCATTTAAAACAACACGTTGATTAATATAATTATAAGGTTTATATCTTGCTTTGGTCGATTTCACCGGGTAAAGAATTGAGTTGGTCTTGAGAAACAAATTCAACTTGATCTACTTCGCAGTTCATTAAATGTTTCAGGACCAACTCAATTTATCTATCCTTGAAATCGATGAAAGCAAGATTCAATTCTTAAAATAACACATGGTACCGAGGTGTACAATCTTGGACGATTTCTATCACGATGTATTCTTACACCTTCCAGGAGTCCGACGATGGCTGGAGGACTGTTTGCCATTAACAAGGATTTCTTCACTCACATCGGCACTTACGACTCGGGAATGGACATTTGGGGAGGAGAAAACCTAGAAATCTCCTTCAGGGTAGGTGTCAGAGTACTCGCATTGGGCACCCGGCTTGTGAACTTAGAAAGATAGCTGTTTTCAAGTTCAATTTAAAATTGTGGAGATTTGAGTATTCCTCAGAAATTTGAATTATTTTACCTCAAACTTTGGCTAAATTATGTTCCTTTAGTACTTCATCTTTCTATGTTCGGAAATCTCTAATACACAATATCCTTTCGATAATTGAAATACTGCCATATACACTATATCTGCCTGATGTTATTCTAAACATATTGGTTGATTTTCAGATTTGGATGTGTGGTGGAACTCTTGAGACGGTCCCCTGCTCGCATGTCGGCCATATTTTCCGGAAGAAGTCTCCGTACACGTGGCCGGGTAACACTAACGTGGTGAAGAAGAACAACGTGAGAATGGCCGAGGTTTGGCTGGATGACTTCAAAGTCTACTACTATGACAGGATCAACAACGATCTGGTACGTCACACAGGTCACAGGTCATCTAGATAGAACGTAGGTTAGCACGATAGTTCTTGAGCTATTGAGCTTATGATACAACTTTCAGGATCTTACCACTTGAGTTGGCAGGGAACATGAAAAAAAAGGTCGAGGAAAGCTTTAATGTTTAACAGAACAGGACAAAGTGACTTTTGAAAGCGTAGAAAGAAATTGCAAACTTCTGTAAACGGAATTGCCACTATTTACGCTCAAACGTGTAACACATCGGCAGCTTCAAATGATTACCGGCCATAATTTGTACCTAGAACTTAAACATACAGACAGGTACTAACATATTGTTGTACTCTAAGATTTTATTGAAATATGAACTGTTTGCTCGGACAGGTTCGGCCCACACAGCATGAGCCGAGAAAGGGGGACGACGATACAAATATATGCTTGTGAGCTATCTTGGAAATACTTTGGGAAAAACGCAACAAAATCTGGTGATAAGATGAAATATTCTGAAGATGATATAGAACGGATGGCTGAATCCCTGGTTGACAATAGTTTTGTTAAGTTTGGGGGAAAGAATATCCAGCAGACTGTTGGCATTCCCATGGGAACTAACTGTGCCCCACTTTAGGCTGACTTGTTTTTGTTTTCATACGAGGCTGAATTTGTCGAGGGGCAGGACGGGTAACAAAACCCTTGCCAGGTATATCGACGATGTGTTGTTTATAAACAACAAAAAGTTTGCTGACCTAGTCGATCGTATATACCCTTCTGACACAACAAACTCTTCTACATCAGCTGCTTACCTCGATCTCTACTTAAACTACGACCAATATGGACAGCTTTCTACTAACGATTTCAATTTTCCAAGGACACCATGGTTAAGTTATACTTTGTATATTACAGGGATACTATGGTGACGTCACTGAACGAAAAGCGTTAAGACAAAGACTACAGTGTCACGATTTTAAATGGTATCTACTCAATGTTTATCCTGAGCTCTTTGTTCCTGGAGAAGCACTCGCCGCGGGAGAAGTAAGTACTGTCTACATACCAGAATGATAAAGTTATAAATATACAAAGAGGACAATGAAAGTGTCGTTCCCTTGAAATAACGACCCCCACTCTAGTAGCTTCCTGGTTATGAGTGTCCTCCACAAGCGTTGATCCCTCCTATACCCCTCCTTTCTCCCTCCTATATTCCTCCTTTATTCCTCCTTTATCCCTCTTATAATTTAATTTTGCCTATTCCCGCAATGTTAAACTTTTTCAGGTTATATCGTATAATCTCAACAATCATTCCTGCTTTATTCCACCTATATCCTTCTTCTATTCCTCCTATATTCCTCCTATATTCCTCCTATATCCCTCCTCTATCCCTCCTTTATTCCTCCTGTATCCATCCTATGTCCCTCCTATACCCTCCTATCTTCCTCCTATATCCCTCATTTATTCCTCCTATATCCTCCTATATTCCTCCTCTATTCCTGCTATATCCCACCTATATCCCTCCTCCTTCCTATATCCCTTTTATATTCATCATATGTCCCTCCTATATCCCTCCGATGTTCCTCCTCTATCCCTCCTCCCTTCTATGTCCTTCCTATATTCCTCCTATACCACTCCTTTATTCCTCCTTTATCCTCCTATATCCCTCCTATATTCCTCCTATATTCCTCCTATATCCCTCCTATATTCCTCCTATATCCCTCCTATATCCCTCCTATATCCCTCCTATATTCCTCCTTTATCCCTCCTATATTCCTCCTATATCCCTCCTATATCCCTCCTATATTCCTCCTATATCCCTCCTATATCCCTCCTATATTCCTCCTCTATCCCTCCTATATTCCTCCTATATCCCTCCGACATTCTTAGAATTGACAGGGTAATTGTTCGTATATCCTAATCTGTTACAGATAAGAAATGTAAGAAAACCTTTCTGTTTGGACGCTAAGACCAATTATGGATTCAAACCAAATCCCATAATACCCTATCAGTGTCACGGTTCGGGCGGGAATCAGGTGAGTGGTGTCAAATATTCTGGTTTGTCAGTTGTAAAATTTACAAAGGTCATAAATTTGTTTATTTGATAAACAGAAGTTTAATTTTCACAGGCAATCGGTATGGATATTAATAAACAGGTGTTAGGTTTAAACAGGTATGTTCAGTTTACGCACATAATCAATTTTTATACAGAATATTGGCAAGAGCGACCGAGTTTGTATGACCATAGATCATTAAAACGAACAGGATTAACAAACACATGTGTTAGATTGAAAATGGTCCTATTATTAATATAATAAAAACGACGGATTGTGATATGATTATCATTTGCATTTAAAATCATAATTTACATATAGATATTATAACATTTAGTCTTAGGTGGGGACCTGTTCGTATTTATCAATTAATTTGTGTTTAGTTTATTGTTCTCAGTTCAAGCTGTGGTTTGGTATTGTTGACAATATTTACATGTTTGGTTTATAATGTTGATAGGCACGTAATCGTTTACGTTTAGTACTTTATAAGTTAACAGTTTGTTATATGTATACCAAATATCATATATGTCAATAACTAGATACTTATATAATGGCAGATAAAATAATAAGAAATATTGTTAGTAAACAATGCACTTTGGTATTATTAGATATAATTAGATTATAGTATCTGTTATAATAACTTTGTGTCACTAGATATAACTCGAGTACAGTATCTGTTATAATAACTTTGTGTCACTAGATATAACTCGAGTACAGTATCTGTTATAATAACTTTGTGTCACTAGATATAAATCGAGTATAGTATCTGTTATAATAACTTTGTGTCACTAGATATAACTCGAGTACAGTATCTGTTATAATAACTTTGTGTCACTAGATATAACTCGAGTACAGTATCTGTTATAATAACTTTGTGTCACTAGATATAACTCGATTATAGTATCTGTTATAATAACTTTGTGTCACTAGATATAACTCGAGTACATATGCTGAGTTCTGTTTTTAAGTATTGGATGCTGACCCAGGAAAACGAGATCTTTCGCGACTATGGTTGTTTCGACTTAAATCAGGAAGGACTTTTGATATATCCTTGTCACAAAAAAGGCGGTACCCAGTCCTGGCTTTACAGAAGTGTAAGTTTAACCCCTCCCACAATGACGTGTACAGACATTAACCCTCCCACAATGACGTGTACAGTCATTACCCCTCCCACAATGACGTGTACAGACATTACCCCTCCCACAATGACGTGTACAGACATTAAACCCTCCCACAATGACGTGTACATTCATTAACCCTCCCACAATGACGTGTATAGACATAAACCCCTCCCACAATGACGTGTATAGACATAAACCCCTCCCACAATGACGTGTACAGACATTACCCCTCCCACAATGACGTGTACAGACATAAACCCCTCCCACAATCACGTGTACAGACATTAACCCTCCCACAATGACGTATACAGACATTACCCCTCCCACAATGACGTGTATAGACATTACCCCTCCCACAATGACGTGTACAGACATTAACCTCTCCCACAATGACGTGTACAGACATTAACTCTCCCACAATGACGTGTACAGACATTAACTCTCCCACAATGACGTGTACAGACATTAACCTCTCCCACAATGACGTGTACAGACATCACCCCTCCCACAATGACGTGTACAGACATAAACCCCTCCCACAATCACGTGTACAGACATAAACCCCTCCCACAATAACGTGTACAGACATTAACCCTCCCACAATGACGTGTACAGACATTAACCCCTCCCACAATGACGTGTACAGCCATTAACCCCTCCCACAATGACGTGTACAGACATTGACCCCTCCCACAATCACGTGTACAGACATTACCCCTCCCACAATCACGTGTACAGACATTACCCCTCCCACAATGACGTGTACAGACATTAACCCTCCCACAATCACGTGTACAGACATTAACCCTCCCACAATGACGTGTACAGACATTACCCCTCCCACAATGACGTGTACAGACATAAACCCCTCCCACAATCACGTGTACAGACATTAACCCTCCCACAATGACGTGTACAGACATTGACCCTCCCACAATGACGTGTACAGACATTACCCCTCCCACAATGACGTGTACAGACATTACCCCTCCCACAATGACGTGTACAGACATTACTCCTCCCACAATGACGTGTACAGACATTAACCCTCCCACAATCACGTGTACAGACATTACCCCTCCCACAATGACGTGTACAGACATTAACCCTCCCACAATCACGTGTACAGACATTAACCCTCCCACAATGACGTGTACAGACATAAACCCTCCAACAATGACGTGTACAGACATTGACCCCTCCCACAATCACGTGTACAGAAATTACCCCTCCCACAATGACGTGTACAGACATTGACCCTCCCACAATCACGTGTACAGACATTAACCCTCCCACAATGACGTGTACAGACATTGACCCCTCCCACAATCACGTGTACAGACATTACCCCTCCCACAATGACGTGTACAGACATTGACCCTCCCACAATGACGTGTACAGACATTACCCCTCCCACAATCACGTGTACAGACATTACCCCTCCCACAATGACGTGTACAGACATTACCTCTCCCACAATGACGTGTACAGACATTACCCCTCCCACAATGACGTGTTCAGACATTACCCCTCCCACAATGACATATACAGACATTACCCCTCCCACAATGACGTGTACAGACATTACCCCTCCCACAATGACATATACAGACATTACCCCTCCCACAATGACGTGTACAGACATTACCCCTCCCACAATGACGTGTACAGACATTGACCACTCCCACAATCACGTGTACAGACATTACCCCTCCCACAATGACATATACAGACATTACCTCTCCCACAATATCGTGTACAGACATAAACCCCTCCCACAATGACGTGTACAGACATTACCCCTCCCACAATGACGTGTACATACATTACCCCTCCCACAATGACGTGTACATACATTACCACTCCCACAATGACGTGTACAGACATTACCCCTCCCACAATGACATATACAGACATTACCTCTCCCACAATCACGTGTACAGACATAAACCCCTCCCACAATGACGTGTACAGACATTACCCCTCCCACAATGACATATACAGACATTACCCCTCCCACAATGACGTGTACAGACATTACCCCTCCCACAATGACATATACAGACATTACCCCTCCCACAATGACGTGTACAGACATTGACCCCTCCCACAATCACGTGTACAGACATTACCCCTCCCACAATGACATATACAGACATTACCTCTCCCACAATGACGTTTACAGACATAAACCCATCCCACAATGACGTGTACAGACATTACCCCTCCCACAATGACGTGTACAGACATTACCCCTCCCACAATGACGTGTACATACATTACCCCTCCCACAATGACGTGTACAGACATTACCCCTCCCACAATCACGTGTACAGACATTGACCTCTCCTACAATGACGTGTACAGACATTAACCCCTCCCACAATAACGTGTACAGACATAAACCCCTCCCACAATGACGTGTACAGACATTAACCTCCCACAATGACGTGTACAGACATTACCCCTCCCACAATGACGTGTACAGACATTACCCCTCCCACAATGACATATACAGACATTACCTCTCCCACAATGACGTGTACAGAAATTACCTCTCCCACAATGACGTGTACAGACATTACCCCTCCCAGAATCACGTGTACAGACATTAACCCTCCCACAATCACGTGTACAGACATTACCCCTCCCACAATGACATATACAGACATTACCTCTCCCACAATCACGTGTACAGACATAAACCCCTCCCACAATGACGTGTACAGACATAAACCCTCCCACAATGACGTGTACAGACATTACCCCTCCCACAATGACGTGTACATACATTACCCCTCCCACAATGACGTGTACAGACATTACCCCTCCCACAATGACGTGTACAGACATTACCCCTCCCACAATGACGTGTACAGACATTACCCCTCCCACAATGACGTGTACAGACATTACCCCTCCCACAATGACGTGTACAGACATTTACCCTCCCACAATGACGTGTACAGACATTAACCCTCCCACAATCACGTGTACAGACATTACCCCTCCCACAATGACGTGTACAGACATTACCCCTCCCACAATGACGTGTACATACATTACCCCTCCTGCAATGACGTGTACAGACATTACCCCTCCCACAATGACGTGTACAGACATTACCCCTCCCACAATGACGTGTACAGACATTACCCCTCCCACAATGACGTGTACATACATTACCCCTCCCACAATCACGTGTACAGACATTAACCCTCCCACAATCACGTGTACAGACATTGATCTCTCCCACAATGACGTGTACAGACATTACCCCTCCCACAATGACGTCTACAGACATTACCCCTCCCACAATGACGTGTACAGACATTACCACTCCCACAATGACGTGTACAGACATTGACCTCTCCCACAATGACGTGTGAAGACATTAACCCTCCCACAATGACGTGTACAGACATTACCCCTCCCACAATCACGTGTACATACATTACCCCTCCCACAATCACGTGTACAGACATTAACCCTCCCACAATGACGTGTACAGACATTGATCTTTCCCACAATGACGTGTACAGACATTACCCCTCCCACAATGACGTGTACAGACATTACCCCTCCCACAATGACGTGTACAGACATTACCACTCCCACAATGACGTGTACAGACATAAACCCCTCCCACAATGACGTGTACAGACATTAACCCTCCCACAATGACGTGTACAGACATTACCCCTCCCACAATCACGTGTACAGACATTACCCCTCCCACAGTGACGTGTACAGACATTGACCTCTCCCACAATGACGTGTACAGACATTAACCCCTCCCACAATGACGTGTACAGACATAAACCCCTCCCACAATGACGTGTACAGACATTAACCTCCCACAATGACGTGTACAGACATTACCCCTCCCACAATGACGTGTACAGACATTACCCCTCCCACAATGACATATAGAGACATTACCTCTCCCACAATGACGTGTACAGAAATTACCTCTCCCACAATGACGTGTACAGACATTACCCCTCCCACAATCACGTGTACAGACATTAACCCTCCCACAATCACGTGTACAGACATTACCCCTCCCACGATGACATATACAGACATTACCTCTCCCACAATCACGTGTACAGACATAAACCCCTCCCACAATGACGTGTACGGACATTAACCCTCCCACAATGACGTGTACAGACATTGACCCCTCCCACAATGACGTGTACAGACATTTACCCTCCCACAATGACGTGTACAGACATTACCCCTCCCACAATGACGTGTACATACATTACCCCTCCCACAATGACGTGTACAGACATTACCCCTCCCACAATGACGTGTACAGACATTACCCCTCCCACAATGACGTGTACAGACATTACCCCTCCCACAATGACGTGTACAGACATTACCCCTCCCACAATGACGTTTACAGACATAAACCCATCCCACAATGACGTGTACAGACATTACCCCTCCCACAATGACGTGTACAGACATTACCCCTCCCACAATGACGTGTACATACATTACCCCTCCCACAATGACGTGTACAGACATTACCCCTCCCACAATCACGTGTACAGACATTGACCTCTCCTACAATGACGTGTACAGACATTAACCCCTCCCACAATAACGTGTACAGACATAAACCCCTCCCACAATGACGTGTACAGACATTAACCTCCCACAATGACGTGTACAGACATTACCCCTCCCACAATGACGTGTACAGACATTACCCCTCCCACAATGACATATACAGACATTACCCCTCCCACAATGACGTGTACAGACATTACCCCTCCCACAATGACGTGTACAGACATTACCCCTCCCACAATGACGTGTACATACATTACCCCTCCCACAATGACGTGTACATACATTACCACTCCCACAATGACGTGTACATACATTACCCCTCCCACAATGACATATACAGACATTACCTCTCCCACAATCACGTGTACAGACATAAACCCCTCCCACAATGACGTGTACAGACATTACCCCTCCCACAATGACATATACAGACATTACCCCTCCCACAATGACGTGTACAGACATTACCCCTCCCACAATGACATATACAGACATTACCCCTCCCACAATGACGTGTACAGACATTGACCCCTCCCACAATCACGTGTACAGACATTACCCCTCCCACAATGACATATACAGACATTACCTCTCCCACAATGACGTTTACAGACATAAACCCATCCCACAATGACGTGTACAGACATTACCCCTCCCACAATGACGTGTACAGACATTACCCCTCCCACAATGACGTGTACATACATTACCCCTCCCACAATGACGTGTACAGACATTACCCCTCCCACAATCACGTGTACAGACATTTACCTCTCCTACAATGACGTGTACAGACATTAACCCCACCCACAATAACGTGTACAGACATAAACCCCTCCCACAATGACGTGTACAGACATTAACCTCCCACAATGACGTGTACAGACATTACCCCTCCCACAATGACGTGTACAGACATTACCCCTCCCACAATGACATATACAGACATTACCTCTCCCACAATGACGTGTACAGAAATTACCTCTCCCACAATGACGTGTACAGACATTACCCCTCCCAGAATCACGTGTACAGACATTACCCCTCCCACAGTGACGTGTACAGACATTGACCTCTCCCACAATGACGTGTACAGACATTAACCCTCCCACAATGACGTGTACAGACATTGATCTTTCCCACAATGACGTGTACAGACATTACCCCTCCCACAATGACGTGTACAGACATTACCCCTCCCACAATGACGTGTACAGACATTACCACTCCCACAATGACGTGTACAGACATAAACCCCTCCCACAATGACGTGTACAGACATTAACCCTCCCACAATGACGTGTACAGACATTACCCCTCCCACAATCACGTGTACAGACATTACCCCTCCCACAGTGACGTGTACAGACATTGACCTCTCCCACAATGACGTGTACAGACATTAACCCCTCCCACAATGACGTGTACAGACATAAACCCCTCCCACAATGACGTGTACAGACATTAACCTCCCACAATGACGTGTACAGACATTACCCCTCCCACAATGACGTGTACAGACATTACCACTCCCACAATGACATATAGAGACATTACCTCTCCCACAATGACGTGTACAGAAATTACCTCTCCCACAATGACGTGTACAGACATTAACCCCTCCCACAATAACGTGTACAGACATAAACCCCTCCCACAATGACGTGTACAGACATTAACCTCCCACAATGACGTGTACAGACATTACCCCTCCCACAATGACGTGTACAGACATTACCCCTCCCACAATGACATATACAGACATTACCTCTCCCACAATGACGTGTACAGAAATTACCTCTCCCACAATGACGTGTACAGACATTACCCCTCCCAGAATCACGTGTACAGACATTAACCCTCCCACAATCACGTGTACAGACATTACCCCTCCCACAATGACATATACAGACATTACCTCTCCCACAATCACGTGTACAGACATAAACCCCTCCCACAATGACGTGTACAGACATAAACCCTCCCACAATGACGTGTACAGACATTACCCCTCCCACAATGACGTGTACATACATTACCCCTCCCACAATGACGTGTACAGACATTACCCCTCCCACAATGACGTGTACAGACATTACCCCTCCCACAATGACGTGTACAGACATTACCCCTCCCACAATGACGTGTACAGACATTACCCCTCCCACAATGACGTGTACAGACATTTACCCTCCCACAATGACGTGTACAGACATTAACCCTCCCACAATCACGTGTACAGACATTACCCCTCCCACAATGACGTGTACAGACATTACCCCTCCCACAATGACGTGTACATACATTACCCCTCCTGCAATGACGTGTACAGACATTACCCCTCCCACAATGACGTGTACAGACATTACCCCTCCCACAATGACGTGTACAGACATTACCCCTCCCACAATGACGTGTACATACATTACCCCTCCCACAATCACGTGTACAGACATTAACCCTCCCACAATCACGTGTACAGACATTGATCTCTCCCACAATGACGTGTACAGACATTACCCCTCCCACAATGACGTCTACAGACATTACCCCTCCCACAATGACGTGTACAGACATTACCACTCCCACAATGACGTGTACAGACATTGACCTCTCCCACAATGACGTGTGAAGACATTAACCCTCCCACAATGACGTGTACAGACATTACCCCTCCCACAATCACGTGTACATACATTACCCCTCCCACAATCACGTGTACAGACATTAACCCTCCCACAATGACGTGTACAGACATTGATCTTTCCCACAATGACGTGTACAGACATTACCCCTCCCACAATGACGTGTACAGACATTACCCCTCCCACAATGACGTGTACAGACATTACCACTCCCACAATGACGTGTACAGACATAAACCCCTCCCACAATGACGTGTACAGACATTAACCCTCCCACAATGACGTGTACAGACATTACCCCTCCCACAATCACGTGTACAGACATTACCCCTCCCACAGTGACGTGTACAGACATTGACCTCTCCCACAATGACGTGTACAGACATTAACCCCTCCCACAATGACGTGTACAGACATAAACCCCTCCCACAATGACGTGTACAGACATTAACCTCCCACAATGACGTGTACAGACATTACCCCTCCCACAATGACGTGTACAGACATTACCCCTCCCACAATGACATATAGAGACATTACCTCTCCCACAATGACGTGTACAGAAATTACCTCTCCCACAATGACGTGTACAGACATTACCCCTCCCACAATCACGTGTACAGACATTAACCCTCCCACAATCACGTGTACAGACATTACCCCTCCCACGATGACATATACAGACATTACCTCTCCCACAATCACGTGTACAGACATAAACCCCTCCCACAATGACGTGTACGGACATTAACCCTCCCACAATGACGTGTACAGACATTGACCCCTCCCACAATGACGTGTACAGACATTTACCCTCCCACAATGACGTGTACAGACATTACCCCTCCCACAATGACGTGTACATACATTACCCCTCCCACAATGACGTGTACAGACATTACCCCTCCCACAATGACGTGTACAGACATTACCCCTCCCACAATGACGTGTACAGACATTACCCCTCCCACAATGACGTGTACAGACATTACCCCTCCCACAATGACGTTTACAGACATAAACCCATCCCACAATGACGTGTACAGACATTACCCCTCCCACAATGACGTGTACAGACATTACCCCTCCCACAATGACGTGTACATACATTACCCCTCCCACAATGACGTGTACAGACATTACCCCTCCCACAATCACGTGTACAGACATTGACCTCTCCTACAATGACGTGTACAGACATTAACCCCTCCCACAATAACGTGTACAGACATAAACCCCTCCCACAATGACGTGTACAGACATTAACCTCCCACAATGACGTGTACAGACATTACCCCTCCCACAATGACGTGTACAGACATTACCCCTCCCACAATGACATATACAGACATTACCCCTCCCACAATGACGTGTACAGACATTACCCCTCCCACAATGACGTGTACAGACATTACCCCTCCCACAATGACGTGTACATACATTACCCCTCCCACAATGACGTGTACATACATTACCACTCCCACAATGACGTGTACATACATTACCCCTCCCACAATGACATATACAGACATTACCTCTCCCACAATCACGTGTACAGACATAAACCCCTCCCACAATGACGTGTACAGACATTACCCCTCCCACAATGACATATACAGACATTACCCCTCCCACAATGACGTGTACAGACATTACCCCTCCCACAATGACATATACAGACATTACCCCTCCCACAATGACGTGTACAGACATTGACCCCTCCCACAATCACGTGTACAGACATTACCCCTCCCACAATGACATATACAGACATTACCTCTCCCACAATGACGTTTACAGACATAAACCCATCCCACAATGACGTGTACAGACATTACCCCTCCCACAATGACGTGTACAGACATTACCCCTCCCACAATGACGTGTACATACATTACCCCTCCCACAATGACGTGTACAGACATTACCCCTCCCACAATCACGTGTACAGACATTGACCTCTCCTACAATGACGTGTACAGACATTAACCCCACCCACAATAACGTGTACAGACATAAACCCCTCCCACAATGACGTGTACAGACATTAACCTCCCACAATGACGTGTACAGACATTACCCCTCCCACAATGACGTGTACAGACATTACCCCTCCCACAATGACATATACAGACATTACCTCTCCCACAATGACGTGTACAGAAATTACCTCTCCCACAATGACGTGTACAGACATTACCCCTCCCAGAATCACGTGTACAGACATTACCCCTCCCACAGTGACGTGTACAGACATTGACCTCTCCCACAATGACGTGTACAGACATTAACCCTCCCACAATGACGTGTACAGACATTGATCTTTCCCACAATGACGTGTACAGACATTACCCCTCCCACAATGACGTGTACAGACATTACCCCTCCCACAATGACGTGTACAGACATTACCACTCCCACAATGACGTGTACAGACATAAACCCCTCCCACAATGACGTGTACAGACATTAACCCTCCCACAATGACGTGTACAGACATTACCCCTCCCACAATCACGTGTACAGACATTACCCCTCCCACAGTGACGTGTACAGACATTGACCTCTCCCACAATGACGTGTACAGACATTAACCCCTCCCACAATGACGTGTACAGACATAAACCCCTCCCACAATGACGTGTACAGACATTAACCTCCCACAATGACGTGTACAGACATTACCCCTCCCACAATGACGTGTACAGACATTACCACTCCCACAATGACATATAGAGACATTACCTCTCCCACAATGACGTGTACAGAAATTACCTCTCCCACAATGACGTGTACAGACATTACCCCTCCCACAATCACGTGTACAGACATTAACCCTCCCACAATCACGTGTACAGACATTACCCCTCCCACGATGACATATACAGACATTACCTCTCCCACAATCACGTGTACAGACATAAACCCCTCCCACAATGACGTGTACGGACATTAACCCTCCCACAATGACGTGTACAGACATTGACCCCTCCCACAATGACGTGTACAGACATTTACCCTCCCACAATGACGTGTACAGACATTACCCCTCCCACAATGACGTGTACATACATTACCCCTCCCACAATGACGTGTACAGACATTACCCCTCCCACAATGACGTGTACAGACATTACCCCTCCCACAATGACGTGTACAGACATTACCCCTCCCACAATGACGTGTACAGACATTACCCCTCCCACAATGACGTTTACAGACATAAACCCATCCCACAATGACGTGTACAGACATTACCCCTCCCACAATGACGTGTACAGACATTACCCCTCCCACAATGACATATACAGACATTACCTCTCCCACAATGACGTGTACAGAAATTACCTCTCCCACAATGACGTGTACAGACATTACCCCTCCCAGAATCACGTGTACAGACATTACCCCTCCCACAGTGACGTGTACAGACATTACCCCTCCCACAATGACGTGTACAGACATTACCCCTCCCACAATGACATATACAGACATTACCTCTCCCACAATGACGTGTACAGAAATTACCTCTCCCACAATGACGTGTACAGACATTACCCCTCCCAGAATCACGTGTACAGACATTAACCCTCCCACAATCACGTGTACAGACATTACCCCTCCCACAATGACATATACAGACATTACCTCTCCCACAATCACGTGTACAGACATAAACCCCTCCCACAATGACGTGTACAGACATAAACCCTCCCACAATGACGTGTACAGACATTACCCCTCCCACAATGACGTGTACATACATTACCCCTCCCACAATGACGTGTACAGACATTACCCCTCCCACAATGACGTGTACAGACATTACCCCTCCCACAATGACGTCTACAGACATTACCCCTCCCACAATGACGTGTACAGACATTACCCCTCCCACAATGACGTGTACAGACATTTACCCTCCCACAATGACGTGTACAGACATTAACCCTCCCACAATCACGTGTACAGACATTACCCCTCCCACAATGACGTGTACAGACATTACCCCTTCCACAATGACGTGTACATACATTACCCCTCCTGCAATGACGTGTACAGACATTACCCCTCCTACAATGACGTGTACAGACATTACCCCTCCCACAATGACGTGTACAGACATTACCCCTCCCACAATGACGTGTACATACATTACCCCTCCCACAATCACGTGTACAGACATTAACCCTCCCACAATGACGTGTACAGACATTGATCTCTCCCACAATGACGTGTACAGACATTACCCCTCCCACAATGACGTCTACAGACATTACCCCTCCCACAATGACGTGTACAGACATTACCACTCCCACAATGACGTGTACAGACATTGACCTCTCCCACAATGACGTGTGAAGACATTAATCTCTCCCACAATGACGTGTACAGACATTACCCCTCCCACAATCACGTGTACATACATTACCCCTCCCACAATCACGTGTACAGACATTAACCCTCCCACAATGACGTGTACAGACATTGATCTTTCCAACAATGACGTGTACAGACATTACCCCTCCCACAATGACGTGTACAGACATTACCCCTCCCACAATGACGTGTACAGACATTACCACTCCCACAATGACGTGTACAGACATAAACCCCTCCCACAATGACGTGTACAGACATTAACCCTCCCACAATGACGTGTACAGACATTACCCCTCCCACAATCACGTGTACAGACATTACCCCTCCCACAATGACGTGTACAGACATTGACCTCTCCCACAATGACGTGTACAGACATTAACCCCTCCCACAATGACGTGTACAGACATAAACCCCTCCCACAATGACGTGTACAGACATTAACCTCCCACAATGACGTGTACAGACATTACCCCTCCCACAATGACGTGTACAGACATTACCCTCCCACAATGACATATAGAGACATTACCTCTCCCACAATGACGTGTACAGAAATTACCTCTCCCACAATGACGTGTACAGACATTACCCCTCCCACAATCACGTGTACAGACATTAACCCTCCCACAATCACGTGTACAGACATTACCCCTCCCACGATGACATATACAGACATTACCTCTCCCACAATGACGTGTACAGACATAAACCCCTCCCACAATGACGTGTACGGACATTAACCCTCCCACAATGACGTGTACAGACATTGACCCCTCCCACAATGACGTGTACAGACATTTACCCTCCCACAATGACGTGTACAGACATTACCCCTCCCACAATGACGTGTACATACATTACCCCTCCCACAATGACGTGTACAGACATTACCCCTCCCACAATGACGTGTACAGACATTACCCCTCCCACAATGACGTGTACAGACATTACCCCTCCCACAATGACGTGTACATACATTACCCCTCCCACAATGACGTGTACAGACATTTACCCTCCCACAATGACGTGTACAGACATTAACCCTCCCACAATCACGTGTACAGACATTACCCCTCCCACAATGACGTGTACAGACATTACCCCTCCCACAATGACGTGTACATACATTACCCCTCCTGCAATGACGTGTACAGACATTACCCCTCCCACAATGAGGTGTACATACATTACCCCTCCCACAATGACGTGTACAGACATTACCCCTCCCACAATGACGTGTACATACATTACCCCTCCCACAATCACGTGTACAGACATTAACCCTCCCACAACGACGTGTACAGACATTGATCTCTCCCACAATGACGTTTACAGACATAAACCCATCCCACAATGACGTGTACAGACATTACCCCTCCCACAATGACGTGTACAGACATTACCCCTCCCACAATGACGTGTACATACATTACCCCTCCCACAATGACGTGTACAGACATTACCCCTCCCACAATCACGTGTACAGACATTGACCTCTCCTACAATGACGTGTACAGACATTAACCCCTCCCACAATAACGTGTACAGACATAAACCCCTCCCACAATGACGTGTACAGACATTAACCTCCCACAATGACGTGTACAGACATTACCCCTCCCACAATGACGTGTACAGACAATACCCCTCCCACAATGACATATACAGACATTACCTCTCCCACAATGACGTGTACAGAAATTACCTCTCCCACAATGACGTGTACAGACATTACCCCTCCCAGAATCACGTGTACAGACATTAACCCTCCCACAATCACGTGTACAGACATTACCCCTCCCACAATGACATATACAGACATTACCTCTCCCACAATCACGTGTACAGACATAAACCCCTCCCACAATGACGTGTACAGACATAAACCCTCCCACAATGACGTGTACAGACATTACCCCTCCCACAATGACGTGTACATACATTACCCCTCCCACAATGACGTGTACAGACATTACCCCTCCCACAATGACGTGTACAGACATTACCCCTCCCACAATGACGTGTACAGACATTACCCCTCCCACAATCACGTGTACAGACATTACCCCTCCCACAATGACGTGTACAGACATTTACCCTCCCACAATGACGTGTACAGACATTAACCCTCCCACAATCACGTGTACAGACATTACCCCTCCCACAATGACGTGTACAGACATTACCCCTCCCACAATGACGTGTACATACATTACCCCTCCTGCAATGACGTGTACAGACATTACCCCTCCCACAATGACGTGTACAGACATTACCCCTCCCACAATGACGTGTACAGACATTACCCCTCCCACAATGACGTGTACATACATTACCCCTCCCACAATCACGTGTACAGACATTAACCCTCCCACAATGACGTGTACAGACATTGATCTCTCCCACAATGACGTGTACAGACATTACCCCTCCCACAATGACGTCTACAGACATTACCCCTCCCACAATGACGTGTACAGACATTACCACTCCCACAATGACGTGTACAGACATTGACCTCTCCCACAATGACGTGTGAAGACATTAACCCTCCCACAATGACGTGTACAGACATTACCCCTCCCACAATCACGTGTACATACATTACCCCTCCCACAATCACGTGTACAGACATTAACCCTCCCACAATGACGTGTACAGACATTGATCTTTCCCACAATGACGTGTACAGACATTACCCCTCCCACAATGACGTGTACAGACATTACCCCTCCCACAATGACGTGTACAGACATTACCACTCCCACAATGACGTGTACAGACATAAACCCCTCCCACAATGACGTGTACAGACATTAACCCTCCCACAATGACGTGTACAGACATTACCCCTCCCACAATCACGTGTACAGACATTACCCCTCCCACAATGACGTGTACAGACATTGACCTCTCCCACAATGACGTGTACAGACATTAACCCCTCCCACAATGACGTGTACAGACATAAACCCCTCCCACAATGACGTGTACAGACATTAACCTCCCAATGACATATAGAGACATTACCTCTCCCACAATGACGTGTACAGAAATTACCTCTCCCACAATGACGTGTACAGACATTACCCCTCCCACAATCACGTGTACAGACATTAACCCTCCCACAATCACGTGTACAGACATTACCCCTCCCACGATGACATATACAGACATTACCTCTCCCACAATCACGTGTACAGACATAAACCCCTCCCACAATGACGTGTACGGACATTAACCCTCCCACAATGACGTGTACAGACATTACCCCTCCCACAATGACGTGTACAGACATTTACCCTCCCACAATGTCGTGTACAGACATTACCCCTCCCACAATGACGTGTACATACATTACCCCTCCCACAATGACGTGTACAGACATTACCCCTCCCACAATGACGTGTACAGACATTACCCCTCCCACAATGACGTGTACAGACATTACCCCTCCCACAATGACGTGTACAGACATTACCCCTCCCACAATGACGTGTACAGACATTTACCCTCCCACAATGACGTGTACAGACATTAACCCTCCCACAATCACGTGTACAGACATTACCCCTCCCACAATGACGTGTACAGACATTACCCCTCCCACAATGACGTGTACATACATTACCCCTCCTGCAATGACGTGTACAGACATTACCCCTCCCACAATGACGTGTACAGACATTACCCCTCCCACAATGACGTGTACAGACATTACCCCTCCCACAATCACGTGTACATACATTACCCCTCCCACAATCACGTGTACAGACATTAACCCTCCCACAATGACGTGTACAGACATTGATCTCTCCCACAATGACGTGTACAGACATTACCCCTCCCACAATGACGTCTACAGACATTACCCCTCCCACAATGACGTGTACAGACATTACCACTCCCACAATGACGTGTACAGACATTGACCTCTCCCACAATGACGTGTGAAGACATTAACCCTCCCACAATGAGGTGTACAGACATTACCCCTCCCACAATCACGTGTACATACATTACCCCTCCCACAATCACGTGTACAGACATTAACCCTCCCACAATCACGTTTACAGACATTGATCTCTCCCACAATGACGTGTACAGACATTACCCCTCCCACAATGACGTGTACAGACATTACCCCTCCCACAATGACGTGTACAGACATTACCACTCCCACAATGACGTGTACAGACATAAACCCCTCCCACAATGACGTGTACAGACATTAACCCTCCCACAATGACGTCTACAGACATTACCCCTCCCACAATCACGTGTACAGACATTACCCCTCCCACAATGACGTGTACATACATTACCCCTCCCACAATGACGTGTACAGACATTACCCCTCCCACAATGACGTGTACAGACATTACCCCTCCCACAATGACGTGTACAGACATTACCCCTCCCACAATGACGTGTACATACATTACCCCTCCCACAATGACGTGTACAGACATTACCCCTCCCACAAAGACGTGTACAGACATTACCCCTCCCACAATGACGTGTACAGACATTACCCCTCCCACAATGACGTGTACATACATTACCCCTCCCACAATCACGTGTACAGACATTAACCCTCCCACAATGACGTGTACAGACATTGATCTTTCCCACAATGACGTGTACAGACATTACCCCTCCCACAATGACGTCTACAGACATTACCCCTCCCACAATGACGTGTACAGACATTACCACTCCCACAATGACGTGTACAGACATTGACCTCTCCCACAATGACGTGTACAGACATTAACCCTCCCACAATGACGTGTACAGACATTACCCCTCCCACAATGACGTGTACAGATATTACCACTCCCACAATCACGTGTACAGACATTACCCCTCCCACAATCACGTGTACATACATTACCCCTCCCACAATGACGTGTACAGACATTACCCCTCCCACAATGACGTGTACAGACATTACCCCTCCCACAATCACGTGTACAGACATTAACCCTCCCACAATCACGTTTACAGACATTGATCTCTCCCACAATGACGTGTACAGACATTACCCCTCCCACAATGACGTGTACAGACATTACCCCTCCCACAATGACGTGTACAGACATTACCACTCCCACAATGACGTGTACAGACATAAACCCCTCCCACAATGACGTGTACAGACATTAACCCTCCCACAATGACGTCTACAGACATTACCCCTCCCACAATGACGTGTACATACATTACCCCTCCCACAATGACGTGTACAGACAGTAACTCTCCCACAATGACGTGTACAGACATTAACCCTCCCACAATGACGTGTACAGACATTACCCCTCCCCCAATGACGTGTACAGACATTACCCTTCCCACAATGACGTGTACAGACATTAACCCTCCCACAATGACGTGTACAGACATTACCCCTCCCACAATGACGTGTACAGACATTAACCCTCACACAATGACGTCTACAGACATTACCCCTCCCACAATGACGTGTACAGACATTACCCCTCCCACAATGACGTGTACATACATTACCCCTCCCACAATGACGTGTACAGACATTACCCCCCCCCCCCCCACAATGACGTGTATAGACATTAACCCTCCCACAATGACGTGTACAGACATTACCCCTCCCAAAATGACGTGTACAGACATTAACCCTCCCACAATGACGTGTACAGACATTACCCTTCTCACAATCACGTGTACATACATTACCCCTCCCACAATGACGTGTATAGACATTACCCCTCCCACAATCACGTGTACATACATTAACCCCTCCCACAATGACGTGTATAGACATTACCCCTCCCACAATCACGTGTACATACATTACCCCTCCCACAATCACGTGTACAGACATTAACCCTCCCACAATGACGTGTACAGACATTACCCCTCCCACAATGACGTGTACAGACATTACCCCTTCCACAATGACGTGTACAGACATTACCCCTCCCACAATGACGTGTACAGACATTAACCCTCCCACAATGACGTGTACAGACATTACCCCTCCCACAATGACGTGTACAGACAGTAACTCTCCCACAATGACGTGTACAGACATTAACCCTCCCACAATGACGTGAACAGACATTACCCCTCCCACAATGACGTGTACAGACATTAACCCTCCCACAATGACGTGTACAGACATTAACCCTCCCACAATGACGTGTACAGACATTACCCCTCCCACAATGACGTGTACATACATTACCCCTCCCACAATGACGTGTACAGACATTACCCCTCCCACAATGACGTGTACAGACATTACCCCTCCCACAATGACGTGTACAGACATTAACCCTCCCACAATGACGTGTACAGACATTGACCTCTCCCACAATGACGTGTACAGACATTAACCCTCCCACAATGACGTGTACAGACATTACCCCTCCCACAATGACGTAAACGTTTGCAGATATAAACAACGCCCTTCAATGACGTATACATTTATCACAACCAAAATTACTTATTATTCTATATCATATAAAGGCCGCTCAGAGCAGCTCATTTCAATGTTTGTCGGTTAGGACTCTCAGTAAATACACGTAGGTACAGAAGTTATTGTCTGGAGTTATGATAATGTGTCAGTTTTTTATGCAATGACTTTGTTTTAATAACACAAAGATAAAGAAACACTTGTTTTTCCAATTTTTCAACCATTGTAAATACATTTATATATGTATATGTAAACGTGTTCCTGAAATATATTTGTTATAAAGGACAACACTATCTACCATCCTGTGAAAAACCGGTGCGTCACTCTGTCATATGACGGCTCGCGCATCACCATGGAGATATGTCGGGGAGCAGAGAACCAGCAGTGGCTGTGGAACAGAGCCGCACACAGAGGGCCCAGTCGCCATTAACCTTAATAACGCTGTCGTTATCATACCGGAAGGGAGGTAACTCTCACCCAGAGTAAAGTTCAGCATATGTTTTGGTTGAGTGAAGACTAGATACCTGTGTGGAGTCAGTATCAACAGGTCCACGTTGACAGCAAATTTCTGCAAATCCATGTGTTACCAGATCCCTAATGCAACACCGGTATATACTGTGAATATTCGGTATGCTAAGGTTTCGCCTGCAAGTGCAGTATCAACAGCTTATGAGTATATGGTAGACATCGATAGGTTAGACAAATCAGAAGTGTAAGATAGATGTACAACTTAAGCGATGATGTCAACACCAAAAGATTCCAGTTTTGGGTCGGTATACACAGGTTCTACTTGTTTGGTCGCTACACCAAGGTTGGTGTGTATGGTCGGTATACCCAGGTTCTGTGTTATTATCGGTATACCCAGGTTCTGTGTTATAGTCGGTATACCCAGGTACTGTGGTTATGGTCGGTATACCCAGGTTATGTGTGTATGATCGGTATACCCAGGTTCTGTGTTATAGTCGGTATACCCAGGTTCTGTGATTTTGGTCGGTATACCCAGGTAATGTGTGTATGGTCGGTATACCCAGGTTTATATTTATGGCCGGTATACCCAGGTTCTATGTTTATGGTCGGTCTACCTAGGTTCTGTGTTATAGTCGGTATACCCATGATCTGTGTATGGTCGGTATACCCAGGTTCTTTGTTTATAGTCTGTATACCCAGGTTCTATGTTTTTAGTCGGTATACAAAGGTTCTGTGTTTATGGTCGGTATACCAAGGTTCTGTGTTTATGGTCGGTATATCCAGGTTCTATGTTTATTGTCGGTATACCCAGGTTCTGTTTTTATGGTCGGTCTATCCATGTTCTGTGTTTATGGTCGGTATACTCAGGTTCTGTGCTTATGGTCGGTCTATCCAGGTTCTGTGTTTATAGTCGGTATACCCAGGTTCTATGTTTATAGTCTGTATACCAAGGTTCATTGTGTATGGTCGGTATTCACAGGTTCTGTGTTTATGGTCGGTATATCCAGATTATGTGTTTCTGGTCTGTATACCCAGGTTATGTGTGTATATCATTGTCCCCGGTTGTACATTGTGTGTTCGTACAGGTGTAGGGTCGGTTTACACAGACTCCACATTAACCTGTGGCGTTATCGGGTTCCTTGGGCGTGGTCACACACACAGTAATATCACAAATCAGTCACCTGTCTATTACTGTGGAACTGTCCGTCAGCCTTACACTCACTTTAACGTTAGTGTGGCAATATTATAATGATTTAATGAACTGCTAAAGAAAGACGTAAGTATGTGTATTTCATGAAACATAATTAAAACATGCAATACAGCGTGAAGTTACCTCAACACTCGCATTAGAAATCTGAATATCGAATGTTAGAAATGTCGAATGGAATAAATGTCCAATGTACGAATGTCGAATGTAAGAATGTCGAATGTAAGAAATATCGAATGATAGAAATTTTGGGCTGTTAGACATTCAAAAAATGAATATGAAATGACGTCAAACCAAGTATGCAACACAACGTAATAACTGTCTGGAACACGAGTGGAGTATATCGACGTATGTTTACCTGTGTCGTAAACGTCAACACGTTTCTCAACGTATGTGTTGTGAAAGATCAAATAAGTATCAGAAAAATTTGCGGAAAAAAAGGTAACGGTGAATTTATTTGTATTGTCCACATGCCTATCGCTGAGTGAGAGCTTGTGTATGGATTTCGAGATAGTAAGAAAGAATCACGTAGGAGACAACGAATGAAATGAGAGCGAAATCGAACGTGTTTTATAATCAATATCATTAACAGAATAAATGAAAATAACAAAGACTTTTGCTTTCTTCATTTCCCTGGAAAAAAACCCCAAAACATTATTTTTACAGCTTAATGTTTGTTAAATTGTCACGGTCTCGACTTTAAAACAATGGAGCGGACTGGCTGGTAGTAATACACGTATCACGTATGAACTACATTATTGTACAAGGAGAATTGATCACGAAAATAATCGGCACAAATTATTAGTAAAAACTAACTTTATTATAACACAGTGTTTCTGTGTAATATTGAAAATTTGAATTGAGTACTTTACGAGTCTTTCTTCCAGGTCTATAATATAAATAATACGTTACAGCTTTGATTTTATCAGGGACGTATATGTCCCTGATTTTATTCAATATTGAAGTGTGAACACAAAAACCATGGATTTCCATCCTAACTAGTCACATAGAATCAACAAAACTCGGTAAATAGCTAACATTACACCAGTTAGTAACCTTCGTGCCATGGCCCTTTGTGAGAAAACGAGAATAAAAATAGCATTATACATGTAGTATAAGACACATATTCAATTCATTTATTCAATTCTATTAGAAATTACATTAGAAAAGTTAATGTGTAAAGACCACGATGATAATGCTTTATGATGTCACATGACTAGTACAATGATATACATGTATCTGACGGAGACTGGCCACACACATGACATACAATATGATTATCAAATTAATTAAAACATCTTATAAGGTTTTTATATGTGCAATACTTAAAATAGCCTATTCATATAAACACCACGAGCTATTATAAAGTTTACACGCATATTGCACAAGATTTGCATCATACTCTTAACAGACGACTTATATTGGGGTCTTCTGGTACATGTTTATAGATTCAAAGCAATAAATATATACTATATTACTATATAAAGATATGTTTACCTTTAAAGGTACATATTGGACATGATGTATACTTGAAACAAATAAATACTTATCATAATGTATATACTCTCCGAGCACTGCACTCACTCTACAGTTGAGTGTAAGCTAACCTTTACACCCTAGTGCACTCCTTAGTGCACTAGGAGTGCACTACGTTTAAACTAGTATTGCACTACATTTAAACTACAGGTAAACTAGTAGTGCACTACGTCCAGCCAGGTGTGACCACAAAAACCCCTACAGGTAATGGGAGGGTCCATACCTACTTGTGTCCTTACCTGTACAGATGTAATATGATTGACCTGTACTTTTATGTTATACTATTGAAGTCATTAGTTTGTCAGTACTTCCTCATTTAAGTACAAGAATGAACAATTCTGAGTTTATGCCAGAAGATATTTATCATAATAACTTAAATAAATTAATGCACTGCATGTCAAAATTTTAAATAAAATAATAATTTAAATATACTAACTTATAATTCTTTTTAAAGAAGTAACAATGATTCTTTTCTATTTAAATATTTGCATTCTACAATTAAATTGAAAGGTATTTGTTCAAATAAAAAATGGTATAACAAATGTTTTATGTTGAAATTATGAAGTTAATCCTACTAAAAATATATACAGAAAATAAAGTAAACAACAGATTGTAATATAAAAAAATAGATATTAGAAGAACATATTTTGTACTTAGTATAGTTGTTTCAATAACAAATTACTTTAATATTTGACATAAGTAGCTAGCTGTGCAATATCAGAGACGTACAAGGTTTTATAAGTCTCTGGCAGTACTACCTACATGTACCAGTATTGGTATTCTGTTTCACTATACACTCAGGTACAATGCATACAAATGAAAGGTTATACAAACATCAAGTACTAATATAAGAAACGATTACTTTCACCAGAACATGTGAAGCCATTTCCTGCTTCATATCAAAATACCAACATACATCTACATGTAATCCAATTGACTGTGGAGTACATCTCTGTTTAGTTACATGTAGAGTCAGACATTTGAAATGTATGTGTAGTAGACCAAGATATATATGCTTTATAAATTAGCTCTGCGTCAACATGAAGGAATTTGGGAATAAAATGGAATTTCAAGGATCGACCACCAACACGTAGTTAAGTTTCCCATACTTCATAGGTATATTCCTCTCGTCACCAGCTAGGGAACCTTCCAAGGGAAAGACAGCGCATGCGCGTCAATATTCTTGAAACGTCACTAACCGCGTCATCCGTTCATTCCCGTGAGTGAAAGGGAGACAAATCCCAATACTAGGAAGTAAAGCTCGAGGCTTAAACACACACGTCCCTAACATGCTGTCATAAATAGAGGTTACACAACGAGTTGTTGTTGGATATGGAATTAATTTCACTCTAGTTAATTATATTTTTAAAAGTTACAAAAGACATGCGCTTTAGCGAGTGTCTTTTGTAACTTTTAAAATATAATTAACGAGAGTGAAATAAATTCAATATCCAATAACCACGAGCTGTGTGACTTGTTCCTACCACAATGATATTAAGTCGGCAGTGGCAGTGTTTTCTGGAGTGAACCGCTGACTATTTGCGCGAAAACACATTATCTCGTATACATATTCCCGCCAAGTTATGACGACGTCAACAATCGATGACGACGTCAACAATCCGCGCGTGGCATTAAACCACGTGATTTCCGGTCAAAGTTCAACTTCTCAACCAAGTCCGGAAGGTCATATTCCAATAGTGGTATATAACATATATTTATCCAACAGTCAGCACGTTTATACAATGGTCTGAGAGTGGAATAACACAGGGTATTGTGGTAGAAACCAGTTTTTTATGTGATTCTACTTAAATAAACCCACCCAGTCCCCCAATATCCCCTTCCAGCCCGCGGTTTGTCCAACAGAATTGAAACCAAACGCGGCGGTATCTTTGAAATCTTCTGGAATGTAGCTTCGGTAATTGCCTATTACGTGTTTCACTTCATTGTCCACTGAGAAAGGGACTTTTTGCATCCGAATCAAAGGCACTTCTAAGTTGTGTTTATGAACCTTTTCATTAAGGTTCAATATCTTTTTCTCAAATTTTTCTTGGTGCAGCTTCAGTTTTGCCTGTTTGTCTGATGTGGGCGTGCTGCTTTCCAGTCGGCTCTTCTCCAGGGCCAACTCGAATCTAGCTTTAGTAATCCCCTCTCTAAAAACAAAAAATAGCAAGTATTACGTAAGTCTCTGTTTCGTTTGATAAGTTGAAAACAAAACCAAACAGGAACTACGTTAACCCATGACGTCATCATCACTGTCATGGATCCTATGCGTTCATCCTAATACATTTGTACTACTGCAAAAAATTTAGTAAGCTTTGTTTGGTTAAAACATAGAAATCAATCTTCAATGTTCTGATAATGGCCATACCGGGATTCAGTTTCCGGGCAGGTCACGGTCGATCTGTTTGATCAACGTTTTTCTATAGACAAAACTTGCTACATGTCAAAGACCCGCTACATGTAAACGACCCGCTACATGTCATAAGACCCGCTACATGTCATAAGACCCGCTACATGTCAAAGACCCGCTATATGGCCAAGACCCGCTACATGGCCAAGACCCGCTACATGTCAGTGACCCGCCATAGGCGGATCCAGAGGGGGGCGCAGCCGGCGCCCCCCCCCCCCCCTAACATTTGTCAAGTGACCAATTTTTCCAAGAACTAAAACTAAGAATCTCATCTTCAGAAAGCATTGCAAACCATATATTTGGTAGAAATATTAATAAAAAAAATCGGGGCTACGCCCCAAATCAGACTTACACAGTTTATAATTCCTATATATTACAGTGTAGTTGAACGTAATATATAATGTACGTCTGACAATTATCTATCCCCTCCCCCACCTCTTCCATGTTTCTTTCTCCTCACAATTTGGCTGATATCGATCACATGACGATATACGAGGGGTGTTCGAAAACTTTTGCAAATGACATTGTTTCTAAGAAACGCTTATCAAAATTCCAATGCATTTTTCTAGTTGCCTTAAAAATATTCACCTTAAGCATGAAGACACCGTTAGAATCCAATTTTTGAAACAATGTTCATACTATTCTTTGGATACACTAATCAGAAACGGGTAAAATGCAGATTCCAGCTCACTTCTTGAACTATATCTCCTATCAGATATGTGAGGTTTTTTTTAGCTTCGGAAAGAAGAAAACAATCATACGAGGCAAGGACTGGGCTGATTGGAGGGTGTGGTATAAGCCATTGACCTTTTCCGACTTAGAAAAATGGTAGTTGCCGCTTTGTGGGCTTGGGCATTGCCATGTAACAACTGGACAAAACTTCATTCTTATTGAAACTTCCAGATACACCCTACCGTTTCGAACAGCAATTTTCATGATTTGTCCACTATTTCTAAGAATACTGCGTATAACACCTTCTTTGCTGTTAGTGTTCGTTTAGCAATACTGGGCATTTTGGCATGTTTAAAAGCCCAAATCCTACTGTCAACTTTCCTCTGAGGCTCATAAAAATGCACCAATGTCTCATCACCCAGTATGAGATTATCAAATGCCCCTTTTCTGATAGTTTAGGTTATTGTTCTCTCTTAGCCATTTGTACCCGTGTACGTTTCTTCTCGTTTCGTCAGTGAGTAAATGTGGGATACAACGAGCACTTATTTTCCTAACCATGAAATTTTTCTTCTGAAGGAAATGAACAGATGCTAAACCCAAGATTGTCATTTGTGCTAGTTGTCTAACGCGAGTCTTTCTCAATGATTAACTTGATTTTATTGACGTTCAATTTGTTGGGAACCACAGACCCAAGTCTTTCCGAGTAAAGGGCATCTTCAACCGATTCATGACCAGAATGAAATTTAGAAAAACATCTGTAAGAGAACCGGTTAGTGGATTTTAATGAAATTTATACACACAATACAGGGATGAGCAGTGAATTTGTTCATACCACAGGGACGTGGGAATTTATTACAGCTAGTTTTGAACCTAACCTTAGGTGTTTAGAGTAATGTTACACAAATTTTGGGGTTTAGATCAATTTTCGATAAAAATGCCCCCTCAATGGCCATAAAGGCTAAAGGGTGGAACGCTTTCCAGCTCGAAAAATCGACCCATCTACATTTCTTGCATCAAAAATCACATTTCTAGAAGAGGTACGAAAAATTGCTTGGTACCGTTGGAAAGATGGATAATTTTTATTTCAAAAACCTCTAAATGCACGCCAAATGTACCCTCCATCCGCAGAAATAATCTTGATTTCCCCCAAAAAAACCCACACAAAATGTCCCGTCTTTCCTTAGCTATCGTGCCACTTTCTGCATAGCAATGAGATGGCGGTCTTCCTCTTAACAAAGGCATCCAATGAAAATTTGCGTGTTTTTGAGGAAATTGAGATTATTTTTACGGAAGGAGAATACATTTGACGTGCATTTAGGAGGTGTTTAAAGCTTTCCACATTTAATGACCATTGAGGGGGGCATTTTTATCGAAAACTTATCTAAACCCCCCAAAAGTGTAAAATTAAACTAAACACCCCAGTTTATGTTCAAAACTAGCTGTAACCAAGTCTCAGGTCCCTATGGTTCGTACTGGTTTAATGTGCGTAAATCACGTGATACTCTAGTATACGGTGCATGCAAAACAATTTCGAACACTCTTCGTGTGAACAACAAAGATGCATCTTATAATGTTGTTGTGAACTCAATATGGATGGGACGCCCAACATCCCACTTACAAAAGTGTGTTCGGCCAATCATAACATAGCTTGTTATATTCCCGGGGAGAGGAATTTATATAAGCTTTCAGCTTGTTTTCCAATCTCCAATATACAAAAATGTACTTTATTATTTTGAACAACTGTGTCAAAATTTTGGAGTATAAAACACTGTTTATACTAAAAGTTCATTTCAGAAAAAAAATGTACGCCCCCTCTAACCCAAAATCCTGGATCCGCCTATGCCCGCTACATGTCAAAGACCCGCTAAGACCCGCTACATGTCAAAGACCCGCTACATGGCCAAGATCCGCTACATGGCCAAGACCCGCTACATGGCTAAGACCTGCTACATGTCAAGGCCCGCTACATGGCCAAGACCCGCTACATGGCCAAGATCCGCTACATGGCCAAGACCCGCTACATGGCCAAGATCCGCTACATGGCCAAGACCCGCTACATGGCTAAGACCTGCTACATGTCAAGGCCCGCTACATGACCAAGACCCGCTACATGTCAAAGACCCGCTACATGGCGAAGACCCGCTACATGTCATAAGACCCGCTACATGGCCAAGACCCGCTATATGGCCAAGACCCGCTACATGTCAAAGAACCGCTATATGGCCAAGACCCGCTACATGCCAAAGACCCGCTACATGTCAGTGACCCGCTACAGGTCACATACCCGCTACATGGCCAAGACCCGCTACATGTCATAAGACCCGCTACATGGCCAAGACCCGCTACATGGCCAAGACCCGCTACATGTCATAAGACCCGCTACATGTCAGTGACCCGCTACATGGCCAAGACCCGCTACATGTCAGTGACCTGCTACATGGCCAAGATCCGCTACATGGCCAAGACCCGCTACATGGCCAAGACCAGCTACATGGCCAAGACCAGCTACATGTCATAAGACCAGCTGCATGTCAGAGACCCGCTACATGGCCAAGACCAGCTACATGTCAAAGACCCGCTACATGGCAAAGACCCGCTACATGGCAAAGACCCGCTACATACAAATTGTAGCCAAGATCCGCTATATGGCCAAGATCTGCTACATGGCCAAGACCTGCTACATGTCAAAGACCTGCTACATGGCCAAGACCCGCTACATACAAATTGTAGCCAAGATCCGCTATATGGCCAAGATCTGCTACATGGCCAAGACCCGCTACATGTCAAAGACCCACTACATGTCAAAGACCTGCTACATGGCCAAGACCCGCTACATGGCCAAGACCAGCTACATGTCAAATACCCGCTACATACAAATTGTAGCCAAGATCCGCTACATGGTCAAGACCCGCTACATGTCAAAGACCCACTACATGTCAAAGACCTGCTACATGGCCAAGGCCCGCTACATGGCCAAGACCAGCTACATGGCCAAGACCCGCTACATACAAATTGTAGCCAAGATCCGCTACATGGTCAAGACCCGCTACATGTCAAAGACCCACTACATGTCAAAGACCTGCTACATGGCCAAGGCCCGCTACATGGCCAAGACCAGCTACATGTCAAATACCCGCTGCATACAAATTGTAGCCAAGATCCGCTACATGGTCAAGACCCGCTACATGTCAAAGACCCGCTACATGTCAAAGACCTGCTACATGGTCAAGGCCCGCTACATGGCCAAGACCAGTTACATGTCAAATACCCGCTACATACAAATTGTAGCCAAGATCCGCTACATGGTCAAGACCAGCTACATGTCAAATACACGCTACATGTCAAAGACCTGCTACATTGTACATGGCCAAGACCAGCTACATGTGAAATACCCGCTACATGGCCAAGATCCGCTACATGGCCAAGACCCGATACATACAAATTGTAGCCAAGATCCGCTACATGGTCAAGACCAGCTACATGTCAAATACACGCTACATGTCAAAGACTTGCTACATGGCCAAGACCAGCTACATGTGAAATGCCCGCTACATGGCCAAGATCCGCTACATGGCCAAGACCCGCTACATGGCCAAGACCAGCTACATGGCCAAGACCCGCTACATGGCCAAGACCCGCTACATACAAATTGTAGCCAAGACCCGCTACATGTCAAAGACCCGCTACATGTCAAAGACCCACTATATGTCAAATACCCACTATATGTCAAAGACCCGTTACAGGTCAGTGACCCGCTACAGGTCAGTGACCCGCTACATGACCGCTACATGACTGTCCATGCATCACGCCATGAGTCACACTACCTACCTAGGGGTCCCTACCTAGGCGTGTTCTGCTATTGTGAAGTGACGCTTAGAAGAATTTCCTTTCCGTCTGTTATTTGTATGATATGCTATAAATATGTTTAATTATTGAAAACATTTCACTTTTAATAAACTGCAATATATTCCATAATGAATTAGCAAATGAGTTATGGCGAGTTGCTATTCCTATTTCCAAATAGCTCTGCTCTGCTAGTGTACACGACAAACCGTGCACTGTTATGGCCATTCTCGGGTATGGTACACTGGCACTGTATACTTGTACTGTTCACAAGCTAACTGCGTAATTATTCGTCTATCGAACATAATTGAATTCTGAAATACAAACTATATATTAACCAATGAACATCTTTCGTATTTAAGGAGCCTCAGTACTTTTCCGAAGGACGTTCACTTTCCGATCATACGATTTTTTTTGCTGTTAGTCCTCAGATGGGAAAGTGTTGAAAGTCTGCGAAACTCCATAGATATTTTGAATGTGATCTGTATTTGGAGTATTATGTCGGCAATACCTAATACATGTTTCTCGAAAGTTTAAAAAACCATTCATGTTTATTGTCTATGAATTTGTTTATTATCATAAATACCAACATCAATATTATGGGAATATTGGTTTTTTTCGCCATACAAGCTGGTGTTATACATGTTAAAACTGAAGAATACACAGCAGACTGTACAATCACTGACGAGAACGGCAATTTTAGGAGAGCCGCTATAATTTGATTTCCTATAAAACTGAAAAACAACACACATTGAAAGTTACAGAAGTGTTTTATCATTGGCGGCTTACGAAAATCACCATAATAATATATAAAGGACAAAATATTACCGTATCTCTTTTCCTAGTAGGATCCAAGATGGCTTGTAGCCGTCAGTCATGAGTATGTTGTTGAGTTTCGCTAGACCAGTGTCCAAGTAAGGGTTTTCGTATTCCTCTTTAAATGGCTTCCCCAGTCCTGGTAGGTTATCGAAGTCACCTTTCTTCATGGCGTCCAGCACATGAGTCTCCACTATCTGCTCAATATCGCGTCTGGAACAGAACCGGTACACCATCAATGTTATACAGAACCGGTACACCGGTATTGTTATACAGAACCGGTACACAGTTATTGTTATACAGAACCGGTACACCATTATCGTTATACAGAACTGATACACCGTTATTGTTATACAGAACCGGTACATCGTTATTGTTATACAGAACCGGTTCACCGTTATTGTTATACAGAACCGGTACACCGTTATTATTATACAGAACCGGTACACCGTTATTGTTATACAGAACCGGTACACAGTTATTGTTATACAGAACCGGTACACCATCAATGTTATACAGAACCGGTACACCGTTATTGTTATACAGAACCGGTACACAGTTATTGTTATACAGAACCGGTACACCATTATCGTTATACAGAACTGATACACCGTTATTGTTATACAGAACCGGTACATCGTTATTGTTATACAGAACCGGTTCACCGTTATTGTTATACAGAACCGGTACACCGTTATTATTATACAGAACCGGTACACCGTTATTGTTATATAGAACCGGTACACAGTTATTGTTATACAGAACCGGTACACCATCAATGTTATACAGAACCGGTTCATCGTTAATGTTATACAGAAACGGTACACAGTTATTGTTATACCGAACCGGTACATCGTTATTGTTATACAGAACCGGTTCACCGTTATTGTTATACAGAACCGGTACACCGTTATTATTATACAGAACCGGTACACCGTTATTGTTATACAGAACCGGTACACAGTTATTGTTATACAGAACCGGTACACCATCAATGTTATACAGAACCGGTTCACCGTTATTGTTATACAGAACCGGTACACAGTTATTGTTATACAGAACCGGTACACCATCAATGTTATACAGAACCGGTTCAGAGTTATTGTTATACAGAACCGGTACACCGTTATTGTTATACAGAACCGGTACACCGTTATTGTTATACAGAACCGGTACACCGTTATTGTTATACAGAACCGGTACACCATCAATGTTATACAGAACCGGTTCACCGTTATTGTTATACAGAACCGGTACACAGTTATTGTTATACAGAACCGGTACACCGTTATTGTTATACAGAACCGGTACACCGTTATTGTTATACAGAACCGGTACACAGTTATTGTTATACAGAACCGGTACACCATCAATGTTATACAGAACCGGTACACCGTTATTGTTATACAGAACCGGTACACAGTTATTGTTATACAGAACCGGTACACCATTATCGTTATACAGAACTGATACACCGTTATTGTTATACAGAACCGGTACATCGTTATTGTTATACAGAACCGGTTCACCGTTATTGTTATACAGAACCGGTACACCGTTGTTATTATTATACAGAACCGGTACACCGTTATTGTTATATAGAACCGGTACACAGTTATTGTTATACAGAACCGGTACACCATCAATGTTATACAGAACCGGTTCATCGTTAATGTTATACAGAAACGGTACACCGTTATTGTTATACAGAACCGGTACATCGTTATTGTTATACAGAACCGGTTCACCGTTATTGTTATACAGAACCGGTACACCGTTATTATTATACAGAACCGGTACACCGTTATTGTTATACAGAACCGGTACACAGTTATTGTTATACAGAACCGGTACACCATCAATGTTATTCAGAACCGGTTCACCGTTATTGTTATACAGAACCGGTACACAGTTATTGTTATACAGAACCGGTACACCATCAATGTTATACAGAACCGGTACACAGTTATTGTTATACAGAACCGGTACACCGTTATTGTTATACAGAACCGGTACACCGTTATTGTTATACAGAACCGGTACACCGTTATTGTTATACAGAACCGGTACACCGTTATTGTTATACAGAACCGGTACACCGTTATTGTTATCCGGTACACCGTTATTGTTATCCGGTACACCGTTATTGTTGTCCGGTACACCGTTATTGTTATACAGAACCGGTACACAGTTATTGTTATACAGAACCGGTACACCGTTATTGTTATACAGAACCGGTACACCGTTATAGTTATACAGACCCGGTACACCGTTATTGTTATCCGGTACACCGTTATTGTTATACAGAACCGGTACACCGTTATTGTTTTTCGGTACACCGTTATTGTTGTCCGGTACACCGTTATTGTTATCCGGTACACCGTTATTGTTATCCGGTACACCGTTATTGTTATCCGGTACACCGTTATTGTTATATAGAACAGGTACACCGTTATTGCTATACAGAACCGGTACACCGTTATTGTTATACAGAACCGGTACACAGTTATTGTTACACAGAACCGGTTCACCGTTATTGTTATACAGAACCGGTACACAGTTATTGTTATACAGAACCGGTACACCGTTATTGTTATACAGAACCGGTACACCGTTATTGTTATACAGAACCGGTACACCATTATTGTTATCCTGTACACTGTTATTGTTATACAGCACCGGTAAACCGTTATTGTTATCCGGTACACCGTTATTGTTATCCGGTACACCGTTATTGTTATACAGAACCGGTACACCGTTATTGCTATACAGAACCGGTACACCGTTATTGTTATCCGGTACACCGTTATCATTTTCCGGTACACCGTTATTGTTATACAGAACCGGTACACCGTTATTGTTATCCGGTACACCGTTAATTTTGTCCGGTACACCGTTATTGTTGTCCGGTACACCGTTATTGTTATACAGAACCGGTACACCGTTATTGTTATATAGAACCGGTACACCGTTATTGCTATACAGAACCGGTACACCGTTATTGTTATCCGGTACACCGTTAATGTTATCCGGTACACCGTTATTGTTATACAGAACCGGTACACCGTTATTGCTATACAGAACCGGTACACCGTTATTGTTATCCGGTACACCGTTATTGTTATCCGGTACACCGTTATTGTTGTCCGGTACACCGTTATTGTTATCCGGTACACCGTTATTGTTATCCGGTACACCGTTATTGTTGTCCGGTACACCGTTATTGTTATATAGAACCGGTACACCGTTATTGTTGTCCGGTACACCGTTAATGTTATCCGCTACACCGTTATTGTTGTCCGGTACACCGTTATTGTTGTCCGGTACACCGTTATTGTTGTCCGGTACACCGTTATTGTTGTCCGGTACACCGTTATTGTTACACCGTTATTGTTATAGAAACACAAAGTAACGATTGTTCTGTACTCACGGACTGACCACTTCCGTTGACTTTCTCCGCCGGTTCACGACCTTGCTGTCCGTCCTGTTGTATATACTGAGATCGTTGCGGATTTCCTTTTCTAGTTCCTGCATGTCTTTATCTTTACTCGGCCTAGGAATGGCCGGCGTGGACACATTCAACATCCGGGTACCCACATCAGCACTCGCTGGTTTGTAAGCCAGGGAATGTCGAACTGTTGGAATGTCCGTCTGTCGAATTACCCTTATACACCAGGTCACTAACATGGCGCCTTAAAAATGACGAAATCATCCAATAATCAATAATTAATTAAACCATAAACTACACTAGACAACTAAGCGGGTCGAACGGTTAAGGGGTATTGCATGGGCATTTCATCCACAAATTCGTGGCCAACATTAGAACTTGAAAATCTTTTAATGTTTTTTTATGGCCTTCCGAAAGCGGTGAAGGTCACTGGATAGGCAGTTTGTAAATTGGCCGAGCACTGCTCATACGTCCCGACTACAGTTCGTTTTAAACTATTTAAATGAAGGTAACATTGTTTAACAGGGTATGGATAGAAAGAAAAACGTCTTCTGAAGAGATCAACGACATAATTACGTAGGTAGGTAGGAATTTAGAACATTTACGCAGTATTTGAAAAAAACAGGTCAGATTTTAATGGCAGGTAGATGTTTCCCTTGTCATTATATATTAGGTATTTATCCGTATTTTTATAAGTCTATATTCATGTCCCTGTGGTTTAACCGAGTTCAAGGTAAAATATGTAGATTTCATAAAAAAAGCCTCAAACTCCACAGTTTAAACATTTGCCTTGAAAACAGTCTTCTCACTTTGTTCGGAGGTCAAGAGTTTGCAGGGGAATCAGCATGTGAAATTTAAATTAATTCCTTTGAGAAACAAAGTCATCAATGATAATTGAAAATGTATCGCAATGCATGAAATAATTATATAGTAAAAGTATGACGTGACCGAATACTTTTGGCACGGCACTGTACATATTGAAATTAGCGCGCATCATGTTGAACATGTACATTGTAGGTAATCCAATGTATGTACTGCACCAATGACTGTCACACATATGACAACCAATTGTTTAATCAAAGCATGTTTCAATATCAGGATAAATCAAGTAGAGAACAGCCACCCATTGACAGTGGACAAGGCTGTATCCAATGCTAAAATTATGACGTCGTGAGCACGATGACATCACGATTCCCCAATATATGATAATGTAAAATAACACACACTGGGCACAGTAGCTTTATCTAGTCTGTGTGCAGTGCTGTGCACTAGCCTCGTCTGTCAAACACCTATAATATAAACGTTTATAGGTGTTCGACAGACGAGGCTAGTGTCTGTGTGCAGTGGAAATGTAAAGCCACGGTCACATCTCGCTATCGTACAAATCCGTGTCTAGATGTAAGCTCCGCTAGGACTTACTTTAACAAATGTGAACCTAATCACGAATACAGCTTCTTATGATTGAACACAGAAAATAGCAACGCATCCTAGATGTGTAGTTTATGTACAAACTGGACCGGAAGTTGATGCAATAAATCAAGGGTAATAGTAATCTAAGCAAAGGACATTATATACCGACCGGGAGCGAATTGTGCAATGAAGTCACTTACTTTGACAAAGCTCTGTATACAAATAAACTGACACCTCACTTAATGAAAAAAATCAAATAGCAGTGACAACCCCGGTGATTTAAGGCTGGTCTTAAAAAGAACCAAGCCTCTATGAAAAACAAAGCCAGTTTTTAAACAAATATTTAGCGTATTCCATTTATCGGAACGTCCCAGATGTGCCAACTTGGAACTGGTCTGCTAATTGGACAGAACGTGCCGAATTCCGTTCCTGCGGGTGAAAATCTAAAAATCGAAAAGAAAAAAGAAACAAAGAGATATCTATATGATACACCTGTATGACACTTGAATGACATCTTGCATAAGATACTGTACATGTAAGACACCTGTATGATACCTGCACGAGATACATGTATGACACATGTATGATACACCTGCATGATACACATGTATGATACTCTTGTATGACACCTGCATGAGATACATTTGTGATACTTGTATTTAGAACGGGTAATTTACATTACTTACCACTGTCGAGTCGTTGAGACGTTTACAAGCCGGTATATATATATCGCTCATGTATAAACATACAGTACCCTATCGTAGCATTTATATATAGCTACTCGCACAGGTTAACGATGATGAAAGTCCATTCTTATTTACCGTCACTTCTCTTGTCCAGTCTGTGTCGTCATCACAGTCACGTTCTACTTTATAACCGTTCCGTTTATTTACATACGATACACACTACGTTATCTGAGGGTTGTTCTGATTTATTTTGAGAGTTTAACGTCCTCACATGGCCTTACGACCTTCGGTGGACGAGGTTGTTCTGACGAACTGTACGATATATACCAATGTCAATCAAGTACTGAAAGTACTGAAACGCTAAAACTTCTAGAAAAAGTATATATTTTTCGACAGCTACTGAACTGATTTTGTTGTATGGATTACTAACTTTCGATATCAGAAGGTTTCAGAATAGGGATTAAGTAAGTATTTAGAGTAAACCCAACAACACGCAAGTTGTTTAGATTGACGGGTTGTATTTCAAGTTACATGTACAATATAGTGCAGTGCTTTAAAAAAAAATAACTAAAATATCTTTTTCTATTACAAATTAATATTGATCCATTTACAGGGAAGCGAATGTGTTTATTTTTATATATTCACTGAAATAAAAGCAATTAGTGTGTTAGACACAAAATATAACAAAGCAAATCAATCACACCCGAGATCTAATGGAAATGCAAGATGACGATTAATTACGGGAGTATTTGCAGATCAAAGTTGAAACGACATAAACCGGTTTGTTTCTTTAACGTAGAGTCTACTTACGAATATATTCACTGTACCGTGTTTTGTTTATGCTCGGTGTCAAATAGATGCTTGAATTATATTAGCGTTCAGAGACGTAAAGTTAAAGCGATTACCTGATGGAGTCACGTAGTCACTTCCGGTAGTTTCCCGGGTTTTTTGAGGGTATATAAAGCGAGAAGACAGCGAGGAAAGCAGTCCTGTTCAGACCGTCAGACAGAGAACATCTGAGAGCGGGAGGTGTGTTACAGTAATAGATCCATCCATTACTTTTTCAATAAATAGTTATTACAATCTTTCAATGTCAAAATCCAAGATGGCTGTTTTTCAGCCACTTTTGTTTTTCGAATCAGTTACAAAATCAAAAGAGCACAACAGTAGGGACCAAGGGAACCTACATATGAAACATGGCAGTGATCACTCTAGTAGTTGTCAATTAGTTAAGGACTCACACAACTAAATAATTTACTATATGTTATTACTAAGCTTTAAAGCTAATAACTTTAATATTTGAAGTTCAACACTAGTGACAACTGCCTGGATTCACAGATACATACATGGCAAAGACTTCAAATGACATTTTATCAGAAGTTTCGTGGCATTTTAGCTCGCTACGGGCGTCTGCTTCGGACAACTGGAAATTTACATATCAAACCAGTGAAATGAGACGGGAACACCCTCTGACTTTTGACCCCATATCAATCCGCCATCACATATCAAAATCTACCAAAAGTATACATTTTTGTAAAGTTAAATATCTATAGATTTCATTCAATGCAGAATATGTCAACAATTACCTATTTAGATTATTCAGAATCACTGTACTTATCCGGAACAAATTTTCGGTAGGGACTACAAACGTATGAAACACTTCGTGATAGGCTGATTTAGTTGTGTGATTCCTTAACAATCTTTCAATGCCTAAATCAAAGATGGCCGCCTTTCCGCCATTTAGTTTTTACTGATCAGTATGAAATCAAACGGGCATAACTAACGTGAAACCTACATGATATGCAATTTGAGAAAATGACTGAAGAATTTTTTATACAATAAAACAAAACTTCAGGTTAACATTATAGTTCGGAGGAAAGTGAATGAATCATTGAACTCTAAGCTGCTGGTAGTACGCACAATGGATATTAGATACAAAAATAAAAAGGATTCGTAAACATCCATTTGTCTCCCCTTTTATTTCAAGTTACAAATGATAGTTCGAACTATCCCACAGTACCCAGTCAAATTGTTGTTCCAAAAGAACGACGGCCTATTACGATATCTTAACTAAGCTGAAGAAACAATGGTATGCAAATATGTCATATTCACTTACATCTCTAGGCTTAACTAACAATTATCAATTCATATACAAAGTAGGGAAGATTACATGTATGTTGACCGTGACCTATAAAGGGCCACACAGAATTACGGAAATTTACGCCATAAAGGTTTTTGCACACCAGAGAAATAATATAAAGTGTTATTTCTACTAAATAACTTATTTGTGTCAATTGCTACACGTTTGTGCACTATACAGGTTCTGATAGAATTTCGTTTAAACAAAAAAAGTGTACCTACAGTGAATAGTGAGAATCCGTATATATAGATTTGTAGACATGTAGCAATATACATGTAAAGTGTACCCTCGTTATACCGCCACCTTTCGTCCACAGCAATTATGGCGGTATAACGAGGGTGGCGATAGTATCGAATAATGAAAATTATTACCATGAATTAAGTTGCATAATATATTACATTTCCAACATTTTATTAAAAACAAGCTTAGTATTATGACGTCATATAGATCTTCATTAGCACAAATTTATATCTGAAAATGGCTATTGATCTATTTTTGCCGCATGCCATTCCAAATGGAACACTAAATATTTCCTCGATCTCCAAAAAACAGAACAATTTGCCGTTACCGTCGAGGGAAATATATAGCGATTCAGGACTTTGTATTTTAAAGGGTGTGGCGGATGGCCATATGCGAGGGTGGCGAACTTAACGAGGGAATTATATAGTATGTGAAGCACAGAGAATGTAATTATGAAACCACGAGCTTTTGCTCGCCATATAAAAGTATAAGTGTTATTTTCAATAAATCAAGTGTTTTGCCAATTGATATGTACAGTAAAGCAGGTTCTTTATTATGGGAGTGGAATGACTGGTTCGCCCGCTGTTAGTATAATGTGACCGGGTGGGGTGGTCTTCAACGCAAGAATACGAGGAAAAGAAGCATTGTCAATTTGTCACGACCACTCATATTGCTAAACAACGACAAAAATTGATGTACACGATATCGACACATGGTCGGACACTGACAGCGACGGCAACAGTATAGAAACATAATCGGAAGGTAGGCTTATAGTACCGGTACAACTGGCCATGGTTTCTCAAACTGGAGAGAGAGATGGCGAGTGGTAGAATTATCTATGTTGGCAGAAGGTCTGCACAAGGGCTGTGTCTGGGGTCATTCTGAACTAAGACTCGCCTCGTGCTATTCGGAAAATATAACAATGAAGGGTAGTTAATTTTCCTTACTAGAAAGAAACATCCATCCAAATTATATATTGTCCAGCAAAATTTAACTGATGAGACACTAAAACTACTTTGCAGAAACTAGAAATTTATCTAATTATAAACCATTTAAAAGCCTCTTTTAAACATAAGATATGCTGACTATTTAACTTACTGTAGCATTTAAATTAAAACAATAAGAACAACCCCGGTCTTTTAAAGGCAAAGGTGGTATAAAAACGAACAGTCTCTGCTGGGCTAAAATAATCCGGTATAAAGTCTAAAAATGTTCTGTTTTACATAAAACTGTGGTTTCATATCCTTTATGAAACATTCTATAATTGTTCTTGGTTTATTTGCCCCGTGAGGGTCATTCAAAAGCTTTTTAAACCTCTCTGTATCATTGTGTTGGTAAAGCCTTGATTTCACATGTTTCATTGTTGCATTGGACTATATCGTAGAGTTTATCAAAATGTCACCTATTTGAAGCCTGACTATATCAAAGAGTTTATCAAAATGTCACATATTTGAAGCCTGACTATATCGCAGAGTTTATCAAAATGTCACCTATTTGAAGCCTGACTATATCGTAGAGTTTATCAAAATGTCACCTATTTGAAGCCTGACTATATCGTAGAGTTTATGTCACCTATTTGAAGCCTGACTATATCGTAGAGTTTATGTCACCTATTTGAAGCCTGACTATATCGTAGAGTTTATCAAAATGTCACCTATTTGAAGCATGACTATATCAAAGAGTTTATCAAAATGTCACCTATTTGAAGCCTGACTATATCGCAGAGTTTATCAAAATGTCACCTATTTGAAGCCTGACTATATCGTAGAGTTTATGTCACCTATTTGAAGCCTGACTATATCGTAGAGTTTATCAAAATGTCACCTATTTGAAGCCTGACTATATCAAAGAGTTTATCAAAATGTCACCTATTTGAAGCCTGACTATATCGCAGAGTTTATCAAAATGTCACCTATTTGAAGCCTGACTATAATTTATCATAGAGTTGATCAAAATGTCACCTATTTGAAGCCTGACTATATCGTAGAGTTTATGTCACCTATTTGAAGCCTGACTATTTCGCAGAGCTTATCAAAATGTCACCTATTTGAAGCCTGACTATATCGTAGAGTTTATGTCACCTATTTGAAGCCTGACTATATCGTAGAGTTTATCAAAATGTCACCTATTTGAAGCCTGACTATATCGCAGGGTTTATCAAAATGTCACCTATTTGAAGCCTGACTATATCGTAGAGTTTATCAAAATGTCACCTATTTGAAGCCTGACTATATCGCAGAGTTTATCAAAATGTCACCTATTTGAAGCCTGACTATATCGTAGAGTTTATCAAAATGTCACCTATTTGAAGCCTGACTATATCGCAGAGTTTATCAAAATGTCACCTATTTGAAGCCTGACTATATCGCAGAGTTTATCAAAATGTCACCTATTTGAAGCCTGACTATATCGCAGGGTTTATCAAAATGTCACCTATTTGAAGCCTGACTATATCGTAGAGTTGATCAAAATGTCACCTATTTGAAGCCTGACTATATCGTAGAGTTTATGTCACCTATTTGAAGCCTGACTATATCGTAGAGTTTATCAAAATGTCACCTATTTGAAGCCTGACTATATCAAAGAGTTTATCAAAATGTCACCTATTTGAAGCCTGACTATATCGTAGAGTTTATCAAAATGTCACCTATTTGAAGCCTGACTATATCGTAGAGTTTATGTCACCTATTTGAAGCCTGACTATATCGTAGAGTTTATCAAAATGTCACCTATTTGAAGCCTTTTCGCCAGCTTTACGATACGAGAATCCCACGAGCTATTTCTCCGAGCTGTGTACCTTGTGTAGTAGTCGACTATGGGGAATAGATTGGAGTCGAATGCTTCTCCAACCTGGTGCTGTTTACATGTCGCAGTTGATTCGTTATTCTAGGGAAGGCTCTAAATATGGAGATTTTCGTGATGAATGTCGACTGCTGACAAAAACACTTATTGCACAGGGATTTGAAAGATGTAGTTTGATGAGAACTAAGAGCAAGTTTCTTTTTATTTGTTTTATTTTTCAGAAATTTTACATAAATATACAGTTACAACACATGTAACCATTCATTCTCACACTCACACTTTCTCATCGACACTACATTATCAACATCACGACATAAATGTATCATCATCATCATCATCATCATCATCATCACCATCATCATCACCACCATGATCGTCATCATGATCATCATCACTATCATGATCATCACCATGATCGTCATCATGATTCTGATAATCATCATAATCATCACCACCATCATCATGATCTCATTGTGATACACATTTGTAAAACACAATGACATCACCATGACATGCCATGTACACCATGTCAATACAAGAAACACCAACATCATTTCCTCAGCATCCTTATCACCATATCACACGTACATCGTTCCATCCTTGTCATCACAACAAGCATCATCCTTATCAACATTATCATCATGAACATAATTCATTCATTATCATTCACATCATCATCATTATCACCATCTTCATCACCATCGTCACCAACATAAAAATATTGACATGATATCATCATATTAATCAGCATTTTAAAATCGGAAGCATCCTCATCATCATCACCAAAACATCATCATAATGACATCATCACCATCACCTTACCATCACCAAAACATCATCATAATGACATCATCAATATCACCATACCATCACCAAAACATCATCATAATGACATCATCACCATCACCTTACCATCACCAAAACATCATCATAATGACATCATCAATATCACCATACCAGCAACTGCATCATCATGAGAGATTTTATAAAAATGAGCAAAGTTTTAATCAAGAATCTGCGATAGCTCAAGATCAAGTGAACAATATATACAAGTAAAAAAAACAACATTTTATTGTTTGTAGTCAAATTCCTGTAAATTCTAACAACCTTTTCCACTTTCTATACATCATCAAAATTTAATCTGTATTGTTCTTCTTTACTGTTGGCAATATACTTCTGAATAGTATGAAATTCCTTAATTGAATTTATGAGAGCATTTGTACTTAACATTTTATGTAAACACCTTGTCTTATATATATAAAATTTTATGATAATCAAAATCTCACTGTCAAGTCTATTATTACTGGTGACTCGCTGGTTATCAACAATAGATCCAATAATAAAACTTCTGTTATTGAAAGAAAATGGAATAAAAAGAGCAAGTGTTATGGTCGCCGTTTTTCATTGAGAAATATTTTGTATCCTTGGGTACCATAGAGATGGACGTGTTTGAGAAAAAAATTCATGCAATAGCTTCCTAATGTGTAATCCGAAATATATGACTGTTTACAGAATCACCAAAGAAAGTATTTTGTATTAAATTATAGAAGTAAAAATTCTTATTTATTAAAAAAACTTATTTTTGAAAACTACACCTATACCTTTTACTACTATCAATGATAAAATCCTCATTTTTCACTATTTTTTTATCAGGTTCAATGCTTACCATAACAATTTCTGTTATTATTATTTTTTAAATTTAGATCAAATAAAAATGGATAGTACTATTTGTGGTGCTTCGGTGGCAAAACACAAAATTGGTCCTGCTAAATATATGAAACAAATACCAGCATTGTACAATTATCCGTTTTATTGCATAATATCTTTTTTATATTGAACATTATAAAGTTGAATAGCAAACATGAACTTTGATTTAATTTAAAATGTTTAAAAAAAAGGTGAAATTTCGACCTTTCGCAAAGTGCAAGAAATACATAGAAATACAAATTTTCAAAATTGCCATGGATTTGATTTTGTTTTGAAAATTTATGTGGAAAAAGTTCAACAAACAAAAGACAGCTATATTTTCGACACATGTTTAGGTGCATACTTGCAATTAAAATAGATCATACTTTGTTAAATATAACAAAACCCTTACAAGAGATGAAAACGAGACAGGAACGTGACGGAAACCCTAGAGGTGTTATTTAAACATACCATGTATTTTATTGCATAAATCAAGCAATCGGATTGGGCACGAGTTATTACAAGATTACAAAGGCACTCTCCGCTATATATTTAGACGGATAATTTGCATAATATGATCACAATGAATGCCATTTTGTACAAAATATATACACATTTGGAAACATTTAGTACCAACGACTACACGAAGAAAATTTAATATTATGTTTAGGAAATGTTTTGTTGGATTTGATGTAGTTTTGCAAATTTCTAAAAATTGTAGTGTTTGTTTCTACGGACAGAGTTTTATTTCCATAAAGAAGTAGATTTATATCAATAACATCATCAAGATTTAAAGCACTAATAGTTGATAACAAGGAACATCTTTGCATATTATAACGATGACATACGAAAAAGAAGTGATAGGCATCCTCACAGGGGTTTCTTCAACTACATTGCGAATTCACTACAAGATTTACTCTCAAAAGGTCATATTTTAAAGGACTACAATTATACCTCAACTTCATATGTAATATATTGAGTTTCCTTTCTCCAAAGCTATAGAAACTAGGTGCTGTTTGTTGATTAATAAATGGAGATATGGCTTTTTTAAAAGAGCCGCTCTAGTATTATAGTCAAAACTGTTCCAACAAAGTAAAAATGATGGCAAAAACGAAGAATGTGTACCAGAATATGCAGTTGTCAGAGGGGTCAAAGTGGGGTAAGGTTTATGGAACACCCTGGTGTTTTATTTTCAAATGTGCCGTCTTGACATGGGACAAGCTCAGCATCAGAGTATATTTTGCTGAGTCAGTCATGAGCAACTTTACAGAAATTGCGTGCTTTAATGATGATATATACAGGAAAAAGGCAACGGCATTACTTTTCTTAGTGCATTTAATAGAGCATGATGGAAATTTACTTATACAAACGTAATATAAGACGCCTACGGTTATAACACTTAATAAAAGATACTGCACATATTACGAACATTTATTCGACAAATGGACCACATTTATTTTCGATTTCGTTAGAAATGGAATCAACAGAAAACAAAAGTGCATGCATGTCAACAATGTGTGACATTATTAGACAAAGTCGGTATAATTTGTTAACCGCTTTGAGACGGCCTTTACGGTTGTGATAAAGCGGTATATAAGAAACTCGTATTATTATTATTATTATTATCATCACTATACAAGTGATGCCAGAGGTATCTTGGCGCCCATCATTAAATTATTTATATCCGAGAAAAGAAAGACCGATCGTTTCGCTGCCTTTCCCTTCTTTCCCTCTCTTCCTTAAACACATCTGATAACATGGGTAACCTACATATGAAGTACATATCAAGGTCACAAACTTCAAGTATCATATTTCGAAATTGCTTCTATTGTCAAAATCCAAGACGGCTGCCTGTCGGCCATGTTGTTTTCTGATCGGTTCCAAAATGAAACATGAACAAGGGACCAAGGGAACCTATATGTGAAATTCGAGGAAAAACACATTTAATATCTTCAAAGAAATAGCGGTACAATGTAACAAAAATTGTTTACGGACGGGCGGACAAAGGATCGGACGGGCGACGGACTAAAGGCTTTTTGAGTAGTATACCATCATTTTTTCACGATCCCATCCCCTTCTCCTCATGTTGTTGATTTTCCAAGGTCGACTGAAGGTAGTAAAACATCGGAGGCTCACGCCAGGCCTTCGTTAAGGGATCGTATTCACAATACGACGTCGTAAAGCTGTAGTATGGCCTTCGCTCAGCATTCGTGTCTACTTCCTAATCAAAAACCACATATTCGTGATGCCTTCGTGTTTGGTTCGGGTGTCATCGTGTGACCTTTTTTAGGCATCTTACTTGTTTCGGCTAGAAATTTGGTGTTGGCCAAGTTCGGGGTGATCTTCGCCCGAAATTCAAATTTCCATATTCGTGCAGCCATCTTGTGTCAATTTCGGGACAGTGTGACGACAGCATTATGGACATGAATGCAATTTCTATTTTTCATTAAAAATAGAAGGTAACAGACAAATATGGTGTTTCATTATAATATAATGCTAAATTATAAAGTTCACAATAACAATATAAGGCTACTCTGCATGAGTTGTTATTGTGAACTTTATAATTTAGCATTATTTTATTATGAAACACCGTATATGTCTGTAACCTTCTATTTTTAATGGGGAAAAAAATTGCATTCATGTCAGAAGCACCTGTGGCGTTAACAGGTTAACGTCAGTAATTATCTTATTAACAGCAACAGGCCTTCTGTTACTTTAACATGGTTGATGGAGAATTGGGAGTAAATCAAATCAGTAATACAATAAGAAAAGCAAGAACTTTCAAATTCTGGTTGAAACTAGTATATAGTCAAAATTATGTTGTGACAGAGATAACTCTAGACAGATCTTATGGAGAGGTTATATGTACATACAACTGGCTGAGGAGAGATATGGACTTATAAAATTGGACAGGGATATATCTGATCCGAGACGTACAATTGTATACAACACATAGCTTCATACGTCTCTGATCTGACATAACCATGTAACATTAAATATAAACCAGGCATTGTACACTATTTAACAGCGATTTCTTATTGTTGTGTCAATAAATGATGCGTCAGATAGCTGACTTGACCTATACTTTGCATAGACACCTTATATAACATGCACATAGTTTTGATTTGAAAATTTAACTCAAGATACCTTTCTAAGTAAAGAACAGAAATCGTATTACAAAACTCAGAAAGTCTAGTCATAGGTTAGAAATTAAACAAGGTATACATTTATGCCTAGACATAATTATCTTTTAAAAATATTATTGGTCAAAATCCATCATCTGTTAGCTCATTGGTGTATATGAATTCTGAAAGTTTCAACTCAAAGCATTTATGTTAAGTGATAGTCTGAAAGCAAATCTGAATTATGGCTAGCCAACTTCACATTTACTCAAAGAGCAATGTCGATCCTGTATTTCAAAACAATACATGAATTATACAACATATCAGAGATATCTGATCTTATATCGTATATATCAGATCATCTTCTGACAAGTCAAACGACAAGAGTAAAGACACGGTCAAGTCTCATGTGTTTCCGACGATGATAATAAGTATGTACATTTCATGTCACTTACTTGTCAACACATTCGTAAACTGCCGCCCCGCAAGTATAGATTGTATCTGTATACGATATTAACAAAAAGAAGACTGTAGCACTAACAGTAAAGAATTTCTCGATAAAACGTTTTGTGGAAACGGTCAACCATTTTTTCAGTGTAACATTTTCGGGAATAAACCCTGGCAGATTTACAAATGATTATGCAGGGTTCTCAAGGCTTTGTCAAGCAAGGTAAGCCTGAAAGTAGTAACAGACAGCTACGTACGCCATTATTTGATAAACGAGCAACTCTGGTCTAACCTATTCAACCGTTTAAACGAATGCAGCCTACCAACTACTTATGTAACACAAGTTGGATTGATGTCGTAAAACGACCCTTCCATATCAATCAAACAGTCTCAAAATACTAATACATACATTTCAAATAAATATGAGGCCCTAAATGTAATGATTATTTTATCACGGCAGTCGGTGGTTGTTTGGGAGCGCTTCGTGATTTTGAAATCAAATTTTAGAGTTACTGCCTCTGGCATCAGCTAAATTCAACACAGTCAGGGTTATTTGGGACATAATTCTAGTGGCGGATCCAGGGCGATCTTAGTAGATTAAAGCCTAAAAGTTCAAAATTGTTTATTACTAAATTTTGACATAATAAGTGTAAATTATTAAAAAAAAGAAATAAAAAAAGTTGTAAGATATAAACATGAAACACTAACATATATTTATTTTTGAAATACACAACCAAATAACCAATACAGGAAAACAATAAAATACAACGATCATACATGTATAGTTGAAACTTAAAATAAGAAACTTAGAATAAGACTTTTAGGTCACACAAAAACGGCCGACTAAAATCTAAATTCGAAAACCTTTTCACCCTCCATAAAGAAACCCTTATCCAATTTCGGCACTAATAAATATATGTAAATTAATACAAGGATTTATCACTCCGAGAAAGAGGATGAATATCACTGTCCAAAGAATGATTAGTTTTTTATTAACCTTATTTAAATTCAGTAACTGTTTTATTATATAAGGATTTAACGCACTAAACATATATAATCGTCAAATCTGCGATAAGTTGGCAATTCTTTGTAACATTATATATTTATAGTGCGTTAAGTTGATAATGCTATTGTACTTTATATAATTATATAGTGCGTTAAGTTGACAATGTTAGTATATCGTTACATAAAGGTTAAGCTAATCTTCATTATCATAATCATTTTATATATAGTGCGTAAAGTTGACAATGCCAGTACATCGTTACATAAAGGTTAAGCTTCATTATCATAATCATTTTATATTTAGTACGTTAAGTTGACAAATCTGTAACTGCACTATAGGGTGAATTGTCGGGATACAATACAAGGATCACACACTCAAACCGTGATCAGAACAATAGCTTGAACGGGAGCGCGGGGCCACAACATTGCCACACGGTAAGTCCATTCTTTGTGTCTATTTAGTATTATTAAGCAATTATTTTACTGCTTCTATTGCATCAACAAGATTATAATTATTATAAAATGGGTCATTTATGTTTTATTCAATATTCCCCCTTTTTTCCATTGAGTACTACAGTTACAGAAATCATGTCAACCAAAGCTTTCTATTGATTTGTGTATTCGCTCTACCACCCGTGTACCATGAGTGCCACATGGACAAACAATAAGAATCGGAAGCCTTGATATCGGCAATACATAGCTTGGGATTATTTGATTTTTTAAGACTGATATTGGCAAACAGCGAGTTCCTCTCCCTCTCGTTCACCTTGAAGATATGGAATAGTCAAGGCGCTTGCCGTACAGTCCAATGTTCACTGCAGAACGACAAGGGGTTAGTTAGTTAACGGAGAACATGATAGCACACTTTAGACCAGTGACCACCATTGTCTGATACTGACGGGAATGTACCAAAGCTTACAAGGCACTGGTCCCTCCACAGATAGATTGTATACGTAGGATATGAAAAACGATGGTGTTTTTCTTAATAACAGTAAGTATATAAGTACTCGAGAACAAACTTTTTTTTTATGTACAGCTCAGCTTTGACTTGGTCAATCTAAACAATAAACAATAATCTTGTTTGTAAATATAATGGTACGAACAGAGCGACAGAATTAGGAACATATTTTTGTGTATTTATTTGAATACATAGGAAAAGATATTTTGATTATAAGAAAAAAAGCACATTTAGTCGTTCTCTAAATGAATGTATACATATCATGGAATAAGTCATAGTTTCTTGTTGATAAGTTTATAATGATTAAGCAAATAGAAATCGTCTGCCGTTTATTTCTTGTCAACAACATAACATACATACACTGTGCAAATGTCCTTCGTCTTATATGAATTATTACTCGGCATGTATGATATGTTATATACCAACAACACCCAGATATGAGTTATCATACCGCCACACATAGATCCAGGGATTGGGGAACCTTCACATCACAAATTCTCTAGACGTGGTGGCAATAGGCAGTGTAGTTTTGATCACATGACATATTGAGGAACGTTAGAAAGGCTGCGGTATATATCTACGATATACTTTAATTCATTATAACCAGGTACGTATCTTCACAGACTTATATTTTGTACCAGAGACTTGAAAGTGTGATCTATAAAGAAATAATTTAAATCAAAATAGACACTGTTCGTGTCCAACAACTGGGCCTAACTTTTATCAGTACTATTTATAATTCTGCTGTGATAGAAACAATGTCTGGTCAGCGGACTTGACCAGTGGAGCTCTAAGTCAAACATATTATAGATATTACTGTGTATGTACATACACAGGTACGGAACATAAATATTATAGATATTACAGTGTATGTACATACATAGGTACGGAACATAAATATTATATATATTACTGTGTATGTACATACACAGGTACGGAACATAAATATTATAGATATTACTGTGTATGTACATACACAGGTACGGAACATAAATATTATAGATAGTATTGTGTGAGTACATACACAGGTACGGAACATAAATATTATAGATATTACTGTGTATGTACATACACAGGTACGGAACATAAATATTATAGATATTACTGTGTATGTATATACACAGGTACGGAACATAAATATTATAGATATTACTGTGTATGTACATACACAGGTACGGAACATAATTACTATAGATATTACTGTGTATGTACATACACAGGTACGGAACATAAATATTATATATATTACTGTGTATGTACATACACAGGTACGGAACATAATTACTATAGATATTACTGTGTATGTACATACACAGGTACGGAACATAAATATTATAGATATTACTGTGTATGTACATACACAGGTACGGAACATAAATATTACATATATTACTGTGTATGTACATACACAGGTACGGAACATAATTACTATAGATATTACTGTGTATGTACATACACAGGTACGGAACATAAATATTATAGATATTACTGTGTATGTACATACACAGGTAAGGAACATAAATATTATAGATATTACTGTGTATGTACATACACAGGTACGGAACATCAATATTATAGATATTACTGTGTATGTACATACACAGGTACGGAACATAAATATTATAGATATTATTGTGTGAGTACATACACAGGTACGGAACATAAATATTATAGATATTACTGTGTATGTACATACACAGGTAAGGAACATAAATACTGTAGATATTACTGTGTATGTACATACACAGGTACGGAACATAAATATTATAGATAGTATTGTGTGAGTACATACACAGGTACGGAACATAAATATTATAGATATTACTGTGTATGTACATACACAGGTAAGGAACATAAATACTGTAGATATTACTGTGTATGTACATACACAGGTACGGAACATAAATATTATAGATATTACTGTGTATGTACATACATAGGTACGGAACATAAATATTATATATATTACTGTGTATGTACATACACAGGTACGGAACATAAATATTATAGATATTACTGTGTATGTATATACACAGGTACGGAACATAAATATTATAGATATTACTGTGTATGTACATACACATGTACGGAACATAAATATTATAGATATTACTGTGTATGTACATACACATGTACGGAACATAAATATTATAGATATTACTGTGTATGTACATACACAGGTACGGAACATAAATATTATATATATCAATTTGTATGTACATACATTAGTACGGAACAAGGGCGTATTTATTGCCGAATATTAACGTGTATGTTTTTAGGTCACCTGAGACGAAGTCTCAAGTGACCTATATTCCAATCACTTTCCGTCCGGCGTCGTGCGTAAACTTTTAACATTTTCGACTTCTTCTCCAGAACCAGTTCGTGGAATCTTTTCAAACTTGGCCAAAATGATCCTTAGTTGATGTGGATACAGATTTGTAAAATTGGGATTCCTGCCCCTACCGTAGGGGCTAGGGCGGGGCCTCAAAGTGAAAATTATCCTAAATTTCAAAAATAATTTTCTTCAGACTCAGAGGCACTACAGCCTATTTCTCTACATGGAGAGAAAGATCATCAGGAGCTTTGTTTAATTTGTAAATTTCAGTACCCCCGGGCTATCCGTTTACCCTCGGGGAAAGGGTAACGTTTACTATAGTTTATAATGGGAAATAACACTTTTGTGTATATTTTGTCCATTTTAAATAGGAATTATTCCTACTTTATCACAATCATCCTTGGAGAAAGATGGAATCAATCTGTAAAACTTTGATTCCTTCCCCTACCTCAGGGGCCAGGGCGGTGTCCCAAAGGGGAAAGTATCCTAAATTTCAAAAATCTTCTTCTCCAGACTCAAAGGTACTACAGTCTATTTCTCTACATTGATAGAAAGATCATCGGGGGTTTTGTTTAATTGGTAAATTTCAGTACCCCCGGGCTCTCCGTTTCCCCTCGGGGAGGGGGTAAAGTTTACTATAGTTTATATAAGAAAATAACACTTTTCGGTATAGTTTTTCCTTGGGCCTCTTGTATGTTGATTTTATCATTGACATTGAGCTACCATACCTATAACATTACTAAGGTGACCGCTAAGGCCCTTGGGCCTCTTGTATGTTGATTACCTATAACATTACTCAGGTGACCGCTAAGGCCCTTGGGCCTCTCGGTGAAGTTAAAAGTTGGATACATCATCAAGCAGCAATTAAAAGACCTACTTATTTCTTAGAACTAAGAATACAGATGGCCCAGGACTTTTTTACCAAAAAGTGTTATAAAACTTGTTTGTCATTAATTTCTAATTTTATGTCCATTTTGTCTTTTGTGATGTCCTGCATCTTCAAGCTCAAGTACAGACGTATGTTCCCTATTGATGCTGTCTTTCCTGTCTAATTCTGGCAGGTGTGAGCGTCTTCTGTCTAAAACACAGCAACTAATAGACGCTGTTGTTCGATTATCCACACATTGGGCATAATCAATGTAGGGGTGTCATGCAAGGAACGAATCGCCTTTAGTCACCTGCTCTTTTGTTGGCTCATCTAACTCATCATACCTGTATCTGGATTTAATGGAACAGTTGTCGTGTGAAGTGATCACAATAGTATGTATGTTGTACAGAACCAGCCCAGGCAGTGAGAGACTGTGTGTGTACACTGTTCTCATGCTACATCACGTTTAGATGCTACTGCGTTTACAATGGGACAGTAAGATCATCTGAACTAGGTTACATATTTCTTATAGGGGTAATATCCCATTTTACAGAATTTATCTCACTTCATTTTTTAATACAGCATATTCTAACTATATTATAGCTTTATACAATAAACGTTCCCCAAAACAATTTTGGAGAACATTTTTTTCGATTTTGATTTCATAGAAATTATTGTCAGAGCTCTTATTTGGTGCCAAATGTCAAAGATTCCAAGTTTAGGGTTGACTTGTTTGCTCCTGTAGCCAGCGTCTTAGTTTATACAACGACAAAGAAAACGAGGCAAACTTATAATACACTCCTAAATAAATAAAATATTCCTGTATATATTAAAGTTGAAAGCAGAGCGTTGCACATCACTTATTTTGGGACTTAAATTACATATTAAGGCTCTCCCGTTTTAAGGTGATAGCTAAAGCAAAGCCGTAATAAATTTAACACCTGTCTACGTTATACATTATTCTTCAGGGTATCATTTAAATTTATGAGGTGCAGCATATGTGTGTTGGTACGTGATCCTTACCTACGGCGTTGTGTATTGTTTACATACAACACAGCCACGCGTGTAAGACATACACAACGTCCCGCTGATATGTAATGGACGTGTATACTACACGTGTATTTGATAAGACGTGTATGTGTGAGCTAAACAAGGGTACACTTATCTTGTGCGTGAAATGTGGACATTAATGACATCAAATAATTGTGTAAGTATATGTATCCTTCGCTAGTGTATGAAATGTGACCAAAACTTCACACTAACCACTGGTAAGTTTTACCTACACTACAGATTCTCGGTTCCGTTGTGTTTCGGTATTGATCTAACCCATTTCCCTGTGTTATTTACAGATACTGCACCGATGTACATGTGGATAGGCTGTATATGAATATGCTGGACACATAGACGTGTAGATCTACACTCGGCCGCCAGCAATATGGATGAGGAGGGAGATACAGAGAGAAGAGGTTGTCATGTGTACTCCAGACTTAAGCAGGAACTACCGTATCGACGAAAGGTCACCGCTTCGCTCGCGGTCTATGGCATTTTCGCCGTGATTGTAAGTATGTGTGATCCCTTAGCGAGTTCCCGCTGGCCCCGACACCAGACATTTTGACAGAGTTTCCCTGACACCAATGTAACAGGAGAGGAGATATGCACGGCCAGACCAGTATTCGAACCCGGGACTCTAGACGGACGCTCAACAAATTTGAGCTATCTGGTCGCCGACGATCGACCCTGTCTAGATCCGCTACACCAACCTAGACACATTTTGTCAGAGTTTCCCTCTCCCCGACCCCGACCGAGACACAGTTTGACTTTTTCCCCTCTCCATGGCGACAGACTGGTATGAAGGCCATAGGACTCTGGCTAATATGAGCTTATTTGTTTGAGACGTATGAAGACCTTGAATATGCAGACACTTCATTAGTTAATGCGTGAAATCTTAATGGTTTTCGTACAAATGTCTGTTAAACATCTAAAAAAAAACATCCTCATTTTTTATTCTTTTGACAAGTAAATACATGTACATGGTATCAGACGTGCCCGACTTTAATCAAGGTTAATATGTTCAAGGTTACTGGCTCGAGTGCTCTGGTTAAAAGGTGTATGTGCCAAGAGATAAACATTACGTCATAGGCTATCTCAGTATTATTATTTTTATCTTTCATTTCCAAGTTACGTTTTATTATGTATGACGCCGTATAAGTTTCATGTAGTCCAACAACAAGTTTTCGCTTCAATGGTTCAGATTGGATCTACTTCCTTCAAAACAGAAGACCTGAATTCATTATTTAACTAAGGCCATTTTGTTCTAAATGAGAAAAAGTTATAGGCAATATCTATAAATTAAGAAATTTATAACAAAGGTTAATAACCTTAATTAAGATATTTTGTTGTGGGTATCGCGTCTACTGATATAAGGTACATGAGTACATCCTCACAGCAGCAAGTCATTAATCTGTTTAGTATATGTTTATTAGACTAGAACAAACGTCTGGGCTACTATGATACCTAGTATTTAATATGGTGTGAGATAACTGTACATGACACATATTCAGTTCTGACACATGGGATGACATCTTCGCTAGCCAAGGGTTACGATCCGCATACTCATCTTCACCCTTGGCATATATAGACCACATTTCGTAAATCCCGCGACGAGAATTTTCATTGGATGCAGCTAGGTCTGGCTGCGTCCAATCAGAGCGCACCTTACATTTCACGCGCTCTTATGGAACAGAAAAAAATGTAAACAAACATGGCACAGTGTCGACTGTGTCATGGATCTTTACCAGTAAAACAGAGAAGAACAATCTTCAACGACACATATATGCGGTAAGGACTCAGTGCGTGGATCGCCGTTTCCGGATGCTGTCTAATTTGATCAAGCTTGAATTTTTCACAGATCAACCGAATGAGATGTTCTTCCTTGTTTACATTCATTGCAGAAGCCGTTTTGTTGCACGCATTTTGATTGGTCGGTGATTACGTGATTCAAAGGGAAACAACGCACACCGACCGCTAGGTGGCAGACCCGGGAGCTTTCAATTTTGCCATGATATATTCCAGGGGTGTAGATTACATAGGTGATCGTAACCCCTGGATATCGAGGATGGTGGGATGACAGCTTTCCTGTCCTATATGAAATTGAATGCTGGTTATTATGGCACTGTATTGAGGCTTACAATTAGAAGGAGTTGATGTATATAATAATGAATAGTCTAATCTTTAGCAACGTTTGATCATTTCTTTGTAGTAAACTAGAGTTAACTGAACATATTTCTGTTTGCAAGAGCCTTTCATAGGAAAACCTTAGTAACAAGGCCCTTTAATTCACACTCTGAGAAGCTGGTCTTGCATCTCAGGATAAGTCTGTTTCGAAGGATGAGATGATTTGATTCTGCAAAGAGAGGCTACTTTTACATCAAACAGTGCTGACGGGACATACGAGTTAAACTCTCCAATTGCAGTAGGGAACATTTTGGTACTGAGAAAAAAAATCAGAGAATACCCAAGCGTCAACAAAACCATAATCAGAACTCAAAATCGATTAAACTAGGGGCAAAATAGGAACAAAGGACAGATTTACATGGAGACTCTGGTAAAAGCACAAGAGAATAAGACCGGGTGTTCCGGAAGAGTAAGCATCTTCTGCTTCATCGACGACCCCCGCCATGTTAATCTTGGTTACATCCAAGTAAGCATCAATCCTCAAAATGAGAAATATATCTCCACATAGTGAGAATATAATCTGTAGATTCTTTTCTGACTTCAGAAAGACCCCGCCATGTTAATCTTGGTTACATCCAAGTAAGCATCAATCCTCAAAATGAGAAATATATCTCCACATAGTGAGAATATAATCTGTAGATTCTTTTCTGACTTCATCATCATGAAGTGTAATCACTTTCTAAGCTCCATAGTGCTTTACGATCGTACGTAATCAAATGGTCCAAGATCGACATGTAGCTGACGTCATCTGTTTGTCTGTATTCTGCTCTGAATCCAATCGAATTCATTTGGTTTAAACTTACCTCACTCTTTCAATGCTTTGATTTCAGAAACATATGTACATATTAAATACTTTAATCATGCGATCCAGGTTTGAACTTCACATCGTTATCTGCGATAGCACAGAACATGAATGGGCTACAGAGTGCGACCATTTTTATACATCTGTAGCAGGTATGGATATGTGATTTATGGTTTATTCACATAAAGGCCTACAAGTACAAATAACTTCACATGAACACGCGACAATATTACTGAACATATTGTGATGACGTTTAGTTTTGGGGTGTCACCACGGTGGACCCTACAGCAAACACCACACAACACAGTAGTTAACGTTTTGAACCTTTATTTATCATTTACATTGTATTTGGCAAGGTATTACATAATGGACAACCGCGGTGAAGTCCACCACACTTTCACCAGGGGATCCTCACCCAGGGTGAACCTTACCCAGATCTGTTGGTGGACTTCACCACAACATGTGGGTGAAACTTACCCAAATCTGGGCCTGTGACATCCTATAGTGCTGGTCTGGTAACAATAGGTGTTCTCAGTTCGCTCGCCAACACACCACAGAGGCCTACTACAGCTCTACCTGTCCACACTGGGGTTTGACCCCTGATGCACATGCTTGACCCCGGGTAGGCAGTCAAGCATGGCACAGGTAAATCACACACCAGAGGGACAGTACTAGGCTGTAGCAGACGACTATTTTTAATACTTCAAATAATATTGTGTTATAAAGAAACAACAATTAACATAAGAAAATAAGCAATAATTAAAACAATAATTACATTTAAAGTTACATATGGGGTGAGACAATAATTTGTTACAATATATTAACGCGATGAAAATGGATACAATTGTACAAATACAGACACACGTAGACAATTTACATTTAAAATAGTCTTACCTGTGATGGTGATTCTACATGACAGGTGATTTCAATGGATGGTGCTCTATCTCTAGTTCTGCCCAGAATGATATTGGGGAATGGATGTGCAGGCTATTTCTCAGGTGTTTAGGGTGCGCACACATCCATACTCACTACATCTTCCAATCAGATCAGCTCCCACACATACCTTACATACCGATGGTTGACGCAGTATGATAGCGCGAGAACTTACCTGTTGGAATCGGTCATCCCTGACTGGTAACTACCCTGAGTAGGTACTCACTGGTACTTTGGATATATTATATATATACCATTGGCTACACGTCGTTTCATTGGATTAAAAGTTGCATGTCGTGAAACACGTGAAAATAAAAACAAATAGGAAGTATGTCTAAAATTAACTTATGTTTGAATTATATACTAATTTTAAAAGCGTCTACACTACCATCGTTTGATTTACTTTTTGTTCCACTCTCTATACGACAAAGACGGCTAATACATGTGCAAAATTTCTCCGCGGCCGTTGTCGGCATTACATTTCCATCATGAAGATTCACCGCCTGCCAATTTCTAGCTCCACTAATGAATCCGTTGTGTGAACATATTCACTTTCCTGTTTATGTTTGGTAATTTCTAATTGCTTATTTCAATGCCGCTATCCATAACAAAAATTCTGCGGCAGTCATTTGTATATCAGCTTATATGATCAGTCGCCAAACTTTCGGTCGGAAACATCAAAGACATACGCCCTGTACCGGCAATAATACATGTAAATAAAACTAAACAAACCACAAATGAATGTATTACCACAGACTTGGGATCACGCGTCTTCAAATATAATAAAACATGTACTATATACCAAAACGTCAACAAAACCATAATCCGACCTCATCGATTAAACTAGAAGCAAATTATCAACATAGGAAAGATTTATATGGAGACCATCGTAAACGTACAAGGGAATAAGCTCAGTATCCTGAATGTACATATGATGAAAATCTTCAAGCAATTTCTTCCCAATAACCCATTTATCTTGTTTCTTTGCTATGTCGTTCTCTGCTCTATACAACTGTGCATGTCGCCATCACTAGAATGGTTTATAATAGTAGAGAAAGGGCCTGTATAAGTTGTTATAGCCCAATACGTTCAAATCGAATATTGGTATTCATCCATTTTCATGAAATATATCTAAGCAAGGAAATGAGTGATGTACGTTTTGGTATTATTATTTCATGTTATGGAACTTGAGCATGTGAGATTTTTTTTCATTTTTGTAGGGAGGGATCAAAGGTCAGATTGGGCCGGCGTTCCTTGACCTCCAGAGTATATGTGACGTAGGGTTGGAGGAGGGAGGATGGATAGTGACCAGTTTGTACATTGGCTACACGCTGGGTGCCCTAGCCAATGGCTTCCTCTACCATCGCTGTAACGGAAGTCTTCTGTTCTCTATCAGTGCTATGTGCCTTACGGTGCTTGTGGCAGTCATACCCTGGTGCACGCACTACATCCTAATGATTGCATGTCACAGTGGTATGGGTTTGATGGTTGGACTCATTGACGCAGGTATAGAAAAAAAACCTTCAACACACAATATAATAATTCATTAAACAAAGGACTGGTATATTTAGGGACAAAAGCACATGGGGAATTAGAGAAACTGTCGAAGTTTATCTCATAGTCGACACTTGTCGTGTAGATCTGGTCGTGTACTCGTGTAAATCAAAGTAAGAAAGTGACGTAACAAGAATTAGTATTGTGACGTAAAAGAAACCAAGGTCGTGACGTAACAAGAACCAAGGTCGTGACGTTACAAGAACCAAGGTAGCGACGTAGCCAAAACCAATGTAGTGACGTAGCCAAAACCAATGTAATGACGTAACATGAACCAAGGTCGTGACGTAACAAGAACTAAGGTCGTGACGTAACAAAAACCAAGGTAGCGACGTAACCAAGACCAATGTAATGACGTAACAAGAACCGAAGTAATGACGTAACAAGAACCGAAGTAGTTACGTAACAAGAACCGAAGAAATGGCGCAACAAAACTGAGGTAGTGACGTAACCAAAACCAATGTAGTGACGTAACAAGAATCGAAGGGATGACGTAACAAGAACCAATGTAGTGACGTAACAAGAACCGAAGTAATGACGTAACAGGAACAGCAGTAATGACGTAACAAGAACCAATGTAGTGATGTAACAAGAACCGAAGTAATGACGTAACAAGAACCGAAGTAATGACGTAACAAGAACAAATGTAGTAACGTAACAAGAACCGAAGTAATGACGTAACAAGAACCAAGATAATGACGTAACAAGAACCAAGGTAATGACGTAACATGATCCAAGGTAATGACGTAACAAGAACCGAAGTAGTGACGTAACAGGAACCAAGGTAGTGACGTAACAAGAATCAATGAAGTGACATGAAAACCAAATTGTGTTCATTGCAAGCATACGAACCGTAATTATACGACTTCTGCTAACTATAAAAAATCATCCTTGCTTCAATATGGGTGGTTGCTAATTATATATTGGGTCCATCAAACCGTAAACTAGGAACAGTTTCTATTTCTTTTTGATTCCCAATATGTCGATATAGTGCAATTCTTACTTCAGTCTTATGAACAAATGAATATATATAAATTAATTAAAAAAATTGTACATAAACATATCTACAGGATAGTTAATAAAATCGTTCTAGCTTATCTCCTATGGCGTCAGTGTAAACAAACTTGGCTACTAAGAATTATTGAATCATTTTATAAACAAAAAATCACAAGAAGCCAAAAATGTAGAATCTATCAAAAATACAGTTTGATGATATCAATTCAATATAGGAAAGTGTATAGATTTCGTTTTTGTATTTGCAGCTGGAAATGCGGAAATCATCCGACTCTGGAAAACAAGAAGTAAAACTGTTCTGGTGGGGCTACATGTAATATTCAACCTAGGGGGAGTCATTTCACCCCTTATCATCGCACCCTTCCTGCTGAGGAACGATGACGCGCGTGGAGAAAACAGTACAGCGGTACCGAATCAGATCGACACAGTTACGCTAGACAGGGTGAACATCTCTTCACAACATTCATCAAACTTACTTCCGCGACCTTCAGCCATCAATACATCAGCGGAATACGAATACGAAAATGTGTCTAGGATATATATAGCCTACTCCATCTCCTCTTTCTTCTGTGTCGTACACACGCTTTGGTTCATATTTCTCTATTTTACCGAAAAGGGAAGTAAAAATAGCAATGACGAGTCACAAATGACAATAGAACATTCGACAGATCAAAAACTTTCCAATGGGAAGGCGAATGGACATTCATATGAACAGGGAAATCCAAATGATAGAGACCATTTAAGCGTACAAGAATATTCAACTGGAACAGTAAACGGTCATTCTAAAGCAGGAGAAGCACGTATTTCCCGCGATATTAAACACACGTATAACGGACCAATTCCCAGAGAACTTCAGTTCCTAGGACTCGTTGTCATGGTGATAATAGGGGCTATAAGCAATGCCATCGATTTTTCATTTTCGACTTACCTGTCTTCGTTGTGTGTAGAATTGCTTCATTGGAGCAAGGCCAGCGGGTCCTTGATCACGTCGCTACTGTTTATCATGGTTGTAATTGGTGGCACTATGAGCATGCTTTTAACAAAATGTATAAACAGCATTGTATATATAGGGTTACAGGTTGTTCTTATACTCGTGTCTCTAATATTGTTTTTATTCAGCATCAAGTTTAAGCTGACCGTCGGTATATGGTTATCAGCCCCACTGTTGGGATTTGCCAAGTCGGCTATTTTCCCTTTGGTAATCTCCTGGACCAACAAGACTTTTATACAGGTGTCTGGGCGGATATCGTCAGTCTTCTTTGTTGGGGCTATGGGGGGCAGTTCTGTCAACCTGTTTATGTTGGCCTCTGTAATGGAAAGTATGGGTAAAATCTGGTTTTGTTATATCCTAATTGTAGAAAGCATTCTACTCATATTGTTCTTTATAACAACTTTGATACTTTCACAATTCGTCAAGCATTGGAAACGAAAGGAAGCAGCCAAAGCGAAGGGTCAGGAGAGCACCGATATATTTATAGACGGATAGGACCAAATTTAAACAAGGCTTTATTTTAGGCGAGTCTCTAAGTCACCATTCGCCAACATTTTTAGTCATGAATTCTTCTAAAGTTAGTTTCTGACCCGTTCTGACAGGTGCGGACAAGCCTAATGCACCAGTTGCTGTTACTGATATATCGGGTCCAGATTTTATACCGACAAATCATAATGTTGGTGTATAATAATATACAACATTTACAACATTTATATAGCGCTCTATATAATTTGTAAAATTACTCAAAAGCGCTTCACAACATGTAGATAATAATTTGATACTTACACTGCATAAATAAAGAAGTTATTACAATCTAAGCTAATGTGATAATATAAAAAATTGCATATAAATACGAACAAATGTACTGTAGATAAACAAATGTCAGTATATACATGACGTCTGAGTTGTCCCTAATATGCAGACGTGAAAAGGTACGTCTTCAGAAGTTTCTTGAATTTGGCCAGAGTATTTGTTTTTCGGATAGCGGATGTTTTTTGTAATCTAACAGTGCTTTCTGGTTACGTAACTGATATATGTTGGTAACTAGTCTTTGCCAAAATCATGAAAACTGAGCAGACGTAATTTAGAATTTGTCATCATTAATGCTTTTAGTCAGATTAAAAAAAATATTGTGTTGACGAAGTGGTGGTTATATATTCTACCATTGTACTTCAATCATCTTCTTGTATTTTTTTTTTGGGGGGGGGGGGGTAAATATATTGGGTCGCATTGTGTTCACCTGAGGTAAATTTTAACAACGTTCATGAAATGCAGCTGATAGCCAAGCGATCCAAAGCTGCAGTACTTCTGAAACAAAAACAGTTGGATGAACCCCTTACAAACTCGGAAATTAAAACTGACGGCTACTGTATTAGACAGAAACAGGTTGTGGGTGCCTCTACGTGAGGAGCAACCATACAACTACCCTAATTCATCTTGATGATGACTGCTCTCCACCAGATGAGACTATTTTCATTGGACGTTTTCTATTCAATCAAAGCCAATTATGGTTGGTACCTGTTATAGGCCGCCAAAACAGTCCAACTTTGGTAATAGTTTTACAATAAATCTCCAACTAAGATATGGCTGTGGAATTATCATTATCACAAGGATATTTTGATACCTGCTGTCTTAACAATAGCGAAATGAATAAAGCATACTCCAGTATAATCAGGTTCTTTAAGCTTACGCTGATAATACAGGAAGCCAACAGAATGATTCATTGTTGTGTCTTATTGATCCTGTAATAATACATAAACATGCCCGGTAATAAGAGCCTAGGTTTTAGTGACCACCCTATTACATCCTGTAACAGACCGAGCGCCAGGTATTCACCTAACAATGTAACAGTACTATCCACCTAACAATGTAACAGTACGATCCACCTAACAATGTAACAGTACGATCCACCTAACAATGTAACTGTACGATCCACCTAACAATGTAACTCTGCGATCCACCCAACAATGTAACAGTTCGATCCACCTAACAATGTAACAGTACGATCCACCTAACAATGTAACCGTACGATCCACCTAAAAATGTAACAGTACGATCCACCTAACAATGTAACAGTACGATCCACCTAACAATGTAACAGTACGATCCACCTAACAATGTAACAGTACGATCCACCTAACAATGTAACTGTACGATCCACCTAACAATGTAACTGTGCGATCCACCTAACAATGTAACAGTACGATCCACCGAACAATGTAACAGTACGATCCACCTAACAATGTAACAGTACGATCCACCGAACAATACTGCAAACACACATTTATTTCGCTACCGACTGAAGTAAAATTGGAAATTTTTTCCTGTCACAGAACATAACCGGGCTTTTAAAGTCTTTAGAGATTTGTTAACACAAGCATTTTTTCTACATTTTACAACAAACTTGTTCAACAAACAAAATAGTTAAAGGTCTTGCAAAACCTGTCCTCAATATCGATTGCAACACCAGGCCTAATGCTAAGCATTTAACAACTTTTTCACTTACTATTGCTTCAAAACTTGTGTAAAAAACTTGTAAAATTTTTGTACAATAAAAGCCTTATTGTAAAGGTATTTTTGTAAGCAGAAGACGCTTACTCTTCCGGAACATCTGGTCTTATTCTCTTGTGCTTTTGCAAGGGTCTTCATGTGAATCTTTCCTTTGTTCGTATTTTGCCCCTGGTTTAATCTCTTTTGAGCTTGGATTATGATTTTGTTAACGCTGCTGTATTCTCGTATTTATTTTTTGACCACACTTCCAAAGTTTTTACTGAATGTTATGACTGCAGAGGGTATAGCTCTAAAACGCTTCGACTTGGAGAAACTGTTTTTAAGGAGTTATGTAACATTAATGTAAACAAAATACAGGACTAGATCCAATTCAGGCAAACTTTCTAAAGGATGCCGCTCCTTAAATCAAGTTCCCTATCACTTTTATCATTAACATTTTGATTTCGGAAGGAATGTTTCCGTATGATCCTGAAATTTCAAAGTCATTACACTATCCAAAAGACGGAAAATTACCGTCCTGGTAAACTTGTTACCAAACAAAAGTGATAAGTTGGAGGTAGTTGGTGTAGGCTCCTTTAAATGGTTTGTATACAAGGTAGATCTCAGTTTGTTTATGTTAATGAGGGCATATTTGTCCATATATGAGAAAATAGGGTTGGGTACCCAAAGGCAGTATATTGGGTCAATTTCTAATCTAAGTCAACGGCAATGGTATGAAAATAATTTAGAGAATACCGAAGCTTAAACAAAATCATAATCCGAATCAAAATCGATTAAAGCAGTGGCAAAATATTAACGAAAGAAAGATTTACATTGATACCCTCGTAAAAGTACAAGAGAATAAGACCAGGTGTTCCGGAAGGGTAAGCTTCTTTGTCACATCCAAGTAAACATCAAGTTCTCAAAATAAAATCTTCATATCACTTAAAGATACAGAACATTTCTCAATGAGACAAAGACGCGACCATAAAACTTGCCAATAGTTTTGATCAACCTGCATCGTTCGAATCTTTGAGTTGATTGTTTGTTTGTCAGCAATCGACATCGAACACGAAAATCACGATCGAGCCCTAGAATATTGAATCAACTGCGACATGTAACCACATCATAGGTTTGATAAGCAAGGATGTTACTATCAAGAACTGGAAAGTTCACGATCGGAAAATTTAATTTGTCACTTTCATCGTATAGTTTAGTAGTTCTGGAATCGTGTCACAGTCGGTTTGATGAGGACAAATTACCATCGTTTTGGAATTGTGTCACAATCGGCTAGTTGACAGCAGATTAACTCTTCACCGAGGTAAAAACTAAATGCATCATCTTTTTTGCCCCTCTAAAGGAAATAAGACAAATTACACACACACACACACATCAAACTGGCAGTCTCCACTAAACTTACAGTAAAATTATTTATTTGATATATGGAGTTTGTTTTGCTGTTAGTTTTTAAATCTTCCTGCCTTAAAAAAAGTCTGGTACAGTTAACCGATTTCATTTTTGTTTTTAATGAGGGCTTGCTTTAAAAAGTTGCCGGTACGCTCGTCTTAAAAAAACCGTCTACGCGACGGAGAAATTATCGTTAGATGAAACGAAACTAGCATATTGGCGGATTATTATCTAAATTTATCAGAAATGTCTGTGTTTAGTCTAAGAATTGCACGACAGCCTCACTACAGGTAAGTTATGTGCATTGTTTACAAATAGTTGAGAAATAACGATGGATTACTTCCATTACATTCTGTAATGGGCCGCGGCTCCATATATATAAACATGTTTTTATATACTGACAGAAACTCAAGCAACTGTGGTCTAATGGACATAGGTCAAACACTACTGGTAGGCCATTTTTACAACAAAACCACAGGCTCAACATAACCAATTAATCATTTTACAGAGATTGTGATGGCCAATGCCATGTTTTGTAAAAATATCCTGGAAATCACATCAGCCGTAGTTGTTGAGTGGGTATCATATGATATCTGTTTTGTACTTATGACATATAAAGTGTGTCCTTCTGATCAAATTGTTACTCACTTCAGATTGACAGCTATTCGTCCAATTTGAGATGTTTCCAGATGTACACAGTATAAAACGACAAGTAAGTATACAGTAAATATGTGTTTTAAGCAACGTCACTCAAATGAGTAAACTTGTAAATTTCAGCTCAAAATATAAACTAGAAACTTAAGGTTCTGCCCTTGTGAGGTTTTTATCACGTTCAAATCTCGTTTTGATCTCACGGGAGAGATTTTTGTAATACCTTACAATTTATTATCAATTTTGATAGCAAATATGCATCTGAAAAATGTACCGGTAGCAAAAAACTAGATGTCTGTTCTTTGTAGAACGTTTTTTGAAGAATTTAAAAAAAAAGACCATTATGGCGGCATTTTGAAAATGAGTATTTTTGTGTATTTCTCCCACTTAACAAAAGGCTAAAATTTATGATTTTTGTGCTTGATTGATCATTTGAAATCGTCAGTTTGTCGCCATTTTTCATTACAGCAAGTTAATTTTTGTTGTACAACTTCTTTATGTTTATTATAAAGCATGCATTATGCAACAAAGATATTTATGTTTTGATTTTACATTTTAGGTTTTTAAGATATTTAGTGTAATTGAAGCGATTTTGATTTTTGACGCAAGAGTAGTGAAAAATAACATTTGATAATGGGACAAAAAAAAACAAGCCCACTACCCCCCATTTTTTATGACTGCTTTAGAATGAAAAACTAATTCCTTTTGATATGCCATATATATATATAAAAAAAATGAATAAATAAATTGTCGCCAGAATTTTTTGTATAAAGCATTAAATCTGCAAACAATGTTAAAAATGGAGTATTTTCTCATTAAAAAATACGGAGTAGGTGTAACTAAAACTTGTTTTTGAGCTAAAAGAATAATTCAACACTTTTTACTTCTGTAATTGATAAGCAAATACTGTTTATGTCAATTATGCAAACATTCATACATATCTGATTACAAATCTGGAAGATATTAAATGAAAGTGTCCTGCAATGGGCCAAAACAGCATTTTTCACGTAAATCAAGTGTTTTGCTGATTTTGGTATCTTTTACCGAGCATAGCACAAAAACGAGTTCACTACCATGTATTTCTTTTTGCATTTTCCGCTATGCAGTTAAATTCATTTTCCAAAAATGCATATAAGAAAGAAGAGAAGATCCTTAAGGGAGATATTGAGAAAACAAAACACGTTTCACTTGAAACTCACATCCGCTGAATTAACCTACGTTTGATATAAAATAACGAAAGGTTTTTTGGACATGTTTCCTTCTTTTACATGCCTATTTAGATATACATGTACATAATACATGTTTTCAAAAGCGAAAAATTATAATTTTGTTGGTTTTAAAGCTCATTTTGAACAATATTTTATATTTGTATTTTACTCTACCCACAACCCACTTTCGGACAAAAACTTTTACTTACGTTATTGCAGATGTAATAATACAATAGGACATCCGTAAACAAATTGGGGAGTTAAAATTCTGATATAGCGGGGGCCAAAAAGGGCCATATAGACACTCATGATCGCCCATTCTTTATCAGATCGACAACTGTCTTTCTCAAAAACACTTTCGTAAAACTTTATGTTCTGCTTAATTCAGTGTCATTTCGAATATGTCTGTTTATCTTAGTATGAAGGAATGTAAAAAAAAACTTACTGATAAATTACATATTACCCAAACAAAATATCGAGTTTTATCCTTAATGACTTTGAAAGTCAAACTGGAGTTTCTTTTAAATATTTCTTAGTATGAAACAAAGAGTGATTTAACTCCACTCAATAATTTTTTTAGTTGTTTAATGGAAAATGTCAAAAGTATATGAAGCAAAAACACTTAACATTTTGGCACCAGGTTGAGTAATTGGAACCTCTAAATATCAAGAACTCTGATCTACCACTTTTAACTTTTCGGCTGCCAAAGATTGGAATTCTCTGCCAGAAGAAATTAAAAGGACCAAAAAAAAACATTAGTTTAAAACTAAAGTAGAAATGTTTAATGCATATAGCATCAAGTGTCTGATTCTGTTAACTACATATAAGTCATTAACGTTAGTTAGCATTTCATTCAGTCTTTATTACTTCATTCTTGTTGTGAACTTGATATACGAGTACGTTTCTACCACAATACCCTGTGTTTTTCCACTCTCAGACCATTGTATAAACGTGCTGACTGTTGGATAAATATATGTTATATACCACTAGTGGAATATATGACCTTCCGGACTTTAGATTGGTTGAGAAGTTTAAGTTTGACCGGAAATCACGTGGGTCAATGCAACTTGCTGATTGTTGACGTCGTCCCAATTTGGCGGGAATATATACGAGATGATGTGTTTTCGCGCAAATATCATCCGCGTTCACAGAAAACAACACTGCCACTGCGACTTAATGGTATTGTTGTAGAAACAGATCAGACGACTCGTAGTTATTGGATATGGAATTCATTTCACTCTCGCTAAAGTTCGTGTCTTTTGTAACTTTAAAAAAATAATTAACTCGAGTGAAATAAATTCCATATCCAACAACCACTCGTTGTGTGTGTAACCTCTATTTATCTATGTTATTTATTTAATTATTCATTCATTCATTAATCATTTAGTTTATCTTATTGACAAATAAATTCATTTATCTAATTCATCAATATTTATTTATAGGTGCAGTTGTTTTGAAAGGACCCCATTTGAAATCAGCCACAAACTGGCTTTATTGGCACTCCTAGGTATCACTGGCAATGGTTGTTTTCCTGTACTGAGAAAACATTGAAAACATTGTGCCATCCATTCTTATTTGTTGTAAAAGTATACTCATTAATTACCTTTTATAAATTAACATGCTCTATGTAATATCTTATTAAGCACCTTAATGTATATACTAGTCCTTTATTATTTACTGTGATCTTATTGCAATATGAGTGAAAATATATGTTTGCCATGTCTTTTACTTGCATAATAATAATTATCATAATTTAAATATCCTAATTGTTATCCCTGGACGAAATAAAAGGAAGATCACTGCATATGTATAATTTACCTTTGCATATCCCCCCCCCCCCAATGTTTTTACTGATTATGAATTCATAAAAACCAGCACATAACGTGACAGCATCATATACTGTTGTGTTTTGTGTGGTATTTGATATTCTAACTGATTGGTTCAAATTGCTTGAGATGAATGTAAAAAGAGGGATATGAGGGACTGTAGTCATTCCTTTCAATTTCATTTCAAAAGACAAATAAACAAGCTTGCAGAGTTATGGGACAGGGGACCATATGTCAAACAGGAAATTTGCAAACGGTATGTTTCTCAAACGCACAGTGATCTGACTCGGGTTGGAGTATCTATTCTAGGTCTAGCTGTCCACCAGGGACGTTTATTTTAATAGTTTGTTTATCTATTGTTCATTACGCCTCCTTAAGTCAGATGTGGTTTATAAGCTGCTTACCTGACCTTTACTTACCTTCTGACCAGCATGGGTAGCTTACTGTCTAGCTATACGATAAACGTGACTATTAGAATTTTTCACTCGTAACCTTTCTCTTTCTTGATAGAAATATATTTGCTTCTCCAACCTATGGTGTTTACATGTCGCAGTAAATTCACTACTCTCGGGCTTAATCTAGAAACCTAGATTTTCGTGATAAATGTCGGCTGCTGACGAACACACTAACGGAACTGGCATTCGAGAGATGACGGTTGATGAAGACTATAAGTAAATTTAGTTATCGCCATATTGGTCTCGTCGAGAAATATTCTATATCTTTGCATACTATTTAGGCGGACGTTCTCGGGTATGCTCCTTGGTAAAATATTGTATGCCTAATTGTTGTGACCGAGAATGATGTTCCCTCCTTGAGGACGTGATATTTACATGGCTGGTGTCGTCGATGAAGCAGAAGACGCTTACTCTTACGGAACACCTGGTCTTATATGTTTTGAAGGGTCTCCGTGTTAATCGTTCCTTTGTCGATTTCTCCCCTATTTTCATCGATTTTGAGTATTGTTGTATAATTCAGTACGACACTGATATTTGATTTCACACTGCAATCTCACATAATTTCTCATTTCATTAAGCATTGGCAGCAGACGATATGGATTTATTGATCAAACAGGGGGCAATTTAAATCAAAGATTTGAGAATGGTGATCAAGCAGCATTATGAGACCTATATTCGCTGTAAACGTCACAGTACGGTGACAACAGTTAAGCTTTATAGTTCAAAACGCATTTAATCCTGCATAATTGATTTTTACTTTATCTGCTAAAAAAAACATAACTGAAAAATACAGTTTTAAAAGTGAGATTTATTTCTAGGCTTGTTAATATGAAATACTACAATGAATGATATAGCATACGCCGTAAGCAAATATTTTGATTTATAATAAAGTACATGACTTTACATGTGTCTTTCTCTTCTTTTTTTTGCTTAATAAAAATATTTAGGAACACTTCAGATACAGATGTTTGTGAACATTACTAACACAGATGTTTGTGAACATTACTAACACAGATGTTTGTGAACATTACTAACACAGATCTTTATGAACATTACAAATACAGATATTTGGGAACATAACAAATACAGATATTGGGATCATCACCAATACAGATATTGGGAACATTACACATACAGATATTGGGAACATTACAAATACAGATATTTGGGAACATAACAAATACAGATATTCGGATCATTACAAATTCAGATATTTGGGAACATTATTAATACAGATATTTGGGAACATTACAAATACAGATACATGGGAACATCACCAATACAGATATTGGGAACATTACACATACAGATATTGGGAACATTACAAATACAGATATTTGGGAACATAACAAATACAGATATTCGGATCATTACAAATACAGATATTGGGAACATTATTAATACAGATATTTGGGAACATTACACATACAGATTTTGGGATCATTACAAATACAGATATTGGGAACATCACCAATACAGATATTTGTGAACATTACAAATACAGATATTGGGAACATTACAAATACAGATATTGGGAACATCACCAATACAGATATTGGGAACAATACAAATACAGATATTTGGGAACATTACAAATACAGATGTAGGGAACATTATTAATACAGATATTTGGGAACTTTACAAATACAGATATTGGGAACATTACAAATACAGATATTGGGAACATCACCAATACAGATATTTGTGAACATTACTAATACAGATATTTGTGAACATTACAAATACAGATATTTGGGAACATTAGAAATACAGATATTTGTGAACATTACTAATACAGATATTTGTGAACATTACAAATACAGATATTTGTGAACATTACAAATACAGATATTTGGGAACATTAGAAATACAGATATTGGGAACATTACTAATACAGATATTTGGGAACATAACAAATACAGATATTGGGAACATAACAAATACAGATATTTGGGAACATAACAAATACAGATATTGGGAACATTACAAATACAGATATTTGGGAACATTACAAATACAGATACATGGGAACATTACAAATACAGATATTTGGGAACATAACAAATACAGATATTGGGAACATTACAAATACAGATATTTGGGAACATAACAAATACAGATATTTGGGAACATAACAAATACAGATATTGGGAACATTACAAATACAGATACATGGGAACATAACAAATACAGATATTGGGAACATAACAAATACAGATATTGGGAACATCACCAATACAGATATTGGGAACATTACTAATACAGATATTTGGGAACATAACAAATACAGATATTGGGAACATAACAAATACAGATATTTGGGAACATAACAAATACAGATATTGGGATCATTACAAATACAGATATTTGGGAACATTACAAATACAGATATTGGGATCATTACAAATACAGATATTGGGAACATAACAAATACAGATATTTGGGAACATAACAAATACAGATATTGGGAACATTACAAATACAGATATTGGGAACATAACAAATACAGATATTGGGAACATAACAAATACAGATATTGGGAACATTACAAATACAGATACATGGGAACATTACAAATACAGATATTTGGGAACATAACAAATACAGATATTGGGAACATTAGAAATACAGATATTGGGAACATTACAAATACAGATATTTGGGAACATAACAAATACAGATATTGGGAACATAACAAATACAGATATTGGGAACATTACAAATACAGATATTTGGGAACATAACAAATACAGATATTGGGAACATTAGAAATACAGATATTGGGAACATTAGAAATACAGATATTGGGATCATTACAAATACAGATATTTGGGAACATTACAAATACAGATATTGGGAACATCACCAATACAGATATTGGGATCATTATTAAAACAGATATTTCGGATCATTACAAATACAGATATTGGTAACATCACCAATACAGATAATTTGGATTTATACCAATACAAGTGTATGCCCTTTGATATAAAGTACCACTGAAGAGTCGTTGATGGACAGACTAATCTGATAGTGCAGTGGATATTCATAAAGGCGGCCGGTGTTCGATTCCCGAACCTGTTGGGACTTCTCCGGGTACTCCGGTGTCCTCCAATATTGCAACTCCTGCGTGATTAGTATAAGTTGAATAACTCTTGTTGTCATGAAAATGTATGTATGTTATCCAGACTATATGTTGGAGTTATCTCCCTTCCAACAAACTGCAATTTTTAGGTGCTGATATATTTGGAAATGATAATTCCGACCATTAATACCCTATAGGACGTTACTCCACGAATTCCGGTTTTCCCCAACATTGCTTCCATTGTGCGCCAACATGGGTGATTAACCTAACTCCAAACGGCTTGGTTTATACTTGCTGTGAGGGAAATAAGCAAAAAACAGTTCTTTACTTTCCAGCAACGTCATAAGCAGTCTTTGTTTACTTTTTGACTTCTAGTAAATACTATAACATGGATTGGCGTATCGTAATAATCCATATATCGCAGTATTTGCCATGTGACAATTATTGCAATATAATTTTCAATATCGCAGCATATTGCAGCATTTTTTTATTACTGCTAGATCCTTTAAATGCAGAATTATGGAATATTTTTTTTGATGAAAAATATAACGAAACCCATTTCAACTTATTTATTTAGTTCCAAAACTTGTGTGTTGTTATATTGCAATTTTCATTGTTTTATTAAAATTAATCATCTTAAATACCCTAGGGAGCTGATACCCTCGGGAGCTATTTGAACCAACATTTGCAATGCTGTCTTGCTAGGTTGTCGCAAAATATGAAAAAGAAATCGCTACGTGGGCCAAAAAATAATGGACCTAATCTGTTTTTTCTTTGTGTATCTGTATCGCGTACAAAAGATAAAAAGTGGCCATGAATTATCCCCGAAAATCATAATTACCAAAAACGAAACAAACTGTACATATGTTACTAGTGGAATGTTTCATGTAATCGGACTCTGGTAGGTCTCTCAAACAGACGTGTATGACGTCACATCAATTTTGGCACCCCTTTGTAGATACAATTTGCATGGCCATACATAAAAGAAACGCTATACATAAAAGAAATGCTCATCAATTATTCAACATAGTGATATAAACAGGAGTGTATTGACATGCATTGTCAGTAGTAAGGCCCTAGTAACATCCAGGGACTTGGAAACTAGTTCACTACTACTACTGCTAGCTTTAATGAACCATTTATAAAAATAAACCGAGGACCTTCGGTGCGATCACCAGCATTTTAGTTGGATTTGAGTAGAATAACCAGCAATTGAAAAAAACTGAAACGAGGCCTGGGCCCGTATTCTTTAAACCGTCGATATGCTCCAGTATTGATTTCGTGCTCAAGCCGAATTTCTTGTTCATAAAATAATAATACAATACGATACATATGTATTGCCATTAATTTGGAAGCAAATTGATAAAACTTATAACCAAATATTGTTTTCAATATCTACATTTAATATTGTGATCATATGCCACTTTACTTGAGCGAGTTATAAGATAGATGGGTAGTGCACTAAATCCATTGAGCAGCGTACGCTGATCACGGTTTCATGATCCAGACCGAAGTCGGACCCCTCCCCACTCTCCATCCTCCCTCATTTAGTTATAATTGTAACGAAATCAACGGGAACAAAATATATCGGCCATTGTCCTGATTTACTCGTGTTTTGTCAGAGTGATTGGCAGTATTGACATTCAGTTTGTTCCAGCCTTAAAGGTTATTGGTCACACATAGTTACACAGCAGGGGTCACAGGTTTTCCCGTGTATTTGATAATATTGAATATAATTTGTATATCTTTAAGTACCATAAAAAGCAAACCATGGCATGAATGTGGTATTTCCCATACCGACAGAGGCGTACGTTACTACTTAGAGTGAATTTATTATCTCCTATCAGTTGAGTTCACGTCAGGTCGCGGTTATAACGGTTAGTAATGTACCTTCCCTAAATGGAAAATCCACAGAGCCTTGGTTTGTTGTGGAGACGCTAGGAAAACATTGCTGTTATAGTCGAAGTAGCTATTCAGGCAGCAGGAATATAGGTCAAGATATACACAATGGTCGTAGCTGTTTTATCAGATGAATAATTTAACATGCCTTACCTATCTGTTAAATTTGAAAAAAATGATCGACATTTATAACTAAATCCATTGTAAATTAATTCTAGCTTATATAGCAGTTGTAAGCAATAAACAACCAACGATTTAAATATCTATTAAAATGAATGAAATGGAATAAGTTAAGAGCTTGATATAATTCCTTTATTTATTAAAAAAAATGAAAAAGTACCCTAGTATCCCCAATAATGAGTATATTTGTGGTACGTTTAAATCAAGTTAGACGTAGCACCACACAAAGTCTGAACGCTGGTTGGTTATCAGACCAGGAAGTGGTCTCTGTACACTTACAGTCTTTGAAATGATGCCTAACTTTACACGTATATTGTGTAAGACCTTGCAATAGCGACGAACTACAACAGTATATTTTATTTAGTAGTACTAAGGTGCGGTAAAATCGATCCAGAGTTACAAAGTTACCCGGATGTAACAGAAATATTTTTCATTGCATCATGAATGGGCGATACACGTACCTATTTCACAACGTCCAAAGTTTTATTCTAATACTTTTATGTTCTTTTATAACTCTCTAAAATAGTAATTACAAAAATGTTGTGTACCATAGCTTGTAGCTTTGAGCGATAAAACTCCCCTAAGAAAGGTTAAAAATATGAAGTTCTTTATGTTATTTTATTTAATCCACCTCGGAAAGATATACCAACTGCCTGGCCGGAATTTAACATCACATTATAATGAAATCACCTCAAGGTGTACGAAACAATAATGATAATAAAAAATAAAAGGAAAGCGATATAAAAATCAAAATGATATCCTCCCCATTTTGGTCTTTCCTTGTCTAATTCAAGACCCGATATCGTAATATTTGTCATTATGCTAAGGGCTCGGGGTCAATGGTTTGACCTTTGTGTGCTTTAAACTTCAAATGATCATATGTTATATTGATTCTGCAATAACAGACACATCAGTTTGTTTGTTCTCACTGGTGTTTTACAGCGAGTGAATGACCTTAGTTCTACCTGGGACCGTATTCTAGCCACAAGTTTCGTCATGTTATCGCCCCCTACTGACTACATCCTTGGTCGAGGTGTCTCCCACCGACTGGGGGCTTCAGGTTTATATCTGTATGGACAGTTGATATATATAGAGGTATCTAACACTGTCTTCAGTCAAACAAAGTAGATTTCACGAGTGGGGTAATATTTTGATATTTTCATAAATGCACAGCAGGAGTAAATCAAAGTACTGAAAAAAATGTAGCACTAAAACCATAGTGCTTATAGGGTGTAACAAATGGATGTTATTATCGACATTTATTCATTATGTTGGACTGGTATATTTGGGCTGCAATTGTCCAGTATGGGGAAATAGCAACTTCATTTGTAGTTGTATATTTATATATCTGAATATAGATATGAGCATTGATGAGTTGGCAGGGAAAACGTATGTATGTTATGTTGTTTTAGTACGTTATTATTGAAGACAACGAGCAATATAATTGATTCGCTGCTGGAACAAACACATAATCTTTACCTTGATATCTTATAAATACACCAACTATTTAATAATCATCGTGATCTTATGTGTAATACATTGCGGGCTGTTTGACCCCAGGAACACCATTTGTTTAAGTAATAAATTGTAAGGTGAACGTTAACGATGTCGATATTGTACATGTTTTTCGGTGTTCAAATTAACTGGGAAGAAATATCACGAATAATCAATATATTTACTTTTTTGCATACTTTTTCAATTATATTGAAATATAAAGTTTGGGGGAAAAGGAAATAAAAATGGCCTTATTGCGTGTCAACTTTTCGATCTAAGGGAATTAACGTAGGACACTTATCCACAAGACCTTTGTTATGTATATATGCAATTTAATGAGATCTTATGAATATTCTGATCCGCCCACAACATTACAAATTTGTATTTTATCATTCACAAGTTGTTCATAGGCGACTGTAGTAAACAAACCAATATCGAAACATTGTAGACATCACCTTCTTGCATTATCCGAACTCCAATCAATTAAACAAGAGATTAAACATGAACAAAGGTAAAATTTACACGATTTCCCCCGAAAAGAGAATAAGACCAGGTGTTCGGGAAGAGTAAGCTTTTGCTGCTTCATCGACGACACCCGCAATGTAAATCTAGGTAACATCCAAGTGTATGCACGTCATTAAAGGGGGAGCTTAAGCATCAGTCTAAATCACAACAATTGTGCATTCTAATATATATATGAAATATATATTTAAAAAGTCCACCTTCATAGCATACAAAGCTACTAAATATCTCTCAGAGAGAAGATGGCGATTATAAACATAACATACAACCTATATGGTGTTTACATGCCGAAAATGAATATGATTCGCTTTTTTTAAGACTTGCTCTAAATATCAAAATGTTCTTGATATATGTCGGTTGCTGACGAAAACCATATATTATTATATGTGACAGTTACGGTAAAAGCTTTATAAGAAACCATATATTATTATCTTTGACAGTTACGGTAAAAGCTGTATAAGAAACCATATATTATTATCTGTGACAGTTACTGTAAAATAAAATAAAAGAATACCGAAGCGTCAACATAATCATAATCCAAACTCAAAATCGATTAAACCAGGGGCAAAATTTGAACAAAGGGTAGATTTACATGGAGACCCTTGCAAAAGTACAAGAGACTAAGACCAGGTGTTCCGGAAGAGTAAGCGTCTTCTGCTTCATCGACGACACCCGCCATGTAAATCTTTGTCACATCCAAGTAAACACCAAAATGAGAACCGAGTATCATTGTCAATCACAACAAGTAAACACACTAATGAGCATACTCAAAAACGTCCATCTTCATATCACTTAAAGATACAGAATATTTCTCAATGAGACAAAGATGGCGACCATAAGCTTTATAAGAAACCATATATTATTATCTGTGACAGTTACGGTAAAAGCTTTATAAGAAACCATGTATTATTATCTGTGACAGTTACGGTAAAAGCTTTATAAGAAACCGTGTATTATTATCTTGGCCTACAATGGTTTTCTACAACACGTTTTATGGGCTGATATCACTAGCCGACAATTTTAACTTCAAGCGACCTCAACTTTCGTAATTAGAAACTAGGTAAAATGCACAGTTGAATTGATTTTCCCACCATAATAAAATCGTTTGTCACTGTTAGAAGACAACACACACTACGTCATCCGTACACAGTACCGTATGGTCTGTGTGTTTGTCTGTACCGCCCTTTCCTGGTGTCACCACAACAAACACATACAGCAAGTCATTCTCTAGTCACTCTAATGCAACATTAATGGACGTTCACAAAGCAACCCGAGAGTCACAAGGTACATTCGGATACATGGAATAGCTTGCCTGTTGCTAAGGTATACCTATATACATATCTGCATTACGTAAAACATGTATATTTACATCTAAAATAAATATTACGGTATCATCTCATCGCTTATTTGAAACTAAGATCATTCTGAACGGTTTCCCCCCGAATCTCATCTTGAAAATAACCAGATGTTTTAACAAGAGGCATAGAAAAACAAAAATAATATAGAAACGTAAAATTATTACAATTTTAAGTCAATGAATTTAGAGTATAAAACAAAGAGAACGATAGGTATATAAATACGTTTGATGACATTTTCAAGTAAGGCCTGGCGTTCTGAGATTTACGATACATGTAATGGTGACCATGTTACCTAGCTATTTTATCTACATACATGTCCCAATACCTTATATGGTCATTTGGGTAATTTATCTACATACATGTCCGAATACCTTATATCGTAATTTGGGTAATTTATCTACATACATGTCCCAATACCTTATATGGTAATTTGGGTAATTTATCTACATTCATATCCCAATACCTTATATGGTCATTTGGGTAATTTATCTACATACATATCCCATTATCTTACATGATAATTTTGGTAATTTATCTACATACATATCCTGTTCTTGATCGCTGTTGTTTTCCTGCCAAGGTTGTTCTTGATCGCTGTTGTTTTCCTGCCAAGGTTGTTCTTGATCCCTGTTGTTTTCCTGTCAAGGTTGTTCTTGATCGCTGTTGTTTTCCTGCCAAGGTTGTTCTTGGCCCTGTTGTTTCCCTGCCTAGGTTGTTTTGATCCCTGTTGTTTCCCTGCCTAGGTTGTTCTTGATCCCTGTTGTTTTCCTGCCAAGTTTGTTCTTGATCGCTGTTGTTTTCCTGCCAAGTTTGTTCTTGATCGCTGTTGTTTTCCTGCCTTAAGGTTGTTCTTGGCCCTGTTGTTTTCCTGCCAAAGTTGTTCTTGATCCCTGTTGTTTTCCTGTCAAGGTTGTTCTTGATCGCTGTTGTTTTCCTGCCTTAAGGTTGTTCTTGGCCCTGTTGTTTTCCTGCCAAGGTTGTTCTTGATCCCTGTTGTTTTCTTGCCAAGGTTGTTCTTGGCCCTGTTGTTTTCCTGCCAAGGTTGTTCTTGGCCCTGTTGTTTCCCTGCCTAGGTTGTTTTGATCCCTGTTGTTTCCCTGCCTAGGTTGTTTTTTATCCCTGTTGTTTTCCTGCCAAGGTTGTTCTTGATCCCTGTTGTTTTCCTGCCAAGTTTGTTCTTGATCGCTGTTGTTTTCCTGCCAAGGTTGTTCTTGATCCCTGTTGTTTTCCTGCCAAAGTTTGTTCTTGATCGCTGTTGTTTTCCTGCCAAGGTTGTTCTTGGCCCTGTTGTTTTCCTGCCAAGGTTGTTCTTGGCCCTGTTGTTTTCCTGCCAATGTTGTTCTTGGCCCTGTTGTTTTCCTGCCAAGGATGTTCTTGATCCCTGTTGTTTTCCTGCCAAGGTTGTTCTTTATCCCTGTTGTTTTCCTGCCAAGGTTGTTCTTGATCGCTGTTGTTTTCCTGCCAAGGTTGTTCTTGATCCCTGTTGATTTTCTGCCAAGGTTGTTCTTGATCCCTGTTGTTTTCCTTCCTTTAGGTTATTTTTTGCCCTGCTGTTTTCCTGCCTTAAGGTTGTTCTTGGTCCATGTTGTTTTCCTGCCAAGGTTGTTCTTGGCCCTGTTGTTTTCCTGCCAAGGTTGTTCTTGATCCCTGTTGTTTTCCTGCCAAGGTTGTTCTTGATCCCTGTTGTTTTCCTGCCTTAAGGTTGTTCTTGATCCCTGTTGTTTTCCTGCCAAAGTTGTTCTTGATCGCTGTTGTTTTCCTGCCAAGGTTGTTCTTGATCGCTGTTGTTTTCCTGCCTTAAGGTTGTTCTTGATCGCTGTTGTTTTCCTGCCAAGTTTGTTCTTGGCCCTGTTGTTTTCCTGCCAAGGTTGTTCTTGATCCTTGTTGTTTTCCTGCCAAGGTTGTTCTTGATCGCTGTTGTTTTCCTGCCTTAAGGTTGTTCTTGGTCGCTGTTGTTTTCTTGCCAAGGTTGTTCTTGGTCCATGTTGTTTTCCTGCCAAGGTTGTTCTTGGCCCTGTTGTTTTCCTGCTAAGGTTGTTCTTGATCCCTGTTGTTTTCCTGCCAAGGTTGTTCTTGATCCCTGTTGTTTTCCTGCCTTAAGGTTGTTCTTGATCGCTGGTGTTTTCCTGCCGAGGTTGTTCTTGGCACTGTTGTTTTCCTGCCAAAGTTGTTCTTGATCGCTGTTGTTTTCCTGCCAAGGTTGTTCTCGATCCCTGTTGTTTTCTGCCAAGGTTGTTCTTGATCGCTGTTGTTTTCCTGCCAAAGTTGTTCTTGGTCCTGTTGTTTTCCTGTCAAGGTTGTTCTTGATCCCTGTTGTTTTCCTGCCTTAAGGTTGTTCTTGATCCCTGTTGTTTTCCTGCCAAGGTTGTTCTTGATCCCTGTTGTTTTCCTGCCAAGGTTGTTCTTGATCCCTGTTGTTTTCCTGCCAACGTTGTTCTTGATCCCTGTTGTTTTCCTGCCGAAGTTGTTCTTGGCCCTGTTGTGTTCATGCCAAAGTTGTTCTTGATCCCTGTTGTTTCTCTGCCAAGGTTGTTCTTGATCCCTGTTGTTTTCCTGCCAAGGTTGTTCTTGATCGCTGTTGTTTTCCTGCCTTAAGGTTGTTCTTGGTCGCTGTTGTTTTCCTGCCAAGGTTGTTCTTGGTCCATGTTGTTTTCCTGCCAAGGTTGTTCTTGGCCCTGTTATTTCCTGCCAAGGTTGTTCTTGATCGCTGTTGTTTTTCTGCCAAGGTTGTTCTTGATCGCTGTTGTTTTCCGCCTTAAGGTTGTTCTTGATCGCTGGTGTTTTTCTGCCAAGGTTGTTCTTCATCCCTGTTGTTTTCCTGCCAAGGTTGTTCTTGATCCTTGTTGTTTTCCTGCCAAGGTTGTTCTTGATCCCTGTTGTTTTCCTGCCAAGGTTGTTCTTGATTGCTGTTGTTTTCCTGCCAAGGTTGTTCTTGATCGCTGTTGTTTTTCTGCCAAGGTTGTTCTTGATCCCTGTTGTTTTCCTGCCAAGGTTGTTCTTGATCGCTGTTGTTTTCCTGCCTTAAGGTTGTTCTTGGTCGCTGTTGTTTTCCTGCCAAGGTTGTTCTTGGCCCTGTTGTTTTCCTGCCAAGGTTGTTCTTGGCCCTGTTATTTCCTGCCAAGGTTGTTCTTGATCGCTGTTGTTTTCCTGCCAAGGTTGTTCTTGATCCCTGTTGTTTTCCTGCCAAAGTTGTTCTTGGCCCTGTTGTGTTCATGCCAAAGTTGTTCTTGATCGCTGTTGTTTTCCTGCCAAGGTTGTTCTTGATCCCTGTTGTTTTCCTGCCAAGGTTGTTCTTGATCCCTGGTGTTTTCCTGCCAAGGTTGTTCTTGGTCCATGTTGTTTTCCTGCCAAGGTTGTTCTTGGCCCTGTTATTTCCTGCCAAGGTTGTTCTTGATCGCTGTTGTTTTCCTGTCAAGGTTGTTCTTGATCGCTGTTGTTTTCCTGCCAAGGTTGTTCTTGATTCATGTTGTTTTCCTGCCAAGGTTGTTCTTGGCCCTGTTATTTCATGCCAAGATTGTTCTTGATCGCTGTTGTTTTCCTGTCAAGGTTGTTCTTGATCGCTGTTGTTTTCCTGTCAAGGTTGTTCTTGGCCCTGTTGTTTTCCTGCCAAGATTGTTCTTGGCCCTGTTGTTTTCCTGCCGAGATTGTTCTTGGCCCTGTTGTTTTCCTTCCTTTAGGTTATTTTTTGCCCTGCTGTTTTCCTGCCTTAAGGTTGTTCTTGGTCCATGCTGTTTTCCTGCCAAAGTTGTTCTTGGCCCTGTTGTTTTCCTGCCAAGGTTGTTCTTGATCCCTGGTGTTTTCCTGCCAAGGTTGTTCTTGGTCCATGTTGTTTTCCTGCCAAGGTTGTTCTTGGCCCTGTTATTTCCTGCCAAGGTTGTTCTTGATCGCTGTTGTTTTCCTGTCAAGGTTGTTCTTGATCGCTGTTGTTTTCCTGCCAAGGTTGTTCTTGATTCATGTTGTTTTCCTGCCAAGGTTGTTCTTGGCCCTGTTATTTCATGCCAAGATTGTTCTTGATCGCTGTTGTTTTCCTGTCAAGGTTGTTCTTGATCGCTGTTGTTTTCCTGTCAAGGTTGTTCTTGGCCCTGTTGTTTTCCTGCCAAGATTGTTCTTGGCCCTGTTGTTTTCCTGCCGAGATTGTTCTTGGCCCTGTTGTTTTCCTTCCTTTAGGTTATTTTTTGCCCTGCTGTTTTCCTGCCTTAAGGTTGTTCTTGGTCCATGCTGTTTTCCTGCCAAAGTTGTTCTTGGCCCTGTTGTTTTCCTGCCAAGGTTGTTCTTGATCGCTGTTGTTTTCATGTCAAGGTTGTTCTTGATCCCTGTTGTTTTCCTGCCAAGGTTGTTCTTGGTCCATGTTGTTTTCCTGCCAAAGTTGTTCTTGGCCCTGTTGTTTTCCTGTCAAGGTTTGTTCTTGATTCATGTTGTTTTCCTGCCAAGGTTGTTCTTGATCCCTGTTGTTTTCCTGCCAAGGTTGTTCTTGATCCCTGTTGTTTTCCTGTTAAGGTTGTTCTTGATCGCTGTTGTTTTCCTGTCAAGGTTGTTCTTGCCCCTCCCTGTTGTTTTCCTGCCAAGGTTGTTCTTGGTCCCTGTTGTTTTCCTGCCAAGGTTGTTCTTGATCCCTTTTGTTTTCCTGCCTTTACGTTGTTCTTGGCCCTAATGTTTTCCTGACAAGGTGGTTCTTGATCTCTGTTGTTTTCCTCCATTATCGGCATTGGTGACCAGCTTTGTCTTCGTGTGTTGACAACCAGGTAATTTAATTTCTACCACAAAACCCCGTGTTATTCCGCTCTCAGACCATTGGATAAACGTGCTTGCTGTTGGATAAATATATGTTATATTCCACTAGTGGAATATGACCTTCCGGACTTTTGATTGAGAAGTTTAACTTTGAAAGTTGGAATATATGCAAGATGATGCGTTTTCGCGCAAATAGTCCGCGCTTCACTCCAAAAATCAACACTGACACTGCCGATTTAATATTGTGGTAGAAACAGGTCACACGACTCGTGGGTATTGGATATGGAATTTATTTCACTCTCGTTTATTATTTTTTAAAAGTTACAAAAGACACTCGCTAAAGCTCGTGTCTTTTGTAACTTTTAAAAATTAATTAACTCAAGTGAAATAAATTCAATATCCAACAACCACTCGTTGTGTAACTTCTATTTATAATGTGACGATAGATTATCGGTTTTGTATATTGCAAACCATCACAGATAAACTTACATTACTATTATTGTAAGTCGATATTTGATATAATATGGTAATGCAAGCTAGAAATACGAATGAAGGACTAAGATATACGTTGACAAGGATTATTACGATACATTACATACCAATTTGGCTTAGAATTCCGTCAGGCCACCTAAAACCGTCGGGTAACCTAAAAATAACAACTGACATTACACCCACGTTTCAGAAAATTTGCACATGCATATTTATGACACAAAAACCCTCTCCCACGCAGGTAGCGTTACCAGGCCAGTAAATATTTCATGTTTCCTCTCCAAGGGCTGTTTACTAGTAAAGTGTCAGTAACGACCGAACTATCGATTAGGTTTGTATTTCCTTATATATTGGATCACACAATCAATTTACGTACATCAGATGAAATAAACTCTTTATTACGTCACTAACGCCATCAGGTACAAGCGTACAATATTAATCAATTACGTCTCCAGACATGGTGTTATCGTCATTAGACCTTCGTTTGTTGCGCATGTAACTTAAAACAATCACTCACTTTATTAGGACACGTAGGTCGGACATATTTAACACACATTATAAGCGTAAATCCAAAGGCCCTACTATAACAAAAACGTCGGTCTTCATTTCATTTCATGTTGAGAATGTTTTCATTTGTATGTTTATCAATTCAAGATTTTATAATGAAGTAAGGCACGTCTCGTATTGGTCCCTGACAATTGACACAAGCTTTGATAAAAAGAGGGTCAACAGATGAGAGAAATGTGTCATTCTTATCTATCATGGCCCTGTTGTGAAGGCAGTATTGCCTCATGGTATTGTCGAGGGATGGAATCTCATCACGAGACAGCTTTGGGTCGCTTCCAGAGTCAGCCATTTTCTAGAAGAACACCAGCACGACGCAATAGTGACGTAAATTAATAGTGACGTCATAATAGATTCACGTTGAACATCGCGCCAAATTTGATAGTGCCCAGGAGAGCGAGCACTATCGCTTCATAGTACCCATAAGTATAGCCAATAGGAAAGCAGGATGGCTCGTGATGTGCTAATGTATCATATTTACTGCATCATACATCAGTCCCAGGTATGACTCCTCAAACACTGTAGGCATATCAGACGCCTTACAACATCATATTCCCTAAGTCACAACTAGTCCTTATGTTTCATGAATATGGTGTTTACATGTCGCAGTTAATTCGTTATTCTAGGGCTTGCACTAAATATAGAGATTTTCGAGATATATGTCAACTGTTGACTAACAAACCAAGGGCACAGGGATTCGAAAGATGCAGGTTGATGAACACTATGGGCAAGTTGTATGGTCGCCATCTTGATCTCATCGAGAAATATTCTGTATCTTTGTGTGACATGAAGATGGACGTTTTTGATTTTGCTTATTTGTGTGCTTACTTGTTGTGATTAACAATGATGACTCGGTGCTCATTTTGAGAATTGATGTTTACTTCGATGTGACCAAGATTTACATGGCGGTCTTACTCTTCCGGATCACATGGTCTTATTCTCTTGTACTTTTACGAGGGTCTTTATTTATATCTTTCATTTGTTCTTATGTATTCTGATTTTGAGTTCGGATTAAGGTTTTTGTTGACGCTTTGTTATTCTCTATCATTATTAAATATCATTGTTCTGTACCGGTTATCACTTATTTACTTTTTCGTATTTGTTATGCAGAACCAGATGTGTTGAAGACATTAAGAATATATCTATAAATCCTCCCTTTTTTACTTGGATATTTCTGTTTCAGATTGAGTGTATGCCTGGTGCTCCATGTAAACGTCTTTCAGGTAGGACTATTGTGATGATGTGTGCTTTACTAAGTTGTACAATCACATTTACTTGAGAAAAGCAACATACATGTAGGAAATAATAGAATAATTAACTATAAGAAGACATTCTGTTTTAATTTACAATGTGACAATTACTGCTACCTCTTAATAAAGAAATATTCCCAATACACGTTAATCTCCAAATAATTAACGATGTACATGTACAACTCTGAGAAGTCAAAAGTTTCCTGTATCAAACTATTTCTCGTATACATTATTGGATAAGGGAGTTCAAGGCACGACAGAAAATGCAAACATGTCAGCGTGCTCGTTTTTGTGCTATGATCGGTCAAATATACCAATATGACATAATAATTGATTTTAAGTGAATTTTGTAGTTTTGACCGATTGTGGGACATCTTCATGCAGTATCTTCCGAATTTGTAATCCGAAATGTATGAATGTTTGCAGAAATGATAAAAATAGTGTTTTCTTTTGAGTTATGAAGTAAAATTACTATAACTTAATATGTTTACACAGGAAGGCAATTTGAGTTACCCCCACCCCTTATTTGTTGATGAGAAAATCCTCATTTTTTCACCATTTTTTGCAGATTTAACGCTTTATAAAGAAAGATTCTGATAATAAACCTTTTAAAATATTTAGGGGATGAAAAGAAAATGGGTTTCTCTTTCTAAAACCGTCATAAAAATGGGAGGTTAGTGTGCTTCTTGTTTTTTTATTTTTTTTTTTTTATTATTTATCTTATTTTTCACAGTTTCGGGTTTATTAATAAAAACTACTCCAGTTACACTTAATATATGAAATAAAAACTAAAATTGTATCATTATCCACTTTGTAGCATAATATTTCTTTAAAAATGAACATTTTGAAGTTGTACAGCAAAACTTAGCTTGCTATAATTAAAAATGGCTAAACACTGAAGTTTTTTTTTTAAATCCATGTAAAAAAGTTCTACAAGCAACAGAAACAATTTTCGGATGCATATATACTATCAAAATTGATCATACTTTCTTCAATATAACATAAAATCTTTAAGTAAGACATAAACGAGACTTGAACGTGACTGAAACCTCAGAAGAGTACATCCTTAACGCAGGTTTTATAATCGCATCATCTCCATCCTGTTGTTTCCATGTCAGAGTCAGTGTGTATATATTGTGTAGACTTCATATGTTTTCGATGCGGCAAATATTTCCATTAACATTTAAGACTTCAAAAATTGTTTTGTTCTTTAAAATTTAATATTTCAATCATATTTGTGATTTGTTTTGCCAAATTTTATAGATTAAAAATCGAATATTTTTTTTATATTTCATGAAAAGCCGTCCTAAATGTACACAGTATATTAATAAATCGAAGAACATAAACTCTTTAAACGGACTTTGCTGAATAAATACGATCCTGGGTAATACTTGAATCGCTTAAGTGAAGAAATGGAGTTCAAAAGTGCCTTTAAGAGAGGCGGAAGAGGCAATTAACAGGTCATACGTCACACCGGACGCCACCACATCCGCCGGAAGCTCGGACCTATCCACCGTCCTTATACATAGGTATTATTAATAATGTAAATCCTAATTCGTCACATTGATATAAACCTCTGACCTTTTATGATCATAGCGTGTTAGATACGGATACACCCAACTTTTTGTTTGAAGATTAATTCATATATAACATACACAACATATGAATTATCGTTAGTAAAGGACAATGACATTATACTGACAGTCTTTCCGATAACTATATATATATATATATTAAACGTTTTGGTTAAATAGTGGAATTCAGAACAGGAAACCCTTGTTTAATGATAGAATGTAGAATTACAAAGTCAGACCCTGCAGTCTATGGACATTAAGTCAAAAAACTAGTCTAGGGTTACTTAGTAAAAAAACGAGGTGAACCCTTCAGTTTAGGGTTACTTAGTCAAAAAACCAGGTGACCCCTGCAGTCTAGGGTTACTTAGTCAAAAAACGAGGTGAACCCTGCAGTCTAGGGTTACTTAGTCAAAAAACGAGGTGAACCCTGCAGTCTAGGGTTACTTAGTCAAAAAACGAGGTGAACCCTGCAGTCTAGGGTTACTTAGTCAAAAAACGAGGTGAACCCTGCAGTCTAGGGTTACTTAGTCAAAAAACGAGGTGAACCCTGCAGTCTAGGGTTACTTAGTCAAAAAACGAGGTGAACCCTGCAGTCTAGGGTTACTTAGTCAAAAAACGAGGTGAACCCTGCAGTCTAGGGTTACTTAGTCAAAAAACGAGGTGAACCCTGCAGTCTAGGGTTACTTAGTAATGAAGTCAGAACGACATTGCATTGGTACTGAAGATTACATTTATAAAGAAAACATAGGTCTTAAGTGTACAGAACACGAAGCATAGTGCTTATTTTTGTCTACAATCTGTTATATCTTATGTCGATTCGAGTTAACCCTCGTGTACCGACTCTGGGACTGAGCTTTCCGAGTATTCAGTGAGCTCTCAGAGTATCGACGACCTCTCGTGGTAAAGGATGAGGTCCGGCGTATACAGAAAACTCTTGGGCTATCAATAACATTTTTACAAACTAATCCTGTTTCGGGGAGGACACGAGGTTTTCCGGTGCTGCTTCTTTAGATGTTCATCATATGTAATACTATTATCATGTGTTGTGACATTTTAGAGTAATTTTACAAATAAGATAGAGCGTTTTATAAATGTTGTATATAAGTATTTCGTTGTGTTAAATTTTGATTGATTTGTTTGTTTCTAATAACAAACCTAAAATGGTTTGTACGTAAATAGGAAAGTGCAATGAATAAAAAACACAGAGTGATAAAGACGAAAATAATATGTATTTGATATTTTTTACACAATACATATAAAAACGTTTAAATATCATACAAAATTATTAAGAATTGTCCATTTTAATAACTGTACAGAACTTAATACATCAATATATTAAATGTCAAAACCCTTTGACAAAATTAGAGAAATTTGATCTTTAAGGCAGATAGGGTGAATCACTTATTTGTTTATTTTCCTGATTGTTTTTGTCAGTCAGTTGGTTTCGATGATCACATTAGAAACCGACAGTTTGATGGTACGAGAGAGAGTTTAGCTGCGTTAAATCATGTCTTCACCAGGGGAAATTGTCCTTGTCTCCGTATCACGAATTATATCAACAGTGGCATATTCTTCTAGTTCCAATTTTGGTTTTCTTCGATCTATTTACATATCACACGGTCATGGTCCATTTCTTATTCTCTCGCCATGGAATCTCCCTGAGCACCCAAATCTGTTCGGATTTCCTAAAAAAAAAAAAAAATAACAATAAGCATACTTAACCAAGTATAATTAATATAACATTCGTTTGTAAGGCCAAATGATTTTTTCTCTCTTTTTTGTGATTTGTTCCGCTTTTTTTAAAACTAAAGTTATTATTTATCACATGTTCCGTCTTTTTAATGCATTTAAAGCTATAATTTTGTAGACTCGTTTTTGATATCTTTGGATAAACGTTGTCCAAGTATCTCCTTATTTTATCCAGGAACTAATTTTCTTTACTTGCATATTATCTAGATGTAATATAACATAGACTTAGATCTGCATCCTTGAATCCTGCCTATGTTTATAATGATTTAGTATTTGAAGTATTTATGTTTTATCCAAGTATGGATGTTTTATCAAAGTATTTATGTTTTATATAGCAAAGTATTGATGCGTATCAAAGTCTTAATGTTTTATCAAAGTACTGATTTTTTATCAAAGTATGGATGTTTTATCAAAGTATTGGTGTTTTATCAAAGTATTGGTGTTTTATCAAAGTATTGGTGTATTATTAAAATACTGATGTTTTATTAAAGTCTTAATGTTTTTTTTCAAAGTATGGATGTTTTATCAAAGTATTGGTGTTTTATCAAAGTATTGGTGTTTTATCAAAGTACTGGTGTTTTATCAAAGTATGGATCTTTTATGTAGCAAAGTATTGATGCCTATCAATGTCTAAATGTTTTATCAAAATACTGATGTTTTATCAAAGTATTGGTGTTTTTATCAAAGTATGGATGTTTTATCAAAGTATGGATGTTTTATCAAAGTATTGGTATTTTTATCAAAGTATGGATGTTTTATTAAAGTATTGGTGTGTTATCAAAGTACATTTGTGTTGGTGTTTTATCAAAGTATTGATGTTTTATCAAAGTATGGATATTTTATCAAAGTATTCATGTCTTTCAAAGTCTAAATGTTTTATCAAAGTATGGATGTTTTATCAAAGTATGGATGTTTTATCAAAGTATGGATGTTTTATCAAAGTATTGGTGTTTTATCAAAGTATGGATGTTTTATCAAAGTATTGGTGTGTTATCAAAGTATTGTTGTTTTATAAATGTGATACAGGTTATATTAACATGAGTGGAGGACGACTAAACGACTTCTGTATTGTAGAAACCTTACTACTTTTATACACCTAACCAATACGCCTGTTTTTTTTGTGATATTGCATAGGCTAAATTAGATTTCAATAACATGTTTTATAAAGAAAAATAACTTAATGTCTTATATTAAGAAACAAATACCGGATTTGGACAAATATGATTACATCTTCTAAGTTTACAAATATTTATTAAATATAACATAGAATAGTATAAAGTTAAAAATATCATCTTTGTGTACCTTATCAACAACCACAGTCGTCAAAACAACTCGTGGCTATAGGGGATTAAGGTATATCGGAATACGTGTCTAGTCATGCATTGTACCCTATATTTTATCGCTGAATTGCACTTATATCGTGACTCGTGTTCCCCTTGTCGTGGTATACACACCTACATAGCATTCCTCAACTTCGCAAGCCAAGGGTGTACAATACGCTACTCTCCTTTTCACCCTTGGCGGATCTCACGGCAAATTCGAAGTTCCCGCTTCTGCATTTTGATTGGATGCGGCTCGGTTTAGCCGACCAATCAAAACGCGCGCTGCAATTGTTAATAACAATGATGGCAGCGCCCACGGAAACATGTCGTGTCTGTAACAACATGTTGCCAACGAAGTCTAGAAGTGTGATTTTTGGCCCGACATTCACCGTTTCCGACCAGTTGAATCAGATTTTGGGATATGTCGCCGATCAGGCAGATAAAAAAAGCAGATACGTGTGTGGATTTTGTTTTACAAAGTTGAACAAACTATCGACTATGATCTCATTCATAAAATGGAAATGTTACAAAAAGAAAACACAATCTTATTTCCCTGTTCTTGTTCCAACAAAAACATCATTTCCATTGTTGATTGAGCTGATTGATCGTCTCTGTGTCTCGCGAAGTTCTTGAATTTCGAATTTTTCGCATATATAGCATGTTCATCAAAGGGCGCTGCCATTTTCTGTTTATTTGTTGAACCGTAAACAAATAGTACGAGCTATTTGATTGGTCAGTAATTACGTAAAACAAGGGACACAACTGCAATAGTCCACTAGATGGCGCAGTGCTGGAACTTCGAATTTGCCGTGAGATCCGCCAAGGGTGAAAAGGAGAGTAGCGTATTGTACACCCTTGGCTTGCGAAGTTGAGCATTCCTGTACTGATTGGTATTCACATAGAAAAAAAACTACGATCATTCCTAAAACATTAAACGGTATTTTTCTTGTTTTTTATCATGTTATATTTAGGTACTTTAATCAAATAACATAGTAATAAATACTTAGGCAGAATGGAAAGCGCATTGTTGTGGTCAAGAGTAGAGTTACCAAACTAACCTAATCTCGGCCACACTCATGGTGGTGTTCATCAATTTACAAAACTATATTAGGCGACCAAACAGTACCTCCGCTGTAGATGAAGCTATACTACAGCCTACTGATGTGTACTACCTTTCTTTCTGACAAAACTACCACTGTTTAGGTAACGTAGCGTTCGTTCTATATGATTATAATTAGTACGTGTTCGACACCAGTCTCAGTGACAGTAATACATTTCCCCCTGGTGACTGATTTATTGATTTGCAGGTTTTTACCAGACACAAATGAAAACAACGTTTCTGAAGAGTATTTCGCTTAGTTTCACTGTCTGTACTGGGGCTAGTTACAGAAGAGTATTTCGCTAAGGTTCACTGTCTGTACTGGCGCTAGTTATAGTGTAAATAAAACAAATGTTGTGCTTGGTTACGTAAACCAAATTGGGTATCTGATGAACAGGGATGTCTGTATATCGCCATTTGTCTATAAAATCGATGTATACCAATGGATTGAGAATTGTCATGAATGATCGACTCGTGAGATGTTTAGTCGTATATTGGTGAATATTGTTTGCCAGAGGTTTTGCTATTCCATATCATCCCCACTTGTTAAGAACAAACATACACTTAAGAAAGCAGTCTTTACGTATGCGAAAATATTCGCTGTCATGTGATATTGTTGGTTTGTTAATGTGTTTATGGCGACTGGTGTACTGTTAATATTGCATCTTGAGAAAATTTCCTATTCTATGTAAGGAACAACAGCAACAAGTGGTTGGTAATGTTTAGAATGACCTTCGATGTAAATAGTTGACCTTATTATGATCATCGATAAACAACTTATACCTCACGAAAGTATTGATTTTCAAAGTACACTTCTTTTTTCTGTATAAAAATGACCTAAGCATGGACCAGTGCGTGAAACGTTATCTTGGCTGAATAATTGTCTTCTTTAATATTATATTGATCATATTTAAGGTGAAATGATAAATTGTGTAGTATAACGACCTTCGACAAACACACGCTATTCAAACAACTCAGGCGCTCTTCATATAACCTGTAAATGTGGACCGAATGCGGTTCTTTGTTTACTGTTTGTTGTGGATACAAGGTATACGCAACTACAAAATATTTACTGGTCGCCATGACGAAATTCCTAATCATACCTGCTCAATACAGAGTGCGGTTCTTCTTTCAATAATAGCTGTGTGCTAGTATGACTGTAGCCGTGCCCTGACGTAGTGTGTGCACTGTGTATAGCCGTGTAATTATATGTATGAACATTGCCATAAATGTAGGCGTGGCCAATATGTACATTGTTTGTGATTACAATATCTATAACCTCAGGGGATCAGACTCCGGAACCGCATACCTCTCAATGTTCATTATTGAATAAAGAATTGTGATTACTGTAAAATCAGGTTTGTTTCCTATTTTCTGTACAGTGACATTGTGCTGACAAGTTTACACCAGTTTGCTGGTAACACTAAAACATCTAGTAGGAAAATAATGTAATACAATTTCAAATCTTATTAAAGGGCGTGTTATCTCCATTCCTATTTTCGCGCTTGAACAGTTAAAGTTTGGTGCGGAGAGGTGCGTGGGGGATTACATAGCGTAACTTATCGTGCGAAACCTTTGATGTCACCAGTATGAACTAGGACGGGAATATCATACTGGCGGGTAGCTAGCCTGATGTTCAATATTGTCATTTCTAAAGAGTTTGATTTATCATAGCTCATCATGAGAGTATCCCTCTGCAGCGTTCTCATTTTGATTCAAAGATATCCGTTATATGGAAAGTATCCTAGTTCTATCAGAGAAGTATTCCTGTTTCTGATGCAATATTATTGCAAATGTTACCAATAGAAATGCAAAGATCGTTACTTAGAAACGTGTTCACGCTCTGTTAAACATCTATTATATAAGAACTGTGATTTTATACTGCAAGCTCTCACGTTTAACTCGTGTCGAGATATCAAATCATGAACATACTGACACACTGTATGTTTATCATAAAACACTGTTATTCGTGTGATGTGTGTTATTGTTATTTTAATGATGTTTATTGAATTAATCGTAAAACATGGTATATTATTTCAAGAGCCGATCATGAAACATAATACAATATCAGAAACTGCTGATTACGTGTGAATAGTTGATCACGTGTAAACTATTGATGACGTGTAAACTGTTGATGACGTGTGAACTGTTGATCACGCGTGGGAGTGTTACATTTTCGCTCGTTTTACCTGTTATTTATTTCATTTATTCTCATTCAAAGTAAAACAGTAACACTATCTAGAACTACTCATCTAAAAAATATATCCCTAATACAAAGTAGTGTTCTGCGTTTTGTATTAATCTATTTATTAATTTATTGACCTTTTTAGTCAATGTAGTCAGTATTTTATATATTCTACATGTAGAAAATGATTTTCCTTTCATTGAAGATAAAACAATCTGAGTTTTACAGCAGTATCACTGGAATTAGACTTCCTCGTATAAATTAGTGACACTTGTTATCGACTTGTTATGTCTTGTCGACTATTTATAGAAAAACTAGGTTGATATATTGACCACTTTCAGTCGATGTGGTAGGTGGGTCTATTAATGGACTAGTGGTCATTCATGCCATTGGGTCACTGGCACTGGCATTATTTACATAGCATTAAGGTCTTGGTCAAGACTTACGACAATATTTGATCAGGACCCAATGATAGATATGTTCATAAGTATATAAACAATGTTTACAGAACTGTTTAGTTAGCAGTATGTTGTTAAAAGCTTTATTTGTGGTATACGTGTCAATACACTATGTTAACGGCTAACTGATCACAGACTATTTATTCAAATGAAGTGTTAATGTAAATAAAAAATGTAATATCAAAATAAATAAAGATATAGTATGTATTGTGCTATCCAACGTGTGTTTGCATGTATCATTATCTTTTATCATAACACTGTATCTTAATGGACGAGATAGCATGTGATCAGTGTTGCAAAATAGTATTTTAACTGTTACTTAATTTCAGTACTGCAGTGATATGTTACCCTTCTGTCTGTTGACCACTACGCTTGACCATTACCGACAAGGCTACAGTTGATATTGTCAGTTCTTCAGTTAACATGTTTCTGATTCTTCCGGTTACTTGTTCACAATAACAGGATCACCCATACGTCATTAACATACATCGTACCGACAAGATAGCAGACGTATGTAGCTTTGTATAGTTTTTATAGCTTAGAATCAATTAATAAAATCAACTAATAATAGCACTAAATTATTTTGAAATCAGATATTTGTATAATAACGATTTGTACATGGGATGTGCAGTTGAATTGACAGATTAACGACTTGTACATGGGATGTGATGTTGAATTGACAGATTAACGACTTGTACATGGGATGTGGTGTTGAATTGACAGATTAACGACTTGTACATGGGATGTGGTGTTGAATTGACAGATTAACGACTTGTACATGGGATGTGGTGTTGAATTGACAGATTGACGACTTGTACATGGAATGTGGTGTTGAATTGACAGATTGACGACTTGTACATGGGATGTGGTGTTGAATTGACAGTTTAACGACTTGTACATGGGATGTGGTGTTGAATTGACAGATTAACGACTTGTACATGGGATGTGATGTTGAATTGACAGATTAACGACTTGTACATGGGATGTGGTGTTGAATTGACAGATTAACGACTTGTACATGGGATGTGGTGTTGAATTGACAGATTAACGACTTGTACATGGGATGTGGTGTTGAATTGACAGATTAACGACTTGTACATGGAATGTGGTGTTGAATTGACAGATTGACGACTTGTACATGGGATGTGGTGTTGAATTGACAGATTAACGACTTGTACATGGGATGTGGTGTTGAATTGACAGATTAACGACTTGTACATGGGATGTGGTGTTGAATTGACAGATTAATGACTTGTACATGGGATGTGGTGTTGAATTGACACATTAGCGACTTGTACATGGGATGTGGTGCTGAATTGACAGATTAACGACTTGTACATGGGATGTGGTGTTGAATTGACAGATTAACGACTTGTACATGGGATGTGGTGTTGAATTGACAGATTAACGACTTGTACATGGAATGTGGTGCTGAATTGACAGTTTACGACTTGTACATGGGATGTGGGGTTTAATTGACAGATTAACGACTTGTACATGATAAATGGTGCTGTATTGATATAATAACGACTTGTACATGATAAATGGTGCTGTATTGATATAATAACGACTTGTACATGATAAATGGTGTTGTATTGATATAATAACGACTTGTACATGATAAATGGTGTTGTATTGATATAATAACGACTTGTACATGATAAATGGTGCTGTATTGATATAATTACGACTTGTACATGATAAATGGTGCTGTATTGATATAATAACGACTTGTACATGATAAATGGTGTTGTATTGATATAATAACGACTTGTGCATGATAAATGGTGTTGTATTGATATAATAACGACTTGTACATGATAAATGGTGTTGTATTGATATAATAACGACTTGTACATGATAAATGGTGTTGTATTGATATAATAACGACTTGTACATGATAAATGCTGTTGTATTGATATAATAACGACTTGTACATGATAAATGCTGTTGTATTGATATAATAACGACTTGTACATGATAAATTGTGCTGTATTGATATAATAACGACTTGTACATGATAAATGGTGCTGTATTGATATAATAACGACTTGTACATGATAAATGGTGCTGTATTGATATAATAACGACTTGTACATGATAAATGGTGCTGTATTGATATAATAACGACTTGTACATGATAAATGGTGCTGTATTGATATAATAACGACTTGTACATGATAAATGGTGCTGTATTGATATAATAACGACTTGTACATGATAAATGGTGTTGTATTGATATAATAACGACTTGTACATGATAAATGGTGCTGTATTGATATAATAACGACTTGTACATGATAAATGGTGTTGTATTGATATAATAACGACTTGTACATGATAAATGGTGTTGTATTGATATAATAACGACTTGTACATGATAAATGGTGCTGTATTGATATAATAACGACATGTACATGATAAATGGTACTGTATTGATATAATAACGACTTGTACATGATAAATGGTGTTGTATTGATATAATAACGACTTGTACATGATAAATGGTGTTGTATTGATATAATAACCACAGATTTACCATATGCATTTGTCTGAGATGTAATATCATACTAGATAGTTTAGAAACAAAACGAAAGTAGCGTGATACATACCATAGCATCCTGTACCAGGGCGCAGAGTGGACAGAACAGATGGACTAAGCAGTCACCGCCAAAACCGCCCTGCAACAGATACAAACAGCAATATGAGAAACATGACGGCTGGACGTGGTTTATCACTCTTTGGCTCAGCTCCGGGACCGCAGCATCACTGTTCACCACAACATGTATTTTATACAGTGTCTGGGGAGGAGTACTTGCAGCAACCGTATTGTCAACAACAAACATACATGTATCAAACTTAGAGAAATTTTAAGTGTTGATTTTCAATGCTAATCACCGACCAACATTCGACGCCCGACAGAAGGCGACGATAACCCTAAATTCGATTACACAAAATCACTTTTCCTTAAAGGTTATTTCAACGTTAATTTTTAACAACAAATTCATTGTCAAGACTGAGCTATAAAACAATATGCTTAGGGCAAGGCCTCAAACAAACACACGACACACACGTTTTGTCACTGTTGGTATGTGTGTTAATCTGACTGTTAACAGTATACTATACGACCATGCGAAGATAACACTTGACGAACAAACCAAGTACATAAGAACCCCCCTTTTTTTAAATATAACTATATTTTTCTTTTATAAATAAATACAAAAATGGGTCTTCTCAAATGCTAAAATAACCAGCCGCAGACTTCAGAATCAAATCTGGAGGCATTGATCTGTGTGTATGAGTCCAGGCTATTAGCTGAGCCCCTGATCAGAGACGCTGTAAGCCGAGTTGACATTAAAAGGTTTCTGTCAGCACTGATCTCATTGTACCATGCACCACATACCTGTACAGCAATCTATTTGTAAAATCAGCGGAAAGATTTCTTTTAAAAATATCTCAAGCATAACTTTTAAATGAAGGGCAAAACTAGGAGAGCTGTCACAATAAATATGCGTCACCTCCATATTTTGTAAAACATGCTTTAAAAATAGCAACTCCATAAAGGTTTTATACTCTCAAAACGAATTAAAATCTTTGCTATTAAAACATATTAAACGCTATTTTGCATGTGCTAGTTTAGTATTTTGGAGATGTCGAGAAGCCCACGCTGAACCATACGCGTTCAAGTATGAAGGAAGTAAGTAAGGACATAACAAGGGGAGTCGAGGCTTTTATGGTTAGGCTATATTTACTATAGGTTGTAAGCTATATATTTAGCCCACTTACGATACAAGCATATGTGTTATCCCTTAGTATTATACACAACTGTAAAAATGTGAATCTGTATTTGATTTTAATCTTACCTTCTAATCTCAGCACTATAGTCTACTTTGACAAAGAGAACGTGGAGGGGCTAATAACTAATATACCATATCACGCGCGCTGTCACAGCCATGTGTTGTCAGTGGATAGACAGTCGACATTGTTTACAACTTGTTCATTTTGCCCCCCCCCCCCCCCACCCCACGTTCTATTGAATCAACTGACCACTTTCAGTGTAAAACAGTGGTTTGAAGACTACTGACAATAGCAGAAGACAAAAAGACAATATTACTGAAGATAATAGGACAATACTACTCAAGATAATAGGGCAATACTACTCAAGATAATAGGACAATACTACTCAAGATAATAGGACAATACTACTCAAGATAATAGGACAATACTACTGAAGACAACATTATTGAATACTACTACACACATTTCACTGTGGAAAATACAACTGGGACCCTGCTATTGAGGACAACACTATTGAATAAATCACGTATATACACGTTAATTTCGCTCACATATATTTCTCCATCTTTTATAGTTTTTAAATTTACCTTTATGTTACCTAAATCACGGATACAATGCATCTATATATAAAGGTAATAAACAAAACGTTGTATTTTGATATTCAATTTCAACGAAACAGGATGAAATTGCTTTCAAATGTTTATTAATACACAAACACTTAAAAACCGATATCCCCCAAGCCAGGTGTTTGCCCAAGGACACTCACCCACCCCCATTCAAAAGTATACACTTTCAAAAAAGATTGCTACGTCGCTGACTATTGAAGGCAATACTAGCAAGGAAACCATGGCATTACTATCAGGACTAAACGTAATTCTCTGAGTATTTCACTAACTACTGAGGACAGATCAGTAGTCTTTAAGAAAAAGTGCATTACAAACGAATACATGTGTAAGCTTTTCCCGAATGAGATTCTGCTTACACGAAGGGATAACGTTTTGTTGCACTACCGATGGTATGCATTGTATTATAGAAAATCTAGGAGGTTGACTTATTCAGCCTCCATATGAATTTGATATAGATAGTAGGGCTGTGCCAAACAAACCATAGCCCATCCGTTAGAGGAAGTGGTTTGTGTTCCGTGTCCACACCCTGCTGAACAACCAACGGTTTTAAATAGCACAAACATTAGTCTAACAACTACATGTTTACTACGGATTCGGTTCGTTGAGTTTTTGTGTCCGCCAACAAAACAAAATACTGAGCCAAGTAAGCTAAGCCACTTTACTTCCATACCGACGCTCCTTCATGAATTGCACAGACTTCAACATATAAATATGGGTGTGTTTGTACACTGTAGGGCGTTGGCCAAGATGGCGGACAAAATCAATCGCGTAAAAAGTAATGACTGAAGTGAATTAAAGATGAATAAGAATTATGCAATGGGCTCGTGTGATTTAATTAATGTTAGCTGTAATCTTACATCACCTGACAAGTCATCTAATTAGCGGGGAGGTAAAATATCGATGTGTGTGCCCAGCCGTCACAGGGCTGAAACGCAATGTCAGGAACCGTATATCAGTAGTATTGGCCAGTGTTTCGTTGAAACCTTACCATGGTTCATCGATCTCAGGTTCAGTAGAGTATTATACCTTAGGGAACCAAGCAAGGCAAGTCAAAACAAAGTCACTGATATAAAGGGCAATTGTTATACAACAGACACATTTGAGTAAAGTATGCAATAAGTGATAACAAGCCGTAGTATAATCATAATAGATGCTGGTGTTTATGGGGAATAATCATAATAGATACTGGAGTTTATGGAGTATAATCATAATAGATGTTAGTGTTCATGGTAGTAAAATCATAATAGATGTTGGTGTTCATGGTAGTAAAATCATAATAGATACTGGAGTTTATGGAGTATAATCATAATAGATACTGGAGTTTATGGTAGTAAAATCATAATAGATGTTGGTGTTCATGGTAGTAAAATCATAATAGATACTGGAGTTTATGGGGTATAATCATAATAGATACTGGTGTTTATGGCTCCCACGCTGTCATTGAAACCATGCCACATCTAATTGGTATCTGGTGTCAGACCGGGGATGATCCGATGCCATCATCATATTGTTATCTTATTGTATATACTAATACAAGTAAGTACGCGTAAAGTAGGACGAGTTCTTGACGCATTGAAGAAATATTTTGTACAAAATATTTTCTAAAATCATGTTATTTTCTTCTGCTTGAACATGAAACAACTCCAGTTGTGTTCGTTATAATTGCTTTTGATGAAGTCTTTGATTTAAATATAGCATTGCCATTTTTAAATCACGCCTTTGTCAAATTACCACCGATATAGCTATGGCACAATTATACAGATATTACTTACTTCGATTGCCTTTTGATCCCTGATTTTTCCACGGACTTTAGCAGACAGATAGATGCCAACAATAGGGAATATCCAGTACAGAGCCCCCACCATCATACAACTGTCCCCCACAGCCTCGGCATTTTTACCGGCCGTGTAACAGGGGGCGATGTAGGTGATGAGACAGAGGGTACAGTTGTTCAGGCACCCACACAGAGCATTTGTCCATTCACCCATGTTGTAGCTGTGTTTGTAAACTGGTGTAGAAATACACTGGTCAGCGACAAATGACTGCTGTGTACCTGGGCAAATTGTGACCGCTACAAAACTGGTCCCTACTTTAACATCGAGTCAAGTTGCTTAGATACTAATTCACAAATGGTGGGTTCTGATTGGTGGGGAATAAAAGATAGGTAAGGGGTCATATCCCCGGGATTTAACTAAATCCTAGCCCGACATGCCAATCACACTTAACGGAAATGGCTATGACCAGGCCCTACCTGTAGAGATTAATACACAGTGCTGTGTGATCGATACTGCTTCAGCAGATTGGATAGTCAACACAGCGTATCCTTCAGACTTGGCGTTGAGTCGGGTGGAAAGTGATGCACAATACACTTAAGAGCCTTTTCCAAAGACATGCGTTCTATAACATTAATGTACTAGGACTGAAAGCGTGTGTTTTCCCCAAGGTATATTTAATAGCCACTACAGTGAGAGATCTGATTTACACATTATAGTAAATAACTGGAGTGTATAGAGATATGTTGACGTCATACAACAAGGATGGAGGAAGCAAGCCTTAGCGAAATATTTAACTACGCCAATACACACTCACATTATATCAAAGCTAGCCTCTAACCACTTCGTATTTCCCAATCATGTCCTAGTCAGTGATATTAAGATTTTTTTTAATTCATAGGGTTTATTTATTTAGAGCACTTCATTACATCCTATGAAGTTTGTGAAACACATACTTCCGGTAAGAATGGAGACAACTTCCGGCAAGAATAGAATAAGGAAAAGCCAAGCACCCTTGCTGATATTGAATCGAGAATGTTTTAGTCTTTCAAATGTTACTCAAAGAGATAAAGAAGAGATAAAACATTCCTGTACAACGTTTTCCGATATGCTTATAGAGATTTGCAACTTTAGAGTAGAATTTTCCTTTAAAATGTCCACCTACTGCTTGGATGTTGGTTTTTTTGGTAAAGCAGGAAGCTTTTAGTGAAAATGCACTCGGGCCATTTATTTAATAGTAAGTACCTTTGTCCTAGCCTATCTCGCTAGAACTTCACAGAAAAATAACTGTCCTAAATAAAACCTACAGGACTATAGAATACTAGCCACAATACCATGGTTCTGTTATTGTGGTGTGGTTACATGGTTCACCTTTCTGATCGTCAGCCAAATTAAAACTGAGAAGTTAAAACATGTAAATAACACGGAAGTAGACAAAATATTGATCACGTGATGTTTATACATGCCATTTTTACAATAGCCCAGGTACAATATGTACCACTGTAACACCTGACAGGTACAATATGTACCACTGTAACACCTGACAGGTACAATATGTACCACTGTAACACCTGACAGGTACAATATGTACCACTGTAACACCTGACAGGTACAAAATATACCACTGTAACACCTGACAGGTACAATATGTACCACTGTAACACCTGACAGGTACAATATGTACCACTGTAACACCTGACAGGTACAATATATACCACTGTAACACCTGACAGGTACTATATGTACCACTGTAACACCTGTCAGGTACAATATGTACCACTGTAACACCTGACAGGTACAATATATACCCCTGTAACACCTGACAGGTACAAAATATACCACTGTAACACCTGACAGGTACAATATGTACCACTGTAACACCTGACAGGTACAAAATATACCACTGTAACACCTGACAGGTACTATATGTACCACTGTAACACCTGACAGACAGGTACAAAATATACCACTGTAACACCTGACAGGTACAATATGTACCACTGTAACACCTGACAGGTACAATATGTACCACTGTAACACCTGACAGGTACAATATGTACCACTGTAACACCTGACAGGTACAATATGTACCACTGTAACACCTGACAGGTACAATATGTACCACTGTAACACCTGACAGGTACAATATGTACCCCTGTAACACCTGACAGGTACAATATGTACCACTGTAACACCTGACAGGTACAATATGTACCACTGTAACACCTGACAGGTACAATATGTACCACTGTAACACCTGACAGGTACAATATGTACCACTGTAACACCTGACAGGTACAATATATACCACTGTAACACATGACAGGTACAATATGTACCACTGTAACACCTGACAGGTACAATATGTACCACTGTAACACCTGACAGGTACAATATGTACCACTGTAATACCTGACAGGTACAATATATACCACTGCCATGACGATATGTATCACTATGTAGACACAGGACGAGAGTTCATACTAACGAAACAGGAACAGGAAGTGACGGTAAACAGTTTTCACGTTTATTTGTAGATAAGACGCTGAAATATCAGTCGGAGTGATGTTATAATAAAAAATAAAACTTATGTCAGTTCGGTTTGAAGCATGTGGTTTAGGATAAATAAGGAAGATAGTGTGGTTGATTAATTATATACATAGATTGTTCACGAAATATGAACATGTACCGTTACAGACGAGTATATCTATAGCTATAACAGTCTATGGACACTCTAAAAGCGAAGAGATGCTGTCGGCAAGGATTGTGTCACAATATGTATAAATGGTATGGACATCAGAGACAGAGGAAACAGAAAAGATGTCGGTATCCTCTCTACACCGTGAACGGCGCTAAATCGAACCTAAACTATTCTAACAATGATACATCTACATCGTGAAAATATATAAATAAACTAAAATTTATTTGATTAAAGACGATCATATTGATTTCAAGACATCAATGTCTTGTTTTCAGTTTCAATAATGGTGAAATACCCCTATCCGCAATATATCACAAAGCTGTTCTAAGCCAAGCGCGGGACCAATTCGACGCCTGTCTGGCTAGCTACATCAAGCCTTATCGAGACTGTCCTTGCTGGATATGACACAACACGACATGTTTCTAGACCGAGAGAAATCGATAAAACTCAAAATTAGTACAACTCCTATATAAAAAAGGGGGCGGGTAGCAAGTCTATCGGGTAGAAAATTAAAACTTTTCAGTGGCAAATCTATCGCCCGTCGATCATGATAATACATTTAAAACACCGAACCAATCGAGACCAAACTCAAGAGTTGGAATATCACTGATGTATAGTGTATTCACCAACATTGTATGTTAGTCAACTTATTTGTGACAGAGAATCTCACGAATATATCCCTTCGTTACATAGTGTTTCCTTATTTCGGCAGTCTTACGTTGGTGCGTATTTTATATTTGCCAGATCTGACACATGGATGGTTCTGTATGTGGTACAAAACTCTACCTACACCCATTTACAACTACGTTTCTAGGGAACGGTATTTAGATGAAACGCATTGATATAGTGAAATTATTAATAGCGGTAGGCTCCGGTTAAATGAACAGTAATGAATAATCTATAGCGTGGTATACTCGAATTAGTCACCGGATCGTTAGAACCACCCGGCCGTATCACAATGGCGTCAACAACATGGCAACGAGTCTCACGACCCGCCGTAACACGCTTTGTATGATGTTCACCTGTCCAATCTGAATAAGTACATTCACATCCGTCTGTTTGCTCAAACGTGTACAGGTATATCAGTAACACTTAATTTCATATTCATATTCCCGTATTGAACAAAATAGGGAAACTCTTCCTTGTTTTTGTACTTAAAACACATTATGTATTCTCATCGAAACTCACCAACGAAATCTATAGACAGTAGCTTTATGTATTGCTGGCATAAAAGTAGAGAATACCGTAGCGTCATCATAATCCGAACTCAAATCGATTAAACTAAGGGAAAGTTTGGAAGCACATGCTGGGATATATTTTGTTCAAATTCTTTTCATTAGCGACATTTTTTTCTATGGCTGAATAAAACACTTCCGGTATGAATGTTGTAAACTATCTCGAGTTGAACAAAAGGACAAGCGCATTTAAGTTTATTTAAGTGAGGTGATTTATGATTCCATCCAAACTATACAACATAACTAAAATTGTAGATAGTATGAGTACAACAGATACTGGTTCCTCGAGTTATATAGCTGACAATTACTTACATCAATCCCCTTTGTTTCTCGAATCTTTCCTCGAACTACGGCACTTAGGTAGATTCCGGCGATTGGGAAAAAGTACCAAAGAGCTCCCACCATGATACAACTGTCCCCCACAGCCTCGGCATTTTTACCGGCCGTGTAACAGGGGGCGATGTAGGTGATGAGACAGAGGGTACAGTTGCTCATGCACCCACACAGACCGTTAGACCATTCACCCATCTTGACGTTTATAGATGTCAGTAACTTTAATATACCACTGTACACCCTTATGGCTGTCTGTGAGACTTGAGGAAATCTATGGTAACTGCGTTTTATAAGATAGACTAGGCACGTGATCTAATGGTTCACTGCACGTGAATTTACGTATAAATTGATCCATTAATGCACAGATAAAAACATCGAGTGACATGCGCACTGATTTCTTCCTTAAAGCTACCTGTTCAGAACGACTTGTACATTTATCGATTAGTACAACATTCCATAATTGTTTCATAAGCATCTTGTTCATAATTCGAACAATTATTGACAGCTTGTCTCATTATAAATAGTAATGATAACCAACGGCTCACTTGATATACACGTATCAGTGTAATAAGAGGATAGTGAAACAATCAGCTATCAAGTAGTTAACTGGAGATCGGTATAATCTACAATTATGGACGATGATTCGGGGAGAGTCCCGAGTGTCTGACTACCATACTTTTGTATATTTGACGGATGCCGCCGTGATCTTATCACCAAGGAAGTAGATACAATTAACCATAGACTACACAAGTATTCAATTATCTTTGAATAAACTCACTAAGTCACTCGCTAAAACTACACAAGCCATCACAGAATTTGCGCGAAAATTTTAATATTTCACTCTGTTAAAAGTGTAATTTTGAAAATACTCCATATTTCAAAATTCAAAAAGTGATTTTAAGTTATTAATTATATAGAACATTGTTTGAATTTGAGAAATCTATAAATGCTCCATTGTAATACTACATGTACATGTTGTACCGACCAATATTCTGTAACATATTTCGAGTCCCCGCTGTAATACACGACTTCTTTATCTATCATCCATGCTTATTGAGGAAATACTAATTTAAACCGTAAGGGAATTCACATAAAAACAGCGAACATGATTATTTCTAGTAATCATCATTAAGGAAAGTCATTTTGTTCTGTTTAAATGTCGCTTTTCTTTCGCTGGAACAGTATAGATGGTGTACTAAACTGTCATATTTATAAATAGTGTTGTATCGACCTAGACCACTTACTTCTATTCCTTTCTGTTCCCTAATCTTTCCTCGGACTTTGGCGCAAAGGAAAGCTCCAGCAGCTGGGAAGAGGTACCAAACGACGGCCACCATGATACAACTGTCCCCCACAGCCTCGGCATTTTTACCGGCCGTGTAACAGGGGGCGATGTAGGTGATGAGACAGAGGGTACAGTTACTCATGCACCCACACAGACCGTTAGACCATTCACCCATCTTGAAGGTTTGTGGTTGTCAAATGTCTCTTTCTAAACAAACTTTCGTGCCACGGGAAAGCCGTCTGTTACACTTTTGAAAAAACTATGGTTACCGTGACATATATAAGATTGACTAGTCACGTGATTTAATGTTTCACTGCATCTGAAGCAGGGAAAGTCGGTATCAACTGATCAGCTAATTAATGATAGATGCAGTAAGCGAATGACATGCGCAGTGTGTACGTCCTTAGAGCTACCCGTTCTAAAAGCACACGTGTATCAATGAACCGATCAAATATTATATTTTTCCGATAATTGTCGGTATATACAGTGTTAATTCTGGTTCTGTGTCGGTATATACAGTGTTAATTCTGGTTCTGTGTTACAGTGCCGAAATGTTGCTGGCTATAACACGATACAGTAAAGACCTTGAGGAAGATCAGGATTGTCCTGACTTACGCCAACAAACAATATAACGCTGTGCTGTTCAATCGTTACCATGATTCTATGTCCCGATGTAAGATTGCAGTACCAGGCTCAGTAACGATCGACAGACGCAGAGAGCCTTTCCACACAGGACAATTGCCGGGTGTGGTACCCTTATCTCATTTCCTATCTCCTGTATATTAATATGTTTTATTGACAGCATGTAAACCTATTTATTTGTTTATACTTTGTTTTATCGACAGTGCGTTTGGACCAGCGCTCTGGTGGTATTATTGAAGAGAGACTACCATGCTCGTGTACAACGACATAGGGGGTTACCATGGCTTAATTAATGAAGCATGCCAAACAAAGAGTGGCACTCTCTGAACATGGGGGTTAACCAATGGAGCATGTCAAAGAATGTGGCACTCTCTGACCGCGGGTAAACGAATGAAGCATGTCAAAGAATGTGGCACTCTCTGACCATGGGGGTTAATTAATGGAGCATGTCAAAGAATGTGGCACTCTCTGACCATGGGGGTTAACCAGTGGAGCATGTCAAACAAAGTGGCACTTTCTGACCATGGGGGTTAACCAGTCGAGCATGTCAAACAATGTGGCACTCTCTGACCATGGGGGTTAACCAGTGGAGCATGTCAAACAATGTGGCACTCTCTGACCATGGGGGTTAACCAGTGGAGCATGTCAAACAATGTGGCACTCTCTGACCATGGGGGTTAACCAGTGGAGCATGTCAAACAATGTGGCACGCTCTGACTATGGGGGTTAACCATTGGAGCACGTCAAACAATGTGGCACTCTCTGACTATAGGGGTTAACCATTGGAGCACGTCAAAGAATGTAGCACGCCATGGCCATCCACGTCAACAGTAGTGTGTGAGAACACCAGAGACCTGTCGCCAGTGTGTACACCTTTAGGAAGTATTGAATGGCCAGGACATTGCCAAGCAACAAGAAAAGATCGATAAATCTATAGGGGTTATATCAATAAAAAAACAAAGCAGCCACACAGTCGATCAGGTAGAACGTGTGCGCTCATGCTCAACAACGTGTCACAACATTTCTTTTTAAATTGTAGCTCAAATGACACAGACTGTGGGAGTAAAACCTCTGAAATGTTAGGAGAGCATGGGGTAGTTTTCAGTGACAAAGCCAATCAAGTAGACATTCTATCGAAGTATAAGATACAGCTATTCACATCCATTATCGACCTGTTTATAATATCCATGTAGTAACAACATAGGAAGAAATAAGAACTCGAAATCCATAAAAATACGATAGTAAATAATCCAAAAATTTTAAAGGAGAAAACTTTGTTTTTAAATTACAAGAAATATCATATTATAAACAGCCTCGACTAATATAACACGACCTAGTGGGTTTTTTTTTAATATGATCCAGTAGCATAAGTACTTCATGTGTTATACTCTAAGGACAACGTTGAACACAATATCGCCTTAAATCCTCAGCATTGTAGCTACGGTGACCTCCGGTAGTATATAAGTATAATGAAGAAGATCAGCGTGACTCGTGGATCCTCAAACATTTTTCTTTTATTTTTACCTTATACACGCGTTGGAATTTTTCAAAAATAATATTTCAGTCATTTCAAAATTTTCTAATTCCAAAAGGAATTGTTCATTTAAAAACAAATAAAAATTGTCGGTAAGATGTTTTCTTGACATAATACCAAAACTTTCTTTAAGTTATCGCTATAAAAGCTATAAAAACTTTTGGTAAAATCTCTACCTGTGCAGGCGGGTGTGGGATTTTACAGAGGCCGCCATTAACGTTACATCTAGTTACATCTGTACCTGAGACTGGTATACCTGATTTAAGAAACCTTTGCGATGTTTTAACTCACATCTTTGTCTATGTTGAAATATACTTGGTTTAAAATTAAAATAGATCTTGTAAACACGAAAACAACCCATGTAGCCTTTAGTTTTCGCTATATTTCCTCGTTCACCTAGACTACTTACTTCTATTCCTTTCTGTTCCCTAATCTTTCCTCGGACTTTGGCGCAAAGGTAAGCTCCAGCAGCTGGGAAAAGGTACCAAACGACGGCCACCATGATACAACTGTCCCCCACAGCCTCGGCATTTTTACCGGCCGTGTAACAGGGGGCGATGTAGGTGATGAGACAGAGGGTACAGTTACTCATGCACCCACACAGACCGTTAGACCATTCACCCATCTTGAAGGTTTGTTTCAAAAGTAGCAACTGGGAGCTCTTATCTTAGTATCCGCACGGGTGAATGTTCTGTAACTATGGACTCCCCTGGTTTTATATGCCAAGACAAATCACGTGACTGATTCGAAAATTGAAATGCCCCGTACTCAAATTCTATAGAATATTCCACATATTCACCAAGACGTGCCATTCAAGAGCAATGACGAATCGGAAAGGTTCTAGTACAATACATATGATAGGTTAACAAATATTGACCTCGGTCTTCCGTTAACTATAGTTGTCTTTCAGGTTTTTTTTAAGAGTTGTACGCGTCATTGATTACTTTAAGTCTTGGTATTATGTTACAGCGAACTACTAGGCCCCTCTCTGACATACTTTCCAGAATTCAGTTTGCATTCGGTGTTTGAACAATAAAGAGCACACAGGCATTTAGGTCACGTTTGAAATTGATTTTATTAAGTGTATACATGTTTATATGGTACTGGATTTATAACCTGATGTATTAAACGTCGTCAAACAAGACCCTTCCTTTTACAATGATTTTGTGTACCTTGTCACTGTGTCCCGTTACAGGGGCACTAAACTGCTATCATTTGCCTGTCTGTAATAAAGCGCCAACGTATTCAATAATGTAAAGAGATAGTCCTAAAAACGTAGCTGATTCAGACACACGCTAAACAAATAATAGAGATATCATATAAGTATAGTACTATCTTCATAAATATATTTATTACAGAAATATCTGTTTGAAAGTATATCTATCCATTCTTTTTTAGTTTTATAGTACCTATTTTTATCTCTATATCTTTTTGGAGCTATTTCTACTTCCGTGTATCTTAAGTACGTAGTGGGGTGAGCCTGCCATAAGATGGGGCCACGAAACAAATAACGAATAAAGTCAAATATATACTTCTACCAGCACCGAGAAGAGGTCGTGCTAATCATAGCAAGATATCTAAGGATAGTAGATGGTAAACACGCTATATCATCTATCTGAGGATGGTAGAGGGTTAATACGATATATCATCTATCTGAGGATGGTAGAGGGTTAATACGATATATCATCTATCTGAGGATGGTAGAGGGTAAATACGCTATATCATCTATCTGAGGATAGCAGAGGGTTACTACGCTATATCATCTATCTGAGGATAGTAGAGAGTAAATACGCTATATCATCTATCTGAGGATAGTAGAGGGTAAATACGCTATATCATCTATCTGAGGATAGTAGAGGGTTAATACGCTATATCATCTATCTGAGGATAGTAGAGGGTAAATACGCTATATCATCTATCTGAGGATAGTAGAGGGTAAATACGCTATATCATCTATCTGAGGATAGTAGAGGGTTAATACGATATATCATCTATCTGAGGATAGTAGAGGGTTAATACGCTATATCATCTATCTGAGGATAGTAGAGGGTAAATACGCTATATCATCTATCTGAGGATAGTAGAGAGTAAATACGCTATATCATCTATCTGAGGATAGTAGAGGGTAAATACGCTATATCATCTATCTGAGGATAGTAGAGGGTAAATACGCTATATCATCTATCTGAGGATAGTAGAGGGTTAATACGCTATATCATCTATCTGAGGATAGTAGAGAGTAAATACGCTATATCATCTATCTGAGGATAGTAGAGGGTAAATACGCTATATCATCTATCTGAGGATAGTAGAGGGTAAATACGATATATCATCTATCTGAGGATAGTAGAGAGTAAATACGATATATCATCTATCTGAGGATAGTAGAGGGTAAATACACTTTATCATCTAACTGAGGATAGCAGAGGGTAAATACGCTATATCATCTAACTGAACACAAATATTTGGCCTGAGAAAAAAAATGAACGTTATATTATGTCTACTGAAGACTTTGATGTTTGGTCCAGAAGGAAACAGTCGTTATAACGTTCTTACTGAAAACAAATTTAAAATTTGGTCCAGAAAAGAAAATGTTATACATGTATCATGCCAACTGAAGACTTTGATGTTTGGTCCAGTGAGGAAATACGTTATATTATGCCTACTGAAGACTTTGATGTTTGGTCCAGAGAGGAAAAACGTTATATAATGCCTACTGAAGACTTTGATGTTTGGTCCAGAGAGGAAATACGTAATATTATGCCTACTGAAGACTTTGATGTTTGGTCCAGAGAGGAAAAACGTTATATAATGCCTACCGAAGACTTTGATATTTGGTTCAGATAGGAAATACTTTATATTATGCCTACTGAAGACTTTGATGTTTGGTCCAGAGAGGAAATACGTTATATTATGCCTACTGAAGACTTTGATGTTTGGTCCAGAGAGGAAAAACGTTATATAATGCCTACTGAAGACTTTGATGTTTGGTCCAGAGAGGAAAAACGTTATATAATGCCTACTGAAGACTTTGATGTTTGGTCCAGAGAGGAAATACGTAATAGTATGCCTACTGAAGACTGTGATGTTTGGTCCAGAGAGGAAATACGTTATATCATGCCTACTGAAGACTTTGATGTTTGGTCCAGAGAGGAAATACGTCATGTTATGCCTTCTGAAGACTTTGATGTTTGGTCCAGAGAGGAAATACGTTATATTAAGCCTACTGAAGACTTTGATGTTTGGTTCAGAGAGGAAATACGTTATATTATGCCTACTGAAGACTGTGATGTTTGGTTCAGAGAGGAAATACGTTAAATTATGCCTATTGAAGACTGTGATGTTTGGTCCAGAGAGGAAATACGTTATATAATGCCTACTGAAGACTTTGTTGTTTGGTCCAGAGAGGAAATACGTTATATTATGCCTACTGAAGACTTTGTTGTTTGGTCCAGAGAGGAAATACGTTATATTATGCCTACTGAAGACTTTGATGTTTGGTTCAGAGAGGAAATACGTTATATTATGCCTACCGAAGACTTTGATGTTTGGTCCAGAGAGGAAATATGTTATATTATGCCTACTGAAGACTTTGTTGTTTGGTCCAGAGAGGAAATACGTTATATAATGCCTACCGAAGACTTTGATGTTTGGTCCAGAGAGGAAATACGTTATATTATGCCTACCGAAGACTTTGATGTTTGGTCCAGAGAGGAAATATGTTATATTATGCCTACTGAAGACTTTGATGTTTGGTTCAGAGAGGAAATACGTTATATTATGCCTACTGAAGACTTTGTTGTTTGGTCCAGAGAGGAAATACGTTATATTATGCCTACTGAAGACTTTGTTGTTTGGTCCAGAGAGGAAATACGTTATATTATGCCTACTGAACACTTTGATGTTTGGTCCAGAGAGGAAATACGTTATATTATGCCTACTGAACACTTTGATGTTTGGTCCAGAGAGGAAATACGTTATATTATGCCTACTGAAGACTTTGTTGTTTGGTCCAGAGAGGAAATACGTTATATTATGCCTACTGAAGACTTTGATGTTTGGTCCAGAGAGGAAATACGTTATATTATGCCTACTGAAGACTTTGTTGTTTGGTCCAGAGAGGAAATACGTTATATTATGCCTACTGAAGACTTTGTTGTTTGGTCCAGAGAGGAAATACGTTATATTATGCCTACTGAAGACTTTGATGTTTGGTCCAGATAGAAAATACGTTATATTATGCCTACTGAAGACTATGATGTTTGGTCCAGAGAGGAAATACGTTAGATTATGCCTACTGAAGACTTTGATGTTTGGTTCAGAGAGGAAATACGTTATATTATGCCTACTGAAGACTTTGATGTTTGGTTCAGAGAGGAAATACGTTATATTATGCCTACTGAACACTTTGGTGTTTGGTCCAGAGAGGAAATACGTTATATTATGCCTACCGAACACTTTGATGTTTGGTCCAGAGAGGAAATACGTTATATTATGCCTACCGAACACTTGATGTTTGGTCCAGAGAGGAAATGCATTATATTATGCCTACTGAAGACTTTAATGTTTGGTCCAGAGAGGAAATACGTTAGATTATGCCTACTGAAGACTTTGATGTTTGGTCCAGAGAGGAAATACGGTATATTATGCCTACTGAAGACTTTGATGTTTGGTCCAGAGAGGAAATACGTAATATTATGCCTACTGAACTCTTTGATGTTTGGTCCAGAGAGGAAATACGTTATATTATGCCTACTGAACACTTTGATGTTTGGTCCAGAGAACATGTTATAATGTATACACACTGAAGACAATGTAAGTACAGACTGACAGTTGGATACAAAAAGAGGTTACACAGAACAACATACGGGGATACTGATGGGATCATCCGACATCTTAACACACGCTCAACCTTAATCGTTTTTATCAATATTTGTTTGCAGGATTGCATCCATTCAAAGTTATCCGCCAATTTAACCAAAACCATCACCCTATGGCCACTACTTCTGGTTTAAAGATGACTTACCATTAGCGCATCTACATAGATATAGCATTCAGGCTTTGTAGTGCTTCGTTAGGTAATATTCCTTCGTTATCAAGCCCCACACTGTCTCCATATCCCACCCATACCGTTTTCGTATTTTGTCGTAGAAAGAACAACAAAGAGAAGACTTTCTCAAGTATTGTGTCTGTTTCCGGCAGCAATATCCATTCAGGAACAATCTTACATCAAATGAAGGTACTTACATCAATTCCTTTCTGTTCCCTAATCTTTCCTCGGACTTTGGCGCAAAGGAAAGCTCCAGCAGCTGGGAAGATGTACCAAACGACGGCCACCATGATACAATTGTCCCCCACAGCCTCGGCATTTTTACCGGCCGTGTAACAGGGGGCGATGTAGGTGATGAGACAAAGAGTCATATTACCCATGCATCCGCATAAACCGTTAGACCATTCACCCATCTTGGACTGAAGTCGTGAAAAATACTCAAAACAATAAAATTAAAATGTTTTGCCTACTGGATCCAAGTGGCAGAGTCCTGGAACCTATGGTTACGGTGGCTTTTATACCCGGTAGCACCACGTGACTTATTCAGTGGTAGCTCCTAATTGTGAATTGGTCTTTTATTTAGATTTGTCATTGTTCCTTGAACACAGATTATTTAAATCGATCCATAGAATAGCTAGCGACATAAAACAAAGTCAGTGTTGATCGCTATCTGTGTTTAAACGGCTTCAATAGACAATGCTCAGTAGCAATGTGATTGCACATGTCCAATGTTTAATTACAAAATGTCCTCGTGTTTCATCAAGTGACATTTTGGTTTCTTTGATTGTCTTTTTGGTTATATACTATTTTCGAAAGCGCTCCTCATTAAAGAGGCAATTTGGTGAACCCGCAATTTTTAAAAATCGACTAGAATGAAAATACCTATATTCAGACAAAGGAATCCGTACTTGATAATTAGATACCGTGTAGCCGATGTCCTATGTGGTCAGTTTAATTATTGGGAAAGCACGTGCCAAATATAGCGACATTAAAATATACAACGAAATAACCGCGTCACCTGGCCATGGCGCGACAGCATGTATGTGTACTGTAAACAATTGGACGCGAAGACACGAGGAGTCTGATTTCACACGTACTATCTAGTATCTATCTATGTTAGATCTACGAAATACGTTGTCAACAATTATATTATATATGATTATTATTAGATCCCACGAGAAATTGTGTTCGTACACTTCAAACTAACCAAAAGCAGTAATTTTTGAAAGCTCGCACACACAGGGGCCCTCTGTAGGGAAATATGTTAACCTGAAAACACGCATGCTCCGTGGGGTCAAAGTGCTCAGAGATGTTTGTAAACATATGTCTTATTTGCATGGGTTGGGCGATTAAGGATCTCCTTTTTATTAATTGATAAACGCACGGAAAACATCAACTTTTGTCAAAATATCGGTATTAATAGTTCATAAGGATTACCGAACTACAATTTTATAAAATATTTGGTGATATCAAATAAAGTTAACAAGCTTAATTTCCCCTATAAGGTGTTGTGTTCGACAGGAAATCATTCAGCTTTATATTCATCACACAATCCCTAAACATGAAAATGTTACTGCAGCTGACTTAATGTTAAATTAATACAGTAATCAACTTACAGCAACAATGTAGCAAAACAGACCTGCCGGGTCGAGATGTAGCAACACAGCCTTGCTGGGTTAATGTAGCAACACAGCCCTGCTGGGTCGAGATGTAACAACACAGCCCTGCTAGGTCAATGTAGCAACACAGCCCTGATGGGTCGAGATGTAACAAAACAGCCCTGCTTGTTCGAGATGTAGCAACACAGCCCTGCTGGGTCGAGTTGTAAGAACACCTCCCTGATAGGTCGAGATGTAGCAACATAGCCCTGATGGGTCGAGATGTAACAACACAGCTCTGATGTAGCAACACAGCCGTGATGGGTCGAGATGTAACAATACAGCCCTGTTGGATAGAGATGTAACAACACGGCCCTGATGGGTCGAGATGTAACAATACAGCCCTGCTGGATAGAGATGTCACAACACAGCCCTGATGGGTCGGAAGTAGCAACACAGCCCTGCTGGGTCGAGATGTAGTAACACAGCCCTGATGGGTCGAGATGTAGTACCACACAGCCCTGATGGGTCGAGATGTAGTAACACAGCCCTGATGGGTCGAGATGTAGCAACACAGTCCTGATGGGTCGAGATGTAGCAACACAGCCCTGATGGGTCGAGATGTAACAACACAGTCCTGATGGGTCGAGATGTAGCAACACATCCCTGATGGGTCGAGATGTAGCAACACCTCCCTGATGGGTCGAGATGTAACAACACATTCCTGATGGGTCGAGATGTAGCAACACAGTCCTGATTGGTCGAGATGTAGCAACATAGCCCTGATGGGTCGAGATGTAGTAACACAGTCCTGCTGGGTCGAGATGTAGCAACATAGCCGTGAAGGGTCGAGGTGTAGTAACACAGGCCTACTGGATAGAGATGCAGCAACATAGCCCTGATGGGTCGAGATGTAGCAACACAGCCCTGATAGGTCGAGATGTAGTAACACAGTCCTGCTGGGTCGAGGTGTAGTAACACAGCCCTGATGGGTCGAGATGTAGCAACACAGCCCTGATGGGTCGAGATGTAACAACACATCCGTGATGGGTCGAGATGTAACAACACAGCAATGATGGGTCGAGATGTAGCAACACAGCCTTGATGGGTCGAGATGTAACAACACATCCCTGATGGGTCGAGATGTAGCAACACAGCCCTGATGGGTCGAGATGTAGTAACACAGCCCTGATGGGTCGAGGTGTAGTAACACAGCCCTAATTGGGTCGAGATGTAGTAACACAGCCCTGATGGGTCGAGATGTAGCAACACAGCCCTGATGGGTTGAGGTGTAGTAACATAGCCCTGATGGGTCGAGATGTAGACACATAGCCCTGATGGGTCGAGATGTAGCAAAACAGTCCTGCTGGGTCGAGATGTAGTAACATAGCCCTGATGGGTCGAGATGTAGTAACACAGCCCTGATGGGTCGAGATGTAGCAGCACAGCCCTGCTGGGTCGAGATGTAGTAACACAGCCCTGATGGGTCGAGATGTAGCAACACAGCCCTGCTGGGTCGAGATGTAGCAACACAGCCCTGCTGGGTCGAGATGTAGCAACACAGCATTGCTGGGTCGAGATGTAGCAACACAGCCCTGATGGGTCGAGATGTAGTAACACAGCCTTGATGGGTCGAGATGTAGCAACACAGCCCTGCTGGGTCGAGATGTAGCAACACAGCCCTGCTGGGTCGAGATGTAGCAACACAGCATTGCTGGGTCGAGATGTAGCAACACAGCCCTGATGGGTCGAGATGTAGTAACACAGCCTTGATGGGTCGAGGTGTAGTAACACAGCCCTGATGGGTCGAGATGTAGTAACACAGCCCTGATGGGTCGAGATGTAGCAGCACAGCCCTGATGGGTCGAGATGTAGTAACACAGCCCTGATGGGTCGAGATGTAGTAACACAGCCCTGATGGGTTGAGATGTAGACACATAGCCCTGATGGGTCGAGATGTAGACACATAGCCCTGATGGGTCGAGATGTAGCAAAACAGTCCTGCTGGGTCGAGATGTAGTAACATAGCCCTGATGGGTCGAGATGTAGTAACACAGCCCTGATGGGTCGAGATGTAGCAGCACAGCCCTGCTGGGTCGAGATGTAGTAACACAGCCCTGATGGGTCGAGATGTAGCAACACAGCCCTGCTGGGTCGAGATGTAGCAACACAGCCCTGCTGGGTCGAGATGTAGCAACACAGCCCTGCTGGGTCGAGATGTAGCAACACAGCCCTGATGGGTCGAGATGTAGTAACACAGCCTTGATGGGTCGAGGTGTAGTAACACAGCCCTGATGGGTCGAGATGTAGCAGCACAGCCCTGATGGGTCGAGATGTAGCAGCACAGCCCTGATGGGTCGAGATGTAGTAACACAGCCCTGATGGATCGAGGTGTAGTAACACAGCCCTGATGGGTCGAGATGTAGCAGCACAGCCCTGATGGGTCGAGATGTAGTAACACAGCCCTGATGGATCGAGGTGTAGTAACACAGCCCTGATGGGTCGAGATGTAGACACATAGCCCTGATGGGTCGAGATGTAGCAAAACAGTCCTGCTTGGTCGAGATGTAGTAACATAGCCCTGATGGGTCGAGATGTAGTAACATAGCTCTGATGGGTCGAGATGTGACAACACAGCCCTGATGGGTCGAGATGTAGCAACACAGTCATGCTGGGTCGAGATGTAGTAACATAGCCCTGATGGGTCGAGATGTAACAAAACAGCTCTGATGGGTCGAGATGTAGCAACACAGCCCTGATGGGTCGAGATGTAGCACACAGCCCTGATGGGTCGAGGTGTAGTAACACAGCCCTGATGGGTCGAGATGTAGTAACACAGCCCTGATGGGTCGAGATGTAGCAACACAGCCCTGATGGGTCGAGATGTAGTAACACAGCCCTGATGGATCGAGGTGTAGTAACACAGCCCTGATGGGTCGAGATGTAGACACATAGCCCTGATGAGTCGAGATGTAGCAAAACAGTCCTGCTTGGTCGAGATGTAGTAACATAGCCCTGATGGGTCGAGATGTAGACACATAGCCCTGATGGGTCGAGATGTAGCAACACAGTCATGCTGGGTCGAGATGTAGTAACATAGCCCTGATGGGTCGAGATGTAACAAAACAGCTCTGATGGGTCGAGATGTAGCAACACAGCCCTATTGGGTCGAGATGAAGTAACATAGCCCTGCTGGGTCGAGATGTAGCAAAACAGCCCTGATGGGTCGAGATGTAGCAACACAGCCCTGATGGGTCGAGATTTAGTAACATAGCCCTGATTGGTCGAGTTGTAAGAACACCGCCCTGATAGGTCGAGATGTAGCAACACAGCCCTGATTGGTCGAGCTGTAAGAACACTGCCCTGATGGGTCGAGATGTAACAACATAGCCCTGATGGGTCGAGATGTAGCAACACAGCCCTGCTGGGTCGAGATGTAGTTACATAGCCCTGATGGGTCGAGATGTACCAACACAGCCCTGCTGGGTCAAGTTGTAAGAACACCGCCCTGATAGGTCGAGATGTAACAACACAGCCCTGATGGGTCGAGATGTAGTAACACAGCCCTGCTGGGTCGAGATGTAACAACACCGCCTTGATTAGTCGAGATGTAGCAACATAGCCCTGATGGGTCGAGATGCAACAATATAGCCCTGCTGGATAGAGATGTAACAACACGGCCCTGATGTAACAACACAGCCCTGATGTAGCAACATAGCCCTGATGGGTCGAGATGTAGCAACATAGCCCTGATGGGTCGAGATGCAACAATATAGCCCTGCTGGATAGAGATGTAACAACACGGCCCTGATGTAACAACACAGCCCTGATGTAGCAACATAGCCCTGATGGGTCGAGATGTAGTTACATAGCCCTGCTGGGTCGAGATGTAGCAACACAGCCCTGATGGGTCGAGGTGTAGTAACATAGCCCTGATGGGTCGAGATTTAGTAACATAGCCCTGATGGGTCGAGATGTAGCAACACAGCCCTGCTGGGTCGAGATGTAGTTACATATCCCTGATGGGTCGAGATGTAACAACACAGCCCTGCTGGGTCGAGATGTAACAACACCGCCCTGATTAGTCGAGATGTAGCAACATAGCTCTGATGGGTCGAGATGCAACAATATAGCCCTGCTGGATGGAGATGTAACAACACAGCCCTGTGTAGCAACACAGCCCTGCTGGGTCGAAATGTAGTAACATAGCCCTGAGGGGTCGAGATGTAGCAACACAGTCCTGATGGGTCGAGATGTAGTAACACAGTCCTGATGGGTCGAGATGTAGCAACACAGTCCTGATGGGTCGAGATGTAGTAACACAGTCCTGATGGGTCGAGATGTAGCAACACAGTCCTGATGGGTCGAGATGAAGCAACACAGTCCTTGATGGGTCGAGATGTAGCAACACAGTCCTTGATGGGTCGAGATGTAGTAACACAGTCCTGATGGGTCGAGATGTAGCAACACAGTCCTGATGGGTCGAGATGAAGCAACACAGTCCCTGATGGATCGAGATGTAGTAACAAAGCCCTGATGGGTCGAGATGTAGTAACACAGCAATGATGGGTCGAGATGTAGTAACACAGCAATGATGGGTCGAGATGTAGCAACACAGCCCTGATGGGTCGAGATGTAACAACACATCCCTGATGGAACGAGATGTAACAAAACAGCCCTGATGGGTCGAGATGTAGTAACATAGCCCTGATGGGTCGATTTGTAGCAAAACAGCCCTGCTTGGTCGAGATGTAGTAACACAGTCCTACCGGGTCGAGATGTAACAACAAAGCCCTGATGGGTCGAGATGTAGCAACACAGCCGTGATGGGTCGAGGTGTAGTAACACAGCCCTGATGGGTCGAGTTGTAGTAACACAGCCCTAATTGGGTCGAGATGTAGCAACATAGCCCTAATGGGTCGAGATGTAACAACACGGCCCTGATGGGTCGAGATGTAGTAACACAGCCCTGATGGGTCGAGGTGTAGTAACACAGCCCTAATGGGTCGAGATGTAGTAACACAGCCCTAATGGGTCGAGATGTAACAACACATCCCTGATGGGTCGAGATGTAGTAAAACAGCCCTGATGGGTCAAGATGTAACAACACATCCCTGATGGGTCGAGATGTAACAACACAGCCCTGATGGGTCGAGATGTAGTAACATAGCCCTGATGGGTCGAGATGTAGCAAAACAGCCCTGATGGGTCGATATGTAGCAACACAGTCCTGATGGGTCGAGATGTAGTAACATAGCCCTGATGGGTCGAGATGTGGTAACACAGCAATGATGGGTCGAGATGTAGTAACACAGCCCTGATGGGTCGAGATGTAGTAACACAGCCCTGATGGGTCGAGATGTAGCTACACAGCCCTGCTAGGTCGAGATGTAGTAACACAGCCCTGATGGGTCGAGATGTAGCAACACATCCCTGATGGGTCGAGATGTAACAATACAGCCCTGCTGGGTCAATGTAGCAATACAGCCCTGATGGGTCGAGATGTAACAATACAGCCCTGCTGGGTCGAGATGTAACAACACACCCCTGCAGGGTCGAGATGGTCAATGATAAGGAGGGGTATCTGACTGGTCAGATGTTCGCAATGTGACAAATATCACCTATTGATATAACATCAGTTAGTCACAAATATCACCTATTGATATAACATCGGTTAGCGACAAATATCACCTATTGATATAATATCAGCTAGTGACAAATATCACCTATTGATATAACATCAGTTAGTCACAAATATCACCTATTGATATAACATCGGTTAGCGACAAATATCACCTATTGATATAATATCAGTTAGTGACAAATATCAGCTATTGATATAACATCAGTTAGTGACAAATATCACCTATTGATATAATATCAGTTAGCGACAAATATCACCTATTGATATAACATCAGTTAGTGACAAATATCAGCTATTGATATAATATCAGCTATTGACAAACATCAACTATTGATATAACATCAGTTAGGGACAAATATCACCTATTGATATAACATCAGTTAGCGACAAACATCAACTATTGATATAATATCAGCTAGCGACAAATATCACCTATTGATATAATATCAGCTAGTGACAAATATCAGCTATTGATATAATATCAGCTAGTGACAAATATCACCTATTGATATAACATCGGTTAGTCACAAATATCACCTATTGATATAACATCGGTTAGCGACAAATATCACCTATTGATATAATATCAGCTAGCGACAAATATCACCTATTGATATAATATCAGCTAGTGACAAATATCAGCTATTGATATAATATCAGCTAGTGACAAATATCACCTATTGATATAACATCTGTTAGTGACAAACATCTACTATTGATATAACATCAGTTAGTCACAAATATCACCTATTGATATAACACCAGTTAGCGACAAACATCAACTATTGATATAACATCAGTTAGGGACAAATATCACCTATTGATATAACATCAGTTAGTCACAAATATCACCTATTGATATAATATCAGCTATTGAGATAATATCAGCTAGTGACAAATATCACCTATTGATATAATATCAGTTAGTCACAAATATCACCTATTGATATAACATCAGTTAGCGACAAACATCAACTATTGATATAACATCAGTTAGGGACAAACATCACCTATTGATATAATATCAGCTATTGACAAACATCAACTATTGATATAACATCAGTTAGGGACAAATATCACCTATTGATATAACATCAGTTAGTCACAAATATCACCTATTGATATAACATCAGTTAGCGACAAACATCAACTATTGATATAACATCAGTTAGGGACAAATATCACCTATTGATATAACATCAGTTAGTCACAAATATCACCTATTGATATAATATCAGCTATTGATATAATATCAGCTAGTGACAAATATCACCTATTGATATAACATCAGTTAGGGACAAATATCAACTATTGATATAACATCAGTTAGTCACAAATATCAGCTAGTGACAAATATCACCTATTGATATAACACAAGTTAGTGACAAATATCAACTATTGATATAACATCAGTTAGTGACAAATATCACCTATTGATATAACACCAGTTAGCGACAAATAAAAACTATTGATATAACACCAGTTAGTCCCAAATATCAACTATTGATATAATATCAGCTAGTGACAAATATCACCTATTGATATAACATCAGTTAGCAACAAACATCACCTATTGATATAACATCGGTTAGTGTCAAATATCACCTATTGATATAACACCAGTTAGTCCCAAATATCACCTATTGATAAAACATCAGTTAGCGACAAATATCAACTATTGATATAACATCAGTTAGTGACAAATATCACCTATTGATATAACACCAGTTAGCGACAAATAAAAACTATTGATATAACACCAGTTAGTCCCAAATATCAACTATTGATATAATATCAGCTAGTGACAAATATCACCTATTGATATAACATCAGTTAGCAACAAACATCACCTATTGATATAACATCGGTTAGTGTCAAATATCACCTATTGATATAACACCAGTTAGTCCCAAATATCACCTATTGATAAAACATCAGTTAGCGACAAATATCAACTATTGATATAACATCAGTTAGTGACAAATATCACCTATTGATATAACATCAGTTAGTGACAAATATCAACTATTGATATAACATCAGTTAGCGACAAATATCAACTATTGATATAACATCAGTTAGCGACAAATATCAACTATTGATATAACACCAGTTAGTCCCAAATATCAACTATTGATATAATATCAGCTATTGATATAATATCAGCTAGTGACAAATATCACCTATTGATATAACATCAGTTAGCAACAAACATCACCTATTGATATAACATCGGTTAGTGTCAAATATCACCTATTGATATAACACCAGTTAGTCCCAAATATCACCTATTGATATAACATCAGTTAGCGACAAATATCACCTATTGATATAACATCAGTTAGCGACAAATATCAACTATTGATATAACATCGGTTAGTCACAAATATCACCTATAGATATAACATCAGTTATAGTCCGACAGAATACAACGTGAAGTTTGAAGATCTGATTGATACTTTAACTGGACCATTAGGTGTACACCACTTCAGGACAACGTTGTATTCACTTCCCCGGGCTAAATTACGAACTCTGCAAATGATTCAAATAAAACTAGCGTCGAGACTCCTTATGATTATTGATGATTTGGCAGAAATTCGACTATTCAAGCCTGTGCGAACGGACAGGCAAGAGGCACCATCGATCACCATCATGAAAGTCGAATTTACCAATAAGGGGATTGATGTCATTAACATCAGCAATATCTTGCACCAAAAGTTTGTTCAAGCTAGCAAACACCGTACTTACGATATAAAAGTTCACCGATTATTTCCTAAGTTATTCTATATCTATTGCACCAAAGCTTTTCAATTACAAGCAAACATTGCAACAATTAAATATAGATGACCTTAGAATGACTCCTCCTTTGGCATGTTCATGTTCTTCATCTCAATATTGCTATGGTCCAGCTTCGATAGCTTCGATATTTTCCATTGTTTTCACAAGGAGGCTTACACAAAGTGAAACACGCTCAACACATACTCTAGCATCGCATACAAAGGGAGACCATAATTATATGGCATCATCTTTTCATAGGACACGTCTGTTTCATCACAGATGTATCTCGTGACCATTACAGATGTATCTCGTGCCCATCACAGATGTATATCGTGCCCATTACAGATGTATCTCGTGCCCATCACAGATGTATCTCGTGCCCATCATAGATGTATCTCGTGCCCATCACAGATGTATCTCGTTTTATTTTGTAACCACGTAGGTTGTGATTCTTTCATCAAACCAAATTGGCTACATAAGGATCAGAGAAGTGCATATTGGCCTTACCTGACTATGGAACATATCTCGATTCGATAAGGTGGCATGTTGTTCCGCTCTCAATGTCATTTTGCCCATTGCTTTTGTATTTAGATTCAAGTTTTTACAATACCACGTGGTAGTGATGGAAATGATGAATTTTCGTCACATTTCTGTGTTTATCTTATGTTGTAGACCGAACTCGTTTACTGAGTGACCGAGTCTATTACACTCTGGATACAGCCGTCCTCGTTAAACACGTGCTTCACTCTGGATACAGCCGTCCTCGTTAAACACGTGCTTCACTCTGGATATAGCCGTCCTCGTTAAACACGTGCTTCACTATGGATACAGCCGTCCTCGTTAAATATTAAAGACGTGCTTCACTCTGGATACAGCCATCCTCGTTAAACACGTGCTTCACTCTGTATACAGCTGTTCTCGTTAACCACGTGCTCCATTCTGGATACAGTCGTCCTCGTTAAACATTAAACACGTGCTTCACTCTGGATACAGTCGTCCTCGTTATACATTAAACACGTGCTTCACTCTGTATAATGCCGTTCTCGTTAACCACGTGCTTCATTCTGGATACAGTCGTCCTCGTTAAACATTAAACACCAGCTTCACTCTAGATACAGCCGTCCTCATTAAACACATGCTTCACTCTGGATACAGCCATCCCCGTTAAACACGTGCTTCACTCTGTATACAGCTGTTCTCGTTAACCACGTGCTTCATTCTGGATACACTCGTCCTCGTTAAACATTAAACACGTGCTTCACTCTGTATACAGCCGTCCTCGTTAAACATTAAACACGTGCTTTACTCTGGATACAGCCGTCCTCGTTAAACAAAGGACCACTGGAGAGCTACTGGTGTGGTACTATCGTGGTACAAAGGACCACTGGAGAGCTACTGCTGTGGTACTACCTTGGTACAAAGGACCTATGGAGAACTCGTTTTACATTGAACATGTGCTTCACTCTGGATACAGTCGTCCTCGTTAAACACGTGCTTCACTCTGAATACAGCCGTCCTCATTAAACATTACACACGTGCTTCACTCTGGATACAGCCGTCCTCGTTAAACATTAAACACGTGCTTCACTCTGGATTTAGCCGTTCTCGTTAAACACGTGCTACACTCTTGATACAGTCGTCCTCGTTAAACATTAAAAACGTGCTTCACTCTGGATACAGCCGTCCTCGTTAAACATTAAACACGTGCTTCACTCTGGATACAGCCGTCCTCGTTATACATTAAACACGTGCTTTACTCTGGATACAGCCGTCCTCGTTATACATTAAACCCCTGCTCTACTCTGTATACAGCCGTCCTCGTTATACATTAAACACGTGCTTTACTCTGGATACAGCCGTCCTCGTTATACATTAAACCCCTGCTCTACTCTGTATACAGCCGTCCTCGTTATACATTAAACCCCTGCTCTACTCTGTATACAGCCGTCCTCGTTAAACATTAAACCCCTGCTTTACTCTGGATACAGCCGTCCTCGTTATACATTAAACCCCTGCTTTACTCTGTATACAGCCGTCCTCGTTATACATTAAAAACGTGCTTTACTCTGTATACAGCCGTCCTCGTTATACATTAAACACGTGCTTTACTCTGGATACAGCCGTCCTCGTTATACATTAAACCCCTGCTCTACTCTGTATACAGCCGTCCTCGTTATACATTAAACACGTGCTTCACTCTGTATACAGCCGTCCTCGTTAAACATTAAAAACGTGCTTTACTCTGGATACAGCCCTCCTCGTTAAACATTAAAAACGTGCTTTACTCTGTATACAGCCGTCCTCGTTATACATTAAAAACCTGCTTTACTCTGTATACAGCCGTCCTCGTTATACATTAAAAACGTGTTTTACTCTGTATACAGCCGTCCTCGTTATACATTAAAAACGTGCTTTACTCTGTATACAGCCGTCCTCGTTATACATTAAAAACGTGCTTTACTCTGTATACAGCCGTCCTCGTTATACATTAAAAACATGCTTTACTCTGTATACAGCCGTCCTCGTTATACATTAAAAACGTGCTTTACTCTGGATACAGCCGTCCTCGTTATCCATTAAAAACGTGCTTTACTCTGTATACAGCCGTCCTCGTTATACATTAAAAACGTGCTTTACTCTGGATACAGCCGTCCTCGTTATACATTAAAAACGTGCTTTACTCTGTATACAGCCGTCCTCGTTATACATTAAAAACGTGCTTTACTCTGGATACAGCCGTCCTCGTTAAACATTAAACATGTGCTTTACTCTGGATACAGCCGTCCTCGTTAAATATTATCAAGTGCTTCACTCTGGATACAGCCGTCCTCGTTATATATTAAAAACGTGCTTCACTCTGGATACAGCCGTCCTCGTTATACATTAAACACGTGCTTCACTCTGGATGCAGCCGTCCTCGTTATACATTAAACACGTGCTTTACTCTGGATACAGCCGTCCTCGTTATACATTAAACACGTGCTTTACTCTGTATACAGCCGTCCTCGTTATACATTAAACACGTGCTTTACTCTGTATGCAGCCGTCCTCGTTAAACCTTAAACACGTGCTTTACTCTGTATACAGCTGTCCTCGTTAAACATTAAACACGTGCTTTACTCTGTATACAGCCGTCCTCGTCAAACATTAAACACGTGCTACATTCTGTATACAGCCGTCCTCGTTATACATTAAACACGTGCTTTACTCTGGATACAGCCGTCCTCGTTAAACAAAGGACCACTGGAGAGCTACTGGTGTGGTACTATCGTGGTACAAAGGACCACTGGAGAGCTACTGCTGTGGTACTACCTTGGTACAAAGGACCTATGGAGAACTACTGTTGTGGTACTACCGTGGTACAAAGGACCACTGGAGAGCTACTGTTGTGGAACTATCGTGGTACAAAGGACCAGTGGAAAACTACTGTTGTGGTACTATCGTGATACAAAGGACCACTGGAGAACTACTGTTGTGGTACTATTGTGGTACAAAGGACCATTGGAGAGCTACTGTTGCGGAACTATCGTGGTACAAAGGACCAGTGGAGAACTACTGTTGTGGTACTATTGTGGTACAAAGGACCACTTGAGAACTACTGTTGTGGTATACCGTGGTACAAAGGACCACTGGAGAGCTACTGTTGTGGTACTAACGTGGTACAAAGACCACTGGAGAGCTACTGTTGTGGTACTACCGTGGTACAAAGGAACACTGGAGAACTACTGTTGTGGTACTATCGTGGTACAAAGGACCACTGGAGATCTACTGTTGTGGTACTATCGTGGTACAAAGGACCACTGGAGATCTACTGTTGTGGTACTATCGTGGTACAAAGGACCACTGGAGAGCTACTGTTGTGGTACTACCGTGGTACAAAGGACCGCTGGAGAACTACTGTTGTGGTACCACCGTGGTACAAAGAACCACTAGAGAACTACTGTTGTTGTACTATCGTGGTACAAAGGACCACTGGAGAGCTACTGGTGTGGTACTATCGTGGTACAAAGGACCACTGGAGAGCTACTGTTGTGGTACTACCGTGGTACAACGGACCACTGGAGAACTACTGTTGTGGTACTATCGTGGTACAAAGGACCACTGGAGAGCTACTGTTGTGGTACTATCGTGATACAAAGGACCACTGGAGAACTACTGTTGTGGAATTATCGTGGTACAAAGGACCACTGGAGATCTACTGTTGTGGTACTATCGTGGTACAAAGGACCACTGGAGAACTAATGTTGTGGTAATACCGTGGTAAAAAGGACCACTGGAGAACTACTGTTCTTGTACTATCGTGGTACAAAGGACCACTGGAGAACTACTTTTGTGGTACTATCGTGGTACAAAGGACCACTTGAGAACTACTGTTGTGGTACTATCGTGGTACAAAGACCACTGGAGAGCTACATTTGTGGTATTATCGTGGTACAAAGGAAAACTGAAGATCTACTGCTGTGGTACAACCGTGGTAAAAAGGACAACTGGAGCACTACTGTTTTGGTACTACCGTGGTACAAAGGACTACTGGAGAGCTACTATTGTGGTACTATCGTGGTACAAAGGACCACTGGAGAACTACTGTTGTGATACTGTCGTGGTACAAAGGACAACTGGAGAGCTACTGTTGTGGTACTACCGTGGTACAAAGACCACTGGAGAGCTACATTTGTGGTACTATCGTGGTACAAAGGACCACTGAAGATCTACTGTTGTGGTACCACCGTGGTAAAAAGGACCACTGGAGAACTACTGTTGTGGTACTACCGTGGTACAAAGGACCACAGGAGAACTACAGTTGTGGTACTATCGTGATACAAAGGACCACTGGAGAACTACTGTTGTGGTACTATCGTGGTACAAAGGACCACTGGAGATCTACTGTTGTGTTACTACCGTGGTACAAAGGACCACTGGAGAACTACTGTTGTGGTACCTTCGTGGTACAAAGGACCACTGGAGCACTACTGTTGTGTTACTATCATGGTACAAAAGACCACTGGAGCGCTACTGTTGTGGTACTATCGTGGTACAAAGGACCACTGGAGAACTACTGTTGTGGTACTATCGTGGTACAAAGGACAACTGGAGAGCTACTGTTGTGGTACTATCGTTGTACAAAGGACCACTGGAGCGCTACTGTTGTGGTACTATCGTGGTACAAAGGACCACTGGAGATCTACTGTTGTGGTACTATCGTGGTACAAAGGACCACTGGAGAGCTACTGTTGTGGTACTATCGTGGTACAAAGGACCACTAGAGAACTAATGTTGTGGTACTATCGTGGTACAAAGGACCACTGGAGAGCTACAGTTGTGGTACTACGGTGGCACAAAGGACCACTGGAGATCTACTTTTGTAGTACTATCGCGGTACAAAGGACCACTGGAGAACTACTGTTGTGGTACTATCATGGTACAAAGGACCACTGGAGCACTACTGTTGTGGTACTATCGTGGTACAAAGGACCACTGGAGCGTTACTGTTGTGGTACTATCGTGGTACAAAGGACCGCTGGAGCACTGCTGTTTTGGTACTACCGTGGTACAAAGGACCACTGGAGAGCTACTATTGTGGTACTATCGTTGTACAAAGGACCACTGGAGCGCTACTGTTGTGGCACTATCGTGGTACAAAGGACCACTGGAGATCTACTGTTGTGGTACTATCGTGGTACAAAGGACCACTGGAGAGCTACTGTTGTGGTACTATCGTTGTACAAAGGACCACTGGAGAACTACTGTTGTGGTACTATCGTGGTACAAAGGACCACTGGAGCGCTACTGTTGTAGTATTATCATTGTACAAAGGACCAATGGAGAACGTTCTGTTGTGGTACTCTCGTGGTACAAAGGACTACTGAAGAACTACTGTTGTGGTACTATCGTGGTACAAAGGACCACTGGAGAGATAATTATAATGTTGTTGTACTTCAGATATAATGGCATCAAACGGAACGTGGTACAGGCACCAACACAAAATGATCGAAGCTCTGACCAGTCGATGCCAGCATTCCAGTAACTGTAAGATAAACTGGTTTTGTTTTTATTATCAAGCAATTTACATATACCAACACTGCTATTTTTTTTAATCAAGTCCGTTACAAAGTTTGAATATCAACAGTAGGCTTGTTATACGCGATTCTTTCACAGCCAACACCATTCCTGCTGCTAGTCTATTGTCCAGGACGCCTTCCGCAGATGTTCTGAACTGTATAATCTTTGAAAGTTGGCGGTGTTGGAGGAAATGTGTAAGTAAATAATATTCTTATTTTGTCGTCGTTATTTTAATCCTACCCGAGCAGTTTGTTTGTATATTGTAAATGATTATTAACGGCTAAACCCAATTGTTAAAAATTTACAATAGCGGTCATGAGGGGGGATTAAGGTCAACAACAGCCAAACAATGGGTTCTTATGTTTGGTCAGCGGCCAAACTGAATGGTCAAGGCCAGGACATTTTGGTCAAAGCTAGTACGTATTATGTGTTCATGGGATCCAACATGCCCTTGGTGGAGTGAAAGTGCTAAAAGTTCGGCTATTTACTGGCAGGAAGCCACAAAAAATAAAGATGTTTGACACGTTGAGTTGCAGTCTTAGCATGATTTAGCAGTTGCAGGTGACCAGGGAGCCAATCTCATATGCTAGGTTCTCTGTATAGCCGAGCTCCTTATGACTCGGTCCCTGTGATATACCCGGGTCATACTAGATATATTATAATATAGCGGTCACAGTGCACGTGGTACCCGACACAAATCCGGGCCATACTAGATCAATTATAACATACTGACCACAGTACACGTGGTACCCGACACAAACCCGGGCCAAACTAGATCAATTATAACATACTGACCACAGTACACGTGGTACCCGACACAAACCCGGGCCATACTAGATCAATTATAACATACTGACCACAGTACACGTGGTACCCGTCACAAACCCGGGTCATACTAGATTAATTATAACATACTGACCACAGTACACGTGGTACCCGACACAAACCCGGGCCATTCCAGATCAATTATAACATACTGACCACAGTACACGTGGTACCCGTCACAAACCCGGGCCATTCCAGATCAATTATAATATACTGACCACAGTACACGTGGTACCCGTCACAAACCCCGGCCATTCCAGATCAATTATAACATACTGACCACAGTACACGTGGTACCCGTCACAAACCCGGGCCATTCCGGATCAATTATAACATACTGACCACAGTACACGTGGTACCCGTCACAAACCCGGGCCATTCCGGATCAATTATAACATACTGACCACAGTACACGTGGTACCCGTCACAAACCCGGGCCAAACTAGATCAATTATAACATACTGACCACAGTACACGTGGTTCCCGTCACAAACCCGGGTCATACTAGATCAATTATAATATACTGACCACAGTACACGTGGTACCCGTCACAAACCCGGGCCAAACTAGATCAATTATAACATACTGACCACAGTACACGTGATTCCCGTCACAAACCCGGTCCATTCCAGATCAATTATAACATACTGACCATAGTACAAGTGGTACCCGTCACAAACCCGGGCCATACTAGATCTATTATAATGTAGTGTTAACAGTACACGTGGTACCCGACACTAACCCGGGTCATACTAGATCTATTATAATATACTGACCACAGTACACGTGGTTCCCGTCACAAACCCAGGTCATACTAGATCTATTCTAACATACTGACCACAGTACACGTGGTACCCGACACAAACCCGGGCCAAACTAGATCTATTATAACATACTGACCACATTTCACGAGGTACCCGTCACAAACCCGGGCCATACTAGATCAATTATAACATACTGACCACAGTACATGTGGTTCCCGACACAAACCCGGGCCATACTAGATCTATTATAACATACTGACCACAGTACATGTGGTTCTCGACACAAACCCGGGCCATACTAGATCTATTATAACATACTGACCACAGTACACGTGGTACCCGTCACAAACCCGGGCCATACTAGATCAATTATAACATACTGACCACAGTACACGTGGTACCCGTCACAAACCCGGGCCATACTAGATCAATTATAACATACTGACCACAGTACACGTGGTACCCGACACAAACCCGGGCCATACTAGATCAATTATAACATACTGACCACAGTACATGTGGTACCCGACACAAACCCGGGCCATACTAGATGAATTATAATATACTGACCACAGTACACGTGGTTCCCGACACAAACCCGGGCCATACTAGATCTATTATAAAATACTGACCACAGTACACGTGGTTCCCGTCACAAACCCGGGTCATACTAGATCTATTATAACATACTGACCACAATACACGTGGTACCCGTCACAAACCCGGGCCATTCCAGATCAATTATAACATACTGACCACAGTACACGTGGTACCCGTCACAAACCCGGGCCATTCCGGATCAATTATAACATACTGACCACAGTACACGAGGTACCCGTCACAAACCCGGGCCATTCCGGATCAATTATAACATACTGACCACAGTACACGTGGTACCCGTCACAAACTCGGGCCAAACTAGATCAATTATAACATACTGACCACAGTACACGTGGTTCCCGTCACAAACCCGGGTCATACTAGATCAATTATAATATACTGACCACAGTACACGTGGTACCCGTCACAAACCCGGGCCAAACTAGATCAATTATAACATACTGACCACAGTACACGTGATTCCCGTCACAAACCCGGTCCATTCCAGATCAATTATAACATACTGACCATAGTACAAGTGGTACCCGTCACAAACCCGGGCCATACTAGATCTATTATAATGTAGTGTTAACAGTACACGTGGTACCCGACACTAACCCGGGTCATACTAGATCTATTAAAATATACTGACCACAGTACACGTGGTTCCCGTCACAAACCCAGGTCATACTAGATCTATTCTAACATACTGACCACAGTACACGTGGTACCCGACACAAACCCGGGCCAAACTAGATCTATTATAACATACTGACCACATTTCACGAGGTACCCGTCACAAACCCGGGCCATACTAGATCAATTATAACATACTGACCACAGTACATGTGGTTCCCGACACAAACCCGGGCCATACTAGATATATTATAACATACTGACCACAGTACATGTGGTTCTCGACACAAACCCGGGCCATACTAGATCTATTATAACATACTGACCAGAGTACATGTGGTTCCCGACACAAACCCGGGCCATACTAGATCAATTATAACATACTGACCACAGTACACGTGATTCCCGTCACAAACCCGGTCCATTCCAGATCAATTATAACATACTGACCATAGTACAAGTGGTACCCGTCACAAACCCGGGCCATACTAGATCTATTATAATGTAGTGTTAACAGTACACGTGGTACCCGACACTAACCCGGGTCATACTAGATCTATTATAATATACTGACCACAGTACACGTGGTTCCCGTCACAAACCCAGGTCATACTAGATCTATTCTAACATACTGACCACAGTACACGTGGTACCCGACACAAACCCGGGCCAAACTAGATCTATTATAACATACTGACCACATTTCACGAGGTACCCGTCACAAACCCGGGCCATACTAGATCAATTATAACATACTGACCACAGTACATGTGGTTCCCGACACAAACCCGGGCCATACTAGATCTATTATAACATACTGACCACAGTACATGTGGTTCCCGACACAAACCCGGGCCATACTAGATATATTATAACATACTGACCACAGTACATGTGGTTCTCGACACAAACCCGGGCCATACTAGATCTATTATAACATACTGACCACAGTACATGTGGTTCCCGACACAAACCCGGGCCATACTAGATCAATTATAACATACTGACCACAGTACATGTGGTACCCGACACAAACCCGGGCCATACTAGATGAATTATAATATACTGACCACAGTACACGTGGTTCCCGACACAAACCCGGGCCATACTAGATCTATTATAACATACTGACCACAGTACACGTGGTACCCGTCACAAACCCGGGCCATACTAGATCAATTATAACATACTGACCACAGTACACGTGGTACCCGTCACAAACCCGGGCCATACTAGATCAATTATAACATACTGACCACAGTACACGTGGTACCCGACACAAACCCGGGCCATACTAGATCAATTATAACATACTGACCACAGTACATGTGGTACCCGACACAAACCCGGGCCATACTAGATGAATTATAATATACTGACCACAGTACACGTGGTACCCGACACAAACCCGGGCCATACTAGATCTATTATAAAATACTGACCACAGTACACGTGGTTCCCGTCACAAACCCGGGTCATACTAGATCTATTATAACATACTGACCACAATACACGTGGTACCCGTCACAAACCCGGGCCATTCCAGATCAATTATAACATACTGACCACAGTACACGTGGTACCCGTCACAAACCCGGGCCATTCCGGATCAATTATAACATACTGACCACAGTACACGAGGTACCCGTCACAAACCCGGGCCATTCCAGATCAATTATAACATACTGACCACAGTACACGTGGTTCCCGTCACAAACCCGGGCCATACTAGATCAATTATAACATACTGACCACAGTACACGTGGTTCCCGTCACAAACCCGGGCCATACTAGATCAATTATAACATACTGACCACAGTACACGTGGTTCCCGTCACAAACCCGGGCCATACTAGATCAATTGTAGCATACTGACCACAGTACACGTGGTTCCCGTCACAAACCCGGGCCATACTAGATCAATTATAACATACTGACCACAGTACACGTGGTACCCGTCACAAACCCGGGCCATACTAGATCTATTATAACATACTGACCACAATACACGTGGTTCCCTTCACAAACCCGGGCCATACTAGATCTATTATAACATACTGACCACAATACACGTGATTCCCGTCACAAACCCGGGCTATACTAGATCTATTATAATGTAATGGTAACAGTACATGTGGTACCCGACACAAACCCGGGTCATACTAGATCTATTATAACATACTTACCACAGTACACGTGGTTCCCGTCACAAACCCGGGCCATACTAGATCTATTATAACATACTGACCACAGTACACGAGGTACCCGTCACAAACCCGGCCCATACTAGATCAATTATAATGTAGTGTTCACAGTACACGAGGTACCCGTCACAAATCCGGGTCATACTAGATCAATTATAACATACTGACCACAGTACACGAGGTACCCGTCACAAACCCGAGTCATACTAGATCTATTTTAATGTAGTGTTCACAGTACACGAGGTACCCGTCACAAATCCGGGTCATACTAGATCAATTATAACATACTGACCACAGTACACGAGGTACCCGTCACAAACCCGGGCCATTCCAGATCAATTATAACATACTGACCACAGTACACGTGGTTCCCGTCACAAACCCGGGCCATACTAGATCAATTATAACATACTGACCACAGTACACGTGGTTCCCGTCACAAACCCGGGCCATACTAGATCAATTATAACATACTGACCACAGTACACGTGGTTCCCGTCACAAACCCGGGCCATACTAGATCAATTGTAGCATACTGACCACAGTACACGTGGTTCCCGTCACAAACCCGGGCCATACTAGATCAATTATAACATACTGACCACAGTACACGTGGTACCCGTCACAAACCCGGGCCATACTAGATCTATTATAACATACTGACCACAATACACGTGGTTCCCTTCACAAACCCGGGCCATACTAGATCTATTATAACATACTGACCACAATACACGTGATTCCCGTCACAAACCCGGGCTATACTAGATCTATTATAATGTAATGGTAACAGTACATGTGGTACCCGACACAAACCCGGGTCATACTAGATCTATTATAACATACTTACCACAGTACACGTGGTTCCCGTCACAAACCCGGGCCATACTAGATCTATTATAACATACTGACCACAGTACACGAGGTACCCGTCACAAACCCGGCCCATACTAGATCAATTATAATGTAGTGTTCACAGTACACGAGGTACCCGTCACAAATCCGGGTCATACTAGATCAATTATAACATACTGACCACAGTACACGAGGTACCCGTCACAAACCCGAGTCATACTAGATCTATTTTAATGTAGTGTTCACAGTACACGTGGTACCCGTCACAAACCCGGGTCATACTAGATCTATTATAATACATGTATAGTGATAACGGCACATTTTCCCGTCATGTTTAGTTTAAGCATGCTATAATAATGACAAATGTATTGTTTTGGTTATATTTGGGCACAAAACACGGTATATATTTCACATAATAAGCAAATTAAAAGATAAATGGGTCACATTCGACCTTCAACAATTTTTGTTTAATCAGTTGATTTTCTACTGTTTTGAAATTGTACAATGCATTGGAATTATCAAGAAAGGTTTCAAAATTAAAATGCAGTTTTGTAAAAATGGTACCTTGGAATGGAATTTGACCCCAACCTTGACCCCAATAACTCGCTATAACCTGACCACATTTCCATGTCATGACCACCAAACCAAAATGTCACGTGTACTTATATACATAAACAATACAACGTATTGGTGGTAGTCATCTTGTCCTTGGTTATTTATTTTTACAAGAAAGGTAGACGACGATACAATATATGGTTGGGTAGAGATTTTCGTGATAGATATCGACTGCTGACGAACGATTCAGGTTGATGAAAACTATGAGTAGGCTATATAGTCGCCATTTCATATGTTATGTATCCTTGTATGGTGTGAATGTGGGCGGTTTTTAGTATGTATGTTATGTATCCTTGTATGGTGTGAAGGTGGGCGGTTTTTAGTATGTATGTTGTGTATCCTTGTATGGTGTGAAGGTGGACGGTTTTTAGTATGTATGTTGTGTATCCTTGTATGGTGTGAAGGTGGGCGGTTTTTAGTATGTATGTTGTGTATCCTTGTATGGTGTGAAGGTGGGCGGTTTTTAGTATGTATGTTGTGTATCCTTGTATGGTGTGAAGGTGGGCGGTTTTTAGTATGTATGTTGTGTATCCTTGTATGGTGTGAAGGTGGGCGGTTTTTAGTATGTATGTTGTGTATCCTTGTATGGTGTGAAGGTGGGCGGTTTTTAGTATGTATGTTGTGTATCCTTGTACGGTGTGAAGGTGGACGGTTTTTAGTATGTATGTTATGTATCCTTGTACGGTGTGAAGGTGGACGGTTTTTAGTATGTATGTTATGTATCCTTGTACGGTGTGAAGGTGGGCGGTTTTTAGTATGTATGTTATGTATCCTTGTACGGTGTGAAGGTGGGCGGTTTTTAGTATGTATGTTATGTATCCTTGTACGGTGTGAAGGTGGGCGGTTTTTAGTATGTATGTTATGTATCCTTGTACGGTGTGAAGGTGGGCGGTTTTTAGTATGTATGTTATGTATCCTTGTACGGTGTGAAGGTGGACGGTTTTTAGTATGTATGTTATGTATCCTTGTACGGTGTGAAGGTGGACGGTTTTTAGTATGTATGTTATGTATCCTTGTACGGTGTGAAGGTGGGCGGTTTTTAGTATGTATGTTATGTATCCTTGTACGGTGTGAAGGTGGACGGTTTTTAGTATGTATGTTATGTATCCTTGTACGGTGTGAAGGTGGACGGTTTTTAGTATGTATGTTATGTATCCTTGTACGGTGTGAAGGTGGACGGTTTTTTGTATGTATGTTATGTATCCTTGTACGGTGTGAAGGTGGACGGTTTTTTGTATGTATGTTATGTATCCTTGTACGGTGTGAAGGTGGGCGGTTTTTAGTATGTATGTTATGTATCCTTGTACGGTGTGAAGGTGGGCGGTTTTTAGTATGTATGTTATGTATCCTTGTACGGTGTGAAGGTGGGCGGTTTTTTGTATGTATGTTATGTATCCTTGTACGGTGTGAAGGTGGGCGGTTTTTTGTATGTATGTTATGTATCCTTGTACGGTGTGAAGGTGGACGGTTTTTAGTATGTATGTTATGTATCCTTGTACGGTGTGAAGGTCGACGGTTTTTAGTATGTATGTTATGTATCCTTGTATGGTGTGAAGGTCGACGGTTTTTAGTATGTATGTTATGTATCCTTGTATGGTGTGAAGGTCGACGGTTTTTAGTATGTATGTTATGTATCCTTGTATGGTGTGAAGGTGGACGGTTTTTAGTATGTATGTTATGTATCCTTGTATGGTGTGAAGGTCGACGGTTTTTAGTATGTATGTTATGTATCCTTGTATGGTGTGAAGGTCGACGGTTTTTAGTATGTATGTTATGTATCCTTGTATGGTGTGAAGGTCGACGGTTTTTAGTATGTATGTTATGTATCCTTGTATGGTGTGAAGGTCGACGGTTTTTAGTATGTATGTTATGTATCCTTGTATGGTGTGAAGGTCGACGGTTTTTAGTATGTATGTTATGTATCCTTGTATGGTGTGAAGGTCGACGGTTTTTAGTATGTATGTTATGTATCCTTGTATGGTGTGAAGGTCGACGGTTTTTAGTATGTATGTTATGTATCCTTGTATGGTGTGAAGGTCGACGGTTTTTAGTATGTATGTTATGTATCCTTGTATGGTGTGAAGGTCGACGGTTTTTAGTATGTATGTCATGTATCCTTGTATGGTGTGAAGGTCGACGGTTTTTAGTATGTATGTCATGTATCCTTGTATGGTGTGAAGGTCGACGGTTTTTAGTATGTATGTCATGTATCCTTGTATGGTGTGAAGGTCGACGGTTTTTAGTATGTATGTCATGTATCCTTGTATGGTGTGAAGGTCGACGGTTTTTAGTATGTATGTCATGTATCCTTGTATGGTGTGAAGGTCGACGGTTTTTAGTATGTATGTCATGTATCCTTGTATGGTGTGAAGGTCGACGGTTTTTAGTATGTATGTCATGTATCCTTGTATGGTGTGAAGGTCGACGGTTTTTAGTATGTATGTCATGTATCCTTGTATGGTGTGAAGGTCGACGGTTTTTAGTATGTATGTCATGTATCCTTGTATGGTGTGAAGGTCGACGGTTTTTAGTATGTATGTCATGTAGCCTTGTATGGTGTGAAGGTCGACGGTTTTTAGTATGTATGTCATGTAGCCTTGTACGGTGTGAAGGTCGACGGTTTTTAGTATGTATGTCATGTAGCCTTGTACGGTGTGAAGGTCGACGGTTTTTAGTATGTATGTTATGTATCCTTGTACGGTGTGAAGGTGGACGGTTTTTAGTATGTATGTTATGTATCCTTGTACGGTGTGAAGGTGGGCGGTTTTTAGTATGTATGTTATGTATCCTTGTACGGTGTGAAGGTGGGCGGTTTTTAGTATGTATGTTATGTATCCTTGTACGGTGTGAAGGTGGGCGGTTTTTAGTATGTATGTTATGTATCCTTGTACGGTGTGAAGGTGGGCGGTTTTTAGTATGTATGTTATGTATCCTTGTATGGTGTGAAGGTGGGCGGTTTTTAGTATGTATGTTATGTATCCTTGTACGGTGTGAAGGTGGACGGTTTTTAGTATGTATGTTATGTATCCTTGTACGGTGTGAAGGTGGGCGGTTTTTAGTATGTATGTTATGTATCCTTGTACGGTGTGAAGGTGGGCGGTTTTTAGTATGTATGTTATGTATCCTTGTACGGTGTGAAGGTGGACGGTTTTTAGTATGTATGTTATGTATCCTTGTACGGTGTGAAGGTGGACGGTTTTTAGTATGTATGTTATGTATCCTTGTACGGTGTGAAGGTGGACGGTTTTTTGTATGTATGTTATGTATCCTTGTACGGTGTGAAGGTGGACGGTTTTTTGTATGTATGTTATGTATCCTTGTACGGTGTGAAGGTGGGCGGTTTTTAGTATGTATGTTATGTATCCTTGTACGGTGTGAAGGTGGGCGGTTTTTAGTATGTATGTTATGTATCCTTGTACGGTGTGAAGGTGGGCGGTTTTTTGTATGTATGTTATGTATCCTTGTACGGTGTGAAGGTGGACGGTTTTTAGTATGTATGTTATGTATCCTTGTACGGTGTGAAGGTCGACGGTTTTTAGTATGTATGTTATGTATCCTTGTATGGTGTGAAGGTCGACGGTTTTTAGTATGTATGTTATGTATCCTTGTATGGTGTGAAGGTCGACGGTTTTTAGTATGTATGTTATGTATCCTTGTATGGTGTGAAGGTCGACGGTTTTTAGTATGTATGTTATGTATCCTTGTATGGTGTGAAGGTCGACGGTTTTTAGTATGTATGTTATGTATCCTTGTATGGTGTGAAGGTCGACGGTTTTTAGTATGTATGTTATGTATCCTTGTATGGTGTGAAGGTCGACGGTTTTTAGTATGTATGTTATGTATCCTTGTATGGTGTGAAGGTCGACGGTTTTTAGTATGTATGTTATGTATCCTTGTATGGTGTGAAGGTCGACGGTTTTTAGTATGTATGTTATGTATCCTTGTATGGTGTGAAGGTCGACGGTTTTTAGTATGTATGTTATGTATCCTTGTATGGTGTGAAGGTCGACGGTTTTTAGTATGTATGTCATGTATCCTTGTATGGTGTGAAGGTCGACGGTTTTTAGTATGTATGTCATGTATCCTTGTATGGTGTGAAGGTCGACGGTTTTTAGTATGTATGTCATGTATCCTTGTATGGTGTGAAGGTCGACGGTTTTTAGTATGTATGTCATGTATCCTTGTATGGTGTGAAGGTCGACGGTTTTTAGTATGTATGTCATGTATCCTTGTATGGTGTGAAGGTCGACGGTTTTTAGTATGTATGTCATGTATCCTTGTATGGTGTGAAGGTCGACGGTTTTTAGTATGTATGTCATGTATCCTTGTATGGTGTGAAGGTCGACGGTTTTTAGTATGTATGTCATGTATCCTTGTATGGTGTGAAGGTCGACGGTTTTTAGTATGTATGTCATGTATCCTTGTATGGTGTGAAGGTCGACGGTTTTTAGTATGTATGTCATGTATCCTTGTATGGTGTGAAGGTCGACGGTTTTTAGTATGTATGTCATGTATCCTTGTATGGTGTGAAGGTCGACGGTTTTTAGTATGTATGTCATGTATCCTTGTATGGTGTGAAGGTCGACGGTTTTTAGTATGTATGTCATGTATCCTTGTATGGTGTGAAGGTCGACGGTTTTTAGTATGTATGCCATGTATCCTTGTATGGTGTGAAGGTCGACGGTTTTTAGTATGTATGCCATGTATCCTTGTATGGTGTGAAGGTCGACGGTTTTTAGTATGTATGTCATGTATCCTTGTATGGTGTGAAGGTCGACGGTTTTTAGTATGTATGTCATGTATCCTTGTATGGTGTGAAGGTCGACGGTTTTTAGTATGTATGTCATGTATCCTTGTATGGTGTGAAGGTCGACGGTTTTTAGTATGTATGTCATGTATCCTTGTATGGTGTGAAGGTCGGCGGTTTTTAGTATGTATGTCATGTAGCCTTGTATGGTGTGAAGGTCGACGGTTTTTAGTATGTATGTCATGTAGCCTTGTACGGTGTGAAGGTCGACGGTTTTTAGTATGTATGTCATGTAGCCTTGTACGGTGTGAAGGTCGACGGTTTTTAGTATGTATGTCATGTAGCCTTGTACGGTGTGAAGGTCGACGGTTTTTAGTATGTATGTCATGTAGCCTTGTACGGTGTGAAGGTCGACGGTTTTTAGTATGTATGTCATGTAGCCTTGTACGGTGTGAAGGTGGACGGTTTTTAGTATGTATGTCATGTAGCCTTGTACGGTGTGAAGGTGGACGGTTTTTAGTATGTATGTCATGTAGCCTTGTACGGTGTGAAGGTGGACGGTTTTTAGTATGTATGTCATGTATCCTTGTACGGTGTGAAGGTGGACGGTTTTTAGTATGTATGTCATGTATCCTTGTACGGTGTGAAGGTGGACGGTTTTTAGTATGTATGTCATGTATCCTTGTACGGTGTGAAGGTGGACGGTTTTTAGTATGTATGTCATGTATCCTTGTACGGTGTGAAGGTGGACGGTTTTTAGTATGTATGTCATGTATCCTTGTACGGTGTGAAGGTGGACGGTTTTTAGTATGTATGTCATGTATCCTTGTACGGTGTGAAGGTGGACGGTTTTTAGTATGTATGTCATGTACCCTTGTACGGTGTGAAGGTGGACGGTTTTTAGTATGTATGTCATGTATCCTTGTACGGTGTGAAGGTGGACGGTTTTTAGTATGTATGTCATGTATCCTTGTACGGTGTGAAGGTGGACGGTTTTTAGTATGTATGTCATGTATCCTTGTACGGTGTGAAGGTGGACGGTTTTTAGTATGTATGTCATGTATCCTTGTACGGTGTGAAGGTGGACGGTTTTTAGTATGTATGTCATGTATCCTTGTACGGTGTGAAGGTGGACGGTTTTTAGTATGTATGTCATGTATCCTTGTACGGTGTGAAGGTGGACGGTTTTTAGTATGTATGTCATGTATCCTTGTACGGTGTGAAGGTGGACGGTTTTTAGTATGTATGTCATGTATCCTTGTACGGTGTGAAGGTGGACGGTTTTTAGTATGTATGTCATGTATCCTTGTACGGTGTGAAGGTGGACGGTTTTTAGTATGTATGTCATGTATCCTTGTACGGTGTGAAGGTGGACGGTTTTTAGTATGTATGTCATGTATCCTTGTACGGTGTGAAGGTGGACGGTTTTTAGTATGTATGTCATGTATCCTTGTACGGTGTGAAGGTGGACGGTTTTTAGTATGTATGTCATGTATCCTTGTACGGTGTGAAGGTGGACGGTTTTTAGTATGTATGTCATGTATCCTTGTACGGTGTGAAGGTGGGCGGTTTTTAGTATGTATGTCATGTATCCTTGTACGGTGTGAAGGTGGGCGGTTTTTAGTATGTATGTCATGTATCCTTGTACGGTGTGAAGGTGGGCGGTTTTTAGTATGTATGTCATGTATCCTTGTACGGTGTGAAGGTGGGGGTTTTTAGTATGTATGTCATGTATCCTTGTACGGTGTGAAGGTGGACGGTTTTTAGTATGTATGTCATGTATCCTTGTACGGTGTGAAGGTGGGCGGTTTTTAGTATGTATGTTATGTATCCTTGTACGGTGTGAAGGTGGGCGGTTTTTAGTATGTATGTTATGTATCCTTGTACGGTGTGAAGGTGGACGGTTTTTAGTATGTATGTTATGTATCCTTGTACGGTGTGAAGGTGGACGGTTTTTAGTATGTATGTTATGTATCCTTGTACGGTGTGAAGGTGGACGGTTTTTAGTATGTATGTTATGTATCCTTGTACGGTGTGAAGGTGGACGGTTTTTAGTATGTATGTTATGTATCCTTGTACGGTGTGAAGGTGGGCGGTTTTTAGTCTGTATGTTATGTATCCTTGTACGGTGTGAAGGTGGGCGGTTTTTAGTCTGTATGTTATGTATCCTTGTACGGTGTGAAGGTGGACGGTTTTTAGTCTGTATGTTATGTATCCTTGTACGGTGTGAAGGTGGACGGTTTTTAGTCTGTATGTTATGTATCCTTGTACGGTGTGAAGGTGGACGGTTTTTAGTATGTATGTTATGTATCCTTGTACGGTGTGAAGGTGGGCGGTTTTTAGTATGTATGTTATGTATCCTTGTACGGTGTGAAGGTGAGCGGTTTTTAGTATGTATGGTATGTATCCTTGTACGGTGTGAAGGTGGACGGTTTTTAGTATGTATGTTATGTATCCTTGTACGGTGTGAAGGTGGACGGTTTTTAGTATGTATGTTATGTATCCGTGTACGGTTAAAGGTGGACGGTTTTTAGTATGTATGTTATGTATCCTTGTACGGTGTGAAGGTGGGCGGTTTTTAGTATGTATGTTATGTATCCTTGTACGGTGTGAAGGTGGACGGTTTTTAGTATGTATGTTATGTATCCTTGTACGGTGTGAAGGTGGGCGGTTTTTAGTATGTATGTTATGTATCCTTGTACGGTGTGAAGGTGGGCGGTTTTTAGTATGTATGTTATGTATCCTTGTACGGTGTGAAGGTGGGCGGTTTTTTGTATGTATGTTATGTATCCTTGTACGGTGTGAAGGTGGGCGGTTTTTAGTATGTATGTTATGTATCCTTGTACGGTGTGAAGGTTGGCGGTTTTTAGTATGTATGTTATGTATCCTTGTACGGTGTGAAGGTGGACGGTTTTTAGTATGTATGTTATGTATCCTTGTACGGTGTGAAGGTGGGCGGTTTTTAGTATGTATGTTATGTATCCTTGTACGGTGTGAAGGTGGGCGGTTTTTAGTATGTATGTTATGTATCCTTGTACGGTGTGAAGGTGGGCGGTTTTTAGTATGTATGTTATGTATCCTTGTACGGTGTGAAGGTGGGCGGTTTTTAGTATGTATGTTATGTATCCTTGTACGGTGTGAAGGTGGACGGTTTTTAGTATGTATGTTATGTATCCTTGTACGGTGTGAAGGTGGGCGGTTTTTAGTATGTATGTTATGTATCCTTGTACGGTGTGAAGGTGGGCGGTTTTTAGTATGTATGTTATGTATCCTTGTACGGTGTGAAGGTGGGCGGTTTTTAGTATGTATGTTATGTATCCTTGTACGGTGTGAAGGTGGGCGGTTTTTAGTATGTATGTTATGTATCCTTGTACGGTGTGAAGGTGGGGGTTTTTAGTATGTATGTTATGTATCCTTGTACGGTGTGAAGGTGGACGGTTTTTAGTATGTATGTTATGTATCCTTGTACGGTGTGAAGGTGGACGGTTTTTAGTATGTATGTTATGTATCCTTGTACGGTGTGAAGGTGGGCGGTTTTTAGTATGTATGTTATGTATCCTTGTACGGTGTGAAGGTGGACGGTTTTTAGTATGTATGTTATGTATCCTTGTACGGTGTGAAGGTGGACGGTTTTTAGTATGTATGTTATGTATCCTTGTACGGTGTGAAGGTGGACGGTTTTTAGTATGTATGTTATGTATCCTTGTACGGTGTGAAGGTGGACGGTTTTTAGTATGTATGTTATGTATCCTTGTACGGTGTGAAGGTGGACGGTTTTTAGTATGTATGTTATGTATCCTTGTACGGTGTGAAGGTGGACGGTTTTTAGTATGTATGTTATGTATCCTTGTACGGTGTGAAGGTGGACGGTTTTTAGTATGTATGTTATGTATCCTTGTACGGTGTGAAGGTGGGCGGTTTTTAGTATGTATGTTATGTATCCTTGTACGGTGTGAAGGTGGGCGGTTTTTAGTATGTATGTTATGTATCCTTGTACGGTGTGAAGGTGGACGGTTTTTAGTATGTATGTTATGTATCCTTGTACGGTGTGAAGGTGGACGGTTTTTAGTATGTATGTTATGTATCCTTGTACGGTGTGAAGGTGGACGGTTTTTAGTATGTATGTTATGTATCCTTGTACGGTGTGAAGGTGGACGGTTTTTAGTATGTATGTTATGTATCCTTGTACGGTGTGAAGGTGGGCGGTTTTTAGTCTGTATGTTATGTATCCTTGTACGGTGTGAAGGTGGACGGTTTTTAGTCTGTATGTTATGTATCCTTGTACGGTGTGAAGGTGGACGGTTTTTAGTCTGTATGTTATGTATCCTTGTACGGTGTGAAGGTGGACGGTTTTTAGTCTGTATGTTATGTATCCTTGTACGGTGTGAAGGTGGACGGTTTTTAGTCTGTATGTTATGTATCCTTGTACGGTGTGAAGGTGGACGGTTTTTAGTCTGTATGTTATGTATCCTTGTACGGTGTGAAGGTGGACGGTTTTTAGTATGTATGTTATGTATCCTTGTACGGTGTGAAGGTGGACGGTTTTTAGTATGTATGTTATGTATCCTTGTACGGTGTGAAGGTGGACGGTTTTTAGTATGTATGTTATGTATCCTTGTACGGTGTGAAGGTGGGCGGTTTTTAGTATGTATGTTATGTATCCTTGTACGGTGTGAAGGTGGGCGGTTTTTAGTATGTATGGTATGTATCCTTGTACGGTGTGAAGGTGGACGGTTTTTAGTATGTATGTTATGTATCCTTGTACGGTGTGAAGGTGGACGGTTTTTAGTATGTATGTTATGTATCCTTGTACGGTGTGAAGGTGGACGGTTTTTAGTATGTATGTTATGTATCCTTGTACGGTGTGAAGGTGGACGGTTTTTAGTATGTATGTTATGTATCCTTGTACGGTGTGAAGGTGGACGGTTTTTAGTATGTATGTTATGTATCCTTGTACGGTGTGAAGGTGGACGGTTTTTAGTATGTATGTTATGTATCCTTGTACGGTGTGAAGGTGGACGGTTTTTAGTATGTATGTTATGTATCCTTGTACGGTGTGAAGGTGGGCGGTTTTTAGTATGTATGTTATGTATCCTTGTACGGTGTGAAGGTGGGCGGTTTTTAGTATGTATGTTATGTATCCTTGTACGGTGTGAAGGTGGGCGGTTTTTAGTATGTATGTTATGTATCCTTGTACGGTGTGAAGGTGGGCGGTTTTTAGTATGTATGTTATGTATCCTTGTACGGTGTGAAGGTGGGCGGTTTTTAGTATGTATGTTATGTATCCTTGTACGGTGTGAAGGTGGGCGGTTTTTAGTATGTATGTTATGTATCCTTGTACGGTGTGAAGGTGGGCGGTTTTTAGTATGTATGTTATGTATCCTTGTACGGTGTGAAGGTGGGCGGTTTTTAGTATGTATGTTATGTATCCTTGTACGGTGTGAAGGTGGACGGTTTTTAGTATGTATGTTATGTATCCTTGTACGGTGTGAAGGTGGACGGTTTTTAGTATGTATGTTATGTATCCTTGTACGGTGTGAAGGTGGGCGGTTTTTAGTATGTATGTTATGTATCCTTGTACGGTGTGAAGGTGGGCGGTTTTTAGTATGTATGTTATGTATCCTTGTACGGTGTGAAGGTGGACGGTTTTTAGTATGTATGTTATGTATCCTTGTACGGTGTGAAGGTGGGCGGTTTTTAGTATGTATGTTATGTATCCTTGTACGGTGTGAAGGTGGACGGTTTTTAGTATGTATGTTATGTATCCTTGTACGGTGTGAAGGTGGACGGTTTTTAGTATGTATGTTATGTATCCTTGTACGGTGTGAAGGTGGACGGTTTTTAGTATGTATGTTATGTATCCTTGTACGGTGTGAAGGTGGGCGGTTTTTAGTATGTATGTTATGTATCCTTGTACGGTGTGAAGGTGGGCGGTTTTTAGTATGTATGTTATGTATCCTTGTACGGTGTGAAGGTGGACGGTTTTTAGTATGTATGTTATGTATCCTTGTACGGTGTGAAGGTGGGCGGTTTTTAGTATGTATGTTATGTATCCTTGTACGGTGTGAAGGTGGACGGTTTTTAGTATGTATGTTATGTATCCTTGTACGGTGTGAAGGTGGACGGTTTTTAGTATGTATGTTATGTATCCTTGTACGGTGTGAAGGTGGGCGGTTTTTAGTATGTATGTTATGTATCCTTGTACGGTGTGAAGGTGGACGGTTTTTAGTATGTATGTTATGTATCCTTGTACGGTGTGAAGGTGGACGGTTTTTAGTATGTATGTTATGTATCCTTGTACGGTGTGAAGGTGGGCGGTTTTTAGTATGTATGTTATGTATCCTTGTACGGTGTGAAGGTGGACGGTTTTTAGTATGTATGTTATGTATCCTTGTACGGTGTGAAGGTGGACGGTTTTTAGTATGTATGTTATGTATCCTTGTACGGTGTGAAGGTGGACGGTTTTTAGTATGCTCATTAGTACGCTTTCCTGGTTTGATTTAGAATGATGCTTCATTTCTCACTTCAAGGTCAAGACACTTACATGGATGTGACCTAGATTTAAATGGCGGGTGTCGTCGATGAAGCAGCGGATGCTTACTCTTGCGGGACACCTGGTCTTATTACCTTGAACTGTTTCAAGCTTCTCCGTGTGTATTTTTCCTCTGTTTCCATAGTTTGTCCCTGAATCTATTTTGAGTTCTAATTATGGTTTTGCTGACGCTTTTTATGTTCTTAAGATTCAATGATGAGTCTATGGAGGTCTAAGCTGCCGTTTGATGAAAGGTATTTGGTTTTTGACATACTGTATCTACTTCCAATTTATAAAATTGCAGTCACATATGTGTTCATCTTATAGCGATTTTGTAATTCGTAACAATACCCTGCAGGTAGGGTGTAGGAATTATGCCTGGTGCCCCTATTTCATGATGGTAGGGGGCGACTAATTTAGGGATATGACTTTTTTCTCATCTTTTTGTTTTACTCTTGACACTGCCTACTTTTGTTTTGGTCTTTAGTTGAGTGTTCAATTCTTAATGAAGGTTTTGGACTATGTCCCCAGGCCGAGTTACTATTCCCTGCTTGACGTTCAGCATTATGGGAGTGGAACGGCTGGTTCACCCGTTGTCAGTAGAGTGAGACCGGGTGGGGTGTTCTGCTGGGTGCCTTCGGCAGTATACTTCAGTGTGGTAGCACTATAAAGTCGGTGGTATACTTCAGTGTGGTACCACTATAAAGTCGACAGTATACGTCAGTGTGGTAGCACTATAAAGTCAGCAGTTTACTTCAGTGTGGTAGCACTATAAAGTCGGTGGTATACTTCAGTGTGGTACCACTATAAAGTCGACAGTATACTTCAGTGTGGTAGCACTATAAAGTCGACAGTATACTTCAGTGTGGTAGCACTATAAAGTCGGCGTCAGGGTTATCTGGAAGATTTCGCTAACCTAACTTACACACTGATCAGTTTTTTCCAAAGATTTAATACTGTCTAGCCATGCATATATATTACAATTTATCCGATACCGCTTAACGAGAAAGACACTAACCTATATTGGACACCGAAACTGCACACGGTTCCTTATCAGCAACGGTTTATCGATTGCTATGCTAATTGCTCAAACAAGCCTTTATCAAAATCCTTACAACCATTTTCAAAACTTTAAATCAGAGCTACAAACTTATTACAGCATTGAATACTCCAGAAGTGGAGAAGATATCATCATATCGACATGAAACGTTTTTGCTTTTGACGTTGGTCTCACTTGTGACGTCATAAAATACTAATTACTCTAATAGAAGAGGAGATAATAGCGTAAGGAAAAGTATTTTACCTGGGCAAATTGTTATTCTGTCGGGGCAAATTGTTATTCTGTCCGGGAAAATGTTATTCTGTCGGGGCAGATTGTTATTCTGTCGGGGCAAATTGTTATTCTGTCGGGGCAAATTGTTATTCTGTCGGGGCAAATTGTTATCCTGTCCGGGCAAATTATTATTCTGTCGGGGCAAATTGTTATTCTGTCGGGGCAAATTATTATTCTGTCGGGGCAAATTGTTATTCTGTCCGGGCAAATTATTATTCTGTCCGGGCAAATTGTTATTCTGTCGGGGCAAATTGTTATTCTGTCGGGGCAAATTGTTATTCTGTCGGGGCAAATTGTTATCCTGTCCGGGCAAATTATTATTCTGTCGGGGCAAATTGTTATTCTGTCGGGGCAAATTATTATTGTGTCCGGGCAAATTATTATTCTGTCGGGGCAAATTGTTATCCTGTCCGGGCAAATTATTATTCTGTCGGGGCAAATTGTTATTCTGTCGGGGCAAATTATTATTCTGTCGGGGCAAATTGTTATTCTGTCCGGGCAAATTATAATTCTGTCCGGGCAAATTGTTATTCTGTCGGGGCAAATTGTTATTCTGTCGGGGCAAATTGTTATTCTGTCGGGGCAAATTGTTATTCTGTCGGGGCAAATTGTTATTCTGTCCGGGCAAATTATTATTCTGTCGGGGCAAATTGTTATTCTGTCGGGGCAAATTGTTATTCTGTCGGGGCAAATTGTTATCCTGTCCGGGCAAATTGTTATTCTGTCGGGGCAAATTGTTATTCTGTCGGGGCAAATTGTTATTCTGTCGGGGCAAATTGTTATTCGGTCCGGACAAACTGTTATTCTGTCGGGGCAAATTGTTATTCTGTCGGGGCAAATTGTTATTCTGTCGGGGCAAATTGTTATCCTGTCCGGGCAAATTATTATTCTGTCGGGGCAAATTGTTATTCTGTCCGGGCAAATTATTATTCTGTCCGGGCAAATTGTTATTCTGTCCGGGCAAATTATTATTCTGTCGGGGCAAATTGTTATTCTGTCCGGGCAAATTATTATTCTGTCGGGGCAAATTGTTATTCTGTCCGGGCAAATTGTTTTTCTGTCCGGGCAAATTGTTATTCTGTCCGGACAAACTGTTATTCTGTCCGGACAAACTGTTATTCTGTCCGGACAAACTGTTATTCTGTCCGGGCAAATTGTTATTCTGTCCGAGCAAACTGTTATTTTGTCCGAGCAAATTGTTATTCCGTCCGAGCAAATTGTTATTCCGTCCGAGCAAATTGTTATTCTGTCCGGGCAAATTGTGTTTCTGTCCGGGCAAATTGTTATAGTGTCTGGGCAAATTGTTATTCCATCCGAGCAAATTGTTATTCTGTCCGAGCAAATTGTTATTCTGTTCGAGCAAATTGCTATTCCGTCCGAGCAAATAGTTATTCTGTCCGGGCAAATTGTTATTCCGTCCGAGCAAGTTGTTATACTGTCCGAGCAAATTGCTATTCCGTCCGAGCAAATTGTTATTCTGTCCGAGCAAATTGTTATTCTGTCCGAGCAAGTTGTTATTCCGTCCGAGCAAATTGTTATTCTGTCCGGGCAAATTGTTATTCTGTCCGGGCAAATTGTTATTCCGTCCGAGCAAATTGTTATTCTGTCCGGGCAAATTGTTATTCCGTCCGAGCAAATTGTTATTCTGTCCGGGCAAATTGTTATTCTGTCTGGGCAAATTGTTATTCTGTCCGGGCAAATTGTTATTCTGTCCGGGAAAATGTTATTCTGCCCGGGCAAAATGTTATTCTGTCCGAGAAAAATGTTATTCTATCCGCGCAAATAGTTATTCTGTCCGGGAAAATGAATAATCTTTCCCATGCAGATTAAATATTATGATTTTTTTTCCTAATGCTTATCAACGAAAGCATTGTACTAACGCAACAAGTCTATTCTGTATACGACTTAGTGTACATTGTCAATGCTAAATAGATTCTTAAAGTCTTAAAGCCGTCAATAGGTTATATAATCAGCACGCTATATTAAATACCCTCGCAATCATGTATGACCAGAGCTTATCCAGTGGTAGAAAATGTTAAGTAGCTATGTTTAGTCCGATTATTTACCAGGTTTCATGCCATTCTAATCTTTTCTCTAAACTTTTCGCAGCTGGTCAAGTATTGGAAGGAGTGATCTTTGAAACAATTTGATGTACAAGCAAAATCATTGTATACCTGGATCAGATCATATATTTACATGTATCACCAAATAATGAAGACACGAATATACAATTCATGTGTTGACTTTTTACCAAACAATAGTGTACCTTGTTCCAGAATTTAAATATTTCAAATAATGATTGAATCTTAGAACTATAGATAAACCAATCAAATTACGGCAACTCCTAATATTTTTGGTATAAAAAGTTTAGCTGACTAAGTGAATGGAATAGGCGGGGAAAACGAATTATTTAAATTACTTAAATGTAGTAAATTCCTGTTGGGAGATTTTAGAAAACCATGACCTATTTCTTTACTTATTTGTGAGTTTTCCGTTAACCAAATCGCTACCTACATGTGTATAAGTAGTTTGTCAAGAATGTTTGCCATGACACATTCCAGGGGTACAGTATAGAGAACGTATATGATCGTAACCCCTGGTTATCGAGGATGTGTCCAAGTGTGGACCAGCGATGTCGTCAATTAGTCCAGTCAAATTAGCCAAAATATAGGCCTAACCGTGACAAAATTGCAGCAGAATTTATCAATTTTTTAATGGTGAGTACCTATACTGTAACCGAAAGTCCCAAAAAATCCCAATGGGGGAAGTGTCTTTTTGGGCTTCTAAAGGACCAGGAAAGTTAAGGAAATCACACGCTTAACCATATATTTGAAGTGTAATATTTACCCCATTTGTAATACTGGACATACGGTTTAACAGTATGACAAGACCAATCACACTACAGTACAATTGTGTTCAAAAATAAATACGGTCTAATTGAGTTCAATGGAATATTGACCTGTCAATATGGGTAATATTCATTTTTAACACGACGATAATGGCTTCGTTTGTCATTTTTAGTAAAAGAAATACTAATAATCAAGATAAATATCCATTCAAACTTTGTTTAATTGCATTGTATTAGGTAATTTGTAATTCATAATTTTGTATCAGAGATTTCGTTTTCACTCATAAACATTTATGAACCTTCGAAGTTGACCGGTAGCGCTAATTTAGAGTAATTCGGAGGTCAAACTTTTCAATTAATGTAACTTGTATTAAGATTTCAATTTCAAAAATATTTTACTAACAATACATATATAATACATACAAATGTTTATGCATGCAAATACAGTATTGCTAAAAGAATAAGACAACAGGCTGAGCCTATACAAGTCTTTATCTAGATATACTTCCGGTTAGACCTGACAGAACGATCTTGTGTTCCCTCTTTTAATCCTAAATTATATTGTTACTGCAGCAACACATATATATATAAAACAAACAAAAAAAATCAGTAGATTAGTCATTGGTAAAGTGATTTAGATTCTGTATTAAGATAAGATCAAAAGGCTATGCTTAAAGCTCATCAAATTATTTTCTATGCATATTTTTCTTAACAGAAATGTCATTTTGGTGAAGACTTCTAGAAATAGTGAACCAATTCGTGCAATTTTAACCGAGCTGCTTAAAATGGCTAAGTCCACTATTTTGAGCAACGAAAATTAGTGTATATTTTTTATGTTAGGTACCATTGCCAACACTTTTGGTAGGAATAACTGCCATAACATGCCCCTTTTGACTAAATGGAATTAAGATTGAAATACAAAATAATGTAGTATTTTATGCTAAAAAAATCGGATTTTTTTCTTTTTCTCCATAGCAAAGCATACGGGATACGTATTTGTTTTACTAAAGCTGTGAAGTAATGTTATTAATGTTAAACTTCAAATACAGTTCAGTATTTATATACATTTAAGGCGGATTTACTGGTAAAGTCATTTGTTAATTGAAAAACAAATGCGAAAAGAATCCATTTTTTGTTGTTCGTGGACTTTGCCATTTTTCAAGGATTGAGCAAAATACGCATGGGCTGGAGTTCTCACCATCAAAACTTGGCCACATTTGTAAACTCATCATACCAAAGTTAGTTTTAGCAGTAAGTGGTGCTCATACATGGATAGACATATAATAATAATTAATTAATAAATAATTAATAATTCGAGGTTCTCATATACCACTTTATCACGACCTTCAAGGGCGCCTAAAAGCGGTTAACAAATTATTATCAGTGGTTATAGGGCCTTAGCAACCAGCCAATATCGTTCTCAACTCCCTTGGGAGCACACAACCGGTGCTGCCATTTCGGCGCTCACAGCTAACATTCTACAGTTTCTAGCACTACCCAACCACGTACTCATTTACAGCTGAGTAGACTGGAACATGCAGAGTAAAGTATCGTGCTTAAGGATACGACACAAGTGCCGTGAACAGGCCCGAACTCGCAACCCTTCGATCACGAGCCCGGCGTCCTACCACTAGACCAATGTGCCTCCACAATATATGATGCTTTAATTCATTTGCTTGCCCTTATTCAAATTATATGCTTCAGAAATAGGTAGATCGTTCGATTTGGACGTAAAATATCATCAATTCAGCACAATTGGCAAGATTTGATGATCGATATTTTTTTTTTCGTATGTGAATGTACAATTGGTCATCGAGTAAATTAAATTGAAAGTCATTGTTTAAGAAATAAAGCCTGACATTGATACTGATATTAATTAATAGTAGTATCTACATTTGAAATGACAACAAAAGCCAATATAATATAGTCTTGTGAAAAATCTTTTCGGCCATATTGAGAGTTCTTTTTTTCTTCAATACAATAGCTTTGGTGGAAGGTTTTGGCGTATCTGTTTTCTATATTAGTTGGTTTTTGCATACTGTTAAATCCACATGTCCGGTGTTACAAATGAGGTAGATATTACACTTCAAATATGGTTTTACGTGTGATTTTTAGAAGGCACCCCCCCCCCCCATTGCGATTTTCTGGGACTTTTTTCTGTTATAAGTGTGATGCTCATCAACCAAAAAATGAAATAAAAAATTCTGTTACAATTAGTTCGAGGTTAAATCATAAATTGACTTGACTATTATTAAATTCTAAGGAGCGTCAGATAGATTTTTCTTGTAGGTTATTTATTTTCGTTGTATTTGTTTTTCATTATGTCGTGTTAAAATTGTGATTTACTGTAAAATTATAGAACCCGAAATCAATTTAACAGAGTTTATCTATGTTAAAAACCACACTTTAAATACAAAAAATAACGGGGGGGGGGGGGGGGGGTGTGGTAGGGCTGACTTACCGACGTAGCCAACAGTCATCGTATACCAACGTCTGGGTAATTTTGTTTGAAGTACATACGGAAATGCAGCGTAGAGTACACCTCATTTTACTGTTCATGTTGCATTCATACATTTAATATTCTGTAACTTTGTGTGATATGAAGATGGACGTTTTTAAGTGTGCTCGTTAGTATGCTTGCTTGTTGTGATAGACAATGACTCGGTTCTCATTCCGAGGACTTAATGTTTACTTGGATGTGACCAAGATTTACATGGCGGGTGTCGTCCATGAAGCAGAAGACGCTTACTCTTCCGGAACACCTGGTTTTGTTATCTTGTACTTTTACAATGGTCTCCATGTAAATGTTTCCTTTCTTCATATTTGCCCCTGATTTAATCGATTTTGAGTTCGGATTATGATTTTGTTAACGTTCCGGTGTTCTCTTTTTTTTAAAAACTATTTCTGTATTTCCTCTCTGATAAAGATTACACATCACCAATTTTATAGATTCTATGTTAGTTTATCTTTCTTGAATTTGACTAGAATCAACAAACAGAATTAAAGCGATGCTGATAAGAAAACGTATTTAATTATTCCTGTTTTGATTAATCAAAAATCGAATCAGATTATTTGGTTAACCATGGATTTCTGAATGTGTATAGATAATCTATATATATATATACATACATGTACTTAAATTTTTTTTTCCAAAATTAGAAATATCACTTGAAAGCGCCAGTTTCATTTCTACAACTGTGAATTATTATACTTTCTCTCAGTCAGGATTTTTCGTCGAAAATTTTAAACATTTTGTGGTCATTTTCAATTTTATGCATGTAAACATATTTCGTAATGACATGGGCACATCTTTCAGCACTGAGTCACAGTCGGATCTAACTTAATTAAGAGAAATGCAGGCGGCACGCCAGATTGTTTTGAGGTGTGCAATCAATGCCTTATTTGTTCACGTGTAATTTTCATGTTTATTAGATATTATATATATATATATATATTCAAGGGTAACACCAAAACGTTAGTATTTCCCCTTATAATTAGGTCTACGATTAGGAAATACTAGACCTAGGCCCATATCATATATCAGGCTGTATTTCGCAATAACACATTTTACAGAGTAATCTCCCTTGTAAGTAGCACTCTCTAATGTTATTTGTTTAAATAAGGCGGATACATTGCTTGGAGAAATGATGCAGCAGTTGAATCTGACATAACGTGAAAGAATGGTAAGAAATTGTTGTCTCTTGGCGTGGTTATGGTGACTGGTTGCTTACTTGATAAGTGATTAAATATTATCAAAGTTCATCAACAGATGATATGTTTCAGGCAAGCGAGTGTCAACTGTCAGAATATTTGACATTCTCGATTTCCTGATTGATGTTGACAATCGGATAGTTACCATAGAAACGTGCTACTTACAAAATATCACAACATTAATTACTGCCTTGGATATGCTTCTATAGAAAATAATGATACTATGTACCCTTGATATATCATGAGTTGATCATTCACTGTTTACACAATCAGTGTTGCAAATGTCATAAAATGATACAGTATGCAAACAAAAGTGGTACTGGCTGGCGACCATAAGTTCTCGCCAAGTACCAGTTCTCGCCACTGCACTCGCTTCGTCGGCAAAATCGCACTATTTTGCTATACACGAATTTGTTCAAGAAAGACAAACCTTCATCTCAAAACATTCAGAAAAAAAATTGGTAATTAACTAAGAAATATACAAATTACAGTGCCATTGGCGACAACTGGTACTTGGCGAGAACTGGTCGGCCACCAGTAGACAAAAAGAAACATTATAACTACTTTCTCCAATGTGGGGAACGGAATTTCAAAATGACGTCGTGTCTATTTACATAGTACTTGTCAGTAGAAATCTCTCTTTTAAAGCATCACTTCAGTCGTTTGTGTCCTGATTGACCGATGTTTCACGCCAAAAATGTTGGTAAGTTACCAATTTACCATTACACCAAAAGTAGACATGCCCCCGGGCCCCTTGTTATACCACGTGTCTGCCAAATCATGTGACATTTATTCCGGAAAGTTGTATCTCGGAAATTGAGTATTCATGTTTTTGCTTAATTTCTTGGGATGTACTTGATGGATAATTCTCAAATTTCATATGTGGGGCTCCCCTTCGTGTGATATTGTGCTGGTAAAGTAAAAAAAACTGCCAACGGAATAATCGTTCCAGACTAAGTGAACCGTAACCGGATCATGATTACTGGCCTTCGGTGTTGAACGCTACAGTCTGGGACAGAAAACTGTAAACTCATTGATTCACATGCTGCTCCATTATAACACACAATTTACAACACACTGAGAGTCTGTGAGTCATATATTACTTATTATTTATTTCATTCAGGTTTACCATGTACTAGTGTACTTCCAGAAACTTATTACAAAACTTACAGAAATACATGCACATGTAACTGATATACTGGTTATCTTTCACGCAGTTCTTATACGTACCCTGCATGTATCTGCACATCTCGCTCCATATACTTGGACAGATAAAGCAACAAATCAAGCGTTTGCAAGATGGCCTATAGTTTTCAATCGAGGTAAGCTCAAATGCTGAGATTATGAAAACTGAAAAGTTAAACAATGTTGACATAATACATAATATGATCTTGGCTGCTAAAATGAACATAAAAAGAAACAAAATCAGTAAGTAATTTTTCTTCAAAGGTGCATATGTACTCTGATAGTCATCGAGATATTGTGTAGATACAGAAATTCGAACAGGAGTTACACTAATTGTGAATGTCCATTTTTAGACAGATCCTATTAACAATATGGCCAACAGGCAGCCATCTTGGATTTGACAGTAATAGTTTGGTACCACTTTTTCTTGAGAAGTACATGAGTGATCATTGTCAAATTTCATGTGGTTCCCCTTGGTACGTTGTTGTGCATGGTTTATTTTCAGACAAATGCGATGAACAAAATGGCAGACATGCGGCCATCTTGGATTTTGACAATAATAATTTGTGATCACTATTTTTTAGAAGTGCTAGATGGACCTTCTCAGATTTCATATGTAGGTTTGCATTGGTTCATTGGACTGATAAAAACAATATGGGTAACAGGACACTATCTTGGATTTTACCAGAAATATTTTATCACTATTTTTTGGTAATTATAAGTGCTGGATGGATCATTCTCATATCTTAAATGTAAGAACCCTCTGGTCCCTAGTTGTTCATTGTCCTATTTTCAGACTGATAACAGTCATCAAAATTGGGGAAAACTTATGGGTGTAAATTCAAGGGAAACATTCAGAAAATGTAAAACTATACATGTTTTATTAAAAATCACAACACCTGCAAACAGTGCTGTAATGTACTGTTGTAATAGAAGGAGAATACACGAGGTTGCAGTATCGAGGTACGATAGACAGGAAAGTCCCTGATAGAGGAAATAGCCTTGATGCCGTTTATCTTCTTTTACCATATATATAGGAAATTAAAAGATATCATCCAAAGTTTGTCCGGAACATCTTTGAGTCAAGAAAAATCAACTTTGTATCCTTATGTACAGTGAGCATGGATCCCTTCTGGGATGTGGAGCAAGGCCAAAATAGGTTAAATAGAGGCAAAACATTGCAATTCTTCTTTCAAAGGGATCGTATCCTTATTTGCTGGTAGCATCCATGGCCAAGATGACTCAATTTTGTATATTTACATTTGTGCTGCAACCCACACACCTACCTGGTATATAAACCTACACACAGAAATGCTTTTCATTTGAGTATGAAAGTAAAAATTCCCCTGACGTAAAATGTGGTTTACACAGTATACATTTGACATCATATGGTAGATATATGATGTCAATTTTTTTAATTTAAATTTTTTTTACCTCTATTTAACCTTGTTCAATGATAGTCTTGTCACTTCTGAAAACATGGAGAATACCTCTGCATCAAACGTTTAAATGACTACAGTTAATTATTGGCGCCAATTTTATTCAAATTAAGGCTGTTTCATCAATTTCGTTTAAAGAACAATTAAATTCAAATGCAGTTAATTAATAGAGTAATGATTGAAGTACAAATAACTCAATTTAAACAATTTGTCCAAAGTAAAAATGTAAATATATGGATTGAACAGCATTTTAAAAAAATACTTAAAAAATCCTGTTTGAGTCCCATCAAAACAGTGGGTGTTGCCTCTTTGGTGCTCAAAGGGGGTACTCAGTGTTTAAATTCTCTTCCTTAGTTCTATACTATTGGAGAGTTTCATCCAAATATATAGTATGGAGCATCCTTATATAGGCATCTTAATTCTGAATTAGTCCCTCTAGGTCCAGAGTTGTTAGGCCTAATATTGGATTCTAGGCTCCTTATATTTCCAATTATTGCTATAATATCCAAGGGAGTGATACAGGCTTCTGGGCCTCTTGTTAATCTGTTTTAATTGACTAGTAATTGGGTTAGCAGACCTTTAGGCCATACCAATTTGATTTATTGTTCGTCGGAAAATGGGATTTCAAAATTGGAGCAAGCGGGCGCAATTTTTTTGTTTTTACAAAAATTTTGAATTCCTTGAAATTTCGAGCGAGTGGTAGTTTTCAAAAGACTAAATGTCAGAATATGCGTTTGACTATCAATATAATGTATCAACAAATAGTACACGTAGTTAAATTTTTTTAAAAAACATTTCCATGGTACAAACTACTGGTATGAAGCTGTGCAAAAATTATCATTTGAGAGAAAAGTTTTCTTAAATTACCTTCTAATAAAAGACTCAAGGTCATTCATTCAAGTTTAGTGATTGAACCAAAGCCGCATGTAACACCTTTTAGCAACAACATTTTTATCTTGTAGGTATTAAGATGCTTATGTTCATGCAGAATGCATATTTTATCGAATTGGTATAAATTAATGATGATTAAATATATGTATAATGTACCGCTATAAAACAAACCCTGAAGACTGGATGTAAGGCACTAGGTGTTTTGCTGACATAACTTTTGAGTTACAATAGTAATAATAGTAATGGACACAAGCATGATTTGTGTACAAAATATCCAAATCATAAATAGTAATATCAGTTTATATTAAGTTGACGTCCCATATATAAATAAATCCATTATTGTTTATCTTGTGGTCGAATAAGCATCATGAACCCAGTGTTATATCCATTCGGGATTTAAATGTTTTGACTACTGGTGACTATAGGTGACCAACTGCGGCATGTGGAAGAGAGTTCGAATGGTATAACCTACATAAATATTTCCAAAAAATAAATAACAAACACGTTTTTTAACTATCAACAGTAGGCCTATTTTATTAAAAGAAGACTGATGAAATGACAATGATGTTTGCCAAATTGGGTCGATTACTTGAGAATAATATCGATTTGAAATTCAATATAAAGGTGTTATTATAATCGTACATTTGAATTAACAACATATCTTCTGATGTTGCTTACTTAATACATGATTTTTAGGTCACCTGAGACAAAGTCTCAGTTGACCTATTGCAATCGCCTTTTGTCCGGCGTCGTGCGTCGTAAACAATTTACATTTTCAACTTCTTCTCAAAAACCGCTGAACTAAATTCAATGAAATTTTACAGGAAGCTTCCATGGCTGAGGGTGAACCAAAATTGTGAATTATATGGTCCCCACCCCCCAGGGGCATGCGGGGCGGGGCCAAAAAGGGTAAAATTGACTAAAACTTCAAAAATCTTCTCCTCTACTCTTAGATATGGTAGAATCAAATACTCTTCATAGATGGAAGGGTCTTAGGGTGCTTTACCAAAATTGTGAATTTCATGACCCTGGGGTCTCATGTTTGCCCCTGGGAAGGGGGTAAACTTTACTATAGTTTATATAGGGAAATCACATTTTTGACTATTATTTGATGGATTTGTATTGGAATTCATTCTAACTTGTATAAAATTATCAGCATGGGATGACACTTTGATGGTATGTACATGTTGGCCCTAGTTGACCCCCAGGGGCCTGCGGGGCGGGGCCAAAAAGGGTAAAATTTACAAAAATTTCAAAAGTCTTCTTCTCTACTCTTAGATATGGTAGAATCAAATACTCTTCATAGATGGAAGGATCTTAAGAGGCTTTACCAAAATTGTGAATTTCATGACCCTGGGGTCTCACATTTGCCCCTGGGGAGGGGGTAAACTTTACTAAAGTGTATATAGGGAAATCACATTTTTGACTATTATTTGATGGATTTGTATTGGAATTCATTCTAACTTGTATAAAATTATCAGCATGGGATGACACTTTGATGGTATGTACATGTTGGCCCTAGTTGACCCCCAGGGGCCTGCGGGGCGGGGCCAAAAAGGGTAAAATTTACAAAAATTTCAAAAATCTTCTTCTCTACTCTTAGATATGGTAGAATCAAATACTCTTCATAGATGGAAGGGTCTTAGGGTGCTTTACCAAACTTGGGAATTTCATGACCCTGGGGTCTCACGTTTGTCCCTGGGGAGGGAGTAAACTTTACTATAGTGTATATTGGAAAATCACATTTTTGACTATTATTTGTTGGATTTGTATTGGAATTCATTCTAACTTGTACAAAATTATCAGCAAGGGATGACACTTTGATGATATGTACATGTTGGCCCTAGTTGACCCCCAGGGGCCTGCGGGGCGGGGCCAAAAAGGGTAAAATTTACAAATATTTCAAAAATCTTCTCCTCTACTCTTAGATATGGTAGAATTAAATACTCTTCATAGATGGAAGGGTCTAAGGGTGCTTTACCAAACTTGGGAATTTCATGACCCTGGGGTCTCACGTTTGTCCCTGGGAAGGGGGTAAACTTTACTATAGTGTATATTGGAAAATCACATTTTTGACTATTATTTGTTGGATTTGTATTGGAATTCATTCTAACTTGTATAAAATTATCAGCAAGGGATGACACTTTGATGATATGTACATGTTGGCCCTAGTTGACCCCCAGGGGCTGGTGGGCGGGGCCAAAAGGGTCAAATTGACAAAAATTTCAAAAATCTTCTTCTCTACTCTCAGATATGGTGTTTACCAAACTTGGGAATTTCATGACCCTGGGGTCTCACATTTGTCCCTGGGGAGGGGGTAAACTTTACTATAGTGTATATTGGAAAATCACATTTTTGACTATTATTTGTTGGATTTGTATTGGAATTCATTCTAACTTGTATAAAATTATCAGCATGGGATGACACTTTGATGGTATGTACATGTTGGGCCTAGTTGACCCCCAGGGGCCTGCTGGGCGGGGCCAAAAAGGGTAAAATTTACAAAAATTTCAAGAATCTTCTTCTCTACTCTTAGATATAGTAGAATCAAATACTCTTCATAGATGGAAGGATCTTAAGGGGCTTTACCAAAATTGTGAATTTCATGACCCTGGGGTCTCACATTTGCCCCTGGGGAGGGGGTAAACTTTACTATAGTGTTTATTGGAAAATCACATTTTTGACTATTATTTGTTGGATTTGTATTGGAATTCATTCTAACTTGTATAAAATTATCAGCATGGGATGACACTTTGATGGTATGTACATGTTGGCCCTAGTTGACCCCCAGGGGCCTGTGGGGCGGGGCCAAAAGGGTAAAATTTACAAAAATTTCAAAAATCTTCTCCTCTACTCTTAGATATGGTAGAATCAAATACACTTCATAGATGGAAGGATCTTAAGGGGCTTTGCCAAAATATTGAATTTCATGACCCTGGGGTCTCATGTTTGCCCCTGGGAAGGGGGTTAACTTTACTATAGTTTATGTAGGGAAATCACATTTTTTACTATTATTTGATGGATTTGTATTGGAATTCATTCTAACTTGTATAAAATTATCAGCATGGGATGACACTTTGATGGTATGTACATGTTGGCCCTAGTTGACCCCCAGGGGCTGGTGGGCGGGGCCAAAAAGGGTAAAATTTACAAAAATTTCAAAAATCTTCTTCTCTTCTCCCAGATATGCTGGAATCAAATACTCTTCATAGATGGATTGGTTTTAAGGTTCTTTACCAAAATTGTGAATTTCATGACTCTGGGGTCTTGCATCTCCCCTTGTGGAGGGGGTTAAGTTTACTATAGTATATTGGCAGAAAAAAACATTTTTTTGCATTATTTGTTTAATTGCCATAAGAAATGATGCAAATTTGGTTGAAATTATCAATATGACATGACTTTTGTGTAGTACGCACATATTGACACTGACTGACCCCCAGGTGCCTGAGGGGTGGGGCCTATAGGGTCAAATTGACATAATTTCAAAAATTCATTTTTTCCACTCCCAGATATGCTACAATGTATTGTTATAAATATTCATCTCAGCATTCCCATATTTCTCTTTCATGTCAAACATCAGGTGACCGTTAAGGCCCATGGGCCTCTTGTTGAATATGTTTTCTGTTGACGCTTGAGGCCGCCTCTTAGGGAGACCGCTTGAGTTCTGTGTTTTGTTTATTTGATCAAGAGATCTTGGAACGATAAACCATCTATTGTGGTAATTTGCAATACATTATGGCGACCAAATTATGTAGTGACCAACACGATAAGAAAGCCATTTTGACACCTTCCCAGTTTTCTTAAAAAGTGAAAAAGCGCATTTCCCTCGTGTTGTTGCCAAAAAACGCTCGAAATATCATTTATTACCTTCGTTACAAACATTCAAATAATTCGAAATGGCGCTTTCTAAATTTTGAACCATTGTAAAATATATTCGGAATCGTCGTTTTTCATTGACCTTAAAATTGGAGCAGTAATATTTTACTTTTACTTTTATTTTATTTTTCTAAAACAGGAGCGGTAAATCCGACGAAAAATAAATCAATTTGGTATGGCCTTAGTAGTACACTTAAGCTTATAGAATAAGAATCTGCAGTGACATATTTGTGTTGATCTGGTCCCAGTGTTGCCAGCTCACCGACCTACTAATTGTTGGTTATCATCTAGTGCGTGTGATGGCTACTGGGACCTATACAGAGTAAGTATTATAATTACTTAATGTTTGTTCAGTAACCTGCTCAGTGTTGGATCGGCTATCTATATAGGTGTTTTATTTCTGTCATTTCAGATAATCATTGTAAACAGACATTTAGATTGCTGACCACAAACACCATAATGAGGACTAGGTATGCAGTCAACTAAAGGCGCAGGATTGTCCATGCACTTTCGATGGAGTGCCCTAAAGACTGTTGCCCATGACAATCTGCCTCGCTCGCGGTGTAAACACGCATGCTGTCTTCACAACGACAATATCTACGTGGTAGGAGGGAAAGATGGAAATATCCCTCTCAGGGAGATATGGAAATTTCATATTGGTATGTAATATTTTCTATCAGGGAGATATGGAAATTTCATATTGGTATGTAATATTTTATGTCAGGGATATATGGAAATTTCATATTTTTATGTAATATTTTCTGTCAGGGAGATATGGAAATTTCATATTGGTATGTAATATTTTCTCTCAGCGATATATATATAATTGGTATGTAATAACTAATATTTCACACAAGGAACAGGCATTGCTGTTTGTGATAATGGTGTTGCAGTCAGCTGAAAAATTTCAGTGATGTACAATGTATATTTGGATTGCTGGCTTGTGATTTTTAGAATATGGTTTGGTTTTGAATTTAGTGTTCCATTCATAGCAGACATGATTGCTCCTAAGAGGAATAGCCATCTGTATTCGTCTGTCATCCATCAATTGTTTTTTATGTTTTTGTTAATATTTAACATTTCAACTTGTTCTGCAAAACCTTGATCCATTTTCAATGAAATTTTGCATTAAGGTTTTATAGTAAGTAAAGGTGGAGTAAAAATGTGATTTTAAGTATCTTACTCACCAGGGGCTTGAGGGGCAGCTGGACCAAAAGTTTGACCATTTTTGGTCCGTCTGCCCCTCAAGCCCCTGGGGAGTAAGATACTTAAATGATAATCTGTTTTATCAAAGGGTATATAGTTCAAAATATCTGCAACTTTTAATACAAGTTTGAGTTGAGAGAAACTGTGAGTGAAAGTTGTCTTTGTAATGTGATATGTAAATTGTGTTTTGTGTAATTCCTTATAATGCAAAGCAAATAAAAACTTTTCAAAAAAAAAAAAAAAAAAAAAAAGAAAATGGTCGAATTGGCCAGACCAAGAAGTGATAAAATCTAATAACCTCTTCATAGATATAATGGACCTAAGGTGCTTCATCAAAATTCTGAATTTCATGATTCTGGGCAGGTCACCAATTTCCCCCTGGGGAGGCAGGTCAATTGTACTATAGCTTATAGAGAGAAAATAACCCTTTCAAGCATAATTTGTTTTCAGATGGGTTATAATTCAAACTTGTTTAGAGTCATGACCATGTGATTGAAGTTTGATAGAATGTTACTCAAGACCATGAATAATCCGAGGTGCCTGAGCCTGAGGAACTTAGCCGAAAGGAGAGTAAAATTGGGAAAGAATTTTAAAATCTTCTTCTGATGACCCAAAAATGCTAGAAAAAAATATACTCTTTATAAATGGAAGTGTGTGACAGTGGTTTAAGTCAAAATTATGAAACTTAGATAAGCAAATCAGTGACCCAAGGAAGCAGCCTCCCTGACCTCTGTAAGCAGCCACCCTGACCTCTGTAATCAGCCACCCTGACCTCTGTAAGCAGCCACCCTGACCTATGAAGGCAGCCAACCTGACCTTTGTAAGCAGCCACCCTGACCTCTGTAAGCAGCCACCCTGACCTCTGTAAGCAGCCACCCTGACCTCTGTAAGCAGCCACCCTGACCTATGAAGGCAGCCAACCTGACCTTTGTAAGCAGCCTGCCTGACCTTTGTAAGCAGCCACCCTGACCTTTGTAAGCAGCCACCCTGACCTCTGTAAGCAGTCAACCTGACCTATGTAAATAGCCACCCTGACCTATGTAAGCAGCCACCCTGACCTTTGTTAGCAGCCACCCTGACCTATGTAGGCAGCCACCCTGACCTCTGTAAGCAGCCTCCCTGACCTATGTAGGCAGCCACCCTGACCTCTGTAAGCAGCCACCCTGACCTCTGTAAGCAGCCATCCTGACCTCTGTAAGCAGCCTCCCTGACTTATGTAGGCAGCCACCCTGACCTCTGTAAGCAACCACCCTGACCTCTGTAAGCAGCCACTCTGACCTATGTAGGCAGCCACTCTGACCTCTGTAAGCAGCCACCCTGACCTCTGTAAGCAACCACCCTGACCTTTGTTAGCAGCCACCCTGACCTTTGTTAGCAGCCACCCTGACCTATGTAAGCAGCCACCCTGACCTCTGTAAGCAGCCACCCTGACCTCTGTAAGCAGCCACCCTGACCTCTGTAAGCAGCCTCCCTGACCTCTGTAAGCAACCACCCTGACCTCTGTAAGCAGCCTCCCTGACCTCTGTAAGCAACCACCCTGACCTCTGTAAGCAGCCACCCTGACCTCTGTAAGCAGCCTCCCTGACCTCTGTAAGCAACCACCCTGACCTCTGTAAGCAGCCACCCTGACCTCTGTAAGCAGCCTCCCTGACCTCTGTAAGCAACCACCCTGACCTCTGTAAGCAGCCTCCCTGACCTCTGTAAGCAGCCACCATGACCTCTGTAAGCAACCACCCTGACCTCTGTAAGCAGCCACCATAGCCTTTCATGTTCTATGTTTATTCTTCTATTCCTCAAACACAGAATGCAGTCATTGACCGTTTATTTCATCTGAATGCTGATATTAAGGCTTTTGGGCTCTTGTTTCAGTAACAGTGATCAGTTGAGTATGATTGGTTGACCAGCCAAACACTAATCCAATCAGAGTAGGCCTTTCATTGTCTATAACATGACAAATGTAAGTAATCAGAAAGATGAAGTTACTTTAGTTACCTGATAAACTTTGAGGTTTGAAATCAATGTTACTGTCAAACTTACATATCTCAGAGACCCTTATTGAACCCCAAGTGTCTGTCCCAGTGCCAAGTAAACTTTATACAGTACCAAACATCCCAACTTTGATAACTCAGTTTCCCCATGGAGCCTCTGACTTCTGAGATAAAGAGGTCTAATGGTAGTTTTAAAAGTCCTTTCTGATTGGAGTAACATCTAGACTCTTGTCTGCTGTAGGGAGCCACAAGTGGGAGAAGCTGACATACCGTGGGGACAATTTGCCGATCCTGGAGGGCCACTCACTGGTGGCACACAAAGTATGTATACAGCCTTTTTACATGTATGTTTTAGAAACCAGGAAAGTATATTTCCCCACTGGTATTTTTTAGTGTCATAAAATTTATTTAACTAACCTGTCAAAACAAATTTCACTGGTGCCATATCAGGACATTAGACCATCCTTAAGTTCCTTTGACCATATATCTAAAGGAGAAACATATCTGTACCTTTGATTTAATTTTGTTCCTCAAGCTCTCGTTGATCAGGCTATTGTCATCCTTTATCTGTAGCCTCCAGTAAGTTAGGACATTTCAACATCCCTGGATAACCACAATGCTTGAAAGCGGGCCATGGACCATGGTATTTGAACTGTTCCATATAAGCACGGACTTAGATAGCAATTAAGTCAAATAATACCTGACATTCCAAAGTATTGATATATATTGCATAATGTAATGTATATTGACCAATGTCGCCCTTAAGTTATAGAGGGATCTCTTTAATATCTATTCCATGTAAAATTTATTCTGACATATTAAACCAGCGGTTATCCAAATTTCTAGAAACAAACAATCTTCTAGCCGAAGAACAAAATGGATTTAGAAAAAATAGAAGTTGTCTTGAACACCAATATATTTTATATTCAATTTTAAATAATAGAAAAATAAGGAAACAATCCACTTTTGTTTGCTTTGACAATTTTTCATTATATATTAATGATCTAGCATCTGATATAAATTCATTATGTAAAGGTGTCATGGTCGATGATGCCCAGGTATCCTCAGCTGTATGCAGATGATATAGCACTTATTGCACCGGACAAAGATTCGATGCAACTTATGTTAGACAAGCTTGATAGTTGGTGTAAAAAATGGACGCTAAACATAAACCAAGAAAAAACAAATGATGTTCATTTCCGTAATCCGTCTGTGTCTCAGACAAATCATAATTTTATATGTGGTGCTACACCTATTGATAAAAGCCAGAAATACAAATACCTTGGTTTATGGTTTCATGAACATTTAAATCTGCATTTTACCGTGCAAGAACTGTGTAAATCTGCAAGTAGAGCATTGTCAGCCCTTTATTGCAAGTATGTGTATGCTGGAGAAATGTGTTATGAAGTTTGTCATAAGTTGTATGTATCCGTAGTGAAACCAGTACTATTTTATGGTGCTGGAATTTGGGGTTTACATAGATTTAAAGAAGTAGCTATATGGTCAAAAATAAAGCATGTAGGTATTTTCTGGGCGCTGCTAGAAATGCCAGTAATTTGGCCCTCCGAGGTGATATGGGTTGGAACTCGTGCGAAGTTAACCCGATTGAGCACACTGAGGTTTTTAGATTATATTTACGTATAAAGAATAGTGATGGTAGCAGACTACTGCAGACAATCCATAAATGGTCATGTTATATTAAAAAAATCATGGGACTCTCGAGTTATAAGTATGATAGAGGAGAAAAATTGAAGCGATGTTTTAAACCAAAGTACCTCTATATATAAATGTATGAAAAATATTAAGAATATTTTGAGTTTGGAGGATGATGATAAGCGGCAGTTGTCTCCTTGGGACGATACAAATAATGCCAACGGTAACAAACTACGTACATACAGAACATACAAATATGAGCCTGTTACCAGTGACTATGTAAAATCTATTCAGCTCAAAAGTAAAAGAAAAAAATTATTTAACTTAAGATGTGGTTCTTTGCCCCTTGAAATTGAAAAAGGTAGGCATGCCCGACCTGTGATTCCTGTAAATAGTAGACTATGTAAATTATGTCATAATGAAGTAGAAACTGAATATCATTTTTTAATGGAATGTACATTTTATGATGATCTTAGATATGAACTCCTATATCATGTGTATGAATTTTTCAATGATATGAACAAACCTGAACAGATCAGATATTTGATGAATGAACCCATTATTCAAAAAACATTGGCTACTCAATTGCAACTTTCTCTTATGTGGAGGAGAAGATCCATGTTTCTCCCATAATAATCTTTTAATATCAGTGCACAGTGTACAAGAGCACTCGGCAATAAATGTATGTCTTGTAAGTAATTAACTGCATAACTTTATTTATATACCCATTAATATCTTAAAAGTCTAAAGAGAATAGGGGATGGGTGAATCGTCGGTAGGGATTGGTCCAACCACTTTTTCTCATTTCGCATTTTCAGTGGTATAATATATCATGTAATTGTATATTGTTCAGCATATAGAAAAGTTGAGTGGCAAATGTTTATATATCAATATTCATTTTAATTAGCATAATGCATAATTTTTTATTATTTGCATCTTTCAATAACGTGTCTAATAAGTCAATATGGTTGGACACATATTTTATTACAATTTGTATAGTAATGTTATTATGATTTTATGTGAAATATGTGTTTAACACGAAAATAAAATATTTGAACTTGATTTTGAACTTGAACTTATATTGGGTAGTACACAACCTACATATATACTGTAGTGTGGGTTTAATCTACCATGTAAATATATTAAAAATGTATAGTTAGTGTAGGGGTTTTAAGCCTAATCATATAAGTTAATCTGATTTAAGTAGAAGTTGAAGTTAAATCTTTCTTCATTACAATATACATGTATTTTCCTTGGGTGTAAAAAAATCAAAACAGCTAACAAACAGTATAATGAAATAAAATACTCTTCATTCATTGAAAATTAAATAAGTTTCTTCAATACTTGTTAAATTACAATATTTAAATTGATGAATAATAGCATATACATGCATGGACACATTAAAAAAACTACTTTTTTGACAGTCAGATGCACAATAAAAAAATTATTTTTGTTTCTATATATACAAATATTATCAATATCATTTTAAATATTAAGCAATTAACTTTCATAAAAACTTGATACATGTATTAAACTGTCTTTTATACATCTGTATATACCTGTAGGTTAATTGGTTCAATTGTGTTCACAACACAAGTGTATTATAAAGTTATGTAATAGTGGTCCAGATATTTATTCCTTGTAGACGAAACAACAGAATTTACTGTTGATTCTAGATCTATTATATATCTTTTATCTATTGTAAACAGAACTTCATGTCTTATATAGTGTTTTATGTAATTTGAATGTGAACCCCAAGTAGAATTGAATTTCATGTCTTTGAAAATAGGACTCCAGGTAGACTCGGAGTGGACCAGGAGTGCACTTCAAGTTCATATGGAGTCCAAACGGAGTGCACTCCAAGTCCAAACGGAGTGCACTCGAGTGCACTCGGAGTGCACTTGGGTGTAACCTTTAGTCTACACTCAACTGTAGCAAGTTACCAATTCTGTATAGTCAGTTGACTGTTAAGGCCCATGGGCCTCTTGTATCTTTTAAAGGCTTTTACTACAATTCTACTAACCCAAGGGTGATTTGTATTACTATCGGCAGTTCAGGCATTTCCATTCCCCAGAAAGTACTTACCTGGTACTTGTATACTTAAACCTGGTTACACTGCCATCATTTGGGCAGATAGTTATGGCATTATATGTAATTGAGATGGGTGGGTGGGGAGAACTTTGAAACAAGTTGACAATAAAAAAAGATGTCTAGTAAAACATTTTAACACTGACTTATCAATGTAGCAAGTCATTACTAACCCCCAGCATGTTTTGATAATTCGTGTCGCTGATCAATTTGATTTGAGCCCAGATGAATGTCAGGGCCCCTGTGACATCTTGTTCATTTAAAAATGTACAAAATAAAAAAAAAATACGAATATTCCTAATGCGAAGGTGCTCAACATAAATTAAATTATTCTGTGTAAAACGTTATGATTTTGAGAAAGAAGGCAAAGCATCAGAGAGACTGTTTACATGTACATCAAAACTCTATTAGGAGTGATATCCTGACGTTAGCAGTAACGTAACTTAGGGGGGAGAACATTTGTATTTGTCATAGAACCATTGGGAGTGATATTCTGACGTTAACAGTAACATAAGTTAGGGGGGAGAACAGTTGTATTTGTTGTAGAACCATTGGGAGTGATATTCTGACGTTAGCAGTATCGTAAGTTAGGGAGGAGAACAGTTGTATTTGTGGTAGAACCATTGGGAGTGATATTCTGACGTTAACAGTAACGTAAGTTAGGGAGGAGAACAGTTGTATTTGTCGTAGAACCATTGGGAGTGATATTCTGACGTTATAGCGTAAGTTAGGGGGGAGAACAGTTGTATTTGTCGTAGAACCATTGGGAGTGATATTCTGATGTTAACAGTAACGTAAGTTAGGGGGGAGAACAGTTGTATTTGTTGTAGTACCATTGGGGGTGATATTCTGACATTATAACGTAAGTTAGGGGGGAGAACAGTTATATTTGTCGTAGAACCATTGGGAGTGATATTCTGATGTTAACAGTATCGTAAGTTAGGGGGGAGAACAGTTGTATTTGTTGTAGTACCATTGGGGGTGATATTCTGACATTATAACGTAAGTTAGGGGGGAGAACAGTTATATTTGTCGTAGAACCATTGGGAGTGATATTCTGATGTTAACAGTAACGTAAGTTAGGGGGGAGAACAGTTGTATTTGTAGAACCTGTATCATGAATGTGATGGCCTTGCTGTTGACGAACCAGTAACATGTAGAGCAAAGTGACACATATAGTCATTAATTTACCGACTGTTTTGATCTAGTTTGAAGGCCGGGGGTAGTGAGGTGTGACTTCACTCGCTGGTTTACGGTGGTGCAGGGACTTAATTAGATTGGACCTGTTGTTAACACGATATATCTACCCTACCTACCCAGCACAGATATACCACAGATAGTTGGGGGAATGGTCGTAAACCCTGGACAAGCTCGCATGGTTGGTGTCAATATTTGCCTTCCATTGTTTGTCATTGTTGTTAGATACATTGTAAATACAGTTTAGTTTTACGGAGCACTTGGATGTCTCAGTTGATCAGCTAGCTGTAACATCATGGTGGCTAAATGAGTCTGTACATATTTAGTTGAGTCAGTCATTGATGTGACATTAAGTCTCCGAGGTCTAAAGTCCCAGCTCAACTTCACATTGTTGTTGGCTGAAATTTTATCAGAATTTTTACTTGACAAGTCAGCAGTATTATTTTGGTCAGTCAGAGGGTTCTTTTTGAATAATGTTGTACATATAAAGTCTATCCTGATAGAGTTCTGAATATCACTTTAAGTTACACTCCAATTTCCACTTCTCATGAATATCACTTAGTTACACTCCAATTTCCACTTCTCGTGAATATCACTTTAAGTTACACTCCAATTTCCACTTCTCGTGGATATCAGTCACTTCTCACACTTGTGAGAAATGTCCTTTAACAGTTAGTGAACTGAAGGTAATTAAACAGTATCCTTTGGAGTGATATAAGTTGTTTGTCTAAACCCCAATCTCTTGTACCAGTTTGTTTTATGTTGAAAATTCTCTACCCTAGATCAAATTTTTCTACCCTAGATCAAAATTCTCTTCCCTAGATTACATTTCTCTACCCTAGATCAAATTTCTCTATCCCACTAGGGAAAACATTTTGCATTCAGAGAAGAAACACTTATCAACACTCATTTCACCATTCTATATCATACCTAAGGTAAAGAATTGAAAAAGATAAAATATGATGTGTATAAGTGCGTCTTTATTTAATGGGTTAGGGGTTTAGTTCAGGGAAGGGGGAAATAGGATAGGGGTTTAGTTCAGGGAAGGGGAAAATAAGATAGGGGTTTAGTTCAGGGAAGGGGAAAATAAGATAGGGGTTTAGTTCAGGGAAGGGGGAAATAGGATAGGGGTTTAGTTCAGGAAAGTGGGAAATAGGATAAGGGTTTAGTTCAGGGAAGGGGAAATAGGATAGGGGTTTAGTTCAGGGAAGGGTGAAATAGGATAGGGGTTTAGTTCAGGGAAGGGGAAAATAAGATAGGGGTTTAGGGCAGGAAAGGGGGAAATAAGATAGGGGTTTAGTTCAGGGAAGGGGGAAATAGGATAGGGGTTTAGTTCAGGGAAGGGGAAAATAGGATAGGGGTTTAGTTCAGGGAAGGGTGAAATAGGATAGGGGTTTAGTTCAGGGAAGAGGGAAATAAGATAGGGGTTTAGTTCAGGGAAGGGGAAAATGGGATAAGGGTTTAGTTCAGGGAAGGGTGAAATAGGATAGGGGTTTAGTTCAGGGAAGGGGAAAATAGGATAGGGGTTTAGTTCAGGGAAGGGTGAAATAGGATAGGGGTTTAGTTCAGGGAAGGGGGAAATAGGATAAGGGTTTAGTTCAGGGAAGGGGGAAATAGGATAGGGGTTTAGTTCAGGGAAGGGTGAAATAGGATAGGGGTTTAGTTCAGGGAAGGGGGAAATAGGATAGGGGTTTAGTTCAGGGAAGGGTGAAATAGGATAGGGGTTTAGTTCAGGGAAGAGGGAAATAAGATAGGGGTTTAGTTCAGGGAAGGGGAAAATGGGATAAGGGTTTAGTTCAGGGAAGGGTGAAATAGGATAGGGGTTTAGTTCAGGGAAGGGGAAAATAGGATAGGGGTTTAGTTCAGGGAAGGGTGAAATAGGATAGGGGTTTAGTTCAGGGAAGGGGGAAATAGGATAAGGGTTTAGTTCAGGGAAGGGGAAAATAGGATAGGGGTTTAGTTCAGGAAAGGGGGAAATAGGATAGGGGTTTAGTTCAGGGAAGGGGGAAATAGGATAGGGGTTTAGTTCAGAAAAGGGGAAAATAGGATAGGGGTTTAGTGCAGTGAAGGGGGAAATAGGATAGGGGTTTAGCTCAGGAAAGGGGGAAATAGGAATAGTGTTGGGTTGGGTCGGGGGGGGGGGGGGGGGGTAATAGGGATAGCATTGGGTTAGAGGATAATAGCTAGTATTGGATTGGGTTCGGTCAGTAACTGAGTTCTAACATTAATTTAGAGAACTATGTCACGCCACTGGTATTGACCTGGTGAGATATTAACTGTTGGTATGGGACAAGTACCTTGTGTGTATTGACATTACCTAGATACAGCCTACAACACCACTAATGTACCTAATCCCTGGTGGGTCACCTCAGCTGTAAAGTCAGCCCCTTACAACCCACACACACACAACTCTTATCTTCAGTATCACCGGTACACCAAAAGTAAATTAAAATAGCCATGTTGGAACACCTTATAAGAAAGAATGTTTACTGGTATTGAGACACATCAAAGTCAGAATGTGTTGACATTTGGTATTTCTCCTTTTGTAAGGTCAGGATGTCAGGTTTGTAAAGTTAACCAATATGTGGTCTACAGGCTGTATTGACTCTCGTGAGACACCTTTAAATGTTTGTATAAAAGCTATGAATACAGGACCATGTATCTGTCTGTACATTGTATTATCTTGTTTGTCTAGGATAATTAACATACTAATACTGATCTACCCCAGGCTTGTGTGCTGGAGAATTCACTTTAGATTTAAATACGCATGTTGAAAAAACAATTCAGATATTAAAAAAAGTTGGACAAGGATTAATATTAAAGTTTGTACAGCAATATTCACACTATGTGGTCCTAATTGATATTACCTCCTCTACTACAGCAATATTCACACTAAGTGTGGTCCTAATTGATATTATCAAATATCTCTTCTACTAAAGCAGTATTCACACTAAGTGGTCCTAATTGATATTACCTCCTCTACTACAGCAGTATTCACACTAAGTGGTCCTAATTATACCCCCCCCCGCAACGAAGTTAGGGGGGGTATACTGGAATCAGCTTGTCTGTCCGTCTGTCTGTCCGTAGAAAAATGTTGTCCGGACAACTCCTCCTAAACTACTGGATCGATTTCAATAAAACTTGGCAGTATTGTTGGGGACCATGTGTAGATGTGCATGCAGGGTTTCGTTTGTCAAAATTTTGGTTGCCATTGTATCCAGGTCACTATACACAGGTTTCTATAATAAAATGTTGTCCGGACAACTCCTCCTAAACTACTGGATCGATTTCAATAAAACTTGGCAGTATTGTTGGGGACCATGTGTAGATGTGCATGCATAGTTTCGTTTGTCAAAATTTTGGTTGCCATGGTAACCAGGTCACTATACACAGGTTTCCGTAATAACGTGTTGTCCGGACAACTTCCTATAAACCACTGGATCGAGTTTAATGAAACTTGGCAGTATTGTTGGGGACCATGTGTAGATGTGCATGCAGAGTTTTGTTTGTCAAAATTTTGGTTGCCATGGTAACCAGGTCACTATACACAGGTTTCCATTATAATGTGTTGTCCGGACAACTCCTCCTAAACTACTGGATCAATTTCAGTGAAACTTGGCAGTATTGTTGGGGACCATGTATAGATTTGCATACAGGGTTTCGTTTGTCAAAATTTTGGTTGCCATGGTAATGAGGTGACTATACACAGGTTTCCGTAATAACATGATGTCTGGACAACTTCTTCTAAACTACTGGGTCATTTTCAATGAAACTTCGCAGTAAGTAATGTTGAGGATTACTATACACAGGTTAAAATACTTTCTTTATTCATTCAGTGAGTTTCACAAGTTGAAACATACATATGCATCCACATTGTTGATATGAAATCTACACTGTAATGTATGTAAGACCAAAGGTGCCTTCTTTGTTTTTGTTTTTTAGATATGCGGTGATACATAGTAATATAAAATAATACATTATATAATGCATGTTATATACAACTTGTACTACATCATGTTTTTTTCAAAAACATGTCAGACACCTCTAATAAGAGGTAGCGGGGGGGGGGGGGGGGTATTAGTCAGCCATCGGCTTACAGTTCTAGTTGATATTACCTCCTCTACTTCAGCAGTATTCACACTAAGTGGTCCTAATTGATATTACCTCCTCTACTACAGCAGTATTCACACTGAGTGGTCCTAATTGATATTACCTCCTCTACTACAGCAGTATTCACACTAAGTGGTCCTAATTGATATTACCTCCTCTACTACAGCAGTATTCACACTAAGTGGTCCTAATTGATATTACCTCCACTACTACAGCAGTATTCACACTAAGTGGTCCTAATTGATATTACCTCCTCTACTACATCAGTATTCACACTAAGTGGTCCTAATTGATATTACCTCCTCTACTACAGCAGTATTCACACTAAGTGGTCCTAATTGATATTATCTCCTCTACTACAGCAGTATTCACACTAAGTGGTCCTAATTGATATTACCTCCTCTACTACAGCAGTATTCACACTAAGTGGTCCTAATTGATATTATCTCATCTACTACAGCAGTATTCACACTAGGTGGTCCTAATTGATATTACCTCCTCTACTACAGCAGTATTCACACTAAGTGGTCCTAATTGATATTATCTCCTCTACTACATCAGTAATTACACTAAGTGGTCCTAATTGATATTACCTCCTCTACTACAGCAGTATTCACACTTAGTGGTCCTAATTGATATTACCTCCTCTACTACAGCAGTATTCACACTAAGTGGTCCTAATTGATATTACCTCCTCTACTACAGCAGTATTCCCACTAAGTGGTCCTAATTGATATTACCTCCTCTACTACAGCAGTATTCACACTAAGTGGTCCTAATTGATATTACCTCCTCTACTACAGCAGTATTCACACTAAGTGGTCCTAATTGATATTACCTCCTCTACTACAGCAGTATTCACACTAAGTGGTCCTAATTGATATTACCTCCTCTACTACAGCAGTATATTCACACTAAGTGGTCCTAATTGATATTACCTCCTCTACTACAGCAGTATTCACACTAAGTGGTCCTAATTGATATTATCTCCTCTACTACAGCAGTATTCACACTAAGTGGTCCTAATTGATATTACCTCCTCTACTACAGCAGTATTCACACTAAGTGGTCCTAATTGATATTATCTCCTCTACTACATCAGTAATTACACTAAGTGGTCCTAATTGATATTACCTTCTCTACTACAGCAGTATTCACACTAAGTGGTCCTAATTGATATTACCTCCTCTTCTACAGCAGTATTCACACTAAGTGGTCCTAATTGATATTATCTCCTCTACTATAGCAGTATTCCCACTAAGTGGTCCTAATTGATATTACCTCCACTACTACAGCAGTATTCACACTAAGTGGTCCTAATTGATATTATCTCCTCTACTACATCAGTATTCACACTAAGTGGTCCTAATTGATATTACCTCCTCTACTACAGTAGTATTCACACTAAGTGGTCCTAATTGATATTACCTCCACTACTACAGCAGTATTCACACTAAGTGGTCCTAATTTATATTACCTCCACTACTACAGCAGTATTCACACTAAGTGGTCCTAATTGATATTATCTCATCTACTACAGCAGTATTCACACTAGGTGGTCCTAATTGATATTACCTCCTCTACTTCAGCAGTATTCACACTAAGTGGTCCTAATTGATATTATCTCCTCTACTACAGCAGTATTCACACTAAGTGGTCCTAATTGATATTATCTCCTCTACTACATCAGTAATTACACTAAGTGGTCCTAATTGATATTATCTTCTCTACTACAGCAGTATTCACACTAAGTGGTCCTAATTGATATGACCTCCTCTACTACAGCAGTATTCACACTAAGTGGTCCTAATTGATATTATCTCCTCTACTTCAGCAGTATTCACACTAAGTGGTCCTAATTGATATTATCTCCTCTACTACAGCAGTATTCACACTAAGTGGTCCTAATTGATATTATCTTCTCTACTACATCAGTATTCCCACTTAGTGGTCCTAATTGATATTACCTCCTCTACTACAGCAGTATTCACACTAAGTGGTCCTAATTGATATTACCTCCTCTACTACAGCAGTATTCACACTAAGTGGTCCTAATTGATATTACCTCCTCTACTACAGCAGTATTCACACTAAGTGGTCCTAATTGATATTATCTCCTCTACTACAGCAGTATTCACACTAAGTGGTCCTAATTGATATTACCTCCTCTACTACAGCAGTATTCACACTAAGTGGTCCTAATTGATATTATCTTCTCTACTACAGCAGTATTCCCACTAAGTGGTCCTAATTGATATTATCCCCTCTACTACAGTAGTATTCACACTAAGCGGTCCTAATTGATATTACCTCCTCTACTACATCAGTATTCACACTAAGCGGTCCTAATTGATATTATCTCCTCTACTACAGCAGTATTCACACTAAGTGGTCCTAATTGATATTATCTCCTCTACTACAGCAGTATTCACACTAAGTGGTCCTAATTGATATTATCTTCTGTACTACAGCAGTATTCACACTAAGTGGTCCTAATTGATATTATCTCTTCTACTACAGCAGTATTCACACTAAGTGGTCCTAATTGATATTACCTTCTCTACTACAGCAGTATTCACACTAAGTGGTCCTAATTGATATTATCTCCTCTACTACAGCAGTATTCACACTAAGTGGTCCTAATTGATATTATCTCCTCTACTACAGCAGTATTCACACTAAGTGGTCCTAATTGATATTACCTTCTCTACTACAGCAGTATTCACACTAAGTGGTCCTAATTGATATTATCTCCTCTACTACATCAGTATTCACACTAAGTGGTCCTAATTTATATAACCTCCTCTACTACAGCAGTATTCACACTAAGTGGTCCTAATTAATATTACCTCCTCTACTACAGCAGTATTCACACTAAGTGGTCCTAATTGATATTACCTTCTCTACTACAGCAGTATTCACACTAAGCAGTCCTAATTGATATTATCTCCTCTACTACAGCAGTATTCACACTAAGTGGTCCTAATTGATATTATCTCCTCTACTACAGCAGTATTCACACTAAGTGGTCCTAATTGATATTACCTCCTCTACTACAGCAGTATTCACACTAAGTGGTCCTAATTGATATTATCTCCTCTACTACAGCAGTATTCACACTAAGTGGTCCTAATTGATATTATCTCCTCTACTACAGCAATATTCACACTAAGTGGTCCTAATTGATATTACCTTCTCTACTACAGCAATATTCACACTGAGTGGTCCTAATTGATATTATCTCCTCTACTACAGCAGTATTCACACTAAGTGGTCCTAATTGATATTACCTTCTCTACTACAGCAGTATTCCCACTAAGTGGTCCTAATTGATATTATCTCCTCTACTACAGCAGTATTCACACTAAGTGGTCCTAATTGATATTACCTCCTCTACTACAGCAGTATTCACACTAAGTGGTCCTAATTTATATTACCTCCACTACTACAGCAGTATTCACACTAAGTGGTCCTAATTGATATTATCTCATCTACTACAACAGTATTCACACTAGGTGGTCTTAATTGATATTACCTCCTCTACTTCATCAGTATTCACACTAAGTGGTCCTAATTGATATTACCTCCTCTACTACAGCAGTATTCCCACTAAGTGGTCCTAATTGATATTACCTCCTCTACTACAGCAGTATTCACACTAAGTGGTCCTAATTGATATTACCTCCTCTACTACAGCAGTATTCACACTAAGTGGTCCTAATTGATATTACCTCCTCTACTACAGCAGTATTCACACTAAGTGGTCCTAATTGATATTACCTCCTCTACTACAGCAGTATATTCACACTAAGTGGTCCTAATTGATATTACCTCCTCTACTACAGCAGTATTCACACTAAGTGGTCCTAATTGATATTATCTCCTCTACTACAGCAGTATTCACACTAAGTGGTCCTAATTGATATTACCTCCTCTACTACAGCAGTATTCACACTAAGTGGTCCTAATTGATATTATCTCCTCTACTACATCAGTAATTACACTAAGTGGTCCTAATTGATATTACCTTCTCTACTACAGCAGTATTCACACTAAGTGGTCCTAATTGATATTACCTCCTCTTCTACAGCAGTATTCACACTAAGTGGTCCTAATTGATATTATCTCCTCTACTATAGCAGTATTCCCACTAAGTGGTCCTAATTGATATTACCTCCACTACTACAGCAGTATTCACACTAAGTGGTCCTAATTGATATTATCTCCTCTACTACATCAGTATTCACACTAAGTGGTCCTAATTGATATTACCTCCTCTACTACAGTAGTATTCACACTAAGTGGTCCTAATTGATATTACCTCCACTACTACAGCAGTATTCACACTAAGTGGTCCTAATTTATATTACCTCCACTACTACAGCAGTATTCACACTAAGTGGTCCTAATTGATATTATCTCATCTACTACAGCAGTATTCACACTAGGTGGTCCTAATTGATATTACCTCCTCTACTTCAGCAGTATTCACACTAAGTGGTCCTAATTGATATTATCTCCTCTACTACAGCAGTATTCACACTAAGTGGTCCTAATTGATATTATCTCCTCTACTACATCAGTAATTACACTAAGTGGTCCTAATTGATATTATCTTCTCTACTACAGCAGTATTCACACTAAGTGGTCCTAATTGATATGACCTCCTCTACTACAGCAGTATTCACACTAAGTGGTCCTAATTGATATTATCTCCTCTACTTCAGCAGTATTCACACTAAGTGGTCCTAATTGATATTATCTCCTCTACTACAGCAGTATTCACACTAAGTGGTCCTAATTGATATTATCTTCTCTACTACATCAGTATTCCCACTTAGTGGTCCTAATTGATATTACCTCCTCTACTACAGCAGTATTCACACTAAGTGGTCCTAATTGATATTACCTCCTCTACTACAGCAGTATTCACACTAAGTGGTCCTAATTGATATTACCTCCTCTACTACAGCAGTATTCACACTAAGTGGTCCTAATTGATATTATCTCCTCTACTACAGCAGTATTCACACTAAGTGGTCCTAATTGATATTACCTCCTCTACTACAGCAGTATTCACACTAAGTGGTCCTAATTGATATTATCTTCTCTACTACAGCAGTATTCCCACTAAGTGGTCCTAATTGATATTATCCCCTCTACTACAGTAGTATTCACACTAAGCGGTCCTAATTGATATTACCTCCTCTACTACATCAGTATTCACACTAAGCGGTCCTAATTGATATTATCTCCTCTACTACAGCAGTATTCACACTAAGTGGTCCTAATTGATATTATCTCCTCTACTACAGCAGTATTCACACTAAGTGGTCCTAATTGATATTATCTTCTGTACTACAGCAGTATTCACACTAAGTGGTCCTAATTGATATTATCTCTTCTACTACAGCAGTATTCACACTAAGTGGTCCTAATTGATATTACCTTCTCTACTACAGCAGTATTCACACTAAGTGGTCCTAATTGATATTATCTCCTCTACTACAGCAGTATTCACACTAAGTGGTCCTAATTGATATTATCTCCTCTACTACAGCAGTATTCACACTAAGTGGTCCTAATTGATATTACCTTCTCTACTACAGCAGTATTCACACTAAGTGGTCCTAATTGATATTATCTCCTCTACTACATCAGTATTCACACTAAGTGGTCCTAATTTATATAACCTCCTCTACTACAGCAGTATTCACACTAAGTGGTCCTAATTAATATTACCTCCTCTACTACAGCAGTATTCACACTAAGTGGTCCTAATTGATATTACCTTCTCTACTACAGCAGTATTCACACTAAGCAGTCCTAATTGATATTATCTCCTCTACTACAGCAGTATTCACACTAAGTGGTCCTAATTGATATTATCTCCTCTACTACAGCAGTATTCACACTAAGTGGTCCTAATTGATATTACCTCCTCTACTACAGCAGTATTCACACTAAGTGGTCCTAATTGATATTATCTCCTCTACTACAGCAGTATTCACACTAAGTGGTCCTAATTGATATTATCTCCTCTACTACAGCAATATTCACACTAAGTGGTCCTAATTGATATTACCTTCTCTACTACAGCAATATTCACACTGAGTGGTCCTAATTGATATTATCTCCTCTACTACAGCAGTATTCACACTAAGTGGTCCTAATTGATATTACCTTCTCTACTACAGCAGTATTCCCACTAAGTGGTCCTAATTGATATTATCTCCTCTACTACAGCAGTATTCACACTAAGTGGTCCTAATTGATATTACCTCCTCTACTACAGCAGTATTCACACTAAGTGGTCCTAATTTATATTACCTCCACTACTACAGCAGTATTCACACTAAGTGGTCCTAATTGATATTATCTCATCTACTACAACAGTATTCACACTAGGTGGTCTTAATTGATATTACCTCCTCTACTTCATCAGTATTCACACTAAGTGGTCCTAATTGATATTACCTCCTCTACTACAGCAGTATTCACACTAAGTGGTCCTAATTGATATTATCTCCTCTACTACATCAGTAATTACACTAAGTGGTCCTAATTGATATTATCTCCTCTACTACATCAGTAATTACACTAAGTGGTCCTAATTTATATTACCTCCTCTACTACAGCAGTATTCACACTAAGTGGTCCTAATTTATATTACCTCCACTACTACAGCAGTATTCACACTAAGTGGTCCTAATTGATATTACCTCCACTACTACAGCAGTATTCACACTACGTGGTCCTAATTGATATTATCTCATCTACTACAGCAGTATTCACACTAGGTGGTCCTAATTGATATTACCTCCTCTACTTCAGCAGTATTCACACTAAGTGGTCCTAATTGATATTACCTCCTCTACTACAGCAGTATTCACACTAAGTGGTCCTAATTGATATTATCTCCTCTACTACATCAGTAATTACACTAAGTGGTCCTAATTGATATTATCTTCTCTACTACAGCAGTATTCACACTAAGTGGTCCTAATTGATATGACCTTCTCTACTACAGCAGTATTCACACTAAGTGGTCCTAATTTATATTATCTCCTCTACTACAGCAGTATTCACACTAAGTTGTCCTAATTGATATTATCTCCTCTACTACAGCAGTATTCACACTAAGTGGTCCTAATTGATATAATCTCCTCTACTACAGCAGTATTCACACTAAGTGGTCCTAATTGATATTACCTCCTCTACTACAGCAGTATTCACACTAAGTGGTCCTAATTGATATTATCTCCTCTACTACAGCAGTATTCACACTAAGTGGTCCTAATTGATATGATCTCCTCTACTACAGCAGTATTCCCACTAAGTGGTCCTAATTGATATTACCTCCTCTACTACAGCAGTATTCACACTAAGTGGTCCTAATTGATATTATCTCCTCTACTACAGCAGTATTCACACTAAGTGGTCCTAATTGATATAATCTCCTCTACTACAGCAGTATTCACACTAAGTGGTCCTAATTGATATGATCTCCTCTACTACAGCAGTATTCCCACTAAGTGGTCCTAATTGATATTACCTCCTCTACTACAGCAGTATTCACACTAAGTGGTCCTAATTGATATTATCTCCTCTACTACAGCAGTATTCACACTAAGTGGTCCTAATTGATATTACCTCCTCTACTACAGCAGTATTCACACTAAGTGGTCCTAATTGATATTACCTCCTCTACTACAGCAGTATTCACACTAAGTGGTCCTAATTGATATTACCTCCTCTACTACAGCAGTATTCACACTAAGTGGTCCTAATTGATATTACCTCCTCTACTACAGCAGTATTCACACTAAGTGGTCCTAATTGATATTATCTCCTCTACTACATCAGTATTCACACTAAGTGGTCCTAATTGATATTACCTCCACTACTACAGCAGTATTCACACTAAGTGGTCCTAATTGATATTACCTCCTCTACTACAGCAGTATTCACACTAAGTGGTCCTAATTGATATTATCTCCTCTACTTCAGCAGTATTCACACTAAGTGGTCCTAATTGATATTACCTCCTCTACTACAGCAGTATTCACACTAAGTGGTCCTAATTGATATTATCTTCTCTACTACATCAGTATTCCCACTTAGTGGTCCTAATTGATATTACCTCCTCTACTACAGCAGTATTCACACTAAGTGGTCCTAATTGATATTACCTCCTCTACTACAGCAGTATTCACACTAAGTGGTCCTAATTGATATTACCTCCTCTACTACAGCAGTATTCACACTAAGTGGTCCTAATTGATATTATCTCCTCTACTACAGCAGTATTCACACTAAGTGGTCCTAATTGATATTATCTCCTCTACTACAGCAGTATTCACACTAAGTGGTCCTAATTGATATTACCTCCTCTACTACAGCAGTATTCACACTAAGTGGTCCTAATTGATATTATCTTCTCTACTACAGCAGTATTCCCACTAAGTGGTCCTAATGGATATTATCCCCTCTACTACAGTAGTATTCACACTAAGCGGTCCTAATTGATATTACCTCCTCTACTACATCAGTATTCACACTAAGTGGTCCTAATTGATATTATCTCCTCTACTACAGCAGTATTCACACTAAGTGGTCCTAATGGATATTATCTCCTCTACTACAGCAGTATTCACACTAAGTGGTCCTAATTGATATTATCTTCTCTACTACAGCAGTATTCACACTAAGTGGTCCTAATTGATATTATCTCTTCTACTACAGCAGTATTCACACTAAGTGGTCCTAATTGATATTACCTTCTCTACTACAGCAGTATTCCCACTAGGTGGTCCTAATTGATATTACCTCCTCTACTTCAGCAGTATTCACACTAGGTGGTCCTAATTGATATTACCTCCTCTACTTCAGCAGTATTCACACTAAGTGGTCCTAATTGATATTACCTCCTCTACTACAGCAGTATTCACACTAAGTGGTCCTAATTGATATTATCTCCTCTACTACATCAGTAATTACACTAAGTGGTCCTAATTGATATTATCTTCTCTACTACAGCAGTATTCACACTAAGTGGTCCTAATTGATATGACCTTCTCTACTACAGCAGTATTCACACTAAGTGGTCCTAATTTATATTATCTCCTCTACTACAGCAGTATTCACACTAAGTTGTCCTAATTGATATTATCTCCTCTACTACAGCAGTATTCACACTAAGTGTTCCTAATTGATATAATCTCCTCTACTACAGCAGTATTCACACTAAGTGGTCCTAATTGATATTACCTCCTCTACTACAGCAGTATTCACACTAAGTGGTCCTAATTGATATTATCTCCTCTACTACAGCAGTATTCACACTAAGTGGTCCTAATTGATATGATCTCCTCTACTACAGCAGTATTCCCACTAAGTGGTCCTAATTGATATTACCTCCTCTACTACAGCAGTATTCACACTAAGTGGTCCTAATTGATATTACCTCCTCTACTACAGCAGTATTCACACTAAGTGGTCCTAATTGATATTACCTCCTCTACTACAGCAGTATTCACACTAAGTGGTCCTAATTGATATTACCTCCTCTACTACAGCAGTATTCACACTAAGTGGTCCTAATTGATATTACCTCCTCTACTACAGCAGTATTCACACTAAGTGGTCCTAATTGATATTATCTCCTCTACTACATCAGTATTCACACTAAGTGGTCCTAATTGATATTACCTCCACTACTACAGCAGTATTCACACTAAGTGGTCCTAATTGATATTACCTCCTCTACTACAGCAGTATTCACACTAAGTGGTCCTAATTGATATTATCTCCTCTACTTCAGCAGTATTCACACTAAGTGGTCCTAATTGATATTATCTCCTCTACTACAGCAGTATTCACACTAAGTGGTCCTAATTGATATTATCTTCTCTACTACATCAGTATTCCCACTTAGTGGTCCTAATTGATATTACCTCCTCTACTACAGCAGTATTCACACTAAGTGGTCCTAATTGATATTACCTCCTCTACTACAGCAGTATTCACACTAAGTGGTCCTAATTGATATTACCTCCTCTACTACAGCAGTATTCACACTAAGTGGTCCTAATTGATATTATCTCCTCTACTACAGCAGTATTCACACTAAGTGGTCCTAATTGATATTATCTCCTCTACTACAGCAGTATTCACACTAAGTGGTCCTAATTGATATTACCTCCTCTACTACAGCAGTATTCACACTAAGTGGTCCTAATTGATATTATCTTCTCTACTACAGCAGTATTCCCACTAAGTGGTCCTAATGGATATTATCCCCTCTACTACAGTAGTATTCACACTAAGCGGTCCTAATTGATATTACCTCCTCTACTACATCAGTATTCACACTAAGTGGTCCTAATTGATATTATCTCCTCTACTACAGCAGTATTCACACTAAGTGGTCCTAATGGATATTATCTCCTCTACTACAGCAGTATTCACACTAAGTGGTCCTAATTGATATTATCTTCTCTACTACAGCAGTATTCACACTAAGTGGTCCTAATTGATATTATCTCTTCTACTACAGCAGTATTCACACTAAGTGGTCCTAATTGATATTACCTTCTCTACTACAGCAGTATTCCCACTAGGTGGTCCTAATTGATATTACCTCCTCTACTTCAGCAGTATTCACACTAGGTAGTCCTAATTGATATTATCTCCTCTACTACAGCAGTATTCACACTAGGTAGTCCTAATTGATATTATCTCCTCTACTACAGCAGTATTCACACTGAGTGGTCCTAATTGATATTATCTCCTCTACTACAGCAGTATTCACACTAAGTGGTCCTAATTTATATTACCTCCTCTACTACAGCAGTATTCACACTAAGTGGTCCTAATTGATATTATCTCCTCTACTACAGCAGTATTCACACTAAGTGGTCCTAATTTATATTATCTCCTCTACTACAGCAGTATTCACACTAAGTGGTCCTAATTGATATTACCTTCTCTACTACAGCAGTATTCACACTAAGTGGTCCTAATTGATATTATCTCCTCTACTACATCAGTATTCACACTAAGTGGTCCTAATTGATATTACCTCCTCTACTACAGCAGTATTCACACTAAGTGGTCCTAATTGATATTATCTCCTCTACTACAGCAGTATTCACACTAAGTGGTCCTAATTGATATTATCTCCTCTACTACAGCAGTATTCACACTAAGTGGTCCTAATTGATATTACCTCCTCTACTACAGCAGTATTCACACTAAGTGGTCCTAATTTATATTACCTCCACTACTACAGCAGTATTCACACTAGGTGGTCCTAATTGATATTATCTCATCTACTACAGCAGTATTCACACTAGGTGGTCTTAATTGATATTACCTCCTCTACTTCAGCAGTATTCACACTAAGTGGTCCTAATTGATATTACCTCCTCTACTACAGCAGTATTCACACTAAGTGGTCCTAATTGATATTATCTCCTCTACTACAGCAGTATTCACACTAAGTGGTCCTAATTTATATTACCTCCACTACTACAGCAGTATTCACACTAGGTGGTCCTAATTGATATTATCTCATCTACTACAGCAGTATTCACACTAGGTGGTCCTAATTGATATTACCTCCTCTACTACATCAGTAATTACACTAAGTGGTCCTAATTGATATTACCTCCTCTACTACAGCAGTATTCACACTAAGTGGTCCTAATTTATATTACCTCCACTACTACAGCAGTATTCACACTAAGTGGTCCTAATTTATATTACCTCCACTACTACAGCAGTATTCACACTAAGTGGTCCTAATTGATATTATCTCATCTACTACAGCAGTATTCACACTAGGTGGTCCTAATTGATATTACCTCCTCTACTTCAGCAGTATTCACACTAAGTGGTCCTAATTGATATTACCTCCTCTACTACAGCAGTATTCACACTAAGTGGTCCTAATTGATATTATCTCCTCTACTACATCAGTAATTACACTAAGTGGTCCTAATTGATATTATCTTCTCTACTACAGCAGTATTCACACTAAGTGGTCCTAATTGATATGACCTTCTCTACTACAGCAGTATTCACACTAAGTGGTCCTAATTTATATTATCTCCTCTACTACAGCAGTATTCACACTAAGTTGTCCTAATTGATATTATCTCCTCTACTACAGCAGTATTCACACTAAGTGGTCCTAATTGATATAATCTCCTCTACTACAGCAGTATTCACACTAAGTGGTCCTAATTTATATTACCTCCTCTACTACAGCAGTATTCACACTAAGTGGTCCTAATTGATATTATCTCCTCTACTACAGCAGTATTCACACTAAGTGGTCCTAATTGATATTATCTCCTCTACTACAGCAGTATTCCCACTAAGTGGTCCTAATTGATATTACCTCCTCTACTACAGCAGTATTCACACGAAGTGGTCCTAATTTATATTACCTCCTCTACTACAGCAGTATTCACACTAAGTGGTCCTAATTGATATTACCTCCTCTACTACAGCAGTATTCACACTAAGTGGTCCTAATTGATATTACCTCCTCTACTACAGCAGTATTCACACTAGGTGGTCCTAATTGATATAACCTCCTCTACTTCAGCAGTATTCACACTAAGTGGTCCTAATTGATATTACCTCCTCTACTACAGCAGTATTCACACTAAGTGGTCCTAATTGATATTATCTCCTCTACTACATCAGTAATTACACTAAGTGGTCCTAATTGATATTATCTTCTCTACTACAGCAGTATTCACACTAAGTGGTCCTAATTGATATGACCTTCTCTACTACAGCAGTATTCACACTAAGTGGTCCTAATTTATATTATCTCCTCTACTACAGCAGTATTCACACTAAGTTGTCCTAATTGATATTATCTCCTCTCCTACAGCAGTATTCACACTAAGTGGTCCTAATTGATATAATCTCCTCTACTACAGCAGTATTCACACTAAGTGGTCCTAATTTATATTACCTCCTCTACTACAGCAGTATTCACACTAAGTGGTCCTAATTGATATTATCTCCTCTACTACAGCAGTATTCACACTAAGTGGTCCTAATTGATATGATCTCCTCTACTACAGCAGTATTCCCACTAAGTGGTCCTAATTGATATTACCTCCTCTACTACAGCAGTATTCACACTAAGTGGTCCTAATTTATATTACCTCCTCTACTACAGCAGTATTCACACTAAGTGGTCCTAATTGATATTACCTCCTCTACTACAGCAGTATTCACACTAAGTGGTCCTAATTGATATTACCTCCTCTACTACAGCAGTATTCACACTAAGTGGTCCTAATTGATATTATCTCCTCTACTACAGCAGTATTCACACTAAGTGGTCCTAATTGATATGACCTTCTCTACTACAGCAGTATTCACACTAAGTGGTCCTAATTTATATTATCTCCTCTACTACAGCAGTATTCACACTAAGTTGTCCTAATTGATATTATCTCCTCTACTACAGCAGTATTCACACTAAGTGGTCCTAATTGATATAATCTCCTCTACTACAGCAGTATTCACACTAAGTGGTCCTAATTTATATTACCTCCTCTACTACAGCAGTATTCACACTAAGTGGTCCTAATTGATATAATCTCCTCTACTACAGCAGTATTCACACTAAGTGGTCCTAATTGATATGATCTCCTCTACTACAGCAGTATTCCCACTAAGTGGTCCTAATTTATATTACCTCCTCTACTACAGCAGTATTCACACTAAGTGGTCCTAATTGATATTACCTCCTCTACTACAGCAGTATTCACACTAAGTGGTCCTAATTGATATTACCTCCTCTACTACAGCAGTATTCACACTAAGTGGTCCTAATTGATATTACCTCCTCTACTACAGCAGTATTCACACTAAGTGGTCCTAATTGATATTATCTCCTCTACTACAGCAGTATTCACACTAAGTGGTCCTAATTGATATTATCTCCTCTACTACAGCAGTATTCACACTAAGTGGTCCTAATTGATATTATCTCCTCTACTACAGCAGTATTCACACTAAGTGGTCCTAATTGATATTATCTCCTCTACTACATCAGTATTCACACTAAGTGGTCCTAATTTATATTACCTCCTCTACTACAGCAGTATTCACACTAAGTGGTCCTAATTTATATTACCTCCTCTACTACAGCAGTATTCACACTAAGTTGTCCTAATTGATATAATCTCCTCTACTACAGCAGTATTCACACTAAGTGGACCTAATTGATATAATCTCCTCTACTACAGCAGTATTCACACTAAGTGGACCTAATTTATATTACCTCCTCTACTACAGCAGTATTCACACTAAGTGGTCCTAATTGATATTATCTCCTCTACTACAGCAGTATTCACACTAAGTGGTCCTAATTGATATTACCTCCTCTACTACAGCAGTATTCACACTAAGTGGTCCTAATTGATATTACCTCCTGTACTACAGCAGTATTCACACTAAGTGGTCCTAATTGATATTATCTCCTCTACTACAGCAGTATTCACACTAAGTGGTCCTAATTGATATTATCTCCTCTACTACAGCAGTATTCACACTAAGTGGTCCTAATTGATATTATCTCCTCTACTACAGCAGTATTCACACTAAGTGGTCCTAATTGATATTATCTCCTCTACTACAGCAGTATTCACACTAAGTGGTCCTAATTTATATTATCTCCTCTACTACATCAGTATTCACACTAAGTGGTCCTAATTGATATTACCTCCACTACTACAGCAGTATTCACACTAAGTGGTCCTAATTGATATTACCTCCTCTACTACAGCAGTATTCACACTAAGTGGTCCTAATTGATATTACCTCCTCTACTTCAGCAGTATTCACACTAAGTGGTCCTAATTGATATTATCTCCTCTACTACAGCAGTATTCACACTAAGTGGTCCTAATTGATATTATCTTCTCTACTACATCAGTATTCCCACTTAGTGGTCCTAATTGATATTACCTCCTCTACTACAGCAGTATTCACACTAAGTGGTCCTAATTGATATTACCTCCTCTACTACAGCAGTATTCACACTAAGTGGTCCTAATTGATATTACCTCCTCTACTACAGCAGTATTCACACTAAGTGGTCCTAATTGATATTATCTCCTCTACTACAGCAGTATTCACACTAAGTGGTCCTAATTGATATTATCTCCTCTACTACAGCAGTATTCACACTAAGTGGTCCTAATTGATATTACCTCCTCTACTACAGCAGTATTCACACTAAGTGGTCCTAATTGATATTATCTTCTCTACTACAGCAGTATTCCCACTAAGTGGTCCTAATGGATATTATCCCCTCTACTACAGTAGTATTCACACTAAGCGGTCCTAATTGATATTACCTCCTCTACTACAGCAGTATTCACACTAAGTGGTCCTAATGGATATTATCTCCTCTACTACAGCAGTATTCACACTAAGTGGTCCTAATGGATATTATCTCCTCTACTACAGCAGTATTCACACTAAGTGGTCCTAATTGATATTATCTTCTCTACTACAGCAGTATTCACACTAAGTGGTCCTAATTGATATTATCTCTTCTACTACAGCAGTATTCACACTAAGTGGTCCTAATTGATATTACCTTCTCTACTACAGCAGTATTCCCACTAAGTGGTCCTAATTGATATTACCTCCTCTACTTCAGCAGTATTCACACTAGGTAGTCCTAATTGATATTATCTCCTCTACTACAGCAGTATTCACACTAGGTAGTCCTAATTGATATTATCTCCTCTACTACAGCAGTATTCACACTGAGTGGTCCTAATTGATATTATCTCCTCTACTACAGCAGTATTCACACTAAGTGGTCCTAATTTATATTACCTCCTCTACTACAGCAGTATTCACACTAAGTGGTCCTAATTGATATTATCTCCTCTACTACAGCAGTATTCACACTAAGTGGTCCTAATTTATATTATCTCCTCTACTACAGCAATATTCACACTAAGTGGTCCTAATTGATATTACCTTCTCTACTACAGCAGTATTCACACTAAGTGGTCCTAATTGATATTATCTCCTCTACTACATCAGTATTCACACTAAGTGGTCCTAATTGATATTACCTCCTCTACTACAGCAGTATTCACACTAAGTGGTCCTAATTGATATTATCTCCTCTACTACATCAGTATTCACACTAAGTGGTCCTAATTGATATTACCTCCTCTACTACAGCAGTATTCACACTAAGTGGTCCTAATTGATATTATCTCCTCTACTACATCAGTATTCACACTGAGTGGTCCTAATTGATATTATCTCCTCTACTACAGCAATATTCACACTGAGTGGTCCTAATTGATATTACCTTCTCTACTACAGCAATATTCACACTGAGTGGTCCTAATTGATATTATCTCCTCTACTACAGCAGTATTCACACTAAGTGGTCCTAATTGATATTACCTTCTCTACTACAGCAGTATTCCCACTAAGTGGTCCTAATTGATATTACCTCCTCTACTACAGCAGTATTCACACTAAGTGGTCCTAATTGATATTATCTCCTCTACTTCAGCAGTATTCACACTAAGTGGTCCTAATTGATATTACCTCCTCTACTTCAGCAGTATTCACACTAGGTAGTCCTAATTGATATTACCTCCTCTACTACAGCAGTATTCACACTAAGTGGTCCTAATTGATATTATCTCCTCTACTACAGCAGTATTCCCACTAAGTGGTCCTAATTGATATTATCTCCTCTACTACAGCAGTATTCACACTAAGTGGTCCTAATTGATATTATCTTCTCTACTACAGCAGTATTCACACTAAGTGGTCCTAATTGATATTACCTTCTCTACTACAGCAATATTCACACTAAGTGGTCCTAATTGATATTACCTTCTCTACTACAGCAATATTCACACTAAGTGGTCCTAATTGATATTATCTCCTCTACTACAGCAGTATTCACACTAAGTGGTCCTAATTGATATTATCTCCTCTACTACAGCAGTATTCACACTAAGTGGTCCTAATTGATATTACCTTCTCTACTACAGCAGTATTCACACTAAGTGGTCCTAATTGATATTATCTTCTCTACTACAGCAGTATTCACACTAAGTGGTCCTAATTGATATTACCTCCTCTACTACAGCAGTATTCACACTAAGTGGTCCTAATTGATATTATCTCCTCTACTACAGCAGTATTCACACTAAGTGGTCCTAATTGATATTACCTTCTCTACTACAGCAGTATTCACACTAAGTGGTCCTAATTGATATTATCTTCTCTACTACAGCAGTATTCACACTAAGTGGTCCTAATTGATATTATCTCCTCTACTACAGCAGTATTCACACTAAGTGGTCCTAATTGATATAACCTTCTCTACTACAGCAGTATTCACACTAAGTGGTCCTAATTTATATTACCTCCACTACTACAGCAGTATTCACACTAAGTGGTCCTAATTGATATTACCTCCACTACTACATCAGTATTCATACTAAGTGGTCCTAATTGATATTACCTCCTCTACTACAGCAGTATTCACACTAACTGGTCCTAATTGATATTATCTCCTCTACTACAGCAGTATTCACACTAACTGGTCCTAATTGATATTACCTCCTCTACTACAGCAGTATTCACACTAAGTGGTCCTAATTGATATTATCTCCTCTACTACAGCAGTATTCACACTAAGTGGTCCTAATTGATATTACCTTCTCTACTACAGCAGTATTCACACTAAGTGGTCCTAATTGATATTATCTCCTCTACTACATCAGTATTCACACTAAGTGGTCCTAATTGATATTATCTCCTCTACTACATCAGTATTCACACTAAGTGGTCTTAATTGATATTACCTCCTCTACTACAGCAGTATTCACACTAAGTGGTCCTAATTGATATTATCTCCTCTACTACAGCAGTATTCACACTAAGTGGTCCTAATTGATATTATCTCCTCTACTACAGCAATATTCACACTAAGTGGTCCTAATTGATATTACCTTCTCTACTACAGCAATATTCACACTGAGTGGTCCTAATTGATATTATCTCCTCTACTACAGCAGTATTCACACTAAGTGGTCCTAATTGATATTATCTCCTCTACTACAGCAGTATTCACACTAAGTGGTCCTAATTGATATTACCTCCTCTACTACAGCAGTATTCACACTAAGTGGTCCTAATTGATATTATCTCCTCTACTACAGCAGTATTCACACTAAGTGGTCCTAATTGATATTACCTTCTCTACTACAGCAGTATTCACACTAAGTGGTCCTAATTGATATTACCTTCTCTACTACAGCAGTATTCACACTAAGTGGTCCTAATTGATATTATCTCCTCTACTACAGCAGTATTCACACTAAGTGGTCCTAATTGATATTACCTTCTCTACTACAGCAGTATTCACACTAAGTGGTCCTAATTGATATTACCTTCTCTACTACAGCAGTATTCACACTAAGTGGTCCTAATTGATATTATCTCCTCTACTACAGCAGTATTCACACTAAGTGGTCCTAATTGATATTATCTCCTCTACTACAGCAGTATTCACACTAAGTGGTCCTAATTGATATTATCTCCTCTACTACAGCAGTATTCACACTAAGTGGTCCTAATTGATATTACCTCCTCTACTACAGCAGTATTCACACTAAGTGGTCCTAATTGATATTACCTCCTCTACTACAGCAGTATTCACACTAAGTGGTCCTAATTGATATTACCTTCTCTACTACAGCAATATTCACACTAAGCGGTCCTAATTGATATTACCTCCTCTACTACAGCAGTATTCACACTAAGTGGTCCTAATTGATATTACCTCCTCTACTACAGCAGTATTCACACTAAGCGGTCCTATTTGATATTACCTCCTCTACTACAGCAGTATTCACACTAACTGGTCCTAATTGATATTACCTCCTCTACTACAGCAGTATTCACACTAAGTGGTCCTAATTGATATTACCTCCTCTACTACAGCAGTATTCACACTAACTGGTCCTAATTGATATTATCTCCTCTACTAAAGCAGTATTCACACTAAGTGGTCCTAATTGATATTACCTCCTCTACTACAGCAGTATTCACACTAAGTGGTCCTAATTGATATTATCTCCTCTACTACAGCAGTATTCACACTAAGTGGTCCTAATTGATATTACCTCTTCTACTACAGCTGTATTCACACTAAGTGGTCCTAATTGATATTACCTTCTCTACTACAGCAGTATTCACACTAAGTGGTCCTAATTGATATTACCTTCTCTACTACAGCAGTATTCACACTAAGTGGTCCTAATTGATATGATCTCCTCTACTACAGCAGTATTCACACTAAGTGGTCCTAATTGATATTATCCCCTCTACTACAGCAGTATTCCCACTAAGTGGTCCTAATTGATATTATCTTCTCTACTACAGCAGTATTCACACTAAGTGGTCCTAATTGATATTACCTCCTCTACTACAGCAGTATTCCCACTAAGTGGTCCTAATTGATATTTTCTCCTCTACTACAGCAGTATTCACACTAAGTGGTCCTAATTGATATTTTCTCCTCTACTACAGCAGTATTCACACTAGGTAGTCCTAATTGATATTACCTCCTCTACTACAGCAGTATTCACACTAAGTGGTCCTAATTGATATGATCTCCTCTACTACAGCAGTATTCACACTAAGTGGTCCTAATTGATATTATCTCCTCTACTACAGCAGTATTCACACTAAGTGGTCCTAATTGATATTACCTCCTCTACTACAGCAGTATTCACACTAAGTGGTCCTAATTGATATTATCTCCTCTACTACAGCAGTATTCACACTAAGTGTGGTCCTAATTGATATTATCTCCTCTACTACATCAGTATTCACACTAAGTGGTCCTAATTGATATTATCTCCTCTACTACAGCAGTATTCACACTAAGTGGTCCTAATTGATATTACCTCTTCTACTACAGCAGTATTCACACTAAGTGGTCCTAATTGATATTATCTCTTCTACTACAGCAGTATTCACACTAAGTGGTCCTAATTGATATTACCTCCTCTACTACAGCAATATTCCCACTAAGTGGTCCTAATTGATATTACCTCCTCTACTACAGCAGTATTCACACTAACTGGTCCTAATTGATATGATCTCCTCTACTACAGCAATATTCACATTAAGTGGTCCTAATTGATATTACCTCCTCTACTACAGCAATATTCCCACTAAGTGGTCCTAATTGATATTACCTCCTCTACTACAGCAGTATTCACACTAAGTGGTCCTAATTGATATTATCTCCTCTACTACAGCAGTATTCACACTAAGTGGTCCTAATTGATATTATCTCCACTACTACAGTAGTATTCACACTAAGTGGTCCTAATTGATATTACCTCCTCTACTACAGCAGTATTCACACTAAGTGGTCCTAATTGATATTATCTCCTCTACTACAACAGTATTCACACTAAGTGGTCCTAATTGATATTATCTCCTCTACTTCAGCAATATTCCCACTAAGTGGTCGTAATTGATATTACCTTCTCTACTACAGCAGTATTCACACTAAGTGGTCCTAATTGATATTATCTCCTCTACTACAGCAGTATTCACACTTAGTGGTCCTAATTGATATTACCTCCTCTACTACAGCAGTATTCACACTAAGTGGTCCTAATTGATATTACCTTCTCTACTACATCAGTATTCACACTAAGTGGTCCTAATTGATATTACCTTCTCTACTACAGCAGTATTCACACTAAGTGGTCCTAATTGATATTATCTCCTCTACTACAGCAGTATTCACACTTAGTGGTCCTAATTGATATTATCTCCTCTACTACAGCAGTATTCACACTAAGTGGTCCTAATTGATATTACCTTCTCTACTACAGCAGTATTCACACTAAGTGGTCCTAATTGATATTATCTCCTCTACTACAGCAGTATTCACACTTAGTGGTCCTAATTGATATTACCTCCTCTATTTTAACTATATTTGGAACAAATTAATTACGGGTTTTGTTGTTGTGTTTCTACTTTTTACGTTACAGCTTTGCATAGTTTCCAGATATGGAAATTCTGTAGGCCTTGGCTTACAGGTGTGTCAGGGCCTTTGCTTACAGGGTCCGACGGGTGTGTCAGGCCTCGGCTTACAGGGTCCGTGGGGTGTGTCAGGCCTCGGCTTACGGTTGTCTTGCTTTCATGGTAACACAATGTTTTAGGACTTAAAATGATCATGTCCTACGAATATTTTCAAGTTGAATCCGAGTTATAGATTAAAACTTCCTCAATGCCAACGTTTTGTGTCAGTGAAATTAAACTTAATTAGGGGAGGTTTGTTAGCTGTTGTATTGGTAACAAAAGAAATCTGAGGCTCTCACACAAAGAATGTTAAATATATCATGTGGGAAATATTGTTTGGTTGAGTAATCGGGAAGTATTCTATATACCTAGTCACAAGCATCTTGATAGTGGCCTTGAAGGATTTAGATAGTGTGTAAGTGTGTAATTAACTCCAAATCACTTCTGTGCGTGTCTGCTGGGGACAGGTTTTCTATAGAAGTTGACTTTGTTTAGAAACTCCGCTGTGGAGATCGTCAATGCTGATATGATAACAACTCTACCTTAACTTGTAAACTGCCCATTTAATGCTGTTAAAACATTTCTTATTTTAGTCTAAAAATAGACATTTATCCCGAAATACAACCTCTCCCATCTTTTAATGTGCTACCCCGGCTAATATTACAGTCACTAACGGCTGATTTAGGCATTATATCACTTACAAAAATGTTACCACTACAGTGAGATTTTGATAAGGAAATTCTTTGTTACCTAGGTAATCAGTTTCCAGTGGTACAGGGGAGATAACTGTGTGGAACATCCAGAGTAGTGAGACTGCTATTGCACCATAATGGTGTAAAAGTCTGAGGACTGATCTAGACAAGTTCTTTTAGTTCAGTTATGTTGTTAAATGTATGGATGATCTGAGTTGAAAGCTGTCGGTTTAAAATAGAATTTCCTGGTATCACAAGTCAATGCTGATGTAATGTGTATATAGGGACTATAGGATGTAATCACCCCATATTATATATGTTCTATAGGATCTCAATGATTTGATATGACTTCTACAGTTAGAACTTGGTCAGAATAAAATCACAGAAGCTAATTAAGTCCATGTCATTTTGACATCAAGTTTTTTTTAAACAAACTGAACAAGATAAAAATCGTGTAGAGGAGAAATGAAGTGAAATTGGGGGGACAATTTAATTCCTGATATTTGAATAGCAAGGGTATATTTTCATCAGCCAGCTGTTGTCTTGTGTAATATAAAATATATATGATATTCTTCGTATTATGATAGACTAGTACACACTGAAATTGATACAGGCCCCTTTTAGTTAGACATACAAATCCTGTGTATTTAGATATCTGTGACAGGTTTGTGTTATATACAGACCTGTGTACTTAGATATCTGTGACAGGTTTGTGTTACATATCTCTGACAGGTTTGTGTTACATACAGACCCTGTGTACTTAGATATCTGTGACAGGTTTGTGTTATATACAGACCTGTGTACTTAGATATCTGTGACATGTTTGTGTTACATACAGACCCCATGTACTTAGATATCTGTGACAGGTTTGTGTTACATACAGACCTGTGTACTTAGATATCTGTGACAGGTTTGTGTTACATACAGACCCCGTGTACTTAGATATCTGTGACAGGTTTGTGTTACATACAGACCCTGTGTACTTAGATATCTGTGACAGGTTTGTGATACATACAGGCCCTGTGTACTTAGATATCTGTGATAGGTTTGTGTTACATACAGACCCTGTGTACTTAGATATCTGTGACAGGTTTGTGTTACATACAGACCTGTGTACTTAGATATCTGTGACAGGTTTGTGTTACATACAAACACTGTGTACTTAGATATCTGTGACAGGTTTGTGTTACATACAGACCCCATGTACTTAGATATCTGTGACAGGTTTGTGTTACATACAGACCTGTGTACTTGTATATCTGTGACAGGTTTGTGTAACATACAGACCCTGTGTACTTAGATATCTGTGACAGGTTTGTGTTACATACAGACCCTGTGTACTTATATATATGTGACAGGTTTGTGTTACATACAGACCCAGTGTACTTATATATCTGTGACAGGTTTGTGTTACATACAGACCCAGTGTACTTATATATATGTGACAGGTTTGTGTTACATAGAGACCTGTGTACTTAGATATCTGTGACAGGTTTGTGTAACATACAGACCCTGTGTACTTAGATATCTGTGACAGGTTTGTGTTACATACAGACCCTGTGTACTTAGATATCTGTGACAGGTTTGTGTTACATAGAGACCTGTGTACTTAGATATCTGTGACAGGTTTGTGTTACATACAGACCTGTGTACTTAGATATCTGTGACATGTTTGTGTTACATAGAGACCTGTGTACTTAGATATCTGTGACAGGTTTGTGTTACATACAGACCCCATGTACTTAGATATCTGTGACAGGTTTGTGTTACATAGAGACCTGTGTACTTATATATCTGTGACAGGTTTGTGTAACATACAGACCTGTGTACTTAGATATCTGTGACAGGTTTTTGTTACATACAGACCCTGTGTACTTAGATATCTGTGACAGGTTTGTGTTACATACAGACCCCATGTACTTAGATATCTGTGACATGTTTGTGTTACATACAGACCCCATGTACTTAGATATCTGTGACAGGTTTGTGTTACATACCGACCCTGTGTACTTCGATATCTGTGACAGGTTTGTGTTACATACAGACCCGGCCGTGTCTTGTTAGATATCTGGAACAGGTTCGTGGTTTGGAACATTGACCTCAAGGACAATGAAATATGGAAGCACAGGATTGAATGGTCGCAAGTCGAGGTAAACATTGGCTTGCTGATCAAAATTACTCAGTACCCAGATCAGTATTGTGATTGGTAGAAAACCTGCAATCTATTGTATAGTAAAACATTCCTTAGAGCAATAGGAGTGTATGTTGGGCATCCACTGTAAATCTACCTGGTATGTTACACACAAATTTAGGACCAGTGAAGTGCCAGCAATGACCGGTATATCAGTATTGAGGTGAAGCTCAATGGTGGCAGGAATTGTCACAGAGCCGTTGTGTTTCCACTCGACTAGGTTTTCGGTGGGATTGTTTTAATGTCTGTAGTAGTACCAGTGTCATCGCTGGTGGACAGTGTCAGGTTTTGTGGAGAGGGAGGAACTCTTTGTTAGTAGTATCTAGGTTTCCTGACAAGGCTGTCTCTGTTTATATACCTGTATGTGTGACGAGGTAGATCTATTGTCACCTGTAATGTAGATTGTCCTCCCATTGTCTCTGTAACTAGGTGATCTATAAACACATGTAAACAACCACTCATAAAATACCAGTACTGATCATGTCCTTTGTATGCTGATTGTATTAAATGGATAATGCATGATAATCGATGAAATTAACTATAAAAGACGTCTAGCGTCATGTTTTATAGACACTTCAAAATGAAGAAATCTCAAGCTGCAGTGCAATTTACAACCAGGAAAACAAAACCAGAAACGGTTTATACAATTCTGGTTTAAGTATTTTGAAATACAGGTACATTTAGAGTTTCAGAAGAACCTCATCCTGCTGTAATTTCTAAAATCACAAGTGAATTCCCTGAAAGTATATATATTTGTATTTCTGTGAAATTATTTTTTCGTGACGTTTGAAATGAAAAGGTTGTAAAATTGCAGAAGAAAGAGAAAACGACAAGAAAACCAAGAACACTATCTAAATGATTTTAAAAGAATTAACCAGTAATGTGTAACAAGGAAAGTTTTCACAAACATGTTAACATGACAGATATCACTGGGTCAATTGACCCCTACACAAATACTTCAGGGTGGACACAGTTAAATTATTAATTGACCCCTACACAAATACTTCAGGGTGGACACTGTCAAATTATTAATTGACCCTTCACAAGTGCTTCAGGGACCCCTACACAAATACTTCAGGGTGGACACAGTCAAATTATTAATTGACCCTTCACAAGTGCTTCAGGGACCCCTACACAAATACTTCAGGGTGGACACAGTCAAATTATTAATTGACCCTTCACAAGTGCTTCAGGGACCCCTACACAAATACTTCAGGGTGGACACAGTCAAATTATTAATTGACCCTTCACAAGTGCTTCAGGGACCCCTACACAAATACTTCAGGGTGGACACAGTCAAATTATTAATTGACCCTTCACAAGTGCTTCAGGGACCCCTTCCCAAATACTTCACACTGTCAAATGATTAATTGCCCCCTACACAAATACTTAAGGGTGGACACTGTCAAATTATTAATTGACCCCTACACAAATACTTCAGGGTGGACACTGTCAAATTATTAATTGACCCCTACACAAATACTTCAGGGTGGACATGCACTGTCAAATTATTAATTGACCCCTACACAAATACTTCAGGGTGGACATGCACTGTCAAATTATTAATTGACCCCTACACAAATACTTCAGGGTGGACATGCACTGTCAAATTATTAATTGACCCCTACACAAATACTTCAGGGTGGACACTGTCAAATTATTAATTGACCCCTACACAAATACTTCAGGGTGGACACTGTCAAATTATTAATTGACCCCTACACAAATACTTCAGGGTGGACACTGTCAAATTATTAATTGACCCCTACACAAATACTTCAGGGTGGACACTGTACTTACTGGGTGGCTACACCCAATTACCCCTCCCCACAAGCCCCCCATTCCCTCTCACCCCCCACATGTCCCCCATTCCCTCTCACCTCCAACAAGCCCCCCTCCCCCATTCCCTCTCACCCCCCACATGTCCCCCATTCCCTCTCACACCCCACATGTCCCCCATTCCCTCTCACCCCCAACATGCCCTCATTCCCTCTCACCCTAACAAGCCCCCAATTCCCCCTCCTCAGATGGACTGCTTTGGTCATATGGAGAGAGTATGGACAATAACTACTGTGTTTTTTCCTTTTTTTTGCATTGTATGACTAGTACTTGGTCAGATCAATGTAGATAGTTACACACTATTGAAGTGTATTGAGGGATGACGCAATCGTTTACAGAATGGTATTACATGATATATATATATACTATTATGTCAGTATTGTTGAGCTGTTACTATATATCACTGTGTTGGTATGTATTAATCATCAATATTTATAGACACTGTGGGAGGGTGACCAAGTTCTACAGTGAACATGACAACCGGGCTCATTAAAATTGGTGGAAATTTGGCTCAGATATAATTGTATACAATACTTAGGTTGAAATATTAATGAGACATTAGAGACACGTACAGCTGTATGTTATAGAATGAACACTGATCATGAATGTATGAGATCGGGTTGACGTCAGGTAAACAGTGCTAAGTGAATCCTTCATAGCAACGCATTAACAGTCGAGATAGACATCATTTTTCTTGGAAAAATCAACACAAAATATACACTGTCTGTAGAGGTCTGTCAGACATGATCAATCACCGTACCAGGAAACACCATAAATACATCATCAATCCTCGTGTCGTAAGACAAATATTTACGTAATTAACATACTGTTTAGTGTTGCCTGAGATCCAGGTTATGAAGTAGGTATGATGTAATATTTCTTCCCTAGAGTAAGTAAGAGTAAGTATGTAACCACACAAACACTTCAGTCTTGTTTGTGTTTCAGAAAATTAAAGTCAAGGTCACTTGTACTATTTATAGAAAACCTTTACTTTCACTATAGCACCTCATAATATGTAAATGAAGCAAATCCTTTAATCCTCCCTCATTTTGACCAAAATTTACCATAACCTCCCTCGAAATCTCCTTTAGTGAAATTCAAATTCACAAGAATTCAAAAGCTCAAAATTCAAAATCTTATGGTCAAATGATCTCCTAGTTACTGCAGGGTGTGTGTATTGATCATAACAGATGTGTGTGGATCAAATGATCTCCTAGGTACTGCAGGGTGTGTGTAATGATCTTAACAGGTGTGTCTGGATCAAATGATCTCCTAGTTACTGCAGGGTGTGTGTATTGATCATAACAGATGTGTGTGGATCAAATGATCTCCTTGGTACCGCAGGGTGTGTGTAATGATCATAACAGGTGTGTGGATCAAATGATCTCCTTGGTACTGCAGGGTGTGTGTAATGATCATAACAGGTGTGTGGATCAAATGATCTCCTAAGTACTGCAGGGTGTGTGTAATAATCTTAACAGGTGTGTCTGGATCAAATGATCTCCTAGTTACTGCAGGGTGTGTGTAATGATCATAACAGGTGTGTGTGGATCTAATGATCTCCTAGTTACTGCAGGGTGTGTGTAATGATCATAACAGGTGTGTGGATCAAATGATCTCCTAGGTACTGCAGGGTGTGTGTAATAATCTTAACAGGTGTGTCTGGATCTAATGATCTCCTAGTTACTGCAGGGTGTGTGTAATGATCATAACAGGTGTGTGGATCAAATGATCTCCTAGGTACTGCAGGGTGTGTGTAATGATCATAACAGGTGTGTGGATCAAATGATCTCCTAAGTACTGCAGGGTGTGTGTAATGATCTTAACATGTGTGTGGATCAAATGATCTCCTTGGTACCGCAGGGTGTGTGTAATGATCATAACAGGTGTGTGGATCAAATGATCTCCTAGTTACTGCAGGGTGTGTGTAATGATCTTAACATGTGTGTGGATCAAATGATCTCCTAGTTACTGCAGGGTGTGTGTAATGATCTTAACATGTGTGTGGATCAAATGATCATAACCCTCAAATTCTCCCATGGGTTTTAAGAGCCAGAATTATCCCTGCATATACACTAGTTGGTTACTTGGTTACTGGATAATTTTCAGAACAACTGTCATTTGCATTAAGAGTCTTTATTATCTTATAGAAAAAGCTGCTATATATATATATATATCATTCTGAGAATTTCCCAGCTATTCCAAGGATATAAAATAAATATTGATTTCAACAATAAATGCTTATTAAGATTTTTGTTTGTTATCTACATTACAACATGGACTAAGGGAGATAACCCCTCAGAAGTGTAAAAAAGTAGGATGGCTATAGTTACAGGGTTTAAGACTAGCATTGCTATATATCCAATTCCTCACAACCAAGAATTTCTTACGAATGCAAGTGGTGGATTTTTACATCAAGTCACAATACTCCATCATGGTACTTTTTAGAGTAATTCCATGTAAGTCCTTGATATTTCATGGCTATATTTAATATCTCAGAGATGTGTAAAATCACATTATGTCTTAAACCCCCACCTCTCATATAAAAGGGGAGATCTCCCACGAGTTCCCATAATGAAAGAGGCAAATTTGAAATTGACATCATACAAAGATGTAGATATATTAGGAAATTATGTTACAAAGTCATTAACAGAGAAATATTTTATCATCAGAGACTTCTGCTGTTGTTTGGAGGAGGCTTTGAGGATGACCTCACAGAATCCTGTCTCTGGATCATCAACCCAGGTCAGTAACCAATACATATATCTCTGTACCATCAACCCAGGTCAGTAACCAATACATATATCTCTGTACCATCTACCCAGGTCAGTAACCAATATATATATCTCTGTACCATCTACATGTACCATATACCCAGGTCAGTAACCAATACATATATCTCTGTACCATCAACCCAGGTCAGTAACCAAAAAATATATCTCTGTACCATCTACCATATACCCAGGTCAGTAACCAATAAATATATCTCTGGATCATCAACCCAGGTCAGTAACCAATATATATATCTCTGTACCATCAACCCAGGTCAGTAACCAATGCATATATCTCTGTATCGACAACCCAGGTCAGTAACCAAAAAATATATCTCTGTACCATATACCCAGGTCAGTAACCAATGCATATATCTCTGTACCATCTACCATATACCCAGGTCAGTAACCAATAAATATATCTCTGTACCATCTACCATATACCCAGGTCAGTAACCAATGCATATATCTCTGTACCATCTACCATATACCCAGGTCAGTAACCAATACATATATCTCTGTACCATCTACCATATACCCAGGTCAGTAACCAATGCATATATCTCTGTACCATCTACCATCTACCCAGGTCAGTAACCAATAAATATATCTCTGTACCATCTACCCAGGTCAGTAACAAATAAATATATCTCTGTACCGTCTACCCTAGTCAGTAACAAATAAATATATCTGTATCACGTACCCTGGTCAGTAACCAATACATATATCTCTGTACCATCAACCCAGGTCAGTAACCAATATATATATCTCTGTACCATCTACCCAGGTCAGTAACCAATAAATCTATCTCTGTACCACCAACCCGGGTCAGTACCCAATACATATATCTCTGTACCATCTACCCAGGTCAGTAACCAATATATATATCTCTGTACCATCAACCCAGGTCAGTGACCAATATATATATCTCTGTACCATCTACCCAGGTCAGTAACCAATAAATATATCTCTGTACCACCAACCCGGGTCAGTACCCAATATATATATCTCTGTACCATCTACCCAGGTCAGTAACCAATAAATATATCTCTGTACCACCAACCCGGGTCAGTAACCAATACATATATCTCTGTACCATCTACCCAGGTCAGTAACCAAAAAATATATCTCTGTACCGTCAACCCAGGTCAGTAACCAATATATATATCTCTGTACCATCAACCCAGGTCAGTAACCAATATATATATCTCTGTACCATCAACCCAGGTCAGTAACCAATATATATATCTCTGTACCATCTACCATATACCCAGGTCAGTAACCAATATATATATCTCTGTACCATCAACCCAGGTCAGTAACCAATATATATATCTCTGTACCACCAACCCGGGTCAGTACCCAATACATATATCTCTGTATCGTCAACCCAGGTCAGTAACCAATATATATATCTCTGTACCATCTACCATATACCCAGGTCAGTAACCAATATATATATATCTCTGTACCATCAACCCAGGTCAGTAACCAATATATATATCTCTGTACCACCAACCCGGGTCAGTAACCAATATATATATCTCTGTACCATCTACCCAGGTCAGTAACCAATATATATCTCTGTACCATCAACCCAGGTCAGTAACCAATAAATATATCTCTGTACCATCAACCCAGGTCAGTAACCAATACATATATCTCTGTACCATCAACCCAGGTTAGTAACCAATATATATATCTCTGTACCATCTACCCAGGTCAGTAACCAATATATATATCTCTGTACCATCAACCCAGGTCAGTAACCAATATATATATCTCTGTACCATCAACCCAGGTCAGTAACCAATATATATATCTCTGTACCATCAACCCAGGTCAGTAACCAATATATATATCTCTGTACCATATACCCAGGTCAGTAACCAATATATATATCTCTGTACCATCAACCCAGGTCAGTAACCAATACATATATCTCTGTACCATCTACCCAGGTCAGTAACCAATATATATATCTCTGTACCATCTACCCAGGTCAGTAACCAATATATATATCTCTGTACCATCTACCCAGGTCAGTAACCAATACATATATCTCTGTACCATCTACCCAGGTCAGTAACCAAAAAATATATCTCTGTGCCGTCAACCCAGGTCAGTAACCAATATATATATCTCTGTACCATCTACCCAGGTCAGTAACCAATATATATATCTCTGTACCATCTACCATATACCCAGGTCAGTAACCAATATATATATCTCTGTACCATCAACCCAGGTCAGTAACCAATATATATATCTCTGTACCATCTACCATATACCCAGGTCAGTAACCAATATATATATCTCTGTACCACCAACCCGGGTCAGTACCCAATACATATATCTCTGTATCGTCAACCCAGGTCAGTAACCAATATATATATCTCTGTACCATCTACCATATACCCAGGTCAGTAACCAATATATATATCTCTGTATCATCTACCCAGGTCAGTAACCAATACATATATCTCTGTACCATCTACCCAGGTCAGTAACCAATATATATATCTCTGTACCATCTACCCAGGTCAGTAACCAATATATATATCTCTGTACCATCTACCCAGGTCAGTAACCAATACATATATCTCTGTACCATCTACCCAGGTCAGTAACCAAAAAATATATCTCTGTACCGTCAACCCAGGTCAGTAACCAATATATATATCTCTGTACCATCAACCCAGGTCAGTAACCAATATATATATCTCTGTACCATCTACCATATACCCAGGTCAGTAACCAATATATATATCTCTGTACCATCAACCCAGGTCAGTAACCAATATATATATCTCTGTACCACCAACCCGGGTCAGTACCCAATACATATATCTCTGTATCGTCAACCCAGGTCAGTAACCAATATATATATCTCTGTACCATCTACCATATACCCAGGTCAGTAACCAATATATATATATCTCTGTACCATCAACCCAGGTCAGTAACCAATATATATATCTCTGTACCACCAACCCGGGTCAGTAACCAATATATATATCTCTGTACCATCTACCCAGGTCAGTAACCAATATATATCTCTGTACCATCAACCCAGGTAAGTAACCAATAAATATATCTCTGTACCATCAACCCAGGTCAGTAACCAATACATATATCTCTGTACCATCAACCCAGGTTAGTAACCAATATATATATCTCTGTACCATCTACCCAGGTCAGTAACCAATATATATATCTCTGTACCATCAACCCAGGTCAGTAACCAATATATATATCTCTGTACCATCAACCCAGGTCAGTAACCAATATATATATCTCTGTACCATCAACCCAGGTCAGTAACCAATATATATATCTCTGTACCATATACCCAGGTCAGTAACCAATATATATATCTCTGTACCATCAACCCAGGTCAGTGACCAATACATATATCTCTGTACCATCTACCCAGGTCAGTAACCAATATATATATCTCTGTACCATCTACCCAGGTCAGTAACCAATATATATATCTCTGTACCATCTACCCAGGTCAGTAACCAATACATATATCTCTGTACCATCTACCCAGGTCAGTAACCAAAAAATATATCTCTGTACCGTCAACCCAGGTCAGTAACCAATATATATATCTCTGTACCATCAACCCAGGTCAGTAACCAAAAAATATATCTCTGTACCGTCAACCCAGGTCAGTAACCAATATATATATCTCTGTACCATCAACCCAGGTCAGTAACCAATATATATATCTCTGTACCATCTACCATATACCCAGGTCAGTAACCAATATATATATCTCTGTACCATCAACCCAGGTCAGTAACCAATATATATATCTCTGTACCACCAACCCGGGTCAGTACCCAATACATATATCTCTGTATCGTCAACCCAGGTCAGTAACCAATATATATATCTCTGTACCATCTACCATATACCCAGGTCAGTAACCAATATATATATATATCTCTACCATATACCCAGGTCAGTAACCAATATATATATATCTCTGTACCATCAACCCAGGTCAGTAACCAATATATATATCTCTGTACCACCAACCCGGGTCAGTACCCAATACATATATCTCTGTATCGTCAACACAGGTGAGTAACCAATATATATATCTCTGTACCATCTACCATATACCCAGGTCAGTAACCAATACATATATCTCTGTACCATCTACCATATACCCAGGTCAGTAACCAATACATATATCTCTGTACCATCTACCATATACCCAGGTCAGTAACCAATACATATATCTCTGTACCATCTACCCAGGTCAGTAACCAAATGAATATATATATCTCTGTACCATCAACCCAGGTCAGTAACCAATATATATATCTCTGTACCACCAACCCGGGTCAGTAACCAATATATATATCTCTGTACCATCTACCCAGGTCAGTAACCAATATATATCTCTGTACCATCAACCCAGGTAAGTAACCAATAAATTTATCTCTGTACCATCAACCCAGGTCAGTAACCAATACATATATCTCTGTACCATCAACCCAGGTTAGTAACCAATATATATAACTCTGTACCATCTACCATATACCCAGGTCAGTAACCAATACATATATCTCTGTACCATCAACCCAGGTCAGTAACCAATAAATATATCTCTGTACCATCAACCCAGGTCAGTAACCAATATATATATCTCTGTACCATCTACCCAGGTCAGTAACCAATAAATATATCTCTGTACCATCTACCCAGGTCAGTAACCAATATATATATCTCTGTACCATCTACCATATACCCAGGTCAGTAACCAATATATATATCTCTGTACCATCTACCATCAACCCAGGTCAGTAACCAATATATATATCTCTGTACCATCTACCATATACCCAGGTCAGTAACCAATATATATATCTCTGTACCATCAACCCAGGTCAGTAACCAATATATATATCTCTGTACCATCTACCATATACCCAGGTCAGTAATCAATATATATATCTCTGTACCATCTACCATATACCCAGGTCAGTAATCAATATATATATCTCTGTACCATCTACCATATACCCAGGTCAGTAATCAATATATATATCTCTGTACCATCTACCATATACCCAGGTCAGTAATCAATATATATATCTCTGTACCATCAACCATATACCCAGGTCAGTAACCAATATATATATCTCTGTACCATCTACCATATACCCAGGTCAGTAATCAATATATATATCTCTGTACCATCAACCCAGGTCAGTAACCAATATATATCTCTGTACCATCAACCCAGGTCAGTAACGAATAAATATATCTCTGTACCCAGGTCAGTAACCAATACATATATCTCTGTATCATCTACCAGTGGTCAGTAACCAATACATATATCTCTGTACCATCAACCCAGGTTAGTAACCAATATATATATCTCTGTATCATCTACCCAGGTCAGTAACCAATATATATATCTCTGTACCATCTACCCAGGTCAGTAACCAATATATATATCTCTGTACCATCAACCCAGGTCAGTAACCAATATATATATCTCTGTACCCAGGTCAGTAACCAATAAATATATCTCTGTACCATCTACCCAGGTCAGTAACGAATAAATATATCTCTGTACCCAGGTCAGTAACCAATAAATATATCTCTGTACCATCTACCCTGGTCAGTAACCAATAAATATATCTCTGTATCATCTACCCTGGTCAGTAATTCAGAATCAATTTGTGTAATTCTAGGATATACTTCTAATTTTGATATTTGTTTCATAAACAATATCTTTTGAAATTTATTATAAAAATTGGAAATAAATGATGTATAACTGAACAATATTGATTGTAATGTAATACATTTGTATAGGGTTTAGGGTTTTCATATAAATATGAATCTCCTAATGAGAAAAATCCTTTCTCTGATAAAGATTTGCAGCACATCCGACGCCACTGGGTAGAAGTATACTCCTCACATCCGGGTGTACGACGTCATCATACTGCTGTCCTGTACGACCATGACATGTATATCTATGGAGGTCATGTTGACCTACAGGGATCTAAGTCTGACCTCTGGGCCTTCCACACAGGTACCTGTAATTTAATAAATACCTGTAATTTAATAAGTACCTGTAATTTAATAAGTACCTGTAATTTAATAAGTACCTGTAATTTAATAAGTACCTGTAATTAATATGTACCTGTAATTTAATAAGTACCTGTAATTTAATAAGTACCTGTAATTAATATGTACCTGTAATTAATATGTACCTGTAATTTAATAAGTACCTGTAATTAATATGTACCTGTAATTAATAAGTACCTGTAATTTAATAAGTACCTGTAATTTAATAAGTACCTGAAATTTAATAAGTACCTGTAATTAATAAATACCTGTAATTTAATAAGTACCTGTAATTTAATAAGTACCTGCGATTATAAGTACCGGGTACTAGACTTTATTAGAAGTTAATAGACTTCTCTTTATTAGTAATAACGTTTGACTAGAATAAGGAGGCGGACTTGCTCTAAATAACAATGTGATCAATGCATTTATTGTAACAAAATGAATTATGAAGAATATTTATTGTGCATATTTTATGTGTCAGACAAAGATTTATGTAACAAAAGAATCTGTTTTAACAGAGGATGAAGAATGGGAACAGGTGATCCCTCGTCAGCCTCCGAATACAATCCCTGAGGCTCGGCACGGCCACACGGCTGTCGTGTATGCGCGGGACATGTGGGTGTTGGGGGGTCTAACTGACCTCTCTAACCCGAAAAACAACTTCTGGAAGTTCAGTTTCCGTAAGTAACAAACTTAGCATCTCAATACTGTAAGTCACTTTGATTTAGCGAATATTTTATATCGCGAGCTTACTAGACATATTCGCAAATACAATGTACGTAATTTCGCAAACATCTATCTAGGAGTGAGGATGACGATAGAACACGAGCACCTCTAGAGATAGAAATAATTGTGATGTATTTGAATTCGCGATTGAATCTCCTCAAGAATTAGTACGAAAATGAATACCTCACGAAATATAAGGGATTTACAGTAATCAATTTGTTTACTGTTTACTGAGATTTGTAATGTGTTGATCAGTTTGTATACTGTTTACTGAGATTTGTGATGTGTTGATCAGTTGTTTACTGTTTACTGAGATTTGTGATGTGTTGATCAGTTGTTTACTGTTTACTGAGATTTGTGATGTGTTGATCAGTTGTTTACTGTTTACTGAGATTTGTAATGTGTTGATCAGTTGTTTACTGTTTACTGAGATTTGTGATGTGTTGATCAGTTGTTGACTGAGATTTATAATGTGTTGATCAGTTGTTTACTGTTTACTGAGATTTGTAATGTGTTGATCAGTTTGTATACTGTTTACTGAGATTTGTAATGTGTTGATCAGTTGTTTACTGTTTACTGAGATTTGTGATGTGTTGATCAGTTGTTTACTGTTTACTGAGATTTGTAATGTGTTGATCAGTTGTTTACTGTTTACTGAGATTTGTAATGTGTTGATCAGTTGTTTACTGTTTACTGAGATTTGTAATGTGTTGATCAGTTGTTTACTGTTTACTGAGATTTGTAATGTGTTGATCAGTTGTTTACTGTTTACTGAGATTTGTAATGTGTTGATCAGTTGTTTACTGTTTACTGAGATTTGTAATGTGTTGATCAGTTGTTTACTGTTTACTGAGATTTGTAATGTGTTGATCAGTTTGTATACTGTTTACTGAGATTTGTAATGTGTTGATCAGTTGTTTACTGTTTACTGAGATTTGTGATGTGTTGATCAGTTGTTTACTGTTTACTGAGATTTGTGATGTGTTGATCAGTTTGTATACTGTTTACTGAGATTTGTGATGTGTTGATCAGTTGTTCAGGTAATCAAACCTTCTGTTGTGTCTGGTAGAGAGCCTCTGGGTTTTGTTACAGATACGGAGAGATGGGAGAGGATCAAACAGAAGTACGGACCCCCTAACCTGGTCGGACATTCCGCCTGTGTCGTAAGTTAAACAATCTGTTATCATCACTGATTATAAACTACATGTATTCTGACACAATAACCTCTCACTCAATGTACGTAGACTGATTGGTATGGCAATTAATTAAAGTGTTACTGATTGCATTTTTTAGCCCACCATCATCAAATAGTGGGCTATTCAAATCGCCCTGCATCCATAGTCTGTCGTGCATCTGTTCTTGATAAGTTTCGTTACCGTAATATCTTGAGAAGTACTGCATGGATCTTTCCTAAATTTTACAAGCAAGTTCCTTTTGGCCCTTAGTTTTGCTGTATTGATTTTGGGACTGATCACAAAATTTGTTACCGTGACATCTTGAGAAGTAAGGAAAGGATCTTTCCCAAATTTCATATATAGGGGTTCCCCTTGGTCCCTAGTCATGCTGTATCGGTTAATGGCAGTTAATGGCTAATAGGCTGTCATCTTGGATTTTGACAATGAAAATTTGTAACTGTTAAATTATTTCTTGAGAAGTGCTGGATGGATCTTTCCTAAAGAGGAACTGTCAAATTTCATGTAACTAAAATTTAATACATGTAAGAGACAAGGGAAAAGAGGGGAAGCAATCCAACTTTTTACGAACAAATGTAAACTGTCTATGGTGGGTGCCCTCTGAACATTTAGAGATTTTCATTGGCTGATAAATATGGAAATATCTGTTTAATGAGTGAAGAACGTATGTATACTTATATCAGTGATATATTGATTTTAACATACTGGGAAGTCTTATGTTGACACGTTTAGATCCTAGTAATGGATAGCAGTAAAGGTGATGGTCTAAAGGACTCACACAACTAAATCAGCCGATCACAAAGTGTTTCATACATTTGTAGTCCCTACCGAAAATTTGTTCCGGCTAAGTACAGTGATTCTGAGTAATTTAAATAGGTAATTGTTGACCTATTCTGCATTGAATGAAATCTGCAGATATTTAACTTTACAAAAATATATACTTTTGGTAGATTTTGATATGTGATGGTGGATTGATATGGGGTCAAAAGTCGGAGGGTGTTCCCGTCCCATTTCACTGGTTTGACATGTAAATTTCCGGTTGTCTGAAGCAGACGCCTGTAGCGAGCTAATTTGCCAGTAAACTCTTAATAAAATGCCCCTTGAAGCCTTTGTCATGTATGTATCTGTGAATTTAGGCAGTTGTCACAAGTGTTGAACGTCAAATATTAAAGTTATTAGCTCGAAAGCTTAGTAATAACATATAGTTAATTATTTAGTTGTGTGAGTCCTAAACAGGTGTCAGACTGAAATCTGGTCGCTGAACAGGTTTCAAACTAAAATCTGATGGCTGGTGAACATGTGTCGGACTGAAATCTCATGGTTGCTGAAACTACCTCTAGTTTTATACAGTATTAAGGTGCCAGAGTTTGTAATAATTAGGGCCCCGCCATCTTGAAATGTCCCCTCCCTCCCGGGGCCACAGTCACTGATGTGTACCCGGGAGGGAGGGGACATTTCAAGATGGCGGACACAGTTCGGCAGAGGCAGGTGTCTGTTTACAATGAGCGATCTTCCTTATTGTCAAGCTTCAGGTGGTTATATATATTTTAAAGTAGGAGATAAATCCATGGAGGGTACTTGTAAAGATGGGGGAGGACTTTTCCAGTAGGAAATGGACTCAATAAGGAAACCCAACTTTTATCGTTATTTCTACGTTACAGGTGAAAGACACAATGATTGTGTTCGGAGGCCAGAGTTGTGGAACACTCAATAACTCTCTGTGGATTTTTAATTTCTGTAAGTAAACCAGGAACCTTAATGTTCTCCAGGTGAAGTTATCGTAACTCTACAAATTACAATGTGTATCATTTTTTTCAATCCGGAATTTTCATTTTGTTTTTCTCAGCTTTCAATTAACTTAAGTTTAACTGAAATGTTAATAACTTTTTCTGATACATATCTAAAGATTAAAACTTCATCCCCAGTCAAATATCTGGTATTGAAAGCGTTTCCTCTTAAACATATGAACTGATTACAAATTTGATCTCTGGACTGTTATCTAACAGGTTTGAAGCTGTATCTGACAGTGAACTATTATCTGTATTTTGGTCACCCCTAGATCTACTAGTACATCAACCTTCTGTGCTTTCCCTTGTAACAATATATATATAATTAAGCATAAGGGCCATCTAGAATGTGTCAAATTTAAAGTTGTTCGGGCCATCTAGGATGTGTCAAATTTAAAGTATTTGCTATACTGTAAAATAAATGTACTCATTTTAGCAAATCACCGAAATCAAACAGATTATTTAATACGTGCAATGATAAATTGGTGCAACCACAGTACTTGCCAAAGAAAGCAATGAAAAGAAATTGCAATGAGCGCAATCATAATTTAGTGGAAAAGCCTTGAGTGCAAAAAGTGCTAAAATAAGATTACTTCTGAAATATGAACATTCACAGGATTTTGTTTTCAACTAAAAACAGAATAATGATTATAATGCTGTCTGTATTTAGGTTCGTTTCGTTGGACGTGTGTCAATGTCCACGGGTCTGCTCCTTCTGCTCGGGTCTGGCATTGTGTTGTCCCCATCACGGCCTTGACCCTCAAGGCAGATAACTCCATCAGAACCAGCTCTGTGCCTTACCTGAAAAACAAAAAGGAAGGAAGCAAATTAAGGCGTCCGAAAAGTAGTCCAGCCTATTCTTCAGCTCGAAACCAAGTCCGTCCAGATTTAAAACGAAACTCCGACAACCAGAAGTTTGTGCCTGCTCAACTCACCTCACGCCCCTTGAGTCCAGGTCTACAAGATCTGCGGCTGCCGGTCCTGATGACAACACCAAGAGATAAACAAAAAGAGGACACCTCGCCCTTGTTGTGTAATCGTCAGTTATCTTGTAATAGTGTATCCTCAACAGGAAGTCAGGGCAAAGGGGTAGACAACCCTGCCCTAGAAAGAGAGCGGAGTTTAGAGGAAGTATCAAATGTAACAGAGATTTTAGAATTTAGTAATTTCCAGGAAAAACAAAGTCCAGAATTCACAGGTGGAAAGACTCCAGGAAAAGGTGCGACATTGCTGGAAGGTGGTATGGTTGAAATGTGTTGTTTCCGGGAAAATCAGAATTCTCTAGAAAATGCATTGAGTGACAGTGCAGCGAAGTATGAATTAAAAAATCTTATACCTGGACAAGTGAAGACCTCTCCTTCAAAACGTTATAAGAAAAAAGCACAAAAGAGTGGAGGAAAATCTATAGAATTAAAGGAATTTGGTAACCTCAACAAACTAGCATCTTCTCAGGAACTTGTGGTGGAAGATTTAGAATTTGTCGAAAATCACTATTTTGTAGAGAAAAACGCTTCACCTACATCAAGGATTTCATTGTGGGACCAAACATCGAAGGGCAAACAAAATGGTGGTAGTTTGACAAACTTGAACTCTATAGAAATGAAGCCGTCTTTGTCTAGTGGCCAGAATTTTATTGGTGATACCACAGGAGCAATAGAATCAAAATCCTCGTCGATGTCAGTTCTCAGTGAAACAAAACTTGTAAACGTAGGCCTGGATTCGTCCAAGCAGATATCAAGTAGCTTACATGTTATTCCACCAAGAAAAAACAGTATGCATTGTTGGGAAGAAAATGCTGACAACACACTACCTCCATTACGTAACACAAACAGTAGGGAAAGACAGGGGAAGACACCAATCCCAGTCAGCAAATCTATGGACCATTGTCAGTCACGGGATTCTAACCAAGGACAGGAGACTTACATCAAACAGGAGGTGAGTTTACTGTAGTCAACACATGCATCACTAAACCTTCCACTTCCTAAAACTTCTAGTAACCTCTATATATATATGTCTGTGTAACTTCTATATAGATATGTTTGTGTAACCTCTATATAGATATGTTTGTGTATCCTCTATAAAGATATGTTTGTGTAACCTCTATATAGATATGTTTGTGTAACCTCTATATAGATATGTTTGTGTAACCTCTATATAGATATGTTTGTGTAACCTCTATATAGATATGTTTGTGTAACCTCTATATAGATGTTTGTGTAACCTCTATATAGATATGTTTGTGTAACCTCTATATAGATATGTTTGTGTAACCTCTATATAGATATGTTTGTGTAACCTCTATATAGATATGTTTGTGTAACCTCTATATAGATATGTTTGTGTAACCTCTATATAGATATGTTTGTGTAACCTCTATATAGATATGTTTGTGTAACCTCTATATATATATGTTTGTGTAACTTCTATATAGATATGTTTGTGTAACCTCTATATAGATATGTTTGTGTAACCTCTATATACATATGTTTGTGTGTCCTCTATATAGATATGTTTGTGTGTCCTCTATATAGATATGTTTGTGTAACCTCTATATAGATATGTTTGTGTAACCTCTATATAGATATGTTTGTGTAACCTCTATATAGATGTTTGTGTAACCTCTATATAGATATGTTTGTGTAACCTCTATATAGATATGTTTGTGTAACCTCTATATAGATATGTTTGTGTAACCTCTATATAGATATGTTTGTGTAACCTCTATATAGATATGTTTGTGTAACCTCTATATAGATATGTTTGTGTAACCTCTATATAGATATGTTTGTGTAACCTCTATATATATATGTTTGTGTAACTTCTATATAGATATGTTTGTGTAACCTCTATATAGATATGTTTGTGTAACCTCTATATAGATATGTTTGTGTGTCCTCTATATAGATATGTTTGTGTGTCCTCTATATAGATATGTTTGTGTAACCTCTATATAGATATGTTTGTGTAACCTCTTTATAGATAATTATGTTTGTGTAATCCTCTATATATATATGTTTGTGTAATCCTCTATTTAGATATGTTTGTGTAACCTCTTTATCGATAATTATGTTTGTGTAATCCTCTATATAGATATGTTTGTGTGTCCTCTATATAGATATGTTTGTGTAATCCTCTATATAGATATGTTTGTGTAATCCTCTATATAGATATGTTTGTGTAACCTCTATTTAGATATGTTTGTGTAACCTCTATATATATATGTTTGTGTAACCTCTATATAGATATGTTTGTGTAATCCTCTATATAGATATGTTTGTGTAATCCTCTATATAGATATGTTTGTGTAACCTATATAGATATGTTTGTGTATTCTCTATATAGATATGTTTGTGTAATCCTCTATATAGATATGTTTGTGTAACCTCTATATGTTTGTGTAACCTCTATATAGATATATTTGTGTATTCTCTATATAGATATGTTTGTGTAATGTTTGTGTAATCTCTATATAGATATGTTTGTGTAACCTCTATATATATATGTTTGTGTATTCTCTATATAGATATGTTTGTGTAACCTCTATATAGATATGTTTGTGTAATCTCTATATAGATATGTTTGTGTAATCCTCTATATAGATATGTTTGTGTAACCTATATAGATATGTTTGTGTATTCTCTATATAGATATGTTTGTGTAATCCTCTATATAGATATGTTTGTGTAACCTCTATATGTTTGTGTAACCTCTATATCGATATATTTGTGTATTCTCTATATAGATATGTTTGTGTAACTTCTATATAGATATGTTTGTGTAATCTCTATATAGATATGTTTGTGTAACCTCTATATATATAGATATGTTTGTGTAACCTCTATATAGATATGTTTGTGTAACCTCTATATAGATATGTTTGTGTATTCTCTATATAGATATGTTTGTGTAACCTCTATATAGATATGTTTGTGCAATCTCTATATAGATATGTTTGTGTAATCTCTATATAGATATGTTTGTGTAACCTCTATATAGATATGTTTGTGTAACCTCTGTATAGATATGTTTGTGTAATCCTCTATATAGATATGTTTGTGTTTCCTCTATATAGATATGTTTGTGTAACCTCTATATATATATGTTTCTGTAACTTCTATATAGATATGTTTGTGTAATCTCTATATAGATATGTTTGTGTAACCTCTATATAGATATGTTTGTGTAACCTCTATATAGATATGTTTGTGTAACCTCTATATAGATATGTTTGTGTGTCCTCTATATAGATATGTTTGTGTAATCTCTATATAGATATGTTTGTGTAATCTCTATATAGATATGTTTGTGTAATCTCTATATAGATATGTTTGTGTAATCCTCTATATAGATATGTTTGTGTAACCTCTATATAGATATGTTTGTGTAACCTCTATATAGATATGTTTTTGTAATCCTCTATATAGATATGTTTGTGTAACCTCTATATAGATGTTCGTGTAACTTCTATATAGATATGTTTGTGTATTCTCTATATAGATATGTTTGTGTAATCTCTATATAGATATGTTTGTGTAACCTCTATATAGATATGTTTGTGTATTCTCTATATAGATATGTTTGTGTAACCTCTATATAGATATGTTTGTGTAACCTCTATATAGATATGTTTGTGCAATCTCTATATAGATATGTTTGTGTATTCTCTATATAGATATGTTTGTGTGTCCTCTATATAGATATGTTTGTGTAACCTCTGTATAGATATGTTTGTGTAATCCTCTATATAGATATGTTTGTGTAACCTCTATATAGATATGTTTGTGTAACCTCTATATAGATATGTTTGTGTAACCTCTATATAGTTATGTTTGTGTAATCCTCTATATAGATATGTTTGTGTAACCTCTATATAGATATGTTTGTGTAACCTCTATATAGATATGTTTGTGTATTCTCTATATAGATATGTTTGTGTGTCCTCTATATAGATATGTTTGTGTAACCTCTATATAGATATGTTTGTGTAACCTCTATATAGATATGTTTGTGTAACCTCTATATAGTTATGTTTGTGTAACCTCTATATAGATATGTTTGTGTAACCTCTATATAGATATGTTTGTGTAACCTCTATATAGATATGTTTGTGTAACCTCTATATAGATATGTTTGTGTAATCCTCTATATAGATATGTTTGTGTAACCTCTATATAGATATGTTTGTGTAACCTCTATATAGATATGTTTGTGTATTCTCTATATAGATATGTTTGTGTGTCCTCTATATAGATATGTTTGTGTAACCTCTATATAGATATGTTTGTGTAACCTCTATATAGTTATGTTTGTGTAACCTCTATATAGATATGTTTGTGTAATCTCTATATAGATATGTTTGTGTAACTTCTATATAGATATGTTTGTGTAACCTCTATATAGATATGTTTGTGTAACCTCTATATAGATATGTTTGTGTAATCTCTATATAGATATGTTTGTGTATTCTCTATATAGATATGTTTCTGTAACTTCTATATAGATATGTTTGTGTAATCTCTATATAGATATGTTTGTGTAACCTCTATATAGATATGTTTGTGTAACCTCTATATAGATATGTTTGTGTAACCTCTATATAGATATGTTTGTGTGTCCTCTATATAGATATGTTTGTGTAATCTCTATATAGATATGTTTGTGTAATCTCTATATAGATATGTTTGTGTAATCTCTATATAGATATGTTTGTGTAATCCTCTATATAGATATGTTTGTGTAACCTCTATATAGATATGTTTGTGTAACCTCTATATAGATATGTTTGTGTAATCCTCTATATAGATATGTTTGTGTAACCTCTATATAGATGTTCGTGTAACTTCTATATAGATATGTTTGTGTATTCTCTATATAGATATGTTTGTGTAATCTCTATATAGATATGTTTGTGTAACCTCTATATAGATATGTTTGTGTATTCTCTATATAGATATGTTTGTGTATTCTCTATATAGATATGTTTGTGTAACCTCTATATAGATATGTTTGTGCAATCTCTATATGTTTGTGTAACCTCTATATAGATATATTTGTGTATTCTCTATATAGATATGTTTGTGTAATGTTTGTGTAATCTCTATATAGATATGTTTGTGTAACCTCTATATATATATGTTTGTGTATTCTCTATATAGATATGTTTGTGTAACCTCTATATAGATATGTTTGTGTAATCTCTATATAGATATGTTTGTGTAATCCTCTATATAGATATGTTTGTGTAACCTATATAGATATGTTTGTGTATTCTCTATATAGATATGTTTGTGTAATCCTCTATATAGATATGTTTGTGTAACCTCTATATGTTTGTGTAACCTCTATATAGATATATTTGTGTATTCTCTATATAGATATGTTTGTGTAACTTCTATATAGATATGTTTGTGTAATCTCTATATAGATATGTTTGTGTAACCTCTATATATATAGATATGTTTGTGTAACCTCTATATAGATATGTTTGTGTAACCTCTATATAGATATGTTTGTGTATTCTCTATATAGATATGTTTGTGTAACCTCTATATAGATATGTTTGTGCAATCTCTATATAGATATGTTTGTGTAATCTCTATATAGATATGTTTGTGTATTCTCTATATAGATATGTTTGTGTGTCCTCTATATAGATATGTTTGTGTAACCTCTATATAGATATGTTTGTGTAACCTCTATATAGATATGTTTGTGTAACCTCTATATAGTTATGTTTGTGTAACCTCTATATAGATATGTTTGTGTAATCTCTATATAGATATGTTTGTGTAACCTCTATATAGATATGTTTGTGTAACCTCTATATAGATATGTTTGTGTATCCTCTATAAAGATATGTTTGTGTAACCTCTATATATATAGATATGTTTGTGTAACCTCTATATAGATATGTTTGTGTAATCTCTATATAGATATGTTTGTGTAACCTCTATACAGATATGTTTGTGTAATCTCTATATAGATATGTTTGTGTAATCCTCTATATAGATATGTTTGTGTAATCCTCTATATAGATATGTTTGTGTAACCTCTATTTAGATATGTTTGTGTAACCTCTATATAGATATGTTTGTGTAACCTCTATATAGATATGTTTGTGTAATCTCTATATAGATATGTTTGTGTAATCCTCTATATAGATATGTTTGTGTAACCTATATAGATTTGTTTGTGTATTCTCTATATAGATATGTTTGTGTAATCCTCTATATAGATATGTTTGTGTAACCTCTATATGTTTGTGTAACCTCTATATAGATATATTTGTGTATTCTCTATATAGATATGTTTGTGTAATGTTTGTGTAATCTCTATATAGATATGTTTGTGTAACCTCTATATATATATGTTTGTGTAATCCTCTATATAGATATGTTTGTGTAACCTATATAGATATGTTTATGTAACCTCTATATAGATATGTTTGTGTAACCTCTACATAGATATGTTTGTGTAAACTCTATATAGATATGTTTGTGTGTCCTCTATATAGATATGTTTGTGTAATCCTCTATATAGATATGTTTGTGTAACCTCTATATAGATATGTTTGTGTGTCCTCTATATAGATTTGTGTAAACTCTATATAGATATGTTTGTGTGTCCTCTATATATATATGTTTGTGTAATCCTCTATATAGATATGTTTGTGTAACCTCTATATAGATATGTTTGTGTAATCTCTATATAGATATGTTTGTGTAACCTCTATATAGATATGTTTGTGTAACCTCTATATAGATATGTTTGTGTAATCTCTATATAGATATGTTTGTGTAATCTCTATATAGATATGTTTGTGTAACCTCTATATATATAGATATGTTTGTGTGTCCTCTATATAGATATGTTTGTGTAATCTCTATATAGATATGTTTGTGTAATCTCTATATAAATATGTTTGTGTATTCTCTATATAGATATGTTTGTGTAATCTCTATATAGATATGTTTGTGTAATCCTCTATATAGATATGTTTGTGTAACCTCTATATAGATATGTTTGTGTGTCCTCTATATAGATATGTTTTTGTAACCTCTATATAGATATGTTTGTGTAACCTCTATATAGATATGTTTGTGTAACCTCTATATAGATATGTTTGTGTAACCTCTATATAGATATGTTTGTGTAACCTCTATATAGATATGTTTGTGTGTCCTCTATATAGATATGTTTGTGTATCCTCTATATAGATATGTTTGTGTATCCTTTATATAGATATGTTTGTGTAACCTCTATATAGATATGTTTGTGTAATCTCTATATAGATATGTTTGTGTAATCCTCTATATAGATATGTTTGTGTAACCTCTATATAGATATGTTTGTGTAATTCTCTATATAGATATGTTTGTGTAATCCTCTATATAGATATGTTTGTGTAACCTCTATATAGATATGTTTGTGTAACCTCTATATAGATATGTTTGTGTAACCTCTATATAGATATGTTTGTGTAACCTCTATATAGATATGTTTGTGTAATCTCTATATAGATATGTTTGTGTAATCCTCTATATAGATATGTTTGTGTAACCTCTATATAGATATGTTTGTGTAATTCTCTATATAGATATGTTTGTGTAATCCTCTATATAGATATGTTTGTGTAACCTCTATATAGATATGTTTGTGTAACCTCTATATAGATATGTTTGTGTAACCTCTATATAGATATGTTTGTGTAACCTCTATATAGATATGTTTGTGTAACCTCTATATAGATATGTATGTGTAACCTCTATATATATAGATATGTTTGTGTGTCCTCTATATAGATATGTTTGTGTAACCTCTATATAGATATGTTTGTGTAACCTCTATATAGATATGTTTGTGTAACCTCTATATAGATATGTATGTGTAACCTCTATATATATAGATATGTTTGTGTGTCCTCTATATAGATATGTTTGTGTAACCTCTATATAGATATGTTTGTGTAACCTCTATATAGATATGTTTGTGTAACCTCTATATAGATATGTATGTGTAACCTCTATATATATAGATATGTTTGTGTGTCCTCTATATAGATATGTTTGTGTAACCTCTATATAGATATGTTTGTGTAACCTCTATATAGATATGTTTGTGTAACCTCTATATAGATATGTTTGTGTAACCTCTATATATATAGATATGTTTGTGTGTCCTCTATATAGATATGTTTGTGTAACCTCTATATAGATGTTTGTGTGTCCTCTATATAGATATGTTTGTGTAACCTCTATATAGATATGTTTGTGTAACCTCTATATAGATATGTATGTGTAACCTCTATATATATAGATATGTTTGTGTGTCCTCTATATAGATATGTTTGTGTAACCTCTATATAGATGTTTGTGTGTCCTCTATATAGATATGTTTGTGTAACCTCTATATAGATATGTTTGTGTAACCTCTATATAGATATGTTTGTGTAACCTCTATATAGATATGTTTGTGTAACCTCTATATAGATATGTTTGTGTAACCTCTATATAGATATGTATGTGTTTTTGTGACTTATTGCAGATTGACACCCCTTACTTCCTGCTGTTCGGAGGAAAGGAGTCTAGAGGGAACCTCCACCTTGGCCCGATGGTTGTATGGCATTCCACAGTCATTGTACGACACAGTGATATCAACCATGGAGAATTTCAGAGGTAAACACGATGGTTAGACGAGTGTATCCTTCCCACAATGCATGTAGACCAAGCACCACTATTTTCAAATACATTTTTAAAGTTTTCTTTATTTCCTTATCTGTAACTCATGACTACTGTGATTTGTAATTTCTGTTATTATGCTAACCTTGTACTTTACATTGGTTGCACATTGGTTGCTGAAGCTGGGTATGATGATATATACCTGATGTATAGCTTTTCTTTGTTCATTAAAGGCTCAATATCCGTAACTTCAGGGAAATGTTCGTGATTCTGAAAAATTCTGAAAAAAAATCCAGTTGATAACCCTGCAAAAATAAGCCTATAATGAAGCAAACCGGAGCGGTAACTAACAAGAAACTCTTGACAAAAAATTCAAAAGAATTGAAAATAATTCAGGTGGGGCCCACTTCAACAACAAACCGAAGGTAGAAGACGGTTCGAAATGGACGCGTGTTTACAAATAGCGTGTTTCAACTGCTGCTGTACCGGTAACAGCGAAAGAATTCATCTTGAATATTGCTGATATCAGTTAATCTTTTCTAAATCTATAAATATAAGAAGTTATTAGGCTAGATTTTTGCTTCAAGTTTTGCCGACAGTTACGTATACTGGGCCTTAAACATCTGACTCGTCCTCAGAAGTTGCTTAGTTTATAAATATGAAAGGTAAAAACATTCTTCGTGATATGCTTTGACATGTCTAGCTTAGTCTCACTCACAACATTTGGATGTTTATTTCTTATTATGTAATATTTACAGACTACACTAAAACATATCAGTATATTAAGGTATTTATCATGTGACCCCCATATTACTTAAAGATTAATCTTTTAGTTTGTTTACTTAATGAGATCATAAAGCTGATAGAGCACGACCTAGTTATATACTGATATGTTTCAGTGTAGACTGTAATTTCCGGTAACCATTGTCCGGCAAACTAGAGTTATCACTACCAGTAACTTTACTTAAGGCAAAGAAAAGCATGTGCCAAATTTGTATGACGTCAAAAATACACATGTATGCAAATTATCTGGTTCGAAACAAATTTAGTGTGACATCATCAACAATGGATCTGGGTGGAGTTAACCAGAACTTATACAAATGGCATGTTGTATGTTACTTTTAGTGAACTGTTCTCATGTTTACAGATTTTGAAATTTGTTTAGGCAGATAGGACTAAAATGAACATAACATTGATAAACCTTTACCAGATAAAGACTGTAGATTTAAGAACCTGTTATTTTGTTTAGTTTAAGACATCATAAATCTGGTGGAGCAGTGTGTTCTGTTCTATCAGTGTTATGATCTCATAAACTAAACAAACTGAAAGATTAATCTTTAAGTAATAGGGGTCACATGATAAAGACCTTAATATACTGATATGTTGACCCATATGTTAAAAATATGTCTCTTGACTCATCCGAATCTTCCTTTTCTTCTGAACAGCATTGAAGGGTAACTATACATATTACTGAAGTCCGATAAAGCAGATCCATTTCTTCAGACACTTTGCTTGCACTTTTTTGTGTGATCAGCAATGCTTCATAAACACAATTCAGCACCTGCTACAAAGCTATACTCAATTATTCATATCATAGAACAAGATTCAACCAAACATCATCATCATCATCATCATCATCATCATCATCATCATCATCATCATCATCATCATCCCATAATTACTAGCTCTGTGGCCCAAAAGACCCATCGTTGGAAACCCACGGTACACTTCTCTGACGTTTGCATCCCGTGGGCAAGAATCGGTGTAAACCTTCGTTTTCCCGAATAGAAGTTTATTTGGAAATTTCGACCAATCAGAATGGTCGTTTCTCGTGACACTCTGTTAGATCATTTTACCATGACCACGACCAGTATATTTCTGTAGGCATGACGCCGATGTCAATTGCCGTGTAGCAGGACCTTATATATTAATCACAATCGGCACAATTATAACACAGTCGACAGGTTTTGTTGACAGGCGGTGCTACAAATGAAACGGAAACCCCGGCTAGATGTCCCGGCTGTATAGGTAGTCACGGATGAAACTATCGATATGATTGGTTACTATTTTAGTACGAAAACGAGAGTTTCTTTCCATTTTAGCCCACGGGATGCAAACGTCAGAGAAGTGTACCGTGGGTTTCCTAACGATGCAAAAGACCAATTGAGCCAACTTCATTAACAGATTGAGGTCCCAGTATCTCGGATGATTTCGTATTTAAGATCAACACTGTTGTCACTGTTGCTATTTATAGGTTAATTAACTACGGGACATTCATATCTTACACTAACAGAAGAATTACAGATAAGTAGAGAAATAGGTGTGTTCCTGTCAATAAGAACAAAGTACATCCATACACATTTTTGAAGTTTTTCATTTCAAATTCCCTTAAAATATTGCTCTAAAAATCTTCTTTTTAATATCATGAATAATTTGAGTTAACATAATCCCTGTTTCCTGTGAATTGTATGCCATTCTCATTACATTTCATCCAATATTCACATACCTGTGTAATCTATAGCTGTGGCTAGAGCCGTAGTAGAGGTAAACCTTTCCCTCCTACTGGTAGATTGTGTACTCATCAGGAGCTACGTTTCTACTGTCGATATCAAAGCTGCATTAGATTAATAATGATTATTAATATACAGAAAGGCATTTGTTATTTGTGAAACTTCTATACCAGAAATAAAACATACACAAGAGCTTCAATATTGTAAACAAAAATTCCTAAGCTGAAAAATACATCTGATGGTCAAAATGTTTTTTGTTTTTTCATTTTTGCTTTTACTTAAGTTTGCAATTCAGGTCATTTTAAACTTTCTAAGAAATTGACTTATCACAGTTGGTACTTGAATTTGTTAAACATGTGAGTTTGTAGATTTATGGTCTGTTCACTGATGATGTATCCTGTTTGTATGTTCCAGGTCTAGTATGGTTATCTAGTGACTGTTGGTGTGAGATGACCCGAGAATTTACACTCTAATTTGTGTGAGAAACGTTGATCTGGGAACTGCCATAACAAGTCATCTTGTGAGATTCTGTGCAGCTCTTTTTCATTGTCACAGTGATATTTGACATATTGACAGGCACCCTAGAAGATTGCTGTAGCAACAACCACTTTAGAAGATTGCCATAGCAACAACCACTTTAGAAGATTGCCGTAGCAACATCCACTTTAGAAGATTGCCATAGCAACAACCATTTAGAAGATTGCCCTAGCAACAATCACTTTTAATTTATTGAATTGCCCTAGCAACAAACACTTTTAAATTAGAAGATTGCCCTAGCAACAATCACTTAAGAAGATTGCCCTAGCAACAACCTAGAAGATTGCCCAATGATCTTTGTCATTGTATATTTTTTTAGCAACTTGCCATGTTTAAAGATCCTAACTTTGGCTACCAGCTGTCATGTCATTTAGAGTTATGTGTTCGTTTAAATAACTCTCATCATCCCCTGTATAGTCAGTGGTAGCTAGGATGACATACACCTGATCACGATGTTACTGTTAGTGATAAGTTCATGGTTCATACAGATTTCATACCAAGATTCAAGTACTTTTCAGCATTTTTAAGCTCTTTTTCTCAATTTTCAAGGTGATTTTGTTTTATCCAAACTTGCAAAGAAAAGTGGTATAGTCCATGTAAAAAAAATTGCATGTTTACAGCTAGTATGTATGAATTCACACACTTTTCAATCATTTATGAGCAAATTCCAGCACTGACCTCAAATTCAAGCACTTTTCATCTTCTGTATGAACCATGAAGTAACTGCCACTGATTATGCTGTTATTGAAATTAGCTCGCCTCCTACAAAGTGCCTACCTTAGTTAGGCTTTCTACTCTTTCACAACGTTATTCCTTGATTGCATTCTCCTTTTATAAAAGTAACTGTTATGATAGTTCCTTCTGATACACCAACATACTGCCTGCAACACAGATGCATCAGACACATACAGCTATAGGTACATCAGACAAGTACGGCTATATGTACATCAGACAAGTACAGCTATACGTACATCAGACAAGTACAGCTATACATAGATCAGACAAGTACAGCTATACATAGATCAGACAAGTACAGCTATACATACAATCAGACAAGTACGGCTATACAAAGATCAGACAAGTACAGCTATACGTACATCAGACAAGTACAGCTATACATAGATCAGACAAGTACAGCTATACATAGATCAGACAAGTACAGCTATACATACATCAGACAAGTACGGCTATACATACATCAGACAAATACAGCTATACGTACATCAGACAAGTACAGCTATACATAGATCAGACAAGTACGGCTATAAATACATCAGACAAGTACAGCTATACGTACATCAGACACATACAGCTATAGGTACATCAGACAAGTACAGCTATAAGTACATCAGACAAGTACGGCTATATGTACATCAGACAAGTACAGCTATAAGTACATCAGACAAGTACAGCTATACATAAATCAGACAAGTACGGCTATAAGTACATCAGACAAGTACAGCTATACAAATCAGACAAGTACAGCTATACGTACATCAGACAAGGACAGCTTTACATACATCAGACAGGTACGGCTATACATACATCAGACAAGTACGGCTATACATACATCAGACAAGTACAGCTATACAATCAGACAAGTACAGCTATACGTACATCAGACAAGTATGGCTATACATACATCAGACAAGTACAGCTATACAATCAGACAAGTACGGCTATATGTACATCAGACAAGTACAGCTATACGTACATCAGACAAGTACGGCTATACGTACATCAGACAAGTACAGCTATACGTACATCAGACAAGTACAGCTATACATACATCAGACAAGTATGGCTATATGTACATCAGACAAGTACAGCTATACGTACATCAGACAAGTACAGCTATACATACATCAGACAAGTACGGCTATACATACATCAGACAAGTACAGCTATACATACATCAGACAAGTACAGCTAAACATACATCAGACAAGTACAGCTATACGTGCATCAGACAAGTACAGCTATATGTACATCAGACAAGTACAGCTATACATACATCAGACAAGTACAGCTATACATACATCAGACAAGTACGGCTATACGTACATCAGACAAATACGGCTATACATACATCAGACAAGTACGACTATACGTACATCAGACAAGTACAGCTATAAGTACATCAGACAAGTACGGCTATACGTACATCAGACAAGTACGGCTATACGTACATCAGACAAGTACAGCTATACGTACATCAGACAAGTACGGCTATACATACATCAGACAAGGACAGCTATACATACATCAGACAAGTACAGCTATAAGTACATCAGACAAGTACGGCTATACATACATCAGACAAGTACGGCTATACGTACATCAGACAAGTACAGCTATACATACATCAGACAAGTACAGCTATACATACATCAGACAAGTACAGCTAAACATACATCAGACAAGTACAGCTATACATACATTAGACAAGTACAGCTATACGTACATCAGACAAGTACAGCTATATGTACATCAGACAAGTACGGCTATACGTACATCAGACAAGTACGGCTATACGTACATCAGACAAGTACGACTATACGTACATCAGACAAGTACAGCTATAAGTACATCAGACAAGTACGGCTATACGTACATCAGACAAGTACGGCTATACGTACATCAGACAAGTACAGCTATACGTACATCAGACAAGTACGGCTATACATACATCAGACAAGGACAGCTATACATACATCAGACAAGTACAGCTATATGTACATCAGACAAGTACGGCTATATGTACATCAGACAAGTACGACTATACGTACATCAGACAAGTATGGCTATACATACATCAGACAAGGACAGCTATACATACATCAGTATTTGTCCTCAAATGACCCTGACTAATAGGTCACTATAGTCAGTCTCCACAAAACCAGACCTAGAGAGGACATTTTATTTTACCTGTTTAGAGTATATTGGAGTCAACTGTATTATTTATTTAAGTTTGTAATTTATTGATTGGCCCTATTGCATGAGACTACAAATAATGAATTTGTTGTATAATGAAGAAAAGCAATATATTATGATTGTGTTTTTATCACGGGAAATCCTTCAGCCTCATCAACATGTGGCCAATTCATATGATGTGATATTCTATAGTGCAATACAACTTTTGTTTTGATGACAAGAATTTATATGATAATTTTTCATTACAAAATTTCAAAAGACATTTTGGTAATGTGGAAAAAAAATCCAACGACCTGTTAAGATCTAATATAATCTGTTGAACTGAATTAGGACCAGGCCATAACTGCTGTAGATATTGTGATATGTACATGTATAGGAATGTATGCCCCGGTAACAGTATCAGCTTAGGACCTTTATAAAACAGGAATACTTCTCCATAAATACTTTATCATCTGTCTCATGATATCAGAGACAGCCAGTGAGCTCAGTGCCAGACCGTTAATCTTCGTGTTAACAAGCCTGTTAATTATAGATAAATAGGGCTTACACAACGAGTGGTTGTTGGATATGGAATTTATTTCACTTGTGTCAATTATTTTTTTTTTAAGTTACAAAAGACACGAGCTTTAGCTTTTAAAAAATAATTAACACGAGTGAAATAAATTCCATATCCCATAACCATGAGTCAAACACAAGTATCAAACACGACAATTATTCATAGATCAGTAAACACGGTTTAATGCCTGGTCTTTTTCTCGCAGTTCAATGAGTCGCCTGCTAGATTTATGTATGATAATTATATAATACCAGAGGCTGTAGTCTATCTGGGCACTACAACTGCTGAAAACAATGAACAATATAATGTGTTAAATATTTATACTGCCATAGTTGTGTAATATTATTAAAGAAATAATTATATGATTGAATCAGCCTGATCCAAACTAAGCCTGCTTGTGACCAAAACGATGTGTTAGGTGTGGAAGATGTCAGTTAACAGAATCTCTAGGGATACGTTGTGGTTTATAACAGTGTTCCGTGATCATTGCAGTATGGAGATGGTACGGAAATTACTTGCACCAATACACATTATCATCATATATCCCTTGGTTTTGTTTTATATATTTTGTTAGAAACATTGTGTCCTTTGTTTAAATCACATGTGGCCAAGTATAAACATGTAAAATGTATGTACAGAGAGATGTATATTTTGTATTTGAATTTTTATACACAGGTTTTCAACTTCATATCAGATTAAATTTCTGGTTAGTTTGTTTTTTTGTTAAAAATGCTTGTCTGTCTACAAGATGTAAAATGTAAAAAGGGACCAGAATATTCTGCTGAAATGACCTCAAAACCACCAAACTGTCGCCCAGTGCATAAACTGCTGGTAAGGGGAAGTAACTCTATGACAAAATCTTGTTCTTAATTTTGTAATAGTGAAGTTACAAGTCATCAAAAAACAGTTTTTATATTGAGAATTTTCTCTCTTGAATTAGTCTACATGACTTAAAATATCACACTGAACCATATGAAAAATAATTATATGCATTTTTACTTTAATTTGAAAAGATCAACCGATTCATTTCTTTTAAATTCATTATTGAGAACTGTGCAGTACATTGGTTGCACGGCTGGGATATTTGGCATTATGAGAGTGATATATATGGCCAGTTGAGTGTAATTCACTAAGTGCTATTGCATCTTCTTTTGTATATTTTACAATATAGAACATACATTTGTAGAAACATTATCATTGAATTATATCATAAAACTATTTTACATTAGTCACTTATATTTATAACCATTGATATCATAATTACAATATTATTTATCGTTATTATTATTTATCAAATATGTTATCGTTTATGTTAATCTTATGTCTGCATGTTGAGAACAAAAGAAGAAATCAAATAATTGTATTTGGATTTCCCCGTTCAGGTACATAGCGCATGAATCACATGACATTAGGAATGTAACTGTATATGACATCAAAGGACGTTGGGATAATGTTCTTTTTCACATTTCCTCGTCACTTACTTGTTACTTGTATAGGACTGTACTGAGGGACTGCAGGACCTCATAATGACTTACACAGTGATGGATTACTACAGTAAATTACAATTTCCCACCGATGCCATTGAGCTCAAATTTGCTTGAAATGATCCTGAAATGGTCTTAAACTTTTAATTCTCAACTTTCACCAGTGATTTGACGTCAGGGTTATCTACACCATTCGTTGTCCTGAATTATTGACAGGTCAACAGTAGGAAACTAAGAACCAGTTCATTATCAGTTAAACAAATTACATTTCAATTAACCAATACCATGCATTCTCAATGTTATAGTCAGATGCCTGCTAATTAAGGCCCATGGGCCTGTTGTTTATGATAAGAATGCTGGGACTTTTTTGTTTGGTATACCAGATGTAGCTTTGTTTGGTGTACCAGATGTAGCTTTGTTTGGTATACCAGATGTAGCTTTGTTTGGTGTACCAGATGTAGCTTTGTTTGGTATACCAGATGTAGCTTTGTTTGGTGTACCAGATGTAGCTTTGTTTGGTATACCAGATGTAGCTTTGTTTGGTGTACCAGATGTAGCTTTGTTTGGTGTACCAGATGTAGCTTTGTTTGGTGTACCAGATGTAGCTTTGTTTGGTATACCAGATGTAGCTTTGTTTGGTATACCAGATTTAGCTTAGTTTGGTGTACCAGATGTAGCTTTGTTTGGTATACCAGATGTAGCTTTGTTTGGTGTACCAGATGTAGCTTTGTTTGGTATACCAGATGTAGCTTTGTTTGGTGTACCAGATGTAGCTTTGTTTGGTATACCAGATGTAGCTTTGTTTGGTGTACCAGATGTAGCTTTGTTTGGTGTACCAGATGTAGCTTTGTTTGGTATACCAGATGTAGCTTTGTTTGGTATACCAGATGTAGCTTTGTTTGGTATACCAGATGTAGCTTTGTTTGGTATACCAGATGTAGCTTTGTTTGGTGTACCAGATGTAGCTTTGTTTGGTAAACCAGATGTAGCTTTGTTTGGTGTACCAGATGTAGCTTTGTTTGGTATACCAGATGTAGCTTTGTTTGGTGTACCAGATGTAGCTTTGTTTGGTATACCAGATGTAGCTTTGTTTGGTAAACCAGATGTAGCTTTGTTTGGTATACCAGATGTAGCTTTGTTTGGTATACCAGATTTAGCTTTGTTTGGTGTACCAGATGTAGCTTTGTTTGGTATACCAGATGTAGCTTTGTTTGGTGTACCAGATGTAGCTTTGTTTGGTATACCAGATGTAGCTTTGTTTGGTGTACCAGATGTAGCTTTGTTTGGTGTACCAGATGTAGCTTTGTTTGGTATACCAGATGTAGCTTTGTTTGGTATACCAGATGTAGCTTTGTTTGGTGTACCAGATGTAGCTTTGTTTGGTATACCAGATTTAGCTTTGTTTGGGGTACCAGATGTAGCTTTGTTTGGTGTACCAGACGTAGCTTTGTTTGGTGTACCAGACGTAGCTTTGTTTGGTGTACCAGATGTAGCTTTGTTTGGTGTACCAGACGTAGCTTTGTTTGGTGTACCAGACGTAGCTTTGTTTGGTATACCAGATGTAGCTTTGTTTGGTATACCAGACGTAGCTTTGTTTGGTATGCCAGACGTAGCTTTGTTTGGTGTACCAGACGTAGCTTTGTTTGGTGAACCAGATGTAGCTTTGTTTGGTGTACCATATGTAGCTTTGTTTGGTATACCAGATGTAGCTTTGTTTGGTATACCAGATGTAGCTTTGTTTGGTATACCAGATGTAGCTTTGTTTGGTATACCAGATGTAGCTTTGTTTGGTATACCAGATGTAGCTTTGTTTGGTATACCAGATGTAGCTTTGTTTGGTGTACCAGATGTAGCTTTGTTTGGTATACCAGATGTAGCTTTGTTTGGTATACCAGATGTAGCTTTGTTTGGTGTACCAGATGTAGCTTTGTTTGGTATACCAGATGTAGCTTTGTTTGGTGTACCAGATGTAGCTTTGTTTGGTATACCAGATGTAGCTAAGGCATGAAACATCTGACTGATGGTGAAAATCTGCTGAAAAAATGTTGTATTAAACAGGGATGAAAATCCTCCTCCAAACCAAACATTTCCTCCTTTTTGATAATTTTGCTGTAATGTTAATTCTTATATTTCCCATTAAAACCCCTTACTTAAATTATGTGTTTTTTTTTTCTTTTTTCACAATGGCTGTTTTCATCTCTGATTAAATAAAGGTACGTGTGTGATATCTATGGAATGTGTGACCTTTGACCTTGTCCTATATTGTCCTAGAGAATCATACCTTTTTTATCTCTACCATTGCCATTATACATTATCTAAACAATGAAAGGAGTAGGTTTTGTTACACTTGTATATTATTTCGCTCCCAGCTACCCCCGGCATTTGTATCAACAATAATGTATTCATGGTCATGCAGGTAATTCCCTTCTTACACCTGTCGGCTCAAGGTAGGAGATTTTGAGTATCATCATTCTTGTTTGATGTAAACATAAATCTAAGGCTTGGATTATTGAGGTTAAGTGCAATTATACTGCAGAGTCTAAATAATGAACCTCGGAAATCTTGCCCTCATGTTGAAATGTCTCGTTGACTACCACAGGAATTTAATGACTGTGTATTATAGATTTTGACAGAGTGTAGGTTATAGACAAACTTTGACAGTGTGTAGGTTATAGACCGACTTTGACAGTGTGTAGGTTATAGACAAACTTTGACAGTGTGTAGGTTATAGATCTACTTTGACAGTGTGTAGTTTATAGACCGACTTTGACAGTGTGTAGGTTATAGACCGACTTTGACAGCGTGTAGGTTATAGACAGACTTTGACAGCGTGTAGGTTATAGACCGACTTTGACAGCGTGTAGTTTATAGACCGACTTTGACAGTGTGTAGTTTATAGACCGACTTTGACAGTGTGTAGGTTATAGACTGACTTTGACAGTGTGTAGGTTATAGACCGACTTTGACAATGTGTAGGTTATAGACTGACTTTGACAGTGTGTAGGTTATAGACCGACTTTGACAGCGTGTAGGTTATAGACCGACTTTGACAGCGTGTAGTTTATAGACCGACTTTGACAGTGTGTAGTTTATAGACCGACTTTGACAGTGTGTAGGTTATAGACAGACTTTGACAGTGTGTAGGTTATAGACCAACTTTGACAGTGTGTAGTTTATAGACCGACTTTGACAGTGTGTAGGTTATAGACCGACTTTGACAGTGTGTAGGTTATAGACCGACTTTGACAGTGTGTAGGTTATAGACAAACTTTGACAGTGTGAAGGTTATATATTTGTTATTGACCAGTTATGTCTGACGTGAAGGGTTATAGACTTGACTTTGATGGTGTTTAGGTTATATATTTGTTATTGACCAGTTATGTCTGACGTGAAGGGTTATAGACCGACTTTGACAGTGTGTAGGTTATAGACCGACTTTGACAGTGTGTAGGTTATAGACCGACTTCGACAGTGTGTAGGTTATAGACTGACTTTGACAGTGTGTAGGTTATAGACTGACTTTGACAGTGTGTAGGTTATAGACTGACTTTGACAGTGTGTAGGTTATAGACAGACTTTGACAGTGTGTAGGTTATAGACTGACTTTGACAGTGTGTAGGTTATAGACCGACTTTGACAGTGTGTAGGTTATAGACTGACTTTGACAGTGTGTAGGTTATAGACCGACTTTGACAGTGTGTAGGTTATAGACTGACTTTGACAGTGTGTAGGTTATAGACCGACTTTGACAGTGTGTAGGTTATAGACCGACTTTGACAGTGTGTAGGTCATAGACAAACTTTGACAGTGTGTAGGTTATATATTTGTTATTGACCAGTTATGTCTGACGTGAAGGGTTATAGACTTGACTTTGACGCTGTTTAGGTTATAGATTTGTTATTGACCAGTTATGTCTGATGTGAAGGTTAAAGACTTGACTTCGACTGTGTATAGGTTATAGATTTGTTATTGACTAGTTATGTCTGATGGGAAGATTAAAGACTTGACTTCGACTGTGTATAGGTTATAGATTTGTTATTGACTAGTTATGTCTGATGTGTAGATAATAAGCTTGAATTTGTTATTTACTAAAGTTAAGTGTACAGGAGATCACTAGAGAATTTATTGAACAATAAATTATATGCTGTTCATACTAGTGTTTGGTTTTTAATTTCTATACAATGATGGATTGAGAGACTTCTGTCTGTTCTATGTCCAGTGGTTTGTCTCCCTTGACTACAGGATTTCTGTTGTGTCCAGTGGTTTGTCTCCCCCTGACTACAGGACTTCTGTGCCCAGTGGTTTGTCTCCCCTGACTACAAGACTTCTGTGTCCAGTGGTTTGTCTCCCCTGACTACAGGACTTCTGTTCGGTGCCCAGTGGTTTGTCTCCCCTGACTACAGGACTACTGTGTCCAGTGGTTTGTCTCCGCTGACTACAGGACTTCTCTTCTGTGCCCAGTGGTTTGTCTCCCCTGACTACAGGACTTCTGTGTCCAGTGGTTTGTCTCCCCTGACTACAGGACTACTGTGTCCAGTGGTTTGTCTCCCCTGACTACAGGACTTCTGTTCTGTGTCCAGTGGTTTGTCTCCCTTGACTACAGGACTTCTGTTCTGTGCCCAGTGGTTTGTCTCCCCCTGACTACAGGACTTCTGTGTCCAGTGGTTTGTCTCCCCTTGACAACAGGATTTCTTTTAATGCAAGAAAAAGCGATCACAAGAATCTTTTAAAGACAGACGGACAATCAATGGACAAGGGACCATTTCATACAGGCTGTAGTAAAATAAAACAAAAGTCAAAAGAAACAAATCATGTTTATTGATGGCTTTAGCACTTGTTTAACATGAAGACAAAGCATTACATCCTTTAGTATGTAATATTAAGAAACTGAAACAGCTGATTTTAATAAATAAATTCAAATGTGAGAGTTTAATGTTTTGAGATAATCACGATTTTCTAACCGTCTGTTATCCTTAGACAGTAGCACACTACATTGCTTGTCTCCTTATGTTGAGAGATATTAGACGTTAACACTTTCAGCAGAGATCAGTCTGTTTTATCTGGAAGTCCCAATAGGGTTGTGTGACTGTTACACCTGTTTGTTAGCTGTAAACAGACCCCCTGTAGAGGTCCTACGTGGGACGCTGGACTATACTCAACAGACCCCCTGTAGGAGTCCTACGTGGGGCGCTGGACTTTACTCAACAGACCCCCTGTAGAGGTCCTACGTGGGACGCTGGACTATACTCAACAGACCCCCTGTAGGAGTCCTACGTGGGACGCTGGACTTTACTCAACAGACCCCCTGTAGAGGTCCTACGTGGGACGCTGGACTATACTCAACAGACCCCCTGTAGGAGTCCTACGTGGGACGCTGGACTTTACTCAACAGACCCCCTGTAGGAGTCCTACGTGGGACGCTGGACTATACTCAACAGACCCCCTGTAGGAGTCCTACGTGGGACGCTGGACTTTACTCAACAGACCCCCTGTAGGAGTCCTACGTGGGACGCTGGACTATACTCAACAGACCCCCTGTAGGAGTCCTACGTGGGACGCTGGACTATACTCAACAGACCCCCTGTAGGAGTCCTACGTGGGACGCTGGACTATACTCAACAGACCCCCTGTAGGAGTCCTACGTGGGACGCTGGACTATACTCAACAGACCCCCTGTAGGAGTCCTACGTGGGACGCTGGACTATACTCAACAGACCCCCTGTAGGGGTCCTATGTGGGACGCTGGACTTTACTCAACAGACCCCCTGTAGGAGTCCTACGTGGGACGCTGGACTATACTCAACAGACCCCCTGTAGGAGTCCTACGTGGGGCGCTGGACTTTACTCAACAGACCCCCTGTAGGGGTCCTACGTGGGGCGCTGGACTTTACTCAACAGACCCCCTGTAGGAGTCCTACGTGGGGCGCTGGACTTTACTCAACAGACCCCCTGTAGGGGTCCTATGTGGGACGCTGGACTTTACTCAACAGACCCCCTGTAGGGGTCCTATGTGGGACGCTGGGCTTTACTCAACAGACCCCCTGTAGGAGTCCTAAGTGGGGTGCTGGACTTTACTCAACAGAACCCCTATAGGAGTCCTACGTGGGACGCTGGGCTTTACTCAACAGACCCCCTGTAGGGGTCCTATGTGGGACGCTGGACTTTACTCAACAGAACCCCTGTAGGGGTCCTACGTGGGGCGCTGGACTTTACTCAACAGACCCCCTGTAGGAGTCCTACGTGGGGCGCTGGACTTTACTCAACAGACCCCCTGTAGGAGTCCTACGTGGGACGCTGGACTTTACTCAACAGACCCCCTGTAGGGGTCCTATGTGGGACGCTGGACTTTACTCAACAGACCCCCTGTAGGAGTCCTACGTGGGGCGCTGGACTTTACTCAACAGACCCCCTGTAGGAGTCCTACGTGGGACGCTGGACTTTACTCAACAGACCCCCTGTAGGGGGTCCTATGTGGGACGCTGGACTTTACTCAACAGACATCCTTGATATCCTGGGGTTGCATTCACTTATGTTCTCTACACTCCTGGAGTATGTCATAGCAAAACTGAAGGCATGCTCAGGTGGAAACAAGCTTTGTCATTATCATATGCATTTTAATCATGATATTTTAACCCTAAAAATGCAAGAATCAACAAAATATTTTTAGTGCAGTAGGCTCTACCACCCATGCTACATCATTGATTGAGGTGTTGTTGGGCTAGCCGACGAAGGTGACACAAAAACTAACCGATTGCTAAGCTTTTGATGTACATCAAAAGGTCGAACTAATCTTCTTGTCTCATCAACATTGTTGCACATATGGAGCCTTCAGTTTTGCCATGACATATTACAGGGGTGTAGAGAGTGTAGGTGAGCTAGCATAACCCCTGGATTCCAAGGATGAAGAGATTGTAACCCCTGGATATCGAAGATAAGGTGATCGTAATCCCTGGATATCGAGGATGAGGTGATCTAAACCCCTGGATAACGAGGATGAGGTGATCATAACCCCTAGTCATTGAGGATGAGGGGATCGTAACCCCTGGATATCGAGGATGAGGGGATCGTAACCCCTGGATATCGAGGATGAGGGGATGGTAACCCCTGGTCATCGAAGATAAGGTGATCGTAACCCCTGGATATCGAGGATGAGGGGATTGTAACCCCTGGTTATCCAGGATGAGGTGATCGTAACCCCTGGTCATTGAGGATGAGGGGATCGTAACCCCTGGATATCGAGGATGAGGGGATCGTAACCCCTGGATATCGAGGATGAGGGGATCGTAACCCCTGGATATCGAGGATGAGGGGATTGTAACACCTGGTTATCGAGGATGAGGGGATCGTAACCCCTGGATATCGAGGATGAGGGGATGGTAACCCCTGGTCATCGAGGATGAGGGGATCGTAACCCCTGGATATCGAGGATGAGGGGATCGTTACCCCTGGTTATCGAGGATGAGGTGATTGTAACCCCTGGTCATTGAGGATGAGGGGATCGTAACCCCTGGATATCGAGGATGAGGGGATCGTAACCCCTGGATATCGAGGATGAGGGGATTGTAACACCTGGTTATCGAGGATGAGGGGATCGTAACCCCTGGATATTGAGGATGAGGGGATCGTAACCCCTGGATATCGAGGATGAGGGGATGGTAACCCCTGGATATTGAGGATGACGTGATCGTAACCCCTGGATATTGAGGATGAGGGGATCGTAACCCCTGGATATCGAGGATGAGGGGATCGTAACCCCTGGATATCGAGGATGAGGGGATTGTAACACCTGGTTATTGAGGATGACGTGATCATAACCCCTGGTCATTGAGGATGAGGGGATCGTAACCCCTGGATATCGAGGATGAGGGGATCGTAACCCCTGGATATCGAGGATGAGGGGATTGTAACCCCTGGTCATTGAGGATGAGGGGATCGTAACCCCTGGATATCGAGGATGAGGGGATTGTAACACCTGGTTATCGAGGATGAGGGGATCGTAACCCCTGGATATTGAGGATGAGGGGATCGTAACCCCTGGATATCGAGGATGAGGGGATTGTAACACCTGGTTATCGAGGATGAGGGGATCGTAACCCCTGGATATTGAGGATGAGGGGATCGTAACCCCTGGATATCGAGGATGAGGGGATCGTAACCCCTGGATATCAAGGATGAGGGGATCGTAACCCCTGGATATCGAGGATGAGGGGATGGTAACCCCTGGATATTGAGGATGACGTGATCGTAACCCCTGGATATTCGAGGATGAGGGGATCGTAACCCCTGGATATCGAGGATGAGGGGATTGTAACCCCTGGATATCGAGGATGCTGAACAGATTGCTTCATTGCTTTAACTATACAGACACAGCTCGAGGCCCAAATTGGTACAAACTTATCTGATAATTGGCTCAATAACAAGTTAGATGGCTCTGCCAGAGCTTCCAGGAAACTATGACAGACGCTTTCTTCAACTACAGTCAGCTGATATCCTCATCTACTTTATCAGAATGAGAACCCTCCAGCACAATCATGTTGTGTATCACAAAATTTCAGTTTATCTCGATTATTGAAATTCCTCCAGTTTTACATGTTCCAACATGTTGAAATCTTTGTCCCATTATCTATATATATCCTACATTCTGTCTTTACTTCTACGTCCCTAAGCCCTTGGCTCCAGGTCCTCTTTTCTGAGTACTGCTACATATTGGACAACTCTCCTGAAAAAGTCAGAAACAATATTGGTACACTGGTTCTAATTGTACAAGTTTAACTCGATCAAACACCAGTCTTGTTTCAGTTGGATATTTTAAGTCAAGTTTTATTGAACGTGTTTCATAGTCTTGTCGTGTAAGAAATGTCTCACTACAACATACAGACACAATCGTTATTACAGACAGGCACTGAAACATCACAAACAGTAACATATTTCTCTGTGAATCTTTGCTATATATTGATATAAACTTTGACAGAATACACAGTGATCAAATTACAATTATTTTTCAAGGTCCTTTTCACTGGTATTGCCAAAACAATGCGTACCACATTGTTAAATTTAACATTTCCGGAAATTCAGGGGTCCTTTAAAAATTCTAAGAGTACAGGACTTTGGAGGCACATTTAGATTTATCACTATTATTTACATATAAAGCAGTCGATGAATAAATAAAACCACCATGTTTATCAGTGAAAGACTTTCCAACCAAAAAAGTGGAAATAACTGGGATTTTTTTACCCTAACCACAGTGATCAAGGATCAAGGTTAGCGCAGTGTTTCTTAAACACATCCTTAATTGTAGCAAGAAGCACCCCATTTTAATGAATTTAATACTTCACAAAAGTATTGAATCCAGTACTGAAACATTGTAATGGTCTTTCAGAAGGTATTGCAATTATTTGAATTTTCCAAATGAATCGAATAAGTATGGTAAATATTTTCAAAAATGATTTTGCACATAAACACAATAGCTGTGCAATAAGCGTGATGTTGTATGGCGGTGAGTGTTGGGCCTTCACCCAGTCATCACCAGCCCGACTCCAGAGAAATGACAGGGCTATGATCAGGTGGATGTGCAACGTGAAGCCAGACCAGATCCAGAACATCAGTACAGACACCCTACTTGAGAAATTGGCCATCCCAAAACTTGATGTACTGCTACGGGCAAGCAATCTTCATTGGTTTGGACAAATTGAAAGGAACGAGGGGCCTATCAGCACTTGCAGAGACCTAAGATCAGACATGAAAAAGAAAGCTGGGCGCCCAAAGAAGACATGGAAAGAAACCAACAGGCAAGATCGTAAGCAGTGGCAACTGGACACAGTCAATCCACAGGAACCGTGATCACTGGAGACTTTGCATAAGGACAACGTCGAACCCTGACGAAGGGGACACAGACGTTAAACCAGGATAGTGAGTGTGAGTGAAATTTGGGATTGCTTTGTGAGTTTTGTTGAAGAGTCAAAATCGTATTGAACAAGAACACTGACAGGTCAGCAAGGGCCCCGCCATGTGGCTATTGATCTCCCTAATTGTCAAACCCGACAATACTGATCTTTGGTCAATTAACCCTTTGCCAAATTCTGACCAGCTTTGCTTCCTGATATAAGAATAAAAAAAATATTCATCATTGAAAAGTTACAAAATGTGACCTTGATGTTTTGTCATTTGACCCTTTGTTTTATTCCGACAAACTTTCTTTCATTATGTCATAACAAACAAAATTCATCCGAAAAAAATACAATGTTTGACCTTGACCTTTGACCTGGTGACCTTTAATATTACTCAGTTGACTCCTTGTTTCATTCTGTTTAACTTTGTTTCATAGTGACATAACAAAATGTTTAAAAGTGAAAAGTTACAAAATTTGACCTTGTTCCAGACAACTTACCATAGAATGTGCAGGTAGACAATCTTCATGGAAAACATGTTTACAGAAAAATACTACAGCGTTACTGGCATAGCGGAGATCTAGAATGGAAAACATGTATACAGAAAAATACCACAGCGTTACTAGCATAGCGGAGATCTGAAATGGAAAACATGTCTACAGAAAAATACCACAGCGTTATTGGCATAGCGGAGATCTAGAATGGAAAACATGTCTACAGAAAAATACCACAGCGTTACTGGCATAGCGGAGATCTGAAATGGAAAACATGTCTACAGAAAAATACCACAGCGTTACTGGCATAGCGGAGATCTGAAATGGAAAACATGTCTACAGAAAAATAACACAGCGTTACTGGCATAGCGGAGATCTGAAATGGAAAACATGTCTACAGAAAAATACCACAGCGTTATTGGCATAGCGGAGATCTAGAATGGAAAACATGTCTACAGAAAAATACCACAGCGTTACTGGCATAGCGGAGATCTGAAATGGAAAACATGTCTACAGAAAAATACCACAGCGTTATTGGCATAGCGGAGATCTAGAATGGAAAACATGTCTACAGAAAAATACCACAGCGTTACTGGCATAGCGGAGATCTAGAATGGAAAACATGTCTACAGAAAAATACCACAGCGTTACTGGCATAGCGGAGATCTGAAATGGAAAATATGTCTACAGAAAAATACCACAGCGTTATTGGCACAGCAGAGATCTATAAAGGAAAACATGTATACAGAAAAATACCACGGCGTTACTTGCATAGCGGAGATCTGGAATGGAAAACATGTCTACAGAAAAATACCACAGCGTTACTGGCGTAGCGGAGATCTGAAATGAAAAACATGTTTACAGAAAAATACAGAAAAATACCACAGCGTTACTGGCATAGCGGAGATCTAGAATGGAAAACATGTATACAGAAAAATACCACAGCGTTACTGGCATAGCGGAGATCTAGAATGGAAAACATGTTTACAGAAAAATACCACAGCGTTATTGGCATAGCGGAGATCTAGAATGGAAAACATGTCTACAGAAAAATACCACAGCGTTACTGGCATAGCGGAGATCTGGAATGGAAAACATGTCTACAGAAAAATACCACAGCGTTACTGGCATAGCGGAGATCTAAAATGAAAAACATGTTTACAGAAAAATACAGAAAAATACCACAGCGTTACTGGCATAGCGGAGATCTAGAATGGAAAACATGTCTACAGAAAAATACCACAGCGTTACTGGCATAGCGGAGATCTAAAATGAAAAACATGTTTACAGAAAAATACAGAAAAATACCACAGCGTTACTGGCATAGCGGAGATCTAGAATGGAAAACATGTTAACAGAAAAATACCACAGCGTTACTGGCGTAGCGGAGATCTGAAATGAAAAACATGTTTACAGAAAAATACAGAAAAATACCACAGCGTTACTGGCATAGCGGAGATCTAGAATGGAAAACATGTCTACAGAAAAATACCACAGCGTTACTGGCATAGCGGAGATCTAGAATGGAAAACATGTCTACAGAAAAATACCACAGCGTTACTGGCATAGCGGAGATCTGAAATGGAAAACATGTCTACAGAAAAATACCACAGCGTTACTGGCATAGCGGAGATCTAGAATGGAAAACATGTCTACAGAAAAATACCACAGCGTTACTGGCATAGCGGAGATCTAGAATGGAAAACATGTCTACAGAAAAATACCACAGCGTTACTGGCATAGCGAGATCTAGAATGGAAAACGTTTCTGGATTTTTTAAGTCTATTTTACAAGAGTTAGAAACATTAAAACCTGACTATAATTAGCAGTAAGAAAACTGTCACTCACCTGAAACTATAACAGCCTGCTGACAGGTATGGCAGGTCTGGATACCTGGAGATAAAACCACAGGAACTGTATACAACATCTACTGTAAAACCCCCCTCAATAAGAGGGAGACTCTACTGTAAAACCTCCCTCAATAGGAGGGAGACTCTACTGTAAAACCTCCTTCAATAGGAGGGAGATTCTACTGTAAAACCTCCCTCAATAGAAGGGAGACTCTACTGTAAAACCTCCCTCAATAGGAGGGAGACTCTACTGTAAAACCTCCTTCAATAGGAGGGAGATTCTACTGTAAAACCTCCCTCAATAGAAGGGAGACTCTACTGTAAAACCTCCCTCAATAGGAGGGAGACTACTGTAAAACCTCCCTCAATAGGAGGGAGAATCTACTGTAAAACTTCCCTCAATAGGAGGGAGATTCTACTGTAAAACCTTCCTCAATAGGAGGGAGACTACTGTAAAACCTCCCTCAAAAGGAGGAAGACTCTACTGTAAAACCTCCCTCAATAGAAGGGAGACTCTACTGTAAAACCTCCCTCAATAGGAGGGAGACTACTGTAAAACCTCCCTCGATAGGAGGGAGACTCTACTGTAAAACCTCCCTCAATAGGAGGGAGACTACTGTAAAACCTCCCTCAATAGGAGGGAGACTATACTGTAAAACCTCCCTCAATACCTCATACCAACAGTTTATACAAAATTAAATTCCCTTAACTCAAAGATATTTCAGACCAATTTTGGACAATATCCTGTCATTCCCAAAGAAGAAGATGGATCTTAAAGAATGTACTCCTTTTTTCCTATTGGGCCCTGTCCCCCAGGCCCAAGAGGGGTCAGACACATGATTTATACAAAATTCAATCCCCTTCACCAAAGGATGTTTCTGGCCAAATTTGGTCAAATTCTCCTAAGTGGGTCAGGACTAGCTAGGATTTGTATATAAGATAATTATGTGTTTTGTTGTGTATATAAGATATGTGTTTTGTTGTGTAAGTTGTGTATATAAGATAATTATGTGTTTTGTTGTGTAAATAAGATATGTGTTTTTTTGTGGATATAAGATATGTGTTTTGTTGTGTATAGAAGATATGTATTTTGTTGTGTATATAAGATATGTGTTTTTTTGTGGATATAAGATATGTGTTTTGTTGTGTATATAAGATATGTATTTTGTTGTGTATATAAGATATGGGTTTTGTTGTGTAAGTTGTGTATTTAAGATATGGGTTTTGTTGTGTATATAAGATATGGGTTTTGTTGTGTTTATAAGATATGGGTTTTGCTGTGTTTATAAGATATGGGTTTTGTTGTGCATTTAAGATATGGGTTTTGTTGTGTTATTTAGGATATGGGTTTTGTTGTGTATATAAGATATGGGTTTTGTTGTGTTTATAAGGTATGGGTTTTGTTGTGTATTTAAGATATGGGTTTTGTTGTGTTTATAAGATATGGGTTTTGTTGTGCATTTAAGATATGGGTTTTGTTGTGTTATTTAGGATATGGGTTTTGTTGTGTATATAAGATATGGGTTTTGTTGTGTTTATAAGATATGTGTTTTGTTGTGTATATAAGGTATGGGTTTTGTTGTGTATTTAAGATATGGGTTTTGTTGTGTATAAAAGATATGCGATTTGTTGTGTAACATTTTCCTTTTTACTTACTGCTGACGGAGATTCCTCGTTTGTGAGTTTTCACCAGTCTGTCCATCAGATTAAAGCTGTCAGCCACCAGGATCCTTCTACACCCTTCCCTGAGGGACATCTATACAAACAGACCATAACAGCTTGTTATAGGCACAAGTTCTAAAAACATTGTTTAAGTTCAGGAAATGTTCAAACTTAAGTGAATAATAATTATTATCAGCTTTTCTATTGCAAGCATTAATGAAGTGAAGGGAAATCCAACGTCCCCTATTATTTGAGACTTTACCTGTAGGTATAACCCCCCATTATTTGAGATTTTACCTGTAGATATAACCCCCATTATTTGAGATTTTACCTGTAGATATAACCCCCATTATTTGAGATTTTACCTGTAGGTATAACCCCCCATTATTTGAGACTTTACCTGTAGGTATAACCCCCCATTATTTGAGATTTTACCTGTAGATATAACCCCCATTATTTGAGACTTTACCTGTAGGTATAACCCCCCATTATTTGAGATTTTACCTGTAGATATAACCCCCATTATTTGAGACTTTACCTGTAGGTATAACCACCCATTATTTGAGATTTTACCTGTAGGTATAACCCCCCATTATTTGAGATTTTACCTGTAGATATAACCCCCCATTATTTGAGACTTTACCTGTAGGTATAACCCCCCATTATTTGAGACTTTACCTGTAGGTATAACCCCCCATTATTTGAGACTTTACCTGTAGGTATAACCCCATTATTTGAGATTTTACCTGTAGGTATAACCCCATTATTTGAGATTTTACCTGTAGATATAATCCCCCATTATTTGATACTTTACCTGTAGGTATAACCCCCCATTATTTGAGACTTTACCTGTAGGTATAACCCCCCATTATTTGAGACTTTACCTGTAGGCATAACCCCATTTTTTGAGACTTTACCTGTAGGTATAACCCCCCATTATTTGAGACTTTACCTGTAGGTATAACCCCCCATTATTTGAGACTTTACCTGTAGGTATAACCCCCATTATTTGAGACTTTACCTGTAGGTATAACCCCCCTTTATTTGAGACTTTACCTGTAGGTATAACCCCCCATTATTTGAGACTTTACCTGTAGGTATAACCCCCCATTATTTGAGACTTTACCTGTAGGTATAACCCCCCATTATTTGAGACTTTACCTGTAGGTATAACCCCCATTATTTGAGACTTTACCTGCAGGTATAACCCCCCATTATTTGAGATTTTACCTGTAGGTATAACCCCCCCATTATTTGAGAGTTTACCTGTAGGTATAACCCCCATTATTTGAGACTTTACCTGTAGGTATAACCCCCCATTATTTGAGAGTTTACCTGTAGGTATAACCCCTCATTATTTGCGATTTTACCTGTAGGTATAACCCCCCATTATTTGAAACTTTACCTGTAGGTATAACCCCCCATTATTTGAGACTTTACCTGTAGGTTGTAGTCCTGAAGTATTTTGACGAGTGAATCCCTTAAGCCTGGAATGTGCATGCCCTCCTGTATCTTTGTGATGAGAATGATCGGGTCCACATGTGTCCCAATGTTCTGTAGTAGGCCTTTAATAAAACCTAATAAAGAGATAAAACAATTAGTTACATACTTATTTATCCATAATATTTAAACAGTACAAGTAATTACGTGTAATTATATGTCTCCCTTTCTCACTTTAACGATAACATTAAAGTCAATATATACAGGATATCTAACAGTATCCTCAGTTATACCAAATATATTTCATGAGTGGGGCTAATATTTATATGGATTAGGAAGGAAGGGGAATCAATGAACAGAGACGAGGGGGACACCAGCTGAGTCATCTTTATGACCCTATTTTAACATCCAATAAGGGGCGGAATGGGTAAACATCTTACCCGTCCCTCTGTCTACCTGTAGTACTAGAGTACATTTGGACGAAATGTCGCGCTATGTTTTTGACAGCTGACTTCACTTACTTGTCCTATTTTGGGTAGGGAGCTGATTTCAGCAGGAGGGGCTCACCCTGGGACAAATCATAATTTCATGATTGTTTTGGGACAAATCATAATTTCATGATTGTTTTAGGACAAATCATAATTTCATGATTGTTTTAGTCTCTTGATGCCAAGAAATGGTATATATTGTTAAAGGGTGGGGATCTAAAAAGTTTTTTTTAAAAAGGTTTACCCTCTATTTCCCCTATTGGGCCCCGGCCCTCTGGCCTCAGGGGGAGGGGGGCAGAGTCACCATTTATAAAACAAGAGGCCCATGGGCCTAAACGGTCATCTGACAATTGCAAACACTTATAGCAGCGACACACCCCTTAGTTCAAAAGTGTTCAAACCAGCATCATTGTCATAAACTATCTGTTCAGATCCAGAGTCGATTACAAAATTTATTTATGGTGTTGTCAAAGCAATGAACAACATATCGGCCATGCTTGTTATACACTTTGCAATGATTTGGTAATCTCCTATTTGATTGGCATTGCAAAATCAAAAGCGTCTTAGCTATAGTAAATGTATACCAGCATTGTGGAATACAAGACTGTATCACAACTACTTTCACTTTCAGAAATTTCTATCCTTCAGTGTATGTTAACAGGTATTTTACTAATCTTTAAAATTCAGCAAAGTTCCCCTTTTGGGGCCCCGCCCCTATGGCCCCAAGGGTTGGATCAGCCTCATTTATATAAAATCTGATCGCCCTTCCCAAATGATGCTTCACATCAAATTTGGATGCAATCCATTCAAGCATTAAGGAGGAGTAGGATTTTAAAGCAAAAATTCAGCAAAGTCCCCATTTGGAGGCCCCGCCCCTATGGCCCCAAGGGTTGGATCAGCCTCATTTATATAAAATCTGATCGCCCTCCCCAAATGATGCTTCACATCAAATTTGGATGCAATCCATTCAAGCATTAAGGAGGAGAAGGATTTTAAAGTAAAAATTCAGCAAAGTCCCCTTTTTGAGGCCCCGCCCCTATGGCCCCAGGGGTTGGATCAGCCTCATTTATATAAAATCTGATTGCCCTCCCCAAATGATGTTTCACACCAAATTTGGATGCAATCCATTCAAGTATTAAGGAGGAGTAGAAATTTAAACCAAAAATTCAGCAAAATTCCCCTTTTCGGGCCCTACCCCTCTGGCCCCAGGAGTCGGATCAGCCTCATATATATAAAATCTGATCGCCCTCCCCAAATGATGCTTCACACCAAATTTGGATGTAATCCATTCAAGTATTAAGGAGGAGTAGGAATTTAAAGCAAAAATTCAGCAAAGTTCCCCTTTTCGGGCCCCGCCCCTCTGGCCCCAAGGGTTGGATCAGCCTCATTTATATAAAATCTGATCGCCCTCCCCAAATGATGCTTCACATCAAATTTGGATGTAATCCATTCAAGCATTAAGGAGGAGTAGGATTTTAAAGTAAAAATTCAGCAAAGTCCCCTTTTGGAGGCCCCGCCCCTATGGCCCCAAGGGTTGGATCAGCCTCATTTATATAAAATCTGATCGCCCTCCCCAAATGATGCTTCACATCAAATTTGGATGCAATCCATTCAAGCATTAAGGAGGAGTAGGATTTTAAAGTAAAAATTCAGCAAAGTCCCCTTTTTGAGGCCCCGCCCCTATGGCCCCAGGGGTCGGATTAGCCTCATTTATATAAAATCTGATTGCCCTCCCCAAATGATGTTTCACACCAAATTTGGATGCAATCCATTCAAGTATTAAGGAGGAGTAGGAATTTAAAGCAAAAATTCAGCAAAGTTCCCCTTTTGGGGCCCTACCCCTCTGGCCCCAGGAGTCGGATCAGCCTCATATATATAAAATCTGATCGCCCTCCCCAAATGATGCTTCGAATTCACACCAAATTTGGATGTAATCCATTCAAGTATTAAGGAGGAGTAGGAATTTAAAGCAAAAATTCAGCAAAGTTCCCCTTTTCAGGCCCCGCCCCTCTGGCCCCAAGGGTTCGATCAGCCTCATTTATATAAAATCTGATCGCCCTCCCCAAATGATGCTTCACATCAAATTTGGATGCAATCCATTCAAGCATTAAGGAGGAGTAGGATTTTAAAGTAAAAATTCAGCAAAGTCCCCTTTTGGAGGCCCCGCCCCTATGGCCCCAAGGGTTGGATCAGCCTCATTTATATAAAATCTGATCGCCCTCCCCAAATGATGCTTCACATCAAATTCGGATGCAATCCATTCAAGCATTAAGGAGGAGTAGGATTTTAAAGTAAAAATTCAGCAAAGTCCCCTTTTTGAGGCCCCGCCCCTATGGCCCCAGGGGTTGGATCAGCCTCATTTATATAAAATCTGATTGCCCTCCCCAAATGATGTTTCACACCAAATTTGGATGCAATCCATTCAAGTATTAAGGAGGAGTAGGAATTTAAAGCAAAAATTCAGCAAAGTTCCCCGTTTCGGGCCCTACCCCTCTGGCCCCAGGAGTCAGATCAGCCTCATATATATAAAATCTGATCGCCCTCCCCAAATGATGCTTCACATCAAATTTGGATGCAATCCATTCAAGCATTAAGGAGGAGTAGGAATTTAAAGCAAAAATTCAGCAAAGTTCCCCTTTTGGGGCCCTACCCCTCTGGCCCCAGGAGTCGGATCAGCCTCATATATATAAAATCTGATCGCCCTCCCCAAATGATGCTTCACATCAAATTTGGATGCAATCCATTCAAGCATTAAGGAGGAGTAGGAATTTAAAGCAAAAATTCAGCAAAGTTCCCCTTTTGGGGCCCTACCCCTCTGGCCCCAGGAGTCGGATCAGCCTCATATATATAAAATCTGATCGCCCTCCCCAAATGATGCTTCGAATTCACACCAAATTTGGATGTAATCCATTCAAGTAATAAGGAGGAGTAGGAATTTAAAGCAAAAATTCAGCAAAGTTCCCCTTTTCAGGCCCCGCCCCTCTGGCCCCAAGGGTTCGATCAGCCTCATTTATATAAAATCTGATTGCCCTCCCCAAATGATGCTTCACATCAAATTTGGATGCAATCCATTCAAGCATTAAGGAGGAGTAGGATTTTAAAGTAAAAATTCAGCAAAGTCCCCTTTTGGAGGCCCCGCCCCTATGGCCCCAAGGGTTGGATCAGCCTCATTTATATAAAATCTGATCGCCCTCCCCAAATGATGCTTCACATCAAATTCGGATGCAATCCATTCAAGCATTAAGGAGGAGTAGGATTTTAAAGTAAAAATTCAGCAAAGTCCCCTTTTTGAGGCCCCGCCCCTATGGCCCCAGGGGTTGGATCAGCCTCATTTATATAAAATCTGATTGCCCTCCCCAATGATGTTTCACACCAAATTTGGATGCAATCCATTCAAGTATTAAGGAGGAGTAGGAATTTAAAGCAAAAATTCAGCAAAGTTCCCCTTTTCGGGCCCTACCCCTCTGGCCCCAGGAGTCGGATCAGCCTCATATACATAAAATCTGATCGCCCTCCCCAAATGATGCTTCACATCAAATTTGGATGCAATCCATTCAAGCATTAAGGAGGAGTAGGATTTTAAAGTAAAAATTCAGCAAAGTCCTCTTTTTGAGGCCCCGCCCCTATGGCCCCAGGGGTTGGATCAGCCTCATTTATATAAAATCTGATTGCCCTCCCCAAATGATGTTTCACACCAAATTTGGATGCAATCCATTCAAGTATTAAGGAGGAGAAGGATTTCAAAGTAAAAATTCAGCAAAGTTCCCCTTTTTGAGGCCCCGCCCCTATGGCCCCAGGGGTCGGATCAGCCTCATTTATATAAAATCTGATCGCCCTCCCCAAATGATGCTTCACACCAAATTTGGTGGTGATCCATTCAAGTATTAAGGAGGAGTAGGAATTTAAAGCAAAAATTCAGCAAAGTTCCCCTTTTTGAGGCCCCGCCCCTATGGCCCCAGGGGTTGGATCAGCCTCATTTATATAAAATCTGATTGCCCTCCCCAAATGATGTTTCACACCAAATTTGGATGCAATCCATTCAAGTATTAAGGAGGAGAAGGATTTTAAAGTAAAAATTCAGCAAAGTTCCCCTTTTTGAGGCCCCGCCCCTATGGCCCCAGGGGTCGGATCAGCCTCATTTATATAAAATCTGATCGCCCTCCCCAAATGATGCTTCACACCAAATTTGGTGGTGATCCATTCAAGTATTAAGGAGGAGTAGGAATTTAAAGCAAAAATTCAGCAAAGTTCCCCTTTTCGGGCCCCGCCCCTATGGCCCCAGGGGTCGGATCAGCCTCATTTATATAAAATCTGATCGCCCTCCCCAAATGATGCTTCACATCAAATTTGGATGCAATCCATTCAAGTATTAAGGAGGAGTAGGAATTTAAAGCAAAAATTCAGCAAAGTTCCCCTTTTCGGGCCCCGCCCCTCTGGCCCCAAGGGTTCGATCAGCCTCATTTATATAAAATCTGATCGCCCTCCCCAAATGATGCTTCACATCAAATTTGGATGTAATCCATTCAAGCATTAAGGAGGAGTAGGATTTTAAAGCAAAAATTCAGCAAAGTCCCCTTTTGGAGGCCCCGCCCCTATGGCCCCAAGGGTTGGATCAGCCTCATTTATATAAAATCTGATCGCCCTCCCCAAATGATGCTTCACATCAAATTTGGATGCAATCCATTCAAGCATTAAGGAGGAGTAGGATTTTAAAGTAAAAATTCAGCAAAGTCCCCTTTTTGAGGCCCCGCCCCTATGGCCCCAGGGGTCGGATTAGCCTCATTTATATAAAATCTGATTGCCCTCCCCAAATGATGTTTCACACCAAATTTGGATGCAATCCATTCAAGTATTAAGGAGGAGTAGGAATTTAAAGCAAAAATTCAGCAAAGTTCCCCTTTTGGGGCCCTACCCCTCTGGCCCCAGGAGTCGGATCAGCCTCATATATATAAAATCTGATCGCCCTCCCCAAATGATGCTTCGAATTCACACCAAATTTGGATGTAATCCATTCAAGTATTAAGGAGGAGTAGGAATTTAAAGCAAAAATTCAGCAAAGTTCCCCTTTTCAGGCCCCGCCCCTCTGGCCCCAAGGGTTCGATCAGCCTCATTTATATAAAATCTGATCGCCCTCCCCAAATGATGCTTCACATCAAATTTGGATGCAATCCATTCAAGCATTAAGGAGGAGTAGGATTTTAAAGTAAAAATTCAGCAAAGTCCCCTTTTGGAGGCCCCGCCCCTATGGCCCCAAGGGTTGGATCAGCCTCATTTATATAAAATCTGATCGCCCTCCCCAAATGATGCTTCACATCAAATTCGGATGCAATCCATTCAAGCATTAAGGAGGAGTAGGATTTTAAAGTAAAAATTCAGCAAAGTCCCCTTTTTGAGGCCCCGCCCCTATGGCCCCAGGGGTTGGATCAGCCTCATTTATATAAAATCTGATTGCCCTCCCCAAATGATGTTTCACACCAAATTTGGATGCAATCCATTCAAGTATTAAGGAGGAGTAGGAATTTAAAGCAAAAATTCAGCAAAGTTCCCCTTTTGGGGCCCTACCCCTCTGGCCCCAGGAGTCGGATCAGCCTCATATATATAAAATCTGATCGCCCTCCCCAAATGATGCTTCACATCAAATTTGGATGCAATCCATTCAAGCATTAAGGAGGAGTAGGAATTTAAAGCAAAAATTCAGCAAAGTTCCCCTTTTGGGGCCCTACCCCTCTGGCCCCAGGAGTCGGATCAGCCTCATATATATAAAATCTGATCGCCCTCCCCAAATGATGCTTCGAATTCACACCAAATTTGGATGTAATCCATTCAAGTAATAAGGAGGAGTAGGAATTTAAAGTAAAAATTCAGCAAAGTTCCCCTTTTCAGGCCCCGCCCCTCTGGCCCCAAGGGTTCGATCAGCCTCATTTATATAAAATCTGATCGCCCTCCCCAAATGATGCTTCACATCAAATTTGGATGCAATCCATTCAAGCATTAAGGAGGAGTAGGATTTTAAAGTAAAAATTCAGCAAAGTCCCCTTTTGGAGGCCCCGCCCCTATGGCCCCAAGGGTTGGATCAGCCTCATTTATATAAAATCTGATCGCCCTCCCCAAATGATGCTTCACATCAAATTCGGATGCAATCCATTCAAGCATTAAGGAGGAGTAGGATTTTAAAGTAAAAATTCAGCAAAGTCCCCTTTTTGAGGCCCCGCCCCTATGGCCCCAGGGGTTGGATCAGCCTCATTTATATAAAATCTGATTGCCCTCCCCAAATGATGTTTCACACCAAATTTGGATGCAATCCATTCAAGTATTAAGGAGGAGTAGGAATTTAAAGCAAAAATTCAGCAAAGTTCCCCTTTTCGGGCCCTACCCCTCTGGCCCCAGGAGTCGGATCAGCCTCATATATATACAAGAGGCCCATGGGCCTAAACGGTCATCTGACAATTGCAAACACTTATAGCAGGGACACACCCCTTAGTTCAAAAGTGTTCAAACCAGCATCATTGTCATAAACTATCTGTTCAGATCTAGAGTCGGTTACGAAATTTATTTATGGTGTTGTCAAAGCAATGAACAACATATCGGCCATGCTTGTTATACACTTTGCAATGATTTGGTAATCTCCTATTTGATTGGCATTGCAAAATCAAAAGCGTCTTAGCTATAGTAAATGTATACCAGCATTGTGGAATACAAGACTGTATCACAACTACTTTCACTTTCAGAAATTTCTATCCTTCAGTGTATGTTAACAGGTATTTTACTAATCTTTAAAATTCAGCAAAGTTCCCCTTTTCGGGCCCCGCCCCTCTGGCCCCAAGGGTTGGATCAGCCTCATTTATATAAAATCTGATCGCCCTTCCCAAATGATGCTTCACACCAAATTTGGATGTAATCCATTCAAGTATTAAGGAGGAGTAGGAATTTAAAGCAAAAATTCAGCAAAGTTCCCCTTTTCGGGCCCCGCCCCTCTGGCCCCAAGAGTTGGATCAGCCTCATTTATATAAAATCTGATCGCCCTCCCCAAATGATGCTTCACATCAAATTTGGATGCAATCCATTCAAGCATACAGGAGGAGTAGGATTTTAAAGCAAAAATTCAGCAAAGTCCCCTTTTGGAGGCCCCGCCCCTATGGCCCCAAGGGTTGGATCAGCCTCATTAATATAAAATCTGATCGCCCTCCCCAAATGATGCTTCACATCAAATTTGGATGCAATCCATTCAAGCATTAAGGAGGAGTAGGATTTTAAAGTAAAAATTCAGCAAAGTCCCCTTTTTGAGGCCCCGCCCCTATGGCCCCAGGGGTTGGATCAGCCTCATTTATATAAAATCTGATTGCCCTCCCCAAATGATGTTTCACACCAAATTTGGATGCAATCCATTCAAATATTAAGGAGGAGTAGGAATTTAAAGCAAAAATTCAGCAAAGTTCCCCTTTTGGGGCCCTACCCGTCTGGCCCCAGGAGTCGGATCAGCCTCATATATATAAAATCTGATCGCCCTCCCCAAATGATGCTTCACACCAAATTTGGATGTAATCCATTCAAGTATTAAGGAGGAGTAGGAATTTAAAGCAAAAATTCAGCACAGTTCCCCTTTTCGGGCCCCGCCCGTCTGGCCCCAGGGGTTCGATCAGCCTCATTTATATAAAATCTGATCGCTCTCCCCAAATGATGCTTCACATCAAATTTGGATGCAATCCATTCAAGCATTAAGGAGGAGTAGGATTTTAAAGTAAAAATTCAGCAAAGTCCCCTTTTGGAGGCCCCACCCCTATGGCCCCAAGGGTTGGATCAGCCTCATTTATATAAAATCTGATCGCCCTCCCCAAATGATGCTTCACATCAAATTTGGATGCAATCCATTCAAGCATTAAGGAGGAGTAGGATTTTAAAGTAAAAATTCAGCAAAGTCCCCTTTTTGAGGCCCCGCCCCTATGGCCCCAGGGGTTGGATCAGCCTCATTTATATAAAATCTGATTGCCCTCCCCAAATGATGTTTCACACCAAATTTGGATGCAATCCATTCAAATATTAAGGAGGAGTAGGAATTTAAAGCAAAAATTCAGCAAAGTTCCCCTTTTGGGGCCCTACCCCTCTGGCCCCAGGAGTCGGATCAGCCTCATATATATAAAATCTGATCGCCCTCCCCAAATGATGCTTCACACCAAATTTGGATGTAATCCATTCAAGTATTAAGGAGGAGTAGGAATTTAAAGCAAAAATTCAGCAAAGTTCCCCTTTTCGGGCCCCGCCCGTCTGGCCCCAGGGGTTCGATCAGCCTCATTTATATAAAATCTGATCGCTCTCCCCAAATGATGCTTCACATCAAATTTGGATGCAATCCATTCAAGCATTAAGGAGGAGTAGGATTTTAAAGTAAAAATTCAGCAAAGTCCCCTTTTGGAGGCCCCGCCCCTATGGCCCCAAGGGTTGGATCAGCCTCATTTATATAAAATCTGATCGCCCTCCCCAAATGATGCTTCACATCAAATTTGGATGCAATCCATTCAAGCATTAAGGAGGAGTAGGATTTTAAAGTAAAAATTCAGCAAAGTCCCCTTTTTGAGGCCCCGCCCCTATGGCCCCAGGGGTCGGATCAGCCTCATTTATATAAAATCTGATTGCCCTCCCCAAATGATGTTTCACACCAAATTTGGATGCAATCCATTCAAGTATTAAGGAGGAGTAGGAATTTAAAGCAAAAATTCAGCAAAGTTCCCCTTTTGGGGCCCCACCCCTCTGGCCCCAGGAGTCGGATCAGCCTCATATATATAAAATCTGATTGCCCTCCCCAAATGATGCTTCACACCAAATTTGGATGTAATCCATTCAAGTATTAAGGAGGAGTAGGAATTTAAAGCAAAAATTCAGCAAAGTTCCCCTTTTCGGGCCCCGCCCCTCTGGCCCCAGGGGTTCGATCAGCCTCATTTATATAAAATCTGATCGCCCTCCCCCAATGATGCTTCACATCAAATTTGGATGTAATCCATCCAAGTATTAAGGAGGAGTAGGAATTTAAAGCAAAAATTCAGCAAAGTTCCCCTTTTCGGGCCCCGCCCCTATGGCCCCAGGGGTCGGATCAGCCTCATTTATATAAAATCTGATCGCCCTCCCCCAATGATGCTTCACACCAAATTTGGTGGTGATCCATTCAAGTATTAAGGAGGAGTAGGAATTTAAAGCAAAAATTCAGCAAAGTTCCCCTTTTCGGGCCCCGCCCCTATGGCCCCAGGGGTCGGATCAGCCTCATTTATATAAAATCTGATCGCCCTCCCCCAATGATGCTTCACACCAAATTTGGTGGTGATCCATTAAGAAATGAAGGAGGAGTAGCATTTTGAAATGAAAAGTTTACTGACGGCGCACGGCGGACGGCGGACGGCGGACGGCGGACGACGACGGACGAAGCACGATGACTATAGGTCATCCTGACCCTTTGGGTTAGATGACCTAAAAATCTGATCGCCCTCCCCAAATGATGCTTCACATCAAATTTGGATGCAATCCATTCAAGCATTAAGGAGGAGTAGGATTTTAAAGTAAAAATTCAGCAAAGTCCCCTTTTGGAGGCCCCGCCCCTATGGCCCCAGGGGTTGGATCAGCCTCATTTATATAAAATCTGATTGCCCTCCCCAAATGATGTTTCACACCAAATTTGGATGCAATCCATTCAAGTATTAAGGAGGAGAAGGATTTTAAAGTAAAAATTCAGCAAAGTTCCCCTTTTTGAGGCCCCGCCCCTATGGCCCCAGGGGTCGGATCAGCCTCATTTATATAAAATCTGATCGCCCTCCCCAAATGATGCTTCACACCAAATTTGGTGGTGATCCATTCAAGTATTAAGGAGGAGTAGGAATTTAAAGCAAAAATTCAGCAAAGTTCCCCTTTTCGGGCCCCGCCCCTATGGCCCCAGGGGTCGGATCAGCCTCATTTATATAAAATCTGATCGCCCTCCCCCAATGATGCTTCACACCAAATTTGGTGGTGATCCATTCAAGTATTAAGGAGGAGTAGGAATTTAAAGCAAAAATTCAGCAAAGTTCCCCTTTTCGGGCCCCGCCCCTATGGCCCCAGGGGTCGGATCAGCCTCATTTATATAAAATCTGATCGCCCTCCCCAAATGATGCTTCACACCAAATTTGGTGGTGATCCATTCAAGTATTAAGGAGGAGTAGGAATTTAAAGCAAAAATTCAGCAAAGTTCCCCTTTTCGGGCCCCGCCCCTATGGCCCCAGGAGTCGGATCAGCCTCATTTATATAAAATCTGATCGCCCTCCCCCAATGATGCTTCACACCAAATTTGGTGGTGATCCATTAAGAAATGAAGGAGGAGTAGCATTTTGAAATGAAAAGTTTACTGACGGCGCACGGCGCACGGCGCACGGCGGACGGCGGACGACGACGGACGAAGCACGATGACTATAGGTCATCCTGACCCTTCGGGTCAGATGACCTAAAAATTGTACTTCTCATCCAAAGGATGTTTCTGAATAAATTTGGTTCAAATCCATTCAGTTCTTAATGACTTAGTAGCAATATAGTCTATACTTACTGGGTTTGTCTATACTTACTGGGTTTGTCTATACTTACTGGGTGTGTCTATACTTACTGGGTTTGTCTATACTTACTGGGTTTGTCTATACTTACTCGGTTTGTCTATACTTACTGGGTTTGTCTATACTTACTGGGTTTGTCTATACTTACTCGGTTTGTCTATACTTACTGGGTTTGTCTATACTTACTGGGTTTGTCTATACTTACTGGGTGTGTCTATACTTACTGGGTTTGTCTATACTTACTGGGTTTGTCTATACTTACTGGGTGTGTCTATACTTACTGGGTGTGTCTATACTTCCTGGGTTTGTCTATACTTACTGGGTTTGTCTATACTTACTGGGTTTGTCTATACTTACTGGGTGTGTCTATACTTACTGGGTGTGTCTATACTTACTGGGTTTGTCTATACTTACTGGGTTTGTCTATACTAACTGGGTTTGTCTATACTTACTCGGTTTGTCTATACTTACTGGGTTTGTCTATACTTACTGGGTTTGTCTATACTTACTCGGTTTGTCTATACTTACTGGGTTTGTCTATACTTACTGGGTTTGTCTATACTTACTGGGTTTGTCTATACTTACTGGGTTTGTCTATACTTACTGGGTTTGTCTATACTTACTGGGTGTGTCTATACTTACTGGGTGTGTCTATACTTACTGGGTTTGTCTATACTTACTGGGTTTGTCTATACTTACTGGGTTTGTCTATACTTACTGGGTGTGTCTATACTTACTGGGTGTGTCTATACTTACTGGGTTTGTCTATACTTACTGGGTTTGTCTATACTAACTGGGTTTGTCTATACTTACTCGGTTTGTCTATACTTACTCGGTTTGTCTATACTGTACTGTATTAAATCCTCCCACAGCTCCTGTTCATTTTGATCTTTACAGAACTCGATGGCTTGGTTGACATCCTGAAGTCTGGATGTGATCAGTTCTAATGCCTGTTTAATATTACCCATCCGACCTGGAGTGACAAAACACAGACAGAATCTGAGTACAATTAAAATCCGACAAGGAATGACAAAACACAGACAGAACCTGAGTACAATTAAAATCTGACCTGGAGTGACAAAACACAGACAGAATTTGAGTATATTGAAATCCGACCTGGAGTGACAAAACACAGATAGAATTTGAGTATATTAAAATCCGACCTGGAGTGACAAAACACAGACAGAATTTGAGTATATTAAAATCCGACCTGGAGTGACAAAACACAGACAGAATTTGAGTATATTAAAATCCGACCTGGAGTGACAAAACACAGACAAAATCTGAGTACGATTAAAATCCGACAAGGAGTGACAAAACACAGACAAAATCTGAGTACGATTAAAATCCGACAAGGAGTGACAAAACACAGACAGAATTTGAGTACAATTAAAATCGGACCTGGAGTGACAAAACACAGACAGAATTTGAGTACAATTAAAATTCGACCTGGAGTGACAAAACACAGACAGAATTGAGTACGATTAAAACAATCACTTTTGTCCAACATTGACTAAGAATTACTAACTGGATTGGCATTTTTCTGTCTATATCTCATAGTAAGTAATGCGTCTCTTACCCTATCTTACCATCAAAATATTTATTTATGTTGAACCTAATTAAGATGCTTACAACAGCTTATGAAGTGGATGATGGATGATACAACTCTGGTCCAGACCTGTGCTTACACAATCAACATTTACATCTCTTTCTACCATCTTATACACAGCCAGTGATTGTATGTTTTCCCAGGAACTTGGAGTTGTCTTCCCTAGCGTGCTACTGTTGATGTGGCATCTATGCTGTGATGAGGAGACATTATACTATTGTTATGACTTAGTTAGCTGAACGTGGTTATTTCCTCTTAGAGACTAACAAGCTGATCGTCCCCAGCTATGTCGGGGTGGACCAATGTGAAATATTAATCATGACATATCATTATGTATTTTTCTAATATATATCACAGTAACTGTTCAGTAGACTGTCTAAGTGTTTGTGTGTATTCAATATAACAGATCACCTAATATAATCAAACCTCTTACCCAATAAAAACACCTGTTCCGGTATAAAGTCCCTCATCTCACATTCTTCCAGCGCCATCTGGAGGGGGTAATGGTTACTAGTGCGAAGGAAGGGCAGTAACCGCGGCCTGTCGTACTCAGCGTACAATCTAACTTGCTTGCCGTGGTATTTCTGGCAGAGCTGGGGATCCTTCTGGAACAGCTTATCCAAATACTGGAAGGGAAAATAATGTAGTTTCAAATTTTGAATTATCTTTGGTTTCAATTTTTATCATTTTGCTGTAGGTTTCTGTGACTTGGCATGATATCACAGACCTGACATCTGGAGATCAATAATAAAACCTTGTGTGGACAGATACACCAGGCTGGGGGACCACTACACACCACTAACAAGGGAGGTAATCACCAGGCTGGGGGACCACTACACACCACTAACAAGGGAGGTAATCACCAGGCTGGGGGACCACTACACACCACTAACAAGGGAGGTAATCACCAGGCTGGGGGACCACTACACACCACTAACAAGGGGGGTAATCACCAGGCTGGGGGACCCCTACACACCACTAACAAGGGAGGTAATCACCAGGCTGGGGGACCACTACACACCACTAACAAGGGAGGTAATCGGACAGACACACCAGGCAGGGGGACCACTACACACCACTAACAAGGGAGGTAATCACCAGGCTAGGGACCACTACAGACCACTAACAAGGGAGGTAATCACCAGGCTGGGGGACCACTACACACCACTAACAAGGGAGATAATCACCAGGCTGGGGGACCACTACACACCACTAACAAGGGGGGTAATCACCAGGCTGGGGGACCACTACACACCACTAACAAGGGAGGTAATCACCAGGCTGGGGGATCACTACACACCACTAACAAGGGAGGTAATCACCAGGCTGGGGGACCCCTATACACCACTAACAAGGGAGGTAATCACCAGGCTGGGGGACCACTACACACCACTAACAAGGGAGGTAATCACCAGGCTAGAGGACAACTACACACCACTAACAAGGGAGATAATCACCAGGCTGGGGGACCACTACACACCACTAACAAGGGAGATAATCACCAGGCTGGGGGACCACTACACACCACTAACAAGGGAGATAATCACCAGGCTGGGGGACCACTACACACCACTAACAAGGGAGGTAATCACCAGGCTGGGGGACTACTACACACCACTAACAAGGGAGGTAATCACCAGGCTGGGGGACCACTACACACCACTAACAAGGGAGGTAATCACCAGGCTGGGGGACCACTACACACCACTAACAAGGGAGGTAATCACCAGGCTGGGGGACCACTACACACCACTAACAAGGGAGGTAATAAACAGGCTGGGGGACCACTACACACCACTAACAAGGGCGGTAATCACCAGGCTGGGGGACCACTACACACCACTAACAAGGGAGGTAATCACCAGGCTGGGGGACCACTACACACCACTAACAAGGGAGGTAATCACCAGGCTGGGGGACCACTACACACCACTAACAAGGGAGGTAATCACCAGGCTGGGGTACCACTACACACCACTAACAAGGGAGGTAATCACAAGGCTGGGGGACCACTACACACCACTAACAAGGGGGGTAATCACCAAGCTGGGGACCACTACACACCACTAACAAGGGAGGTAATCACCAGGCTGGGGACCACTACACACCACTAACAAGGGAGGTAATCACCAGGCTGGGGGACCACTACACATCACTAACAAGGGAGGTAATCAACAGGCTGGGGGACCACTACACACCACTAACAAGGGAGATAATCACCAGGCTGGGGGACCACTACACACCACTAACAAGGGAGATAATCACCAGGCTGGAGGACCACTACACACCACTAACAAGGGAGATAATCACCAGGCTGGGGGACCACCACACACCACTAACAAGGGAGATAATCACCAGGCTGGGGGACCACTACACACCACTAACAAGGGAGGTAATCACCAGGCTGGGGGACCACTACACACCACTAACAAGGGAGGTAATCACCAGGCTGGGGGACCACTACACACCACTAACAAGGGAGATAATCACCAGGCTGGGGGATCACTACACACCACTAACAAGGGAGATAATCACCAAGCTGGGGGACCACTACACACCACTAACAAGGGAGATAATCACCAGGCTGGAGGACCACTACACACCACTAACAAGGGAGATAATCACCAGGCTGGGGGACCACCACACACCACTAACAAGGGAGATAATCACCAGGCTGGGGGACCACTACACACCACTAACAAGGGAGGTAATCACCAGGCTGGGGGACCACTACACACCACTAACAAGGGAGGTAATCACCAGGCTGGGGGACCACTACACACCACTAACAAGGGAGATAATCACCAGGCTGGGGGATCACTACACACCACTAACAAGGGAGATAATCACCAAGCTGGGGGACCACTACACACCACTAACAAGGGAGATAATCACCAGGCTGGAGGACCACTACACACCACTAACAAGGGAGGTAATCACCAGGCTGGGGGACCACTTCACACCACTAACAAGGGAGATAATCACCAGGCTGGGGGACAACTACACACCACTATCAAGGGAGGTAATCCGACAGACACACCAGGCTGGGGGACCACTACACACCGCTATCAAGGGAGGTAATCACCAGGTGGGGGACTACTACACACCACTAACAAGGGAGGTAATCACCAGGCTGGGGGACCACTACACACCGCTATCAAGGGAGGTAATCACCAGGTGGGGGACCACTACACACCGCTATCAAGGGAGGTAATCGGACACCACTAACAAGGGAGGTAATCACCAGGCTGGGGGACCACTACACACCACTAACAAGGAGGTAATCGGACAGACACACCAGGCTGGGGGACCACTACACACCACTAACAAGGGAGGTAATCACCAGGCTGGGGGACCACTACACACCACTAACAAGGGAGGTAATCGGACAGACACACCAGGCTAGGGGACCACTACACACCACTAACAAGGGAGGTAATCACCAGGCTGGGGGACTACTACACACCACTAACAAGGGAGATAATCACCAGGCTGGGGGACTACTACACACCACTAACAAGGGAGGTAATCACCAGGCTGGGGGACCACTACACACCACTAACAAGGGAGATAATCACCAGGCTGGGGGACCACTACACACCATTAACAAGGGAGGTAATCACCAGGCTGGGGGACCACTACACACCACTAACAAGGGAGGTAATCACCAGGCTGGGGGACCACTACACACCACTAACAAGGGAGGTAATCACCAGGCTGGGGTACCACTACACACCACTAACAAGGGAGGTAATCACCAGGCTGGAGGACCACTACACACCACTAACAAGGGAGGTAATCACCAGGCTGGGGGACTACTACACACCACTAACAAGGGAGGTAATCACCAGGCTGGGGGACCACTACACACCACTAACAAGGGAGGTAATCACCAGGCTGGAGGACCACTACACACCACTAACAAGGGAGGTAATCACCTGGCTGGGGGACCACTACACACCACTAACAAGGGAGGTAATCACCAGGCTGGAGGACCACTACACACCCCTAACAAGGGAGGTAATCACCAGGTTGGGGGACCACTACACACCACTAACAAGGGAGGTAATCACCAGGCTGGGGGACCACTACACATCACTAACAAGGGAGGTAATCACCAGGCTGGGGGACCACTACACACCACTAACAAGGGAGGTAATCACCAGGCTGGGGGACCACTACACACCACTAACAAGGGAGGTAATCACCAGGCTGGGGGACCACTACACACCACTAACAAGGGAGGTAATCACCAGGCTGGGGGACTACTACACATCACTAACAAGGGAGGTAATCACCAGGCTGGGGGACCACTACACACCACTAACAAGGGCGGTAATCACCAGGCTGGGGGACCACTACACACCACTAACAAGGGAGGTAATCACCAGGCTGGAGGACCACTACACACCACTAACAAGGGAGGTAATCGGACAGACACACCAGGCTGGGGGACCACTACACACCACTAACAAGGGAGGTTATCACCAGGTGGGGGACTACTACACACCACTAACAAGGGAGGTTATCACCAGGCTGGAGGACCTTTACACACCACTAACAAGGGAGGTAATCACCAGGCTGGGGGACCACTACACACCACTAACAAGGGGGGTAATCACCAGGCTGGGGGACCACTACACACCACTAACAAGGGAGGTAATCACCAGGCTGGGGGACCACTACACACCACTAACAAGGGAGGTAATCACCAGGCCGGGGGACCCCTACACACCACTAACAAGGGAGGTAATCACCAGGCTGGGGGACCACTACACACCGCTATCAAGGGAGGTAATCAGCACACGTCCTATTATCTCAATGACCGTACACTTCCTCAATGATATGTTATCACAGCTGCAGATTAATTAAGACCCAAGGTACTGATCCATGAACCTTTGTTATGTAAATCATTATATTCCTTATCTGTGTTATTTCACATTTTGCATCATGTGCACATCACACAAAATTACAGTTCTGAGAGCTAACCCCAAACTTAGAATTTATGATAAATAACCATAAACATGTACTTGAAAATTCTGACAACTTACTACGACCTTAGAAGTTCTGATCACTTACCACATATAAATTCTGGGGAGTTTTCTCCAACTGCTGCACCACATTGTCAATCTAAGGAAAAGAAAAAAAAGTATCAATAAATAAATATAATATATGATACTTATATATTTAGATAAGCCTCCATTATTCCTTTTGCAGATGTATGCTCACAACAAAATCTCAGTCAGGAAGGAGAAGAATAAGGATTAAAAAAGATAAATACACATCTAAGCCAATTAATAATGATACAATGTATTTATTAGAAGTGGCTAATCATTAGCAATGTCTCACTATCCCATATGGTTAAGAGCTATCACCCACGACCTGAAGCTACTCACAGACATCTTCTTCATGTTCCCGATCAGCATGGCCACGGCCTGGTCACAGTCAAACTCCATGAGCTGTACAATTTTATCAGTGATCGAGTCAAACAAATCATGTTTATAGATCAACTGGAATACGTCCTTGTGTTTAAGTCTGAAAGTCAAAAATAATGTACGATGTAACAGAAATAAAAGCACACTTAGCAGGGGCCCATATAGATATACCCCCCCCCTCCAACAAAAGTGAGCAGGGGCTCACATAGATATACCCCCAACCCAACAAAGTGAGCAGGGGCTCCCATAGATAAACCACCATCCCCAAAAAGTGAGCAGGGGCTCCCATAGATATATCCCCACTCTCACAAAGTGAGCAGGGGCTCCCATAGATAAACCACTATCCCCACAAAGTGAGCAGGGGCTCCCATAGATAACCCCACTCTCACAAAGTGAGCAGGGGCTCCCATAGATAAACCACTATCCCCACAAAGAGAGCAGGGGCTCATATTGATTTACCCCCACCCCCAGAAAGTGAGCAGGGGCTCCCATAGATATATCCCCACTCTCACAAAGTGAGCAGGGACTCACATAGATTTACCCCCACCCCCAGAAAGTGAGCAGGGGCTCCCATAGATATATCCCCACCCTCACAAAGTGAGCAGAGGCTCACATAGATATATCCCCACTCTCACAAAGTGAGCAGGGACTCACATAGATTTACCCCCACCCCCAGAAAGTGAGCAGGGGCTCCCATAGATATACCCCCACTCTCACAAAGTGAGCAGGGGCTCACATAGATTTACCCCCACCCCAACAAAGTGAGCAGAGGCTCACATAGATATATCACCATCCCCGCACAGTGAGTAAAGGCTCACACTACCCCACCCCCACAAAGTGAGCAGGTACCATGCTAGAGAATGGTATACTTACTTGATGTAGATAGCCAAGGCTTTGTCAAAGGATCTTTCAAAGGAATACCTAAAATACAGAAAACACTGTACTACAACTGACCACTGACAATGGAAAAGGTCTTTAAGTCATCTATTTGTATAAAACAAAAGTTTTATACCAGTAAATTACAAATTTTAAAGATAAATTCAAGGTGCCAGTCTTGGTAAAGAGGAATTTAGTCTACTTGTAGACTTTAAAACAATGCAGTATGAAAATGTAGCATAAATTCAGCAAGGGAGATAACTATGTTTTATTTAGTGAAATTATACTAATCTCCCTTCCGTGACTAAACATACAAAATAGTGCTATAATTGAAGGTCTTTTTTCTAAAAGCTGCAATAAGGGTATGGAAGTCATTTGAGAAAGTTATTCACTGGGCAAGACTACAGTGAGATTAACCTACAAAGTTGAAAGGTAGGACCAACTTACAGTTCCCCAGAGTCTGTAGTAAGGTAGGACCAACTTACAGTTCCCCAGAGTCTGTAGTAAGGTAGGACCAACTTACAGTTCCCCAGAGTCTGTAGTAAGGTAGACCAACTTACAGTTCCCCCAGAGTCTGTAGTAAGGTAGGACCAACTTACAGTTCCCCAGAGTCTGTAGTAAGGTAGGACCAACTTACAGTTCCTCCACAGTCTGTAGTAAGGTAGGACCAACTTACAGTTCCCCAGAGTCTGTAGTAAGGTAGGACCAACTTACAGTTCCCCAGAGTCTGTAGTAAGGTAGGACCAACTTACAGTTCCCCAGAGTCTGTAGTAAGGTAGAACCAACTTACAGTTCCCCAGAGTCTGTAGTAAGGTAGACCAACTTACAGTTCCCCAGAGTCTGTAGTAAGGTAGGACCAACTTACAGTTCCCCCAGAGTCTGTAGTAAGGTAGACCAACTTACAGTTCCTCCAGAGTCTGTAGTAAGGTAGGACCAACTTACAGTTCCCCAGAGTCTGTAGTAAGGTAGGACCAACTTACAGTTCCCCCAGAGTCTGTAGTAAGGTAGAACCAACTTACAGTTCCCCAGAGTCTGTAGTAAGGTAGGACCAACTTACAGTTCCCCCAGAGTCTGTAGTAAGGTAGGACCAACTTACAGTTCCCCCAGAGTCTGTAGTAAGGTAGACCAACTTACAGTTCCCCCAAAGTCTGTAGTAAGGTAGGACCAACTTACAGTTCCCCCAGAGTCTGTAGTAAGGTAGACCAACTTACAGTTCCCCCAGAGTCTGTAGTAAGGTAGGACCAACTTACAGTTCCCCCAGAGTCTGTAGTAAGGTAGGACCAACTTAAAGTCCCCCAGAGTCTGTAGTAAGGTAGGACCAACTTACAGTTCCCCAGAGTCTGTAGTAAGGTAGAACCAGCTAACAGTTCCCCCAGAGTCAGTAGTAAGGTAGACCAACTTACAGTCCCCCAGAGTCTGTAGTAAGGTAGGACAACTTACAGTTCCCCAGAGTCTGTAGTGAGGTAGGACCAACTTACAGTTCCCCAGAGTCTGTAGTAAGGTAGGACCAACTTACAGTCCCCCAGAGTCTGTAGTAAGGTAGGACCAGCTAACAGTTCCCCCAGAGTCTGTAGTAAGGTAGAACCAGCTAACAGTTCCCCAGAGTCTGTAGTAAGGTAGGACCAACTTACAGTCCCCCAGAGTCTGTAGTAAGGTAGGACCAACTTACAGTTCCCCAGAGTCTGTAGTAAGGTAGAACCAACTTACAGTTCCCCCAGAGTCTGTAGTAAGGTAGGACCAACTTACAGTTCCCCAGAGTCTGTAGTAAGGTAGGACCAACTTACAGTTCCCCCAGAGTCTGTAGTAAGGTAGGACCAACTTACAGTTCCCCCAGAGTCTGTAGTAAGGTAGGACCAACTTACAGTTCCCCCAGAGTCTGTAGTAAGGTAGGACAACTTACAGTCCCCCAGAGTCTGTAGTAAGGTAGGACAATTTACAGTCCCCCAGGGTCTGTAGTAAGGTAGGACCAACTTACAGTTCCCCAGAGTCTGTAGTAAGGTAGAACCAACTTACAGTTCCCCAGAGTCTGTAGTAAGGTAGACCAACTTACAGTTCCCCAGAGTCTGTAGTAAGGTAGGACCAACTTACAGTTCCCCCAGAGTCTGTAGTAAGGTAGACCAACTTACAGTTCCTCCAGAGTCTGTAGTAAGGTAGGACCAACTTACAGTTCCCCAGAGTCTGTAGTAAGGTAGGACCAACTTACAGTTCCCACAGAGTCTGTAGTAAGGTAGAACCAACTTACAGTTCCCCAGAGTCTGTAGTAAGGTAGGACCAACTTACAGTTCCCCCAGAGTCTGTAGTAAGGTAGGACCAACTTACAGTTCCCCCAGAGTCTGTAGTAAGGTAGACCAACTTACAGTTCCCCCAAAGTCTGTAGTAAGGTAGGACCAACTTACAGTTCCCCCAGAGTCTGTAGTAAGGTAGACCAACTTACAGTTCCCCCAGAGTCTGTAGTAAGGTAGGACCAACTTACAGTTCCCCCAGAGTCTGTAGTAAGGTAGGACCAACTTAAAGTCCCCCAGAGTCTGTAGTAAGGTAGGACCAACTTACAGTTCCCCAGAGTCTGTAGTAAGGTAGGACCAACTTACAGTCCCCCAGAGTCTGTAGTAAGGTAGGACCAGCTAACAGTTCCCCCAGAGTCTGTAGTAAGGTAGAACCAGCTAACAGTTCCCCCAGAGTCTGTAGTAAGGTAGGACCAACTTACAGTCCCCCAGAGTCTGTAGTAAGGTAGGACCAACTTACAGTTCCCCAGAGTCTGTAGTAAGGTAGAACCAACTTACAGTTCCCCCAGAGTCTGTAGTAAGGTAGGACCAACTTACAGTTCCCCAGAGTCTGTAGTAAGGTAGGACCAACTTACAGTTCCCCCAGAGTCTGTAGTAAGGTAGGACCAACTTACAGTTCCCCCAGAGTCTGTAGTAAGGTAGGACAACTTACAGTCCCCCAGAGTCTGTAGTAAGGTAGGACAATTTACAGTCCCCCAGGGTCTGTAGTAAGGTAGGACCAACTTACAGTTCCCCAGAGTCTGTAGTAAGGTAGGACCAACTTGCAGTTCCCCAGAGTCTGTAGTAAGGTAGGACCAACTTACAGTTCCCCCAGAGTCTGTAGTAAGGTAGACCAACTTACAGTTCCCCCAGAGTCTGTAGTAAGGTAGGACCAACTTACAGTCCCCCAGAGTCTGTAGTAAGGCAGGACAACTTACAGTTTTCCAGAGTCTGTAGTAAGGTAGAACAACTTACAGTTCCCCCAGAGCCTGTAGTAAGGTCTTGTTGCCACGGTTACTGTCTAGTCGCTCAATTGTGGAGTTTATAAGAGTCTTCACATTGTATAAGTAGCTTGGCCACTCCTTTATCATCTTCAAGTACGTCTATAAATAGGAAATAATCAATAGTTTCAATTAATTCATCACTATGTGGACTGAATAATATAAATGGCATTATAATTGGTAGAAATATAGCTGCACAAGAAGTGGAACCTTAGACAATAGAAATAAGAGGCCTGTAGGACCTGTATCACTCCTTAAGATATAGTTATTTGTATCAAAGTAAGCACGGTAAAAAATTCTCCAAAACAATTGCACCAAAAGTTAATCAGGTGAAAAAATAATTTCTAATTTTTTTTAAGGGGGGAGGATAACATGATACTGTTATCTTAAAGTCTGATTAGGGAGTTCAAAATTCATTGTACACAAACTTTTTATTGCTAATTTTAATTTTATTGTCACTCTTTGAACTTTAACCTTGACCAATGCCTCAAGACCTAATCAGGTGAAGAACCTGATAGTGTGACACTGTACGTAGTGTGAACCACATCTTTCCCCGGAGTGTATGAGTTGTTTACAACGCTATCACAGATACACGGACAAACCAACACATCATGATCAATTTATATCCTCCTCACCTCATCCCAGTCTATTCAACAGTGTGACATGTGTAAATTCAATATCTCTGATGATACGTGTGTAAATTCAATATCTCTGATGATACGTGTGTAAATTCAATATCTCTGATGATACGTGTGTAAATTCAATATCTCTGATGATACGTGTGTAAATTCAATATCTCTGATGATACGTGTGTAAATTCAATATCTCTGATGATACGTGTGTAAATTCAATATCTCTGATGATACGTGTGTAAAGTCAATATCTCTGATGAAATGTGTGTAAATTCAATATCTCTGATGACACGTGTGTAAATTCAATATCTCTGATGATATGTGTGTAAATTCAATATCCCTAATGATACGTGTGTAAATTCAATATCTCTGATGATACGTGTGTAAATTCAATATCTCTGATGATATGTGTGAAAATTCAATATCTCTGATGATACGTATGTAAATTCAATATCTCTGATGATACGTGTGTAAATTCAATATCTCTGATGATACGTGTGTAAAGTCAATATCTCTGATGAAATGTGTGTAAATTCAATATCTCTGATGACACGTGTGTAAATTCAATATCTCTGATGATACGTGTGTAAATTCAATATCCCTAATGATACGTGTGTAAATTCAATATCTCTGATGATACGTGTGTAAATTCAATATCTCTGATGATATGTGTGAAAATTCAATATCTCTGATGATACGTATGTAAATTCAATATCTCTGATGATACGTGTGTAAATTCAATATCTCTGATGATATGTGTGTAAATTCAATATCTCTGATGATACGTGTGTAAATTCAATATCTCTGATGATACGTGTGTAAACTCAATATCTCTGATGATATGTGTGTAAATTCAATATCTCTGATGATACGTGTGTAAATTCAATATCTCTGATGATACGTATGTAAACTCAATATCACTGATAATATGTGTAAATTCAATATCTCTGATGATACGTGTGTAAATTCAATATTTCTGAAGATACATGTGTAAATTCAATATCTCTGATGATACGAGTGTAAATTCAATATCTCTGATGATATGTGTGTAAATTCAATATCTCTGATGATACGTGTGTAAATTCAATATCTCTGATGATACGTGTGTAAATTCAATATCTCTGATGATACAAAAAATAAAGAAAATGTATTTCTTAATTTTCGTAGACCTCTGTTATAATTCAACTCACCTCTTCATCTGTGATGAGAAACTCATTGAGTACCATCTCATAAATAGCCTGACCAAGCTGGGGGTCCCCGCGGGGAAGATACGGGGCGATCGCCTGTAAACAGGAAGTTACAACATATCAGTCTAGGAGCAGTGGAACAATGTACTAAAAGGTTATACCAGGTCCTACGAGGAGTCTGACCTTTGGTCTATAGCCTTGTACTAAAAGGTTATACCAGGTCCTACGAGGAGTCTGACCTTTGGTCTATAGCCTTGTACTAAAAGGTTATACCAGGTCCTACGAGGAGTCTGACCTTTGGTCTATAGCCTTGTACTAAAAGGTTATACCAGGTCCTACGAGGAGGTAGACCTTTGGTCTATAGCCTTGTACTAAAAGGATATACCAGGTCCTACGAGGAGTCTGACCTTTGGTCTATAGCCTTGTACTATAAAGGTTATACCAGGTCCTACGAGGAGTCTGACCTTTGGTCTATAGCCTTGTACTAAAAGGTTATACCAGGTCCTACGAGGAGTCAGACCTTTGGTCTATAGCCTTGTACTAAAAGGTTATACCAGGTCCTACGAGGAGTCTGACCTTTGGTCTATAGCCTTGTACTATAAAGGTTATACCAGGTCCTACGAGGAGTCTGACCTTTGGTCTATAGCCTTGTACTATAAAGGTTATACCAGGTCCAACGAGGAGTCAGACCTTTGGTCTATAGCCTTGTACAATAAAGGTTATACCAGGTCCTACGAGGAGTCTGACCTTTGGTCTATAGCCTTGTACTAAAAGGTTATACCAGGTCCTACGAGGAGTCTGACCTTTGGTCTATAGCCTTGTACTAAAAGGTTATACCAGGTCCTACGAGGAGTCTGACCTTTGGTCTATAGCCTTGTACTATAAAGGTTATACCAGGTCCTACGAGGAGTCTGACCTTTGGTCTATAGCCTTGTACTATAAAGGTTATACCAGGTCCAACGAGGAGTCAGACCTTTGGTCTATAGCCTTGTACTAAAAGGTTATACCAGGTCCTACGAGGAGTCTGACCTTTGGTCTATAGCCTTGTACTAAAAGGTTATACCAGGTCCTACGAGGAGTCTGACCTTTGGTCTATAGCCTTGTACAATAAAGGTTATACCAGGTTCTACGAGGAGGTAGACCTTTGGTCTATAGCCTTGTACTATAAAGGTTATACCAGGTTCTACGAGGAGTCAGACCTTTGGTCTATAGCCTTGTACTAAAAGGTTATACCAGGTCCTACGAGGAGGTAGACCTTTGGTCTATAGCCTTGTACTAAAAGGTTATACCAGGTCCTACGAGGAGGTAGACCTTTGGTCTATAGCCTTGTACTATAAAGGTTATACCAGGTCCTACGAGGAGTCAGACCTTTGGTCTATAGCCTTGTACTATAAAGGTTATACCAGGTCCTACGAGGAGTCTGACCTTTGGTCTATAGCCTTGTACTAAAAGGTTATACCAGGTCCTACGAGGAGTCTGACCTTTGGTCTATAGCCTTGTACTAAAAGGTTATACCAGGTCCTACGAGGAGTCTGACCTTTGGTCTATATAGCCTTGTACTATAAAGGTTATACCAGGTCCTACGAGGAGTCTGACCTTTGGTCTATAGCCTTGTACTATAAAGGTTATACCAGGTCCTACGAGGAGTCTGACCTTTGGTCTATAGCCTTGTACTAAAAGGTTATACCAGGTCCTACGAGGAGTCTGACCTTTGGTCTATAGCCTTGTACTAAAAGGTTATACCAGGTCCTATGAGGAGGTAGACCTTTGGTCTATAGCCTTGTACTAAAAGGTTATATCAGGTCCTACGAGGAGTCTGACCTTTGGTCTATAGTCTTGTACTACAAGGTTATACCAGGTCCTACGAGGAGTCAGACCTTTGGTCTATAGCCTTGTACTATAAAGGTTATACCAGGTCCTACGAGAAGTCTTACCTTTGGTCTATAGCCTTGTACTATAAAGGTTATACCAGGTCCTACGAAGAGTCTGACCTTTGGTCTATAGCCTTGTACAATAAAGGTTATACCAGGTCCTACGAGGAGTCTGACCTTTGGTCTATAGCCTTGTACTATAAAGGTTATACCAGGTCCTACGAGGAGTCAGACCTTTGGTCTATAGCCTTGTACTATAAAGGTTATACCAGGTCCTACGAGGAGTCAGACCTTTGGTCTATAGCCTTGTACTACAAGGTTATATCAGGTCCTGCGAGGAGTCAGACCTTTGGTCTATAGCCTTGTACTAAAAGGTTATATCAGGTCCTACGAGGAGTCAGACCTTTGGTCTATAGCCTTGTACTATAAAGGTTATACCAGGTCCTACGAGGAGTCAGACCTTTGGTCTATAGCCTTGTACTATAAAGGTTATACCAGGTTCTACGAGGAGTCTGACCTTTGGTCTATAGCCTTGTACTAAAAGGTTATACCAGGTCCTACGAGGAGTCAGACCTTTGGTCTATAGCCTTGTACTAAAAGGTTATACCAGGTCCTACGAGGAGTCTGACCTTTGGTCTATAGCCTTGTACTATAAAGGTTATACCAGGTCCTACGAGGAGTCTGACCTTTGGTCTATAGCCTTGTACTAAAAGGTTATACCAGGTCCTACGAGGAGTCAGACCTTTGGTCTATAGCCTTGTACTATAAAGGTTATACCAGGTCCTACGAGGAGTCAGACCTTTGGTCTATAGCCTTGTACTACAAGGTTATATCAGGTCTTACGAGGAGTCAGGCCTTTGGTCTATAGCCTTGTACTACAAGGTTATATCAGGTCCTACGAGGAGTCAGACCTTTGGTCTATAGCCTTGTACTATAAAGGTTATACCAGGTCCTACGAGGAGTCAGACCTTTGGTCTATAGCCTTGTACTATAAAGGTTATACCAGGTTCTACGAGGAGTCTGACCTTTGGTCTATAGCCTTGTACTAAAAGGTTATACCAGGTCCTACGAGGAGTCAGACCTTTGGTCTATAGCCTTGTACTAAAAGGTTATACCAGGTCCTACGAGGAGTCTGACCTTTGGTCTATAGCCTTGTACTAAAAGGATATACCAGGTCCTACGAGGAGTCTGACCTTTGGTCTATAGCCTTGTACTACAAGGTTATACCAGGTTCTACGAGGAGTCAGACCTTTGGTCTATAGCCTTGTACTAAAAGGTTATACCAGGTCCTACGAGGAGTCTGACCTTTGGTCTATAGCCTTGTACTATAAAGGTTATACCAGGTCCTACGAGGAGTCTGACCTTTGGTCTATAGCCTTGTACTAAAAGGTTATACCAGGTCCTACGAGGAGTCAGACCTTTGGTCTATAGCCTTGTACTATAAAGGTTATACCAGGTCCTACGAGGAGTCAGACCTTTGGTCTATAGCCTTGTACTACAAGGTTATATCACGTCCTACGAGGAGTCAGACCTTTGGTCTATAGCCTTGTACTAAAAGGTTATACCAGGTCCTACGAGGAGTCTGACCTTTGGTCTATAGCCTTGTACTAAAAGGTTATACCAGGTCCTACGAGGAGTCTGACCTTTGGTCTATAGCCTTGTACTATAAAGGTTATACCAGGTTCTACGAGGAGTCAGACCTTTGGTCTATAGCCTTGTACTATAAAGGTTATACCAGGTCCTACGAGGAGTCAGACCTTTGGTCTATAGCCTTGTACTAAAAGGTTATACCAGGTCCTACGCGGAGTCAGACCTTTGGTCTATAGCCTTGTACTACAAGGTTATATCACGTCCTACGAGGAGTCAGACCTTTGGTCTATAGCCTTGTACTAAAAGGTTATACCAGGTCCTACGAGGAGTCTGACCTTTGGTCTATAGCCTTGTACTAAAAGGTTATACCAGGTCCTACGAGGAGTCAGACCTTTGGTCTATAGCCTTGTACTATAAAGGTTATACCAGGTTCTACGAGGAGTCAGACCTTTGGTCTATAGCCTTGTACTATAAAGGTTATACCAGGTCCTACGAGGAGTCAGACCTTTTGTCTATAGCCATGACGGCTGATATGGGGTAAAATATAATAACATACAAGTTTCAATTAGATATTCCAAATTGATTATCACAATTCTTGGGCGCTGGTTAGCGATGAAATTGTAAATGTACCTAAAACTGCAATATCACTGACCTTGTCAATGTGACAATATTGACTTTGTGACTATACCACTAACCTTGACCCTGTGATTGATGATGACCTTGACTTTGTGACTACCACTGACCTTGACCCTGTGATTGACGATAACCTTGATCTGGAAACTACCACTGACATTGATCTTGTGTCTGCCACTGATCTTGACTTTGTAACTACCACTTCCTTTGACCTTGTAACTAATACTGAACTTGACTTTGTGGCTATCACTGACCTTGACCTTGTGACTTCCACTGACTTTGACATTGTGACTAACACTTCCTTTGACCTTGTGACTAATACTGAACTTGACTTTGTGGCTACCACTCACCTTGATCTTATTACTGCCACTAAACTTACCTTTTGAATAACAATGACCCTGACCCTGTGACTACCACTGACATTGACCTTGTGTTTACACTGACCTTGAGTTGGTGTATCTTGTGGAACTTGTACACGACTTCCTCCCAGGCCTCCCTGTCCTTGCGGAGGATCTTGACACAGAGTTGAGCAGCCTGGTCATACTGCTGATCCTCCAGGAGGTATACTAAATATTGTCGTCCAACACGCTATACAACATAACAGAATCACATCAAAGGTTTGTAAACGGCCTTTAGGTAATAACTCTAACGGTGTCTGACCGTACATTTTGATATGTTCTAACTGTTTTAAAACTACTACCTGTAATAGTAATTAGCAAATTGTTCAATTATATAAATTCATCTTCAAGATGGACTTTAATACAAATTTTTCTGTAGTTCTATACCTGTGGTGTGTATTTCTGTAGTTCTATACCTGTGGTGTATGTTTCTATAGTTCTATACCTGTGGTGTGTATTTCTATAGTTCTATACCTGTGGTGTGTGTTTCTATAGTTCTATACCTGTGGTGTATTTCTGTAGTTCTATACCTGTGGTGTATGTTTCTATAGTTCTATACCAGTGGTGTGTATTTCTGTAGTTCTATACCTGTGGTGTGTGTTTCTATAGTTCTATACCTGTGGTGTATATTTCTATAGTTCTACACCTGTGGTGTGTGTTTCTATAGTTCTATACCTGTGGTGTGTATTTCTGTAGTTCTATACCTGTGGTGTATATTTCTATCGTTCTATACCTGTGGTATGTATTTCTATACCTGTGGTGTATGTTTCTATAGTTCTATACCTATGGTGTGTATTTCTGTAGTTCTATACCTGTGGTGTATGTTTCTATACCTGTGGCGTGTGTTTCTATAGTTCTATACCTGTGGTGTGTATTTCGGTAGTTCTATACCTGTGGTGTATGTTTCTATAGTTCTATACCTGTGGTGTATGTTTCTATAGTTCTATACCTGTGGTGTGTGTTACTATAGTTCTATACCTGTGGTGTGTGTTTCTATAGTTCTATACCTGTGGTGCATGTTTCTATAGTTCTATACCTGTGGTGTGTGTTTCTATAGTTCTATACCTGTGGTGTATGTTTCTATAGTTCTATACCTGTGGTGTATGTTTCTATAGTTCTATACCTGTGGTGTGTATTTCTATAGTTCTATACCTGTGGTGTATGTTTCTATACCTGTGGTGTATGTTTCTATACCTGTGGTGTGTGTTTCTATACCTGTGGTGTGTGTTTCTATACCTGTGGTGTATGTTTCTATACCTGTGGTGTATGTTTCTATACCTGTGGTGTGTGTTTCTATACCTGTGGAGTATGTTTCTATACCTGTGGTGTATGTTTCTATAGTTCTATACCTGTGGTGTATGTTTCTATACCTTTGGTGTATGTTTCTATAGTTCTATACCTGTGGTGTATGTTTCTATACCTGTGGTGTGTGTTTCTATACCTGTGGTGTATGTTTCTATACCTGTGGTGTATGTTTCTATACCTGTGGTGTATGTTTCTATACCTGTGGTGTATGTTTCTATACCTGTGGTGTATGTTTCTATAGTTCTATACCTGTGGTGTATGTTTCTATAGTTCTATACCTGTGGTGTATGTTTCTATACCTGTGGTGTGTGTTTCTATACCTGTGGAGTATGTTTCTATACCTGTGGTGTATGTTTCTATACCTGTGGTGTATGTTTCTATACCTGGGTGTATGTTTCTATACCTGTGGTGTATGTTTCTATACCTGTGGTGTATGTTTCTATACCTGTGGTGTATGTTACTATACCTGTGGTGTATGTTTCTATACCTGTGGTGTATGTTACTATACCTGTGGTGTATGTTACTATACCTGTGGTGTATGTTTCTATACCTGTGGTGTATGTTTCTATACCTGTGGTGTATGTTTCTATACCTGTGGTGTATGTTACTATACCTGTGGTGTATGTTTCTATACCTGTGGTGTATGTTTCTATACCTGTGGTGTATGTTTCTATACCTGTGGTGTATGTTTCTATACCTGTGGTGTATGTTTCTATACCTGTGGTGTATGTTTCTATACCTGTGGTGTATGTTTCTATACCTGTGGTGTGTGTTTCTATACCTGTGGTGTATGTTTCTATACCTGTGGTGTATGTTTCTATACCTGTGGTGTATGTTTCTATAGTTCTATACCTGTGGTGTATGTTTCTATAGTTCTATACCTGTGGTGTATGTTTCTATAGTTCTATACCTGTGGTGTATGTTTCTATACCTGTGGTGTATGTTTCTATAGTTCTATACCTGTGGTGTATGTTTCTATAGTTCTATACCTGTGTCGTATGTTTCTATAGTTCTATACCTGTGGTGTATGTTTCTATACCTGTGGTGTATGTTTCTATAGTTCTATACCTGTGGTGTATGTTTCTATACCTGTGGTGTATGTTTCTATAGTTCTATACCTGTGGTGTATGTTTCTATACCTGTGGTGTGTGTTTCTATACCTGTGGTGTATGTTTCTATACCTGTGGTGTATGTTTCTATACCTGTGGTGTATGTTTCTATACCTGTGGTGTATGTTTCTATACCTGTGGTGTATGTTTCTATAGTTCTATACCTGTGGTGTATGTTTCTATAGTTCTATACCTGTGGTGTATGTTTCTATACCTGTGGTGTGTGTTTCTATACCTGTGGAGTATGTTTCTATACCTGTGGTGTATGTTTCTATACCTGTGGTGTATGTTTCTATACCTGGGTGTATGTTTCTATACCTGTGGTGTATGTTTCTATACCTGTGGTGTATGTTTCTATACCTGTGGTGTATGTTACTATACCTGTGGTGTATGTTTCTATACCTGTGGTGTATGTTACTATACCTGTGGTGTATGTTACTATACCTGTGGTGTATGTTTCTATACCTGTGGTGTATGTTTCTATACCTGTGGTGTATGTTTCTATACCTGTGGTGTATGTTACTATACCTGTGGTGTATGTTTCTATACCTGTGGTGTATGTTTCTATACCTGTGGTGTATGTTTCTATACCTGTGGTGTATGTTTCTATACCTGTGGTGTATGTTTCTATACCTGTGGTGTATGTTTCTATACCTGTGGTGTATGTTTCTATACCTGTGGTGTGTGTTTCTATACCTGTGGTGTATGTTTCTATACCTGTGGTGTATGTTTCTATACCTGTGGTGTATGTTTCTATAGTTCTATACCTGTGGTGTATGTTTCTATAGTTCTATACCTGTGGTGTATGTTTCTATAGTTCTATACCTGTGGTGTATGTTTCTATACCTGTGGTGTATGTTTCTATAGTTCTATACCTGTGGTGTATGTTTCTATAGTTCTATACCTGTGGTGTATGTTTCTATAGTTCTATACCTGTGGTGTATGTTTCTATACCTGTGGTGTATGTTTCTATAGTTCTATACCTGTGGTGTATGTTTCTATAGTTCTATACCTGTGGTGTATGTTTCTATAGTTCTATACCTGTGGTGTATGTTTCTATACCTGTGGTGTATGTTTCAATAGTTCTATACCTGTGGTGTATGTTTCTATACCTGTGGTGTATGTTTCTATACCTTTGGTGTGTGTTTCTATAGTTCTATACCTGTGGTGTATGTTTCTATACCTGTGGTGTATGTTTCTATACCTGTGGTGTATGTTTCTATACCTGTGGTGTATGTTTCTATACCTGTGGTGTATGTTTCTATAGTTCTATACCTGTGGTGTATGTTTCTATACCTGTGGTGTATATTTCTATACCTGTGGTGTATATTTCTATACCTGTGGTGTATGTTTCTATAGTTCTATACCTGTGGTGTATGTTTCTATACCTGTGGTGTGTGTTTCTATACCTGTGGTGTATGTTTCTATACCTGTGGTGTATGTTTCTATACCTGTGGTGTATGTTTCTATACCTGTGGTGTATGTTTCTATACCTGTGGTGTATGTTTCTATACCTGTGGTGTGTGTTTCTATACCTGTGGTGTATGTTTCTATAGTTCTATACCTGTGGTGTGTGTTTCTATACCTGTGGTGTATGTTTCTATACCTGTGGTGTATGTTTCTATACCTGTGGTGTATGTTTGTATACCTGTGGTGTATGTTTGTATACCTGTGGTGTATGTTTCTATACCTGTGGTGTGTGTTTCTATACCTGTGGTGTATGTTTCTATACCTGTGGTGTATGTTTCTATACCCGTGGTGTGTGTTTCTATACCCGTGGTGTATGTTTCTATACCCGTGGTGTGTGTTTCTATACCCGTGGTGTGTGTTTCTATACCCGTGGTGTGTGTTTCTATACCTGTGGTGTGTGTTTCTATACCTGTGGTGTATGTTTCTATATACCTGTGGTGTATGTTTCTATACCTGTGGTGTGTGTTTCTATACCTGTGGTGTATGTTTCTATACCTGTGGTGTATGTTTCTATACCTGTGGAGTATGTTTCTATACCTGTGGTGTATGTTTCTATACCTGTGGTGTATGTTTCTATACCTGTGGTGTATGTTTCTATACCTGTGGTGTATGTTTCTATACCTGTGGTGTATGTTTCTATACCTGTGGTGTATGTTTCTATACCTGTGGTGTATGTTTCTATACCTGTGGTGTATGTTTCTATACCTGTGGTGTATGTTTCCTTAGTTCCAGTTCGCTCTTCTGCGTAGCTTCCATGGCCTCCTAATAAACAAAAACAATTACAGTCAATGTTATTCAAAAGATAGTTTAGAATTTAAATTAAACAATGATACTTTTCCATCTGAACATATTTTATTGTTTTTTTTTGTATATTGATTGATTCAAATGCTCATATTTTTTACCTTTGCAATGAATCTTCCGAAAAAAGTTGTCCACATGATGAGAAAAAAATAATATCTTTTCAATCATGACTACAGTATTTGACATGCTGAAATACTCAAATCTACTGCAGTGAACTCAGGTTTTCATCAAAATCCATTTAGATATGAAGTTGCCAAAGAGTGATTATAGTAAGTTCTGAACCCTTGAAACACATTTACACGATGTTTCTGTAATTCTTACCTAAGCATTCTATGGTTTTTATTGCCAAATAAAGGATAACTAATTACAAACCATTTTTTAATGATGAATTTTGACCCCTGTACTGACCTCAAACATGTCGTGATCCAGTAACCACGATATGTGGTCGTCCATGTCACAGAGGCGCGAGGCAATCACATCCCTGGGACTGACAATATAGAACAGGTTCTCCGCATGTAGGCATTCTGTAAATCAGAAAGTGACAGAAATCATTCAACAAGGAAAATAAGTTTCAAGCTCAATTAAATCCTGTATTTTATAAAATGACCATAAGGATAATTAAATCACAGACAATAGAACCACACTTGTCCTTCAGACACTTGTCCTTCAGACACTTGTCCTTCAGACACTTGTGTGGAAAATAACTAAGCTTACTGGGCTTAAATTTCACTGCCACAATGTGTGTCTGAAATTAAAACACAATAATGTGGGGATTACAACTGATCGTTCTGAGTTAGGGACCCAGTTTATTTCAGAAGAGAAGTTGTAGTAATAAATGGCAAAATTTTCGTAACAGGACCATGATATAACAATTGTTCATATCTCCACCAAACATCAACAAGTACCAGCTAAGTTTGACAGAAATGAGCTGTTTGTGGCAGTTTGACAGGAATGAGCTGATTGTGGCAGTTTGACAGGAACAAGAGGCCCAGAGGGCCTGTATCGCTCACCTGGATACATTGGTATTTAGGTAATCATGATAAAATATTTTCTTTTTGGCTCGCCCCTCAGCCCCCCTAGGGGGTCAGTCCCACCATTAGTACAATTTTGAATCTTGAGCACCTACGGATGCTTCCTGCCAAATAAGGCTCATTTCCAATCAATGGTTATGGAGAAGAAGTCGATTGAACCAATATAGTTAAAAAACTATTTTTGACCCCGCCCCTCAGCTCCCTAGGGGGTCAGTCCCTCCATGAGTACCATTTTGAATCCTGAGCACCTAGGGATGGTTCCTACCAAATAAGGTTGATGTCCAATCAGTGGTATGGAGAAGAAGTCGACTAAACCAATATAGCTATATAACCCTTTTTGGCCCCGCCCCTCAGCCCCCTAGGGGGTCAATCCCACCATGAGTACAATTTTGAATCCTGGGCACCTAAGGATGCTTCCTACCAAATAAGGTTGATTACCAATCAGTAGTTATGGAGAAGAAGTCGCTAATATCATTATACGTAATTAACCCTTTTTGGCCCCACCCCTAAGCCCCCTAGGGGGTCAGTCACACTATGAGTACAATTTTGAATCCTGAGCACCTAGGGATACTTTCTGCCAAATAAGGCTGATTTCCAATCAGTGGTTATGGAGAAGAAGTCGCTTAAACCAATATAGTGTAATAACCATTTTTGGCCCCGCCCCTCAGCCCCCTAGGGGGTCAGACCCACCATTAGTACAATTTTGAATCCTGGGCACCCAAGGATGCTTCCTGCCAAATTAGGTTGATTTCCTATCAGTGGTTATGGAGGAGAAGTCGTTTAAAGAAATTGTTGACGGACGACGGACGCCACGGTATGGCATAAGCTCACCTCGGTCCTTCGGACCAGGTGAGCTAATGAACTGATTGTGGCAGTTTGACATGAATGAACTGTTTGTGGCAGTTTGACAGGAGTGAGCTGTTTGTGGCAGTTTGACAGGAATGAGCTGTTTGTGGCAGTTTGACATGAATGAACTGATTGTGGCAGTTTGGACAGGAATGAGCTGTTTGTGGCAGTTTGACAGGAATGAACTGATTGTGGCAGTTTGGACAGGAATGAGCTGTTTGTGGCAGTTTGACAGGAATGAACTGATTGCCACCAACATAAAGTGTAGGTATTCATTTAACAAAGCCATAAATAACCTAGGTGACCATTGTTACTATACAGATCGTTACCTAGGTGACTGTTGTTACTATACTGATCACTAGCTTGGTGACTGTTGTTACTATACTGACTGCTACCAAGGTGACCGTTGTTACTGATTGTAATCTAGTTGACTGTTGTTACTATACAGAGACTATTCGTTACCTAGGTGACCATTGTTGCTATACTTAGACAGTTTGTTACCTAGGTGATCGTTTCACTATACTTAGACTGACTGTTACCTAGTTGGCCGTTGTTACTAAACTGATCGTCACCAAGGTTAAGTTGTTGCAATACTGATTGTTACCTAGTTGGCCATTGTAACTATACTGAGACTGACTGTTACCTAGGTGACTGCTGTTACTATACTGACCATTACCTAGGTGACCATTACCATACTGAGACTGACCGTTACCTAGGTGGCCGTTGTTTCTATACCGAGCCTGTTTCTTACCTAGGTGACTGTTGTTACTATACTGAGACTGTCTGTTACCTAGGTGACCGTTGTTACTATACTGAGACTGTCTGTTACTTAGGTGACCGTTGTTACTAAACTGAGACTGACTGTTACCTAGGTGACCGTTGTTACTAAAATGAGACTGATCGTTACCAAGGTGACCATTGTTACTATACTGACACTGATCGTTAACTAGGTGACCATTACCATACTGGCACTGACCATTACCTAGGTGGCCGTTGTTACTATACTGACACTGACCGTTACCTAGGTGGCCGTTTTTTCTATACCGAGCCTGTTTGTTACCTAGGTGACCATTGTTACTATACTGACACTGACCGCTACCTAGGTGACCGTTACTGACCTAAGTGGTAGTCGTTACACTTGTACTCCTGGAATCCGCGGATAGACAGAGCATCATTAGATATCTCATCATAGTCACTCAGGCTCGGCTTCACTACCAGCAGGTGTGGTCGCTGGGCAACCAGACGATCTCCCTGCAACATTTGATTCATAGGTTAATTTAATTAATCATGACATAGTTCTTTTAATATTAACTTTTATTATTGTACATCATTCCAAATATTTTTTCTCTTTTTCCCCAAAATTAATATTATTTCAAAGATTTCAGAGGTTTTATGATTTTTTTCCCTGCATTAATGAGACAAAACAAAATGGAGTCTCACCTCCTGATGGACATCCTTTTCATACGTCAGGAGTACAAGCTCGGTACCGAGCGGGGCGACACCGCACACGTAGCTGTCTACAGTAAACATGGACGCTACAAAGGAAACAACACACGTCAACGAGATCATACAACTATCACCCTCGGAGCTTTATAACCCCTCTCTTTAGGTCCGGTAAATGGACCCATTCCCAATGAAAAACAGGTGTGATTTTTTACATGCTTCAGGAGCTTCTTGTGACATCAAATTTAACAAGAAAGATGGGCTGTAAATGTCATGAGAACTGACAGTGCTTTAAATGGTAATTTATAAAAGAAATAATGTACTTTAGTTAGTTGTTATAATAGTGTTTGTCAAAAAACTGTTATGTCGACCAATTTTTCTTAATTGATCTATTATTAGGGTTCAATTCCCAAAACCCCTGATAAAGCCCTGACCTTGGAATTAAGGGCAACCCCTGATAAAGCCCTGATCCTAGAATTAAGGGCGACCCCTGATAAAGCCCTGACTCTGGAATTAAGGGCGACCCCTGATAAAGCCCTGACCCTGGAATTGAGGGCAACCCCTGATAAAGCCCTGACCCTGGAATTAAGGGCGACCCCTGATAAAGCCCTGACCCTGGAATTAAGGGCAACCCCTGATAAAGCCCTGACCCTGGAATTGAGGACAACCCCTGATAAAGCCCTGACTCTGGAATTAAGGGCGACCCCTGATAAAGCCCTGACCCTGGAATTGAGGGCAACCCCTGATAAAGCCCTGACCCTGGAATTAAGGGCGACCCCTGATAAAGCCCTGACCTTGGAATTAAGGGCAACCCCTGATAAAGCCCTGACCCTGGAATTGAGGGCAACCCCTAATAAAGCCCTGACCCTGGAATTGAGGGCAACCCCTAATAAAGCCCTGACTCTGGAATTGAGTGCAACCCCTAATAAAGCCCTGACTCTGGAATTGAGTGCAACCCCTGATAAAGCCCTGACCCTGGAATTGAGGGCAACCCCTAATAAAGCCCTGACCTTGGAATTAAGGGCGACCCCTGATAAAGCCATGACCCTGGAATTAAGGGCGACCCCTGATAAAGCCCTGACTCTGGAATTAAGGGTGACCCCTGATAAAGCCCTGACCCTGGAATTAAGGGCAACCCCTGATAAAGCCCTGACCCTGGAATTAAGGGCGTCCCCTGATAAAGCCCTGACCTTGGAATTAAGGGCAACCCCTGATAAAGCCCTGACCTTGGAATTAAGGGCAACCCCTGATAAAGCCCTGACCCTGGAATTGAGGGCAACCCCTAATAAAGCCCTGACCCTGGAATTGAGGGCAACCCCTAATAAAGCCCTGACCCTGGAATTGAGGGCAACCCCTAATAAAGCCCTGACCTTGGAATTAAGGGCGACCCCTGATAAAGCCATGACCCTGGAATTAAGGGCGACCCCTGATAAAGTCCTGACTCTGGAATTAAGGGTGACCCCTGATAAAGCCCTGACCCTGGAATTAAGGGCAACCCCTGATAAAGCCCTGACCCTGGAATTAAGGGCGTCCCCTGATAAAGCCCTGACCTTGGAATTAAGGGCAACCCCTGATAAAGCCCTGACCTTGGAATTAAGGGCAACCCCTGATAAAGCCCTGACCCTGGAATTGAGGGCAACCCCTAATAAAGCCCTGACCCTGGAATTGAGGGCAACCCCTAATAAAGCCCTGACCCTGGAATTGAGGGCAACCCCTGATAAAGCCATGACCCTGGAATTGAGGGTGACCCCTGATAAAGCCCTGACCCTGGAATTGAGGGCAACCCCTGATAAAGCCCTGACCCTGGAATTGAGGGCAACCCCTGATAAAGCCCTGACCCTGGAATTAAGGGCGACCCCTGATTAAGCCCTGATCCTGGAATTAAGGGCAACCCCTGATAAAGCCCTGACTCTGGAATTAAGGGCGACCGCTGATAAAGCCCTGACCTTGGAATTGAGGGCAACCCCTGATAAAGCCCTGACCCTGGAATTAAGGGCAACCTCTGATAAAGCCCTGACCCTGGAATTAAGGGCAACCCCTGATAAAGCCCTGACCCTGGAATTAAGGGCAACCCCTGATAAAGCCCTGACCCTGGAATTGAGGACAACCCCTGATAAAGCCCTGACTCTGGAATTAAGGGCGACCCCTGATAAAGCCCTGACCCTGGAATTGAGGGCAACCCCTGATAAAGCCCTGACTCTGGAATTAAGGGCGACCCCTGATAAAGCCCTGACCCTGGAATTGAGGGCAACCCCTGATAAAGCCCTGACCCTGAAATTAAGGGCGACCCCTGATAAAGCCCTGACCCTGGAATTAAGGGCGTCCCCTGATAAAGCCCTGACCTTGGAGTTAAGGGCAACCCCTGATAAAGCCCTGACCTTGGAATTAAGGGCAACCCCTGATAAAGCCCTGACCCTGGAATTGAGGGCAACCCCTAATAAAGCCCTGACCCTGGAATTGAGGGCAACCCCTAATAAAGCCCTGACCCTGGAATTGAGGGCAACCCCTAATAAAGCCCTGACTCTGGCATTGAGTGCAACCCCTGATAAAGCCCTGACCCTGGAATTGAGGTCAACCCCTGATAAAGCCCTGACTCTGGAATTAAGGGCGACCCCTGATAAAGACCTGACCCTGGAATTGAGGGCAACCCCTGATAAAGCCCTGACCCTGGAATTGAGGGCAACCCCTAATAAAGCCCTGACCCTGGAATTGAGGGCAACCCCTAATAAAGCCCTGACTCTGGAATTGAGTGCAACCCCTGATAAAGCCCTGACCCTGGAATTGAGGTCAACCCCTAATAAAGCCCTGACCTTGGAATTAAGGGCGACCCCTGATAAAGCCATGACCCTGGAATTAAGGGTGACCCCTGATAAAGCCCTGACTCTGGAATTAAGGGCAACCCCTGATAAAGCCCTGACCCTGGAATTAAGGGCAACCCCTGATAAAGCCCTGACTCTGGAATTAAGGGCGACCCCTAATAAAGCCCTGACCCTGGAATTGAGGGCAACCCCTAATAAAGCCCTGACCCTGGAATTGAGGGCAACCCCTGATAAAGCCATGACCCTGGAATTAAGGGCAACCCCTGATAAAGCCCTGACCCTGGAATTAAGGGCAACCCCTGATAAAGCCCTGACCCTGGAATTGAGGACAACCCCTGATAAAGCCCTGACTCTGCAATTAAGGGCGACCCCTGATAAAGCCCTGACCCTGGAATTGAGGGCAACCCCTGATAAAGCCCTGACTCTGGAATTAAGGGCGACCCCTGATAAAGCCCTGACCCTGGAATTGAGGGCAACCCCTGATAAAGCCCTGACCCTGAAATTAAGGGCGACCCCTGATAAAGCCCTGACCCTGGAATTAAGGGCGTCCCCTGATAAAGCCCTGACCTTGGAATTAAGGGCAACCCCTGATAAAGCCCTGACCTTGGAATTAAGGGCAACCCCTGATAAAGCCCTGACCCTGGAATTGAGGGCAACCCCTAATAAAGCCCTGACCCTGGAATTGAGGGCAACCCCTAATAAAGCCCTGACCCTGGAATTGAGGGCAACCCCTAATAAAGCCCTGACTCTGGAATTGAGTGCAACCCCTGATAAAGCCCTGACCCTGGAATTGAGGTCAACCCCTAATAAAGCCCTGACTCTGCAATTAAGGGCGACCCCTGATAAAGCCCTGACCCTGGAATTGAGGGCAACCCCTGATAAAGCCCTGACTCTGGAATTAAGGGCGACCCCTGATAAAGCCCTGACCCTGGAATTGAGGGCAACCCCTGATAAAGCCCTGACCCTGAAATTAAGGGCGACCCCTGATAAAGCCCTGACCCTGGAATTAAGGGCGTCCCCTGATAAAGCCCTGACCTTGGAATTAAGGGCAACCCCTGATAAAGCCCTGACCTTGGAATTAAGGGCAACCCCTGATAAAGCCCTGACCCTGGAATTGAGGGCAACCCCTAATAAAGCCCTGACCCTGGAATTGAGGGCAACCCCTAATAAAGCCCTGACCCTGGAATTGAGGGCAACCCCTAATAAAGCCCTGACTCTGGAATTGAGTGCAACCCCTGATAAAGCCCTGACCCTGGAATTGAGGTCAACCCCTAATAAAGCCCTGACCCTGGAATTGAGGGCAACCCCTGATAAAGCCCTGACCTTGGAATTGAGGGCGACCCCTGATAAAGCCATGACCCTGGAATTAAGGGCGACCCCTGATAAAGCCCTGACTCTGGAATTAAGGGCAACCCCTGATAAAGCCCTGACCCTGGAATTAAGGGCAACCCCTGATAAAGCCCTGACTCTGGAATTAAGGGCGACCCCTAATAAAGCCCTGACCCTGGAATTGAGGGCAACCCCTAATAAAGCCCTGACCCTGGAATTGAGGGCAACCCCTGATAAAGCCATGACCCTGGAATTGAGGGTGACCCCTCATAAAGCCCTGACCCTGGAATTGAGGGCAACCCCTGATAAAGCCCTGACCCTGGAATTGAGGGCAACCCCTGATAAAGCCCTGACCCTGGAATTAAGGGCGACCCCTGATTAAGCCCTGATCCTGGAATTAAGGGCAACCCCTGATAAAGCCCTGACTCTGGAATTAAGGGCGACCGCTGATAAAGCCCTGACCTTGGAATTGAGGGCAACCCCTGATAAAGCCCTGACCCTGGAATTAAGGGCAACCTCTGATAAAGCCCTGACCCTGGAATTAAGGGCAACCCCTGATAAAGCCCTGACCCTGGAATTAAGGGCAACCCCTGATAAAGCCCTGACCCTGGAATTGAGGACAACCCCTGATAAAGCCCTGACTCTGGAATTAAGGGCGACCCCTGATAAAGCCCTGACCCTGGAATTGAGGGCAACCCCTGATAAAGCCCTGACCCTGAAATTAAGGGCGACCCCTGATAAAGCCCTGACCCTGGAATTAAGGGCGTCCCCTGATAAAGCCCTGACCTTGGAGTTAAGGGCAACCCCTGATAAAGCCCTGACCTTGGAATTAAGGGCAACCCCTGATAAAGCCCTGACCCTGGAATTGAGGGCAACCCCTAATAAAGCCCTGACCCTGGAATTGAGGGCAACCCCTAATAAAGCCCTGACCCTGGAATTGAGGGCAACCCCTAATAAAGCCCTGACTCTGGAATTGAGTGCAACCCCTGATAAAGCCCTGACCCTGGAATTGAGGTCAACCCCTGATAAAGCCCTGACTCTGGAATTAAGGGCGACCCCTGATAAAGACCTGACCCTGGAATTGAGGGCAACCCCTGATAAAGCCCTGACCCTGGAATTGCGGGCAACCCCTAATAAAGCCCTGACCCTGGAATTGAGGGCAACCCCTAATAAAGCCCTGACTCTGGAATTGAGTGCAACCCCTGATAAAGCCCTGACCCTGGAATTGAGGTCAACCCCTAATAAAGCCCTGACCTTGGAATTAAGGGCGACCCCTGATAAAGCCATGACCCTGGAATTAAGGGCGACCCCTGATAAAGCCCTGACTCTGGAATTAAGGGCGACCCCTGATAAAGCCCTGACCCTGGAATTAAGGGCAACCCCTGATAAAGCCCTGACCCTGGAATTAAGGGCAACCCCTGATAAAGCCCTGACCCTGGAATTGAGGACAACCCCTGATAAAGCCCTGACTCTGGAATTAAGGGCGACCCCTGATAAAGCCCTGACCCTGGAATTGAGGGCAACCCCTGATAAAGCCCTGACTCTGGAATTAAGGGCGACCCCTGATAAAGCCCTGACCCTGGAATTGAGGGCAACCCCTGATAAAGCCCTGACCCTGAAATTAAGGGCGACCCCTGATAAAGCCCTGACCCTGGAATTAAGGGCGTCCCCTGATAAAGCCCTGACCTTGGAATTAAGGGCAACCCCTGATAAAGCCCTGACCTTGGAATTAAGGGCAACCCCTGATAAAGCCCTGACCCTGGAATTGAGGGCAACCCCTAATAAAGCCCTGACCCTGGAATTGAGGGCAACCCCTAATAAAGCCCTGACCCTGGAATTGAGGGCAACCCCTAATAAAGCCCTGACTCTGGAATTGAGTGCAACCCCTGATAAAGCCCTGACCCTGGAATTGAGGTCAACCCCTAATAAAGCCCTGACCCTGGAATTGAGGGCAACCCCTGATAAAGCCATGACCCTGGAATTGAGGGTGACCCCTCATAAAGCCCTGACCCTGGAATTGAGGGCAACCCCTGATAAAGCCCTGACCCTGGAATTAAGGGCGACCCCTGATAAAGCCCTGATCCTGGAATTAAGGGCGACCCCTGATAAAGCCCTGACTCTGGAATTAAAGGCGACCCCTGATAAAGCCCTGACCTTGGAATTGAGGGCAACCCCTGATAAAGCCCTGACCCTGGAATTAAGGGCAACCCCTGATAAAGCCCTGACCCTGGAATTAAGGGCAACCCCTGATAAAGCCCTGACCCTGGAATTAAGGGCAACCCCTGATAAAGCCCTGACCCTGGAATTAAGGGCAATATGGCTTAGTACTTGGAATACTACTGACAGTAGGTATTAGTCAATTTTAAGATTTCACATCCAGAACAGATGTTTAACTTCGCAAATAACAATTTCTGCCTCTTTTGGAACACCTCACAGAGGGTATTGAGTGTTTGTACTGGCAACAAGCCGTAAATGAGTAAAACATGATGATCAAGATAAAACACTCAGGTGAAGAGTTACACCAATTTTATGATAACAACATCAAAATATTAACAATATCAAAATATTCTGTATAGCTACTTTTTCAAGCATTTCCTTTGTGAATATTATATGCCCTTTCAGTCAATAGTCAAAAAAGTTTTCCCTTGGTGTGGGGACCAACCTTGTAAACTATTTCCTGTGGCCTCTTGCCTTGGAGAAATTAACCAAGTTTGCCCCAACACCGACAGAAAACTGTTATGACTATTGACTGAAAGGGCATGAATTAATTGTTTTGTTACCTTTAATTCAAAGGTATATAGTTTTCTACCATGTTCATCACCCATTTTTATCAGTCATTGTAAATCTTTTTGTGCCACAATAGTTCTGTTGAATTTAGCATGTTCTTCACGTTCCTAGAAGATTACAGCTTGTCAGGAAAATGTCTATAACAATCAGTAAACCATGTCTACCGTCAACAAATGCTGTCTAAATATAAACAAAACGCTTTAATCAAGATCACTTATACACTTGGGTACAATTGTTTCCAAGGGTGTATTAGTTCATGACGTCCCTGGGCAAATAGTTTTAATTAATCCATGGCTGTATATGAAATGCATTGTGTACATGTAGTGAGTTGATTGAGATCAGTGACTTACTTATTTCCACATATCTGTTGGGTAGGTCACGAACATCTTGTTGTACACGGTCCCGCACCACACAGACCTAGTAAAACAAGTACCACACAGTAAAACAAGTACCACACAGTAAAACAAGTACCACAGACCTAGTAAAACAAGTACCACAGACTTAGTAAAACAAGTACCACACAGTAAAACAAGTACCAAACAGTAAACAAGTACCACACAGTAAAACAAGTACCACAGACCTAGTAAAACAAGTACCACACAGTAAAACAAGTACCAAACAGTAAAACAAGTACCACACAGTAAAACAAGTACCACACAGACCTAGTACAACAAGTACCACACAGTAAAACAAGTACCACACAGTAAAACAAGTACTACACAGACCTAGTAAAACAAGTACCACACAGACCTAGTAAAACAAGTACCACAGACCTAGTAAAACAAGTACCACACAGTAAAACAAGTACCACACAGACCTAGTAAAACAAGTACCACAGACCTAGTAAAACAAGTACCACACAGACCTAGTAAAACAAGTACCACACAGTACAACAAGTACCACACAGACTTAGTAAAACAAGTACCACACAGACCTAGTAAAACAAGTACCACACAGACCAAGTAAAACAAGTACCACACAGACCTAGTATAACAAGTACCACACAGTAAAACAAGTACCACACAGACCTAGTAAAACAAGTACCACACAGTACAACAAGTACCACACAGACCTAGTAAAACAAGTACCACACAGTACAACAAGTACCACACAGTAAAACAAGTACCACACAGTAAAACAAGTACCACACAGACCTAGTAAAACAAGTACCACACAGACCTAGTAAAACAAGTACCACACAGTAAAACAAGTACCACACAGTAAAACAAGTACCACACAGTAAAACAAGTACCACACAGTAAAACAAGTACCACACAGTAAAACAAGTACCACACAGACCTAGTAAAACAAGTACCACACAATAAAACAAGTACCACACAGACCTAGTAAAACACATACCACACAGTAAAACAAGTACCACACAGACCTAGTAAAACAAGTACCACACAGTAAAACAAGTACAACACAGACCTAGTAAAACAAGTACCACACAGTAAAACAAGTACCACACAGACCTAGTAAAACAAGTACCACACAGTAAAACAAGTACCACACAGACCTAGTAAAACAAGTACCACACAGTAAAACAAGTACCACACAGTAAAACAAGTACCACACAGACCTAGTAAAACAAGTACCACACAGTAAAACAAGTACCACACAGACCTAGTAAAACAAGTACCACACAGTAAAACAAGTACCACACAGACCTAGTAAAACAAGTACCACACAGTAAAACAAGTACAACACAGACCTAGCAAATCAAGTACCACACAGTAAAACAAGTACATCACAGTAAAACAAGTACCACACAGTAAAACAAGTACCACACAGTAAAACAAGTACCACAGACCTAGTAAAACAAGTACCACACAGTAAAACAAGTACCACAGACTTAGCGAAACAAGTATCACACAGTAAAACAAGTACACTTACACAGACCTAGTAAAACAAGTACCACACAGTAAAACAAGTACCACACAGTAAAACAAGTACCACACAGTAAAACAAGTACCACACAGACCTAGTAAAACAAGTACCACACAGACCTAGTAAAACAAGTACCACACAATAAAACAAGTACCACACAGACCTAGTAAAACAAATACCACACAGTAAAACAAGTACCACACAGACCTAGTAAAACAAGTACCACACAGTAAAACAAGTACAACACAGACCTAGTAAAACAAGTACCACACAGTAAAACAAGTACCACACAGTAAAACAAGTACCACACAGTAAAACAAGTACCACACAGACCTAGTAAAACAAGTACCACACAGACCTAGTAAAACAAGTACCACACAATAAAACAAGTACCACACAGACCTAGTAAAACAAATACCACACAGTAAAACAAGTACCACACAGACCTAGTAAAACAAGTACCACACAGTAAAACAAGTACAACACAGACCTAGTAAAACAAGTACCACACAGTAAAACAAGTACCACACAGTAAAACAAGTACCACACAGTAAAACAAGTACCACACAGACCTAGTAAAACAAGTACCACACAGTAAAACAAGTACCACACAGTAAAACAAGTACCACACTGTAAAACAAGTACCACACAGACCTAGTAAAACAAGTACCACACAGTAAAACAAGTACCACACAGACCTAGTAAAACAAGTACTACACAGTAAAACAAGTACAACACAGACCTAGCGAATCAAGTACCACACAGTAAAACAAGTACATCACAGTAAAACAAGTACCACACAGTAAAACAAGTACCACACAGTAAAACAAGTACCACAGACCTAGTAAAACAAGTACCACACAGTAAAACAAGTACCACAGACTTAGCGAAACAAGTATCACACAGTAAAACAAGTACACTTACACAGACCTAGTAAAACAAGTACCACACAGTAAAACAAGTACCACACAGTAAAACAAGTACCACACAGTAAAACAAGTACCACACAGACCTAGTAAAACAAGTACCACACAGACCTAGTAAAACAAGTACCACACAGTAAAACAAGTACCACACAGTAAAACAAGTACCACACAGTAAAACAAGTACCACACAGTAAAACAAGTACCACACAGTAAAACAAGTACCACACAGTAAAACAAGTACCACACAGTAAAACAAGTACCATACAGTAAAACAAGTACCACACAGTAAAACAAGTACCACACAGTAAAACAAGTACCACACAGACCTAGTAAAACAAGTACCACACAGTAAAACAAGTACATCACAGTAAAACAAGTACCACACAGTAAAACAAGTACCACACAGACCTAGTAAAACAAGTACCACAGACCTAGTAAAACAAGTACCACACAATAAAACAAGTACCACACAGACCTAGTAAAACAAGTACCACAGACCTAGTAAAACAAGTACCACACAATAAAACAAGTACCACACAGTAAAACAAGTACCACACGGTAAAACAAGTACAACACAGACCTAGTAAAACAAGTACCACACAGTAAAACAAGTACCACACAGTAAAACAAGTACCACACGGTAAAACAAGTACCACACAGACCTAGTAAAACAAGTACCACAGACCTAGTAAAACAAGTACCACAGACCTAGTAAAACAAGTACCACACAGTAAAACAAGTACCAAACAGTAAAACAAGTACCACACAGACCTAGTAAAACAAGTACCACACGGTAAAACAAGTACCACAGACCTAGTAAAATGTAAAACAAGTACCACACAGTAAAACAAGTACCACACAGTAAAACAAGTACAACACAGACCTAGTAAAACAAGTACCACACAGTAAAACAAGTACCACACAGACCTAGTAAAACAAGTACCACACAGTAAAACAAGTACAACACAGACCTAGTAAAACAAGTACCACAGACCTAGTAAAACAAGTACCACAGACTTAGTAAAACAAGTACCACACAGACCTAGTAAAACAAGTACCACATACCTAGTAAAACAAGTACCACACAGTAAAACAAGTACCACACAGTAAAACAAGTACCACACTGTAAAACAAGTACCACACAGACCTAGTAAAACAAGTACCACACAGACCTAGTAAAACAAGTACCATACAAGTAAATAATTGAACACTTTACAGAAGATATTTTCTGTCAAACTATACTTGATAATTAGTGAATTAGCTAAAATTTGATTTATGAAATGTGCATTTTCTCCATATTTCTCATTTCTCCAGACTTGCCTTGACTGAATCGGCCCAGGCGATCAGGAATGTCCGACTGTCTTTCCAACAGATGCTACATCTATATAGGTCTGCTCGCTGACTGTCAAACAAAACTGTATGTTACAGATCTGTATGTTATACTCTATATAGTTCTGTATGTTATACTCTATATAGGCCTGTATGTTATACTCTATATAGGTCTGTATGTTATACTCTATATAGGTCTGTTTGTTATACCCTATATAGGTCTGTATGTTATACTCTATATAGGCCTGTATGTTATACTCTATATAGGTCTGTATGCTATACTCTATATAGGTCTGTATGATAAACTCTACATAGGTCTGTATGTTATACTCTATATAGGTCTGTATGTTATAATCTATATAGGTCTGTATGTTATACCCTATATAGGTCTGTTTGTTATACCCTATATAGGCCTGTATGTTAAACTCTATATAGTTCTGTATGTTATACTCTATATAGGTCTGTATGTTATACTCTATATAGGTCTGTTTGTTATACTCTATATAGGTCTGTATGTTATACTCTACATAGGTCTGTATATTATACTCTATATAGGTCTGTATGTTATACTCTACATAGGTCTGTTTGTTATACTCTATATAGGTCTGTATGTTATACTCTATATAGGTCTGTATGTTATACTCTATATAGGTCTGTATGTTATACTCTATATAGGTCTGTATGTTATACTCTATATAGGCCTGTATGTTATACTCTATATAGGTCTGTTTGTTATACTCTATATAGGCCTGTATGTTATACTCTATATAGGTCTGTTTGTTATACTCTATATAGGTCTGTATGTTATACTCTACATAGGTCTGTATGTTATACTCTACATAAGTCTGTATGTTACACTCTACATAGGCCTGTATGTTATACTCTATATAGGTCTGTTTGTTATACTCTATATAGGTCTGTATGTTATACTCTATATAGGTCTGTTTGTTATACTCTATATAGGTCTGTATGTTATACCCTATATAGGTCTGTTTGTTATACTCTATATAGGTCTGTATGTTATACTCTATATAGGTCTGTATGTTATACCCTATATAGGTCTGTTTGTTATACCCTATATAGGTCTGTATGTTATACTCTATATAGGTCTGTTTGTTATACTCTATATAGGTCTGTATGTTATACTCTATATAGGTCTGTTTGTTATACTCTATATAGGTCTGTTTGTTATACTCTATATAGGTCTGTTTGTTATACTCTATATAGGTCTGTATGTTATACTCTATATAGGTCTGTATGTTATACTCTATATAGGTCTGTATGTTTTACTCTATATAAGTCTGTATGTTACACTCTATATAGGCCTGTATGTTATACTCTATATAGGTCTGTATGTTATACTCTATATAGGTCTGTATGTTATATACTCTATATAGGTCTGTTTGTTATACTCTATATAGGTCTGTATGTTATACTCTATATAGGTCTGTATGTTTTACTCTATATAGGTCTGTATGTTATACTCTATATAGGTCTGTATGTTATACCCTATATAGGTCTGTATGTTATACTCTATATAGGTCTGTATGTATATAGGTCTGTATGTTATACTCTATATAGGCCTGTATGTTATACTCTATATAGGTCTGTATGTTATACTCTATATAGGTCTGTATGTTATACTCTATATAGGTCTGTATGTTATACTCTATATAGGTCTGTTTGTTATACTCTATATAGGTCTGTATGTATATAGGTCTGTATGTTATACTCTATATAGGTCTGTTTGTTATACTCTATATAGGTCTGTATGTTATACTCTATATAGGTCTGTATGTTATACTCTATATAGGTCTGTATGTTATACTCTATATAGGTCTGTTTGTTATACTCTATATAGGTCTGTATGTATATAGGTCTGTATGTTATACTCTATATAGGTCTGTTTGTTATACTCTACATAGGTCTGTATGTTATACTCTATATAGGTCTGTTTGTTATACTCTATATAGGTCTGTATGTATATAGGTCTGTTTGTTATACTCTATATAGGTCTGTTTGTTATACTCTACATAGGTCTGTATGTTATACCCTATATAGGTCTGTATGTTATACTCTATATAGGTCTGTTTGTTATACTCTACATAGGTCTGTATGTTATACTCTATATTGGTCTGTATGTATATAGGTCTGTATGTTATACTCTATATAGGTCTGTTTGTTATACTCTATATAGGTCTGTATGTTATACTCTATAAAGGTCTGTATGTATATAGGTCTGTATGTTATACTCTATATAGGTCTGTATGTTATACTCTATATAGGTCGGTATGCTATACTCTATATAGGTCTGTATGTTATACTCTATATAGGTCTGTATGTTATACTCTATATAGGCCTGTATGTTATACTCTATATAGGTCTGTATGTTATACTCTATATAGATCTGTATGTTATACTCTATATAGGTCTGTATGTTATACTCTATATAAGTCTGTATGTTATACTCTATATAGGTCTGTATGTTATACTCTATATAAGTCTGTATGTTATACTCTATATAGGTCTGTATGTTATACTCTATATAGGTCTGTTTGTTATACTCTATATAGGCCTGTATGTTATACTCTATATAGGTCTGTTTGTTATACTCTATATAGGTCTGTATGTTATACTCTGCATAGGTCTGTATGTTATACTCTATATAGGTCTGTATGTTATACTCTATATAGGCCTGTATGTTACACTCTATATAGGCCTGTATGTTATACTCTATATAGGTCTGTTTGTTATACTCTATATAGGTCTGTATGTTATACTCTATAAAGGTCTGTTTGTTATACTCTATATAGGTCTGTATGTATATAGGTCTGTATGTTATACTCTATATAGGTCTGTATGTTATACTCTATATAAGTCTGTATGTTATACTCTATAAAGGTCTGTATGTATAAAGGTCTGTATGTTATACCCTATATAGGTCTGTGTGTTATACTCTATATAGGCCTGTATGTTATACTCTATATAGGTCTGTATGTTATACTCTATATAGGTCTGTATGTTATACTCTATATAGGTCTGTATGTTATACCCTATATAGGTCTGTTTGTTATACTCTATATTGGTCTGTATGTTATACTATATATAGGTCTGTATGTTATGCTCTATATAGGTCTGTATGTTATACTCTATATAGGTCTGTATGTAATGCTCTACATAGGTCTGTATGTTATACTCTATATAGGTCTGTATGTTATGCTCTACATAGGTCTGTATGTTATACTCTATATAGGCCTGTTTGTTATACTCTACATAGGTCTGTATGTTATACTCTATATTGGTCTGTATGTTATATTCTATATAGGTCTGTATGTTATACTCTATATAGGTCTGTATGTTATACTCTATATAGGTCTGTATGTTATACTCTATATAGGTCTGTATGTATATAGGTCTGTATGTTATACTCTATATAGGTCTGTATGTATATAGGCCTGTATGTTATACTCTATATAGGTCTGTATGTTATACTCTATATAGGTCTGTATGTATATAGGTCTGTATGTTATACTCTACATAGGTCTGTATGTATATAGGTCTGTATGTTATACTCTATATAGGTATGTTTGTTATACTCTATATAGGTCTGTATGTTATACTCTATATAGGTCTGTATGTTATACCCTATATAGGTCTGTATGTTATACTCTATATAGGTCTGTATGTTATACCCTATATAGGTCTGTATGTTATACTCTATATAGGTCTGTATGTTATACCCTATATAGGTCTGTATGTTATACCCTATATAGGTCTGTTTGTTATACTCTATATAGGTCTGTATGTTATACTCTATATAGATCTGTTTGTTATACTCTATATAGGTCTGTATGTTATACTCTATATAGGTCTGTATGTATATAGGTCTGTTTGTTATACTCTATATAGGTCTGTATGTTATACTCTATATAGGTCTGTTTGTTATACTCTATATAGGTCTGTAGTTATACTCTATATTGGTCTGTATGTTATACTCTATATAGGTCTGTATGTTATACTCTATATAGGTCTGTATGTATATAGGTCTGTATGTTATACTCTATATAGGTCTGTATGTATATAGGTCTGTATGTTATACCCTATATAGGTCTGTATGTTATATTCTATATAGATCTGTATGTTATACTCTATATAGGTCTGTATGTTATACTCTATATAGGTCTGTATGTTATACTCTATATAGGTCTGTATGTTATACTCTATATAGGTCTGTATGTTATACTCTATATAGGTCTGTATGTTATACCCTATATAGGTCTGTATGTTATACTCTATATAGGTCTGTATGTTATACCCTATATAGGTCTGTATGTTATAATCTATATAGGCTGTATGTTATACTCTATATAGGCCTGTATGTTATACTCTATATAGGTCTGTATGTTATACTCTATATAGATCTGTATGTTATACTCTATATAGGTCTGTATGTTATACTCTATATAAGTCTGTATGTTATACTCTATAGGTCTGTATGTTATACTCTATATAAGTCTGTATGCTATACTCTATATAGGTCTGTATGTTATACTCTATATAGGTCTGTTTGTTATACTCTATATAGGCCTGTATGTTATACTCTATATAGGTCTGTTTGTTATACTCTATATAGGTCTGTATGTTATACTCTACATAGGTCTGTATGTTATACTCTATATAAGTCTGTATGTTACACTCTATATAGGCCTGTATGTTATACTCTATATAGGTCTGTATGTTATACTCTATATAGGTCTGTTTGTTATACTCTATATAGGTCTGTATGTTATACCCTATATAGGTCTGTTTGTTATACTCTATATAGGTCTGTATGTTAAACTCTATATAAGTCTGTATGTTATACTCTATATAGGTCTGTATGTTATACTCTATATAGGTCGGTTTGTTATACTCTATATAGGTCTGTATGTTATACTCTATATAGGTCTGTATGTTATACTCTATATAGGTCTGTATGTTATACTCTATATAGGTCTGTATGTTATACTCTATATAGGTCTGTATGTTATACTCTATATAGGTCTGTATGTTATACTCTACATAGGTCTGTATGTTATACTCTACATAGGTCTGTATGTTATACTCTACATAGGTCTGTATGTTATACTCTTTATAGGTCTGTATGTTATACTCTATATAGGTCTGTATGTTATACTCTATATTGGTCTGTATGTTATACTCTATATAGGTCTGTATGTTATACTCTATATAGGTCTGTATGTTATACTCTATATAGGTCTGTATGTTATGCTCTACATAGGTCTGCATGTTATACTCTATATAGGTCTGTATGTTATGCTCTACATAGGTCTGTATGTTATACTCTATATAGGCCTGTTTGTTATACTCTACATAGGTCTGTATGTTAAACTCTATATAGGTCTGTATGTTATACTCTATATAGGTCTGTATGTTATACTCTACATAGGTCTGTTTGTTATACTCTATATAGGTCTGTATGTTATACTCTATATAGGTCTGTATGTGATACTCTATATAGGTCTGTATGTTATACTCTATATAGGTCTGTTTGTTATACTCTATATAGGTCTGTATGTTATACTCTATATAGGACTGTTTGTTATACTCTATATAGGTCTGTATGTTATACTCTATATTGGTCTGTATGTTATACTCTATATAGGTCTGTTTGTTATACTCTATATAGGTCTGTATGTTATACTCTATATAGGTCTGTTTGTTATACTCTATATAGGTCTGTATGTTATACTCTATATTGGTCTGTATGTTATATTCTATATAGGTCTGTATGTTATACTCTATATAGGTCTGTATGTTATACTCTATATAGGTCTGTATGTTATACTCTATATAGGTCTGTATGTATTGAGTCTGTATGTTATACTCTATATAGGTCTGTATGTATATAGGCCTGTATGTTATACTCTATATAGGTCTGTATGTTATACTCTATATAGGTCTGTATGTATATAGGTCTGTATGTTATACTCTACATAGGTCTGTATGTATATAGGTCTGTATGTTATACTCTATATAGGTCTGTTTGTTATACTCTATATAGGTCTGTATGTTATACTCTATATAGGTCTGTATGTTATACCCTATATAGGTCTGTATGTTATACTCTATATAGGTCTGTATGTTATACCCTATATAGGTCTGTATGTTATACCCTATATAGGTCTGTATGTTATACTCTATATAGGTCTGTATGTTATACCCTATATAGGTCTGTATGTTATACCCTATATAGGTCTGTTTGTTATACTCTATATAGGTCTGTATGTTATACTCTATATAGGTCTGTTTGTTATACTCTATATAGGTCTGTATGTTATACTCTACATAGGTCTGTATGTTATACTCTACATAGGTCTGTATGTTATACTCTACATAGGTCTGTATGTTATACTCTTTATAGGTCTGTATGTTATACTCTACATAGGTCTGTATGTTATACTCTATATTGGTCTGTATGTTATACTCTATATAGGTCTGTATGTTATACTCTATATAGGTCTGTATGTTATACTCTATATAGGTCTGTATGTTATGCTCTACATAGGTCTGCATGTTATACTCTATATAGGTCTGTATGTTATGCTCTACATAGGTCTGCATGTTATACTCTATATAGGCCTGTTTGTTATACTCTACATAGGTCTGTATGTTATACTCTATATAGGTCTGTATGTTATACTCTATATAGGTCTGTATGTTATACTCTACATAGGTCTGTTTGTTATACTCTATATAGGTCTGTATGTTATACTCTATATAGGTCTGTATGTGATACTCTATATAGGTCTGTATGTTATACTCTATATAGGTCTGTTTGTTATACTCTATATAGGTCTGTATGTTATACTCTATATAGGACTGTTTGTTATACTCTATATAGGTCTGTATGTTATACTCTATATTGGTCTGTATGTTATACTCTATATAGGTCTGTTTGTTATACTCTATATAGGTCTGTATGTTATACTCTATATAGGTCTGTTTGTTATACTCTATATAGGTCTGTATGTTATACTCTATATTGGTCTGTATGTTATATTCTATATAGGTCTGTATGTTATACTCTATATAGGTCTGTATGTTATACTCTATATAGGTCTGTATGTTATACTCTATATAGGTCTGTATGTATTGAGTCTGTATGTTATACTCTATATAGGTCTGTATGTATATAGGCCTGTATGTTATACTCTATATAGGTCTGTATGTTATACTCTATATAGGTCTGTATGTATATAGGTCTGTATGTTATACTCTACATAGGTCTGTATGTATATAGGTCTGTATGTTATACTCTATATAGGTCTGTTTGTTATACTCTATATAGGTCTGTATGTTATACTCTATATAGGTCTGTATGTTATACCCTATATAGGTCTGTATGTTATACTCTATATAGGTCTGTATGTTATACCCTATATAGGTCTGTATGTTATACCCTATATAGGTCTGTATGTTATACTCTATATAGGTCTGTATGTTATACCCTATATAGGTCTGTATGTTATACCCTATATAGGTCTGTTTGTTATACTCTATATAGGTCTGTATGTTATACTCTATATAGGTCTGTTTGTTATACTCTATATAGGTCTGTATGTTATACTCTATATAGGTCTGTATGTATATAGGTCTGTTTGTTATACTCTATATAGGTCTGTATGTTATACTCTATATAGGTCTGTTTGTTATACTCTATATAGGTCTGTAGTTATACTCTATATTGGTCTGTATGTTATACTCTATATAGGTCTGTATGTTATACTCTATATAGGTCTGTATGTATATAGGTCTGTATGTTATACTCTACATAGGTCTGTATGTATATAGGTCTGTATGTTATACCCTATATAGGTTTGTATGTTATATTCTATATAGATCTGTATGTTATACTCTATATAGGTCTGTATGTTATACTCTATATAGGTCTGTATGTTATACTCTATATAGGTCTGTATGTTATACTCTATATAGGTCTGTATGTTATACTCTATATAGGTCTGTATGTTATACCCTATATAGGTCTGTATGTTATACTCTATATAGGTCTGTATGTTATACCCTATATAGGTCTGTATGTTATACTCTATATAGGTCTGTATGTTATACTCTATATAAATCTGTATGTTATACTCTATATAAATCTGTATGTTATACCCTATATAGGTCTGTATGTTATACTCTATATAGATCTGTATGTATATAGGTCTGTATGTTATACTCTATATAGGTCTGTATGTATATAGGTCTGTATGTTATACTCTATATAGGTCTGTATTTTATACTCTATATAGGTCTGTATGTTATACCCTATAAAGGTCTGTATGTTATACTCTATATAGGTCTGTATGTATATAGGTCTGTATGTTATACTCTATATAGGTTGTTATATAGATCTGTATGTTATACTCTATATAGGTCTGTATGTTATACTCTATATAGGTCTGTATGTTATACTCTATATAGGTCTGTTTGTTATACTCTATATAGGTCTGTATGTTATACTCTATATAGATCTGTATGTGATACTCTATATAGGTCTGTATGTTATACTCTATATAGGTCTGTATGTATATAGGTCTGTATGTTATACTCTATATAGGTCTGTATGTTATACTCTATATAGGTCTGTATGTTACACTCTATATAGGTCTGTATGTTATACCCTATATAGGTCTGTATGTTATACTCTATATAGGTCTGTATGTTACACTCTATATAGGTCTGTATGTTATACCCTATATAGGTCTGTATGTTATACTCTATATAGGTCTGTTTGTTATACTCTATATAGGTCTGTTTGTTATACTCTATATAGGTCTGTATGTTATACTCTATATAGGTCTGTATGTATATAGGTCTGTATGTTATACTCTATATAGGTCTGTATGTTATACTCTATATAGGTCTGTATGTATATAGGTCTGTATGTTAGGAGGGATTGTTAGTATGGTATTAAACTATTTCTCTTACTTATGGCCTTTAGGAATGAACGTGATTCTGGAGCGAGAGTTCATGTCGTAGACTTTGACACCCTGGAATGAAGAGAAGACAGAGAATGTCAATAAATACAACAACACTTCTAGAAACAATGATAAACTGAACTGATTTAATTCAATTTATAAAGCTTATGAAACAGACAGTAGAACTAGCTGAAACTAGAACTGTACTATAAGCCAATGGCTAACTAATACCGTCTTCCACGCACATTTTCAATAAAAACTTTTAAAAGGCAATGTTGATGATGAACAAACTTTTATCAGCAGATACATCTACACATTGTCCATAACATCCCTTTGTAGTTTCATTGAAATTGGTTCACAGGTTTAGGAGAAGTTTTCCAGCCAAAATTTTCAAACAAACACCTGTTTATAGTGACCTGGTTACTATGGCAACCAGAAGCCTGCATACAAAAAACTGGTTAGCTAGGAGTTGTCTAGACAAAATTTTCCAACAAAAACCTGTTTATATGACCTGATTACTTATATTTCTGTCAGAAAATTTAATCTATATACAAAGTCCCTTACATTCCTGTGTACATGTAGTTCCAATGGAATTGGTTCCTAAATTTAGATGAAGTTGTGCTGACAATTCAGTGTTCAACAAGAATTTGGTTATTTTGATTTGGTTACCATCGCAACCAAAAATTCTGCAAAAAGACCCTGCATGTACATTAACAAATGGTCCCTAACACTCCTGTTTAGTTTCACTTGAATCAGTTCACAGGTTTATGATTAGTTGTCTGGACAGTGTTTACCATGTCATTGGCCCGGGCTCTGTAGTGTTAACCAATGGCATGTAATTGGCCCAGGCTGTGTAGTGTTTACCATGTCATTGGCCCGGGCTCTGTAGTGTTTACCATGTCATTTGCCCAGGCTGTGTAGTGTTTACCATGTCATTGGCCCAGGCTATGTAGTGTTTACCATGTCATTGGCCCAGGCTATGAGATGTTTACCATGTCATTGGCCCAGGCTATGAAGTGTTTACCATGTCATTGGCCCAGGCTATGTAGTGTTTACCATGTCATTGGCCCAGGCTGTGTAGTGTTTACCATGTCATTAGCCCAGGCTATGTAGTGTTTACCATGTCATTGGCCCAGGCTGTGTAGTGTTTACCATGTCATTGGCCCAGGCTGTGAAGTGTTTACCATGTCATTGGCCCAGGCTATGTAGTGTTTACCATGTCATTAGCCCAGGCTATGTAGTGTTTACCATGTAATTGGCCCAGGCTGTGTAGTGTTTACCATGTCATTGGCCCAGGCTATGTAGTGTTTACCATGTCATTGGCCCAGGCTGTGTAGTGTTTACCATGTCATTGACCCAGGCTATGTAGTGTTTACCATGTCATTGGCCCAGGCTGTGTAGTGTTTACCATGTCATTGACCCAGGCTATGTAGTGTTTACCATGTCATTGGCCCAGGCTATGTAGTGTTTACCATGTCATTGGCCCAGGCTATGTAGTGTTTACCATGTCATTGGCCCAGGCTGTGTAGTGTTTACCATGTCATTGGCCCAGGCTGTGAAGTGTTTACCATGTCATTGGCCCAGGCTATGTAGTGTTTACCATGTCATTGGCCCAGGCTGTGTAGTGTTTACCATGTCATTGGCCCAGGCTGTGTAGTGTTTACCATGTCATTTGCCCAGGCTATGTAGTGTTTACCATGTCATTGGCCCAGGCTATGTAGTGTTTACCATGTCATTGGCCCAGGCTATGTAGTGTTTACCATGTCATTGGCCCAGGCTGTGTAGTATTTACCATGTCATTGACCCAGGCTGTGTAGTGTTAACCAATGGCATGTAATTGGCCCAGGCTGTGTAGTGTTTACCATGTCATTGACCGGCTATGTAGTGTTTACCATGTCATTGGCCGGCTGTGTAGTATTTACCATGTCATTGGCCCAGGCTATGTAGTGTTTACCATGTCATTTGCCCAGGCTGTGTAGTGTTTACCATGTCATTGGCCCAGGCTGTGTAGTGTTAACCATGTCATTGGCCCAGGCTGTGTAGTGTTTACCATGTCATTGGCCCAGGCTGTGTAGTATTTACCATGTCATTTGCCCAGGCTGTGTAGTGTTTACCATGTCATTGGCCCAGGCTGTGTAGTGTTAACCATGTCATTGGCCCAGGCTGTGTAGTGTTTACCATGTCATTGGCCGGCTATGTAGTGTTTACCATGTCATTGGCCCAGGCTGTGTAGTATTTACCATGTCATTGGCCGGCTGTGTAGTGTTTACCATGTCATTGGCCCAGGCTGTGTAGTGTTTACCATGTCATTGGCCGGCTATGTAGTGTTTACCATGTCATTGGCCCAGGCTATGTAGTGTTTACCATGTCATTGGCCCAGGCTATGAGATGTTTACCATGTCATTGGCCCAGGCTATGTAGTGTTTACCATGTCATTGGCCCAGGCTATGTAGTGTTTACCATGTCATTAGCCGGCTATGTAGTGTTAACCATGTCATTGGCCCAGGCTATGTAGTGTTTACCATGTCATTGGCCCAGGCTGTGTAGTATTTACCATGTCATTGGCCCAGGCTATGTAGTGTTTACCATGTCATTAGCCGGCTATGTAGTGTTAACCATGTCATTGGCCCAGGCTGTGTAGTGTTTACCATGTCATTAGCCGGCTATGTAGTGTTAACCATGTCATTGGCCCAGGCTATGTAGTGTTTACCATGTCATTGGCCCAGGCTGTGTAGTGTTTACCATGTCATTGGCCCAGGCTATGTAGTGTTAACCATGTCATTGCCCAGGCTGTGTAGTATTTACCATGTCATTGGCCCAGGCTATGTAGTGTTTACCATGTCATTGGCCCAGGCTATGTAGTGTTTACCATGTCATTGGCCCAGGCTATGTAGTGTTTACCATGTCATTGGCCCAGGCTGTGTAGTGTTTACCATGTCATTGGCCCAGGCTATGTAGTGTTAACCAATGGCATGTAATTGGCCCAGGCTGTGTAGTGTTTACCATGTCATTGGCCGGCTGTGTAGTATTTACCATGTCATTTGCCCAGGCTGTGTAGTGTTTACCATGTCATTGGCCCAGGCTGTGTAGTGTTAACCATGTCATTGGCCCAGGCTGTGTAGTGTTTACCATGTCATTGGCCCAGGCTGTGTAGTATTTACCATGTCATTTGCCCAGGCTGTGTAGTGTTTACCATGTCATTGGCCCAGGCTGTGTAGTGTTAACCATGTCATTGGCCCAGGCTGTGTAGTGTTTACCATGTCATTGGCCGGCTATGTAGTGTTTACCATGTCATTGGCCCAGGCTGTGTAGTATTTACCATGTCATTGGCCGGCTGTGTAGTGTTTACCATGTCATTGGCCCAGGCTGTGTAGTGTTTACCATGTCATTGGCCGGCTATGTAGTGTTTACCATGTCATTGGCCCAGGCTATGTAGTGTTTACCATGTCATTGGCCCAGGCTATGTAGTGTTTACCATGTCATTGGCCCAGGCTATGTAGTGTTTACCATGTCATTAGCCGGCTATGTAGTGTTAACCATGTCATTGGCCCAGGCTATGTAGTGTTTACCATGTCATTGGCCCAGGCTGTGTAGTATTTACCATGTCATTGGCCCAGGCTATGTAGTGTTTACCATGTCATTAGCCGGCTATGTAGTGTTAACCATGTCATTGGCCCAGGCTGTGTAGTGTTTACCATGTCATTAGCCGGCTATGTAGTGTTAACCATGTCATTGGCCCAGGCTATGTAGTGTTTACCATGTCATTGGCCCAGGCTGTGTAGTGTTTACCATGTCATTGGCCCAGGCTATGTAGTGTTAACCATGTCATTGCCCAGGCTGTGTAGTATTTACCATGTCATTGGCCCAGGCTATGTAGTGTTTACCATGTCATTGGCCCAGGCTATGTAGTGTTTACCATGTCATTGGCCCAGGCTATGTAGTGTTTACCATGTCATTGGCCCAGGCTGTGTAGTGTTTACCATGTCATTGGCCCAGGCTATGTAGTGTTTACCATGTCATTGGCCCAGGCTATGTAGTGTTTACCATGTCATTGGCCGGCTATGTAGTGTTTACCATGTCATTGGCCCAGGCTGTGTAGTGTTTACCATGTCACTGGCCCAGGCTATGTAGTGTTTACCATGTCATTGGCCCAGGCTGTGTAGTGTTTACCATGTCATTGGCCCAGGCTGTGTAGTGTTTACCATGTCATTGGCCCAGGCTGTGTAGTGTTTACCATGTCATTGGCCCAGGCTATGTAGTGTTTACCATGTCATTGGCCCAGGCTATGTAGTGTTTACCATGTCATTGGCCCAGGCTATGTAGTGTTTACCATGTCATTGGCCGGCTGTGTAGTGTTTACCATGTCATTGGCCCAGGCTATGTAGTGTTTACCATGTCATTGGCCCAGGCTATGTAGTGTTTACCATGTCATTAGCCCAGGCTATGTAGTGTTTACCATGTCATTGGCCCAGGCTGTGTAGTGTTTACCATGTCATTGGCCGGCTGTGTAGTGTTTACCATGTCATTGGCCGGCTGTGTAGTGTTTACCATGTCATTGGCCCAGGCTATGTAGTGTTTACCATGTCATTGGCCGGCTGTGTAGTGTTTACCATGTCATTGGCCGGCTGTGTAGTGTTTACCATGTCATTGGCCCAGGCTATGTAGTGTTTACCATGTCATTGGCCCAGGCTATGTAGTGTTTACCATGTCATTGGCCCAGGCTATGTAGTGTTTACCATGTCATTGGCCCAGGCTATGTAGTGTTTACCATGTCATTGGCCCAGGCTATGTAGTGTTTACCATGTCATTGGCCCAGGCTGTGTAGTATTTACCATGTCATTGGCCCAGGCTATGAGATGTTTACCATGTCATTGGCCCAGGCTATGTAGTGTTTACCATGTCATTGGCCCAGGCTGTGTAGTGTTTACCATGTCATTGGCCCAGGCTGTGTAGTGTTTACCATGTCATTGGCCCAAGCTATGTAGTATTTACCATGTCATTGGCCCAGGCTGTGTAGTGTTTACCATGTCATTGGCCCAGGCTATGAGGTGTTTACCATGTCATTGGCCCAGGCTATGTAGTGTTTACCATGTCATTGGCCGGCTATGAAGTGTTTACCATGTCATTGGCCCAGGCTATGTAGTGTTTACCATGTCATTTGCCCAGGCTATGTAGTGTTTACCATGTCATTGGCCCAGGCTATGAAGTGTTTACCATGTCATTGGCCCAGGCTATGTAGTGTTTACCATGTCATTGGCCCAGGCTGTGTAGTGTTTACCATGTCATTGGCCCAGGCTATGTAGTGTTTACCATGTCATTGGCCCAGGCTATGTAGTGTTTACCATGTCATTGGCCCAGGCTATGTAGTGTTTACCATGTCATTGGCCCAGGCTATGAAGCTGCCTTTCCACTTGATTTCCCGTATTGGCCCCTCCCCCTGGTGTAGTACCGTGGTCTTATGTCGACTCAGGAACCCCTTCTCATTCAACACAAGCTGTGGAGACAAACAAAGTTATAAAACTACCGCTACCTCTCTTACGGAAACATGAACCAGTGAATGGTCTTGGTCAGTTTGCTTTATACATATGTTTGAAAAAACATCTTTCTTTTAAAATTTTAATCTACTTGCATAACAACTTGTTAACAAATTCAAATCCAACAATTCATTTTGGACTGAAATAGTTCATTACAAAACTTCAAGCCGGGGTGAATGTGTGAACATGCCTGGATCTGACCGACACTAATGCTGCCCTCTAGTGGCCTACCTTGTCATCTCCAGTGACAAACTGTCGCCCACTGCCATGTTTGTAGAAGTTGGGATCCATGGCAACAGCCTTAACCGGTCGGTCAAAATTCAAACTCTGGTTGTTTTCTGTAGTGTACAGTCCTGTGATCATCACCTATTCAAAATAAATTAGTACAAGAGGCCCAAGGACCTTAACAGTCACCTGATGTTTGACATGAAAGAGAAATAATGGAATGTTGAGATGAATATTTATAACAATACATTGTAGCATATCTGGGAGTGGAAAAAATGAATTTTTGAAATTATGTCAATTTGACCCTTTTAGGCCCCATCCCTCAGGCACCTGGGGGTCAGTCAGTGTCAATATGTGCGTACTACTCAAAAGTCATGTCATATTGATAATTTCAACCAAATTTGCATCATTTCTTATGGCAATTAAACAAATAATGCAAAAAAATGGGTTTTTTTCTGCCAATATACTATAGTAAACTTAACCCCTCCACAGGGGGAGATGCAAGACCCCAGAGTCATGAAATTCACAATTTTGGTAAAGAACCTTAAAACCAATCCATCTATGAAGAGTATTTGATACCAGCATATCTGGGAGAAGAGAAGAAGATTTTTGAAATTTTTGTCAATTTGACCCTTTTTGCCCCCGCCCTCCAGCCCCTGGGGGTCAACTAGGGCCAACATGTACATACCATCAAAGTGTCATCCCATGCTGATAATTTGATACAAGTTAGAATGAATTCCAATAGAAATCCAACAAATAATAGTCAAAAATGTGATTTCCCTATATACACTGTAGTAAAGTTTACCCCCTCCTCAAGGACAAACGTGAGACCCCAGGGTCATGAAATTCACAATTTTGGTAAAGCACCTTAAGACCCTTTATCTATTAAGAGTATTTGATTCTACCATATCTGAGAGTAGAGAAGAAGATTTTTGAAATTTTTGTCAATTTGACCCCGCCCACCAGCCCCTGGGGGTCAACTAGGGCCAACATGTACATACCATCAAAATGTCATCCCATGCTGATAATTTTATACAAGTTAGAATGAATTCCAATACAAATCCAACAAATAATAGTCAAAAATGTGATTTCCCTATATAAACTATAGTAAAGTTTACCCCCTCCCCAGGGGCAAACATGAGACCCCAGGGTCATGAAATTCACAATTTTGGTAAAGCACCTTAAGACCCTTCTATCTATGAAGAGTATTTGATTCTACCATATCTGAGAGTAGAGGAGAAGATTTTTGAAGTTTTAGTCAATTTTACCCTTTTTGGCCCCGCCCTGCATGCCCCTGGGGGGTGGGGACCATATAATTCACAATTTTGGTTCACTCTCAGCCATGGAAGCTTCCTGTAAAATTTCATTGAATTTAGTTCAGCGTTTTTTGAAAAGAAGTTGAAAATGTAAATTGTTTACGACGCACGATGCCAGACAAAAGGCGATTGCAATAGGTCAACTGAGACTTCGTCTCAGGTGACCTAAAAATTACAATAATCACCTGTCGAAAATCAGGAATAAAAAGAAAAGCAAAGTGAGCAGGGGCTCACATAGATATACCCCCACTCACCCGAAGCGGTCAGGTGTGACTTAATCAGGGAAAGAACTTTACTGTGTGATAATATAGTGTACTGAATATGAACCAAATCTGCCAAGGAGTTTTCAAGATATGTTGTACACAATATCTGGACCAAAGCACAAAGTATTTACTATATACAAATGTACCCCCCTTACCTAATCGGGGAGTATAATTATCCTTACCCTTTATACAAAATGTAAATAGTTGTTGGAAATATCATAATGTATTGAAATTAAATCCTGACAAATAGGTACCAAGGTAATGTTGAATTTGCTGTATGTAATAAGCTCTCAACTAAATAATGTACCCTGATGAATATTACAGATACTGACCCTCCCGTCATCAGAACAGCTGGCGATGAAGTCTCCATTATCATCTAAACTGATCTGGTTGACTGTAGTGGAGTGCTGCAAAATAAAATACAAACAATCTAACATAGAATGTTGAAAAGACAAGAGGCCCAATGGGCCTGCATCGCTCACCTGGTATCAATCTCTGACTTATATTATAGTGTAACCCTAAAGTCCCCTAAAATCTTCTAATGTAAGACATTTAGAAGAACATCTTAAGATTTAAACATATTTTACCCCTGTGACCTTATAAGACAACATCATTTTCATTTTCAAATTTTGTTTGGCTTCATCCCAGGACGCTACCAGCCAAATATCATGTCTCTAGGCAAATAAATATCAAGGTCATTTCTTTTCGAAAACTTTGTCAGGCTTCATCCAAGAAACCTTTCAGCCAAATGTCATGCTTCTAGGGCTTTTGGTATTTCAGAAGAAGTCGTTTGAATGTTTAAACAGATTTGACCCCTTTGACCTTGAATATAGGTCAAGGTCATTTCTTTTCGCAAACTTTGTCATGTTTCATCCAAGGAACCTTTCAGCCAAATATCATGCTTCTTGGCTTTTGTTATTTCAGAAGAAGTCGTTTGAAGGTTTTAACAGATTTGACTCCTGTGACCTTGAATAGAGGTCAAGGTCATTTCTCTTCGCAAACTTTGTCGGGCTTCATCCAAGGAACATGTCAGCCAAATATCATGCTTCTAGGGCTTTTGGTATTTCAGAAGAAGTCGTTTAAAGGTTTTAACAGATTTGACCCCTGTGACCTTGAATATAGGTCAAGGTCATTTCTTTTCGCAAACTTTTTCGGGCTTCATCCAAGGAACCTTTCAGGCAAATATCATGCTTCCATGGCTTTTGGTATTTCAGAAGAAGTCGTTTAAAGGTTTTAACAGATTTGACCACTGTTACCTTGAATATAGGTCAAGGTCATTTCTTTTTGCAAACTTTGTCGGGCTTCATCCAAGGAACATTTCAGCCAAATATCATGCTTCTAGGGCTTTTGATATTTCAGAAGAAGTCGTTTAAAGGTTTTAATAGATTTGACTCCTGTGACCTTGAATATAAGTCAAGGTCATTTCTTTTCGCAATCTTTGTCAGGCTTCATCCAAGAAACCTTTCAGCCAAATATCATGCTTCTAGGGCTTTTGGTATATCAGAAGAAGTCGTTTGAAGGCTTTAACAGATTTGACCCTTGTGACCTTGAATATAGGTCAAGGTCATTTCTTTTCGCAAAATTTGTCGGGCTTCATCCAAGGAACATTTCAGCCAAATATTAAGCTTCTTGGGCTTTTGGTATTTCAGAAGAAGTCGTTTAAAGGTTTTAACAGATTTGACCCCTGTGACCTTGAATATAGATCAAGGTCATTTCTTTTCGCAAACTTTGTCGGGCTGCATCCAAGGAACCTTTCAGCCAAATATCATGCTTCTAGGGCTTTTGATATTTCAGAAGAAGTCGTTTAAAGGTTTTAATAGATTTGACCCCTGTGACCTTGAATATATATCAAGCTCATTTCTTTTCGCAAACTTTGTCGGGCTTCATCCAAGGAACCTTTCAGCCAAATATCATGCTTCCAGGACTTTTGGTATTTCAGAAGAAGTCGTTCGAAGGTTTTAACAGATTTGACCCTTGTGACCTTGAATATAGGTCAAGGTCATTTCTTTACGCAAACTTTGTCAGGCTTCATCCAAGGAACCTTTCAGCCAAAAGCCATGTTTCTAGGGGTTTTGTATTTCAGAAGAAGTCGTTTAAAGGTTAAAATAGATTTAACCTCACTGTGACCTTGAATATTGGTCAAGGTCATTTCTTTTTGCGACCTTTATTTGACTTCATCCAAGGAAGCTACTGGTCAAATATTAAGTCTCTATGCCTGACGATATTTTAGAAGAAGTTGTTTGAAGGCTTTGATATTTTTGACCCCTGTGACCTTGAAATTAGGTCAAAGTGATTTTTTTTCGCAAACTTTGTTCAGCTAAAAACTTAGCCATCAATGGAACTAAAAATTGATCAATCTAGGGACTAAATTCCAGGAAAGATTTATACAAAACCTTTGAAAAAGTGCAAGAATATAGGACGAGTGTCCCAGAAGGGTTGCTTCATCAACAACACCTACCATCTAAATCTAAGCCACATCTAAAATGTCACATCCTCAAAGTGAGAACTGAGGTATTGACAACATACAGCATTATAGGGATCTGACCTAGATATCTCCATGAATACCAAATTTCAGTTCAATTAGTCCAAGGGCTGTAACTTTGTAAAAAGTCATTCAACTGTAACCAAATAAACACTTGACATACATTTCTCCATGATGTATCTGTATACCAAATTTCAGTTTAATATGTGTACATGTTGCAGAGATAATGCACGGAAACCCCAAAAAGGTGACAGATAGATGCAAGGACAGACAGCAAGTAAACTAATAGTCGCCAATCAACGGTCAGGTAATCTTGTTAATCTAATTTACCTGGCAAATTACTTGTGTCAGAGGCTCAATGGAGATAGCCAATTACTCGTGTCAGTAGCTCAATGGAGGCAGGTTATGGTATAGCCATGCAATTACTTGTGTCAGTGACTCAATGGAGACAGGTTATGGTATAGCCAATTACTTGTGTTAGTGGCTCAATGGAGGTAGGTTATGGTTTAACCAATTACTTGTGTCAGTGGCTCAATGGAGGCAGATTTTGGTATAGCCAATTACTTGTGTCAGTGGCTCAATGGAAACAGGTTATGGTATAGCCAATTACTTGTGTCAGTGGCTCAATGGAAACAGGTTATGGTATAGCCAATAACTTGTGTCAGTGGCTCAATGGAGGCAGATTTTGGTATAGCCAATTACTTGTGTCAGTGGCTCAATGGACGCAGGTTATGGTATAGCCATGCAATTGCTTGTGTCAGTGGCTCAATGGAGGCAGGTTATGGTATAACCATGCAATTACTTGTGTTAGTGACTCAATGGAGACAGGTTATGGTATAGCCATGCAATTACTTGTGTCAGTGGCTCAATGGAGGCAGGTTATGGTATAACCATGCAATTACTTGTGTTAGTGACTCAATGGAGGCAGGTTATGGTATAACCAATTACTCGTGTCAGTGGCTCAATGGAGGCAGGTTATGGTATAACCAATTACTCGTGTCAGTGGCTCAATGGAGGCAGGTTATGGTATAACCAATTACTCGTGTCAGTGGCTCAATGGAGGCAGGTTATGGTATAGCCATGCAATTACTTGACTGTGTCAGTGGCTCAATGGAGGCAGGTTATGGTATAACCATGCAATTACTTGTGTTAGTGACTCAATGGAAACAGGTTATGGTATAGCCATGCAATAACTTGTGTCAGTGGCTCAATGGAGGTAGGTTATGGTTTAACCAATTACTTGTGTCAGTGGCTCAACGGAGGCAGATTTTGGTATAGCCAATTACTTGTGTCAGTGGCTCAATGGAAACAGGTTATGGTATAGCCAATTACTTGTGTCAGCGGCTCAATGGAGGCAGGTTATGGTATAGCCAATTACTTGTGTCAGTGGCTCAATGGAAACAGGTTATGGTATGGCCAATTACTTGTGTCAGTGGCTCAATGGAGACAGGTTATGGTATAGCCAATTACTTGTGTCAGTGGCTCAATGGAGGCAGGTTATGGTATAGCCAATTACTTGTGTCAGTGACTCAATGGAAACAGGTTATGGTATAACCAATAACTTGTGTCAGTGGTTCAATGGAAACAGGTTATGGTATAACCAATTACTTGTGTCAGTGGCTCAATGGAGGCAGGTTATGGTATAGCCAATTACTTGTGTCAGTGGCTCAATAGAGGCAGGTTATGGTATAGCCAATTACTTGTGTCAGTGGCTCAATGGAGGCAGGTTATGGTATAACCAATTACTTGTGTCAATGGCTCAATGGAGGCAGGTTATGGTATAACCAATTACTTGTGTCAGTGGCTCAATGGAGGCAGGTTATGGTATAGCCAATTACTTGTGTCAGTGGCTCAATGGAAACAGGTTATGGTATAACCAATTACTTGTGTCAGTGACTCAATGGAGGCAGGTTATGGTATAGCAATTACTTGTGTCAGTGGCTCAATGGAAGCAGGTTATGGTATACCAATAACTTGTATCAGTAGCTCAATGGAGGCAGGTTATGGTATAACCAATTACTTGTGTCAGTGACTCAATGGAGGCAGGTTATGGTATAACCAATTACTTGTGTCAGTGACTCAATGGAGGCAGGTTATGGTAATCACTGTTGCATTAAAAACTACTTCCAGTCTGAGGGACTAAAGAGAAACAGAAAACTTGTTCCGACAGAATATCATTGCTCTGTGTTAGACTTACCGCAGCGACTTCTTTACTGTTGATGTTAAACCCTATATAGTCGAGTATGTAGATCATACCCCAGTGGGTCCCTACTGCCAGGAACTGTAACACAGACACAAATCTATTACGTCACAAAATACTATATAGTATATAATCTTACTTTGCCTTCCTCTCCAATGCTAGTATTTTCAGGATAAATTGTAGTATTTTCAGGATGAATTGTAGTATTTTTAGGATAAATTCTAGTATTTTCAGGATAAATTCTAGTATTTTCAGGATAAATTGTAGTATTTTCAGGATGAATTGTAGTATTTTCAGGATAGATTGCTGATGCGAAATCTGAAAAATCAGACAACACAAAAAGTGATGTCCTCCTAGAAGTACATTGTGTTTGGCATTCAAACATTTGATTGGTTGAAGTTGCTGGAGACGAAATTACTGCACAATACTGTTGTTTTGTACAAAACCATTTTGTTTTCGCCATTACTGAATTCACAGATTTATGGAACGAGCACACAATTTTTTCAGTGTTATTGTATACATTACACGTACCTTGGAATCCACGGCCATACAACTAGCACAGTCCTTGCTGAGGATAGTATTGAGGTCATTTCCCAGTCTCTCATACTTAAGTTTGGGCTCCACTTCCTGAATAAGAAAAGATCCAGCTTGATGTTTTGTATATGGGCGTGTATACTGTAGTACAACTGTGTCAGTAATCTACCTACCATTGGTACCTGACTGGAGGAGTGTCCAGATGTATATGGGTGTGTATACTGTAGTACAACAGTAATCTACCTACCATTAGTACCTGACTGGAGGAGTGTCCAGATGTATATGGGTGTGTATACTGTAGTACAGTACAACAGTTATCTACCTACCATTGGTACCCCGACTGGAGGAGTGCCCAGATGTATATGGGTGTGTATACTGTAGTACAACAGTAATCTACCTACCATTAGTACCTGACTGGAGGAGTGTCCAGATGTATATGGGTGTGTATACTGTAGTACAGTACAACAGTTATCTACCTACCATTAGTACCTGAATGGAGGAGTGTCCAGATGTATATGGGTGTGTATACTGTAGTACAGTACAACAGTTATCTACCTACCATTGGTACCCCGACTGGAGGAGTGCCCAGATGTATATGGGTGTGTATACTGTAGTACAACAGTAATCTACCTACCATTAGTACCTGACTGGAGGAGTGTCCAGATGTATATGGGTGTGTATACTGTAGTAAAACTATGTCAGTAATCTACCTATATTTGGTACCCCGACTGGAGGAGTGCCCAGATGATCTAACCAATTTTCTGCGTACATGATCATAAGTTTATGTGTAAGCACATTATCTATAAAATACATATTTTTATTTGAAAATGTTTGGGTTTTTTATACTAAACTGCACTCTCCTCCCCCACTTGTTTTGTTTTGTATGCAAGTTGCAATAATTCAAACCTTAAAAGTATTTAGAATCTAAGCTAAAGTTTAAGAAATAAAATTTGTTGGTTTGGTTTATTTTGGGTCCTATTAACAGCCAGGGTCATTTAAAGGCCCAATATACGTAACTTCAGGGAAATTTTCGTGATTCTAAAAAATTCTGAAAAAAAATCCAGTTGATAACCATGCAAAAATAAGCCTAAAACGAAGTAAACCTGAGCGGTAACTAACAAGAAACTCTGGACAAAAAAATCCAAAGAATAGAAATTAATTCAGGTTGGGCCCACTTCAACAACAAACCGAAGGTAGAAGACGGTTCGAAATGGACGCGTGTTTACAAATAGCGTGTTTCAACTGCTGCTGTGCCGGTAACCGCGAAAGAATTCATCTTGAATATTGCTGATATCAGTTAATCTTAGCTAAATCTATAAATATAATAAGTTATTAGGCTTGATTTTCGCTTCAGGTTTTGCCGAAAGTTACGTATATTGGGCCTTTAAGGATGTGCCAGGTTTTGGAGGTGGATGAAAACTGGAGTACTCGTAGAAAAATCACTAACATACGGCCAGTACCTGGCAAATGCACGGGTTTCGAACTTGCAACCCATAGGTAGTGGCCTAGCTTAATAGCTAAGGGCTAGAGGTAGAATGTCGGGACACCTTAGCCACTCGGCCTCCGTGGCCCAGATATTGTTACTGTTCCTCTAAATTGTTCACACATGCTATATGGGAAGAACATAGCTTGTTTACTTGGCCTAAACCATTTTATTTATAAAAGACGATTACCAGGTATGAGAGCCCTCGTAGCCCTCTGTCAAGCCAGTGATAGATAGATAGGTCAGGAATATGGAACATATAGTTTCTATATAATTTCTTTAAAGCTTTATCAACATTATAAAGATTAAACAACCTACCTCTTCAGAGGAGGATTCTTCACTGCCATCTTTGTCTTCTTCCTACAAATTAGGAAACATATATATAATCTACCAGGCACTTGTTTGTATACTGGATGGGCTTTGTATGGGCTAGGCAATATCAATATTACAGCTACATATGTATGTATATGTAACAGGAGAGGAAAAATGCACGGCCAGACCGGAGTTCGAAACCGGGACCTTCCGAACTCTAGACGGACACTCAACCAATTAGAGCTATTTGGTCGCCGACGATCGACACGGTCTAGATCCGCTACATATACATGTATTATGCTAACACCGAACATTCAAATTTGACACAATTTTATAACGGTGTTGTGTTCTGGATATATAAGGATTGTACCTCATTTTGACTGTGTATATGGTAGTATGCCCGCAGTTGGCAACGAACATATTATATGGTGTGCGTTAGCGCTCCATAGTGAATATGTCCATTGCCAACTGCGGGCATACTACTGTATATGCAGTCAAAATGAGGTACCATCCTTATATATCCAGAACACAACACCATTATAAAATTGTGTCAAATTTATATTTACACCATTATTAATTTTCAAGTGCTATACGTTGAAAAAAACATTCGAAGCGGGTTGCTAAGTATCGTCAGGTAAAATGGATTTTTAGTTATATTGATGATTCAATATTTTTTCAACATGACGTACCAGTAAAAGGATTTTGGCTAATCTGTAATAAACATAAACTTGTAATTAAATGTAGCTATTCATTGTACAATAACAATAGCTCAATAATTAGTTATTTTACCTCAAAGTTGGCCCATTTAAGCAATTACGATGAATTTCTTGACCCCCAATTTTTGCGAAAAAAAACCCCGATTTCCCACCGGTATATTTTGGTAGACTTTTTTTCTGTTAAAGTATAGGTACCCGTATATCCACATTCTTAGAAAACTGAAAATATTTTCTGTTGCAATTTTGTCCCGGTTAAACCCTATATTGACTAGACTATATCTATTATCTAAATCATCACCACACAAACAATTATAAATTGATCACTGTTAAAAATATCCAGACAACCAAGAAACTATATATAGCTTGTCCACAATTGTATATGCATGCCTTGTGAGTTTTTAAATATCACACATATATACATTGTAGCGGATCTAGACCGCGTCAATCGTTGGTGACCAGTAGCTCAATAATGGTTGATCATCATGAGCGTCCGTCTAGAGTTCAGAAGGTCCCGGGTTCGAACCCTGGTCTGGCCGAGCATTTTCCTCTCCTGTGACAATATGATTGAGCAAAAATTTTCTATCATATGGGGAAATAGTGATTGTGTATTAAACAATGGCATAAGAAACCGATGGATACATGATATGCAAATTAAGTGCATGCATGCCTCGAGCTCTATATCCGATTAATTGCATAATTGTCTATGATTGTAATTGAACATTGTTCCTCTAAACTCGTACATTTTGGTTTGGACCTTAGGTTGTGTGATAACGTTAACTTTAAAGGCCCAATATACGTAACTTTCGGCAAAACTTGAAGCGAAAATCAAGTCAAATAACTTATTATGTTGATAGATTTAGTTAAGATTTAACTGATATCAGCAATATTCGAGATGAAATCTTGCGCGGTTACCGGTACCGCAGCAATTGAAACACGGTATTTGTAAACACACGTCCATTTCGAACTGTCTTCTACCTTCGGTTTGTTATTAAAGTGGGCCCCACCTGAATTATTTTCAATTCTTTGGATTTTTTTTCAAGAGTTTCTTATTAGTTACCGCTCAGGATTACTTTGTTTTAGGCTTATTTTTGGGGTGTGCCTAATGAGTGTCCAGGGAGAAATGAGTGTCCAGAGAGTGTCCAGGGAGGTTTTTGCACGCCCAGCAATTTATTAATGAAGATTTTTTAATTATTTCTTCTGTATTATGTAGTTGATGGCAATATCTAACACTACACCAAATTTTATTTCAATAGGACGACTGCAAAATATTGAATTTTTTAGATAAATTTTGCACTGTAGTGCACACCCTGTAGACAATGAGTGTCCAGTGACATTTTGCACGCCCAGCAATTTATCAATAAAGATTTTTAAATTATTTTTTCTGTACTGTGCAGTTAATGACATTACCTAACACTACACATATTTCGATCAGACTATTACTTATTACTAAAATCCACCGTTACATACCGTTGTTTATTGCAGCGGAGGGACACGCCCGGCGAGATTGAGTGTCCAGGGAGGTTTGTGCACGCCCAGCAATTTGTTTTTTTAGTTTATGAAATTATTTTTTCTGTATCATATAGTTAATGACATTACCTAACTTTATACCAAATTTCATTTCGATCAGACGACTGCATAATTCTGAAATACACCGTTATTTATCGTTGTTTATTGCAGGTGAGTGGCAAGCCCGGCGAGATTGAGTATCCAGGGAGGTTTGTACACGCCCAGCATTTTGTTTTTCAAGTTTTTGAAATTATTTTTTTTGTATCATTTAGTTAATGACATTACCTAACTTTATACCAAATTTCTTTTCAATCAGACGACTGCATAATTCTGATTTACACCGTTATTTATCGTTGTTTATTGCAGGGGAGTGAAACGCTCGGCGAGATCGAGTGTCCAGGGAGGTTTGTACACGCCCAGCAATTTGTCATTAAAGTTTTTGAAATTACGTTTTCTGTGTTATATAGTTAATAACATTACCCAACATTATACAATGTACCGCTGTTTATATGCAGTGTAATTCAGAGTCGGGCGATACAAGGGAAATAACCCGTACTGAAATACCATTGATAATGTATGGTTACAGAACATAAATTATATAGCGTATGGGGCCATATAAATATGCTATTTCACTGTAAAATCATAATGATTATCCTGATATGCCATGATCTAATGAGTGTCCAGGGCGACGATTGCCTTCTCCCTGGACACTCATTAGGTACCGTGGTCTGAGTATGTATACATGTACATGTAACGGGTGTCGAGTGCGTTAGACCGTGTCCCCTGGACACTCATTAGTCACGGCTACATTCCTTACCAGGTGCATTAGACCGTGTCCCCTGGACACTCATTAGGTACCAGCTGGCTATACATGAGAATTCTATATTCAATTCTGTCTTAATTTTAAGCATTACTGCTTATAAATTTTTGATAATTGCACATTGGCGCGAAATATTTAAATACAGTATTATACACAGCAATATGAATAATTACCTCAAGATGTAATTAAATATTATGAGGACCTGTCGTAATTGTACCGTGTTTAATATATAATAATTCTCTATGTATGTATATATGTATAAATATTAATTCAAAGTATTCAAATTAATTCCTGATATGCCATGATCTAATGAGTGTCCAGGGCGACGATTGCCTTCTCCCTGGACACTCATTAGTCACGGCTCCATTCCTTACCAGGTGCATTAGACCGTGTCCCCTGGACACTCATTAGGTACCTGTATCTGGCTATACATGAGAATTCTAAATTCAATTCTTTCTTAAATGAAAAAAAAAGTCCTTCCCGCTCGAAAATACGCATACCCTTCAGAATTTATTTCAATATATGTATACGCCCGGAAAATTATGCGTTCAAAATGTTACGAAATATATCTGTTATGGTATTTGATTCCAATTTCAAAATATTTTATTATTGATAATTTAAACAATTAACAAGAAATATAAAGAATTATTCTACTTCAGTATATACAAATGGACTAGACATTTGAATTAAACAGATACGTATGAAGACATTCTTATCACAATTAAAACACAGACTTATGGATACTACACCATACATCGTATTATATAAAACATGTTTATATACGTGAAGTATTCATACGTATCTAGTCGAAGTGCAGCATATGTGTGTGTTACATCATCTTTATACGCCCGTCAAAAATAACGGGACGTATGATGATATGACGTTGTCCTCCTACAGTTTTCAACCGTAGATATACTGTATAAAATACGTATGTATATTTTATGTTATAAGTACGTTGATATACAATCTTATTCTGTTTATAAAATCGTAGGTTTGGAGGAAATAAAGATAATGATAATGGTGCCTAATGAGTGTCCAGCGGACACGGTCTAATGCATTGGTCAGAAATACTGTGTGCCCAGCGGTCAAGGTCCAGCATGCTAGTTAGTTGCAATGTGTATACAGGACACAATACCCAATTAGTGTCAAGCAGGTTGATCGGGACCCAGCTGGACACTTGTTATCTAGTACACACACCTTGATAATTGATACACATTGTAAAAGATACTCGATAAAAATGATTCGTAAATAATTGTTATTCGATTAAATGCATATCAGCTTTATCAGCCACTACAATTATACTTATACAACTTTAGGGTTACGGTGTGTTATATTAACCGTAAAGGTTTATATTACCTTCAAAGTGTACGTATTTATGACGACGACGATGTTACTTTTTGGAAGCTGCGTGGATTGGTGAAATTAGACAAAGACGCCTTCCGTGACGGTGTGCACCTGACTTCGCAATTACAAGACCGATATGCTAGACAACTGAGGCTAGCATTGTTTTGCGAACAACGACATTGACCTGCTCCCGTCGCCTACAAAAACGGCCTTTTTTAGGGCCAACCAATATTCAAAAATGTATTCCAAAACGCTCGAAATACCGCAGTCCGTTTAACTAATGTAGACTAGCTGATCTATATCATATAATTTTGTTTATTATAAATCAAGTAATAATAATGGTTACTTATATATCGTACTTCGCGCTACAAGGAATATAGTATAAGCCGATCACGGCACCTTATGAGTGTCCAGAGATAATCGATCATATTAGGGTTAGATACAATCTCTAACAATAACAACACGAACTTATTAGATAATCCGTAATGCAATTAAGTATTTTTTTACAATTACGGAGGAAGTGGAAATAATGGTCACAATAATGGAAATAACGGAATTAATTTAGATTAAGTCCGTATTCATTATGAGAAACAATATGTCTGTGTTATTAACACAATTATTCAGATATACATGATATATATAGGTATATTGGAATTGTAAACCTAAAATACATTATGATGATGTATAGGTTATTTCAAAAAAGACTTTATATATAAAAAAGCTAATTTATAGTCGTAAATATTCTCATGTATAGCCTGGTACCTAATGAGTGTACAGGTATATGTGTAATAATTGTCCATTTTTCACATAAAACTGAACATACTAATGTTAGTTATATAATTAATTAATTAAATAAATTAATATATTTTCATTTTCTTATTTAAATAAATAGAAACGAATGGGTTCTTAAGTAGATATGTGTATATATGTAGAGGAGTCTCATGTATAGCCAGGTACCTAATGAGTGTCCAGGGGACACGGTCTAATGCACCTGGTAAGGAATGGAGCCGTGACTAATGAGTGTCCAGGGGACACGGTCTAACGCACTCGACACCCGTTACATGTGTACATGTACTAAGTAAAGGTGATGACATCGACGTTCAAACCATGGTACCTAATGAGTGTCCAGGGAGAAGGCAAGTGCCGCTCTGGACACTCATTAGGTGGCAAGAAAAGACAAGGGTTAACATTTATACCTCTACAATGGAATAGTGCATTTAATATATAATTATTCGATAGGTACTTTCAATACGGGTTACTTCCCTTGTACCACGATCATATTAGACAAGCCGGTAGATTGCAATAAACAACGGCGCATTTCAGTATAATGCACACGTATAATCGAAATGAAATTCGGTGTAATGTTAGGCAATATTCTCAACTATGTAATACAGAAAAAATAATTTCAAAAATTTAAAAACAAATTGCTGGGCGTGTACAAACCTCCCTGGACACTCAATCTCGCCGGGCGTGCCACTCACCTGCAATAAACAACGATATATAACGGTGTATTCCAGAACTATGCAGTCGCCTGAACGAAACGAAATTTGGTATAAAGTTAGGTAATGTCATTTACTACATGATACAGAAAAAATAATTTCAAAAACTTGAAAAACAAATTGCTGGGCGTGTACAAACCTCCCTGGACACTCATTCTCGCCGGGCGTGTCCCTCCGCTGCAATAAACAACGGTATGTAACGGTGGATTTCGGTAGTAAGTAATCGTCTGATCGAAATGAAATTTTGTGTAGTGTTAGGTAATGTCATTAACTACACAGTACAGAAAAAATAATTTAAAAATCTTTATTAATAAATTGCTGGGCGTGCAAAATGTCCCTGGACACTCATTGTCTACAGGGTGTGCACTACAGTGCAAAATTGAACTAAAAAATTCAATATTTTGCAATCGTCCTATTGAAATAAAATTTGGTGTAGTGTTAGATATTGCCATCAACTACATAATACAGAAGAAATAATTAAAAAATCTTTATTAATAAATTGCTGGGCGTGCAAAAACCTCCCTGGACACTCTCTGGACACTCATTTCTCCCTGGACACTCATTAGGTACACCGTTATTTTTGCATGGTTATCAACTAGACTTTTGCTCATAATTTGTCAGAATCCCGAAAAATTTCCTGAAGTTACGTATATTGGGCCTTTAAAGAAGTCATGATCACCTATCCAGTTAATGTCCTTCAAATAAATTTGATATCGCCAGTTTTGAAAAACGCACACTTTGTTTGCACCATTGATATAATTTAAATACTAGGTTGATATTGTTCATGTTTGTGTTATCATAATCACAGGGACTAGCCTCGTCTGTCAAACACCTATGATATAAATTATTATTATATTATAGGTGTTTGACAGACGAGGCTAGCGCCTGCGATCATAATCAGAGCCAGAGGGTTTGTCGATGTAATGTTACCTCATCGCCCCAAAATGTTTAAAAGAATAACAGTTGTCAGAGTTATTTGTAGATAAAAATCATGACAGGATCGGAAAATCGAACGAAGTATTTAAATCATTTCACTCTTAATCTGGTATCTGGTCCTTAAATATAAGGTAAAACGAAACCTCAACTGTTTCCTTGCTTGGTGTGGAAGTCGCCATTTTTGATTCGGTACGGTCACATGATCTTATCGGAGGCGTGTGGTGAAATGTCATAACAAAGAAAACAAATGTACAAACTACATATCTTGAGATATTTTTCACGAGAGCTATTAAATGCAAACGATAAATCTACCTTGTTGAAAATAAAATCATTCCAAAAAGCGAGAAAGTATTGACTTTTACCATGAACTATTTTCTTGCGCGGATGTTATTTTCATGTTTACTAGGCGTAATAAATTGAGGTCCAAAGGGGGTAAACTACTTCTGAGTTTTTAGCAGGTGCCCGTCGTCAAATAAATTTCTGCGATGTAACCCCCTAATATTTCACGTAGATCCGCCTTCTTCTATTACTCAAAAGTCACATATTCGTAACTTTTTAATGAAATAAAAAAAATCAGTTACAATTTTGCATGTTTTGTATTCCCCGAGTTGTAATATGACACTCTAAACTCCTTTCCTTTTTGGGACTAGAATTTATTCGCCCGAACTATTTTATTTGGCGTAGGTCAAGGTAGACCTCTAGAAGGTAGGACTGGCAAGCAGCTAATATTTATTTATGAAGACCGTGAGCATTCATTAACATAATTTATTATAAAAACCCATGTGCTCGAATGCATTGATAATATAATATTCCACGATCCGCTAATTTTGAAGACACATTGTATAAAATGATGTGAAATGATCATCAGGACAGCTGCAGCATAGGAAAATCCTCATCGTGAAAGACCAGGTAAGTAAATATGTAGGTCATGTATGCTTATTTATTAATTTATTTTCTAATTAGCGATTTATTCGACAAACTATTAACATAATTTATCAAATAAATGCGCAAGAATTATACCGTAAAAGATTGTCATTATTAGCATTTTCTGTGCCACTGTACACAAACGAGTGTTCTCCGATTCTTTGTCCTCTCATGAAATCGATACAGCGCTTCCATTATTCAAGCGCTGGGCTGCTGAAGCGGCGAGGAAGATGGATGCTGCGCGCGGAGTTCAGCATCCCTGCTGCAGCGCGCGAATCGGTGTCAGACAAACTACAAATAAATCGTTGGAAGATGCACATGTAGATGTATATAAACGATTAAGGTCAGAGAACATATTTATGATATGGGCTGGAATATGAAATGATGTCCTATATTATCATAATTTATAATTGCATAATGTGATATATTATTTAAAATTGCTATAATTTATTTAAATAATGAATATATATAATGGAGTATGATTACAGCTTATAGATGTCATTAACATTACAGATTCTAATAAACTGAAGGGATATTTTGGAAGATTTGTAATTTTACTGGCACTCCACAGTAATAAAAAAGAAAAACAAAAACTGAAATGCAGAACCATGTATAACATTGATATATATTGCTATTTTACAATGAATGAATGATGAATGAATACAGACTGAGAATGGTATTTTCTTACTGTAGATATATAGTCAAACATGATATGTTTCAGATGTTTTTGAAGATATTTATAAATGAATAAAACACGAAAAAAAAAAAAAATTGTTAAAGTTATTTATTTTTCATAAGAAAAGTAAAATACACATGCATGGATATGATAAATCAACTTTGTAATTTCAATGCTAAAATTTAAAATTTATATTTTGTGAAATTTTACATGAATTATTTGAATTATTTAGATTGTTTCAGTAAATATTTATTATTGCATTAAAAATATCAGTGCATTATAAAAAGTTGATCATTAATAGATTTCAGGATTGATTTGTGGGGAGTCGCAGACCTTTAGTGTGTCCAAATGGAAATGACACTAGTGGTTTAATCTTTATAAAAGTGTATAAGTATTTTTTTGTATGCTATAGGGTTAATCATTGCAAGATTTCTCTGCAAAGTTATATGCTTTTCCATGATTTAACTTGTTTAGAGAAATGATAACAAGTTATGCAAAGTCAAAGATGTACGTTATAAAACAGAAAAAAATAAGGATTTTTTTTATTAATTTTAATCTGTTGCTCCTGATATTAAAATGTTTCGTTTTTGGAACTGAATTCCACTTATAGTACTAAAGTGTTTCTGAACATTGTTTGCATATTCGACTATGTTGAGTATGAGAGAGCTTTAGATTATGGAGAAAGATGAAACTGTCAAACATTTTGAAGGAAGAAATAATGAAGTGTTCAGAAAAATACCCACTGTTTGCATCATGGGGTGAGATATATGGTAAAAATGTTTGTTAAAAGGTGCTGTGAGCAGGTTTTCTCTTTAAAGGCATAATTAAACTGTTATTTTTTCATTTTTATTTTGTTTTACTTGTTGGAAAACTGTAATTGAATTCTTTTTGTTCTGCCAGCAATATAATTTAAGGTACAGAAATACTGCATAGATTATATTATATATCCAACCTGTGCACATTCGCTACTTAAATTTGGTGTGTTGTTAAAATTCCTTAGTTGAGTCCAATGGACAGGTAATTTCAGGTGAAAACAATTTGCATTACTTGCCTGTTATGATATATGCCAGCTGTTTTTAAAGAGTGGAATATATTTCAGAAATGTAAACTTTTGATTGGCTTGAGAAAAAATTCATAACCGAGAAGTTACTGAATCATTAAAGCCAGCATTGCCGACATTCCTGGATACTTCTCAAGTGGAAGTTGGAACACAACGTATTAACAGCTATTTACCACCAGCTATAGAGCTTAAGTGATTCTCTGTCCTAATGTTGTTTCAGAATTACATAAATTATGTGATGATACTTGAGATAAGATATATTCTGTTTATACGGCTCCTGGTGGATATTAGGTATAACTCATAAGCAGAATACAATGGTTATCTCCGAGTTTAGACGTGAGACTATGTATATTAATAAATCATGAAAACAGAGATTTATCAGGGTATTTTAGGAAGCAATTTACTCAGGGTCTAAATTGTAAAGATAGTATGGAAACTAAAAGACATTTAGAATTTTGAGTTAATTAGAAATATTGTAAACTCAAAATTTTTAATTACTGTGTTTCATTACTTCAGGGTAATAGCTAGTCCATCATTTATTTATTACATAACTTGTTGAAAAAATGCATGTTGAAAAGGTCAGTATTTTTGCGGGAAGGTTTGGTGGATGAGTTAATTGGTCGGTTAGGGATCAAGGACACAACAAAGTCCTAAACCTTGGACTAATCATTGTAATAGATCTACTGTGATTGGATTGTCCCCATTATGTCATATGGACAAAACCACTTATGAAAATCACCCATATAGTTTCTTAAAGCTTATAGAGTTAACACAACATTTCATAAATCTGTCTGTGACCGTTTAATGACAAGGAAAGAGAATATATGTGGGATCAGGCTATAGGAAGTTGACTAGGGTGAATTTCAATTTCAAAATATTTTATTATTAATACTTTAAACAAATTAACAAGAAAAACAAAAGAATTAGTAAACATCTGTATCAATAAATGGATTAGACAACAGGCAAAGTCTATATATTAGTCTTTTCCAAACAAATAACCGATATCCTTATATTATATATATACATGAACAGAATATTGTCATTAGTTAAGTAGGAAAGAAGCAGTATGTTTTTTGTTTTTTTTTTCAATTCAAGACCACATTCTCACTCACTCTCACAAAGTTAATTAATCAATTAAATTATATTGTTTAGAACTGCCATATTATAAACTATTTACATACTGAGAATATTTTAGTGTTTCTTACATATGAGTTAGTATGTTTAAGTATAGTTAAATTAATTTCATCAGACATACCTACTACTCCATTCAATATAACATCTAAATTAACATAACCTAAAAGATCTTATATAGAAACAATATAGGGTTAAACCTTCCAATGACATCTCCTCTGAAAGGGTACTGATACATTTAGACCAACATTTCATGAAAAAACGTACATGATCTGGATAAAAGTTCCTTCAGTTTTTCCTTGATGCTTATGATCAGAAAACCTTTATTTTGATAACTATAGTTATTTATAACTTTATGTTTTGATTTGGATTGCTTCTTTTGATCTAAGATTTAAGAAATATAACCATAATACTATTTAAATATCTTTTCAATTTTACAAATGTTAGAATAAGTACTAGCTTCCCATCTGTATAATTTTCTCCTTAATTTGGTTGAACAAATCTCGAATATTGCAGTATGTATTAGTGTTTGGAATTGGTTGAGAAATCATAATTGATAATCGTTGGAATATAAATGATTAATTATTGATTAAGTAATTGATCGGCCATTACGTCACATTGAAATATTCTAGCAATCCTTTCACTGTCATATAAAAACACCCCACCTAAATATATCATTTCTGTTGTTATCATACTCATTTATCATACAAAATTACTTCAACCATGTTAATTCTTCACAAATTTCAACAAATTGAACAACTGAAATTTTTAAATTTTTACATCTGATTAACTAATTCCTTGCTATCAACCTATCAATTATCGATTATAATTGAGAATCGGCCGAGCATTAGTACATATATGTAAAGTAAGTTTAATTTTTCCATATCCTATATGACACAATATTTAGTTCACACATTTTTAAAGATTAACTTTGGTTTTAACTCATGTACAAGTTTTTCATGCTTAAATTATTGTTTCAATTTTCCTTAAGTTAAATTCTATAACTGAAACTCGTGACCTATATCTTCAGATCATTAAGTGAAAATTTCTTGTCCTTTCTTCAGTAACTTAACGTTTATCTCCACTCGTGACGTTTTGAAGATTCTGGTGTGGTCTTACTCTCTAAACGCCTGGACATTTGTAGGATCTCTATAAAACCTAGCCAGAAATGCAGGACCTAGTCTGTCTCCTGTAAGTTATGCTGGCTGTAGCCCAATCAATAACCCAGGAATATTCTACAATGGTCTGGGGCCAGCTCTGTAATAATGGTACCATCATAAAACTTGGTTCCTGCAACAAATGGAAGTGCTGGGCACAAAATCAATAGCTGATCCGGCCATTAGGCCTGTCACTATAGCAGTGGAGTGATGAGGTTCTGGGAGTCTGCATCTGTCAGTGTTTAGACTTGTGCTGGAATCTTAAATGAATCTCAGAACTGGGGCCCCAGTCAGGGATTATCAATTCTACATAAATTAATTCTAAAATAGCCACTTATATATATCAGTTATGATGATCAATGTAATTTACTGATAATATATGTTGTTATGCTTATGTTAATCAGAATTTGTAATTACTGGTGTAAGTTTATGATAATTTGATGGGAGGCCACCTTGAGGGGGTTGTTAAGACCAGTGGCAGTGTTGGAATCTGAAATAAATCTTGGCTGGATCAGTCAATACCACCTTAAATTACTTATTGTACATTATATCTATATAGATAGGATTGGAGGCTCTGTTAAAGAAGGTGGTGGGAGTCAAGTTTCTTTTCCTGAATCATTTCACCATTACACATATATGATTGCATATCATTGGTTATAATTGCACTCTTGAGTCTTATTGTGCACTAGGCTAACTAAGGAGTAATTGAACTTTAATAGGGTAACTTTAGTCTTATATCAGTATACAGGCTAATTTAGGAGTAATATAATTTTAATAGGTTAAGTTTAGTCTTATATCATTGTACAGACTAACTTAGGAGCAATTGAACTTTAATAGGGTAAGTTTAGTCTTATTGTCCAGGCTAACCTAGGAGTAATTGAACTTTAATAGGGTAAGTTTAGTCTTATTGTCCAGGCTAACCTAGGAGTAATTGAACTTTAATAGGGTAAGTTTAGTCTTATTGTCCAGGCTAACCTAGGAGTAATTGAACTTTAATAGGGTAAGTTTAGTCTTATTGTCCAGGCTAACCTAGGAGTAATTGAACTTTAATAGGTTCAGTTTAAAAACAAAAGACTTAGATAAAAGTACATGTATTACAAAGCTTTGACTTATTTCTGAATACTGAACACAGTAATTAAACAACAACAACACCCTTTTAGCTTCCTGTTTTATCTTCATTTGTATTTTTGAAATCGGGCATAATTTAGTTGAAATGATTTTTGAGAAAAGAATACATGTACTCTGTCCTTCTCAAACTTCTGCAAAAGTTAATGTTAATTTTGTTTTAAGTAAATCTACTTTTCAATGTTGGTGTCCAATGAATTTGTCAATTTTCAGTGATTATTTTCTATATTAAGTTCATCACCTGTTTCTGATCTTAAATTGTTTACTGGTAATCAGTTTTAAAAGTAGTGAAAAATCACCCTATAAACATGTTAAGTGTATTGTCAGGTTTTATGCTGTATAGAGGACACAGGAAAATACCTTCATGGGTATATAGATCTGTGTGCTAGAAGATTGAGAGATATCATATGAAAGTTCAGTTGTGTGGGCTCTAGCTCGACATAAAACCAGCGAGGCACACTTACAAAAATGTAGACAACAAAATTCCGACCCAGGTCAGATTGGTGAATTCCCCCAGGGCTCTGATTTTGTTGCCTTTATTTGGAGAGTCAAGTTATTGATGGTAGTTTCAGATGCTGGGTATTCACTGCATGTCCTGTCGTTTGTCATTTTCTGTAATAATAACGGCTGAGCGTTGATTGTCACCATTGATATGGGGTATAAGAGAATCGTCTCATTATAAACCGTTATTGATTACCGGTAAATTAGAGACGACCTGATATTGTTAGTAAGCTGCCTGGTTGAGTATAGCCGTACCAATATGATTGGGTGACCCAATATAGATTAGTTTGTAGGAGGCTAGCTTTTTAAACATTCATTATCATTTATAACTGGTATTGATTAACACAAGCCCTGTGGAATTGTAATGAGTAGCCTGGCTGTTGAGTCATAGATTCCGCAATCATTTCTATTTCTCCACGAGTTGCTATTGGTTTCATCACACCCATCCCAGTTGGCTTTATTCTATAACCAGAATCGAGTACACTTTAAATTAACCACCAATACATCAAAGTGTTACTAGTTGTGGTTTTATGTTATGAGAGAAATAAGATATGAAATTTGTGGTGATGATTTAAATCTAATTCTCAGGTGTCCTCACTTGAATGGCTGAAAATATTAATTAGCCAAACTTTTCATCGACTGTCTGGGGTCACAGTGGTCATGTGACATTCTGCTACCACCAGCCCTCCACCATGGGGCCCTGCTGAATAACCTTAAAGGCCCAATATACATAACTTCAGGGAAATTTTCGTGATTCTGAAAAATTCTGAAAAAAATCCAGTTGATAACCATGCAAAAATAAACCTAGAACGAAGTAAACCTGAGCGGTAACTAACAAGAAACTCTTGACAAAAAAATCCAAAGAATTAAAATAATTCAGGTAGGGCCCACTTCAACAACAAACCGAAGGTAGAAGACGGTTCAAAATGGACTCGTGTTTACAAATAGCGTGTTTCAACTGCTGCTGTACCGATAACCACGTAAGAAGTCATCTTGAATATTGCTGATATCAGTTAATCTTAACTAAATCTATAAATATGAAAAGTTATTAGGCTTGATTTTCGCTTCAAGTTTTGACGAAAATTACGTATATTGGGCCTTTAATAATATAACTGATACATGTCAAAAATAATGTAAAGAGAAATGTTTCTAATTTTGTTTGAAATTTAGATCTTTACAAAGGCTAGTACTTGGCGACTGCCCCACACAAGCATCGAACCCGCATCCTGGAGGTTCAGGCCTAACCCTCCACAACATTGTCATCAGCACCCATTTCGTCGGATGGAAGTAAAGCGGTCTGAAATGTTCGGGGCTAATAAAGTGTGCCATCTAAAGTTGCACCTCCCTACCATTCAAAAATGATTCTGTATTTTACTGAAGTAAATGTCAATACCATTTGAACAGAATTTGATCAAATTTCCCCAAAGTTTGAATTATTTAAAAACTTTTGTCATAGCTTTAGTAACTTCCATATTATGCTTCAGCTACTTACTGGGAATGAACTAAACCCCAGAACATGTGTACACAATCAAATACTCCTCTTGATAAAATTTTTGTGGCTGTTAAAAACATTGGAGCATAAATTTCCAAAATAATATTCTTTCTATTGGATAATTAATTTTTTTTTAAAAGCAACTTCTCACTTCAGTTGTTGACTATGGTCTGTTGAAGAACGATGGTTTACTGAGGTCAACCACTGGTTTAAACCAAAACCACAATGCAAAACTTCCCAAATCGGGTACTACCCTGCTTCCTTCTGTGGTCATGTCACACACTGAATCGCAGCAGTTTAAATTAAACCAGATGCAATGTATTTTTCATTTTTAATTATGTTAATAGTAAATTCAATAATTTAGGATTAAAACACGTTAGCTTGTATGTATGTGTATCATATTGGCTTGATGATCATTAGTGGAGGAGGGGGGTGATCTATAAATATGTATTCACATTCTGGTATTACTACATGTTATTAGTAATAAATATATTTTATGTTATAATATTAAAGCATCTGTTTATATATGTAACAGGTTTTAATTATAAACAACCATATTTGATGTTGGGGAGTTTTAGACTGCCTGAGACTGACAGACCTAGAATACAGATTGTTCAAATCTCCTTATTGACAAAAGAACAAATCCATAGGAATTAGACGTTTAAAGTACAGTGCCCTAAGGTTTCAGCATTGAATCCCAAGTCAAGTTATAGAAAGAAACAAAGAAAATCAATGTTCATTATATTTGTGTGGATAAATCCATACAGCTTATTTCTATGGGAATGCTGTTATGCCAATTACCATGCAGAGTAACGGAGCTACCCTGATAAATATCAATGAAGATGTTTTACGAGTTAGCTTGGTATATAATCCAGTGGTATGGGTATGGTTGTTGGGATACATAATGAGGAAGATGTCAGTGACAATTAAAATAAGCACAGTCACATCGAAAGTTATAGGTACTAAACAGTAAAGTTCATTAACACTTTAATTAATTACTGGAGTGAAACTCATGTGTTGTTGTGTGTGTGACTATGATTGTAAACAGAAATTTCTACTGGAACCATATTTATATAGTGTACTAGCAATGTAAATCCAAGACAACTATATAATAAGTTTATAGACTCTTCAATATGATTTAGACCTAGCCCGTGGTCGTTTACATAACATAACAAGACCATTAGAGTCATGGTTCATACAGAAGAATGAAAGTGCTGGAATTCGGGGTCAGTGCTGGAAATGTGCTGGAATTTGTTTACAAATGCTTGAAAAGTGCTTGAATTTACACTTACTAGATGTAAACATGCAATTTCTTTTCAGATTTATATTAAAAAACAAATTAATAAACATAATGGACATTTTTCAAAAGATTAAAGTTGTCAATTATACCCCTTTTCCTTGATTTTGACAAAAAAAATACATCTTGAAAAATGAGAAAAAGTGCTTGAAAAGCGTGAATAGTTCTTGAATTATGGCATAAAAATCTGCTTAAACCATAAGACTCTGTAAAATTTATTTGAATATAAAATGCACTTTTTCTATAAATGGCCTTTATATGATAACTTTAGAGAAATGTTTCTCGATAAAATGGATCTAGATACATCAGATGATGAAAAAAGTTATTACCATTTTGTCAGCTACCAAAGTTACTCTGCGATTAAACAAAAAACTTGTCTATATTCATTAAACAGTCCTTAGAACTGAGGAGAGTGTGGGCTTGCATCCTGTATAATCTAATTGTCCGATATGTTTCTACACGTGCATTGATATCAAATTGCTTTTTGCTAAAGGCTTTAAAAAAGGGTAAAAAAGCCTATATTGTTGTTAAATTTTAGATTCTCATTTATTAGTTACTGAAACTGTTTGATACAAAATGCAGCTTGAGACACAAAACTGTCTTCTGGTTCATATTCCGTAAAAACAATCTTTGCTTCAGGGCTCAAAGCATGTAGATTATTGTAATAGTTTATACATGGTGAACATGTACACTCAAGGAATATTCAAGTTTAGTTGATAAAAATAGTTTTTAAGTGCTGGAAAAGTTTAAGGCAAAAATGTATATCAAAATGCTGGTTAATCTTCTGAAATGTTTGCTTATTATCAAATACACATTATATGGATCCATATGCATTTTAATGTGGAATTAATGATTTCAATCTCTGATGCCGAGCACTACAGAGCACCCAGCTCTATACAATAGTGGCTTTGTATATTGTGTGCAGGGTATGGCTCTCCTTATTGACAATATCATTAGTGTGTATTTGACCTCAGATGATCTTCTTTCACCCTTATAGTCTGTTTCATAAATCATCATCAGATTCTCAATAAATATATGGGAGTCAGTTCCAAATGAGATGACAGAAATTAATGTTGTTAAATCTGTGAATTTCGATTTCTGTAAAATGCCAAACTTTATTAAATATTGAAAACTGGAAAATGTCCATTCACTGGTAGCATCTGTCATGTTCCGACAAAGAATTTGTAAGAAATCCAGGCGTACAAGTGTCTATATATATATATATAATGTGTGAGGTACCTTGTACCCCAGCCATCTAATTGTCTGTATATTAAGCTCTATAGACCAAGAAAATCCTTTCTTAGTGTGAACTCGGGAATTATTCATGAGAGAATGGAGATCTTGTACAGTGACTTATTGATTGGGTTATGAGGAACCGATTATTCCTAAGATTATCACAGGTTTCAGTGTCTACTGTCGTGAGATCCATCATTTTCTAGTTGGCTTCCTAAGCTGAAGTCACAAAACTATAAAATTGTTTTAAGTTGTCATTCTCAACTTTTTTTCAAGTTATAGAAGGTTTTTTCCACCAAAAAATTGGAGTTTTTACATAGAAATGTTTCATTTCTTGAAATAAAAACAAAAGAGACTTGTCTGCCTTCCTGAACCTAAACCTAGGCTATATATCAGTGATTTTTTTACCCCTGTTTAAGTGCCGACTTTCGGTACTTTCCCCTCGTGGATTTTTTCCCAATCTGACCCTTTTTTTTCCCAATTGGCTTGTAAAATAGTTCAATGAAAGATTAAAAAAAATACCGTAAATGTCCGTGTTTTAACGTCATCGGAAGCAATGAAATATTTCAGATTTATTCATAGCGTGTTTGTTTATAATCTGTCGCTTCCACACGAATACACGCTTTCATACATCTCGGTCACCAAAACGCTTCAAATAATACTACTTCGTAAATACTAAGCTTCTCTAAGACCAAGACCACCGCAACGAGTCAAGGTCACCGAGACAAAATCTCTCACAACTCCAAGTATTACACGGAGAAAATAAAAAAAAAGTGACTTTCAATGCCTTTTGCTAATTGACCAGCACTTTAATCGGCAGAAACTGTCCAGCACGGTATGTGAACCTAGTCCTAACGTTACAGTTACTAGTGAGAGTGAGACTGATGTTTTGTTAGAGAATGATCATGAGTCTGTTGCGATCGGCGTGAGTGGTTCCTGTGATACTTTGACGACTTGCAAAACATTGAAGATAAATTTGAAACGTCCAACAATTACATAAAGCCAGTGCCTGAGGAACCCGAACTTGCCGAATATCGTCATGACGAGTCACAGTCAATGAAAGTACACCTATAGCTAGAAGCCAGTGATAAACGGACACAGGTTCGTTTGAAATATGAGTGCAGTTACTGTGACAGACAGTATACTGTTCAATAAAAATCTTTATCATGAATTTGTTTGTTTATGTATTATATTAGCACACAAATAAAATAACTGTCTGATGGTATACTCTAGTAACTTAGCATATTATGGTAGGTTCATCGTCGTAAAATTCCCAATTTGAACTTTTCGCGCAACAAAATTCCCAATGAAAAAGGGCATGGGCACTTTAAATGAAAATGTAAAAAAATCACTGTATATGGAACCTAAACCTAGGCTATATATGGAACCTAAACCTAGGCTATATGGAACCTAAACCTAGGCTAAATATGGAACCTAAACCTAGGCTATATATGGAACCTAAACCTAGGCTATATATGGAACCTAAACCTAGGCTATATGGAACCTAAACCTAGGCTATATATGGAACCTAAACCTAGGCTATATATGGAACCTAAACCTAGGCTATATGGAACCTAAACCTAGGCTATATGGAACCTAAACCTAGGCTATATATGGAACCTAAACCTAGGCTATATATGGAACCTAAACCTAGGCTATATATGGAACCTAAACCTAGGCTATATGGAACCTAAACCTAGGCTATATATGGAACCTAAACCTAGGCTATATATGGAACCTAGACCTAGGCTATATATGGAACCTAAACCTAGGCTATATATGGAACCTAAACCTAGGCTATATATGGAACCTAAACCTAGGCTATATATGGAACCTAGACCTAGGCTATATATGGAACCTAAACCTAGGCTATATATGGAACCTAAACCTAGGCTATATACGGAACCTAAACCTAGGCTATATATGGAACCTAAACCTAGGCTATATATGGAACCTAAACCTAGGCTATATATGGAACCTAAACCTAGGCTATATATGGAACCTAAACCTAGGCTATATATGGAACCTAAACCTAGGCTATATATGGAACCTAAACCTAGGCTATATACGGAACCTAAACCTAGGCTATATATGGAACCTAAACCTAGGCTATATATGGAACCTAAACCTAGGCTATATATGGAACCTAAACCTAGGCTATAGATGGAACCTAAACCTAGGCTATATATGGAACCTAAAGAAACTGTAAGGGGGGGACTGAAAGCAGGCAATAGTTTGCTATTAGGTTGGGCCTGCAGCTCAGCAACACAATTCTCCTCTTAGTAACTTACTCCTTTATACATCACTACATCCTTTATATCATGAAGACCTCATTCTGAATTTCAAAACAAACATTATTTGGTTTAGTTAATTAGAAGAGAGAAAAGGCTCTTACCCTGATTACTACCGCTAAGACGTGGAGACTCGGAGCTCTATAATTAAAACTGTAGTATTATACAGGTTATTCTAGTGTATAGGACTGTCTATATTCTACCATATTGGTTACCATAGCAACCACATGAATTCATTAATGTTATTACTAATACAGTATATATTATGGAAAGCCAGCTGATGAAGAATCTGAGCTTCACTCTAACGTTCAGCGTCACATTTAATTTCTTGTTATAATTTCACAATATGAGATACACCATGTATTATTATGCCAGTTGGCAAGTTATATAATTCGGCTATATAGATTGAAGTATGCTGATGCTAGTGTTTTGTTTAATAAACATGAGAAACTAAATATATCTAATTTAATACACTGTCTGTAAAAAAGTTAAATTATCATATTTATAGTAATAAAAGTAGCATGTGTTTCGATCAGCTTCATCCTCGGTGATGGTACATTTAATATAGGTGTGTACAGTATTATCCACTATATTCTCAACATTCATTTGTACACAAAAATTAAAACAGAAGTAAAATCTGGATTTGTTTTCTTGAATGTTGATCTATTGGTGTGAAGTTCAATGCTTTATCAAATAATTCTGTTAAAAATCCCTTCCTGATCTACATGACCCATACTTGGTCACTGGAAACATCACACAGTAGGAACGTGCAATGATATTAGAAAAATACAGAAAGTCTGTAACATTACCATGATAATCCCCAGGTTGTGTAATCTGTCCCTACAGTGGTCTGTAACATTACCATGATAATCCCCAGGTTGTGTAATCTGTCCCTAGAGTGGTCTGTAACATTACCATGATAATCCCCTGGTTGTGTAATCTGTCACTTCAGTGTTCTGTAACATTACCATGATAATCCCCAGGTTGTGTAATCTGTCCCTACAATGACCTGTAACATTACCATGATAATCCCCTGGTTGTGTAATCTGTCCCTACAGTGGTCTGTAACATTACCATGATAATCCACTGGTTGTGTAATCTGTCACTACAGTGGTCTGTAACATTACCATGATAATCTCCTGGTTGTGTAATCTGTCCCTACAGTGGTCTGTAACATTACCATGATAATCCCCAGGTTCTGTAATCTACTGTCCCTACAGTGGTCTGTAACATTACCATGATAATCCACTGGTTGTGTAATCTGTCACTACAGTGGTCTGTAACATTACCATGATAATCTCCTGGTTGTATAATCTGTCCCTACAGTGGTCTGTAACATTACCATGATAATCCCCTGGTTCTGTAATCTGTCCCTACAGCGGTCTGTAACATTACCATGATAATCCCCTGGTTGTGTAATCTGTCCCTACAATGACCTGTAACATTACCATGATAATCCCCTGGTTGTGTAATCTGTCCCTACAGTGGTCTGTAACATTACCATGATAATCCACAGGTTGTGTAATCTGTCCCTACAGTGGTCTGTAACATTACCATGATAATCCCCTGGTTGTGTAATCTGTCCCTACAGTGGTCTGTAACATTACCATGATAATCCCCTGGTTGTGTAATCTGTCCCTACAGTGATCTGTAACATTACCATGATAATCTCCTGGTTGTGTAATCTGTCCCTACAGTGGTCTGTAACATTACCATGATAATCCCCTGGTTGTGTAATCTGTCCCTACAGTGGTCTGTAACATTACCATGATAATCCCTTGTTGTGTAATCTGTCACTACAGTGGTCTGTAACATTACCATGATAATCCCCTGGTTGTGTAATCTACTGTCCCTACAGTGGTCTGTAACATTACCATGATAATCTCCTGGTTGTGTAATCTGTCACTACAGTGGTCTGTAACATTACCATGATAATCCACTGGTTGTGTAATCTGTCCCTACAGTGATCTGTAACATTACCATGATAATCTCCTGGTTGTGTAATCTGTCCCTACAGTGGTCTGTAACATTACCATGATAATCCCCAGGTTCTGTAATCTACTGTCCCTACAGTGGTCTGTAACATTACCATGATAATCCCCTGGTTGTGTAATCTGTCCCTACAGTGGTCTGTAACATTACCATGATAATCCCCAGGTTGTGTAATCTGTCCCTACAGTGGTCTGTAACATTACCATGATAATCCCCTGGTTGTGTAATCTGTCCCTACAATGGTCTGTAACATTACCATGATAATCTCTTGGTTGTGTAATCTGTCACTACAGCGGTCTGTAACATTACCATGATAATCTCCTGGTTGTGTAATCTGTCCCTACAATGGTCTGTAACATTACCATGATAATCCCCTGGTTGTGTAATCTGTCCCTACAGTGGTCTGTAACATTACCATGATAATCTCCTGGTTGTGTAATCTGTCCCTACAGTGGTCTGTAACATTACCATGATAATCCCCTGGTTGTGTAATCTGTCCCTACAATGGTCTGTAACATTACCATGATAATCTCCTGGTTGTATAATCTGTCACTACAATGGTCTGTAACATTACCATGATAATCCCCTGGTTGTATAATCTGTCACTACAATGGTCTGTAACATTACCATGATAATCCCCTGGTTGTGTAATCTGTCCCTACAGTGATCTGTAACATTACCATGATAGTCCCCTGGTCGTGTAATCTCCTGTCCCTACAGTGGTCTGTAACATTACCATGATAATCCCCTGGTTGTGTAATCTGTCACTACATTGGTCTGTAACATTACCATGATAATCCCCTGGTTGTGTAAGCTGTCCCTACAGTGGTCTGTAACAATACCATGATAATCCCTGGTTGTATAATCTGTCACTACAGTGGTCTGTAACATTACCATGATAATCCCCTGGTTGTGTAATCTGTCCCTACAGTGATCTGTAACATTACCATGATAATCCCCTGGTTGTGTAATCTATCACTACAATGGTCTGTAACATTACCATGATAATCCCCTGGTTGTGTAATATGTCCCGACAGTGGTCTGTAACATTACCATGATAATCCCCTGGTTGTGTAATCTGTTCCTACAATGGTCTGTAACATTACCATGATAATCCCCTGGTTGTGTAATCTCCTGTCCCTACAATGGTCTGTAACATTACCATGATAATCCCCTGGTTGTGTAATCTGTCCCTACAGTGGTCTGTAACAGTACCATGATAATCCCCTGGTTCTGTAATCTCCTGTCCCTTAAATGGTCTGTAACATTTTTGTCAAAATATTACCATTGGGAAGGTGTGAAAAAATTCCATTAGAATCAAAACACTGTAAAATGGTGTAATTTAGCATTTTTCTGCTTGAAAAATTCATAATTCCATGAACCCCGGAAAATCTCTGAACAATAAAAGTTAATTGCGGAGGACAATGAAGCCCCAAACACAAAACATGAGGATTGCTCCATTGTGTATAAAAACAATTTTAACACACAATGAGTCTGCACAGCTGACATGCCTCCCTGCCCAGTATCACCAAGGCTCCTTTAGTCTTGTTGGGTGACATCAACGGTTCCCTGGTAAATAAAAGATCAGTTCATCCCATCAGGTGACATCACCGGTACCCTGGTAAATAAAAGATCAGTTCATCCCATCAGGTGACATCTCCGATACTCTGGTAAATAAAAGATCAGTTCATCCCATCAGGTGACATCACCGGTACCCTGGTAAATAAAAGATCAGTTCATCCCATCAGGCTGTCCCACCTGTTGAAGCATACACACACATGAATTAGAAATTATGATGATCAGCAACCGAGATTGAAATGCTAATTTTTCCAGAATAAAACATTTTATTCTGCATTATTCATTTCTCCCATTTGTTATGAAGATGCGCTATGCAGGTATTTGTATAAATTAAAAACCAATGCACTTCCTTGTTGTATGCCTCAAAATGAAACAGACTTTATTTCCATGTCAAGTGCCGCCAATGTTTAATCAGTTTTAATGATCAAAAGAGAATGTGGATTTCTGTACAGCTACTGAAAACCTTAGAAAAATGTTTTTGCATTTTTCTGGAACTGACTATAATTCTATGGTAATGTTATTGGAATGACAGTGAGGCTAGGCGGCTGTAGCAATATGCCAAGCCTACCACAGAACTGATGCTGGGCTGCTTACCCCAGCACACACACACACACACACATAAGCACACATTTATTCAGCGAGTCTTTTCACTTGAGGCAGAGCACATTGGATATTTATGATTCCATCAGGTACCGAGAATATTATAATAATCAGTACACAGTGTGCATACAATCAAGCATATATTGGCAAGCATACAATTAATAATTAGTCATATCTTATACATATCTTTGGTGATTATTATGAGTGAAAATAAAAAAAAAAGTTGTATCATTTGTTATAGAAAAGTGTGGCCTAGTCCGAGAGATGGGAGATTGTGAGATATTCTTTCTGTTAACATTTTGGTGCTCCTGTCCACCCAACATACCCAAACCAGTGCTTTTACTCGCGCTCATCTTCTCTGCTTTTTCCTTCGCAGCCTACAAGCGACAGGTTCATGCCGCCTCAAGTCCGGAAAAAATCTGCGCTGTTCGCCCAACGACTAACAAGAGTAGTACTCTGTCCTACCAAATATGGATGGTGATTCTAACGATGGGACTACCACGGAATCTATAAATGGAGAGACGAAACCAGACGCGGCCAAACTGGCCCAGACTGCCATCATTAAACAGGTAGGTTTTCACTCCTTTTTTGGCTGTTATTGTTTGTTGTTTCCTTATTTTGCAACAGCTCTTGGGGACTGCCATGTTTGTTACAGACGAGCCCACCGTGTTAACAGTACAACATCTGAGTGGCGATTCCGATGCGCTCTCTGCCTCTCCAGGTGTAAACCAGCTGTTGTTCATCAGTTATTCAGGTGCAAGAATGATAATAATGAGTATACTCATTAACAAATCTATGTTAATAATATGAGAAGTTGATTATCTTGGTGAGGCCTAAATCTCCCTCACCCATTCACCGTTCCAGAAACCGTGGTTATAAATTTTCATCGCTGTAGGAATGGTAACAATCCCTGATGCTGTTTGGCCAGAACCAAAAATGCTAAGCTTCAAACTCATAACTTTTCATAAAATAACATTACTGAGAATGCAATAAAAAAACTTAACATTTCTTGGTGAAAGCTAGCACTGGCTCACGGCTGGGTACTTGTATACATTAGAGGTAGCAGGCGAGGCTCATATAAGCATATATGTGCATAAGCTGAGCCTCCTTGAACAAAGCCTGGTTTTGGTACACTCCTTCATTAAACATATATCTATATAATTTACCTTCACTATATATTTTGTTAATGAAGGTGGAACTATGTTAACACATGGGTTGGTAGAAAGAGAAGTCCTACGTCTCACATAGCGTTTATATTTCACGTACTGCTCGGCTAATTAACACTAAATACTATTAGTGTTGGAACTGATAGACAATCTGACAGGTAAATGGGTAAAGGTTTTATTATAGATCAGGTGTACGGCTACATGACAGCCGTCAAAAATGAACATTTTCTGATCATTATTACAATTCATGCGGACACCATTTTGAGTAATTGCTGGTTTCGGAGACTGTATTTTTCATGAGGTCAGAAGATTGTTTATGATTATGGATTCGAGTAGTAATTATTCTTAAACAGATGGTATGGGAGGACGGGTATGAGGGTGGCGGGGGACGAGGGATTGTGTTTAGCTGGTTTGGAGGCAGAGTTCCTCGGGTGATGTTGTTATAGCGTGGAATATCTCATGATTATCAGTTGTGCATTTTGACTGAAGCAGAAAAGTGCAATTTTGGTTTATAATTTTCATCTCATGGACATATTGTTTACATTTTAAGAGGAATTATAATATATTTTAAAAACAGGCCAGTGTCAAATCTTTTGTTTGTGAATTATCATCAGAAGAAATATATGAGAATGACCTTGGACGAGTGTACTTCTGGCTTGTGTAGTGTTTACATAGTGACAGAATTTCATTTGTAATGTTAATAACCTGGCATTTGTTGAGCAGCGATAAATGAAGAAATATTTCTGGTGAATATTGTTGATTGTGTGTATGGTGGTGTACATCTCACCTGCCTAGCTCTGGTGTTTAGGAGAGTTCCCGATTAACATGGAATTGGATATTTCATGAGTGCAGAATTTTAATTCTCTTGGAAATTACTATGCTGAAGAGAGTGGGAAGTGACTGATACCTACCGTGTACGTAGGGACGTGATATTGAGGAGAATTCTCAGACACTTGGGGATTTATTTCTGATTTCATTTCGGATAGACATACAGAAACAATTTAACAGCATCTATCTCAGATCAAAATGGAAAGGTAAGAATTCTTAAAAAAAGAACAATAGAAATACATAAAATTAGATTCAAAGGCTGTGGTTTATCATAATACATTCTACTTCCATAGGTTAAATAAAATACACAATTCTATAAATGGATGTTAGTAAGATTGTGGTAAATTGGTAGGAGAATTTTACTTGATGCACATTTCGATGTTGTTATTTTGTGTTTTGTAAGTATAAGTAATTACATGCTGGATGTGTTTGTCAGGAAAAATAATCTTTCGATTTAGTTAACAGTGTTTGATGTTGGCTTTGAAAGAAACTGGTCTTTGATCAAATTTGTGGCTTTCAGATAAATTAAAAACCTAATCAATAAAAGCGTTGATAAAGAATTGATTTGATTAAAACTCTAGTATAAAGTGACAGCACTAGCAGTAGATCTGACACTAGCTTTACTGCTGATAAATTCCTTTTGAACTTGTTTGACTATACAGAATATCATCATACATTTCTTTATCAGCCAAATCTTGATTTTATTTGTCCTACATTAAAAATTCACACTTCAGTCATTCCTATGATGATGATCAATTTTCCTTCTGATCACTCGTTAGTGGCAGAGAGATCGAGGATCTAGACAAGTGTTCATGTAATATTGAAACAATTTTAATATATTCAGTACACATGCATGTGTTAGATTATATTATTATGTAACTTGAGAAACATTCTTACTAAATTGTATTTTTTAAGATTGTCCACATCTGTATATATATAAAGCGACGATTAACGGAAGACTCATAAATGACAATAAGTTGAAAATATTGTGACATAATTTTATATTTCCATGTCTATGATGTAACAATAGTGTCCCTACAGTTACATCCCTCATTTACATATCTATTGTGTGAGTACTGTATCGTTTTTATTAACGACTTGATTGCATGGCAAATTATCTGTGTTATATAATAAAACTACAAGTTTGACCTCGGTATTCTGTCAGAATTGTTAATTTCTGTTAGGAATCTCAACTCCATGATAAAACATTACCCTAAAAAGTGTCCAATCAAAAGGAAACACATCTTTTCACAAACACCACAGAATAGATATACCCTGTAGAAAATGTTCAGGCAGGTGATCATGAGGAGCCTAACAATTATACTGTTAGGATGGTGCAGTAGATAAAGTGTACTCGCCTTTCACCAAGCTTAAGGTGGCCAGGTGAAATGGTATGGGGTCACCTGCCTGACCATGTGGGTTTTCTCTGGCTACTCCGGCTTCCCCCCACAATAAGACCCTTTGGTTTTCGCTGGGTACTCCGGCTTCCCCCAAAATAAGACCCTTTTGTCCACAAAGCAACCGAGCCAACAAGAGTAAATAAAATGAGTTGGATAACTTGTTCAATAAACAAAGTTTATATAATATATACTATAAATGTGCATATTTTAGCGCAAGTCTTAATATTTTAACTTTGATAAAAACATAAAATGAAATTTTTTAGTACATTAAGATAAGGACGTTTATCATAGTATTCTATTGAAATCATACAAAGAGGGAGATTTCTGTGTGGTATTTTATCTCTGCAATTTTTAATTTAACATGTTAAACAATTCAAACTAAAAACGAGATTCAGTTGTGTTCATTAAACTCAAGGAGTTAGAAGTCAGAGTTCAGAGGTGAGAAGAAGTCAGAGTTTAAAGGTGAGATGGGAAATCTCAACTATAGGGAAAACTGTTCAGTTGTCAGGTTTGGCAATGATGTAGCAATGTAAGAATGAATTACCTCTTGGTTTTCATGAACCCAAATTGCCTGTCTCAATCCATGCAATGATGACCATAGAAAAAACAAGTATTGTCCTGCATTAGGAGAGATATCCACATTTAGACTTTGTGTGTTCCGTCACTCAGAGTCATGAAGCATAGGGTTTTAACCAATCTCCTGTGTGTTCCGTCACTCAGAGTCATGTAGTATAGGGTTTAAACCAATCTCCTGTGTGTTCCGTCACTCAGAATCATGAAGTATAGGGTTTAAACCAATCTCCTGTGTGTTCCGTCACTCAGAATCATGTAGTATAGGGTTTAAACCAATCTCCTGTGTGTTCCGTCACTCAGAATCATGTAGTATAGGGTTTAAACCAATCTCCTGTGTGTTCCGTCACTCAGAATCATGTAGTATAGGGTTCAAACCAATCTCCTGCCCTTCACCACTCTGTTAGAATCATCAGAATTACAAAAATGAAAAAAGAACACATGAAGTTTGGATGTGGTATAGTACAGTGTGACATGGTATTGGGATATAAGAATTCAGGCAATAAGTCACAGACAGCACCACAAGGGGTCCTATGTTGTACAAGCATGCTTAACAATAAGTGATCTAATAATTTATTGATGATACAAGTTATAGAGCAATGGATTATATATAGGCCAAAGGTTGGACTGGGATATATAATGTCTCTGCTGCTTTAAGATATGGCGGAATCTGATTTTAGCAGATAAACATTCTCCAGGCCACAAGTTCATTGATTTCAGATAGAGGCAGCAAGAATGTTACCATGGAAATTGATAAAAATCCATTTCTCAGAGACCCAGGATTCGTGTCACATTAAATGGCTGCATTGGATGTAGCAGACTAAAGAAATGGACTGTAAGACCATTAGTGCTAATGTTGTTTAGAATTTGTCCAATACATCTTCTGACTGAACTTAATGTTATACAAGTTGTAGGTGATGTAGTGGGGTTTCAGACTCTAACAGTTGTAGGTGATGTAGTGGGGTTTCAGACTCTAACAGTTGTAGGTGATGTAGTGGGGTTTCAGCCTCTAACAGTTGTAGGTGATGTAGTGGGGTTTCAGACTCTAACAGTTGTAGGTGATATAGTGAGGTTTCAGACTCTAACAGTTGTAGGTGATGTAGTGGGGTTTTAGACTCTAACAGTTGTAGGTGATGAAGTGGGGTTTCAGACTCTAACAGTTGTAGGTGATGTAGTGGAGTTTCAGACTCTAACAGTTGTAGGTGATGTAGTGGGGTTTCAGACTCTAACAGTTGTAGGTGATGTAGTGGGGTTTCAGCCTCTGACAGTTGTAGGTGATGTAGTGGGGTTTCAGACTCTAACAGTTGTAGGTGATGTAGTGGGGTTTCAGACTCTAACAGTTGTAGGTGATGTAGTGGAGTTTCAGACTCTAAAAGTTGTAGGTGATGTAGTGGGGTTTCAGACTCTAACAGTTGTAGGTGATGTAGTTGGGTTTCAGACTCTAACAGTTGTAGGTGATGTAGTGGGGTTTCAGCCTTTAACAGTTGTAGGTGATGTAGTTGGGTTTCAGACTCTAACAGTTGTAGGTGATGTAGTGGGGTTTCAGCCTTTAACAGTTGTAGGTGATGTAGTGGGGTTTCAGACTCTAACAGTTGTAGGTGATGTAGTGGAGTTTCAGACTCTAACAGTTGTAGGTGATGTAGTGGGGTTTCAGACTCTAACAGTTGTAGGTGATGTAGTGGGGTTTCAGACTCTAACAGTTGTAGGTGATGTAGTGGGGTTTTAGACTCTGACAGTTGTAGGTGATGTAGTGGAGTTTCAGCCTCTGACAGTTGTAGGTGATGTAGTGGGGTTTCAGCCTCTGACAGTTGTAGGTGATGTAGTTGGGTTTCAGCCTCTGACAGTTGTAGGTGATGTAGTGGGGTTTCAGACTCTAACAGTTGTAGGTGATGTAGTGGGGTTTTAGACTCTAACAGTTGTAGGTGATGTAGTGGGGTTTTAGACTCTAACAGTTGTAGGTGATGTAGTGGGGTTTCAGACTCTAACAGTTGTAGGTGATGAAGTGGGGTTTCAGACTCTAACAGTTGTAGGTGATGTAGTGGGGTTTCAGACTCTAACAGTTGTAGGTGATGTAGTGGGGTTTCAGCCTCTGACAGTTGTAGGTGATGTAGTGGGGTTTCAGACTCTAACAGTTGTAGGTGATGTAGTGGGGTTTCAGCCTCTGACAGTTGTATGTGATGTAGTGGGGTTTCAGACTCTAACAGTTGTAGGTGATGAAGTGGGGTTTCAGACTCTAACATTTGTAGGTGATGTAGTGGGGTTTCAGACTCTTAACAGTTGTAGGTGATGTAGTGGGGTTTCAGCCTCTGACAGTTGTAGGTGATGTAGTGGGGTTTCAGACTCTAACAGTTGTAGGTGATGTAGTGGGGTTTCAGCCTCTGACAGTTGTAGGTGATGTAGTGGGGTTTCAGCCTCTGACAGTTGTAGGTGATGTAGTGGGGTTTCAGACTCTAACAGTTGTAGGTGATGAAGTGGGGTTTCAGACTCTAACAGTTGTAGGTGATGTAGTGGGGTTTCAGACTCTAACAGTTGTAGGTGATGTAGTGGGGTTTCAGACTCTGACAGTTGTAGGTGATGTAGTGGGGTTTCAGACTCTAACAGTTGTAGGTGATGTAGTGGGGTTTCAGACTCTAACAGTTGTAGGTGATGTAGTGGAGTTTCAGACTCTAACAGTTGTAGGTGATGTAGTGGGGTTTCAGACTCTAACAGTTGTAGGTGATGTAGTGGGGTTTCAGACTCTAACAGTTGTAGGTGATGTAGTGGGGTTTCAGACTCTAACAGTTGTAGGTGATGTAGTGGAGTTTCAGACTCTAACAGTTGTAGGTGATGTAGTGGGGTTTCAGACTCTAACAGTTGTAGGTGATGTAGTGGGGTTTCAGACTCTAACAGTTGTAGGTGATGTAGTGGGGTTTCAGCCTCTGACAGTTGTAGGTGATGTAGTGGGGTTTCAGACTCTAACAGTTGTAGGTGATGTAGTGGGGTTTCAGCCTCTGACAGTTGTAGGTGATGTAGTGGGGTTTCAGCCTCTGACAGTTGTAGGTGATGTAGTGGGGTTTCAGACTCTAACAGTTGTAGGTGATGTAGTGGGGTTTCAGACTCTAACACAAGTTGTAGGTGATGTAGTCGGGTTTCAGACTCTGTGTTAAGGTGCTCATCACTTTTCTAAATATCAATATCTCCAGAAAATAATATTAGAATAACAGATATTGAACCCAAGTCTTATTAATATCTGGATGAGAAATAGGGTTTATTGATTGAGACCTGAGGAGGTAGTATGATATAACCAACTACAGGAATTCATGTGAAGAGAGTAGGAGAGAATATGTAGTGCTAGCTTTTTTGTTGTTAGTTCGTCTCTCTGCTCATACAATTGTTACACCATTGTCTCGGCAGGAATAATAGAGACTGCGTGATGGATGGTTTCAAAGTTTATTATTGATATACGAAAAGACCCTGAAACAAATAGACAAATACAATTTACAATTACGCTATAATGGACATTCACTTAGTAGTACAAGACAAGAACAGCGACTCTTTATACATTAACGTGACCTCAACTCCGCGCGTACGTATGGAATTTGACAATTATACAGACGCGAACCCATTATCTCCATTTAAAACTTAAAATACCTACCCTATTGTTAGGACAGGGGTCTACTTATTATGCGGCGAAATGCGTACTCCGGACAACAGGAGTAGTGCCCAGTACACTATATGGAACCTAAAAGTTATAAAAACATAAATATATAGTAATTTACCTGTTTTACCTATTTCAAATATAACTATTACAAGAATATAATTATAGTTGAAACTAAATGAACCTTATGAATTTAACTTTATAAAAAATAGGATACCACGCCCTTATTACGTGGCGGGACTGGGCGCTATGCGCTCCTTACAACTAATGAAACTTTTCGAAGTAAAAATATAATTAAATTGCCAATGAAAATAATAAAGCTAATATATATATTAGAATTATTATTTAAAACTAACCTGTTTCCGTTACGTCAAAGTCTGTTTCCGACATGCATGTATCATATATATACATGTATCAATCTGTCCATCGTGTCAGATAGCGCTGCTGGCATGGGCAGAGGCGTCTTGTGCCTTATGCCGCCAGTGTCAGAGTGGCTATTTCAATTTCGAACCACGAAGTCAAGAACACAGGACAAGTGGACAAACAAGTTTAACAACACTATAAATAGCAACACGTGTACAAAACATGCACGTGAACAGCTTTCACGCCACTAATTAAAATACAGGTAACACACCTGGACAACGTCACATGACAATCACGTGACATACAAACACAGCTCACCATATGACAACCACGTGACGATACACAGACGTACATGTTAACGCAAACACAGCACAACTCGGTATAATACAAGGGCCTACTACAGAACATTTAACGTAAATAATCGAATACAAATCACACTCTGCCACACAATGTTTTGGCCCCTGGATGTGGATTCCTTTCTTTGGCATCCAAACGGGCCCCTGGGTGTGGGTTCCATTCCTGGGCATCCACACAGGTCCCTGGATGTGGGTTCCTTTCTTGGGCATCCACACAGGCCCCTGGGTGTGGGTTCCTTTCTTGGGCCTCCACACAGGCCCCTTGATGTGGGTTCCTTTCTTGGGCATCCACACAGGCCCCTGGGTGTGGGTTCCTTTCCTGGGCCTCCACACCGGCCCCTTGATGTGGGTTCCATTCTTGGGCATCCACAAGGTCCCTGGGTGCAGAAGTAGTTGAAAGGAAAAAGTTTTTATCAGAACATGCAGCAAGGTAAACAGATTAGAGAGATGTTTTGGTTTAGATTGTTTACACCTGCAGTTATCAGCTGTTATCTCAGGTGTAAAACTTCAAACACTTGCTAGATACAGGTTGTTTAGTATGAGGCACTTGGTAGAGCTGTGATGGGGATCGGAACTAGCATAGCAGCTGTATATGTGGTTATCAGAAAAAACTATACATAAACAAACACAATGAATTAGAAACAAAAATAACCGAAAATAAGAAGGTATGCTAATGAAATTTATGAAAAAAAAAAATTCAAATTACCCTCAGAGATAAGCACTGTTAGGAACATGAACAGTGATGTACTATCATTTGAGAAAAAAATTTCAAATTTTCTGAAACATATTTCCCCACCATTTTGTAACTTTGTTGTGTACAGCACCCATATACTTTTCATTAACTTATGTAAGTGTAGATTCCATTAAGTCAGTCGACGTCGTTGAAGACTTAATAAGCATTTCTTCTTTTACATGCTATTTCAATACATTTATACATATTCACACTATATGTAACAACATCATAACTGGAAAAGATGGTAAGCTTTAATTAGAACAGGGCTAGATTTACATTATATAATATAGCCCAAGTTCTATTGATGTAACAGCACCAGTACTAAGTGTGAGGTATGTTTTACTGATGTAACAGCCCCAGTAACTAAGTGTGAGGTATGTTTTACTGATGTAACAGCCCCAGTAGTAAGGGTGAGGTATGTTTTACTGATGTAACAGCCCCAGTACTAAGTGTTAGGTATGTTTTACTGATGTAACAGCACCAGTACTAAGTGTGAGGTATGTTTTACTGATGTAACAGCCCCAGTAACTAAGTGTGAGGTATGTTTTACTGATGTAACAGCCCCAGTACTAAGTGTGAGGTATGTTTTACTGATGTAACAGCCCCAGTACTAAGTGTTAGGTAGGTTTAACTGATGTAACAGCCCCAGTATGTAACTAATATTTTACTCGTTACATTGTACATTAACTAATATTCTGTTATTACTGGAGGTTTGATTAAAGCAATACTATTGGTTGTAATTATATTTCTTACTAATTGAGTTTGACTGCCAAATTTTATGTAAAGATTATTTTACACAACCAATAAATGTTCTACATGTATGTGACGTTTTCGATGACTAGTACGATATGTGTACCCTGTCACCTTCTGAAGGCTTCATCGGACTTAAATGACCAACAAAGCGTATGTTTACAAATATTTCCAGAAGTAAATGAAAGTAAAAAGAAGAATATGACTTTCTCATTTACACAAGAAGCATATATTCTGAGGGTGGTGCTTATTTCTACACAAGTGAGAATCTGCAAGTCTATTAGAGAGTCCTAGGTTGCTTTATTGTAGCTGTTTCTAGTTCTATTTCTGTAAATATGATGGGTGCAAAATGTTAATACAGAGCTGTATGTTTATAAAGAAGAACATTACATCAAGGCATATCAGCAAGTTGAGTGTATTCAACCTAATGAGATGCTTTCTGACTTAAATTTTCTTAAATATTTGGTAAACAATCATGAAACCAAACCCATCTAAAGCAAATTAAGATTCTATTTCTGAAATAACTGTACAGAATACAGGGACTCTGTTACACTGTTTTACTGTACAGGATACAGGGACTCTGTTACACTGTTTTACTGTACAAAATACAGGGACTCTGTTACACTGTTTTACTGTACAGAATACAGGGACACTGTTACACTGTTTTACTGTACAGAATACAGGGACACTGTTACACTGTTTTACTGTACAGAATACAGGGACAATGTTACACTGTTTTAATGTACAGAATACAGGGACACTGTTACACTGTTTTACTGTACAAAATACAGGGACTCTGTTACACTGTTTTACTGTACAGAATACAGGGACTCTGTTACACTGTTTTACTGTACAGAATACAGGGACTCTGTTACACTGTTTTACTGTACAAAATACAGGGACTCTGTTACACTGTTTTACTGTACAGAATACAGGGACTCTAGATCTGTTACACTGTTTTACTGTACAGAATACAGGGACACTGTTACACTGTTTTACTGTACAGAATACAGGGACTCTGTTATACTGTTTTACTGTACAGAATACAGGGACACTGTTACACTGTTTTACTGTACAGAATACAGGGACACTGTTACACTGTTTTACTGTACAGAATACAGGGACACTGTTACACTGTTTTACTGTACAGAATTCAGGGACACTGTTACACTGTTTTACTGTACAGAATACAGGGACTATGTTACACTGTTTTACTGTACAGAATACAGGGAATCTGTTACACTGTTTTACTGTACACAATACATGGACACTGTTACACTGTTTTACTGTACAGAATACAGGGACACTGTTACACTGTTTTACTGTACAGAATACAGGGACTCTGTTACACTGTTTTACTGTACAGAATACAGGGACTCTGTTACACTGTTTTACTGTACAGAATACAGGGACACTTACACTGTTTTACTGTACAGAATACAGGGACTCTGTTACACTGTTTTACTGTACAGAATACAGGGACTCTGTTACACTGTTTTACTGTACAGAATACAGGGACTCTGTTACACTGTTTTACTGTACAAAATACAGGGACTGTGTTACACTGTTTTACTGTACATAATACAGGGACACTGTTACACTGTTTTACTGTACAAAATACAGGGACTCTGTTACACTGTTTTACTGTACAGAATACAGGGACTCTGTTACACTGTTTTACTGTACAGAATACAGGGACTGTGTTACACTGTTTTACTGTACAGAATACAGGGACTCTGTTACACTGTTTTACTGTACAAAATACAGGGAATCTGTTACACTGTTTTACTGTACAGAATACAGGGACACTGTTACACTGTTTTACTGCACAGAATACAGGGACTCTGTTACACTGTTTTACTGTACAGAATACAGGGACACTGTTACACTGTTTTACTGTACAGAATACAGGGACTCTGTTACACTGTTTTACTGTACAGAATACAGGGACTCTGTTACACTGTTTTACTGTACAGAATACAGGGACTCTGTTACACTGTTTTACTGTACAAAATACAGGGACACTGTTACACTGTTTTACTCTACAGAATACAGGGACACTGTTACACTGTTTTACTGTACAGAATACAGGGACTCTGTTACACTGTTTTACTGTACAGAATACAGGGACTCTGTTACACTGTTTTACTGTACAGAATACAGGGACTCTGTTACACTGTTTTACTGTACAGAATACAGGGACTCTGTTACACTGTTTTACTGTACAGAATACAGGGACTCTGTTACACTGTTTTACTGTACAGAATACAGGGACTCTGTAACACTGTTTTACTGTACAGAATACAGGGACACTGTTACACTGTATTACTGTACAAAATACAGGGACTCTGTTACACTGTTTTACTGTACAGAATACAGGGTCTCTGTTACACTGTTTTACTGTACAGAATACAGGGTCTCTGTTACACTGTTTTACTGTACAGAATACAGGGACTCTGTTACACTGTTTTACTGTACAGGATACAGGGACTCTGTTACACTGTTTTACTGTACAGAATACAGGGACTCTGTTACACTGTTATACTGTACACAATACAGGGACACTGTTACACTGTTTTACTGTACAGAATACAGGGACTCTGTTACACTTTTTTACTGTACAGGGAATCTGTTCCACTGTTTTACTGCATTCAGCATTCCAGCACAGGATATTGATCGCCTGGCTTAGCTTTTGGAGAGAATGGCCACAGTTTCAACACCAAAACACAATTACCAGCTTCTCCAACATAAAACAGTTACTCCAGACCACAGCATGATCTGTTGTCCTCAGTTCCTACAGAACCAGGCCCACAGTAGTTCCTACAGAACCAGGCTCACAGTAGCTCCTACGGAACCTATGCAAAATTATTTTTCATTTCACATTATTTTTCCTAACTGATTAGCTAAACTAAATTAATGTGACTTTTGGCCACCCATGGAGAGAATTTATATAGGCTTTTGCCTGTTATTCAATCCAATCTTTGTCAATAAAATTTATTGAAATGAAAAAAATATTTTCACAGTGACCTAAATTCACATTTTCATAAGTAGCGCCTATTTCGATTTAATTTTGCGATTAATACGGTTGTAAATCCTACAGTTGGCATACTTCTGATGGAGAAAATTTCGGGTTGATTAATTTTCTCAAATTTTTTATCACCCGCGAAATATGGGAAAATTAAATGTGCGCGAAAATAAGTTGGTTGACAGTACTTTAGCTAGGGTCCTAGTTTTGGCTGACAGTACTTTAGCTAGGGTCCTAGTTTTGGTTGACAGTACTTTAGCTAGGGTCCTAGTTTTGGTTGACAGTACTTTAGCTAGGGTCCTAGTTTTGGTTGACAGTACTTTAGCTAGGGTCCTAGTTTTGGCTGACAGTACTTTAGCTAGGGTCCTAGTTTTGGCTGACAGTACTTTAGCTAGGGTCCTAGTTTTGGCTGACAGTACTTTAGCTAGGGTCCTAGTTTTGGCTGACAGTACTTTAGCTAGGGTCCTAGTTTTGGCTGACAGTACTTTAGCTAGGGTCCTAGTTTTGGTTGACAGTACTTTAGCTAGGGTCCTAGTTTTGGTTGACAGTACTTTAGCTAGGGTCCTAGTTTTGGTTGACAGTACTTTAGCTAAGGTCCTAGTTTTGGTTGACAGTACTTTAGCTAGGGTCCTAGTTTTGGCTGACAGTACTTTAGCTAGGGTCCTAGTTTTGGTTGACAGTACTTTAGCTAGGGTCCTAGTTTTGGTTGACAGTACTTTAGCGAGGGTCGTAGTTAACATGTTCTACTGGTAAACCAAACCTTGAGCAGGAAGACAATGATTTTCAGTACAGAACACTAAAAAGCTTTACCTCCAAACTGATGAGGCTGGGCATATTGTGTTGGATATGGAAAGTGTGTTTTATTTATGAAGAAGGAGAAAATTGGCACTGGCAGATCATTTATATGCGTGTTCCTTTCTTTCAGAAAATTCTGTTATGTATTGAAATTGCCGGAGGAAAAGGTATCTAAATGCTAATCGTGGTGTTATTTACATAATCATACAAGCTGTTCATCGATTCATAGTCAGGATGCAGTGAAACTAAGGGTAACAAAAGACAATATTCCGATGATACATCAGACCCATTCTGCAGGTTTTGACATGTACCGGGTAAAGTATATTGGTGGATTCCTAATCTCACTTTTATCAATCTGTGGAATCGTGATTAGTATTTACTCCCAAACTGACTAATCGATCAGGATTAATAATCATGATTATAGAATTTTTACCTTTGACTAATAGATCATGATAAATTATTTTACCTCCAACTGCCGAATTGATCATGATTAAGTATAACCTATTTTTACCTCTGAGAAAAAGTGAAATGCTATGTGATATAAATCATTATTTGCTGGGGTGTATAATAGTTAGAAGTATGTATTACCCTATAAAGTAAATAGTCCTGAAGTATCTCCACAGTCATCACTGAATTACAACTGCCATATTTACTCCAGTATTTATGTCTGAGGATATATTAAAGGTACACATTAATTTGTCACTTTTTAACAGGTATATCCGTCTCCATTAGTTGTTTTGTTTTTTTTTAAAAATGACCTTGATCAACTTTCATTGTCGAGGCTCAGAATAAATATGGTGTTTAATTGGCTAGTTCACTCCTCGTCCCTTAAATCATCCAGCTGGTAATGTTTTGATTCCAATACATATACATATAAGTTAGGGCCTGTATCAGAGATACGGGTGCCTTAAAGTACACTGGTACTCTGTCTGTCGGGGCGTCTGTCTGTCCGTCCACAAATTCAGCTCCTGGCTGATGACTTCAGTATTTATTGACCAAGTTGCATGAGATGTTCTGTTTACCGAAATTCCTACTAAGGTCAAAATGCAGGGTCAAAGGTCAAGGTTATAATGTTCAAAGGTCAAAGTCAAATTTTGTACTTTTTTATGCCCCCTTATGTCTGTCGTTCGTGGTCCATCCTTAAATAATTTTTGTTACTACAGTGCACTCCTCTTTATATCATGTTGCATTTGTCAGGTAAAAACATGATATTAACAGGTATGTGACATTAAGAGAAACATGTTTTTCCACTAAATCTAGTGCATTTCCAATCTCCATAACTAAAAGTAAGCTATTTAATGTAAATATGAAGATGTTTCAATATATAAAGATAACATTATTTCAATTCAAAATCATTTTTGGGGATATTTGTTATTTTCTATGCAACATTTTGTACAGGTTGTATCTGAAATCAATAGAAATTACATCATTTTCTGGATATTTTATGTGATTGGTTAAAAAGACATGATATTAAGAGTAATTCACCTCAAAATACATGATATTAACCAAATAAAATTACATAGATTATATAGAGAGAGAAATGGTGCTTGGGAAAAACATGATATAAAGAGGAATGTGATATTAACAGGAGTGATATTAAGTGGAGTCCACTGTATTATTATATTTTGAGAAGTACTGAATGGATCTTTCCCAAATTTCATATGCAGGCTCTCTGTTGTGCCCTGATTTTGGGACTGATCGGAAAAACAAAATTGCTGACAGGCAGCCATCTTGGATTTTGGCAATGAAAATTTTTGCCGTTATATCTTGAGAAGTAGTTGGATGGATCTTTCCCATATTTCATATGCAGGTTGTCCTTGGCCCCAAGTTGTTCTTTATTTATTTTGCGACCGATTGGAAAACAAAATGGCTGGAAGTTTGTTATTGCTATTTCTTGAGTCTCAAGTACTAAATGGATATTTCTGAAATTTAATATGTAAATTTCTTTTGGTCCTTATAGTTGTGCTATTTTGTTTTTTTGACTGATCAAAAACAAATTGCTCACCGGCTACCGTCGTTCAATTAATAATGCCTTTTCTTTAGAGGATCCATCAAATTTCATATTAATAAATTAAATACATGTAAGAGAAAAGAAGGGAAACAATCCAACAATTAAACAACAAGTGATGATTGTCGGTGGTGGTGGGTGCCAAGATCCCTCTTGGATCTCTTGTTATGACATTATGAGGCAAAGCTGGTCAGAATTAAACAATGAGGCAACTGACTAAAAGTTAAGGTCACTGAGTCAAAGGTCAAATCACCAGGTCAAGGTCATATTTTTGAAGCTTTTCACTGATGAGTATTTTGTTTGTTTCTGACCTTTAAGAAAATTTGGGATATGATGTTTGAGGTCTGTTAGTGTACATTGACATGAAGTGTTGATCAACAGGTAATGTCTGTTGATAGCAGAGGGTTATATGATCATGTCATATATACATTTGTATACACGTTTTCTGGAGAAAAATTGCCCTCCAATCCTGTAAAAAGGATTGAACACATTTTCATTAAGGAAAAAGTGCTACACCAATAACAAAAAAGGTGTGAATTGTTTTCATTGAAAAACATCAATTCTGATATTTAACATCCATTTAAGATGTACAAATGTATACAGCCATAGGGATGACCTGTATTGTACACTACAAGTCTGTTCTATACATTTGGAGACTTCAATCTGTTTCTGTCAGATGCAAACCATTCCTGGGCTGGATTCAGAGGCTGGGTTCAAACGAGAAATCAATACCTCAAGTTGAGCGAGGTTTTGATTGTGTATAACCTGTTACTGGGGGATGCTCCTGACCAATCTCATTATAGTCGGCCTGCATACATCACAATCACCCCCTCTAACAACACAATCAGTTTGGTCACAGCTTCGTGAATAAACATCCATGGAACTGATGCAGAAATGGTTAGTTGCATTAAAATCAATATCAGGGCCAATCGATTTCGTCATTAATACAATTTCCCTGTGGCATGTTTTCATAAAATGCATTTCATTAAGAAAAGATAAAATCATGCCATTAATTTCTTTGTTACATATTGACTGTAGGTTATTAGTATGGCTGGCAATAACGGTAAACTTGAATATTAATTAAAAGATAGGCCTGTTGATATGTCATTTACAAATTAAGGTAAAGTGTTGTACTTTGGTCATAGATTTTTATCAATTATACAAAATGTATCTCCAATAATTGAATTTAATCAATATTTTAATGATGTATTCAAGGGGAAGAAGAATTTAAAAGAAAAATGTTTTACTTTACCTTACCTGTGTAGCATTTTACCTTAAATAATTGTGATTTATTTTACCTTTCATGCAGTGTTTTACCTTATATGAATGGGTAGTATTTTACCTTACATTTTACTTTTTTTACCTTATCTGTGAATTATTATACCTTAATTGTGTAGTATTTTACCTGAATTACATATGTTTTTGACAATATCTCTGTGGGGCCACGGTGGCGGAGTGGTTAAGATGTCCCGACATTCTACCACTAGCCCTCCACCTCAGAGTTGCGAGTTTGAAACCCACTTGGGGCAGTTGCCAGGTACTGACCATAAAGGTTGGTGGTTTTTCTCCCGTATGCTCAGGCTTTATTCCACCTCCAAAACATGGCAGGTCCTTAAATGACCCTGGCTATTAAAGGGAAGTCAAAAAAAGCTGAAACCAAACCAAACATCCTCTCTGATTATTATTGATGTAAACTGGACATTTAACAGAATATTTTCTGGTGAACTTACACTCTGATGTAACTAACCGACAAAGAATCTGGTAGAAGTTGTAAACAAAATGTAACAATAAAAATGTGCATCTACAACATCATTACATCACCTTTAGTTTGTATAAGTTTAAGTGGAGGTTGATCATTCTTGCTTTAACTCTTTCCGAACCGTTGTTGACTTTAGTCGACAAAAATATGTGATCCTTCCTCCCCACTGTAGACTATAGTCAACAAACTTCCGTGTTTCCTCTTCCCCACTGTCGACTCTAGTCGACAAAAATATGTGATCCTTCCTCCCCACTGTAGACTATAGTCAACAAACTTCTGTGTTTCCTCTTCCCCGCTGGCGATTATTGTCAACAAACTTCCGTGTTTCCTCTTCCCCGCTGTCGATTATTGCCAACAAACTTCCGTGTTTCCTCTTCCCCACTGTCGATTATTGTCAACAAACTTCTGTGTTTCCTCTTCCCCACTGTCGATTATTGCCAACAAACTTCTGTGTTTCCTCTTCCCCACTGTCGATTATTGCCAACAAACTTCCGTGTTTCCTCTTCCCCGCTGTCGATTATTGTCAACAAACTTCCGTGTTTCCTCTTCCCCGCTGGCGATTATTGTCAACAAACTTCTGTGTTTCCTCTTCCCCGCCGCGACTATAGTCAACAAACTTCCGTCTTTCCTCTTCCCCGCCGCAACTATAGTCGACACACTATGTTGACGTTATCTAAATGCTGATTGGTTGTAATTAGCAGACGACACATACAATTACCCAATAAAATGACATCTAAAAAATTCTGTAAATAAAGACAATGAATGAAAACTGGAGGATTCATGATCAGAAGATCAGCTGATCGTGACCTAGTTACTGACATAAGCTACACTCTCTCAATGGTGACATACTGCATCTAGTTTAGTTAACATAAATGTATAAGCTGTCTGCAATTTGTCGTAGTCTCAAATGCATACCTTTATATAATGTTAGAAATATCTACTGAACAACGCTAGGGGATAGCACTACCCTGAGTTTTTCTGTAACGAAAGACAACACACCAAAAATGCACATGGTAATCCGCCATTTTGTTAAAACTTCAGGGGGGGAGCCTAATAATTACTTCTGGTACAGAAGCCAGAAAAGGCACAAAGTACAGAAAGAGTTAATAAAAAAATCTTGACAGGAGTTTTCCTGGGGCAGGTTGGCATTACAATTGTAAAATTGAGCACATACTCCTGAAATATTTCGTTGATACACTGGTGTACGTACAGTCAGTGAACACTGTGTTATCTGCCCTTGTTCGGGCTTTATTTCACAAACCTGATGTCTGTAGAGTTTATTCATGAATACTATAAAAAATCTTGTTTTCATAATCACCCCATTTTTCAATAAATTTCTGAAATAGTAAATTTTGCGGAGTACTTCTCTATAGATTTCAGTTCATGGTTTACACATACTCTGTAAGAGTTCAGTTCATGGTTCACACAGCGCTCTGTAAGAATTCCGTTCATGGTTTACACAGCGCCCTGTAGGAATTCCGTTCATGGTTCACACAGCGCCCTGTAGGAATTCCGTTCATGGTACACACAGCGCCCTGTAGGAATTCCGTTCATGGTTCACACAGCGCCCTGTAGGAATTCCGTTCATGGTACACAGCGCTGTGTCAGTTCATGGTTCACACAGCGCTGTGTGAGAGTATAGATAAATCAATTCTGCAAGATTTTTTGGGGAAAGTTAATTGTTTACAGCTAATTGATGGAGATCAGCTATATAATGATTTAGTAGGAGATTGATGTAAAGCAAATCAATGATGCTACATGTTTCAGGGAAATAATGACAGTCAACTTAAGCCATCGTTCACTGATTATACACTCATTTCTATATAGGATGACCTGTTGCTAATGATTTAATTGCTGGTAATAAATCATTGCTTGAACATCAATACTACAGGAAAGCTGTATTAAATCAAAATTAGGTTTAACTCGGCATGACGTTATAATCAGATTGGTGAGGTAGAAACTCCATTGTGTTTTATTGCATTGTTTAAGCAAGTAAAACATGAGGTGGTTGTGACAGGTAGTTGATAGAGGAATCAGGCTTAGTTCACACGGGGTGTGTCACATACCAATAATTACTCATGATTAAGAAGTGGTCGTTATTGACCTTTAACCTCAAGAAATCAGCCGGAAGTGGAGGATGAGTCAATAATGCTGTAGAATTATGAACTTTTAACTTGGTTAATCACTGTGATATCACAGCACAGCAAGTAAAAAGTCCATAACTGTTTTAGTATATATAGCGAGTTAAATAAACTCCCGGATGTTGGGGAGATTCCGTAATCTATTTTTAGTGGTGCGGTTATTAACTGGATGTTGGGGAGATTCCGTAATCTATTTTTAGTGGCACCGTTTACCGGTTTTCTGTTCTTTTCATCAAAATTCACGTTTAAGCGATTTATCCAATGGCAGCAGCCATAAAAACACATAATATAATGCAGGTTGTCGTATCCTGCGGTTGATCATCTGATAACAATCGCCATTGGGTGATGTCCCCTAACGTAGCTGTCCTCGTCTAAATACACTGTCATGACCTTTGAACTGAAAAAAGAAAGTTTTTGTATGCATATACATATGCAAACATAATGAGACTGCTCAGTTCTGATTGGATAGTTGTATATTACTTTTAACAAACATGCACATATACATAATGATGTGTTTTCACGCTTAGTTTGATACCTGTGTGCAATTTGAATGCTGTCATTGATAAAACTTAGCAGCAGCAAGAAATCAGACTCATCAAACTTTAATACAAGGGGGAAACCTGTAATTTTGCTGGAGGTTCATCACATTGAGAAATGTATGTGGTTGTTAATATTATATTTGCTGTTGACACACTCACAGCACAATGTTAATGTATTGTGTTTTGGATGTTTATGTTTTGGATGTTTCTTGGATGTTTATGTATTGTTTTTGTCTTTACAGGATGTTATGCTCTCGGCAACCAGCACACAATCACCATTGGCCACTGCCTCATCTGTCTTTACCATGCCAACCATTTCCATGCCAACCGTTTCCATGGCGAACAACACCGGGCTAGGGGGGCTGGCTGACCACCTGTTCCTGCCACACATCCCGTCGGTGACGGACACGCCTAGTTCTAACTCCCATGGGGATGGTAAAGCTGATGGTATGATCAAGTACAATCTCTATTAACACTCAGGACCAAATAATAAATGTCTTGAATTTGGAGAAATTGAATTTTAAAATGCTAAAATCTAGGTCTGTACATCTGTTGTGGATATGTTGATCAGAGAGCAACAGGTGTTGAGAAAGGTTTTTAGCAGTAAGATGGGCTAACGTTCTGGGAGCAGAACGTATTGCGTAAGAAAGTGAAGGCGATATAGATGTCTTCTGGCTCTGTATCACATAGCATCTTAATGTCCTTTACTTTCTAAAATACTATCACTTGATTGAGGGGTAGGGGGGGGGGCATAAACATTATCACTTGATTGAGGGGTAGGGGGGGACATAAACATTATCACTTGATTGAGGGGAAGGGGGGGCATAAACATTATCACTTGATTGAGGGGTGGGGGAGGGGGACATAAACATTATCACTTGATTGAGGGGAAGGGGGGGCATAAACATTATCACTTGATTGAGGGGTGGGGGAGGGGGACATAAACATTATCACTTGATTGAGGGGTAGGGGGGGGACATAAACATTATCACTTGATTGGGGGGTGGGGAGGGGGACATAAACATAATCACTTGATTGAGGGTTGGGGAGGGGACATAAACATTATCACTTGATTGAGGGTTGGGGAGGGGACATAAACATTATCACTTGATTGAGGGTTGGGGAGGGGGACATAAACATTATCACTTGATTGAGGGGTAGGGGGGGGGGGACATAAACATTATCACTTGATTGAGGGTTGGGGAGGGGGACATAAACATTATCACTTGATTGAGGGGTAGGGGGGACATAAACATAATCACTTGATTGAGGGATGGGGGACCCCTGGTCACATTTGGTTCATATTCTCACTATAGTATCGCATGATGAAGGTCTATACCTGATTAGATTTTGTACAAGTTGTCTCATGAACCCCTTGACAGATTTGGTCCATATTCACACCGTACCATCACACTGCCAAGTTTTACACCTGATTAGAATTTTGGTGGTCATTGGTCAATGTTAAAGGTTAAAGGTCACACTTGATGGCTTTGTGGGAGTGGGGGTATATCTATGTGTGCCCCTGCTCACTTTTGCTTGGCTTTGTGGGAGTGGGGGTATATCTATGTGTGCCCCTGCTCACTTTTGCTTGGCTTTGTGGGAGTGGGGGTATATCTATGTGTGCCCCTGCTCACTTTTGCTTGGCTTTGTGGGAGTGGGGGTATATCTATGTGTGCCCCTGCTCACTTTTGCTTGGCTTTGTGGGAGTGGGGGTATATCTATGTGTGCCCCTGCTCACTTTTGCTTTTATTATCATCAGCAAGAATCATATCTGAAATTGTGAAGTCCCTTCCACTTAAACAAACCTGTTCTATCATTTATCTAAATAATATTCAGACAAGTTGCTTAGATTTAATTGAACAAGATAAATGTTTTTGTTAATTAATTGTGTAATAGCAATGTCATACTAAAACCCATTGATTTACAGCAGTGGTTGTTTGTTGCAGTGTTCTGTAATACAATGTGCCGACGTTACTTTGCCAGTCAAGTGGAACTGTTTAGAAATCAATTATTTTTGTATCAGACAGTAATTGACCCACACCATCAATGTGATATATTTCCTGGAGACCTGTCAAACATGTGTTTTATGTTGGTCAATTTATGATGCAATTCACTTGTTTTTAAATATATAAATGTTTGGATGTATTGCGTTTGATCAGCGGCGTCTATGAATGTGTGTATGGTTACACTGAATCATTACATTAATGGCACATTTTACTTGTTCCTGCTCCAGAAGCCTTTGTTGGCCATTACTCTTGTGTATTCAGACAATTTTGCCATAAAAGACAAAAATATATGGAGAAGTACTTTATTCCCATGGGAAATGTCCAGGCTCACAGTCACTCATGTTGGCTCCATAGAGAACCAGTCATTGTGGCCTGGTCTAGTCACTTCTGGGGAAATCAATAACAGTTGGGAACGGTGAGGGATGTCATGTGTGGTATGTATGTAATGTGTATGTGATGTGTATACGCTATTAATGTGATATGTATGTGGTATATATGTGGTATATATGTGGTATGTATGTGGTATGTATGTGGTATATATGTGGCTTGTATGTGGTATATATGTGGCTTGTATGTGGTATATATGTGGTATGTATGTGGTATATATGTGGTATATATGTGGTATGTATATGGTATGTATGTGGTATATATGTGGCTTGTATGTGGTATATATGTGGTATTATGTGGTATATATGTGGTATGTATGTGGTATATATGTGGCTTGTATGTGGTATATATGTGGCTTGTATGTGGTATATATGTGGTATGTATGTGGTATATATGTGGCTTGTATGTGGTATATATGTGGTATATATGTGGTATGTATGTGGTATATATGTGGTATATATGTGGTATGTATATGGTATGTATGTGGTATATAATTATGTGGTATATATGTGGTATATATGTGGTATGTATATGGTATGTATGTGGTATATAATTATGTGGTATATATGTGGTATATATGTGGTATGTATATGGTATGTATGTGGTATATAATTATGTGGTATATATGTGGTATATAATTATGTGGTATATATGTGGTATATAATTATGTGGTATATAATTATGTGGTATGTATGTGGTATGTATGTGGTATATATATATATGATATGTTAGTGTGAGGACCATCCAGTCCCCTATGAAGGTCTAAGCCCGGGACCTTGAAGCCTGTTGCATTAGTATATGTATGCTGCCAGATTGGGTCGCTCGGTTTTGCTTTGCTAGAGAACTAGTCCCTGTCTCTTATCATGGAAGCCACTCAGATCCCCAGCCACAACTTAACCATGTATAGAAGAGAAGTGAGCTACCAGAAGTAAGATTAAAGTAGTTTGTTTTGTTTGACAGGTGGAATCACATCGCTGTCAAGTCCCACACAGCTGTTTGGTCAGCCGCAGGTGGCAGCGCCGCAGTTCTTCCTCACAGGTCAGTCAGTGCAGGCCGCGGCGGCATCAGGACCTGGTCAGTGCCACAGTGCGGCCTCCTCAATACAGCAGCTTCTCATCCCCGTCTCTACAGGTAGTCACCACTACCACAAACCACCTGTAACTTGTACCTCCTCAATACAGCAGCTTCTCATCCCTGTTTGTACAGTCACCACTACCACAAACCACCTGTAACTTGTACCTCCTCAATACAGCAGCTTCTCATCCCTGTCTGTACAGTCACAACTACCACAAACCACCTGTAACTTGTACCTCCTCAATACAGCAGCTTCTCATCCCTGTCTGTACAGTCACACCTACCACAAACCACCTGTAACTTGTACCTCCTCAACACAGCAGCTTCTCATCCCTGTCTGTACAGTCACCACTACCACAAACCACCTGTAACTTGTACCCCCCCCCCCCATACAGCAGCTTCTCATCCCTGTCTGTACAGTCACCACTACCACAAACCACCTGTAACTTGTACCTCCTCAATACAGCAGATTCTCATCCCTGTCTGTACAGTCACCACTACCACAAACCACCTGTAACTTGTACCTCCGCAATACAGCAGCTTCTCATCCCCGTCTGTACAGTCACCACTACCACAAACCACCTGTAACTTGTACCTCCTCAATACAGCAGCTTCTCATCCCTGTCTGTACAGTCACCACTACCACAAACCACCTGCAACTTGTACCTCCTCAATACAGCAGCTTCTCATCCCTGTCTGTACAGTCACCACTACCACAAACCACCTGTAACTTGTACCTCCTCAATACAGCAGCTTCTCATCCCTGTCTGTACAGTCACACCTACCACAAACCATCTGTAACTTGTACCTCCTCAATACAGCAGCTTCTCATCCCTGTCTGTACAGTCACACCTACCACAAACCACCTGTAACTTGTACCTCCTCAATACAGCAGCTTCTCATCCCTGTCTGTACAGTCACAACTACCACAAACCACCTGTAACTTGTACCTCCTCAATACAGCAGCTTCTCATCCCTGTCTGTACAGTCACCACTACCACAAACCACCTGTAACTTGTACCTCCTCAATACAGCAGCTTCTCATCCCTGTCTGTACAGTCACAACTACCACAAACCACCTGTAACTTGTACCTCCTCAATACAGCAGCTTCTCATCCCTGTCTGTACAGTCACCACTACCACAAACCACCTGTAACTTGTACCTCCTCAATACAGCAGCTTCTCATCCCTGTCTGTACAGTCACCACTACAACAAACCACCTGTAACTTGTACCTCCTCAATACAGCAGCTTCTCATCCCTGTCTGTACAGTCACCACTACCACAAACTACCTGTAACTTGTACCTCCTCAATACAGCAGCTTCTCATTCCTGTCTGTACAGTCACCACTACCACAAACCACCTGTAACTTGTACCTCCTCAATACAGCAGCTTCTCATCCCTGTCTGTACAGTCACCACTACCACAAACTACCTGTAACTTGTACCTCCTCAATACAGCAGCTTCTCATTCCTGTCTGTACAGTCACCACTACCACAAACCACCTGTAACTTGTACCTCCTCAATACAGCAGCTTCTCATCCCTGTCTGTACAGTCACCACTACCACAAACCACCTGTAACTTGTACCTCCTCAATACAGCAGCTTCTCATCCCTGTCTGTACAGTCACCACTACCACAAACCACCTGTAACTTGTACCTCCTCAATACAGCAGCTTCTCATCCCTGTCTGTACAGTCACAACTACCACAAACCACCTGTAACTTGTACCTCCTCAATACAGCAGCTTCTCATCCCTGTCTGTACAGTCACCACTACCACAAACCACCTGTAACTTGTACCTCCTCAATACAGCAGCTTCTCATCCCTGTCTGTACAGTCACCACTACCACAAACCACCTGTAACTTGTACCTCCTCAATACAGCAGCTTCTCATCCCTGTCTGTACAGTCACCACTACCACAAACCACCTGTAACTTGTACCTCCTCAATACAGCAGCTTCTCATCCCTGTCTGTACAGTCACCACTACCACAAACCACCTGTAACTTGTACCTCCTCAATACAGCAGCTTCTCATCCCTGTCTGTACAGTCACCACTACCACAAACCACCTGTAACTTGTACCTCCTCAATACAGCAGCTTCTCATCCCTGTCTGTACAGTCACCACTACCACAAACCACCTGTAACTTGTACCTCCTCAATACAGCAGCTTCTCATCCCTGTCTGTACAGTCACCACTACCACAAACCACCTGTAACTTGTACCTCCTCAATACAGCAGCTTCTCATCCCTGTCTGTACAGTCACCACTACCACAAACCACCTGTAACTTGTACCTCCTCAATACAGCAGCTTCTCATCCCTGTCTGTACAGTCACCACTACCACAAACCACCTGTAACTTGTACCTCCTCAATACAGCAGCTTCTCATCCCTGTCTGTACAGTCACCACTACCACAAACCACCTGTAACTTGTACCTCCTCAATACAGCAGCTTCTCATCCCTGTCTGTACAGTCACACCTACCACAAACCATCTGTAACTTGTACCTACTCAATACAGCAGCTTCTCATCCCTGTCTGTACAGTCACCACTACCACAAACCACCTGTAACTTGTACCTCCTCAATACAGCAGCTTCTCATCCCTGTCTGTACAGTCACACCTACCACAAACCATCTGTAACTTGTACCTCCTCAATACAGCAGCTTCTCATCCCTGTCTGTACAGTCACCACTACCACAAACCACCTGTAACTTGTACCTCCTCAATACAGCAGCTTCTCATCCCTGTCTGTACAGTCACACCTACCACAAACCATCTGTAACTTGTACCTCCTCAATACAGCAGCTTCTCATCCCTGTCTGTACAGTCACCACTACCACAAACCACCTGTAACTTGTACCTCCTCAATACAGCAGCTTCTCATCCCCGTCTGTACAGGTAGTCAATCCTCTCTTTAATACCACTGGTGATAAATAAAGGTTATCACATGACGTTATTTTACAGTGTATGTGATGTTGTTTGGGGGAACATGTTGGATCCAACAGATTTACCACTTACTGCTTGTCATCACATAACACTTAACTATCACTGACATAAAATGTCTGGAGAAGCAATAGGGTAACTGGCTTATAGTAAACATTACAATAGTCATCTATAGTAAACATTACAATAGTCATCTGTAGTAAACATTACAATAGTCATCTATAGTAAACATTACAATAGTCATCTACAGTAAACATTACAATAGTCATCTACAGTAAACATTACAATAGTCATCTACAGTAAACATTACAATAGTCATCTATAGTAAACATTACAATAGTCATCTACAGTAAACATTACAATAGTCATCTATAGTAAACATTACAATAGTCATCTACAGTTAACATTACAGTAGTCATCTATAGTAAACATTACAGTAGTCATCTACAGTAAACATTACATAGTCATCTATAGTAAACATTACAATAGTCATCTATAGTAAACATTACAATAGTCATCTATAGTAAACATTACATTAGTCATCTATAGTAAACATTGCAATAGTCATCTACAGTAAACATTACAATAGTCATCTACAGTAAATATTACAATAGTCATCTACAGTAAACATTACAATAGTCATCTATAGTAAACATTACAATAGTCATCTACAGTAAACATTACAATAGCCATCTAGAGTAAACATTACAATAGTCATCTATAGGTACCATTACAATAGTCATCTACAGTAAACATTACAATAGTCATCTACAGTAAACATTACAATAGTCATCTATAGTAAACATTACAATAGTCATCTACAGTAAACATTACAATAGTCATCTACAGTTAACATTACAGTAGTCATCTATAGTAAACATTACAATAGTCATCTACAGTAAACATTACAATAGTCATCTACAGTTAACATTACAATAGTCATCTACAGTAAACATTACAGTAGTCATCTATAGTAACCATTACAATAGTCATCTATAGTAAACATTACAATAGTCATCTACAGTAAACATTACAGTAGTCATCTACAGTAAACATTACAATAGTCATCTATAGTAAACATTACAATAGTCATCTACAGTAAACATTACAATAGTCATCTATAGTAAACATTACAATAGTCATCTACAGTAAACATTACAGTAGTCATCTACAGTAAACATTACATTAGTCATCTATAGTAAACATTACAATAGTCATCTATAGTAAACATTACAATGGTCATCTAAAGTAAACATTACAATAGTCATCTATAGTAAACATTACAATAGTCATCTATAGTAAACATTACAATAGTCATCTACAGTAAACATTACAATAGTCATCTACAGTAAACATTACAATAGTCATCTATAGTAAACATTACAATAGTCATCTACAGTAAACATTACAATAGTCATCTATAGTAAACATTACAATAGTCATCTACAGTAAACATTACAGTAGTCATCTACAGTAAACATTACATTAGTCATCTATAGTAAACATTACATTAGTCATCTATAGTAAACATTACAATAGTCATCTATAGTAAACATTACAATGGTCATCTAAAGTAAACATTACAATAGTCATCTATAGTAAACATTACAATAGTCATCTATAGTAAACATTACAATAGTCATCTACAGTAAACATTACAATAGTCATCTACAGTAAACATTACAATAGTCATCTACAGTAAACATTACAATAGTCATCTACAGTAAACATTACAATCTATAGTAAACATTACAATAGTCATCAATAGGTACCATTACAATAGTCATCTACAGTAAACATTACAATAGTCATCTACAGTAAACATTACAATCTATAGTAAACATTACAATAGTCATCAATAGGTACCATTACAATAGTCATCTACAGTAAACATTAAAATAGTCATCTACAGTAAACATTACAATAGTCATCTACAGTAAACATTACAATAGTCATCTATAGTAAACATTACAATAGTCATCTACAGTAAACATTACAGTAGTCATCTACAGTAAACATTACAATAGTCATCTATAGTAAACATTACAATAGTCATCTATAGTAAACATAACAATAGTCATCTACAGTAAACATTACAATAGTCATCTATAGTAAACATTACAATAATCATCTATAGTAAACATAACAATAGTCATCTACAGTAAACATTACAATAGTCATCTATAGTAAACATTACAATAGTCATCTATAGTAAACATTACAATAGTCATCTACAGTAAACATTACAATAGCCATCTAGAGTAAACATTACAATAGTCATCTATAGTAAACATAACAATAGTCATCTACAGTAAACATTACAATAGTCATCTATAGTAAACATTACAATCTATAGTAAACATTACAATAGTCATCTATAGTAAACATTACAATCTATAGTAAACATTACAATAGTCATCTATAGTAAACATTACAATCTATAGTAAACATTACAATAGTCATCTATAGTAAACATTACAATCTATAGTAAACATTACAAAAGTCATCTATAGTAAACATTACAATAGTCATCTATAGTAAACATTACAATAGTCATCTATAGTAAACATTACAATAGTCATCTATAGGTACAATTACAATAGTCATCTATAGTAAACATTGCAATAGTCATCTATAGTAAACATTACAATAGTCATCTATATTAAACATTACAATAGTCATCTATAGTAAACATTACAATAGTCATCTATATTAAACATTGCAATAGTCATCTATAGTAAACATTACAATAGTCATCTATAGTAAACATTACAATAGTCATCTATAGTAAACATTGCAATAGTCATCTATAGTAAACATTGCAATAGTCATCTACAGTAAACATTACAATAGTCATCTAAAGTAAACATTACAATAGTCATCTATAGTAAACATTACAATAGTCATCTATAGTAAACATTACAATAGTCATCTACAGTAAACATTACAATAGTCATCTACAGTAAACATTACAATAGTCATCTATAGTAAACATTACAATAGTCATCTATAGTAAACATTACAATAGTCATCTATAGTAAACATTGCAATAGTCATCTATAGTAAACATTACAATAGTCATCTATAGTAAACATTACATAGTCATCTATAGTAAACATTACAATAGTCATCTATAGTAAACATTACAATAGTCATCTATAGTAAACATTACAATAGTCATCTATAGTAAACATTACAATAGTCATCTAAAGTAAACATTACAATCTATAGTAAACATTACAATAGTCATCTATAGTAAACATTACAATAGTCATCTAAAGTAAGCATTACAATCTATAGTAAACATTACAATAGTCATCTACAGTAAACATTACAATCTATAGTAAACATTACAATAGTCATCTATAGTAAACATTACAATCTATAGTAAACATTACAATAGTCATCTACAGTAAACATTACAATAGTCATCTATAGTAAACATTACAATAGTCATCTACAGTTAACATTACAGTAGTCATCTATAGTAAACATTACAATAGTCATCTATAGTAAACATTACAATAGTCATCTAAAGTAAACATTACAATAGTCATCTATAGTAAACATTACAATAGTCATCTATAGTAAACATTACAATAGTCATCTAAAGTAAACATTACAATCTATAGTAAACATTACAATAGTCATCTATAGTAAACATTACAATAGTCATCTAAAGTAAGCATTACAATCTATAGTAAACATTACAATAGTCATCTACAGTAAACATTACAATCTATAGTAAACATTACAATAGTCATCTATAGTAAACATTACAATCTATAGTAAACATTACAATAGTCATCTACCGTAAACATTACAATAGTCATCTATAGTAAACATTACAATAGTCATCTACAGTTAACATTACAGTAGTCATCTATAGTAAACATTACAATAGTCATCTACAGTAAACATTACAGTAGTCATCTATAGTAAACATTACAATAGTCATCTACAGTAAACATTACAGTAGTCATCTACAGTAAACATTACAATAGTCATCTACAGTAAACATTACAATAGTCATCTATAGTAAACATTACAATAGTCATCTATAGTAAACATTACAATAGTCATCTATAGTAAACATTACAATAGTCATCTATAGTAAACATTACAATAGTCATCTATAGTAAACATTACAATAGTCATCTACAGTAAACATAACAATAGTCATCTACAGTAAACATTACAATAGTCATCTATAGTAAACATTACAATAGTCATCTATAGTAAACATTACAATAGTCATCTATAGTAAACATTACAATAGACATCTACAGTAAACATTACAATAGTCATCTATAGTAAACATTACAATAGTCATCTATAGTAAACATTACAATCTACAGTAAACATTACAAAAGTCATCTACAGTAAACATTACAATAGTCATCTATAGTAAACATTACAATAGTCATCTATAGTAAACATTGCAATAGTCATCTATAGTAAACATTACAATAGTCATCTATAGTAAACATTACATAGTCATCTATAGTAAACATTACAATAGTCATCTATAGTAAACATTACAATAGTCATCTATAGTAAACATTACAATAGTCATCTATAGTAAACATTACAATAGTCATCTACAGTAAACATTACAATAGTCATCTATAGTAAACATTACAATAGTCATCTACAGTAAACATTACAATAGTCATCTATAGTAAATATTACAATCTATAGTAAACATTACAATAGTCATCTATAGTAAACATTACAATAGTCATCTATAGTAAACATTACAATAGTCATCTATAGTAAACATTACAATAGTCATCTACAGTAAACATTACAGTAGTCATCTACAGTAAACATTACAATAGTCATCTACAGTAAACATTACAATAGTCATCTACAGTAAACATTACAATAGTCATCTACAGTAAACATTACAATAGTCATCTATAGTAAACATTACAATAGTCATCTATAGTAAACATTACAATAGTCATCTATAGTAAATATTACAATCTATAGTAAACATTACAATAGTCATCTATAGTAAACATTACAATAGTCATCTATAGTAAACATTACAATAGTCATCTACAGTAAACATTACAGTAGTCATCTACAGTAAACATTACAATAGTCATCTACAGTAAACATTACAATAGTCATCTATAGGTACAATTACAATAGTCATCTATAGTAAACATTGCAATAGTCATCTACAGTAAACATTACAATAGTCATTTATAGTAAACATTACAATAGTCATCTATAGTAAACATTACAATAGTCATCTATAGTAAACATTACAATAGTCATCTACAGTAAACATTACAATAGTCATCTACAGTAAACATTACAATAGTCATCTGTAGTAAACATTACAGTAGTCATCTACAGTAAACATTACAATAGTCATCTACAGTAAACATTACAATAGTCATCTATAGTAAACATTACAATAGTCATCTATAGTAAACATTACAATAGTCATCTATAGTAAACATTTCAATAGTCATCTATAGTAAACATTACAATAGTCATCTATAGTAAACATTACAATAGTCATCTATAGTAAACATTACAATAGTCATCTACAGTAAACATTACAATAGTCATCTACAGTAAACATTACAATAGTCATCTACAGTAAACATTACAATAGTCATCTACAGTAAACATTACAATAGTCATCTACAGTAAACATTACAATAGTCATCTATAGTAAACATTACAGTAGTCATCTACAGTAAACATTACAATAGTCATCTATAGTAAATATTACAATAGTCATCTACAGTAAACATTACAATAGTCATCTACAGTAAACATTACAATAGTCATCTACAGTAAACATTACAATAGTCATCTACAGTAAACATTACAATAGTCATCTATAGTAAACATTACAATAGTCATCTATAGTAAACATTACAATAGTCATCTACAGTAAACATTACAGTAGTCATCTATAGTAAACATTACAATAGTCATCTACAGTAAACATTACAATAGTCATCTATAGTAAACATTACAATAGTCATCTATAGTAAACATTACAATAGTCATCTACAGTAAACATTACAGTAGTCATCTATAGTAAACATTACAGTAGTCATCTATAGTAAACATTACAGTAGTCATCTACAGTAAACATTACAATAGTCATCTATAGTAAACATTACAATAGTCATCTACAGTAAACATTACAATAGTCATCTATAGTAAACATTACAATAGTCATCTACAGTAAACATTACAGTAGTCATCAATAGGTACCATTACAATAGTCATCTACAGTAAACATTACAATAGTCATCTACAGTAAACATTACAATAGTCATCTACAGTTAACATTACAATAGTCATCTACAGTAAACATTACAATAGTCATCTACAGTAAACATTACAATAGTCATCTACAGTAAACATTACAATAGTCATCTACAGTAAACATTACAATAGTCATCTATAGTAAACATTACATAGTCATCTATAGTAAACATTACAATAGTCATCTACAGTAAACATTACAATAGTCATCTATAGTAAACATTACATAGTCATCTATAGTAAACATTACAATAGTCATCTAAAGTAAACATTACAATAGTCATCTATAGTAAACATTACAATAGTCATCTATAGTAAACATTACAGTAGTCATCTATAGTAAACATTACATTAGTCATCTATAGTAAACATTACAATAGTCATCTATAGTAAACATTACAATAGTCATCTATAGTAAACATTACAATAGTCATCTATAGTAAACATTACAATAGTCATCTAAAGTAAACATTACAATAGTCATCTATAGTAAACATTACAATAGTCATCTATAGTAAACATTACATAGTCATCTACAGTAAACATTACAATAGTCATCTATAGTAAACATTACATAGTCATCTATAGTAAACATTACAATAGTCATCTAAAGTAAACATTACAATAGTCATCTATAGTAAACATTACAATAGTCATCTATAGTAAACATTACAATAGTCATCTATAGTAAACATTACATAGTCATCTACAGTAAACATTACATTAGTCATCTATAGTAAACATTACAATAGTCATCTATAGTAAACATTACATTAGTCATCTACAGTAAACATTACAGTAGTCATCTACAGTAAACATTACATTAGTCATCTATAGTAAACATTACATTAGTCATCTATAGTAAACATTACAATAGTCATCTACAGTTAACATTACAGTAGTCATCTATAGTAAACATTACAATAGTCATCTATAGTAAACATTACAATAGTCATCTACAGTAAACATTACAGTAGTCATCTACAGTTAACATTACAGTAGTCATCTATAGTAAACATTACAATAGTCATCTACAGTTAACATTACAGTAGTCATCTATAGTAAACATTACAATAGTCATCTACAGTTAACATTACAGTAGTCATCTATAGTAAACATTACAATAGTCATCTACAGTAAACATTACAGTAGTCATCTATAGTAAACATTACAATAGTCATCTACAGTAAACATTACAATAGTCATCTATAGTAAACATTACAATAGTCATCTACAGTAAACATTACATAGTCATCTATAGTAAACATTACAATAGTCATCTATAGTAAACATTACAATAGTCATCTATAGTAAACATTACAATAGTCATCTATAGTAAACATTACAATAGTCATCTACAGTAAACATTACAATAGTCATCTATAGTAAACATTACAATAGTCATCTATAGTAAACATATCCCTACAAAACCTGATTTTTGTATAATAAGTAGTGTATTATATTTTGTATAATGAGTAGAGTGTATTATATTTTGTATAATGAGTAGAGTGTATTATATTTTGTATTATGAGTAGAGTGTATTATATTTTGTATAATGAGTAGAGTGTATTATATTTTGTATAATGAGTAGAGTGTATTATATTTTGTATTATGAGTAGAGTGTATTATATTTTGTATTATGAGTAGAGTGTATTATATTTTGTATAATGAGTAGAGTGTATTATATTTTGTATAATGAGTAGAGTGTATTATATTTTGTATAAGAAGTAGAGTGTATTACAGTAGTTTGGTATCATTGCAGGCAATGGAGCCCAGCAGTTTATTAGTATACCTGTATCCTTGGCTGCCGGCGGTAACCAACAGATTCAGCTGCTTACAACATCAAACGGGCAGATCATCGCCACCAACCTAGCCAACATCCCGGGTCTAACACAACCACTCAACCTCAATATCAACAACACAGGTAAATACCAACCACTCAACCTCAATATCAACAACACAGGTAAATATCAACCACTCAGCCTCAATATCAACAACACAGGTAAATACCAACCACTCAACCTCAATATCAACAACACAGGTAAATACCAACCACTCAACCTCAACATCAACCACTCAACCTCAATATCAACAACACAGGTAAATACCAACCACTCAACCTCAACATCAACCACTCAGCCTCAATATCAACCACACAGTAAATATCAACCACTCAGCCTCAATATCAACCACACAGTAAATATCAACCACTCAGCCTCAATATCAACAACACAGGTAAATATCAACCACTCAATATCAACAACTCAGGTAAATAACAACCACTCAGCCTCAATATCAACCACACAGGTAAATATCAACCACTCAATATCAACAACTCAGGTAAATATCAACCACTCAGCCTCAATATCAACCACACATGTAAATATCAACCACTCAATATCAACAACACAGGTAAATATCAACCACTCAATATCAACAACACAGGTAAATATCAACCACTCAACCTCAATATCAACAACACAGGTAAATATCAGCCACCACTCAACCTCAATATCAACCACTCAACCTCAATATCAACCTCACTGGTAAATATCAGCCACTCAACCTCAATATCAACCACTCAGTCTCAATATCAACCACACAGGTAAATATCAACCACTCAATATCAACAACACAGGTAAATATCAACAACACAGGTACACCTATTTCTAGATAGTTGATCAGTTGTGACGATGGCTAATAAAAGGTTCTATTTACCAGTAGGTAATTCCGTATGATGTTTTGATGATTAGTATTGTACTACATTACCTTGATCAGACAAATCAACACAAACATGTAAAATGTTTTCCACAAATTGATGGTGATTCAGCTACGTTGTCATGTGTATGTATGAATAATTGCTATATATGTACCGAAATAGCTCTAGCTGTTTTGTTCTCTATTTGGTCATATATGTGTAAGAGTCTGTGACCAAGTATTTAACAAAGTGTAGGTTTTTCAGTACATAATACAGGTATGTCTCGTCCTCCTCCCAACCTAACACAACATTTTAAAACTAAACATTATAACCATCAACACTCCTATAAGTTAAGATGGCTACCTAGACTTTGGTTGGCTGAGCCCGAGATTTTTACCGTAGGTTAACAATGAAACATTATTACCATCAACACTCCTATAAGTTAAGATGGCTACCTAGACTTTGGTTGGCTGAGCCGGAGATCTTTAGGTTAACAACGCAACATTATTACATCAATACTCCTATAAGTTAAGATGGCTACCTAGACTTTGGTTGGCTGATCTTTAGGTTATGTTACCCCAGGGCCAAAAGGTCGGGACCAGTTAAAGTAACTTCCTGATTGTTCTACAAGGCTGAGTCTCTCTCCGTGACAGGTATCAACCCATGTTGTCCAGCATTCTGATTGGTCCTTTGTGTTCCAGGTGCACACCAGACCCAGAACTCCAGCACAAATTCCAGTCAGGGCCACCAACAGGCTAGCGGGCTGGGACTAGCCAATCAGCTCGGCTCTCTACCTCAACTGCTGACCACCGGAGCACAGGGCCAGATTCTGGCTGTCGGTCCTCAGGTATCTAATCCTGGTCACTGATAGTCTCTCAAAGTGTAATAAGTCTGTCTAATCCTTGTCACTGATAGTCTCTCAAAGTGTAATAAATCTGTCTAATCCTGGTCACTGATAGTCTCTCAAAGTGTAATAAGTCTGTCTAATCCTGGTCACTGATAGTCTCTCAAAGTGTAATAAGTTTGTCTAATCCTGGTCACTGATAGTCTCTCAAAGTGTAATAAATCTGTCTAATCCTGGTCACTGATACTCTCTCAAAGTGTAATACGTCTGTCTTATCCTGGTCACTGATAGTCTCTCAAAGTGTAATAAATCTGTCTAATCCTGGTCACTGATAGTCTCTCAAAGTGTAATACGACTGTCTAATCCTGGTCACTGATAGTCTCTCAAAGGGTAATAAATCTGTCTAATCCTGGTCACTGATAGTCTCTCAAAGTGTAATACGTCTGTCTTATCCTGGTCACTGATAGTCTCTCAAAGTGTAATACATTTGTCTAATCCTGGTCACTGATAGTCTCTCAAAGTGTAATAAATCTGTCTAATCCTGGTCACTGATAGTCTCTCAAAGTGTAATAAGTCTGTCTAATCCTGGTCACTGATAGTCTCTCAAAGTGTAATAAGTCTGTCTAATCCTGGTCACTGATTGTCTCTCAAAGTGTAATAAGTCTGTCTAATCCTGGTCACTGATAGTCTCTCAAAGTGTAATAAGTCTGTCTAATCCTAGTCACTGATAGTCTCTCATAGTGTGATAAGTCTGTCTAATCCTGGTCACTGATAGTCTCTCATAGTGTGATAAGTCTGTCTAATCCTGGTCACTGATAGTCTCTCAAAGTGTAATAAGTCTGTCTAATCCTAGTCACTGATAGTCTCTCAAAGTGTAATAAGTCTGTCTAATCCTGGTCGCTGATAGTCTCTCAAAGTGTAATAAGTCTGTCTAATCCTGGTCACTGATAGTCTCTCAAAGTGTAATAAATCTGTCTAATCCTAGTCACTGATAGTCTCTCATAGTGTAATAAGTTTGTCTAATCCTGGTCACTGATAGTCTCTCAAAGTGTAATACGTCTGTCTAATCCTGGTCACTGATAGTCTCTCAAAGTGTGATAAGTTTGTCTAATCCTGGTCACTGATTGTCTCTCAAAGTGTGATAAGTTTGTCTAATCCTGGTCACTGATTGTCTCTCAAAGTGTAATAAATCTGTCTAATCCTGGTCACTGATAGTCTCTCAAAGTGTGATAAGTTTGTCTAATCCTGGTCACTGATTGTCTCTCAAAGTGTGATAAGTTTGTCTAATCCTGGTCACTGATTGTCTCTCAAAGTGTAATAAATCTGTCTAATCCTGGTCACTGATAGTCTCTCAAAGTGTAATAAATCTGTCTAATCCTGGTCACTGATTGTCTCTCAAAGTGTAATAAGTTTGTCTAATCCTGGTCACTGATTGTCTCTCAAAGTGTAATAAATCTGTCTAATCCTGGTCATTGATAGTCTCTCAAAGTGTAATAAGTCTGTCTTATCCTGGTCGCTGATAGTCTCTCAAAGTGTAATAAGTCTGTCTAATCCTGGTCACTGATAGTCTCTCAAAGTGTAATAAGTCTGTCTTATCCTGGTCACTGATAGTCTCTCAAAGTGTGATAAGTCTGTCTTATCCTGGTCACTGATAGTCTCTCAAAGTGTAATACGTCTGTCTAATCCTGGTCACTGATAGTCTCTCAAAGTGTAATAAATCTGTCTAATCCTGGTCACTGATGGTCTCTCAAAGTGTGATAAGTTTGTCTAATCCTGGTCACTGATTGTCTCTCAAAGTGTGATAAGTTTGTCTAATCCTGGTCACTGATTGTCTCTCAAAGTGTAATAAATCTGTCTAATCCTGGTCACTGATAGTCTCTCAAAGTGTGATAAGTTTGTCTAATCCTGGTCACTGATTGTCTCTCAAAGTGTGATAAGTTTGTCTAATCCTGGTCACTGATTGTCTCTCAAAGTGTAATAAATCTGTCTAATCCTGGTCATTGATAGTCTCTCAAAGTGTAATAAATCTGTCTAATCCTGGTCACTGATTGTCTCTCAAAGTGTAATAAGTTTGTCTAATCCTGGTCACTGATTGTCTCTCAAAGTGTAATAAATCTGTCTAATCCTGGTCATTGATAGTCTCTCAAAGTGTAATAAGTCTGTCTTATCCTGGTCGCTGATAGTCTCTCAAAGTGTAATAAGTCTGTCTAATCCTAGTCACTGATAGTCTCTCAAAGTGTAATAAGTCTGTCTAATCCTGGTCACTGATAGTCTCTCAAAGTGTAATAAATCTGTCTAATCCTGGTCACTGATTGTCTCTCAAAGTGTAATAAATCTGTCTAATCCTGGTCACTGATAGTCTCTCAAAGTGTAATAAGTCTGTCTAATCCTGGTCACTGATAGTCTCTCAAAGTGTAATAAATCTGTCTAATCCTGGTCACTGATAGTCTCTCAAAGTGTAATAAATCTGTCTAATCCTGGTCACTGATTGTCTCTCAAAGTGTAATAAATCTGTCTAATCCTGGTCACTGATAGTCTCTCAAAGTGTAATAAATCTGTCTAATCCTGGTCACTGATAGTCTCTCAAAGTGTAATAAGTCTGTCTAATCCTGGTCACTGATTGTCTCTCAAAGTGTAATAAATCTGTCTAATCCTGGTCACTGATAGTCTCTCAAAGTGTAATAAATCTTTCTAATCCTGGTCACTGATTGTCTCTCAAAGTGTAATAAATCTGTCTAATCCTGGTCACTGATAGTCTCTCAAAGTGTAATAAGTCTGTCTAATCCTGGTCATTGATAGTCTCTCAAAGTGTAATAAATCTGTCTAATCCTGGTCACTGATAGTCTCTCAAAGTGTAATAAGTCTGTCTAATCCTGGTCACTGATAGTCTCTCAAAGTGTAATAAGTCTGTCTAATCCTGGTCACTGATAGTCTCTCATATTGTAATAAATCTGTCTAATCCTGGTCACTGATAGTCTCTCAAAGTGTAATAAGTCTGTCTAATCCTGGTCACTGATAGTCTCTCAAAGTGTAATAAATCTGTCTAATCCTGGTCACTGATTGTCTCTCAAAGTGTAATAAATCTGTCTAATCCTGGTCATTGATAGTCTCTCAAAGTGTAATAAGTCTGTCTAATCCTGTTCACTGATAGTCTCTCAAAGTGTAATACGTCTGTCTAATCCTGGTCACTGATAGTCTCTCAAAGTGTAATAAGTCTGTCTAATCCTGGTCACTGATAGTCTCTTAAAGTGTGATAAGTCTGTCTAATCCTGGTCATTGATTGTCTCTCAAAGTGTAATAAATCTGTCTAATCCTGGTCATTGATAGTCTCTCAAAGTGTAATGAGTCTGTCTAATACTGGTCACTGATAGTCCCTCAAAGTGTAATAAAAGTGTGAACCCTGCCTATCAACTGTGACCAGTATCCTGACAGTCCAGACATCAACTACACTTATGTGATACAGTAGACTTGTACAGTGATTAGATTTGAGAGGAATTTATTTATTGTTCTTGCTTTATCAATTGTGCTAACCATTTAAACTATTTATCAACAATTCAGTAATTTATAAATCTCATGATTTATGGTATATATACAACATTTAAAACAAATGAAACCATACATTCAGAATAATGACATTTTCACCAAGAATGATATGTTATACTGAGATGTTACTTATCATTATGTCTTTTGACTGTACAGGTAATTAACCCACTGTCCCTGACGCAGCCTACACTAGCATCCTCCGCTAACAACGCACTAACCCAAGTCTCCCAGACCAACGGTCAGCTGACAACCAATCACAGCACAGCCTCAACTCACCACACAGCCATCCGCCATGCCCACACCAACAGCCAGCCGTCGGTGGCACCAGTCGTGTCCTCGCCCCCGAGACTGCCAACACAAGTCCTCACCCCCTCAGTCACCTCCGATGTCCTACCCCCGAACGTCAGTCAACTACTTCCAAGTGAGTTGTGTGGTTATATATTACTCCTATATAAACAGTCCCCCAGTCACCTCCAATGTCCTACCCCCCAACGTCAGTCAACTACTTCCAAGTGAGTTGTGTGGTTATATATTACTCCTATATAAACAGGTCCCCCCCTCAGTCACCTCCGATGTCCTGCCCCACAATGTCAGTCAACTACTTCCAAGTGAGTTGTGTGGTTATATATTACTCCTATATAAACAGGTCCCCCCCCCCCCCCCCCCCCAGTCACCTCCGATGTCCTACCCCCCAACGTCAGTCAACTACTTCCAAGTGAGTTGTGTGGTTATATATTACTCCTATATAAACAGGTCCCCCCCCCCTCCAGTCACCTCCGATGTCCTACCCCCCAACGTCAGTCAACTACTTCCAAGTGAGTTGTGTGGTTATATGTTACTCCTATATAAACAGGTCCCCCCCCCAGTCACCTCCGATGTCCTGCCCCACAATGTCAGTCAACTACTTCCAAGTGAGTTGTGTGGTTATATATTACTCCTATATAAACAGTCCCCCAGTCACCTCCGATGTCCTACCCCCCAACGTCAGTCAACTACTTCCAAGTGAGTTGTGTGGTTATTCACTGTATATTACTCCTATATAAACAGGTCCCCCCCCCCCCCCAGTCACCTCCGATGTCCTGCCCCACAATGTCAGTCAACTACTTCCAAGTGAGTTGTGTGGTTATATATTACTCCTATATAAACAGTCCCCCAGTCACCTCCGATGTCCTACCCCCCAACGTCAGTCAACTACTTCCAAGTGAGTTGTGTGGTTATTCACTGTATATTACTCCTATATAAACAGGTCCCCCCCCCCCCCCAGTCACCTCCGATGTCCTGCCCCACAATGTCAGTCAACTACTTCCAAGTGAGTTGTGTGGTTATATATTACTCCTATATAAACAGTCCCCCAGTCACCTCCGATGTCCTACCCCCCAACGTCAGTCAACTACTTCCAAGTGAGTTGTGTGGTTATATATTACTCCTATATAAACAGTCCTCACATTTTTATAGTCTTACATGACGTAAGGAAATTACAAGAAATCTGTTTGAGCACTGAATCCATGCTTGAGCATGAGAATGGTTTCATGAATATGGGCCCTGGTGTTACCATAAAATATGGGCCCTGGTACCGGTGTTACCATAAAATATGGGCCCTGGTGTTACCATAAAATACGGGCCCTGGTGTTACCATAAAATACGGGCCCTGGTGTTACCATAAAATACGGGCCCTGGTGTTACCATTAAACTTGTCCACGGCCTTCGTGGACCTGTATATGTGGAAATTGTGGGAAAAACATTCTGACAGCAGCTGACTTCTACTACTGACATTGTGATGTTCAGATTGAAATCTGAAGAACCATTTCAGTTGTTAACACATAAAACTAACCCTTGATAAAACACATAAAACTAACCCTTGATAAAATCTGTATCCATTCCTACGTCACAAGAACACTACACACAGACTGTGTTGGTGTGTTCTGAGTATCTGGATTGTTGTCTTGTTGAAAGCTTTGTGTGTGTATTCTTCCTCTATCAACAATATATATTTGTTGTTCTAAAAGTATGTTTTAGTGATATTTCAAACTTTAAATATTCTTCGTATTTACATGTACAAGTATGCTTATTGAAGACTCTGGTATAAAAAATATATTGTGCCAATTCTAAGTGTGTTAAATTAATTATTATTGAGCAAATATGTTGATATTAAATGAAAATGCTGAAATCTAACTCCACTGGGATAAACACTTTTACAATTTGAAAAAAGAATGTTTATGTATATGTATGGTTAAAGTATTATTCTTGACAGGTTTCCAAAGCAACATTTCATTTTTTATCGATCTGAATCTTATCTTTAAGTTAACCTTTCAGACACAGTAGGGAATTCTACGGAGAGCACAACAGTGGATGGGATCAACCTTGATGAAATCAAAGAATTTGCCAAACAATTTAAGATCCGGAGACTTTCTTTGGGACTGACACAGACACAAGTAGGCCAAGCCCTTAGTGCAACAGAGGGGCCCGCCTACAGCCAATCAGCTATCTGTAGGTAAGTACGAGGGGGGCTGTCTACAGCCAAACAGCTATCTGTAGGTAAGTACGAGGGGGTCTGTCTACAGCCAAACAGCTATCTGTAGGTAAGTACGAGGGGGTCTGTCTACAGCCAAACAGCTATCTGTAGGTAAGTACGAGGGGGTCTGTCTACAGCCAAACAGCTATCTGTAGGTAAGTACGAGGGGGTCTGTCTACAGCCAATCAGCTATCTGTAGGTAAGTACGAGGGGGTCTGTCTACAGCCAATCAGCTATCTGTAGGTAAGTACGAGGGGCCCGCCTACAGCCAAACAGCTATCTGTAGGTAAGTACGAGGGGGTCTGTCTACAGCCAATCAGCTATCTGTAGGTAAGTACGAGGGGCCCGCCTACAGCCAATCAGCTATCTGTAGGTAAGTACGAGGGGGTCTGTCTACAGCCAATCAGCTATCTGTAGGTAAGTACGAGGGGCCCGCCTACAGCCAAACAGCTATCTGTAGGTAAGTACGAAGGGGACTGTCTACAGCCAATCAGCTATCTGTAGGTAAGTACGAAGGGGGCTATCTACAGACAATCAGCTATCTGTAGGTAAGTACGAAGGGGGCTATCTACAGCCAATCAGCTATCTGTAGGTAAGTACGAGGGGCCCGCCTACAGCCAAACAGCTATCTGTAGGTAAGTACGAAGGGGACTGTCTACAGCCAATCAGCTATCTGTAGGTAAGTACGAAGGGGTCTGTCTACAGCCAATCAGCTATCTGTAGGTAAGTACGAGGGGCCCGCCTACAGCCAAACAGCTATCTGTACGTAAGTACGAGAGGGTCTGTCTACAGCCAATCAGCTATCTGTAGGTAAGTACGAGGGGGGCTGTCTACAGCCAAACAGCTATCTGTAGGTAAGTACGAAGGGGACTGTCTACAGCCAATCAGCTATCTGTAGGTAAGTACGAAGGGGTCTGTCTACAGCCAATCAGCTATCTGTAGGTAAGTACGAGGGGGGCTGTTTACAGTCAATCAGCTATCTGTAGGCAAGTACTTGGGGGGGGGGGGCGTCTACAGCCAATCAGCTATCTGTAGGTAGAAAGTTTTGCCCCCTTTTATACCCACATAAAAAGTGGGTTTTTCTAAATAGAGAACACCTCTAATGAATTTGTACCTCAGGGTTCAAAGATCAATTCCTGGAAGCTGTATATGACTGTTGCTGTTTATAGGTCAGCATGTGTTGTTTTGTCCATAAAACTATTGTTGCAAGTCTACTAACTTTAATGGCAAGGGAGAGATCCTGTCTGGGGTAAGGGAGAGATCCTGTCTGGGGTAAGGGAGAAATCCTGTCTTGGGGTAAAGGATAAAATCCTGACTTAGGGTAAGGGAGAAATCTTGTCTGGGGTAAGGGAGAGATCCTGTCTGGGGTAAGGGAGAAATCCTGTCTTGGGGTAAAGGATAAAATCCTGACTTAGGGTAAGGGAGAAATCCTGACTTGGGGTAAGGGAGAAATCCTGTCTGGGGTAAGGGAGAAATCCTCTCTGGGGTAAGGGAGAAATCCTGTCTGGGGTGAGGGAGAAATCCTGTCTGGGGTAAGGGAGAGATCCTGTCTGGGGTAATGGAGAAATCCTGTCTGGGGTAAGAGAGAAATCCTAACTTAAGGTAAGGGAGAAATCCTGACTTAGGGTAAGGGAGAAATCCTGTCTGGGGTAAGGGAGAAATCCTTTCTTGGGGTAAGGGAGAAATCCTGTCTGGGTAAGGGAGAGATCCTGTCTGGGGTAAGGGAGAAATCCTGTCTGGGTAAGAGAGAAATCCTGTCTGGGGTAAGGGAGAAATCCTGTCTGGGTAAGGGAGAGATCCTGTCTGGGGTGAGGGAGAAATCCTGTCTGGGTAAGGGTGAGATCCTGTCTGGGGTAAGGGAGAAATCCTGTCTGGGGTAAGAGAGAAATCCTGTCTGGGGTAAGGGAAAAATCCTGACTTAGGGTACGGGAGAAATCCTGTCTGGGTAAGGGAGAAATCCTGTCTGGGGTAAGGGAGAAATCCTGTCTGGGGTAAGGGAGAAATCCTGACTTAGGGTAAGGGAGAAATCCTGTCTGGGGTACGGGAGAGATCCTGTCTGGGGTAAGGGAGAAATCCTGTCTTGGGGTAAAGGATAAAATCCTGACTTAGGGTAAGGAAGAAATCTTGTCTGGGGTAAGGGAGAAATCCTGTCTGGGGTAAGGGAGAAATCCTGTCTGGGGTAAGGGAGAGATCCTGTCTGGGGTAAGGGAGAAATCCTGTCTTGGGGTAAAGGATAAAATCCTGACTTAGGGTAAGGGAGAAATCCTGACTTAGGGTAAGGGAGAAATCCTGTCTGGGGTAAGGGAGAAATCCTCTCTGGGGTAAGGGAGAAATCCTGTCTGGGGTAAGGGAGAAATCCTGTCTGGGGTAAGGGAGAAATCCTGTATGGGGTAAGGGAGAGATCCTGTATGGGGTAAGGGAGAAATCCTGTCTGGGGTAAGGGAGAAATCCTGACTTAGGGTAAGGGAGAAATCCTGTCTGGGTAAGGGAGAAATCCTGTCTGGGGTTGGGGAGAAATCCTGTCTGGGGTAAGGGAGAAATCCTGTCTGGGTAAGGGAGAAATCCTGTCTGGGGTAAGGGAGAAATCCTGTCTGGGTAAGGGAGAAATCCTGTCTGGAGTAAGGGAGATATCCTGTCCGGGGTAATGGAGAAATCCTGTCTGGGGTAAGGGAGAAATCCTGACTTAGGGTAAGGGAGAAATCCTGTCTGGGGTAATGGAGAGATCCTGTCTGGGGTAAGGAAGAGATCCTGTCTTGGGGTAAAGGATAAAATCCTGACTTAGGGTAAGGGAGAAATCCTGTCTGGGGTAAGGGAGAAATCCTGTCTGGGGTAAGGGAGAAATCCTGTCTGGGGTAAGGGAGAAATCCTGACTTAGGGTAAGGGAGAAATCCTGTCTTGGGGTAAGGGAGAAATCCTGACTTAGGGTAAGGGAGAGATCCTTTCTTGGGGTAAGGGAGAAATCCTGACTTAGGGTAAGGGAGAGATCCTTTCTTGGGGTAAGGGAGAGATCCTTTCTTGGGGTAAGGGAGAAATCCTGTCTGGGGTAAGGGAGAGATTCTGTCTTGGGGTAAGGGAGAAATCCTGACTTAGGGTAAGGGAGAGATTCTGTCTAGGGTAAGGGAGAAATCCTGTCTGGGGTAAGGGAGAGATTCTGTCTGGGGTAAGGGAGAAATCCTGTCTGGGGTAAGGGAGAAATCCTGTCTGGGGTAAGGGAGAGATTCTGTCTGGGGTAAGGGAGAAATCATGTCTGGGGTAAGGGAGAAATCCTGTCTGGGGTAAGGGAGAGATTCTGTCTGGGGTAAGGGAGAAATCCTGTCTGGGGTAAGGGAGAAATCCTGTCTGGGGTAAGGGAGAGATTCTGTCTGGGGTAAGGGAGAAATCCTGTCTGGGGTAAGGGAGAAATCCTGTCTGGGGTAAGGGAGAGATTCTGTCTGGGGTAAGGGAGAAATCCTGTCTGGGGTAAGGGAGAAATCCTGTCTGGGGTAAGGGAGAAATCCTGTCTGGGGTAAGGGAGAAATCCTGTCTGGGGTAAGGGAGAGATTCTGTCTGGGGTAAGGGAGAAATCCTGTCTGGGGTAAGGGAGAAATCCTGTCTGGGGTAAGGGAGAGATTCTGTCTGGGTAAGGGAGAAATCCTGTCTGGGGTAAGGGAGAAATCCTGTCTGGGGTAAGGGAGAGATTCTGTCTTGGGGTAAGGGAGAAATCCTGTCTGGGGTACGGTAGAAATCCAGTCTTGGGGTAAGGGAGAAATCCTGTCTGGGGTAAGGGAGAAATCCTGACTTGGGGTAAGGGAGAAATCCAGTCTTGGGGTACGGGAGAAATCCAGTCTTGGGGTACGGGAGAAATCCTGTCTGGGGTAAGGGAGAAATCCTGACTTGGGGTAAGGGAGAAATCCAGTCTTGGGGTACGGGAGAAATCCTGACTTAGGGTAAGGGAGAAATCCTGTCTGGGGTAAGGGAGCAATACTGTCTGGGTAAGGGAGCAATACTGTCTGGGTAAGGGAGAAATCCTGTCTTATGTAAGGGAGAAATCCTGTTTCACAGATATTTAATTATTCTGTCTTGAACATGCATACATTCAAAAGTGAAAACAATAACTTTCAAATTGAGCAAATTCACAATTCATTTTTCTGCTATTTTCAGATTTGAGAAATTAGACATAACACCAAAAAGTGCTCAGAAGATAAAACCTGTTTTGGAGCGCTGGATGCTGGAGGCAGAAGAGAGATATAAAAACGGTGTGTCAAACCTCACTGACTTTATAGGCAGCGAACCATCAAAGAAACGCAAACGCAGAACCTCCTTCACTCCACAGGCCCTCGAAGTTCTCAACCAGTTCTTCGAGAGAAACACACATCCTTCAGGTAGTCTACAGTGTTACTGTATTTCTCTGTGTATGTTTATCTGTAGATTTGGAGTAGAGGTAGTCTACAGTGTTACTGTATTTCGCTGTGTATGTTTATCTGAAGATTTGGAGTAGAGGTAGTCTACAGTGTTACTGTATTTCTCTGTGTATGTTTATCTGTAGATTTGGAGTAGAGGTAGTCTACAGTGTTACTGTATTTCTCCGTGTAGGTTTATCTGTAGATTTGGAGTAGAGGTAGTCTACAGTGTTACTGTATTTCTCTGTGTAGGTTTATCTGTAGATTTGGAGTAGAGGTAGCCTACAGTGTTACTGTATTTCTCTGTGTAGGTTTATCTGTAGATTTGGAGTAGAGGTAGTCTACAGTGTTACTGTATTTCTCCGTGTAGGTTTATCTGTAGATTTGGAGTACAGGTAGCCTACAGTGTTACTGTATTTCTCTGTGTAGGTTTATCTGTAGATTTGGAGTAGAGGTAGCCTACAGTGTTACTGTATTTCTCTGTGTAGGTTTATCTGTAGATTTGGAGTAGAGGTAGCCTACAGTGTTACTGTATTTCTCCGTGTATGTTTATCTGTAGATTTGGAGTAGAGGTAGCCTACAGTGTTACTGTATTTCTCCGTGTATGTTTATCTGTAGATTTGGAGTAGAGGTAGTCTACAGTGTTACTGTATTTCTCCGTGTAGGTTTATCTGTAGATTTGGAGTAGAGGTAGTCTACAGTGTTACTGTATTTCTCCGTGTAGGTTTATCTGTAGATTTGGAGTAGAGGTAGTCTACAGTGTTACTGTATTTCTCTGTGTATGTTTATCTGTAGATTTGGAGTAGAGGTAGCCTACAGTGTTACTGTATTTCTCCGTGTAGGTTTATCTGTAGATTTGGAGTAGAGGTAGTCTACAGTGTTACTGTATTTCTCTGTGTATGTTTATCTGTAGATTTGGAGTAGAGGTAGTCTACAGTGTTACTGTATTTCTCTGTGTATGTTTATCTGTAGATTTGGAGTAGAGATAGCCTACAATGTTACTGTATTTCTCTGTGTATGTTTATCTGTAGATTTGGAGTACAGGTAGCCAACAGTGTTACTGTATTTCTACGTGTAGGTTTATCTGTAGATTTGGAGTACAGGTAGCCTACAGTGTTACTGTATTTCTCTGTGTATGTTTATCTGTAGATTTGGATTAGAGGTAGTCTACAGTGTTACTGTATTTCTCCGTGTATGTTTATCTGTAGATTTGGATTAGAGGTAGTCTACAGTGTTACTGTATTTCTCTGTGTATGTTTATCTGTAGATTTGGAGTAGAGGTAGCCTACAGTGTTACTGTATTTCTCTGTGTATGTTTATCTGTAGATTTGGAGTAGAGATAGCCTACTGTGTTACTGTATTTCTCTGTGTATGTTTATCTGTAGATTTGGATTAGAGGTAGTCTACAGTGTTACTGTATTTCTCTGTGTAGGTTTATCTGTAGATTTGGAGTAGAGGTAGTCTACAGTGTTACTGTATTTCTCTGTGTATGTTTATCTGTAGATTTGGAGTAGAGGTATCCTACTGTGTTACTGTATTTCTCTGTGTATGTTTATCTGTAGATTTGGAGTAGAGGTAGTCTACAGTGTTACTGTATTTCTCTGTGTATGTTTATCTGTAGATTTGGAGTAGAGGTAGCTTACAGTGTTACTGTATTTCTCCGTGTATGTTTATCTGTAGATTTGGAGTAGAGGTAGCCTACAGTGTTACTGTATTTCTCCGTGTAGGTTTATCTGTAGATTTGGAGCAGAACTAGCCACATTTCCAATGTGGTGTATGCAATGAACAAAGTTTTATCTCACAAAAGAATTAAATATATTTTAAAATGCATAATGTCCTTGTGATGGTTATAAATATTTTAAAACATTCCGCAGGTGAAAGTATACTTATGCAGATATTTCCTGGTCACTGACCAATTGCTGATTGGGAAAGATGACTGATATTTGAGAAATGAGATTGGCTGATGATTTTCATATGTTATCTGTAGGGAAGAATTCTGTTTGTACATGTATGTAATAGAGGTTAAGTACAGAACTGGTCTGTTTGTTTCAGGTGCAGAAATGACTGAGCTGTCAGAAAAATTGAACTATGACCGAGAAGTGATTCGTGTGTGGTTCTGTAATAAACGACAAGCGTTAAAAAACACCATTAAAAAACTTAAACAGGAGACACCCTGACATAGGGTTTGGTCTCTGCAAATTTGATTGGTCAAATCATGGTCAACCACTTCTTTCCCAGGATTTGATTGGCTAAACTAACGTAGGTCAGCAAATGTCTTCTCAAAAGAATGGAAGTGTTTCATGGGACATTTCAAAATGTCAACCACCTTCTGCGAAACAAAGGATTTGATTGGCCAATGTGTCCGAGGATTTGATTGGTTGGATTTCCAGAGCCATGTGTTAATAGGATCATCCAAAAATTTCAATTCTGTTTCAGGGATAAATGCAGCTAAGTGTGTGACCCAGTGTAGGGGTTCAGTCAAGGCTTACAATTTGTGCTTCTGCATCATTTACATATAGAAATGGTTGTCATTTACTTTCATCATCATCTTCATCACTATCATTTCAACATCCTCATCATTGTCAACATCAGCATCATAATTAATTGTTAGAAGTTGTTGTTCCAGTATTTTTATTTTCAAAGCAGGGGCCATTGTTGATGTCTAAATGTGTTGTTTCTTTTGAAGTTAATATGATAACAAAATAAAGAATAAGCTTAAAGGCCCAATATACGTAACTTTCGGCAAAACTTGAAGTGAAAGTCAAGCCTAATAACTTTTTATATTTATAGATTTAGTTAAGATTAACTGATATCAGTAATATTCAAGATGAATTCTTACGCAGTTATCGGTACAGCAGCAGTTGAAACTCAGTATTTGTAAACACGCGTCCATTTAGTTTAAACTGCATGTCTTCTAACTTCGGCTTGTTGTTGAAGTGGGCCCTACCTGAATTACCAGGTATTTTCATTTCTTTGGACTTTTTTGTCAAGAGTTTCTTGTTAGTTACCTCTAAGGTTTACTTCGTTTTAGGCTTATTTTTGCATGGTTATCAGCTGGAATTTTTTTCAGAATTTTTCAGAATCATGAAAAATTTCGGAAGATACGTATATTGGGCCTTTAATTATCTCTTCAAAAACAAACTAGAAATCCATTTTTCTAATGTCTGAACTATTTTGTGAATAAGAGGTTCAGTTGGAGTTTATAGCTATGTAAACCGTTTCTTCTGTCTCATTAATCCTGTAATTCATTAAATAAAGAATATCAGACAAATAGAAACCGGTGAATGGTGATGTTGTGAGAAGGAAGATAATCAGTTAAGTGCTTTTGATTGTCTTATAAAGGGAGACAACTTGATTCCTAGGACTACCACAATATATAAAATACACAGAATTATTTCTTGTTTCTGCTGATATTTTGTTATGGTGTGAAAGAATTGGACTGTGTATAATCGAAATTTAGAAATCTGTAGAAAGCTTCAAGTATTTATATTTTCATCAAATTAGCAATAGATGACAATTTTAATTATTCTTTTCTAGAAATTGAACTTGAGCAGAGAATCCGAGTATTGGTATAATGACATAAATATGAGGCCCAATTTATTGATTGAATAAGATTTAGTTGACCAGAATAATGAGGTTTTTTTCTGTATCGTGACTCCAGTAGCCAAAGGCATCATTTCACCCAGAGGTTAAATGTTCAAAAATATGGTCAAAAAATTATAATTATACATATGTAAAGTGTAATGATGTAGGAGTTTTCATTTTTATATGTGTTTTCAAAATCCTTTCGATGCTGTGTAAACATCTGATGTTAGTGAATGTCTGGTTGCAAAGATATTTTTTTACTTTTTTTCATCTGATATTGATACTTTACAGGTTCTCTCTGTAATGTGTTTCACTCTAATAGTGACGTTAAAACTCTGTATTTAGATATTTTTTTGTAGACTTAAATTTTTACATTTTTTTTGTGCTTTCAGCCATAGGATAGTTGCAATATGTAAGTTAGGGAGTTTCTCCTAGAGCTTTATTTTGTTATTGGTTTTTCAGCTGTACAAGCTGTGTGCCACGGGAAATAGACATGTTATAGTCTGTGTTGGCATGAATCCAACATGATTCTGTGCAATATTAACTTTCTTTTCATTTATTGTTTAAACACCTAGTTGTTGTTCAAAATATCTGATGTGTGAAAAGTTAATTCACATCAGAATCGTTAGAAGTAATTGAGCTGAAACAAAAACCTCTGGTTCAATAGCTCAGTATCTATGCATGGATATTATTTCAAACTTCATTTTTTTTAAGGAAAAAAAACAAGCCTACATCCAAAGCGCAAACAGAACTATCCCTGTACCAGGTACCTAGTGCTGGCATTGTTACTTAATGTTTAGGAACGGCAACCTTTCCACCAGTTAGCATGAGAGGTTTGGCCTGACGTGTAAAGCTGTACTTTCCGGTGGAGGAATTAAATCGGTGTTTTGTTCAAGACATATCAATCAGTGTTGTTAATGATAGATATGTTGTTAATTTCCGGGATGAATTTTGGGCGGTGGTACGGGGATCATTAAGGTTACAGTTTTTTTGGCAGTGGCACGGGGATCCTTAAAGTTACAGTTTTTGGCAGTGGCACGGGGATCTTTAAAGTTACAGTTTTTGGCAGTGGTACGGGGATCTTTAAGATATTAAGTGCCAAACTTTGCTGTTCTTGTGTATCTGCCATTGTTTAATCACTTTTGGTATTACAAAATATTTCTACGAGACCGATGTAACTGATTTGTAGTGGGGCAGTTTTTGTGTGTTATTTAGAAGAATCTCTGAAAATTTGACTCATTATCTATGAAGTTTGATCACCTATTTTCTACATTGGAAGGAGAACCTATTTTATGAACAAAGACAATTGTAAAAATTGTGACGAAAATGTTTTATTTAATACATTGTCAAATAAATGAACAATTTTATCATGGAAGTCGGGATCTTAAGCTGGTAGTTTGTTCTCAAAATAGTCAAGGATAAATACCTTTCCGGATGTGTTCATTTGTTGGTCAGTAATTTGTGTATGTTTGTGGTATGTTTGTGTATGTTTGTGGTATATTTTTGTTTTATTTTTACCATATTGGGCTTCCGCTATTTTTTTTTATTGAATATTTGTTTTGTTTTTGTTTTTGTTTCACCACTTGTTTCCTTTTTCCAGTTTTATGCCGTTTTCTTTTAAATGTGTTCCCTTGTCTAATGTTTCTTGTCCATCATAAAACAGTGATATTGTAAACGTGTAAAAATAAATTGAAACTAGAAAAGATTTTCTTGGGAATTCCATAAAAATCTCGTCTAATTGCATCCAACAAAATGAAATTAATCAATCCACTAGCTTTTATTGGACATTATTGGAATATTTAAGTGTATCATGATGATAAGAAAAAAATGAAAAAAGGTTTGTGATTTAAGCTGTGTCAACAGTTATTGTGATATGTTCTGCCTCACCTTAAATTTTTTTGCAAACATTATACATTGTAGCATATTCTATTATTGTGAACAAAATACAGAAATTAAATAAGGAAAAAACAGGCTTGGAGTACATCCATTTTAGCAATCATGTTAACCATTAAGATTTTGTTAAAAAAAAAGAACAAGAGATGGAGGTATTTTGACATTTTAATGTGAAGCTTTTCAATGCCAGCAATTTATTCCCGTACGTTTGCTTATACTATCCTGTTGAAATGTTGTATTATTTATTAAGTATGTGATGGGAATAAGCCACGCGTGTTTGTGAGAATGTAAGGTCCATACTTCCCATTAGTGGACCAATCCATTGAGGTAGTGTTGAGGGGTGACAGGAGGATGAATCAGTGGTAAGAAACATGAATCTGTTGAGGGGTGACAGGAGGGTGAATCAGTTGTAAGGAACATGGATCTGTTGAGGGGTGACAGGAGGTTGAATCAGTGGTAAGGAACATGGATCTGTTGAGGGGTGACAGGAGGGTGAATCAGTTGTAAGGAACATGGATCTGTTGAGGGGTGACAGGAGGGTGAATCAGTGGTAAGGAACATGGATCTGTTGAGGGGTGACAGGAGGGTGAATCAGTGGTAAGGAACATGGATCTGTTGAGGGGTGACAGGAGGGTGAATCAGTTGTAAGGAACATGGATCTGTTGAGGGGTGACAGGAGGGTGAATCAGTGGTAAGGAACATGGATCTGTTGAGGGGTGACAGGAGGGTGAATCAGTGGTAAGGAACATGGATCTGTTGAGGGGTGACAGGAGGTTGAATCAGTGGTAAGAAACATGGATCTGTTGAGGGGTGACAGGAGGTTGAATCAGTGGTAAGGAACATGGATCTGTTGAGGGGTGACAGGAGGGTGAATCAGTTGTAAGGAACATGGATCTGTTGAGGGGTGACAGGAGGGTGAATCAGTGGTAAGGAACATGAATCTGTTAATGGTTGTTATAGATTTACCTTAGATAAATATTTTAGCTTTATGATTTTTTCAAAGAATATATTATAAATATATATATATATATGAATTAAACAATTTTATTAATAAATCACCATGTAAATAGCGCTGTTTATTTATTGATAGATGATGTGTTGTAGAGTATTTATTTTCTAGTTACGTAGTAGGGATATTTCCTAACATTATTATATGTATAATGATGAAATTCAGTAAGAATTGTATGAGACGTTTTTGTCTTGTTTATTATTTATTAATGTATATTCAAAATAAATGTATGACATTTAGTTACATTGATGTCAGCTATGTTGTGTTGTACATATATATACACCATTGATGTTGCCTCACAAACCATTCAACGTTAGCGCATTCTCTAAAGGGCAGATAACTCTTCCAACAGTATGAGTTACATTTGTACGTTCATTTTAACAAGATTTGAACAGTATCGCATGGACTTCTAATAGTTGTATCTGTTTTTATTTTTAAAGAAATGCCACCTTTGTAATATTTAAAGATTAACGGTTCATTGAAGACTTTTTATATATCACTGAAGATTATACATGTAGTTTATCTTCATTATGTTGTTTATTCCTGACCTGATACACCTGTTACTGAGGAGGTAAGACAGAACAGAGACGGAGGACAGTATAACAGTACATCTCGGTCCATTCTTCATGTGTAAAGAGAAAATCAAACGCTTCTACACTTGTGTATATCATTGCCAATTTACATAACGATGAATCCATTTAAGAAATCCATTTCATATATAGTATAAAAGCATTGTCACTTCAAAAATCATTTTTTCTGAAGGTCCTGTTCCCTTTTTTCTGATTCAAAGATCAATGTCACGGCATTATTTGAAAACTAAAGGGAGATCACTCTGCTATACTTGCAATATTTTGACATTTTTCTATTACAATATTTTTATTCCTCTATGGTTTATACCTATGTATGTAAGTGTTGATTAGTTTAAGCATATGTTTATGTGTGCAATCCTTAATTATTTTGCTGATTATTGTTTTAAAATTTCCAAAATTTCTTAAAATCCATTTTAGTGAAGGACTTGCATTCAAAATATATCTGTTACAGAGAATTTTCTCTTGAAGGGTGTGTGATTTACACAGTAATTTTCGAAGTTTACATAAAATAAGTTAATATTGTTGTTTGTAGGACAATATAAGTAATGTACCTTTTTTGACAGAACACATCTAAATTTCTCATAAGGTTTTTGCAATGTTGTCAAACTCAGTTGCAAATATTGTCAACAATATTTGTTATAGCATACTCAAATTTTAACACAGAACTGAATTTAAATAGATAAGCAGAATGATGAAATGACACACTCACAATATTGGCTGTAGGAAGCAGTACTGTAAATATCCATATCTTAGCGGTGATTTAATTTTCAATTAGAAAACCTGCCGTTAAATTATGGTTGCTTGTGCAAGTTGCTTTCTCTGTTTATTTCTTTCTATGGCAAATATTGTGGTTGTCCTCATTTTTCTTTGCGCTAATCTGTTTAAATTCAGTTTGATTGCACCAAATTTAGCATGTTTGCAATACGTCCACCCAGAGACTATAATTAGCATAATCATAATTTAGAGGAATGCTAAGAGTGAAAATTGCTAGAATAAGTTGATACTAATTTATATGAGTTTCCAATCTGTCTGAAATGGTTATATTTGGCTTTGTCTAGGTGTCTAGAAGGAACAGCAGGTTGATATCTGTTTCTAGGTGTCTAGAAGGACCAGCAGGCTGATATCTGTTTCTAGGTGTCTAGAAGGACCAGCATGTTGATATCTGTTTCTAGGTGTCTAGAGGGACCAGCAGGTTGATATCTGTTTCTAGGTGTCTAGAAGGACCAGCAGGTTGATATCTGTTTCTAGGTGTCTAGAAGGACCAGCAGGTTGATATCTGTTCCAGCAGTACAAGTTAATATTGATGAGATTCAGTCAAATATTTCATTATAAAAATCCTTGGAGACATAGAGTAGACAATTTGATCTTTTGTTGTTTGTCATTATTACGACGGAATATAAAACAGAAAATATAAATAAAACCTTCATGTAGATCTGACTGATGTCACATCTGATACGAAATAGTTAAGGAAGTCAGACCCCTGATGGGTGTCGTGCCCCAATTGGTGTCGGTCCCTGATAGGTGTCGCGCCCAGATTTTTGTCGGCCCCCGATCGTTGTCGCGCCCAAATTGGTGTTGGTGCCTGATAGGTGTCACGCCCCGACTTGTGTCGGCCCCCGATCGGTGTCGCGCCCCCAATTAGTCATCAACTTGTTGTTTTGAGTAGATAGCTATATATTGCCTCTATTTTTATAGGTTTGTGTTGTACATAAATCCTGCTGAGCAAGACTGTTAATTGTCTTTCTTATTCATTGTACCTGTATCATCCTCTGACTCAGTAATGATGTCAGTATTGTACTAGAGCTGTAGCCTTCCTATACCTGAACAAATTTAATGTTGAGATCTAGGTATGAAGAATGAATAAATTAGGTAATCTCGCTAGTCTTACATTCAAAAAGAGTGAAACTGGTGGTCAGTTCACAAGGGTTTGTATTTCTCACTTATTTTTTTCATTTGAAATTAACTTTTTGTTAATACCTTACACAGATTTAAAGCTTTAGTTTTAAACAAAATCAATAATACACATGTTGCAATGACTTTAAGTATAGATTTTCCATGTTATTACTAGCACAAGATCTTCATTAAACCCATCCGGAGTTGTCGCGGTTGATATCACTAGAACTGGGATCAATATAAGTACGCTGGCTTCACCACAGTCATATAGTTAGTTCTCATCATCCTTTTATAGAGCTAGTAACTAGCTCTCATTCCGTGTGAAATGTAAGGGAACCTTGTGTTAGTACAGGCGATGCTTCACTCTCTACCCTGGAGGTGTAACACGATGTGTTGAGGTTTGTGTGAAGGCAGAATGTGACTATTGTTTTATACATCAGTATATATTATATGTATGATTATTACTTCTAGGCAGCCCAGTCTTCTTCTTGTTTTATTTGTTGGTATTTTTACTATTTAATTTGTTTGTAGAAATAAACAGCAACATCAGTGTATGTCAACGAACTGTCTTTTACCTATACATGTATACATTGTAAATGCTTGGTAGAATTGGGGGCCATGACAACTGTCTGGTGTGCCCAGCCCCTGTGTAGGACTGGAAAGTTATTTATTATACTAGATAGGGACCAATCTCCAAGTCCCTGTGTCACTGAAGGACGGATGGTATGCCATCTTTACTTTCGACCCTACTCACGTGTTTTTGCACACATTTTTGTAACGTTCTGTAATACATAGAAGGGAGATAACTCTTTCAATCTTTGGCTTTTTATCTTTTTTTCCAAAAAATGAATCTGCTTGCTTTTACATTGAGGTGCTATTATGTGTCACAGATTATTGGATGTTTCAGTGTTTGTGAATTTCATTGTTCGTGTATTATGTTACTGAAAATATAATAAAATATGTCAAATAAATTTGTGTTATGTAATATTTCTTCATGTCTTAATCTCTTAAACCTTCAATGAGAGAAATCTTCCTCATTCCACATTTCCAATGACAGAGAAAGTGCGTGGAATTCGAATGAAACTGCATTGCTCTATTTATCTTTCCATTTGAGCCCACCATTATCAGATGGTGGTCCCTAGGTCAGTGGTCTGTCGATGGTCCCTGGGTAAGTGGTCCGTCATTGGTCCCTGGGTCAGTGGTCCGTCATTGGTCCCTGGGTCAGTGGTCCGTCGGTTGTCCCTGGGTCAGTGGTCCGTCGGTGGTCCCTGGGTCAGTGGTCTGCCGGTGATCACTTGGTCAGTGGTCCGCCGTTGGTCCCTGGGTCTGTGGTCCGCCGTTGGTCCCTGGGTCTGTGGTCCGCCATTGGTGCCTGGGTCAGTGGTCCGCCATTGGTCCCTGGGTCAGTGGTCCGTCATTGGTCCCTGGGTCAGTGGTCCGTCGGTGGTCCCTGGGTCAGTGGTCCGTCAGTGGTCCGTCGGTGGTCCCTGGGTCAGTGGTCTGCCGGTGATCCCTTGGTCAGTGGTCTGCCGGTGATCACTTGGTCAGTGGTCCGCCGTTGGTCCCTGGGTCTGTGGTCCGCCGTTGGTCCCTGGGTCTGTGGTCCGCCATTGGTGCCTGGGTCAGTGGTCCGCCATTGGTCCCTGGGTCAGTGGTCCGTCATTGGTCCCTGGGTCAGTGGTCCGTCGGTGGTCCCTGGGTCAGTGGTCCGTCAGTGGTCCGTCGGTGGTCCCTGGGTCAGTGGTCTGCCGGTGATCCCTTGGTCAGTGGTCCGCCATTGGTCCCTGGGTCTGTGGTCCGCCGTTGGTCCCTGGGTCTGTGGTCCGCCATTGGTCCCTGGGTCAGTGGTCCGCCATTGGTCCCTGGGTCAGTGGTCTGTCGGTGGTCGTTGTGTCAGTGGTCCGTCATTGGTCCCTGGGTCAGTGGTCTGCCGTTGGTCCCTGGGTCTGTGGTCCGTCGGTGGTCCCTGGATCAGTGGTCCGCCGTTGGTCCCTGGGTCAGTGGTCCGCCGTTAGTCCCTGGGTCAGTGGTCCATCGGTGGTCCCTGGGTCAGTGGTCCGTCATTGGTCCCTGGGTCTGTGGTCCGTCGGTGGTCCCTGGGTAAGAGGTCCGTCATTGGTCCCTGGTTCAGTGGTCCATCGGTGGTCCCTGGGTCAGTTGTCTGTCATTGGTCCCTGGGTCAGTGGTCCGTCATTGGTCCCTGGGTCAGTGGTCCGTCGTTGGTCCCTGGGTCAGTGGTCCGTCGTTGGTCCCTGGGTCAGTGGTCCGTCAGTGGTCCCTGGGTCAGTGGTCCGCCGTTGGTCCCTGGGTCTGTGGTCCGTCGGTGGTCCCTGGGTAAGAGGTCTGTCGATGGTCCCTGGGTCAGTGGTCTGCCGTTGGTCCCTGGGTCAGTGGACGCCGTTGGTCCCTGGGTCAGTGGTCCGTCAGTGGTTAGTGGTCCATCGGTGGTCCCTGGGTCAGTGGTCCGTCGGTGGTTTCTGGGTCAGTGGTCCGTCGGTGGTCCCTGGGTCAGTGGTCTGCCGTTGGTCCCTGGGTCTGTGGTCCGTCGATGGTCCCTCAGTCAGTGGTCTGTCGTTGGACCCTGGGTCAGTGGTCCGCCGTTGGTCCCTGGGTCAGTGGTCCGTCGGTGGTCAGTGATCCATCGGTGGTCCCTGGGTCAGTGGTCCGTCGGTGGTCCCTGGGACAGTGGTCTGTCGGTTGTCCCTGGGACAGTGGTCCGTCGGTGGTCCCTGGGTCAGTGGTCCGTCGGTGGTCCCTGGGTCAGTGGTCTGTCTGTCCCTGGGTCAGTGATCCGTCATTGGTCCCTGGGTCAGTGGTCCGTCGGTGGTCCCTTGGTCAGTGGTCTGCCGTTGGTCCCTGGGTCAGTGGTCCGTCGGTGGTCCCTGGGTCTGTGGTCCGTCGGTGGTCCTTGGGTAAGAGGTCCGTCATTGGTCCCTGGGTCAGTGGTCTGTCGGTCCCTGGGTCAGTGGTCCGTCATTGGTCCCTGGGTCAGTGGTCTGCCGTTGGTCCCTGGGTCTGTGGTCCGTCGTTGGTCCCTGGGTCAGTGGTCCGTCAGTGGTCCCTGGGTCAGTGGTCCGCCGTTGGTCCCTGGGTCTGTGGTCCGTCGGTGGTCCCTGGGTAAGAGGTCTGTCGATGGTCCCTGGGTCAGTGGTCCGCCGTTGGTCCCTGGGTCAGTGGTCCGTCGGTGGTCCCTGGGTCAGTGGTCCGTCATTGGTCCCTGGGTCAGTGGTCCGTTTGTGGTCCCTGGGTCAGTGGTCGGTCGCTCGATGGTCCCTGGGTCAGTGGTCCGTCGGTGGTCCCTGGGTCAGTGGTCCGTCGGTGGTCCCCGGGTCAGTGGTCCATCGGTAGTCCCTGGGTCAGTGGTCTGTCGGTGGTCCTTGGGTCAGTGGTCCGTCGGTGGTCCCTGGGTCAGTGGTCCGTCGGTAGTCCCTGGGTCAGTGGTCTGTCGATGGTCCCTGGGTCAGTGGTCCGTCGGTGGTCCGTGGGTCAGTGGTCAGTCAGTGGTCCATCGGTGGTCCCTAGGTCAGTGGTCCGTCGGTGGTCCGTGGGTCAGTGGTCCGTCGTTGTTCCCTGGGTCAATGGTCCGTCGGTGGTCCCTGGGTCAGAGGTCCGTCGGTATTTCCCTTGGTCCCTAGTTGTGCATTGTCTGTTTTAAGACAAATTCTATAAACAATATGGCCGACAGGCGGCCATCTTTGATTTGAAAGTACATCGTTATAGTTTGTTATCGCTATTTCTTGTCAAGTATTTGATGGGTCATTCTCATATTTTATCATATGGCTGACACGTGCACGCGGCCATCATGGGTTTGTAAGTTATAACTTGTTCCCTAACGTCATGAAAGTCCAGGGACTGCAAATCCCACTACAGATCAGAAACGTAACGATAGCTTTAGGTCATATGACCAGGAGGGTCAGGATGACCTATAGCCTTCATTCATCCTCCGTCTTGCGTCGTATCCGTATAAATGTGGTTGATGGGTGGGAATCTCAACTGTTTTCATGTTCATCTGAGAAACTAGGTCGCTATGGCTGTGGTCAGACCCTAACATCAAGGCTAATACCATGGTTGTGTTAGTCGTCTTTATGCCCAGCAACTGTGTAGTTTTGGGATGGGAAATCTGACAGGGCGCAACAGATCCTGGGATTCACCATTTACGCTAAACGTGTTTCCCTTCACCAAAGGATGTTTCCGACCAAATTTGGTTCAAATCCATTTTATTTAGTACTTTATGACAAGAGGAGATTTAAATGACTTTCCCCTATGGGGGTCAGTCACCATTTATGGAAAATCTGTTCCCCTTTCCAAAAGGATATTCCTTACCTAATTTGGTTAAAATCCATTTCAGTACTATGTGACTGGTAGCGATTTAAAAAGCTTCATCTCTATTTCCCCTATTAAGTCTGGCCCTGGGGAAGTCAGAATCACCATTTTATGCAAAATATGTTCCGCCTCCTCCGAAGGATGTTTCTGACAAAATTTGGTTCAAATCCATTCAGTACTTTATGACTAATAGCGATTTAAAGGAAACGTTGACGGACGCCACGCCATGGCTTTAAGCTCACCAATTCTTCGGGCCAGGTTAGCTAAACATTATATACTAGTGGGAAAAAGTGTCTGTGCATTGGGGAAACGTTGATAAAATCAACATTTTTATTATATAAATATATTAGGTTGAAATTTTGCATTACAATAAAATCACTAAGGAAATTGATTTGAATAACAATTCATTTTACAGGTGTTCAAATCCATATGGTGTCAAAACCGAGTTAACAATGTCAATATCGAGTGTGCCCAACATTTTCGTCAAAGCAAGCTTGGCAACGTCGTCTCGTGGAGCGAACTAACGTGTCGAAGAAGTGTTGGGAAATATTGCTCCACAATCTGATCAAGTCTTGGCCGAGTTGACGTCCATGGCTGATTAGGCAGTTGACGTAGGCGACGTTCCATCTCGTCCCACACATGTTCGATTAGTACCAAATCTGGCGAAACAGTCGGTCATGGAAGAACATGGCGTTGTTTTGCTGTTACGTCACTTGGCGTTGTTGGCCACGAATGAAGGGCACAGCATGTTGTGCAATTATTACATATTGAATTCAGTCAAATTACCTTGGACTGACACGAGGGGATCTGGCATGGGCAGTGATCCCTCCTCAAACCATGACACTGTCACCGCCAAAAGAACGTCGTTCTACAACGCAGGTATCTCGGAATCTTTCTCCCACACGACGATACACTCTGCTACAGCCGTCACTGATATCTAAGTGAAACCTTGACTCATCTGTGAATAAAATGTCCGTCCATTGGCGTTGGGTGTATCGGATATGCCTACGACACCACGCTAGTGGTGCTTGGTAATGACGTTGAAGCAATACAGGACGTATGGTGGGGCGTCTGATTCCGTTACAGACCCTTTGAGCCTCTTGTTTCTCTCATTTGCAAGTCAATTGAGTCCAGCATCATGTATCAAAATAGACAACCCGCCGTCTCGCGGTGTGTAAATCTAACACCGATTTTCCTGCTAATGTTTTGGACAGGAGATCTCGAGATTATACTAATCTGGGCGGGAATCCACGCGTTCTGTTGTCGTTCCTGGCTGTGTAAACTTGGGCCAATTATTTGACCAGTGATGTTGTTTATCTTCCCTGGTCAGAGGTCAACTCGGCGCCTTCTTGTTGTGGTACAGATTATCTCCCGCCTCGAATAGTACAACCGATTATCTCAGTCAAATGCCCTCCCCTGACCCCTGGTAGCACCCCGCTCTTCAAGGCTGGATTCAGAACTACTGCTACTAGGTCCTGGTAAACCTTACTACTCGATGTTCCTGTGGGCGACACACGTTGCTCCGAAGTACAAGACAGTTGAAGACAATAGCGCAATCATTTTCTCGTCAAGACGACCGGAGTTCGAATCTCAGCCTGGACGTAAACTGTACCTGTTCACCCTTCCCGACCACGTGTTTCCCCCTCGAGTGCTCCGCTATCTTCCAACACCAACACACTCCGCACGCGTCCATCCGGTCATCAGAAATGAGTGATATGTTTGGAAAATCTTAAATTGTAAATGTTTTCCAATAAATAAAGTGAACATTTACTACCCCTTACAAGGTTGGCGCCAGAAACCGTGATATTGCTGTTACTTAATGGTGTTTTATTCCTGTGACATATCAGAGCTGCATTAAATGCCATCCGCGGTACCACGTGACGGGTCTAACGAAGGATGAAATGTTACCTTGACATGTACCAAGCGGGGAAATGTACAGTCAGAAGGGGTGTGACCAAGATTTACATGGCGTGTGTCGTCGATGAAGCAGAAGACGCTTATCCTTCCGGAACACCTTATTTTCTTGCACTTTTACAAGGGTCTCCATGTAAATCCTTCCTCTTTTTGAGGTCTGGATGACCTATAGCTATTTTTCACCATTCATCGCCGTCTACCGTACGTAAACTTTGCCTTCAAACAACTTCTAAATAACTGAAAGGCCAATGGTTCCAGGGGTCAAATATATTGAAATCTCTTAGCAACTTCTCAATAACCAAAGGACTGGGATAGGGTGGATATGCCTTTTATTAAGCCGTTATTTTGTCTTTCAATTTGTTGTCTCGGGACGAAAACAAATAATCTTACTGTAAGTTTTCTTTACCAAAGTTAAAATTTTACAAATAAGTATGTCACTGGATAAGGACCAATAGTAGCAACGATATGGCAGAAATTAGTCCTCATAAAATCTGGAACCGTCGGCACTTTCCGTGAAGGAGAAACTACGGAAATTGCCATTGATTCTGGTTGGGTGTTTTTGTGTGTAGGCGTGGTTCCCTGTGGAGCAGGCACGTATAACATAATTTGATTCCAATGTTACGCGATTTAAAGAGCTTCTCGACCGCTTTACATTTTAATAAGACCAGCATGCGGTCTCAGTACTCCGGGATACCGGTATTGTACGGCAGGTCGTATCGCCACAGTCAAAAGCCGGTATTTAGCACTTCACCAAGTCATCAATCAAATTTTAAATTCCTAGTACTAGAGCTGTCGACCAATACTTAAACATACATTACCTACAAATCAGACACGATAGCTGTTAACTTGTACATCTATAGATTCATCAAGTGTTTATAAATAATTTAAATAAGTGTTATGTAATCAGCATGCATGTCTATTAAACAAATAAGTACTCCAGGCCCTCTGTCTGATACAAGCAGACGTGTTCTATTTGCTTTTTTACATACTATCATTTTTCTAAACAGGTTTATGTAAAATATGTGGAACAGGACCTGTTTAAACCGGAACATGTAAAATATGTGTAACAGGACCTGTCTAAACCGGTACATGTAAAATATGTGTAACAGGACCTGTCTAAACCGGTACATGTAAAATATGTGTAACAGGACCTGTCTAAACCTGTACATGTAAAATATGTGTAACAGGACCTGTCTAAACCTGTACATGTAAAATATCTGTAACAGGACCTGTCTAAAACGGTACGTGTAAAATATGTGTAACAGGACCTGCCTAAACCGGTACATGTAAAATATGTGTAGCAGGACCCGTCTAAGCTGGTACGTGTAAAATATATGTAACAGGACCTGTCTAAACTGGTACATGTAAAATATGTGTAACAGGACCTGTCTAAACCGGTACATGTAAAATATGTGTAACAGGACCTGTCTAAACCGGTACATGTACAATATGTGTAACAGGACCTGTCTAAACCGGTACATGTAAAATATGTGTAACAGGACCTGTCTAAACCGGTACATGTAAAATATGTGTAACAGGACCTGTCTAAACCGGTACATGTAAAATATGTGTAGCAGGACCCGTCTAAACCGGTACATGTAGAATATGTGTAACAGGACCTGTCTAAACCGGTACATGTAATATATGTGTAACAGGACCTGTCTAAACCGGTACATGTAAACTATGTGTAACAGGACCCATCTAAACCGGTACATGTACAATATGTGTAACAGGACCTGTCTAAACCGGTACATGTAAAATATGTGTAACAGGACCTGTCTAAACCGGTACATGTAAAATATGTGTAACAGGACCCGTCTAAACCGGTACATGTAAAATATGTGTAACAGGACCTGCCTAAACCGGTACATATAAAATATGTGTAACAGGACCTGTCTAAACCGGAACATGTAAAATATGTGTAACAGGACCTGTCTAAACCGGTACATGTACAATATGTGTAACAGGACCTGTCTAAACCGGTACATGTAAAATATGTGTAACAGGACCTGTCTAAACCGGTACATGTAAAATATGTGTAACAGGACCCGTCTAAACCGGAACATGTAAAATATGTGTAACAGGACCTGTCTAAACCGGAACATGTAAAATATGTGTAACAGGACCTGTCTAAACCGGTACATGTAAAATATGTGTAACAGGACCCGTCTAAACCGGAACATGTAAAATATGTGTAACAGGACCTGTCTAAACCGGTACATGTAAAATATGTGTAACAGGGCATGTCTTCGATAATGGTAGATCATTTTCAATGATGAGATCAATCAATGGTGTAAACAAAGCCAAATACAGTTGTCATGAAAGGATAAGGATTCCAAAAACTATTGAAACAAATTCTTTTACTATTTAGGATGATTGTTACCAAGTAGGAAGGTGTCCTCCACACAAATGGACAAACTACATGTATACCAAAAGTGTTATTTTCTTATATAAACTACAGTAAAAGTTACCCCCTCCCCGAGGAGAAATGAATGGCCTCGGGGTACTGAAAGTTACAAATTAAACATAGCCCTTGATGGAATTTCATATATAACTACCTATGAGTCTGGAGAATATATTTCAAATATTGATAATTTTGTACCTTTGGGGCCACACCCTAGCCCCTGGGGTAGGGGCAGGAATCCCATTTTTGCTAATTTGTATCCTCATCAACCAAGGGCTATTTTGACCAAGTTTGAAAAGATTCCATCAGCTGGTTCTTGAGTAGTCGTGGAAACTTTAAAATGTACGACGGACGACACCGGACGGAAAGCGATCAGAATAGGTCACTGGGGACCTAAAAGCCTCCTGTTTTTTGTAACTAACTCGTACCGACAGATTTAGTGTTTCCTGACTATTGAAATGATCATGTGATGAATCTAATGACCGGAGCCACTTTGATGTTTCGCCACATCACGTGGTACTAAGAACGAGAGCTCTCCCGGAGTTTGTGATAGTTGATATATCGCCAAATATCTCATTAACAACTTCTTACTTCGTTGGTGGTGGAGATGAGAAAATAACAACATGATCTATCTCTCGACAGGTATTGTCCAATTACAAGCAATCGTCTCTTTACTTTTACATATATTATTGCCTCGTAAAGTGATTAGGACCAACAAACCCGTCCTAAACGATGGTACCGTCGCCCGTCATCTCTCAAACCTACCATCGTACGATTTTCACGTAATTGATGTTTACGACGTTGAACTAGCGTTATCTGTTTTACAGAAGCTCCTCACAATATTGCCGTTGCAATTTGTTATCCCCAACGACGCAATATAAATGTTGGCTACAGTTCCGTGAAATAGCAACCGGCGACCATTGTCAGAGTGCCCTGCTACATCAAGACACAACGTACTGGATCACGGCTGCTCCTTCAGATCGTTTATTGTTTGTTTGAATGTCTTTTTTCTCTCGTTTCTTGTTCAAACTTACGCTTCGTTCTTTCAAGAAGAAAAGAAATGTTTTTGAAATATATTAAAGCTGCGCTTTGATAAACTTTTTTTTAAGTTTCAAATTCCGTAAGTTTTACAGCTTATTGGTTAAATAAAACATGTTTATAACAAAAATGGCATAATAAAACACACTCATATATGGTCGGGTATTACGTTATCGACGCCTTTGTCATCTTTTAAATATCCCGCAAACTCTCGCGTGATTTCTCACCGGATGTCGTCTGCCTAACACAAACACAACAAGAAACGCTTTGATCAAGAAAATGAAGAGTTTGTGTTTCAAACGGGTAATTTTATCATCAATCGAATAGAAGATTCCGTGAAGTTTATTAAGGAGGACTTGTGTATTACGTAGGGTCGAGCGTCCTTAAGGGGCGACCTCCCGGTGTGAGCAATATCAGTGCTGTTTTGGCTGTGTATGACTGCGGTATGGTTCGTTGAAGCCTAGCTTGTGGTAGTCCGGATATTTGCCGATTTAAAGTGCTACCGTACTGAATTATACTGCAGAACGCCCGACCTGGTCATATTATATTGACAACGGTTGAACCAACCCCCCTCATACTGCTGAGCAGTAACTACCTTTGTTAGAGACTCTGGTTTGTCTCGGCCTGGGGGACAGAACCCATAGCCTTCCTCACAGGTGGTAGTAACTACCATTGTTAGAGACTCTGGTATGTCTCGGCCTGGGGACAGAACCCGTAGCCTTCCCCACAGGGAGTAGTAACTACCATTGTTAGAGACTCTGGTATGTCTCGGCCTGGGGACAGAACCCAAAGACTTCCTCACAGGGAGTAGTAACTACCATTGTTAGAGATTCTGGTATGTCTCGGCCTTGGGGACTGAGCCAAAGACTTCCTCACAGGGAGTAGTAACTACCATTGTTAGAGACTCTGGTATGTCTCGGCCTGGGGGACAGAACCCATAGCCTTCCTCACAGGGAGTAGTAACTACCATTGTTAGAGACTCTGGTATGTCTCGGCCTGGGGGACAGAACCCATAGCCTTCCTCACAGGGAGTAGTAACTACCATTGTTAGAGACTCTGGTATGTCTCGGCCTTGGGGACTGAGCCAAAGACTTCCTCAATGGGAGTAGTAACTACCTTTGTTAGATACTCTGGTATGTCTCGGCCTGGGGACAGAACCCATAGCCTTCCTCACAGGGAGTAGTAACTACCATTGTTAGAGACTCTGGTATGTCTCGGTCTGGGGGACAGAACCCAGATACTTCCTCACAGGGAGTAGTAACTACCATTGTTAGAGATTCTGGTATGTCTCGGCCTTGGGGACTGAGCCAAAGACTTCCTCACAGGGAGTAGTAACTACCATTGTTAGAGACTCTGGTATGTCTCGGCCTGGAGGACAGAACCCGTAGCCTTCCCCACAGGGAGTAGTAACTACCATTGTTAGAGACTCTGGTATGTATCGGCCTGGGGACAGAACCCAAAGACTTCCTCACAGGGAGTAGTAACTACCATTGTTAGAGATTCTGGTATGTCTCGGCCTTGGGGACTGAGCCAAAGACTTCCTCAATGGGAGTAGTAACTACCTTTGTTAGATACTCTGGTATGTCTCGGCCTGGGGACAGAACCCATAGCCTTCCCCACAGGGAGTAGTAACTACCATTGTAAGAGACTCTGGTATGTCTCGGCCTGGGGACAGAACCCATAGCCTTCCCCACAGGGAGTAGTAACTACCATTGTTAGAGACTCTGGTTTGTCTCGGCCTGGGGGACAGAACCCAGATACTTCCTCACAGGGAGTAGTAACTACCATTGTTAGAGATTCTGGTATGTCTCGGCCTGGGGGACAGAACCCATAGCCTTCCTCACAGGGAGTAGTAACTACCATTGTTAGAGATTCTGGTATGTCTCGGCCTGGGGGACAGAACCCATAGCCTTCCTCACAGGGAGTAGTAACTACCATTGTTAGAGACTCTGGTATGTCTCGGCCTTGGGGACTGAGCCAAAGACTTCCTCACAGGGAGTAGTAACTACCATTGTTAGAGACTCTGGTATGTCTCGGCCTGGGGGACAGAACCCATAGCCTTCCTCACAGGGAGTAGTAACTACCATTGTTAGAGATTCTGGTATGTCTCGGCCTTGTGGACTGAGACAAAGACTTCCTCACAGGGAGTAGTAACTACCATTGATAGAGACTCTGGTATGTCTCGGCCTGGGGGACAGAACCCATAGCCTTCCTCACAGGGAGTAGTAACTACCATTGTTAGAGCCTCTGGTTTGTCTCGGCCTGGGGGACAGAACCCAGATACTTCCTCACAGGGAGTAGTAACTACCATTGTTAGAGACTCTGGTATGTCTCGGCCTGGGGGACAGAACCCATAGCCTTCCTCACAGGGAGTAGTAACTACCATTGTTAGATATTCTGGTATGTCTCGGCCTGGGGACAGAACCCAAAGACTTCCTCACAGGGAGTAATAACTACCATTGTTAGAGACTCCGGTATGTCTCGGCCTGGAGGACAGAACCCAAAGACTTCCTCACAGGAAGTAGTAACTACCATTGTTAGAGATTCTGGTATGTCTCGGCCTGGGGGACAGAACCCACAGCCTTCCTCACAGGGAGTAATAACTACCATAGTTAGAGTCTCTGGTATGTCTCGGCCTGGGGGACAGAACCCATAGCCTTCCTCACAGGGAGTAGTAACTACCATTGTTAGAGACTCTGGTATGTCTCGGCCTGGGGGACAGAACCCATAGCCTTCCTCACAGGGAGTAGTAACTACCATAGTTAGAGTCTCTGGTATGTCTCGGCCTTAGGACAGAACCCAAAGACTTCCTCACAGGGAGTAATAACTACCATTGTTAGAGACTCTGGTATGTCTTGGCCTGGGGGACAGAACCAAGAGACTTCTCACAAGGGCTAAAGCTCAACTAAAAGCCAAAAGTGGGGTGGTATCAAGGAAGGTATTAGGATAGAGCACTTGCCTTTCACCTAGGCTGCCGGGATTCGATTCCTCGACCGGATGTGAAAAGGTATGGGGTCACCTGCCCGACCACGTGGGTTTTCTCCGGGTACTCCGGTTTCCTCCCACAGTAAGACCCCTCGCGCGCTAATATCCGGGTCAACAAGAGTGATTAATATAAGTTGTATAACTTAATTCATAATTGTTGTAAAATAAATAAAGTTTATATATATAGACACTAGGAAACAGAGGCTGTACTGTATTTGGAAGGTTGCGTTCGATATATGATCAAGTAAGCGTCCCTGCCATAGAGTAGAAATGATGCCGACTTTAAATAGTGCTACTACATTGAAGTATATCGCCGCGGCCCTAATCAGAACCCTACACCCAGTAACATCAGCTGACAACGGGCGAACCAGCCGTTACACTCCCTTATAGCTCTCGGCCAGGGGACTCAACCCAAAGCCTGACGGGGCGAACGCTCAACTACAGGCCAATAGTCAGTATCAAGGGAGACATTAGAGAGAAAGAATAGAAAGATAGGATCCCAAATTAAGTCGCCTCTTACGATCATGCAATAAGGATAGCAGTACATTCCATGGTTTCGTTATATTATCTTGCTGATTTCTAAGTTCTAACCATGCTTCTGTATTACAATCTTTCAAAGTACCGGTTAATGAGCAAGAAACTGAACTAACTCGTCTTTATTGGATACCGAAACTACACAAAGGTCTTTATAAACAACGTTTTATCGCTGGCCCTGCTAATTGCTCGACCAAGCCATTATCAAAACTTCTTACTACCATTCTTAGTATTATAAAATCAGGGATGCAGTCTTATTGTGACATTGTATACTCCAGAAGCGGATTTAATGGGTTGTGGATTTTAAAAAACTAGAAAGATCTTTTGATCAATCTTGAATACCCCTCCTAAAAATGTCTTTTCGGTCAAAACATTTGATTTTTCCACCCTGTACACTACCATACCTCATACAAAATTGAAGGAACGTCTTCGATTGCTTGTTATGAGAGCTTTCTTTTCCAAAAAAGGCGGACGACGATACAAATATATGGAAGTGAGCTATCTTGGAGCATACTTTGTAAAAAAATACGACAAAAGCTAAGAGGAAATATACTGAAGAAGATATAGTAAGGATGATTGAGTCAGTAGGAAAGATTTCCCAGCAGACTGTTTGCATTCCAAATGGGAACTTACTGTGCCCCACTCTTAGCGGACTTGTTTATGATTTCATTCGAGGCTGAATTTGTGGAAGGGCTAATCAGGACAGGTAACAAAAACCATGCCAAATCTTTTAATTTCACTTTCAGATATATCGACGATGTGTTGTCTATCAACAACAACAAGTTTGCTGACCACGTTGATCGTATATACCCTTCTGAACTTGAAATAAAGGACACAACAGCTTCTACATCAGCTGCTTACCTCGATCTCTACTTAAACTACGACCAACAAGGACAGCTTACTACTAAGCTATACGATAAACGTGATGATTTCAATTTTCCGATCGTGAACTTTCCATTACATGTAGCAGTTGATTCGATATTCTAGGGCTTGCTCTAAATATCGTGATTTTCGTGATCGATGTCGACTGCTGACAAACATACTAACAACACAAAGATTCGAGAGATGCAGGTTGATCAGAACTATTGGCAAATTTTATGGTGCCATCTTTGTCTCATTGAGAAATATTCTGTATCTTTGTGTGATATGAACTATGGGCGTTTTTGAGTTTGCTCATTAGTGTATTTTCTTGTGGTGACTGACAATGATACTCGTTTCTCATTTTGCAAACTTGATGTTTACTTGGATGTGACAAAGATTTACATGGCGGGTGTGGTTGATGAAGAAGCAGACGCTTACTCTTCCAGAACACCTGTTCTTCTTCTCTTGTACCTTTACAAGGGTCACCAAGTAAATTTTTCCATTGTTCATCTTTTGCCCCTGGTTTAATCGATTAATCTTATTTATGACATCCCGTTATAGTGTTAAAAGGTTGCGGGTACTTTCCCCATGCTTTCGTCTCTTTGATTGGTTAAAACCTCCTACACATTGTTCTTTTTTATTACATACACTTTCTTGTCTTCCTACTCGAATTCGACGAAGTGGTTTGTTTTCGGTCGAGACTTTTTACGTTGTTTACATTTTTTCCATTTCAATCTACATTTTTTTTGTGGTTGTGATCGGGAGAGAGGCATTGGCGAGAACAGACAATACTAACGTTTTTGACTTAACTTACAGAATAAAACATACCGAATCAAATCTGTTAATATAAACTGCTTGCGTTTTAATTTTAGTGGTACAATGTTTTATAACTCCTGCGAAATTCACCCCCTTTCACCATAAACTTTATGTCCGCCGCTTAAATAGATTCTAACGCACAGCTTATAACACAACCAAAAAGTAAAAGAATTCGCGGACAGAGAACAGGATTTGGTTTCATGAAGAACAGTTGTTAGAGTTTGATTCAGACAAACATTCCACGGATGTGGATGTGTCGCCTGCGCATCAACATGGGATATGAGTTTAAGGAACAAGCAATGTATATTCATTGAATCTATTCCATGTTTAATTTGTTTCATTTGCTTGATTGATTCCCATGCAATGAATAAACTTGCAGATCAAGTGTCTCATGACCTTTTACCTGTTATAATAAATGTTGGGTGTTTATTCAAGATTTTACATACCAATAGCACTATGTAAAGTTTGGGATTGATTTGCCCAAAGGAAACTGGAGACAGTTTTTTTCTATTTATAGTTAAATGACCTGGACCTTTAACTTTCAAATCTGAAAAGCATTTCCAAGCAAGCACTTTTGGTAAAAAAACACTGTATGAAGTTTGTGCTTGGCCAGCTAAAGCGATCTTGATTTATCGCATGGAAACTGATTATTTATTTATAGTAACAGTGACCTTGACATTTGACCTTTGAACCTGAAAAGCAATCGCAAGCAAGCACTTTCTGTAAGGAAACACTGCCTGAAATTTGAGCTTGATTGGTCAAAGGGAACTTCAGTTATCGCACGGAAACCATTGTGCGGACGACGAGCCGACGCGATATTTTTCAAATGACACAAAAACGACATTTTTGTTTATTGAATCAACATATAACGTTGTTATAAACCTAACAGACCCGTATTGTATGGATTTACAAAACGCGTACTACAAAGAGGAGGCGTGCTTTTATTACATTCCTCAACTTAACAAAGAAAACGAAAATGCAAAAACAAACTCAAATTGTTTTTATCTATTTTTAAGACATTTCACGAAACACATTAATAGTGCAGGAAAATGAAATAATATTCTTATTTTGTATATCTTTTAATATTTTGTGTTTATTGTTCCCTTGCTACATGAAGACTATAATAAAAGCAAAACGAATCTACGTAAACAGAAACTGAATGTTAACAAAGCATACATTACCAATAAATGGTGCACAGCTTAATGTTAACTAAACATAAGTTACCAATAAATGGTGCACAGCTTAATGTTAACTAAACATAAGTTACCAATAAATGGTGCACAGCTTAATGTTAACTAAACATAAGTTACCAATAAATGGTGCACAGCATAATGTTAACTAAACATGAATTACCAATAAATGGTGCACAGTATAATGTTAACTAAACATGAATTACCAATAAATGGTGCACAGCATAATGTTAACGAAACATAAATTACCAATAAATGGTGCACAGCATAATGTTAACGAAACATAAATTACCAATAAATGGTGCACAGCTTAATGTTAACTTAACATAAATTACCAATAAATGGTGCACAGCTTAATGTTAACTTAACATAAATTACCAATAAATGGTGCACAGCATAATGTTAGCTTAACATAAATTACCAATAAATGGTGCACAGCTTAATGTTAACTTAACATAAATTACCAATAAATGGTGCACAGCATAATGTTAACTTAACATAAATTACCAATAAATGGTGCACAGCATAATGTTAGCTTAACATAAATTACCAATAAATGGTGCACAGCATAATGTTAACTTAACATAAATTACCAATAAATGGTGCACAACTTAATGTTAACGAAACATAAATTACTAATAAATGGTGCACAGCTTAATGTTAACAAAGCATAAATCACCAATAAATGGTACACAGCATAATGTTAACGAAACATAAATTACCAAGAAATGGTGCACAGCTTAATGTTAACTAAACATAAGGTACCAATAAATGGTGCACAGCATAATGTTAACTTAACATAAATTACCAACAAATGGTGCACAGCATAATGTTAGTTTAACATAAATTACCAATAAATGGTGCACAGCATAATGCTAACGAAACATAAATTACCAATAAATGGTACACAGCATAATGTTAACTAAACATAATTAACAATAAATGGTGCACAGCATAATGTTAACGAAACATAAATTACCAATAAATGGTACACAGCATAATGTTAACTAAACATAATTAACAATAAATGGTGCACAGCAAAATGTTAACGAAACATAAATTACCAATAAATGGTACACAGCATAATGTTAACTAAACATAATTAACAATAAATGGTGCACGGCATAATGTTAACTAAACATAAGTTACCAATAAATGGTGCACAGTTTAATGTTAACAAAGCATAAATTACCAATGAATGGTACACAGCATAATGTTAACTAAACATAAGTTACCAATAAATGGTGCACAGTTTAATGTTAACAAAGCATAAATTACCAATAAATGGTACACAGCATAATGTTAGCTTAACATAAATTACCAATAAATGGTGCACAGCATAATGTTAACTAAATATAAATTACTAATAAATGGTGCACAGTTTAATGTTAACAAAGCATAAATTACCAATGAATGGTACACAGCATAATGTTAGCTTAACATAAATTACCAATAAATGGTGCACAGTTTAATGTTAACAAAGCATAAATTACCAATGAATGGTACACAGCATAATGTTAACTAAACATAAGTTACCAATAAATGGTGCACAGTTTAATGTTAACAAAGCATAAATTACCAATAAATGGTACACAGCATAATGTTAACTAAACATAAGTTACCAATAAATGGTGCACAGTTTAATGTTAACAAAGCATAAATTACCAATAAATGGTGCACAGCATAATGTTAACTAAACATAAGTTACCAATGAATGGTACACATCATAATGTTAACAAAGCATAAATTACCAATAAATGGTGCATAGCATAATGTTAACTAAACATAAATTACCAATGAATGGTGCACAGTTTAATGTTAACAAAGCATAAATTACCAATGAATGGTACACATCATAATGTTAACAAAGCATAAATTACCAATAAATGGTGCATAGCATAATGTTAGCTAAACATAAATTACCAATAAATGGTGCACAGTTTAATGTTAACAAAGCATAAATTACCAATAAATGGTGCACAGCATAATGTTAACTAAACATAAATTACCAATAAATGGTGCACAGTTTAATGTTAACAAAGCATAAATTACCAATAAATGGTGCACAGCATAATGTTAGCTTAACATAAATTACCAATAAATGGTGCACAGCATAATGTTAACAAAGCATAAATTACCAATGAATGGTACACAGCATAATGTTAACTAAACATAAGTTACCAATGAATGGTACACATCATAATGTTAACAAAGCATAAATTACCAATAAATGGTGCACAGTTTAATGTTAACAAAGCATAAATTACCAATAAATGGTGCACAGCATAATGTTAACAAAGCATAAATTACCAATAAATGGTGCACAGTTTAATGTTAACTTAACATAAATTACCAATAAATGGTGCACAGCATAATGTTAACGAAACATAAGTTACCAATAAATGGTGCACAGCATAATGATAACGAAACATAAATTACCAATAAATGGTGCACGGCATAATGTTAACTAAACATAAGTTACCAATAAATGGTGCACAGCATAATGTTAACGAAACATAAGTTACCAATAAATGGTGCACAGCATAATGATAACTAAACATAAATTACCAATAAATGGTGCACAGCATAATGTTAACTTAACATAAATTACCAATAAATGGTGCACAGCTTAATGTTAACTTAACATAAATTACCAATAAATGGTGCACAGCATAATGTTAACGAAACATAAATTACCAATAAATGGTGCACGGCATAATGTTAACTAAACATAAGCTACCAATAAATGGTGCACAGCATAATGTTAACGAAACATAAGTTACCAATAAATGGTCACAGCATAATGTTAACTAAACATAAATTACCAATAAATGGTGCACAGTATAATGTTAACTTAACATAAATTACCAATAAATGGTGCACAGCATAATGTTAACGAAACATAAGTTACCAATAAATGGTGCACAGCATAATGATAACGAAACATAAATTACCAATAAATGGTGCACAGTTTAATGTTAACAAAGCATAAATTACCAATAAATGGTGCACAGCATAATGTTAACTAAACATAAATTACCAATAAATGGTGCACAGTTTAATGTTAACAAAGCATAAATTCCCAATAAATGGTGCACAGTTTAATGTTAACAAAGCATAAATTACCAATAAATGGTGCACAGCTTAATGTTAACAAACATAAATTACCAATAAATGGTGCACAGCTTAATGTTACCTAAACATTAATTACCAATAAATGGTACACAGCATAATGTTAACTAAACATAAGTTACCAATAAATGGTGCACAGCTTAATGTTAACTAAACATAAATTCCCAATAAATGGTGCACAGTTTAATGTTAACAAAGCATAAATTACCAATAAATGGTGCACAGTTTAATGTTAACAAAGCATAAATTACCAATGAATGGTAGACATCATATTGTTAACAAACATAAATTACCAATAAATGGTGCACAGCTTAATGTTAACTAAACATAAGGTACCAATAAATGGTGCACAGCATAATGTTAACTAAACATAAGTTACCAATAAATGGTGCACAGTTTAATGTTAACAAAGCATAAATTACCAATGAATGGTACACATCATAATGTTAACAAACATAAATTACCAATAAATGGTGCACAGCATAATGTTAACTAAATATAAATTACCAATAAATGGTGCACAGTATAATGTTAACGAAACATAAATTACCAATAAATGGTGCACAGCATAATGTTAACTTAACATAAATTACCAATAAATGGTGCATACCTTAATGTTAACTTAACATGAATTACCAGTAAATGGTACACATCATAATGTTAACGAAACATAAGTTACCAATAAATGGTGCACAGCATAATGTTAACTAAACATAAATTACCAATAAATGGTGCACAGCTAATTTCTGCTAGAATATTTACAGGAACCTAACTAACGGTTAGTACAGAATACACGGCAACTCGAATTATTTCGTCAAACACATGTATATACCATGCTTATTTTCAAAATACCACGATGTATTGCCAGTAATCTTTATGCTTTATGAGAAGGGTCGTGCAAACATTGCCATATTTTAGTTGGAACTATTACCAAAACTACACCCCCCCCTATCAAGAATTCAAGAACAGTCATCGAAATAGAATACTCTTGGAAATAAAGCTATTGAGAGTAGTTCTATTGAGGATCACAGTTTTTTTATAGTGTATTACAGATTATTCTACCCTTCTAAATCTAGTGTTTAATGTTTAATATCAGGGATGGTTTGCCGGGGACGGTTAAAGAATCTTATCTGGAAAAAATCGTGATGGTGCGTGAACTGACCTTAAATATGAAAACGTAGGTTATGTACAATTTAAATTATAGAATGACTGCCGCATTCATTAGGAGATCTTTATTATCAATTTATAAACAGAACAAGTAATTAGGCTTAAAACAATTTAAATGGTTAACCTCGAGAACTATTTATTGAATATATGAGCGCTCGTCAAAAACGTTAAGGAAATTCACCAAAGTGCAACGCAGAATGCGTTCAGATGCTTCCCTCGCCGCTACAACTGTTGGCGATTTGAGCCGAGTCCTAACGTGAACCCTTAGGACCAAGCTGTTTAGTGTAGGGCGATGACAGCTCCACTCGTCTATCGGGTGTGGAACATTAGTGTACTTTCTGTAAGTTGAAGCTGTGAATCGTTTGTTGTCATAGCAAGAAGAACACCCTCCCGTCTAGTCCCCCCTAGCCTATCCGACCCATCAATCAGACTAAATCAACATCTAGATTGAGGTGTCTACCGCCAACGACGTTCTTACTCTACCTGGCAAGCATCCAAACAGCCAGTGAACTACAATATGTACGAGGTAGAACGCACTCGCACGAGCCTGCCACGCGACCCAGGCCAACAGTGGACCAACACCTCCCCACGTCTTTGATCCAGAACATTTTGTGTAATCATTTAAATATAAGGTGATGCTTTAGACCTATCATTCCATACGTTTTTCCAGATAGAGCAAAAGTAATTCAATCGAACTATGTTTCTATTCATAGCTTATTAGAATTTCCGCTGATAATTGCGTACATTTTAAATGATTTAGTTTAAAACCAAAGGTTATATCCTGATATTAAAGAGGGCGTGGCCAATGTTAAACTAAGACCAATGAAAAGCCAAGATAGCTATGGTGTGATACCCTTGTCTATATCACCTGATTTTTACTAAGACCACAGGTCTTACAAACATGGGCGTTTCTCGATGGAACGCATCTGTAAATTAAAAGTACGATCAAAAAATTTACTTGTCACCTAAGCTCTGAAATAAGCATCATCGTCATCAAATATCCCGTATCGGCAAGGTGAAGTTATGTTCGGCGAAAATTGGGAGAATTGTGGAACCTAATCTGAAACTCAAACATCATCTATTTACATTAACACACAGTTTAACTCTTAAATCGGAATAGAAAAATCTACATTATTGCTCGCAATACTGTTATAACCATGCATACATTAGAGCGGTAACAATTTTTATAGTAAATCTCTTAACTGACCATCTTCAAGCATTTTTTCATCAGTAAAACACAAAAGAAACAGCAAACCTACTTATGAAATTTGAGAACAATCCATTCATAACACCTGAACATATAGATAACAACTTGTTATTGCCAAAATCCAAGATAACCGCCTTTTAGCCATTTGATATGCTGGTCAGTCTCAAAATTAGCAGGGCACATCTAGAGGACAAGAGAAACCGTCATTCAAAAATTGAGATCCATTAAGGACTTCTAAAGACTAGCGATAGCAATAATTGTAAAAGGACTAACGACGTACAGTCGACGTCCAATGGACCATGGACACAGGGCGATTTGAACAGCTTTCCGAACATTAATTTAGATTTCCATATTTTTTGTCATTTTGTCCTTTTTCACAAAGTCTCATTGCATAGGTGTCAACCTCTGAAACCTCCAATGAGGGAGATCTCCCTCTTTCGATATTTCCAATTAGGGAGAAAGTGCGTGAAATGCGACAAAAACTGCATTGCTCTATTTGTTTTTCCTTTATTATGTATCAAAATAACTTCACAAAGTATTTATTTGATCCAGATACACCTATTAGGATCATTACACATATCCTGCAGTAACTAGGATCTCATTTTGGTCAAAATGAGGGAGTCTCCTCATTTTGAGGACTTAAAGTTTACTTGGATGGGACCAAGATTTACATGTCGGGTGTCGTCGATAAAGCAGAAGACTCTTACTCTTCCGGAACACCTGGTATTATTCATTTACATTTGCATCTTGTTCATATTTTGCCCCTAGTTTAATCGATTTTGAGTTCGGATTATGATGTTGTTGACGCTACGGTATTCTCTATATGTTTTTTTTTACAAAACAGAACAGGAGTTCCGACTAACCGGAGGTGTAAAATAACACAGAACGAAATAAATGTTAAACAACAAAATGTCAAATTAAGAACATTATAGAACAGGTGTAAAATACAAAGAAGGGGTGTGATACAATACAGAACAGGTGTAAAATAAACAGGTTGGGTGTGATACAATACAGAACAGGTGTAAAATAAACAGAATGGGTGTGATACAATACAGAACAGGTGTAAAATAAACAGATAGGGTGTGATACAATAAAGAACAGGTGTAAAATAAAAAGAAGGGGTGTGATACAATACAGAACAGGTGTAAAATAAAAAGAAGGGGTGTGATACAATACAGAATAGGTGTGAAATAAACAGAATGGGTGTGATACAATACAGAATAGGTGTGAAATAAACAGAATGGGTGTGATACAATACAGAATAGGTGTAAAATAAACAGAATGGGTGTGATACAATACAGAACAGGTGTAAAATAAACAGAATGGGTGTGATACAATACAGAACAGGTGTAAAAAAAAAACAGAATGGGTGTGATACAATACAGAACAGGTGTAAAATAAACATATTGGGTGTGATTCAATACAGAACAGGTGTAAAAAAAACCAGAATGGGTGTGATACAATACAGAACAGGTGTAAAATAAACATATTGGGTGTGATACAATACAGAACAGGTGTAAAATAAACATAATGGGTGTGATACAATACAGAACAGGTGGAAAATACCACAGATTGGGTGTGATACAATACAGAACAGGTGTAAAATAAACAGAATGGGTGTGATACAATACAGAACAGGTGTAAAATACCACAGAATGGGTGTGATACAATACAGAACAGGTGTAAAAAAAACAGAATGGGTGTGATACAATACAGAACAGGTGTAAAATAAACAAAATGGGTGTGATACAATACAGAACAGGTGTAAAATACCACAGATTGGGTGTGGAACAATACAGAACAGGTGTAAAAAAAAACAGGTTGGGTGTGATACAATACAGAACAGGTGTAAAAAAAAACAGGTTGGGTGTGATACAATACAGAACAGGTGGAAAATACCACAGATTGGGTGTGGAACAATACAGAACAGGTGTAAAAAAAAACAGGTTGGGTGTGATACAATACAGAACAGGTGTAAAAAAAAACAGGTTGGGTGTGATACAATACAGAACAGGTGTAAAATAAACAGAATGGGTGTGATACAATACAGAACAGGTGTAAAATAACACAGATTGGGTGTGATACAATACAGAACAGGTGTAAAAAAAAACAGGTTGGGTGTGATACAATACAGAACAGGTGTAAAATAAACAGATTGGGTGTGATACAATACAGAACAGGTGTAAAATAAACAGATTGGGTGTGATACAATACAGAACAGGTGTAAAATAAACAGAATGGGTGTGATACAATACAGAACAGGTGTAAAAAAAAACAGGTTGGGTGTGATACAATACAGAACAGGTGTAAAATAAACAGAATGGGTGTGATACAATACAGAACAGGTGTAAAATAAACAGAATGGGTGTGATACAATACAGAACAGGTGTAAAATAAACAGAATGGGTGTGATACAATACAGAACAGGTGTAAAATAAACAGAATGGATATGATACAATACAGAACAGGTGGAACATAACACAGATTGGGTGTGGAACAATATAGAACAGGTGTAAAATACCACAGAATGGGTGTGATACAATACAGAACAGGTGTAAAATAAACAGATTGGTTGTGATACAATACAGAACAGGTGTAAAATAAACAGATTGGTTGTGATACAATCCAGAACAGGTGTGAAATACCACAGATTGGGTGTGATACAATACAGAACAGGTGTAAAATAAACAAAAAGGGCGGGATACAATACAGAACAGGTGGAAAATACCACAGAATGGGTGTGATACAATACAGAACAGGTGTAATATAAACAGATTGGGTGTGATACAATACAGAACAGGTGTAAAATAAACAAAAAGGGCGGGATACAATACAGAACAGGTGTAAAATACCACAGAATGGGTGTGATACAATACAGAACAGGTGTAATATAAACAGATAGGGTGTGATACAATACAGAACAGGTGTAAAATAAACAGAATGGGTGTGATACAATACAGAATAGGTGTAAAATAAACAGATTGGGTGTGATACAATACAGAACAGGTGTAAAACAAACAGATTGGGTGTGATACAATACAGAACAGGTGTAAAATAAACATATTTGTTGTGATACAATACAGAACAGGTGTAAAATAAACAGAATGGGTGTGATACTATACAGAACAGGTGTAAAATAAACAGATTGGGTGTGATACAATACAGAACAGGTGTAAAATAAACATATTTGTTGTGATACAATACAAAACAGGTGTAAAATACCACAGAATGGGTGTGATACAATACAGAACAGGTGTACAATAACACAGAATGGATGTGATACAATACAGAACAGGTGGAAAATAAACAGAATGGGTGTGATACAATACAGAACAGGTGTGAAATAAACAGAATGGGTGTGATACAATACAGAACAGGTGTAAAATTAACATATTTGTTGTGATACAATACAGAATAGGTGTTAAATAAACAGAATGGGTGTGATACAATACAGAACAGGTGTAAAATAAAAAGATTGGGTGTGATACAATACAGAACAGGTGTAAAATAAAAAGATTGGGTGTGATACAATACAGAACAGGTGTAAAATAAACATATTGGGTGTGATACAATACAGAACAGGTGTAAAATAAATATATTGGGTGTGATACAATACAGAACAGGTGTAAAATAAACATATTGGGTGTGATACAATACAGAACAGGTGTAAAATAAAAAGAAGGGGTGTGATACAATACAGAACAGGTGTAAAATAAACATATTGGGTGTGATACAATATAGAACAGGTGTAAAATAAACATATTGGGTGTGATACAATACAGAACAGGTGTAAAATACCACAGAATGGGTGTGATACCATACAGAACAGGTGTAAAATAAACATAATGTGTATGATACAATACAGAACAGGTGTAAAATAAACATATTGGGTGTGATACAATACAGAACAGGTGTGAAATACCACAGAATGGGTGTGATACAATACAGACAAAACAGGTGTAAAATAACACAGATTGTGTGTGATACAATACAGAACAGGTGTAAAATAAACAGAATGGATGTGATACCATACAGAACAGGTGTAAAATAAAGAGAATGGATGCGATACAATACAGACCAGGCGTTAAATAACACAGATTGTGTGTGATACAATACAGAACAGGTGTGAAATATACAGATTGGGTGTGATACAACACAGAACAGGTGTAAAATACCACAGAATGGGTGTTATACAATACAGAACCGGTGTAAAATAAACAGAACGAGTGCGATACAATACAGAACAGTTGTAAAACAAACAGAATGGGTGTGATACAATACAGAACAGGTGTAAAATAACACAGATTGGGTGTGATACAATCCAGATCAGTTGTAAAATACCACAGAATGGGTGTGATACAATACAGAACAGGTGTAAAATAAACAGATTGGGTGTGATACAATACAGAACAGGTGTAAAATAAACAGAAAGGGGGTAATACAACACAGAACAGGGGTAAAACAACACAGAACAGGGAGTAATACAACACAGATCAGGGGGTAATACAACACAGAACAGGGGGTAATACAACACAGAACAGGGGGTAATACAACACAGAACAGAATGGGTGTGATACAATACAGAACAGGTGTAAAATATACAGATTGGGTGTGATAAAATACATACAGAACAGGTGGAAAATACCACAGAATGGGTGTGATACTATACAGAACAGGTGTAAAATAAACAGAAAGGGTGTGATACAATACAGAACAGGTGTAAAATAAACAGATTGGGTGTGATACAATACAGAACAGGTGTAAAATAAACAGAAAGGGGGTAATACAACACAGAACAGGGGTAAAACAACACAGAACAGGGGTAAAACAACACAGAACAGGGAGTAATACAACACAGATCAGGGGGTAATACAACACAGAACAGGGGGTAATACAACACAGAACAGGGGGTAATACAACACAGAACAGGGGGTAATACAACACAGAACAGAATGGGTGTGATACAATACAATACAGGTGTAAAATAAATAGAATGGGTGTGATACAATACAGAATAGGTGTTAAATAAACAGAACGGGTGCGATACAATACAGAACAGGTGTAAAATACCACAAAATGGGTGTGATACAATACAATACAGGTGTAAAATAAACAGAACGGGTGCGATACAATACAGAACAGGTGTAAAATACCACAAAATGGGTGTGATACAATACAATACAGGTGTAAAATAAAAAGAATGGGTGTGATACAATACAGAACAGGCGAAAAATACCACAGAATAGGTGTGATACAATACAATACAGGTGTAAAATAAACAGAACGGGTGCGATACAATACAGAACAGTTGTAAAATACCACAGAATGGGTGTGATACAATACAAAACAGGTGTAAAATAAACATATTTGTTGTGATACAATACAGCACAGGTGTAAAATACCACAGAATGGGTGCGATACAATACAGAACAGGTGTAAAATAAACAGATTGGGTGTGATACAATACAGAACAGGTGTGAAATACTACAGAATGGGTGTGATACAATATAGAACAGGTGTAAAATAAACATATTTGTTGTGATACAATACAGAACAGGTGTAAAATAAACAGAATGGGTGTGATACTATACAGAACAGGTGTAAAATAAACAGATTGGGTGTGATACAATACAGAACAGGTGTAAAATAAACATATTGGGTGTGATACAATACAGAACAGGTGTAAAATAAACACATTTGTTGTGATACAATACAAAACAGGTGTAAAATACCACAGAATGGGTGTGATACAATACAGAACAGGTGTAAAATAAACTGAATGGGTGTGATACTATACAGAACAGGTGTAAAATACTACAGAATGCGTGTGATACAATAAAGAACAGGTGTAAAATAAACAGAATGTGTATGATACAATACAGAACAGGTGTAAAATAAACAGAATGGATGTGATACAATACAGAACAGGTGTAAAATAAAGAGAATGGGTTTGATACAATACAGAACAGGTGTAAAATAAACAGATTGGGTGTGATACAATACAGAACAGGTGTAAAATACTACAGAATGCGTGTGATACAATAAAGAACAGGTGTAAAATAAACAGAATGTGTATGATACAATACAGAACAGGTGTAAAATAAACATTTTGGGTGTGATTCAATACAGAACAGGTGTAAAATACCACAGAACGGGTGTGATACAATACAGAACAGGTGTAAAATAAACTGAATGGGTGTGATACGATACAGAACAGGTGTTAAATAAACAGAATGGATGTGATACAATACAGAACAGGTGTAAAATAAACAGAATTGGTGTGATACAATACAGACCAGGCGTAAAATACCACAGAATGGGTGTGATACAATACAACACATGTGTAAAATAAACAGAATGAGTGTGATACAATACAGAACAGGTGTAAAATAAACAGATTGGGTATGATTCAATACAGAACAGGTGTAAAATAAACAGATAAGGTGTGATAAAATACAGAACAGGTGTAAAATAAACAGAATGGGTATGATTCAATACAGAACAGGTGTAAAATAAACAGATAAGGTGTGATAAAATACAGACAGAACAGGTGTAAAATACCACAGAATGGGTGTGATACTATACAGAACAGGTGTAAAATAAACAGAATGGGTATGATTCAATACAGAACAGGTGTAAAATAAACAGATAAGGTGTGATAAAATACAGACAGAACAGGTGTAAAATAAACAGATAAGGTGTGATAAAATACAGACAGAACAGGTGTAAAATACCACAGAATGGGTGTGATACTATACAGAACAGGTGTAAAATAAACAGAATGGGTATGATTCAATACAGAACAGGTGTAAAATAAACAGATAAGGTGTGATAAAATACAGACAGAACAGGTGTAAAATACCACAGAATGGGTGTGATACTATACAGAACAGGTGTAAAATAAACAGAATGGGTGTGATACAATACAAAACAGGTGTTAAATAAACAGAATGGATGTGATACAATACAGAACAGGTGTAAAATAAACAGAATTGGTGTGATACAATACAGAACAGGCGTAAAATACCACAGAATGGGTGTGATACAATACAAAACAGGTGTAAAATAAACAGAATGGGTGTGAAACAATACAGAACAGGTGTAAAATAAACAGATTGGGTGTGATACAATACAGAACAGGTGTAAAATAAACAGAATGGGTGTGATACAATACAGAACAGGTGTAAAATAAACAGAATGGGGGAAATACAACACAGAACAGGGGGTAATACAGCACAGAACAGGGGTGATACAACACATAACATGGGTAATACAACACAGAACAGGGTAATACAACACAGAACAGGGGATAATACAACATAGAACAGGGGTAATACATTACAAGAAAGTTAATTTCAATAATTTTATAAGTTGATGAACATACCAATTTAGAGCACTGACCATTTAATAAAACTAAATATTGTTAAACATTTAATATTACATGAATAGCAAACGACCGCTTTAATAACCATATCTGCCATTGTGTACAAAACTGCGACATACAAATATTTGTATGACGGAAAAAATCCGGTTGAGTTATATAATCTGTTAGCGTCTAGACAAGCCAACACCAGCTAATATCTCCAGCAGGTGGTGGTAGTTCTGATTGGAATCATCTGGAAAACAAGTATACCACTTAACACTCTCAGCAGCGATCGGGCCTGTTTCCCCTATTATTAAAACACAGAAAAACGAATGGGACATCCAGACAGTTAGTTAGGGTGTAAACACTGTCTGGGCATCGACTTCTCAACGCATTTTTATTCTCCAAAAAAGTGGAGCTGTAGTTGTTTTGTGAAATAAAACCAGGAAATGAAAACTAGAGAATGTGTTTGATGTTTGTGGAGCCACACAGTGTTTCTACTGAGCTAGCTGTGCGTGCACGTCATAGCGTAAAGGAGAAACTACGCTCTCCGGTCAGTCGGTACATTTATGAATGTATGGATGTAGTAGTTAAAACATAGTCGTCTCGCTGCACTATTATTCAATGGTCCATATACATTAGGATTAATAAGTTTTTCTTTTCTGACTTCAACTGTAGAGGTGAAACAGTGAAAACCGTTCGCGAATTCGATTCCCTGAAATCACCACTAAAGAGTTTCGTTTAATTGTTACAATCAAAATTGCTACATTTTTGTAACCAAATAAATTGTTTCCTTGGACAATAACTGTATGGAAGCCCTCGGGCAAACAAATCCTTTGGGCTACTTCTAGTTCGGGTGATAGTTTTGACTCTTCCTGTATTTTCTTTGCGGTGGTATATCATAGTTTTAAAATCGACGGAACTTGTTACTGCTATTTTAAACTAAGGTTTTCCAAGAGTAATCTAACATGTTTTAGGGGTTTAAGCCGACTTTTGGTAAAAATGACTTGATTTTGAAAGTTTTACGCCTTCGAAGATACTGGTCGCTTAGCAGCACCGCGCAGGTAACGACACCCCAAACAGCCATATATCAGACAAAGAAGCAAAGATCCCGTTGTCGAAATCGCCCCCCCCCCCCACCTCGTACCATTATTCATCAAAAACAATTTTCTAGTTTAGGTACTGGGAACCGCTTAATACCGTTGTAAACACCTCCTATATGTACATAAAAGATGACGTAACACACACCTGCGCTGCACCTTTTTAATTTAGTAATAGATACAGTATGCGGAAAAAAATATTAAACTGCATCATACAGCTGCTTCGTCCTCCTAGGACTCTTCAGTGGTGATTGTGGCCAAATGCTATCCTCCTTCCGCGGTCTTGCACTCCATTTCGTTCAAAATCTCACGACAATCCAGAATGTCAAAGTCTTACACAGTCATCATAATTGTAACTATTTACATGATAATGACGTTGACGTTAGCATTGTGCCATAATGGTAGGCGTAAACCAGGGAGTAGAAACTACCATTGTTATAGACTCTGGTATGTCCCGACGAGGGGATAGGAACCAAAGTCTTTCTCACAAAGGCGAATGCTCAACTAAAGGCCAAAACTGAGTTAGAGTCAAATATAAAGAAAAAATAAGATCCTAGATTTAGTCGCCTCTTACGATCATGTAATTGGCAGCAGGTACAATTCTTCCGCCTTATCTGCAGGGCAATAGAACAATGAAGCGTTTGTTTTGTATTTACTTGGCGTAGTAACACCTTCGGTTTTTTTTGTATTTACTTGGCGTAGTAACACTTTGGTTTGTTTTGTATTTACTTGGCGTAGTGACAACTTGGTTTGTTTTGTATTTACTTGGCGTAGTGACACTTTGGTTTGTTTTGTATTTACTTGGCGTAGTAACACTTTGGTTTGTTTTGTATTTACTTGCCGTAGTGACACTTTGGTTTGTTTTGTATTTACTTTGCGTAGTAACACTTTAGATTGTTTTGTATTTATTTGGCGTAGTAACATTTTTTTTGTATTTACTTGACGTAGTGACACTCTGATTTGTTTTGTTTACTTGGCGTAGTAACACTTTGGTTTGTTTTGTATTAACTTGACGTGGAAACACTTTGTTTTGTATTTACTTGGCGTATTAACACTTTGTTTTGTTTTGTATTTACTTAACGAAGTAACACATTGGTTTGTTTTGTATTTACTTGGCGTAGTAACACTTTGGTTTGTTTTGTATTTACTTGACGAAGTAACACCTTGGTTTGTTTTGTATTTACTTGGCGTAGTAACACTTTGGTTTGTTTTGTATTTACTTGGCGTGGTAACACCTTGGTTTGTTTTGTATTTACTTGGCGTAGTAACACTTTGGTTTGTTTTGTATTTACTTGACGAAGTAATACCTTGGTTTGTTTTGTATTTACTTGGCGTGGTAACACCTTGGTTTGTTTTGTATTTACTTGACGAAGTAACACTTTGATTTGGTTTGTATTTACTTTACGAAGTAACACTTTGGTTTGTTTTGTATTTACTTGACGTGGAAACACTTTGATTTGGTTTGTATTTACTTGACGTAGTAACATTTTGATTTGTTTTGTATTTACTTGGCGTTGTAACACTTTGGTTTGTTTTGTATTTACTTGGCGTTGTAACACGTTGGTTTGTTTTGTTATTAGTTGGCGTAGTAACACTTTGTTTTGTATTTACTTGACGAAGTAACACTTTGTTTTGGTTTGTATTTACTTGACGAAGTAACACTTTGTTTTGTTTTGTATTTACTTGACGAAGTGACACTTTGGTTTGTTTTGTATTTACTTGACGAAGTAACACTTTGGTTTGTTTTGTATTTACTTGACGAAGTAACACTTTGGTTTGTTTTGTATTTACTTGGCGTTGTAACACTTTGGTTTGTTTGGTATTTACTTGGCGTTGTAACACTTTGGTTTGTTTTGTATTTACTTGGCGTAGTAACACTTTAGTTTGTTTTGTATTTACATGGCGTAGTAACACTTTGATTTGTTTTGTATTTACTTGGCGTTGTAACACTTTGGTTTGTTTTGTATTTACTTGGCGTAGTAACACTTTGGTTTGTTTTGTATTTACTTGGCGTAGTAACACTTTGGTTTGTTTTGTATTTACTTGGCGTTGTAACACTTTGGTTTGCTTTGTGTTTACTTGGCGTTGTAACACTTTGGTTTGTTTTGTATTTACTTGGCGTTGTAACACTTTGGTTTGTTTTGTATTTACTTGGAGAAGTAACACTTTGGTTTGTTTTTTATTTACTTGGAGTAGTAACACTTTGTTTTTTTTTGTACTTTGCGTAGTAAGACTTTTGTTAGGTTTTTATTTAGATCTTCATTTGTACTTGTTTACATTTTTTTTGTTTAAAAGTTATTTCAGTTAGTGTCTATCAATAAAGAGGCACTAGGACTACAGAGACGTTCGTTGTGTTAATGACCTGACACCGACCATGGAATCATTGTCTTGCACATTTGTTTCTAAAAGTTGGAATTGTTTGCCCAAACGTTTATCAATGTTTTATTTTCCAATTGAAATATTCAATCTAGTAACGCTATGACGCATCACGTTAGGTTGCCAATTTAGCAGTATATTTATCATAATATTAATAAAATATGAATTTTATACACGATTTTAAATGATCGACACTGATATGTGCTTTCTGCCACAAGGCCAGACAGCGCTAGGTGCAATCCTTTGTAACTGTGTACAGCATACATACGGAATAACAAAAAAATAACGGAAATAACGGCTCTGTAGAAAAGGCTGATTCGAGTTGATTTGAGTGCAAAAACATCATAATTGATGTTTGGAAAACGCTTGCTGATCGTTTTTGAAGGCATGGAGTAGAGTAACTTACTTTGTCGTAAGACTTCGTTAAAGGAACCCGATAATTATTTAACCGCAGACGTGCACGGGATCACCACATTTGATACGTAATGTTTTAATGTAATAAGGCAAGTGCACCGTTTAGCTGTACATGTTTTATATAAAAGAGAATAAATATTTAAAATTTGGAATGACTTTTTAATCTCTTTAAACATTTTATGATTGTAAGAAATACCATAGCATGCGTTACATGTAATTATCGTATCTGATTTTTGAATTTACTTACAAAAATATACTTAAGCACCTGTGTCATATACGTTGAAGATTTTACGTACTCGTATGGCCCTACGGTCTTTCGGTGGACGAGAAAAGATAAGAAAGAGAGTAGAAGGGATAAAGAGAGTAGGAGGAAAGACAAGGGGAGTGGGTTGAGAGGGTGGATATAGGAGTCGTTTGACAACCTCCTTGGAAAACGTAAAACTTTCAACGTATATGACACAGGTGATCAATGGTGAAATAGGTATATGTGTATATCAATATCTGTGCTCACGCTATCGATCTCATTTTGGGTATTTTACAAATTGTAATCATTAATAGCGAAAATGAAATTGATCATTTTCGCGACTTTTGCAAAATCCTATTTAAGCCAAAGAAACAATCTAGGCTGCAAATGTATTCCACATTTATCTCAAATTCAGCAATTTACTTTTTCTATTAAGGGAAATTTTGCATGATCATCGTAAATTTCCCATGCGATTGAACGTTTGTGAGCGGAAGTAGGCCTATATAAAACGATCCGATTCATTTGGGCGGTTTATCTGGCATATTTTGCACGTGAAGCGTTTAAGTAACTCGGATACAAACAAAATCATGGATGGCTTCGATAAAACCTGAAATTTCACCGGTGCCGGGAATATACAACGCTCTTAACTCAACAGACAACAGAATTTTTTGTTCAACGGTATTTTGATTTATGAAATGTACTTTCATGTTTCCAAACTTTATACCTGTCAAATGTATTATTATATTGAAAACGTTTAACTAAATACGCTCCTCCGTAAAAAACATGTGGTTGCAAAACAATTTTTACGACGTCCAATCTGATTAAAATCATATATTGATATACTCACCGTTCGGTAAACTTCTCTCAGCTGCGTCAACATCCCATAGGGGGGTCATGTCCTGATGACCTTTTGCATTATCCAATCAAATAACTACTTTCAGAATCTTGAAAGTAAATTTTGGAGGCGACAAAGCTTGCAAAATCGCATTTGTCCGTTTAGTCATTTCGTCACCAATAAGTGAATGTGGAATAATATGACGAAATGACTTGCTGTAAGGTGACAGGTCACTGGAAAATTATTTTAGTGTTAAGGCGACAAAGGTCAACTGAACATGACCTCTTATGGGATGTTGTCAGATCCTTGTAAATCTGTATTTTAATCAGATTGTTACGACGTTTTAAGAATCAAACATTGACATGAATTAATTTATCTTAAAAATCGTCAATTGACTGTGATTTGATATTAATGTTGGAAGATATTTGCTCAAGCTCATACTCCTCACCATTTCGGACACATATCATCAGGTCGGACATATATTTTATCCGTACAGATATAAATATGTATTAATAAGCAATTAGTGTAGTATTGATAACAACTAAATCTTAAAACATTAACTTTGCCTTGTCATACAGCGTTAGAGTTTATCGTCTATAAAACTATGACATGTAAACAAAAACTAATTTGAAAATTATTATATATTCTGAGCATTGCTCATTGACTGTAGTTTGTTTGAATTATTAAACCAAAAGTTAGCAAGTACACCATTAATGGATACTTTTATTTATACATACTGTGGTAATAAAAGGGGGAAAACGTTTCTGATTAACTTGAATTTTTCACGTCTCAAATACAAGCTTTTAGCTATCAAAGTAGTTTCATTAACATATATTCTCTTTTAGCTTATGGTATAATCCGACATAAATTTGTGTGTTGTACAATTATTAATTTCTTAACATTAAAAGGTGTATTTGGCAAATTTGCTAAAGACATTTCTTATTTGCAAAAGAAAAAAAATAATGCTAACGGATTTTACCACCTAGAGTGAGTAGAGAATATGAATTGGTTTGAAGTTATACGTTCCAATAATTCAATGTTCATTATCCGTTGAATCGTCTGTATTTAAAATGAACACTATTAACAGATAAAGGGTGTCTACAGAACACTGTGTAACGTTTCCTGTCAAATTAATTACCAAGGGAAAATGACATGTCCGTGATTTTAATTAAGAAGAAATATCAGCTGAGATGAAAACAGCCAATTGTGAAAAAAGTGGAAAACCCACATTTTAAGGAGTTTTAATGTGAAATTTAAAAAATTAACATTACAGCAAATTATCAAAATTGAGGAATTTCTCCCTTTGGAGGAAGCTTTTCATCCATGTATTAGCTTATCATGTCGCCTGTGTTCAAGTTTTTCCTAATCCCAATAGTGACAATTGTACACAGACCTGCCTCGTTAGTTTTGTGGGAAAGATGTGCCCCTGTTTAAAGGCCAAATATACGTAACTTTCGGCAAAACTTGAAGCGAAAATTAGGCCTAATAACTTATTATATTTATAGATTTAGTTTTGTGGGAAAGATGTGCCTCTGTTTAAAGGCTAAATATACGTAACTTTCGGCAAAACTTGAAGCGAAAATTAGACCTTATAACTTATTATATTTATAGATTCAGTTTATATATATCAGAATATTCAAGTTGAATTCTTTCGCGGTTACCGGTACAGCAGCAGTTGAAACACGCTATTCGTAAACACGCGTCCATATCGAACCGTTTTCTACCTTCGGTTTGTTGTTGAAGTGGGCCCCACCTGAATTATTTTCAATTCTTTGATTGTTTTTGTCAAGAGTTTCTTGTTAGTTACCGCTCAGGTTTACTTCGTTTTAGGCTTATTTTTGCATGGTTATCAACTGGATTTTTTTTTAGAATTGTTCATAATCACGAAAATTTTCCTGAAGTTACGGATATTGGGCCTTTAAGCCGACTAATGTTAGCCTTCACGGCAGTGTGATTTCAATGACGAGTAAGATTGGAAACACGAGTCAGGTCCTCCGATGTTAATGAAGCATTTGTTTATTGTCTAAGTTTTATACGGCTCAGTTGGAATCTTGTTATGTTCTTAGTTTTTTGTTTTTATTTGTTCCGTCACAAAAATTACAGTTATCTTGATCCGTGTCTACATATGTCATTAAAAAAAAATTGAGTATACCAAAGCTTCAACAACACCATAATCCAAACACAGAATCGATTAAACTAGGAGCAAAATACGAAAAATGGAAAGATCCACATGTACAAGAGAATAAGACCTGGTGTTCCAGAATAGTAAGCGTCTTCAGTTTCATCGACGACACCCGCCTGTAAATCTTGTTCACATCCAAGTAACATCAAGTCCTCGAAATGAGTACCGAGTTATCATTTTCAATCACAACAATTAAACACTCTAATGAGCATACTCAAAAACGTCCATCAACGTATCACACAAATATGCAGAATATTTTGGACGTAAAGAACTAGAATTTTGAAATAATGAAACCATTGTTTGAGAAGTTTAAGCAGATCACTTGTTTTGAAAGGCAACCTTTCACAGTACTGCCTATTGATAAGAAAATCGTTATGTCCCATTTGTATTTGATTTTAAAAGTCTGAAAGATCTATTTCAACACATTTTATCCCTGCTTGTAGTTCCTGAATGCATGACTCAATTGCTTTGCTAGTGGTTCGTAAACGGGTATGATACTTGGTAGTGGTCTGAATATCGAGCTTTTCGTGATAAATATCAGCTGCTGACGAACAAACTTACGGCACAGGACTTCGAAAGGAAAAGGTGGATGAAGGCTATAGGCAAATTTAATGGTCGCTATTTTGGTCTCATTGAGAAATATTTTACATCCTTGCATGATATGAAGATTGACGTTTTCGAATATGCTCATTAGTATATCTGCTTGTTATAATTGAGAAGTATACCCCAGTTCTCACTTTGAGGCCATGACGATTACTCTTCAGGATCATCTGGTAGTATTCCCTAATACTATTCTAGCACATATTCCTTTGTACATATTTTGCCCCTAGTTAAATCAATATTTAGTTCTGATAATGGTTTGGTATTCTTTGATTTGTTTTACTGAGGGGAAGTATTACTTGCACCTAGAAGGTATTATAACCCGCACTGCTAGTGGGATCCTGGAGGGTATTATAACCCGCTCTGCTAGTGGTGTCCTGAAGGGTATTATAACCCGCACTGCTAGTGGGGTCCTGAAGGGTATTATAACCCGCACTGCTAGTGGGGTTATGAAGGGTATTATAACCCGCACTGCTAGTGGGGTCCTGAAGGGTATTATAACCCGCGCTGCTAGTGGGGTCCTGAGGGGTATTACAATCCGCACTGCTAGTGGGGTTATGAAGGATATTATAACCCGCTCTGCTAGTGGGGTCCTGAAGGGTATTATAACCCGCTCTGCTAGTGGGGTCCTGAAGGGTATTATAACCCGCACTGCTAGTGGGGTTATGAAGGGTATTATAACCCGCTCTGCTAGTGGGGTCCTGAAGGGTATTATAACCCGCTCTGCTAGTGGGGTCCTGAAGGGTATTATAACCCGCGCTGCTAGTGGGGTCCTGAGGGGTATTACAATCCGCACTGCTAGTGGGGTTATGAAGGGTATTATAACCCGCTCTGCTAGTGGGGTCCTGAAGGGTATTATAACCCGCTCTGCTAGTGGGGTCCTGAAGGCTATTATAACCCGCACTGCTAGTGGGGTTATGAGGGGTATTATAACCCGCTCTGCTAGTGGGGTCCTGAAGGGTATTATAACCCGCGCTGCTAGTGGGGTTCAGGAGGGTATTATAACCCGCACTGTTAGTGGGGTCCTGAAGGGTATAAACCGAACAGTTGTCTCGCCTGCCTTTATTCCATCTAATGAACGTTGCTGTGGTATTGAATTGGTTTTATTGTTCTGTTAACACCCAGGGTCACATTAGAACTGTGTCCAGGTGTATGCGATGTGGATGCCTGTGGTGAATGCATGTTTATTTACGAGGCCGTGGTATGTTCGTGTAAGCCTCCTTGCTATAGTCTGGCTCTGTTGCCGATTTAAAGTGCTACCACACTGAAGTATACTGCCGAAAGCCCCCAGCAGAATACTCCACCCGGTTACATTATAATGACAACAGGTGTACCAATCGTTAAGAAGGGAGTAGTAACCACCATTGTTAGAGACTCGTCTCAATCTCTTCAGTTTTATGGCTGTTCAGAAATATTTAAAAACCCTTAAAATATTTTTTAAGGCTGTTAGAAGCAATATCTACCTTCTGAAAAACGCCAAGCATCGATCAAAAGTCAAGTAGCCATCTTAGGAAACGCATCAAAACAAGATCCTTAGCGAGTTTGAATTACTGAGACCACCATCAATACACCACTCATTGTAGGTAATGCTATGGCGGATATACAGATGTGCGTGATTTACTGTGGTGTCTGACACATCCAGTTGTAAACATGTGTTTGTAGTAATACGTGATACACAGAAGCCAATTCAACTACGTCAGTTTCGTAATAGTCAAACTGCCACAGATGCTTGAACCCGAAGGCATCAATCAAGCGCTACAAGGACCCAAACAAACCACCCACCTCATCCCGCTGTGACAATTGAACCTTTGGTCTACCGCCGATTAGTGATACTTTCATCTTGCTCCCACGGTCATAATGGCACAGCAAGTGCGTCTGAGGAATGTATAATGATTTGTACTTGAACAGACAGAATCTATATAAATAGTCTACGTCATTTCCTGTTCCGAAACTGTGTCATGGTGATATCCAGTATTATGCATGCAGCGCGTGTTTTAATGTTGGTCTATCAAGACGTGCAGCCACTTCAAGTAAGACGTAAGAAAATAATAATAAAATATTAAAATCTGCATGACGAGAATAATCACGGAACTCTCATTTTTTCATATTTATTTTTGTAAATGTGTTGACTTGCATATTTTTTGCGGAACTTTATGTGGTACTTAGTTCTGTTATGTATTTTTTTGTAACTCGTACATATATATAAGAACTCGTATTTTGAATCACTCAATCATCACAAAGTATATATAATATACAATAAGTTTACGTTGTTAGAATTTCTGCATCGTGTAGTATTTTTTTTAAAGTGTTTCTTCTCTATTCTTGTTACTATTTACTCCACAAGATTGTTTCGTCTTAGAAAACTGTCTGCAATGTAAAAGACAGAAATGTATAGTTGCTCAACTTACACGAATTCTAAATTTTATGTTACATCAAATAGTTTTAAAATCGTTATGGTGTTTTAATCTTGATCTCATTGAGAAATGTTCTGTATCTTTCTGTGATATAAAGATGGACGTTTTTGAGTTTGCTTGTTAGTGTGTTTACTTGTTGTGATGACAATGATGACGCGGTTCTCATTTTGAGGATTGATGCTTACTTGGATGTGACCAAGATTTACATGGCGGGTGTCTCCTGGTCTTATTCTCTTGTGCTTTTACGAGAGTCTCCATGTAAATCTTTCCTTTGTTCCTATTTTGCCCCTAGTTTAATCGATTTTGAGGTCGGATTATGGTTTTGTTGACGCTTTGGTATTCTCTGATATTTTTTAAAGAATATTTCAATAATTCACATATTTTGTTCTGCATTTGGACCTTTTTTGTTGTGGACGTTCTCCCCGTACAGTTTTGGGTAATACTTACGGGTTCCCATAGAGGACATGTGAACACATCGAGTAACGAACAAAGAGCAACCAGAGATGCCCTGCAGATAGGGCGTAAGAATTGTACCTGCTGCCCCCATTGCATGATCGTTAGAGGTGACTCACGTTTGGCCTTAGTTGAGCGTTCGCCCCTGTGAGGAAGGCTATGGGATCTCTCCTTAGGCCCAGACATACCAGTGTCCCTAGCAATGGTAGTTACTACCCCCTGCCTGACATTCAGTGTAATTCGAGTGAAACGGCTAGTTGACTCTTTGGTAGTATAATGGGACTGAATGTGGTATTTCGCTGGGGGCCTTCTGTAGTATGTTTCAGTGTGGTAGCACTTTAAATCGACAAAAGATCCGGACAATTTCAAGAAGGCTTACACGAACATAACGCACCCTCCCGAATACACACACACACAACGCACTCATCCGCATCGCATACACAGGGCGCCCGTCCTTCAACCATGACTGTCAACTACCATTGCGCCTGGCAAATCGATTGTGACGTCCCTTATACAATTCTTGCTGTTTATCACAAGATACCGAACTGATAAACATGATTGATAAAAATCTTCAATCGTTAAGTACAATAACTCACTTTCAATAATAAAAGAAATAACACAACTGTCATTACGTTGTTAAATGTTTTTCATGTTTTCTACTGAGCTCTTTCCTATTTATCGTATCCTTATATCATCAATATTACCATTGATATGTCCTGTATGTGTCTTCATTGGATGATGAGTTAAGAAGTTTGATACATAAAGCGGTATGTTTATGTTTCTTGTCCCAAATGTTTTTATTTTGACTTATTTTGCAAATCTGCTCGACTTATTTGTGTTATGAAAGAGTTACGTACTCCACCAAACGATACATTAAACTAGTATGGAATGGTTTCACGAGCAGAATGTGTTGACACATATTGTTTGTAATTCTAATGAGGTCTTGTGCTGACATTTGTAAACGAGCGTTGTCACTGAGACACTTATATAAGACAATACATACTTTGCAAGAGACCCAAAAGACCTCAATAATCACCTGAGGGAAAGGAAAAAGAATATGTACTGGTTCATTGTCACTACAAAATGATAAATGTATAGTTTTAAACATGTTGCATTGACCGTTGACACAGGACCTCAAAATGTTTGTCACATTAATTCTCGTAATTTAGCAATATATACATGTAACAATAAAAAGGTACGTCTTAAAAAAGGGCAGTTTCAATTTCCCTAGGTGCATGTGAACCTGACCGGAAGTTTTCATTTCAAACCTCAAATAGCTTTGACAACGTCACGATATATACATGACAATGTATACATAATGTCATCCGTTTTTGAGAACACAAGTTGTTTTCTGTTTAGTTAGGTAGGTGCCTATGACCTTGCCCTTTGACCCTTTAACTTGATACTTTGTCACAGTGATCCTTGTATAACAAATCAGAGAATACCAAAGCGTCAACAAAACCATAACCCGAATTCAAAATCTATTAAACTAGAGGCAAAATGGGAACAAAAGAGACCCTCGTAGCACAAGAGAATAAGATCAGGTGTTCTGGAAGAGTGAGCGTCTTCTGCTTCATCGACTTCACCCGCCATGTAAATCTTGGTCACATCCAAGCGGGCATCAATCCTCAAAATGAGAACCGAGCACACTAATAAGCAAACTCAAAAAGGTCCATCTCCATATCACACAACGATACAGAATATTTCTCAATGAGATCAAGATGGCGACCATAAAACTTGCCAATAATCTTCATCCACCTGCATCTCTCGAATCCCTGTGACGTAAGGTTGTTCCTCAGCAGTTGACATCTATCACGAAAATCTCGAATTAATTAATTAATTAATCACTAGCAAATGTGCACAAAACAATCGTTCATTTTTGCCGATAGTTTGCTAAGGTGCCCGTGACCTTTACCTTTGAACGCATGACCATCATATTTCTCAATAATAATCACCATATTTAACAGATTTCTAATATATACACGATTAAGAAATTCCATTTGTGAGAAATGTTTCTCGTTCTATTGACTTTTGACCCATGACCTGGAAAAATTTTATAATCATGATCGCGATATATTTCCTAACACCTATTTAATACATATATATGTAAAAAAAAAAAATATTCATTATTGAAAAAAGAGACTTTTCTGTTCAGAAAAAAAGTTTTTATTTTTAACGCCTTTGGCCATATAACATTGACAGTTTTTTTACATATAATCTTCTCACATCTTTCTTCGAGCCGAAAAAAAATGTCGAGCAGTTTTCGGTCATTGAACTTTTACAAGGGTCTCCATGTAAATATTTTCTTTGTTGATAATTGCCCCTTGTAAATCGATTTTTAGTTCGGATTATGATTTTGTTAACGCTTCGGTATTCTCAAATTTATTTTCATAAAATCGTACCTTATGTCAATCAAAGCGCCCCCAAATGGCACATTTATGGACGAATTTCATTTTCATTCGCAAACCTTGTAGGTATTGATAAAACCGTCTTATAATAAAAAAAGGTATTTTTTCACAGGTTTAAATAATGTCATATGATTCCCAATAAAAGTGGTAGTGAGATATTTGTTGATTAAACAGCTGCGCGACAATCGGTACCGCGCGGAAAAAGGTTACTAGACGAAGATATTAGAAACCAATTAGCCGGCAGGCGGTCTTCTTGGATTTTGACAGAAATAGTTTGTCGGTTTTATTCACTTCAAAGGTACTGGATGGATCCAGAGGGAACTGAAATTTGTTACAGCTAGTTATTGGCCTAAACTTAATGGGGTTTTCTAAGAAATTTTAAAGACTGGTGAGGTAATGAAAAGCAATCCGTCATCCTTGATCAGATTTGACAGAAACTGTATCCGAAGATAAGTCCATGAGCAGATTTTTGAATATATACAAAATGTTACCTATTTGACCTTTTAAGGAGCTAGACGATTTTCATTTGCAATCATAACGAGGTACTTTCTGGCGAGTTTGGTTAGAATTAGACCATTTGTTTTCGAGAAGAAGTCGTAAAAAGTGAAAAGCTAACGACACACGCCGCACGACGACAGACAAAACACGATTGGAATGAAAACATGGTATTTGCTCAGGTGACCTTAAACCTTTGTAATGGAATTTTTATGAATGAATGAAAATATTCCGGTAAATTGTGAATGATTAGCACTATAAGAGAACAAAATCATGTTTGTGTGTGTGACTAGCGCCACTGTATAATCCTCTCTCATTCGTGATGATCTGTTTTGATTGGCATCTTGCCAGGTTAATTTTCCCGCCAACTGAATTATCGGCTGCATTTCGTTTAATGAATGAAGATTGATGGCGGATACGCGGGCTTCTGTTAACACCAGGTATCGCCTATCTTTACAAGTCTGATATCTCGCGAGATAGGAAACACGATTGACGTGAAAACACACTAAGATTACTTTATACTTGGGAATACAGAGGATTAGAGGAGAAACACATATCCTGATGGCATAAAGAGTCTTACTGTGTACAAACTTCGGTTTATAAAATAATCATTTTAATTCAGTTGAGATACTTCTGCTTTCCATGATAGTTATATACTGTAAGTAGTAAGCATTGAAGCCATTCATTTGAAAGGCATTACATGAAATTTTCGATATCAGTATAAATACAGTGTACTAGGCATGTTATATAATATATTCTAGCAAATTCATTTGGTCACTTAGTTTTATCTTAAGGATCTGCTCTTAAGTTTTAATCTCACGTGAGACATGTTTGTAATATCTAGCAATATACTTTGTATTATCAATTTTGATAGCACAAATGCATCTGAAAAATGTAGCAAAAAAATTAGATATCTGTTGTTTATAGAACATTTTATAAGAAAAAAAAATAAAAAATGACAATAATGGCGGCCATTTTGAAAATAAGTATTTCTGTGTATTTTTGCACTTCACGAATGGCCATAATTATATATTTTTGAGCTTGATTACATTTAAAATCGTCAGTGTGTCACCATTTTTCATCATAGCAAGTTCATATTTGCTGTACAACTTCTTTATGTTCATTATGAAGCAAATATTATGCAACAAAGATATTTTATTAACTTATTTGTATTTTTTTTTTCAGATATTTAGTGTAACTGAAGCTATTTTGATTTTTGACTCAAGAATAGTGAAAAATAACACATTTGATAATGGGACAAAAAAACATACATATCTGATCACAAATCTGATAATGAATGAAATTGCCCTGCAATTGATCAAAACAGCAATTTTCACATAAGTCTCATGTTTTGCTCATTTTGGTATCTTTGGCCGAGCATAGCACAAAAACAGTTTCACTACCATATCTTTCTTTTTGCATTTTCTGCTTTGCAATGTACTCCATTTTTCAAAAATGAATGTTTATTGATTTCTTTCTTGTGAAAAATAACACTTTTATAGAATGAATGATTTTCAATATTTCACTGGAAAAAAATTAATAAGTATTGCTATTCTAAAGTCTACAACACAGTGTTTCTCTATTAATATCTAATACGTTCTGTACTCTGTCAGCTAATCAGGCATTTGTGTTTACAGGGTATTCCATCTGCGATAGGGGTTTTTTCCTGAGAAGAAACTTCAACAATATAGTATTATGAAATGCAGGAGTGAAAAAATTAAGTAAGCCTTATTGTTATCAAACTAACAAAAGAAAACTTATGTTTCAACAATATTTCAGAGTCGTTTCGTTCGTTTATAGAACAATTTTGTGTGATTTCAATATTATGATTTCATAATTGTTAGAGAACAAGTTGAAACTAATATCGATGTTTGATATGAATTCTACACGTGACTGGTTACCATAGTGACGGAAAGATAAGATCGGAAAACATTTAAGTCAAGTTTTTGTGTAACGCTTTGAATAAAACCGTTTGGATTTTAAATAAGAAAAGCAAAATGACTGAAACATGAACATTCTGTTCAAAGAAAATCCGCAATAAAGGATGATGAATGATAATTATTATAAAATGTTGTTACGTAAACAAGGTTTTATCGTCTGGGAACTTCCTTCAAGGCTAGATATGACATGTTGGAATTCCTGTCTGTGGTATATAACCTTCTTTACTATCGTTCGAGATAATAATCTTCAATTAAGATTTGTTATTTTTCAGTGCAAAATGATCGCAGACGATCTCAGTGTCTGAGTATGTGAAAGCGACCATAAATTTGAGTTAACAAATGAGATAAGCAAACTGCGTCAACGTCGGAAAGATATTTTTAGACAACGTTCGTATATCATAGGTCTAGACATGTTAATTCAATTTCAAAATAAAAACATTTTCGCTCTTTCTGTTTAAAAAAGGGGGCAACAGCCCATGCATCTTCCTTGGAATTAGATAATCCGGTGAAGGGGAGGGGTGAGGAATGGCTACTAGACGTGTTTATGAAAACTGCTGGTGGTGGGTTGTATGTGTGTGGGTCCCGAACCTCCAATAGTAATATGTTCCCGCCACGGGAATCAACATGACCTCTGACCCAGGGAGTATTAATTCATAAACACCCCCAGCTTTGAGTTAGGTTAATAGACGAGGACTCGCTGAAAGCTTCCAATGTACCGTTAAATAGTGCGCAGAGCAGAGGTGTTATACTTGTGTACATAAGCTGCCAGGTATTATAATCAAAACAACAAAATATCAACTCGTCAATACTAAACAGAACTACGCTTGGAGAAAAACAAGTGATAATATTTTTTCACAGGCAGCTAATTTTTATATATATTTGTATTACTACAACTCTATTTCGTGAGGATAATTTTGGTTGCAAACATTCCAGTGATAAAACAGAAAAGAAACTCTGACAGAAAAAAATTGATACCTTTTAAAACGTGACTGCAAGAGTTTCAGTGTTCATTATTTCTGCGTGAGAAGCAAAGGAACACAGCAATCATGTTTGGACTAAGTTACACGTGCGTGATACAACTTGTGTGTTTGCACGTGCTGGTGTGTTACTGTGACCCCCCGACTACCACGCCGATGGTCCAGCTCGGCGTTACTGACCAGTCCACGACGTCACAGTCTCCGGCCAGTACCTCACAAAGACCGGACCTGGCTCAGCGTCGTCAGTACATGTTCGTATTGTTAGCTCAATAGTCAATACGTGTATAAACTCACAAGATAATTAAGGCAATAAACAATTAATTCTTAAAGCTCAATTTAACGTGTGAGCTCAGAGTTTTATTAATGAATTAAGTTAATAAAAATATATTTACTTAGTAGTTGGTTAATGAATTAAGTCAATGATAATATATTTACTCAGTGGTTAGTTCATGAATTACGTCAATGATAATATATTTTCTCAGTGGTTAGTTCATGAATTACGTCAATGATAATATATTTACTCAGTGGTTAGTTCATGTATTTACTCCATGATAATATATTTACTCAGTGGTTAGTTCATGAATTACGTCAATGATAATATATTTACTCAGTGGTTAGTTCATGAATTACGTCAATGATAATATATTTACTCAGTGGTTAGTTCATGAATTACGTCAATGATAATATATTTACTCAGTGGTTAGTTCATGAATTACGTCAATGATAATATATTTACTCAGTGGTTAGTTCATGAATTACGTCAATGATAATATATTTACTCAGTGGTTAGTTCATGAATTACGTCAATGATAATATATTTACTCAGTGGTTAGTTCATGTAATTACTCCATGATAATATATTTACTCAGTGGTTAGTTCATGAATTACGTCAATGATAATATATTTACTCAGTGGTTAGTTCATGTATTTACTCCATGATAATATCAACTCAGTAGTGAATTAATGTATACGCTCAATATGAACTATTTATCGAGTGCTTTATACATCAATATATTCACCACATTTTGTTTGTGATGTATATCAGCTCTCAATGTTTTTCTTCTAAACTATTTACTGTTTAACCAATTGCTTTCTGCGAGGATCCTTGCTGTGTCCATCTTTGACAATACTTAAAATTGTCGAATATTTAAAATGTCACATTTAAAAAAGAAAATTCTGTATTTTATTCAGTACAATTCATCCTCTGTATATCTTTATGGCCGAGGGACAAGTAATTAAAATATAATTTCCTAATGGATTGTAATCTGAAACTTAAATATCCCTCTGTGATATTGTCACGGTATCAACCTCTAGATGACAAACGTATCAGCTATGGGCCACGGGCAACATAATATTTACATCATACATGTAATTGTATAGCTTTTATAATTGTACCATTGAATAAATCCGTGTTTTTTAAAAATAAAAAAAAACTAGAAAAATACTGATTTGTCTACAAAATTCGAATTCAAAGTCGATAACATGATGAAAAAGGGGACGTGCAATTTTCAGAACCGTTGAAATGAGATAAAAAAAACAACCCCAAAAACCGAAGCGTCAGCTAAAATAATGGACTTTTTACTATCAGTTGACATTCATATTGACAATAAATGCACACAGAAATTACTTTAATATATAATTATGTATTTCGATAAAGTATAAATCTCGTTTGAGCCCAGTTAGAAAATATAGTAGCCTGACCAGTGACTTAACATACCACTTTCAAATGCATATATGGTGCTATTTCCGCACAAAAATAAATGTTATTTACACAACACAGCTGCATGTTACCTTTGCTGAACTTCACATGACAATTGAGGTCAACTTTATTTTGTGCAGTATGCAATAAACATGATACGACAAAACGTTCCGTGTTCAGAGAATATATGAAAACAGCATGGCGTCAAAACCCGTGATGGTAAATAGGTTATTGATTTGTACATTGTTATTGGTAAATAGGTTATTGATTTGTACATTGTTATTGGTAAATAGGTTATTGATTTGTACATTGTTATTGGTAAATAGGTTATTGATTTGTACATTGTTATTGGTAAATAGGTTATTGATTTGTACATTATTATAACGAAGCAATTGTGTCTGTTTCTGGACAGTTGAATACTATAGTTTTCATTACTTCAATGGAAGAATAGAAACTGCCCCAATCATTCCAAACAAAGATAATAATACTTTGAAAAGAACGATAGATGTTGTTGTCTCAAGCATTCAATGCTGTGACAATGCAGAAGACATGGAGTTTGAATGCATTACGAACATTTCTATATACTAATATTGCAATTTTGATTGATAGTAACATACGCTTGACAATTCGTATGGAATTCTAATAACTGTATGCTTGAAGTTAAAATATTCACAAACTTGTAGGAATCATTCAGTTGTTCAATTAACAAAATATAAGGGGACATACAGGAATTCAATACAATTTCATTTCAATTCCATATCCAAATAATGTTGTTTGGATCGAGCTGAAAATAATATAACCAAACATACATACATATAAAATACATATGCATCTATAGTTTTGAACAAACATAGCACCTTGCAACCTACCTTTCTCAGTTCAACAGACTTTTTAATGCATTGGCTCATTTGTTGTTTCCTTAAGTTAGCATTGTAAGTACAATGAAAAATAAAATGAATCTCGTCTTCTAGTATGTTGCAATTTCAGGAGACAAAGTTACCTGAGAATCGTTTTAGCTTAACCAGTGTCAATCCATACAATATGGTTACTTATTTTGCAACTTATTTTACTTGTTAGCAATTGTCTGTGCTCAAAATTAAGTATTGATAAATAAGTTTCTTCGCCACATTTTTTCTTAAATTTACTGTATAAATATAGTTTAGTATATTCAAAATGGACCATGAAAAGCATTTATTGCCGTCTAGTATAGAAAATCATGCGATAATCCGACTTTTTGTTCACGATTATATCGTTAGTGCACACAAAAGGGACGACATCTGGTTAAAGTGCAGGACAAACTCAGGCCTGCACTAATTACTGTAGTAATCACACCGCCTGAACTAAAAGTCCTTAACATCTGTCGGTCGTACCAACGAACCCGTCTTTATTCTGGTACACCCTATCGTGTATATGATTATGATTACATAGGAATTATCCTCATCTATTACGTACTGGACGGGTTTTGTAATTAATAGACATACTAAGGATATCTTAAACGAAGGTCATATGCTTGTAAAATAATGTGAAATTATAAACTGGATAATAGAAAAAATAACAACATAGTAATCGACACATTTTCACCAATATATATATATATAAAATAATAAAATTGAAATGTTCTTGCGGAAGAAAATATCTGTAAAAATAAAAAACGACACGGACACATTACTTAGCGCTTTCACTCCATCGGTGGGAGCTCTTCAGACTGTTTATTTTTTTTTGAAATAAACAGTCTGAAGAGCTCCCACCGATGGAGTGAAAGCGCTAAGTAATGTGTCCGTGTCGTTTTTGATTTTTACAGATATATATATATATATATATTACTCATAATTTTGGGGGATATGTCAATAAAGGAGAGATAGACTAGGTCTTGCTCATTGCAATTATTATTTATTACCACTATTTTTCAGAAATGAAACTTCATGTTAATTTTCTAATTGACGTTTTTGCAAAATAAGATTGATACACTAACTTTCCGTGATACTAATCTGTACCAGTATGATTAACGAAATAATTTTCCTTTGACATCTTTTTTTGCATGTATAATATTTTAAATTGTGTAATGGATATTTTACATGTTGATCCGCGAGACGTCATGAAAAAGTTCCCAGAGCGTACACTATGCCTAACCACTGAGATAGCCTACATGTTAATTGGCTTGGCCCTGCACTCCAATTACGCCTTCGATAACGCTCGGCGTGTTGTTACACAATAAAGGTGTCATGGGTGACCTCATAAGGGTCGGCTTTTTGAGCTTTGAAACTGTGCATTCCTAATTCTGTTATAACCATCGCCCGTGTCGTGTTGTACGTAACTTACACAGAGATAACATTGGTTCAACGCCCACAGATATGTCCTAATGTTTCTTTGCAAAAGGGCATTGTTTTTTTTCTCTCAGAGACATGTTTCCTTAAAGCTGCCTTCGGTCAAGGAACAACAGGTTCAAGTATCATACCTCATAAGTGTTTCCTTTATAAAAAATAATACGATAAAATCTCCAATTTCCTTAAAATTACTTAAATTATCCCAAAAGGACAACTTCCTCCCAAAAATAGGATTTCTCCTGCCCCAATATAGGACTACTCTCTTCCAAAAATAGGATTTCTCCCTCCCCAAAATATGACTACTCCCTGCCAGAAGGACTTCTTGACTACTCCCTCATTGATATGTGAGGGCGGAGCTTCCACAATTTGAAAAAAAAGTATTTATATTTGTAGGCAGGGCTTATATAATTTGAACAAATGAAAACATTTAGTAGGCGGGCCCCTTCGTGACACTGGTGACGTCACAATAGGCAAACTAGCCTTATGGAATGTCTACTTAGGCAAGTTTTATGCAAAACTATAAAAATGTGGATGGAACTTAATATAATCAGTGGTGTCTAGGTATTAAAACGGCCTACTAAAACATTTCTTGAATATTAGTAACACAAATATCCTCCACAGAGATATGTACTGTACTTCCAATCGAGTTTGAGGTCGGATTTTGGTTTTGTTGACGCTTCGGTATTCTCTGATATTTTTCTCAGTTTTTCCGTGTAAAACTTTACTTTGTTCATATTTCCCACCTGTTTAATCGATTTTAAGTTCAGATTTTCACATATTGCCGTGTATAGAATAAAACTTCTTGCTTAAACAAATCAAGAAACTGTAGCAGTCGACCTCGAAATCTTCATCTTGCAAACAATTGTGTATTCTTATGAGGTAGGTCAATCTCTTTTTTCACGATGTCAACTCATTTTCGGGGATACTATATAGGCATTGTACTAGCACAACATCCAAATAGATGGTTACTTATTTGGCAATAAAGCATGTAAAACATTATTAGGGGAAGCTTCCCGTAGCGAAGGCTTGCTTCATCTGGGTTATCATGAATCCAGGAAATTTACTCTGACTCAAAATCCAATTGGCGAGTCAAAGTAACCTAACAATGACATTATACAGAAGAGACTAGTGGATATACACTAACATGATCCATATTCAGTGACATTGAATTCAAGGTATATGATTTTCCAACAGACTGTTGGCAATCCCATTAGGAACAAATTGTGTCCCACTCTTAGCTGATCATTGTTTTTTTTTTTTGGGGGGGGGGGGGGGGGGGGGAGGGGGGTTGTGGAATTTGTGGGAGGACTAATTAAGACGGATAACAAAAACATTGCCATATCGTTTAATTTCACCTTCACATATATCGACGATGAACAACAAGACGTTTGCTGACCACGTCGATCGTATATACCCTTCTGAACTTGAAATAAAGCTCCAAACATACTCTTCTTCATCAGCTGTTTACCTCGATCTTTACTCAAATTATGACTAAAATGGAGAACTTACTACTAAGCTGTACGATAAACGTGAAAATTTCAATTTTTCGTTCGTGAACTTTCCCTTTCTTGACAGAAACATCCCTTCTTCTACAACATTTTATGTTAAACATGTCGCGGTTGATTTGTTACTTTTGGGCTTGTTCTTAATATCGTGATTTTCGTGTTCGATATCGACTGCAAACCAACAACATAGGGATTCGAGAGAGACATGTTGATCAGAACAATGGTCGCCATCTTTGTCTCATTGAAAAATATTCTGTATCTTTGTATGATATGGACGTTTTGAGTATGCCCATAAGTATGCTTACTTGTTGTGATTGACAATGTCGGGTGTCGTCAAAGACGCAGAAGACGCTTACTCTTCCTGAACATCTGGTCTTATTATCTTGTGCTTTTACAAGGCTCCATGTAGATCTTTCCTTGGTCTATATTTTGCCCCAAGTTTAATCGATTCTGAATTCGGATTATGATTTTGTTAACGCTTCTGTATTAGAAATAGATAAACGTTGATTGTGCAGTATACTTCTTTCCATCAAGTTACGTTTAGTTATATTGCGACTTCAATTTGATACGTCTAACTTTAATATAAAACAAAATATGAGTATATTAATTATGCTATACAATTAGGTATATGTAATATTAAAACCATGTTGTAAATTTTCCCTAGTTAAACCTGACATATGTAATCGTCAAGTAAGATTATCTATGACAACTGTCTAATGAGCATGATGCGATTACTACGGTGTAAATGTCAGAATGACCACTGACTGATGGGCGATAGCCAACAGGCAACCTCCTCAGGACCGAGGGGTCAACCGCCGGACATTACTCTAAAACACCGGCTGACCTTAGACTGGAGTTTGTGAACTGACAGTTTACAGATGGGCCTGACCTGAGATACAATGATTCACAGATGGTGTACGTTAGGGTAAACAAACCCGTAGAACTTGCTATATGATGAGTATACGCAATATTTTAATATGGATATTTCTCATTAATATTTATCTATGATTACATGTATAAATCCTTTCAATTAAAACATGTATTGCACAATTCTAATTAGTTCAGCAATTTGATGAGAAAATATATACAAACATAATTATAAAACTGCAGTAGAATATTATAGGTTGTACTGAATGAAAACCCAGTTTCCTCAATTATAGTGACAGTTTAATGAATATACATGTACATTGTACAAAAACAAAATAAACGGTAGAAAACGTCTGAACTCAACTTATTTGTTAATCAAGCTTGATCGGACTGTTTGGTTTAGATTTAACTAATTTCAGTTTTGGATTTAGACTGATAAAAGCTTTATCATCGTTATCCTTCTTCTTTAAACAGAAAAAAAACCATTTTGACGTCGATCCGTCGTCGTTTCTATGCAGAAACAACGACGTCATAATCGTCACGCGCTGGGTATCGTTTATTGTCTCTCAAATCGCACGTCTCGCTGGTTAGTTTATATAGTGGCCTTACCATACAAATGTTAGTATTCAAATTTATTCTGATTATGGTGATTCATTATAACATACGAAACGTAATTAGGATGTCTATGACGTCAGATCACGATAAGATTTTAATGTCCAATTTTGTATTTTATTCACTTAAATGTTAAAATGACGATTATTTGTACCTTCATATAAACGATATCAAACTTTTTTTCTTCGCTTTTTTTGTAGAAATTTTGCATGGGATGTCTTATTTATTTAACACAAACGTCTTCCAATTTTAAGAGATAACTTGATATTCAAGGCTGATTAAATTTTGATACAACATGTTTAACGCACTAATGCTGCAGGACCCTCTGACACACGAAGTATAACATATTAGATTATTTAACGGAACAGATGTTGGCTATTTTAGGAACAAAATATAACTTCCTTAAATGTACTTAATTCTTTGTCTATATATAACGCTACATGTGGCTGATACCACAAATAATCTGAGAACCGGTCTCGTGTAGACGAAACTTAGTTGCAGTTCTAAATGGAATTAAAGTAAACTAACATACAACCCAACAGTTTCTTAATCAAATGTATATCCCCATCCCTGAATAAATACATAATCCATCTGGAGATAAAACACACCGCATCATAGATCAAGGAAATGTGTTTTAAAAAACCCCAAACCAAAAAACAAAAATGCAATAAAATAAACAAAATATTGAATGAATGGATACATATTTAACTAAAAGATACATGTAATTATCACAAATTTACAACAAAAGAGTTGGTTATATTCATTTCAACATAGAAACATTCCAGAACAGTTACTGTTTTGTCAACACGGGTAGACATCATACATTTACTGTGTGGCTAGCAGATAAAAACATGTTTTTTGTACCAAAATATTTTATTTTCACTTTTCACTGAAGGAGAAAATCGCTATGATCCTTTTATTATTAAGATCTTATAAATTTAAATAGTATATTATTTAGATCATACACTATTTAGATAGTAATTTATTTATAAAGTATAGTATATATTGACTAAATCGCTGTGGTCCTTATATTATTTAGATCGTATAAAATGTAGATTGTATATTATTTAGGTAGTATATTATTTATTTCCCTAGAGCGGTATGATCCTTATATTATATAGGTGTATTATTATAGCGTATATTGACTAGAGCGAGAAGATTACCACAATGTGGTTCACCTCTGAGATTAAGACATGCTTGATTAACCTTCCCTTGGCAGTGTAACCTTTCCATTCGTTTGTTTCAGTGTACAAGATAAAATATCATGTTTATCCCGTCCTGGAGTTCTTTTTAACAAGGGATGACTATTACGAGTAAAGAGATCAATTATTTAGTAAATATAAGCAGTTCCGACATCGCACTTACCTACGTATGTCGTGTAATTGTCATCGCGTTGAAACAGCGTTAACAAGAGAACCATCTCCGTGGGTAGGTGTCCTCACGTTATAAAACAGGGTAAACAAGAGTAACAAACTCTGTTGGTAGGTGTCCTCATATTAAAACAGCGTCAAATAAATACGGGAATACCGACCGTTAACAAAATCATAATCAAAACTCAAAATCGATTAAACCAGGGGCAAAATAGGAACAAAGGAAAGATTTATATGGAGACTCCTGTAAAGGTGCAAGATAATAGGACCAGGTGTTCCAGAAGAGTAAGCGTCTTCTGCTTCATCGACGACACCAGCCATGTAAATCTTTGTCACATCCAAGTAAGCATTAATCCTCAAAATGAGAACCGAGTCATTATTGTCATCACAATAAGTAAACACACTAATAAGCAAACTCTAAGACGTCCATCTTCATATAACACAAAGATACAGAATATTTCTCGATGAGATCAAGATGGCGACCATAAAACTTGCCCATAGTCTTCATCAAACTGCATCTTTCGAATCCTTGTGTTGTTAGTTTGTTTGTCAACAGTCGACATCGATCACGAAAATCCCGATATTTCGACGAGCCCTAGAATATTGAATCAACTGCGACATGTAAATACCATAGGTGGGAGAACCAGGGATGTTGCTATCAAGAAATGGAAAGTTCACGATTGGAAAATTGAAATCATCACGTTTATCGTATAGCTTAGTAGTAAGCTGTCCATGTTGGTCGTAGTTAAAGTAGAGATCGAGGTAAGCAAACGTTTTCTCTTGTTTGCTTAAACAAGAGAACCAACTCGTGGGTAGTAAGCCTCGTGTTCAAACAGCGTAAACAAGAGTAATAACTCCGTGGGTAGTCGTTCTCACGTTAAAACAGCGTAAACAAGAGTAATAAATCTTTGGTTAGTTGTCCTCGTGTTAAAATAGCGTAAACAATAGAACCAACTCCGTGGGTAGTTGTGACGTTATATAACAGCGTAAACAGTGTATCCTCGTGTATTCTGTTCTCTTTTGTTTTAATTTCTGTTTCCTCTTGTGTTCTGCAGGTTACACATGATACGTCAGAACTTTATGAGAGAGATGGGATGGAACACCCTCCCAACAATAGACGCCAGTGTTTTGGAGAGACCTCAAGATCTCGGCCGTTATGTGAGAAACCTTACTATGGAAACCCAAACCTGCTACGCTGCATCGTGTAAGTCGGTCAAAGTGTATCAAATCTTCAAAACGAGGCTTACGTCAAAGCGAGGTTTACTTTAAAAAGAGATCTACTTGAAAACGAGGTCTTTGTTTCATTTTTATTTGACGTTTGCAGTAAAAACGTTTACTACACGGTAACTTTAGCGTCAAGAATTCGAATAATTCAGAAAACTTCAAATACATTTGTTATGATTCCGCTTCTGTTTTTCTCTATCACAGTTTTGTTTAACATATTTGTTTGTTTAGATATGAGGTTTTATGCCTAAATGTTTCGAAATGAAAGACATTTCATAAATGAATATTTGGCAGTGAAATGTATGATGCTCGTTAAATTGATTTAACGGATATTGTAACAGTGCCTACAATTACCTATTTAAGCACATGCTATCTTGCTTCCGAACGATGTAAAATAGTGTCTGTCCTATTTTACGTATAGGTGACCTACCCGATGTTATAGATAGAACCATGTGGGAACAACCAGGCGACGCCTCCATGCACCTCTATTTCCGAGTCGACCCTTTCCCGGCTGGTGACGTCAGAGCTAAGAATGCAACTCTTAGTTTGTTTGCCAGGGCAAGAACAGGTAATTGTCGTATAGCAGACATATCGATACGAACTGGGGAAGCCTTATCAAAAAAGAGTAAATAGATGTTCAAACTGTCATAAAATATGCGTAAACACAAATTGAAAAGGAAATTACTTTATGAAACCCTTCATGGCGTTAGAACCTTTTATCTGCAACTTTTGTGTTATATTAAACAAGTATGTTTTGTCAATGTTAGAAAAATTCCGGTTGAAAAGTAACGGGTTACAGTACATAAGGAAAGTGATGTTATTACGTAAGAATTAGCTTTCTCTTTTGTCCTGGTGTTGAAGTGACAACTCCAGGAACAAGTCTGTAATTTTTCGCTGAATAAGAATTCTTTCCCAGTATATAATAAAGTGAAACTACGTTAGAAGAAGAAAATTGTATTGCGTCGTTAATCTTCAGAAAAAATAGAATAGTAATTTAGTCAATATTAATCAAAAATAGGTCTCTATATATATGTATATGTAAATTGTCAAAAATAACACGGACACATCATTAGCGCTTTCACTCCTTAAGCGGGAGCTCTTCAGACTGTTTATTTCAGTCTGAAGAGCTCCCGCTGAAGGAGTGAAAGCGCTAATGACGTGTCTGTGTTATTTTTGACAATTTACATATATTTTCCTCCACGAGGACACTTTTATTTTATTATTATGTATATGTATATTTCAAATCTAAATGCTTATGTAAAAGTGTCAAAGAGTTTGAAGTATCACAATGCAATCATATCAACCAGGGAGACTTTCCTTTCCTCGGGACTTATAAACAACTGTTGTTTACTACAGAATGTGGGTGCTCTGTTGATGAGATTGAGAATGTACGACTGCTGGTGGAGGTCAATCAGTACATGCAGGCTCTCCGACCTCGCCGCCGGAATAACCGACTAAACCGGATGAGAAGTAAGTACAACAAACAGGCCGGAATAACCGGTACAACCTGATGAGGAGTCAGTACACCAAACAGGCCGGAACCGATCAGAAAAAACTAAAATTGCTCACAATCGACCATCTTTTATTAATTTTGAAAAGAATGCCCAAATTTCATATAACTAAGATTGAAAATTTTAGACGAAAACAGAAAAGAATCAAAAAGGTCCAACTTTTGAAGGACAAATGAAGATCGTGGCGGGCACAAAGACCTCTCTGTGATCTTGTTTACAGAATGAACATATTTTAAAAACGGTAAATATAAGTATTGATTAGAACTGCTTTCAGTTGACATTCACAAGTAATACGGATACCAACTTGACAAAAGCAAATGCAACATGAAGCGCTAGCGCACTTCAATGAATCCCCCTTGTCAAATCGGCATTGATATTGGCTTTGAATACCAACTGAAAGCAGTTCAATGCTTAAATAACGTGCACAACCGAATGTGAAGAAAGTATGTCTAAAATGCCAGAATACCCAAATGAGAAGTAGAACAGAGATGTACGTTGTAAGTAAACAGCTCTCCTCAAATATTTTGTGTACAAATTTCCATCGACTTCATCACGACCTGATTTCATAGATTTTCTTTGTAAATCAAGGTTGCCCTTTGTTTTGGAGTTTCATCGGCTTCAGTTACACTATGTTCGGATTTTGTTATTATTGATGACCAGAGATTTGTTTGGACAGGACCGCGTATGCATAATCTCGACATCGCCATCCTGCAATGGAATGACCAAGGTTGGATGCATTTCGACGTGACGGGCGCTGTCCAGGACTGGATGTCACGGCCCCGACGTAGCTTCGGACTGGAGATCAAAGTTGAGAGAATACAGCGGTTCACTCCTGGTAGACGCATCACCGACTTTGACGCGCACCATGTGTTCGGACCGGCAGATTGCACTTTACCGCTTGGTGAGTACCACTGTTAGCTAGTGACACAGCTGTGTTGGTATAAAGTACTGGTAACGACACGACACATCCTATCAAACATCCCGAAACTAACCATACCTCTCTATATATATTGATCCGTCAATTTATCTTTTGTACTATTCTTCTCTTTGTGAGGTCTCTCCGAGCCTTAGCCTTGGCAATCCCTCCGGGTTCTTCCTATAAAACAATACGCCTTTTCCATCCTCTGAAAATCACATTTTACGTTGTTGAACAGTAAGAACCGCTAGCAGCGTCCCGGTAGGCCAGTGTTAATGCTCGCTTTTACATGCTACATGGAAATGTGATGATGGATCACTAGTGTGATTCTGTCTGTGAAACTTTATAAACGTGCCCATTTCGTCAGATTTGACTATAACAACAGTGCCACATTTGGTCTAACCAGGCTGTCCTGAGTTAGTTTGTCATTCCATCACAGAATACATACAGATATAGTATCCGATGTCGTCATCAATAATTCGATGGTGACAACTGAGTATGACGATACAGGTATCAGTACGTTAAGGACAAGAGAGAACCCTGGTACGGACCTTTTTGTAAATGATATTTTTCTCGTATATAGAGTGAAAACAAAGCACAGCGCCCAAACAATGTATTTCGGACAACCTTCTTTACATCAGAACCACTGTGTTCTTATTTAGGAATACTGTTTTTTTTTACTTGTATATTTTATCAATTCTTTGTAATTTATCTTTTAGAAATTGCTTGTTTGGATCGACTTCCAGTATTAAGAAACAATGACTATTCCCCAATACTAGAGGTATGGACAGAGACACGCCCGACCCTGGGGCGGAGGAGGAAGAGAAGTATCGCCGTGTCGAAAAGAGAGTACCAGAAGAAACGGGCAAAACTTATCAAAGAATTCAACGAGGAGAGTTAGAAAATACCTTATCGGTTTTCCATGTAAGTAATTAACAACTTTTGAAAAAAATGTCGGATACATTTCTCTTTTTTTTTCTTGTTCACCAAAAAATGTAAAATGCGATCTTTCAAACTAGTTGTGGTTATTACATTCTATACTAGGTAACTGTCCGGGTACACTGGTAATAAAGTTGAAAATTTATTTCGAAAACATAAATTGTCATACACTGTGTATTATGTATAGTTAAAAAAATATTTAAAAGCAAATATTATGTTTTTACAAAGTCTTTGACTTACTTTTAAAAAGCTTTATGACATTTATTTACCTTGTCGAGATTCAATTTTCTATTTTAATTATTTTTTTTTAATGTAGAGAATTTATTTTCTATTTTCTTGTTTTAATGTTTTGTCAGGTAACCAGAAGAAGACTGATACAACTTTGGTACGGTGTGGGAGCTACAATCGTCAAAAAGTTTCTATCTGATGTTGTAGAACGAACCCAAGAAGTAGGCTGATCAGTCACCCTCTGTTAACGTCTGTCAAGGTCATTGATAACATATCTATTTATTCACATACAATGTGTCGTTGTATGGACACTTCATCCAGTTTTGAGTTGTACAGTCAGAGTGTTGCGGACTTTTGTGAAAGGTGTCTGGTACCCAGATACTGTTGACAGACAATGGTTGTGCATAGAATTGTATAAAATCAAGGGACTCCAGACGTGTCCGTGTAGGTCGGACAATGCCTTCTGATAGACAGTCTGCCGTATAACCACTATGTAAAATATCAACTGGTTCTTTGTACAAATGAAGATATTTTCTTTTCAGCTTTATATCAAACTATACTTTTCATCGTGTTTCTCCATTTTGTTTGTCCTTCTTGTTTCTTGTATGTGTTACGATGATGCATCTGTATAGATACTCATACATTACACTACCTCACAAACTTACGAGTATTCCCCTACAGGTGCCTGAAACACGAGCCGTATTGATGCCGAAATCCAGGCTTATAACAGTGCCCTCTCTTACATAGGCTCAATTTCTACCCAAAGTTGTCGGTCTATAGATCCATCACTTACAATCAAAATCACACCGCGTAAGATAGTGCAAGGGGCGGTAACTCTGCAATCGATATCTTGACTTATTTTCATCGGATTGTTCAAAATCAGAATAATTTTAATTCTAGTCTGAATTTCCTGTCTTCACATTCCCCTCCCTGTCTACAGGAAACCGAGTGTAACTGGTATGTTACTTATGTTTTTATAATAAAATCCCGGCTTAGCGAGATCTCGCAATACTCGTCGATTACTGAATATATATAAAAATTCATCTAATTTTAACCAATCGGTTGTTTCTAGTCCTATATCAGTAAAGAAATCATTAAATGTATGGTCATCTGTTCTTGTCTGTTAGCTTGTCAGTGTGTGTCCTATTTATTTAAACTAGCAGAAGGCAAGTTAATTTCGATATTCTAAAGGAAAAAATAAAATTTGGAGAACGTTTTGTTTACAACGCGGTACAGAGTTTTCTTTTTGTTCCCAGTTATATAACTCCACCAGTTTACAACATAAATAAGTACTAAAGTACTTACATGACTATACCCCACCATCCCATATACATGTATATCTGGAACACATTGTTTTCGATTGATCCCAAAATAAAAACCGTGTATAATTTGTTTTGGAATGAGACGGAAGGGAGGTAACTCTAACATGCTAGTTGAGTATTTTATATCTACATACAATCAGTCAAAGTGCACACATCTACAGCTCCTCGTGTGGCAGTGTGGCAGATATTTGCAGACAGATCTTGGTAGGTGACATGTCAGTGTTTGTAAATATCAAATATCACTCGATGTTCTGTCAATTTGTACCATTCGCTTCTCGTTAGTTAAAATAAAACATCAACAAAATGTTTACATGTTAATTTAGACTTGTTTTTTATTCCTGAAAACAGGGAAAACATTTATATGGTTTGATGGGAAAAAAATGTTGACATTCAAACAAGCTGAGTTCCCTCTTTGATGATTTTATATTGAAATATCTCATCAAGTTGACTCAATTTACTGTCTTCTGCAGCTTGCTATATATAGAGGTTACACAACGAGGTGTTGTTGGATATGGAATGTATTTCACTTGAATTAATAATAAGTTTTAAAAAGTTACAAAAGACAGGAGGTTTAGCGATTACTTATTTTAACTATATTCGTAACTTTAAAAAATAACAGGAACAAGTAAAACTTTATAAACATTATTTAAATTCCATATCCAATAACGACGAGTCGTGCGACCTGTTTCTACCACAATCTCATACGGAAACAGCTACAGAGAATCGCGGACTAAGTTTATCTCGAATATGTAAGTGATGACGACGTCAACTATCGACGACGTTGTAAACAATCGGCCATACGTGGTATTGGTTCATTGTTAGTTTGTCATATTACTGTCACACGTGGTACTAGTTCATTGTTCATTTCATTTCATCATATTTTATTGTGAAAACAATCGGATCGAACAGCAGGCTAGGCCTATATAAGTTCTCTCCTTAATTACACGTGTTATTGGTTCATTGTTAGTTTGTCCGATTACTGTCACACGTGGTTAGTGTGGCCGATGTAAAGAGCACCACATTCAAAACAAACTATCACAAAGTACACGTTTGTATTTACAACAAAACCAGAATCCGAACACAAGATCGATTCATCAAACGAAATATGAATAAAGGAAGTATTTACGTGAAGACCTATGCAAAAAAGACAAGTGAATAAGACCATGTCTTACGGAGGAGCAAGCGTCTTCTCAGTAAGCGACGACACCCGCCATGTTGATATCCTGGTCGCACCAAAGAAAACGTAAAGTCCTCTAAGTGAGAACCGATTCATTATTCTCAATCACAACAAGTTATCACACTTATGAACATATTTAAAAAGCATTCACGTTCATAATTGTCATAGAAGAATACAAATTATTTTCAATGAGATTTGGATGGCGACAACAAAGGGCCTGTTTCCAGTAATGTTAATTCTCCATAGGGGCCTGCCCCCGTATAATTTCTTATCTAGCTCAACTACAGTTTTTTTCTTTTCCGAAGAATACTTTTACACCTTTCCGACAACCAGATTTCATAATTTCAGTGAAAATGTATTTTTATAAAGTTGTCATTTTGAGCTTTAAAGACATAAGGTCGTAAATAAAAGAAGGTTATCTCGAAATTGTAATTAGCAACTTAGTACATTTTTTTTTGATAAATATTTGCAAAACATCGTGTTTATTCATAAAACATAAAAAAAAATTCTCGGATGAAAATGCACTTGCAGAGACACAATTAGGAAAAAAATTGCCATAAAATTGCAATTTTCTCCCGTTATATAGTTTTGGATGCAAATTTCAATCACAAAATCGGATAGAGCTTAACTTGTTTCATATGTGTACCAAAAATCAGCTAATTCCATGTGGTGGAACGTTATCATATCGCCGCCTGAATGTGGTTGTAAATTGAAAGAAAAGGGGAAATGAGTAACAACCTTGTCTGAAACCCTATTGTATAGCTTATTATATACAAAATTTTGTATTGAATATCAGAGCGAATATTTTCATGACAGTTTTATGATATCTAACGACTAAATAAACAGTACCGATATAAAGATTTACACTGAGGACACCCTGATACATGAATACTTTTCTATCTCAAGTTGTCCTCTTCTGAATTTTCTGATCGTGTGACCTTAAACATTTATCCGTGTCTTCTTGTCTTTGTCTATACGTTTACGGAATCATTGATTCGACGCTAGCTATTCTTGTCTCACTTTCCTTGTTTTATTGTCCCATCTCCAAAGCGTTGTAGCTCTGTCAGGGTTGGGACCCTGACTTGTTTCACTTTCTTTGTGCCTGCCGACCACGCAACATCGATTAGATAGATTATCCATATGAAATACTTTATTTTGTTCTAAGTAATCAATCAATTCGTTATTATCACACATTTTCGCATAATTGTTCCACACTACTAAGTATTAGCTGTTTACAGCAATCATCGGTGGCTTGCTATTTTGTTACTTTATCGACGCTTCATAAACCTATCGTTATTGTTTCAAGATTGAGGGTAAATGTGTTGGAGAAGGCTGTCAACTATACTTCAAGAAACGTAGTGGCAATAAGAACAGAAGTGCACGCAATGTAAATAGTCCACAATATAAATGGCTCCTAGATACGCTGGTGCAACAAGGATTGATGTCAGCAAAGGAACAAGCACTCATTTGCCAGAAATGCTACATGAAGTATCTTCGGAACAAAAATTAGCCTGAACCTGAAACCCAGGAGAACCAGGAAATAGAGGAAGAAGACGACTCCCCGTCCCATATCCTGCCGTTGCTGACCCTTCATGATCTTTTGAATGGATCATCTTCACACAAAAAATGCTGTCTCTGTCTTGTTACCTTTGCAATAAATGGAACAAAATAAAAGACATCACCTGATCTATTCACATAATCTGTGGTGTCCCACCTCATCCCGCGTCTGCTCCATTCACCTTATTGGTAACGACTTAGATCCGTCTACAGAGGTAGTCCTTGATGGTAGAGGTTCCTTGGATTCTCAGTTACCATCAAAATCGTCCGAAATCATTAATGACCTCCTAGAAGTGTCGCACGTCCTTTCACAGAACCAGTCTGCGTTTGCAATAGGCTTTTCTTCTCTTGATGACTCGGCATGCATGGCCTGGACAGGTTGGTCCAAAGATCAGTTCCTCGAAATCTACTCGTACTGTTCCCCATATCTTTCATCTGGTATATATACCAAGACTACACACGATACTCTACTACTGTTCTGGGTAAAACTGAAAACCGACATTTCCTGGAGTCAGTGTTCTTCTCCTTTTGGAATTTCCAAGTCAAGTGTGTCCAAAACTTTCCACTCCATAGTACAGGCATTAGACACATCGATAGACCCACAATTTCTAGGTCCGGATCACTTGATAAGAGAACAGTTGCTCGGGCACAATACTGTCTTTTCAGAAGCATTTTTTGGAGATAAAGCCACTGCCATATAAGATGGCACCTATATTTATATCCAGAAAAGCTCCAACCACAAGCTCCAGAGAATGTCCTACTGTTGCCAGAAGAAGAGAAACTATCTCAAATTCATGAGCATCGCCTTACCAGATTGCTACATTCTGGACACAGTAGGACCATTCACTGGCAGCGAAAATGATGCTACAATTACAAAAGATGTCATAGACAAGCTAGTTACTTGGCTACAACCAGATGACAATGTTGTCGTTGACTGAGGTTTTAGAGATGTCCTACCAGTTCTCGAAGCCTCTGGCCTCAATGCTAGCATGCCGTCATACCTGAAACACGGTCAAAGTCAACATTCTGACGTCCAAGCAAATCTTGACAGAACTATCACCAAATCGTGGTGGATTGTGGAATCCTATCATGGTCGTCTGAAACACTGGACGTTCTTCCGAACGCAATTGGTGTCTAACAGCTTTATCAATGTCATCGAGGCTTTGCTTCGAACTGTCACAGCCTGTCTGAATGGTTATAGAGGACCGATCTACCAGAGATCTCCAGAGAGAGATGCCAAAGATAGGCCAATGGCTGAACGTATGAAGGACCGTTTGACAACACCGAATGGTTTAGCTCAGAGAGTCAAGACAGATCCGGGTCTATCTAGACGGGCAAGGTCCGAGTTTGTCAAGATGGATGCATCTTCCGTACTGTTCGCCCGTCTCGATCTCGATTACTTGAGAACCATTACGTGTGGAACGTATCGGATATCTCTGGCTCCTGGTTACATCGCCGAACATTTAAGTGATGACGGAGACTATGAGGTGTGGCTTTACCAGCACTCCCCTGACCTTCTCCGATGTCAAATACATTCGCGATACAAAAGCCAAACGAAATATAACGTTTGGGTACGGTTCACCATTTCACCCGATGATGACTACTACTGCCAGTGCCCAGTTGGAGAGAGAACGATGGGAATGTGTGCGCACATCTCCAGTATCTTGTACTACAATTGTACCTTGGGTATTACAGGGCGCTGGAAAACCCTCGACCATTACAACCACAGGTAAAGAAATTCCGACAAAAGTTGAAATAGTTTTCCATGCGGCAACATAGTTCATATGTCGAAAGTATGTTTGGGGCTCGATATGAAAGATCCCCGTTACCATGTGACTAACCAAACTTATAAAAATAGGTATTATACAATCGCCCGTAGCTATGAACAATCTCGTAAATGCAAAAACCAACCAAAATCATAAGGAACACGTTTTGTGTGTTGTTCTGTCTATTTGTCAGCCAATGTCTTCAACCACGGGGACTTGTGAAGTAGCCATTTTGGATTTCTTTCATGAAAAAGTGTTTCTCTCACTTTTTTCATATCTGTGTACATATTCTCAACATACCGAGCAAATCCTCTCGTGTTTTTGTTACTTATCTAAAGAAAGTCGAAAATCGGCAATTCAACCATAGGCTAATTCAACCCAAGATTTGAAAATGTTCCACCACTTACATTTTGATGATTTTTCCTCTCAACAATAGCATATTACGTACTGTTTGATAGGATAAACATTGGTTTGCATCCAACGCCCATAAAAGGGTGTATTCTCTAAAAAACACAGTTTTTGTGTCTAAAATGTTATCATCGAAATTGGCATTTTTGAGATAGTTTTTTCCATTAAAAAGACAAATGGCGCGATGGAAACATAATTTTTTGTCACAATCATGCCATGAATGTATTCTTTATGGTGACTATCATTTGATTAGATTTATTTTCATTAATATTTTACATAACATGCACATTTTATCAACACTTAGACAGCTTCTGAAAGGTACAACTTTGAGGAGCCATAAAAAACAAACCAAGTGACCTAAATCTTTATACTTTATAGATTTGTGACCACAACGGCATGGGCAATGCACCACCAACAGGAAATTTGAATCAGAGAAGGGGCCATTTTGGAAACAGGCCCTTTGCTCGTAGTCTCCATCAACCTGCATCTCTCAAATCCCTATGTAGTAAGGTTGTGTGTCAGCAGCCGGTATATATCACAAAAATATCTATATTCAAAGCAAGTCCTAGAATCAACCACGACATGTAAGCAATAATAATTTGGAGTAGCAGGGATAACCTTAGAGCATGTAACTGCAAGTTGTAGGTTCTGAGTTGGGCGTCTGGTATGGAGGTTGTAGGTTCTGAGTTGGGGTCTGGTATGGAGGTTGTAGGTTCTGAGTTGGGCGTCTCCTTTGCTTTTTCATATTCATATTGAAATATCTTGGATTGAAAGTAGATACAAAAAGGAATTAATTTGACTGCTAATTTTGTTCGTGGGATTTTTCTGCCCTTACACAACGTACAACCCTACTGACCTGGACTAAATGGTTCATCCTAACCACTTGGGTCTTTTTTCAGTTAACAAATACTGCATCCATTGAAGCAAAGATACGTTCCTTTGACGTCCTGCGATCACGATCATTTTACTAATTTAGTTTTTAACGACTTCCTCACAGGATGACCTGTTAACTCTTTCGGCGCCAAATTACCTTTTTAACATATTGGCCCAGCGCCAAATATTAATTACTAATTAAAGGAATTTTAATCAACAATGTATGTTTTTTCTTATTTGTTGGTGCAGGGACATGCTACTTGGTGGATATAAAGTTCAGATGATGCTTTACCAAATGCACCTCATCACAGGTCATTCAAGGTCAATCAAGGTCATGTAACATTGGCGGCCATCTTGAATTTTCATAATTTGATAAAATTGTTGATTTTACAGCTATATTTCTTTTTTTTTCACTTATCTGTAGGTTTCATTCATTCAAGGTCATGCGATCCTGGCAGCCATCTTGGATTTCCAAAATTTTATGAAAATCTTAAGATTATTGTTTTCAAAATGTCGGCTATAGTCGACTTTGGCGCTCGTCCTCGCTGTCGACAAAAGTCGACTTTGGCGCCGAAAGAGTTAAAGGCTTAAATGACGCGAATCCCGTATCCGTCACTGGTGTAATACGGTAAGTAACACAAAGATCAACCCGATTAGTCTTTCCTGGGACCTCCCTTTCAGATTTAACCAGCTCTTTCGGCTTGCACGTTTGATGGTAGGTGCAAATTCCATTTTAATCACAGTTTATAAATTCTTGACTGGTGAAACATGATCCATTGTCACTCCCGACCACTTCTGGTAGTGCGTGCGCAACGCAACGAAGGACAGCCTAAATGTTCTATAGTTGCTGAAGACATGGACGTTTTCATTGTAAACTCGTTTTTGGATGTGTTTTAATTGCAACTAGGAACGCTTTCTAACTGGTCATGCGTCGTCAATTAATACTCTTCCCGAGGGTCGGCTGGGCCAATCTCATTGGTGAAGGGTTACATCTACTATTGTTTTTCAACTGAACAGCTCCGAATCTCCTCGTCAGAACGACACCACTCTTTGGACAACACATGTAACCACGAGCCTCTAGGGTCTGTACTTGTCCCCAACAACTAGCTCAGTGGACTGAAAAATATAGTCTCCGTTTGCACTAGGGGGTTTTCAGGCCAACATAGCTCATAACCTTGAAGGGTCAATGTCCACCCTATGATACGAGGTCGTCTGTGGTATTTTATTTCCCTATCTTCATTCATTAGTACCAGTTTGTCTACGTTGTATATCTTGAATTCCAACCAAGTACTGGCGGACTTGTTTTTCACTCCAAACATCATAGGTACTTAGACCTTCTACAATGTATATCCAAATTGGATTTTTTTTCTGCCGATGACAACTTTCTTGAAGCATAGCCCACATTTGTTTTTTTTACACCATAGTCAAAACTTCACCTACACCATCGGGTTAAGCATCACAACAAGGTACAATTTGTTTGCTTGAATCAAAAGGCACCGACGCCTCAGCCAGAGCTGTTGTTCCTGGAGCCAGCAATCAGCATTGTCACTAAGCTAGGTAGGAATCAGGTGTAGAAGTTCAGCATGTCTACACACCTTTGCATTTCCTTGCATTTACATAATGAGGGAAATCTTTGGAGGCAATTAGGGTGAAACAAAATCCCTCAACATTTATAAATAGTTTTCAAAAACCACTCCGATAGGTGATAATATTTGTTGTGGGGGGACTATATTACAAAAACCGCTGTTTCGTTAGGACCTATGCAGGTAGTTTAACTTTGTCGCCACTTGAAGTACAATATATAACGGAAGATTAACTTCAGCAGCCCAACACTTTAATTCAGCATCCCAAGATGGCTGTCCACTTAAAGGAGATAAATCTAATCCTAAAAGCTACATAAACCAGAATACTAATTTCCCCTTTTTTCAATAAAATAGATAGATACTCGAAAATCAGGAGATATCATGGTTACATTATTGCAATCATCTATTGGAAACAGACTATAAGTCAATACAAAGATGGCGTCCAATAAAGAAGATCTATGGAGGTCCTTAACTCTTAGCAAATCCTAACAAACAAACACACTTAGTACATGTATACAGGGATTCGAGAGATGCAGAAGGATAAAGACTAATGTAAAAGATGTGCATTGATTAGGTTGCCTTACAAGCGTGAGCTGAAGGGAATTTCCCTTTAGCTCAGTCGGTAGAGCATCGGGCCGGAGAGCCAATGGTCGCGGGTTCGAGCCCCAGCGACGGCACTATCTTTATCACTTTTACTCGTCCTATTACAAACTGGTGCCGATGACCCTCCCCGTTTCAAGGAGGAGAAGCCTTGGCGGGGAGTCAAAGAACCTGGGTTGGGGATTAAGAAAAAGGGGGGAATAGTGTAAAAGATGTGCATTGATTAGGTTGCCTTACAAGCGTGAGCTGTAGGGAATTTCCCTTTAGCTCAGTCGGTAGAGCATCGGGCCGGAGAGCCAATGGTCGCGGGTTCGAGCCCCAGCGACGGCACTATCTTTATCACTTTTCTTCGTCCTATTACAAACTGGTGCCGATGACCCTCCCCGTTTCATGGAGGAGAAGCCTTGGCGGGGAGTCAAAGAACCTGGGTTGGGGATTAAGAAAAAGGGGGGAATAGTGTAAAAGATGTGCATTGATTAGGTTGCCTTACAAGCGTGAGCTGTAGGGGATTTCCATTTAGCTCAGTCGGTAGAGCATCGGGCTGGAGAGCCAATGGTCGCGGGTTCGAGCCCCAGCGACGGCACTATCTTTATCACTTTTCTTCGCCCCATTACACTAATAACAAGTTTTAGTATCGCCATCTTTGTATCACTGAGATATTTTGTGCATCCTTGTACGATATGAAAATGGATGTTTGGGAGAATGCTCATTGGTGTGCTTACTTCTTGTGATTAACGATCATGACTCGGTCCTCACTTTTCTTGGACGTGACCAAGATTTACATGACGTGTGTCGTCGATAAAGCAGGGGACTCTTACTCCTCCGGAACACCTGGTCTTATTCTCTTTTACAAGGTACCCATGTTAATCGTTCATTTGTTCATATTTTACCCATAGCTTAATCGATTTTGAGTTCGACTTGTAGTTTGTTGAAGGTTCGGTATTCTCTGAATTTTATGCCCCCGCCATAAAATGGGGGGGGGGGGGGGGCATATAGTGTTATCCATGTCCGTCCCGTCCCGTCCCGCCCGTCCCATGGTAATGTAACCAGCCTACTGATCCGATTGTCATCAAACTTCGCATACATAATAAGCATGAATAATTAATTTCATATGGGGGAATGGGGCATTTGTGTCTCACAACCATTTCTAGTTTTATCAGTTTAATATAATTGGCCTTATTATCGAAAGCAAATAAATTTAGTCCGAGTGATATACAATCTATCTGTATATGTACAATAGCTAATGGACGAAGGTAAATCATTTTTACAGGCACTATCATTTTAAATGGAAGAATGTTGTGCGGACAATATTACGCTTCTAATTAAACAGGAAATTGCTTTCCTCGTTTCGTGTAGAAATTGTTATTACTAGGGATTGTAAGATAGTGATTAGTGCCGTGACGGCCCCAGATTTAAGAGCTTTACTGTATATCAGAATCAAACAGGTAAATCCAACGTTCAGTACAGGTCATCTTACTGAGCTCATCAGCCTTTGACCACCTTTGAGACAGGATCACTTCATTGTCAGGTGGTAGTAAAGGCACTTGACACGTTTCCAGGAAATCACACGAGCAGCTATCTTTTAGATCTAACAATTAATTAGAGAAAAAAAACCATTAGTGAGAACTATTCCCTGCAGAAATGTTATCACAAATAGCTATGGCATCGTTATTAAGAGTATATCTTGATAAAATAAAATCTGGAGAAGCGGTAGATTTGATGTTTAATATACATATCTGGTGGTAAAACTGTTACCCCGAGGTATCACCTGGCTAGGGGGCAGGAGGCATGGTCGTAGTGGAAGGGGATGTGGTGGGGGATGGGGAGGGGGATGTGCTGGTGGTGGCAGAGGGGTGTGGTGAGAGAGGGGATGTGGTGGTAGTGGTGACAGAGGGGTGTGTGTTGAGAGAGGGGGTGTGGTGAGAGAGGGGGATGTGGTGGTGTTAGGGGAGGTAGATGTGGTGTTAGGGGCGAGAAGAGGGACGTGGTTGTTGGGGCGGTAGCATTTCAATAAAAACACATATATTCAACTATCAACATGGAGTTTCAATTTTGCCTATAACGTACTGAATAAAGATTGATACATTTAAATCAGATTTGAAGACAAACAGCAGGTGATGATACGCAAGACATAAGATAAGTGACATAACAAGACTACCGACACCGGGGTCACAAAACGACTACAGAAACCGGGTTATAAAAAGACTATGAAAACTGGTGTCACAAAAAGACTACGGAAATTGACGTCACAAAAAGACTACAGAAACCTGGGTCACAAAAAACTACAAAAAATATGTCCTAATGATACCCTGTGTTCCTTAGTATGGTGTGGTAAACGATGGACAATGACGTCAACCACTGACAGGTAGGAACCTGAGGATAAACTTGGGATGATAAACGTGGGATACTTACCGATAATGGTATTTGATATCGATTTAATTTGAAGTTCATAAAAAAGAATAATTAGCAATCTGTTGTCCAAAAGCAACTCGGGCAAATGGTAAAACACGCAAAAATGCTTGCCACCGCCACGACAGTCCAAATTTGTTTTGGTAGGAAAACAATGCTAAAAGTCAAATAATGGGAATACATAGCAAAACATGTATCAAAAGTGCTACCAAAAAACAACCAAACGATAGTGTAGCAGTGACAAAAAAAAACACAACTGAAAAAGTGAGCAACAGCTTACTAGGTTATTAAATGACAATGGTAGAGCCCAACGCCTACCTGCAAAATATCCAGCACAGTGTGAAAAGTCTTCCTTAAAATGTCAGAGAACAATTAAACACTGATGTATCCATGTAAATCGTTCCTTTGTTCATATTTTGCCCCTGGTTTAATCGATTTTGAGTTTGGATTATGATTTTGTTAACGCTTCTGTATTCTCTTATTTATGTACACAGGTCACGTTAACATTCACTTGAGGATGTTTTACCAACATGACAAACATTCTCTCACTCATCCTTTTCTAAATTTAATCTGATTTATCCAGATATAGCACCTTAAACTAGCACTACGGCCAAGGATCCGTACACCAAGAAGAGCAACCCCGTCCATCACGGACCCCGTCCACCATGAACCCCGTCTACTAAGAACCCCGCCCACTAAGAACCCCCTCCACCAAGGACCCCGTCCACCACGAACTCCATCCACCAAGGACCCCGTCCACCATGAACCCCGTCCACCACGAGCCCCGTCCACCAAGGACCCCGTCCACCACGAACTCCATCCACCAAGAACCCCGTCCACCAAGGACCCCGTCCACCACGAACTCCATCCACCAAGGACCCCGTCCACCATGAACCCCGTCCACCACGAGCCCCGTCCGCCAAGGACCCCGTCCACCACGAACTCCATCCACCAAGGACCCCGTCCACTAAGAACTCACCATGAACCCCGTCCACCACGAGCCCCGTCCACCAAGGACCCCGTCCACCATGAACCCCGTCCACCACGAGCCCCGTCCACCAAGGACCCCGTCCACTAAGAACTCCGTCCACCAAGGACCCCGTCCACCACGAACCCCGTTCACCAAGGACCCCGTCCACCAAGGACCCCGTTCACCAAGGACCCCGTTCACCAAGGACCCCGTCCACCATGAACCCCGTCCACCAAGGACCCCGTTCACCAAGGACCCCGTCCACCACGAACCCCGTCCACCAAGGACCCCGTTCACCAAGGACCCCGTCCCCCACGAACCCCGTCATACCAGGAACCCCGTCCACCACGAACCCCGTCCACCACGAATCCCATCCACCAAGAACCCCGTCCACCAAGGAACCCATCCACCAAGAACCCCGTCCACCACAAACTCCGTCCACCACGAATCCCGTCCACCAAGAACCCCGTCCACCAAGGAACCCATCCACTTCGAACCCCGTCATACCAGGAACCCCGTCCACCACGAACCCCGTCCACCACGAATCCCGTCCACCAAGAACCCCGTCCACCAAGAAACCCATCCACTACGAACCCCGTCCACCAAGAACCCCGTCCACCAAGAAACCCATCCACTACGAACCCCGTCCACCAAGAATCCCGTCCACCAAGAATCCGTCTACCAAGGAGAGCAGAGCACCATAACCAACGACCCCGGCCACTCCACCAAGAGGAGGGGTACCAAGAGGAGGAGGTCATACTAGTACTGGTACATAACAAGGCCTGAAGACCCTGCTATATCATATGAATACAAATATCATTACCCAAGCTACTTAGATTAACTCCAACCAGAAACAGACTTGTGTTCTAATAATATAATGTATAGTCTTGGGGTATCTGAATTCCTGATTAGGTAAGCACTTGTCCGGCTGTTTATACGTACAGGGAGTCCTTTGATCTGTCAGGCTGTTTATACGTACAGGGGGTCCTTTGATCTGTCAGGCTGTTTATACGTACAGGGGGTCCTTTGATCTGTCCGCTGACCGTGGTAGGCGAAGTAAAAGTGCTGACCACACGAATATACATTGATTGGATTACTTTCAAATCTTACAACATTTTACGCCTCAACAAACCTGACCTCATCTGACCAACAGCATTACCCGCACAATATATGACTGAGATGTCTTGATACATTTTCATGGGGAGTGAAAGTTTAAACAAGTAACAATAAGTATTCAAAATAAAACAAGTAACAATATCGTTCAAAATAAAACATGTAACAATATCGTTCAAAATAAAACAAGTAACAATAAGTATTCAAAATAAAACAAGTAACAATAAGTATTCAAAATAAAACAAGTAACAATATCGTTCAAAATAAAACATGTAACAATATCGTTCAAAATAAAACAAGTAACAATAAGTATTCAAAATAAAACAAGTAACAATATCGTTCAAAATAAAACAAGTAACAATATCGTTCAAAATAAAACAAGTAACAATAAGTATTCAAAATAAAACATGTAACAATAAGTATTCAAAATAAAACAAGTAACAATATCGTTCAAAATAAAACATGTAACAATATCGTTCAAAATAAAACAAGTAACAATAAGTATTCAAAATAAAACAAATAACAATATAGTTCAAAATAAAACAAATAACAATAAGTATTCAAAATAAAACAAGTAACAATAAGTATTCAAAATAAAACAAGTAACAATAAGTATTCAAAATAAAACAAGTAACAATAAGTATTCAAAATAAAACAAGTAACAATAAGTATTCAAAATAAAACAAATAACAATATCGTTCAAAATAAAACATGTAACAATAAGTATTCAAAATAAAACAAGTAACAATAAGTATTCAAAATAAAACAAATAACAATATAGTTCAAAATAAAACAAATAACAATAAGTATTCAAAATAAAACAAGTAACAATAAGTATTCAAAATAAAACAAATAACAATATAGATCAAAATAAAACAAATAACAATATCGTTCAAAATAAAACATGTAACAATGAAGTAATTCAAATAAATATAAAAAATAATTCAAAATAAATTCAAAGTAATTCAATAAAAATATTGCCCTTTTCTCCTTTAGTCGACATTGATCTGCTCTTACATGAGGAAGTTTTAGCTAACCATGCCTTCCTGTTCACATACTGTACTGAAGATACTCCATCACATGGTGTTTCATTTTTGAACAAAGTATTCAAGTCTCGCAGTTTTTTCTTTACTTTGATGAAATGAAATCTCCCAAAAGCCTCTAAATATACCGAACGCTTCACGAATTTGTGTGTCATCTTTGAGCTTTGGCAATATACTGTAATCTTCTCGGTATCGTTCCGATTTTAATATATGTCCTGCCGAAACATGTTTAGCTATGTTCTGACTCGTACTAATTGCAGCTATTATCACGATGTCCCACGATCCCCCATTAAATGACACTTTGTACATTCCTCGATGAAGTATGATTAAACAGTCCATAGGGACAATGGTAATTGACTGTCGGCTAGGAGTAGGCCACGTTTATACGTACGTACACAGCCCGGCGCCATCACAGCAGCAGTATCATCACAGCAGCAGCAGCAGCAGCAGCAGCTTCGTCCGGAGGTCGACATGTCTGTCCAGCCACACGTGTAAGTCAGTTTACAATGATTTATTAGTGATTTCTGTTAAAGGTATATTGACTGTAAATTATAAGTATACACTATATGATAAATGTATACACTATATGATAAATGTATACCTTTATGATAAATGTATACACTATATGATGGTGCCTAACGGTTTTATAAAAACTCGGTTTTGATAAAAAGGAAAAAATATGACGATGGAATTAACGTGACATTTGACATTTATTGAATGTGTTTTACTGTTTTTTAATAGTCTATGATGGTTTATACAAGTCAACTATACCTCAGTAAAAAGTCTCCTGTTTATATCTTTAAAGTTAAATCGCGATACAATTATACCCATTTACAAACAGTTAAATATCCTTCGTTCATAAACAGTTGAAACATTGATATTATGTCCCTTCTTTAGGTATAGCAAACACTCAATATAGTCCCTCTCGCTTATTTACAGTGAAGCCTAGGTTTGCTTACATTAAAACTTCAGTACATCATGTAAAACGCTCCATGAAACATTGATGTATTCACCAACCCCGTCATATTCATCCACCATCTCATTTTATCTGCAGATCAATATGAATTTAAGTGTCATTTACTCACAACTTGTTTACATACTTTTGTTTGTTGTGTAGTTTAATGTCGTTTATAACGCCAAGTTAATATCACTATAAAGTTTAATTGTTACAAAAACAAACAGACGGGATACTTGTATAGCATGTTAAACGTCCATAATTTGAGCAACAACCACGTTATAAGTTAGCTTAAATTCATAAATACGAAATGTGACTGCAGGACTTTCATGGTAGAATGGGAAAACCCAGCATCAGAATCACAGTCCTGTGTGTCACCAGGATAATCTCAGTCCTGTTACGGTGTGTCACCAGGATAATCACAGTCCTGTTAGTGTGTGACACCAGGATAATCTCAGTCCTGTTACGGTGTGTCACCAGGATAATCTCAGTCCTGTTACGGTGTGTCACCAGGGTAATCTCAGTCCTGTTAGGGTGTGTCACCAGGATAATCTCAGTCCTGTTAGGGTGTGTCATCAGGATAATCTCAGTCCTGTTACGGTGTGTCACCAGGATAATCTCAGTCCTGTTACGGTGTGACACCAGGATCATCTCAGTCCTTTTACGGTGTGTCACCAGGATAATCTCAGCCTGTTAGGGTGTGACACCAGGATAATCTCAGTCCTGTTAGGGTGTGTCATCTGGATAATCTCAGTCCTGTTGCGGTATGTCACCAGGATAATCTCAGTCCTGTTGCGGTGTGTCACCAGGATAATCTCAGTCCTGTTAAGGTTTGTCATCAGGATAATCTCAGTCCTGTTAGGGTATGTCACCAGGATAATCTCAGTCCTGTTACGGTGTGTCATCAGGATAATCTCAGTCCTGTTAGGATGTGTCACCAGGATAATCACAGTCCTGTTAGGGTGTGTCACCAGGATAATCTCAGTCCTGTTACGGTGTGTCATCAGGATAATCTCAGTCCTGTTAGGGTGTGTCATCAGGATAATCTCCGTCCTCTTAAGGTGTGTCATCAGGATAATCTCAGTCCTGTTACGCTGTGTCACCAGGATAATCTCAGTCCTGTTACGGTGTGTCATCAGGATAATCTCAGTCCTGTTAGGGTGTGTCATCAGGATAATCTCAGTCCTGTTACGGTGTGTCACCAGGATAATCTCAGTCCTGTTACGGTGTGTCACCAGGATAATCTCAGTCCTGTTACGGTGTGTCACCAGGATAATTTCAGTCCTGTTACGGTGTGTCACCAGGATAATCTCAGTCCTGTTACGGTGTGTCACCAGGATAATCTCAGTCCTGTTACGGTGTGTCACCAGGATAATCTCAGTCCTGTTACGGTGTGTCACCAGGATAATCTCAGTCCTGTTACGGTGTGTCACCAGGATAATCACAGTCCTGTTACGGTGTGTCACCAGGATAATTGCGATGTTGAGCGGGGACTACTCAGTAACTAATCATTAACGCTGGAGATTAAACCCGCCATTGTTTATCTGATATTCAGTCAGTATACATGTATGTTGTAATATTTCCCTTTATTACATTTTACCGGTGAAATATATAGAGGACATTCAATGGTTTGCCATTTAATATTAAATATATTTCAAGAGTGTGGCAGATTTTTTTGATATTTTCACGAGTGTCATACAAGTGAAATATATTTGATATTAAACGGCACACCATTGAGTTTTCTTTTTCTTACATTTCGAAAGAGGCCTTAAAATATTTTAATTATTTTATTTGTTTACTTGCCTACTGGAAAGTTAATCCGTCGAAATCACAACCGATCGAGTACTGTACACAGCTGATTGGGATAAGTTGATCGGAAAAGTTGAACCATTTTCTTCTTTCAATTTATTACTTATGAAATCCTGCAGCAGTATCGCACCAATATCTACTGATGTTGTCATTTCTTCAAGAGCATTTTTCCCAAATAGACAAGCTCTAGCAGACGACAACAATGCCGAGCCTCCAACGCCAGGGGGCAATGGGGGAGTTGAAATCTACGGCGGGTCACTTTTTCACGGGACGAATTACAGAAATATTGAGTGGGGTCTTTTTTCTACAAATGGCCGTGTAAGATTTCTACTGTAAATTAACGAACCCGGATAACTTTTGCCACGTAGAATAATGACCTCGGGTATTTTGTGATGACGGGTAACTTTTGCAAGTTACACTGACTCAACCTTATATTTTCAATGCAAATTGAAGAAGAAGCCATATAAAGTGAAAGTTGTCAGACGACGAACATTAGACAACACACCATAACTAAAGCTCGACTGGCACTTCGTGCTAGGTGAGCTGATCAATGAATCCACAGGTCTTAAAACTTTAAGGGGTCTTGGAAATGTATTAAAAAGAAAATTCAATGGTTTCCCTTTGAATATTAAGTATTTTTCACAAGTTTATTTAAAATAAAAAAATAAAAAATGCCGTGCTGGTGAATATTTGATATTCAACGGACTGTATATATCGCCCCTGATCTGTAGAGAGAATGTTTAATTTACTAGGCCATTCAAAGTGGAATTCTAAACACAATAAGGGATGGCTGTACGATTAAAGACGATCTTAACACAATAAGGGATGGCTGTACGATTATAGACAATCTTAACACAATAAGGGATGGCTGTACGATTATAGACAATCTAAACACTATAAGGGATGGCTGTACGATTACAGACGATCTAAACACAATAACGGATGGCTGTACGGTTATAGACGATCTAAACACAATAAGGGATGGCTGTACGGTTATAGACGATCTTTACACAATAAGGGATAGCTGTACGGTTATAGACGATTTAAACACAATAAGGGATGGCTGTACGGTTATATACGATCTAAACACAATAAGGGATGGTTGTACGATTAAAGACGATCTAAACACAATAAGGGATGGTTGTACGATTAAAGACGATCTAAACACAATAAGGGATGGCTGTATGGTTATAGACGATTTAAACACAATAAGGGATGTCTATATGGTTATATATACGATCTAAACACAATAAGGGATGGCTGTGCGGTTATATACGATATGAACACAATAAGGGATGGCTGTACGATTATAGACGATCTAAACACAATAAAGGATGGCTGTACGATTACAGACGATCTAAACACAATAAGGGATGGCTGTACGGTTATAGACGATTTAAACACAATAAGGGATGGTTGTACGGTTATAGACGATCTCAACACAATAAGGGATGGCTGTACGATTATAGACGATCTTAACACAATAAGGGATGGCTGTACGATTAAAGACGATCTCAACACAATAAGTATTGGCTGTACGAATACAGACGATCTAAACACAATAAGGGATGGCTGTATGGTTATAGACGATCTCAACACAATAAGGGATGGCTGTACAATTATAGACGATAGACGATCTAAACACAATAATGGATGGCTCTACGATTATAGACGATCTAAACACATTAAAAGATGGCTGTACAGTTATATACGATCTAAACACAATAAGGGATGGCTGTACGATTATAGACGATAGACGATCTAAACACAATAGGGATGGCTGTACAGTTATAGACGATTTAAACACAATAAGGGATGGCTGTATGATTATAGACGATCTAAACACAAAAAGGGATGGCTGTACAGTTATAGACGATTTAAACACAATAAGGGATGGCTGTATGATTATATACGATCTAAACACAATAAGGGATGGCTGTACGATTATAGACGATAGACGATCTAAACACAATAAGGGATGGCTGTACGGTTATAGACTATCTAAACACAATAAGGGATGGCTGTACGATTATAGACGATAGACGATCTAAACACAATAAGGGATGGTGTACGGTTATAGACGATCTAAACACAATAATGGATGGCTGTACGGTTATACACGATCTAATGGTTAGCCTGCAGTGATACATGTATCTGAACTGTTTGTTTATTCGTTTGACATTCAACTGTATATTCACGACTGTAATTAAAAATAGACGAGCCGCTATCGACCAGGTATAATGTACTCACTCCGGATGGTAGTTAATCCATACCTTATTGTTATAGGCATGTGTATCGATTGGGTAGGAAAATCATATTCAATATTAAAGGCAAATTCTTTGGCATCAAGTTTATTTACATAATTACAGATTCGGCTTGGAAGAAATCGATTAACTCAAAATTAATAGACGTCTTTTGATTGTAGATATAGATATTTCAGTGTCTAAAGGTTTGTCAAACATTTATCAGATTTATCAGGATGATTTTGTGAGCCTCACTCGACTTGACGATCTCATCTCAATCAGGGATATTGTTGATTATGATATCAAAATTATGTATATTGTTCTGAAAAGTTTGACTTTGTATTTTACAGACAGGAAACCCCGCCGGACTACGAAGAGGTCGTGGCCGAGGAACAAGCTGATAATACAGCGGGAAATAAACAATCAGGTATATAAATTGATCGGGTATATAAACTGATAATAAACCGGGGCATAAACCATCAGGTATATAGAAGAAACAAAAACTAGAGGATACCAAAGCATCAACAAAACCATAATCCAAGCTCAAAATCGATTAAACAATGTGCAAAATACGGAAAAGGGAAGACAATAAGACCAGATGTTCCGGAAGGAAGAGTAAGCGTCTGCTGCTTCATCGACGACAGCCGCCATGTAAATCTTGGTCTCATCGTAGTAAATATGAAGTCATCGACATGAGAACCGAATCATTATCAATCACAACAAGGAAGCACACTAATAAGCAATTTTCATATCACACAAAGATACAGAATATTGTTCAATGAGACTGTTGACATTCCAATTGGTACTTACTGTGCCCCACTTGTGGAAGCGCTAATTAGGACTGGTAACAAATCCCTTTCCAAATATTTTAATTTCACTTTCAGATATATCGATGATGTGTTGTCTATAAACGACAAGAGGTTTGCTGACCTAGTCGATCGTATTTACCCTACTGAACTAGAGATTAAAGACGCAATAGTCTCTCTTACATCAGCTTCTTACCTCGATCTTTACTTAAACTATGACCAACACGGGCAACTTACTACGAAGCTATACGGTAAACGTGACGATTTCGATTTTCCGATCGTGGACTTTCCCTTTCTTGATAGTAACATCGCTGCTTCTCCATGATAGATGTCAACTGCTGACGAACAAACTTACGGGACAGGGATTGGAGAGATGCAGGTTGATGGAGACTATGGGCAAGTTGTATTGTCTCCATCTTGATCTCATCGAGAAATATTCTGTATCTTTGGTGTGTGTGATATGAAGATGGACGTTTTTGAGTTTGCTTATTGGTGTGCTTATTTGTTGTGATTGATAATGATGACTCGGTTCTCACATTAGTCTGAAGCCCTATTGGCCTGTTTCCAGTAATGTTAATTCTCCATAGGAGCCTGCCCCCGTATAATTTCTTATCTAGCTCAACTACAGTTTTTTCCTTTTCCGAAGAATAATTTTACACCTTTCCGACACCCAGATTTCATAATTTCAGTGAAAATGTATTTTTATAAAGTTGTCATTTTGAGCATTAAAGACACAAGGTCGTAAATAAAAGAAGGTTATCTCGAAATTGTAATTTGCAACATAGTATAAATTTCTTTTGATAAATATTTGCAAAACATCGTGTTTATTCATAAAACATAAAAAAAAAATTCTCGGATGAAAATGCACTTGCAGAGACATAATTATGAAGAAAAATGCCATAAAATTGCAATTTTCTCCCATTTTCTAGTTTTGGATGCAAATTTCCATCAGAAAATCGGATAGAGATTTACTTGTTTCATATGTGTACCGAAAATCAGCTAATTCCATGTGGTGGCACGTTCTCATATCGCCGCCTGAATGTGGTTGTAAATTGAAAGAAAAGGGGAAATGAGTAACAACCTTGTCTGAAACCCTATTATATAGCTTATTATATACAAAATTTTATATTGAATATCAGAGTGGATATTTTCATGACAGTTTTATGATATCTAACGACTAAATAAACAGTATCGATATAAAGATTTACAATGAGGACACCCTGATACATGAATACTGTTCTGTGTCAAGTTGTCCTCTTCTGAATTTTCTGATCGTGTTGCCTTGTACATTTTTCGGTATCTTCTTGTCTTTGTCTATACGTTTACGGAATCATTGACTCGACGCTAGCTATTCTTGTCTCACTTTCCTTGTTTTATTGTCCCATCTCCAAAGCGTTGTGGCTCTGTCAGGGTTGGGACCCTGACTTGTCTCACTTTCTTTGTGCCTGCCGACAACGCCACATCGAATAGATAGATTATCCATATAAAATACTTTATTTTGTTCTAAGTAATCAATCAATTCTGCGCTTCGTGGAGGTATTGAATGTGATTTATTATATTGTCTTGTTATTTTGTGTAATTAGTTGTTCGTTATTTATCACACATTTTCGCATAATTGTACCAAACTACTAAGTATTAGCTGTTTACAGCAATCATCGGTGGCTTGCTATTTTGTTACTTTATCGATGCTTCATAAACCAATCGTTATTGTTTCAAGATGGAGGGTAAATGTGTTGGAGAAGGCTGTCAACTATACTTCAAGTAACGTAGTGGCAATAAGAACAGAAGTGCACGCAATGTAAGTAGTCCACAATATAAATGGCTCCTTGATACGCTGGTGCAACAAGGATTGATGTCGGCAAAGGAACTAGCACTCATTTGCCAGAAGTGCTACATGAGGTATCTCCGGAACAAAAATCAGCCTGAACCTGAACCCGCGCAGAACCAGGAAATAGAGGAAGAAGACGACTCCCCGTCCCATATCCTGCTGTTGCTGACCCTTCATGATCTTTTGAATGGATCATCTTCACACAAAAAAATGCTGTCTCTGTCTTGTTACCTTTGCAATAAATGGAACATCATCAGTCTTACCAAAACGTGCAAGACATCACCTGATCTATTCACACAATCTGCGGTGTCCCACCTCATCCCGCGTCTGCTCCATTCACCTTATTGGTAACGACTTAGATCCGTCTACAGAGGTTGTCCTTGATGGTAGAGGTTCCTTTGACTCTAAGTTACTATCAAAATCATTAATGACCTCCTAGAAGTGTCACACGTCCTTTCACAGAACCAGTCTGCGTTTGCAATAGGCTTTTCTTCTCTTGATGACTCGGCATGCATGGCCTGGCCAGGTTGGTCCAAAGATCAGTTCCTCGAAATCCACTCGCACTGTTCCCCATATCTTTTATCTGGTATATATACCAAGACTACACACGATGCTCTACTACTGGTCTGGGTAAAACTGAAAACCGACATTTCCTGGAGTCAGTGTTCTTCTCTTTTTGGAATTTCCAAGTCAAGTGTGTCCAAAACTTTCCACTCCATAGTACAGACATAAGACACATCGATAGTCCCACAATTTCTAGGCCCGGATCACTTGACAAGAGAACAGTTGCTCGGGCACAATACTGTCTTTTCAGAAGCATTTCTGGAGATAAAGCCACTGCCATATTAGATGGCACCTATATTTATATCCAGAAAAGCTCCAACCACAAGCTCCAGAATATGTCTTACTGTAGCCAGAAGAAGAGAAACTATCTCAAATTCATGAGCATCGCCTTACCAGATGGCTACATCCTGGACACAGTAGGACAATTCACTGGCAGCGAAAATGATGCTGCAATTACAAAAAAAATCATGGACAAGCTAGTTACTTGGCTACAACCAGATGACAATGTTGTCGTTGACCGAGGTTTTAGAGATGTCCTACCAGTTCTCGAAGCCTCTGGCCTCAATGCTAGCATGCCGTCATACCTGAAACACGGTCAAAGTCAACATTCTGACGTCCAAGCAACAGAACTATCACAGAATCGAGGTGGATTGTGGAATCCTATCATGATCGTCTGAAACACTGGACGTTCTTCCGAACGCAATTGGTGTCTAACAGCTTTATCAATGTCATCGAGGCTTTGCTTCGAACCATCACAGCCTGTCTGAATGGTATTAGAGGACCGATCTACCAGAGATCTCCAGAGAGAGATGCCAAAGATAGGCTAATGGCTGAACGTATGAAGGACCGTTTGACAACACCGAATGGTTTAGCTCAGAGAGTCAAGACAGATCCGGATCTATCTAGACGGGCAAGGTTCGAGTTTGTCAAGATGGATGCATCTTCCGTACTGTTTCCCCGTCTCGATCTCGATTACTTGAGAACCATTACGTGTGGACCGTATCAGATATCTCTGGCTCCTGGTTACATCGCCGAACATTTAAGTGATTATGGAGACTATGAGGTGTGGCTTTACCAGCACTCCCCAAGACCTTCTCCGATGTCAAATACATTCTCGATACAAAAGCCAAACGAAATATAACGTTTGGATACGGTTCACCGTTTCACCCGATGATGAGGCCCCAATAAAAGACTACTACTGCCAGTGCCCAGTTGGAGAGAGAACGATGGGAATGTGTGCGCACATCTCCAGTATCTTGTACTACCTTGGGTATTACAGGGCGCTGGAAAACCCTCGACCATCACAACCACAGGTAAAGAAATTCCGACAAAACTTGAAATAGTTTTCCATGCGGCAACATAGTGCATATGTCGAAAGTATGTTTGGGGCTCGATATGAAAGATCCCCGTTACCATTTGACTAACCAAACTTATAAATATAGGTATTATACAATCGCCCGTAGCTATGAACACTCCCGTAAATGCAAAAACCAACCAAAATCATAAGGAACACGTTTTGTTTGTTGTTTTGTCTATTTGTCAGCCAATGTCTTCAACAACGGGGACTTGTGAAGTAGCCATCTTGGATTTTTTTTCATGAAAAAGTGTTTCTCTTACTTTTTTTCATATCTGTGTTCATATTCTCAACATACCGAGCAAATACTCTCGTGTTGTTGTTAATTATCTAAAGAAAGTCGAAAATCGGCAATTCAACCATAGGCTAATTCAACCCAAGATTTGAAAATGTTCCACCACTTACATTTTGATGATTTTTCCTCTCATCAATAGCATATTACGTACTGTTTGATAGGATAAAAATTGGTTTGCATCCAACGCCCATAAAAGGGTGTATTCTCTAAAAAACACAGTTTTTGTGTCTAAAATGTTATCATTGAAAATGGCATTTTTGAGATTGTTTCTTCCATAAAACAGCCAAATGGCGCGATGGAAACACGATTTTTTGTCACAATCATGCAATGAATGTATTCGTTACGGTGACTATCATTTGATTAAATTTGCATTAATATTTTACATAACATGCACATTTTATCAACACTTAGACAGCTTCTGAAAGGTACAACTTTGAGGAGCCATAAAAAAACAAACCAAGTGACCTAAATCTTTATACTTTATAGATTTGTGACCACAACGGCATAGGCATTGCACCACCAACAGGAAATTTGAATCAGAGAAGGGGCCATTTTGGAAACAGGCCCTTTAATGGTACTAAGAATGGTAATGAGAAGTTTTGATAAAGGCTTGGTCGAGCAATAAGCAGATAAAACGTTGCTTATAATGATCCTTGTGTAGAAAATAAATAAGAGAATACCGAAGCGTTAACAAAATCACAATCCATACTCAAAATCGATAAAACCATGTGCAAAATATGAACAAAGGAAATATTTAAAAGAGGTACAATGTAGGTCAGCGACTTGCTCATTTACCGGTATCTTGAAAGATTGTAATACTGATCAAGGTTGGATAGCAGTTTAAACGTAGACGACACTGTAAGATATATATGGGTTTTACCTAACCTAGAACATACTTTGGGAATAAAACAATAGATAAGAAGAAGAATACCGGGGAAGATAAAGTACGAATCATTGAATTGCTGGTTGACAACATCTCTGTTGAGTTTGAGGAAAGATTTTCCAGCTGACTGTTGGCATTCCCTTTGGAACGAACTGTGTTCCGCTCTTAGCCGACTTGGTTTACGTTTTTATGTGAGGATAAATATATCGAGGAGCTTATCAGGAAAAAAAACAAAAACACCGCTAGATGTTTAAATTACAGTTACTTGTATATCAGCACGTGCTATTTATGAAAAGGTTTGCTGACCAAAACGATCGTATATACCTTCTAAACTTTAAATAAAGGACACGACATTCCGACCTTCAACTTTCCATTTCTTGATAGTAACATCCCTGCTACTATTACCTCTTGTGTTATGTTGGGGCTTGCTCTAAATATCGGGAGTGTTATGTTAATGTCGGCTACTTACGAACAAACTAACAACACAGGGATTTGAGAGATGCAGGTTAATGAAAATCATGAGTCATGATTATGGTCTCATAGGCTAGGCTTCTATATCCTTCAATGAAACATGAATGGAGGTTGGCGGTTTTTAATAAGTTTTTTTAAGTATGTTCACGTTATTCTTGCTTTGAGAACGTGTCATTTACTTGGATGTGACCTAGTTAATATGACAGGTCGATAAAGCAGGAAAAGCTTAGTCTTGTTTCCTTTGTTAATATTTTTTCCTAGTTCAATCGATTTTGTTTTCGTATCATGGTTTTGTTGACGCTTCAATATTATCTATTTTTATTATACATACATTTATGTGCTTGGATATAGCTGTTCAAAAAGTAATACTGTACCCCAATCCGCGATTCGCGCAAAGTTTACATCTGGATTTATCAAAAATAAAAACCACACAACCATGGTTTATTCCAAAAACACAACCATGGTTTATTCCAAAAAACACAACCATGGTTTATTCCAAAAACACAACCATGGTTTATTCCAAAAACACAACCATGGTTTATTCCAAAAAACACAACCATGTTTATTCCAAAAAACACAACCATGGTTTATTCCAAAAACACAACCATGGTTTATTCCAAAAAACACAACCATGGTTTATTCCAAAAAACACAACCATGGTTTATTCCAAAAAACACAACCATGGTTTATTCCAAAAAAACACAACCATGGTTTATTCCAAAAAACACAACCATGGTTTATTCCAAAAAACACAACCATGGTTTATTCCAAAAAAACACAACCATGGTTTATTCCAAAAAACACAACCATGGTTTAATAAATGTAGGAGAAATATCGTATCATCTATTGAAATTACAAAGCTTGTAGTTTAAAAAGAATGTCGGACATACAACAGTTATTTTTTGTGAGATGCAGATTTCAAAGCTATATAAATGTTATCTTATATTTCTAATCGCCCGCGTGTCACTAACCTGTGGGACGCACAGCAGTCGTGATCTCCCCGGGGGAGGGCTAGCAAATGTCACGATTACTCCACAATCAATCTTGTGTTTACATTTGGGTCGATAGAGTTGTGATGTTCTCGGACCGGTACTATCAGGAGAGTAAACAGATCAAGAGTATGTTTTACCTGTTTACTCGGAACTCATCAGAGATTTTCGTTAGATGTGGGCTATCATTCGATTGATCGCTGTACGACATGAGCAGACGACAACGCTACAGATTGTCAGGCAATTAGGACATATATTGACATCTGATGGTGTAACCAGAGCGTAGGACAGGCTCAAACAAAGAGTCGGGTTGACAGAACACAGCAATACATTGTGGTTGACTAGATACCAGTCTATATACTCCGAGTTATCAGATTTCTGTAATAGATGTCAAACCTACATTTTATACAGCGATTCGAGAGATGCAGGTCGACGAAGTCTATTGAAAACTTAATCAGTCTACAACATAATGTCATAGCTCCCGCTGCAATATGAATGGCTAGGTATTATGACTTACAATATGTTATCGAGATAATGTCCTAGTAGTTCCCTGTACTAAGTGAGAATAAATAAGAGAATACCGAAGCGTTAACAAAATCATAATCCAAACTCAAAATCGATTAAACCAGGGACCCTTGCAAAAGTACAAGAGAATAAGACCAGGTGTTCCGGAAGAGTAAGCGTCTTCTGCTTCAATTGACAACACCCGCCAAGTAAATCTTTGTCACATCCAAATAAACATCAAGTTCTCAAAATGAGAACCGAGTATCATTGTCAATCACAACAAGTAAACACACTAATGAACATACTCAAAAACGTCCATCTTCATATCACTTAAAGATACAGAATATTAGTATATTAGTATAGAGGTTGTTGCTGTCCCGGTTTTTCTCTTTGAGGGCGTGGTATTTCTTGTTTATAACTTACAGCCTTGGAGGAGGAGTGGCATTTATTCAACAATCAACAGCTATTCATAGATTTATCTCCATTGCATTTTTGAAAAAAACTCCATATTAATTTTTTCTTATCAACATTTCTTATCGAGTTTGAGTTCGACTACTGTTTTGTTGACATTTTGGTATCCTGTCGTTGATGTTTTAAAACGCCTTTAATTGTTATATCTTACCCATTTTGTTTCATTATGTTGAAAGAATCGAAAAATAACTTTGACTGTCAATAATTGTTTATTTACTAAATCCATCATTTATGTCTGGTGCTTTGTGTGCAAAATCACAAGAAAAAAAAGGAAAACGGAGTTGCCTTTTGTTAATGTTTTTAATAACTTAAAGGTGGGCGGATTGGTCGAGCCGTTAACACTCCGGGGTTTGATCCCCAATATTGTCATACGTATGGAATATTCAGAGAGAGTGTTTTTCTCCTGCCCACAAAACCTATTGATTGTATAATAATTGTACATCTATGGCTTATGTTAGCTAGATAGGGCGCAATATCAAATGTTGTTTCTATTTTTCTATTTATATATAAAACAAGAACAAACTCTGAATATCTTCCTCAGACAACGTCAATGTAGCGTATGAGCCGGACATTGACAAGATTGAGGTGGCACTACAGACAGAGGAAGACAAGGGAGGGTGCCACACTGGTAAACCACCAGCAGCAGCAGTCACGGCACCAACTGAGACCAGCGTGGAAAAGGTCTCGGACAGCCGAGCAATGGAGCCGCTCACTCCTCAGGAGGAGAAGATGCTCTCAGTGGTATGTGTGGCTTCCCTGTTGAATATTCATAACAATCATGGATATTTATGAGATAAATAAGGTCTGTATCTGTACTGGGTCTTCACAATAGAGACAATTTTCTGGCGTCATGTGTAAAAAGAAGATATGATGTATGTTATGTTTTGGGTCGAAAAAAAGTTAAATTTAATTTGAAACTAATAATAAATTATAAATTCATATGCATAGGTAATCCATTTATATGTTCTGAAAGTATCTAACTATCACACAATATGGCGCCCTGGTCACTGTTCTATCTTTTTGATTTTATTTTTTCAGCTTCGGGACGTTGCTCAGAAATGTACCAACGCTAACCCGTTGAAGAGACCAAGCGCGGAGCAGGTGTTGAAAATGCTACAGGTGATCAACCCTTACCCAGACGGTTACGACGAAAACGCAGACGACGACGATGATGACGATGATGCGGAGGTGAAATATAAAGTCAGCAATGACTATGGCACCAAGATTACAAGTGAAATAACACTATCATCGTCATAAACAATGTAACATCGGATATCGTCGTCCTAACCAATGTAACATCGGATATCGTCGTCCTAACCAATGTAACCTCGGATATCGTCGTCCTAACCAATGTAACATCGGATATCGTCGTCCTAACCAATGTAACCTCGGATATCGTCATCCTAACCAATGTCACATCGGATATTGTCGTCCTAACCGATGTCACATCGGATATCGTCGTCCTAACGAATGTCACAACGGATACCACCGTCCTAACCGATATCACAACCTATATTGTCACACTGTGTTTTCTCAAAGGTGAAAGAATTCCGAAAACATCACACCATGTCATCACTTTATAAACTGTAACAGTGAAATGTAATCAGCTTTGTTTAACACGCCCCTTGATGATGACTACTAACAACTTCTATTTACAGTACTGTAGGACAGACAGACATAAAGAAGGAAAAACATTCCAACCAATCTGGCGTTGAGGAGGCGGAGAAATTGTTTAGTTTTTTTTCTCAGAGTAATCAATTTTATTATCTACCATTTTTAATCAGAAGGTATTGCTTAATGTTATTTATTTTATGTATATCGGCATTTGTGTAAACATCTTTTATATTTATATGAATATTTGTTTCATAATTCTGCCTATCGCCCAATCCTTTTCATTACAGGTAAACTTATCCAAATTATCAAAATAACAGCTGACACAATGGTTAAATAAGTGATTCACTCGCATTACAGATATATGAAGACAGGGAATTCAGAGCTTGACCTTGTCAGCGATAATTCACGGCGTTTACCGATTCTACTTACTCTTATCAGCGATATTTTACGGAAGTTACCGATTCTACCTACTCTTGTTAGCGATATTTTACGGAAGTTACCGATTCTACTTCCTCTTGTCAGCGATATTTCACAGAGTTTACCGATTCTACTTCCTCTTGTTAGCGGTAATTCACGGAGTTTACCGATTATAATCCCTTTTGTCAGTCGATTCTTCTGCCTATCGCACTAAGAGAGGCAACTCTGGATACTAAAACATACATTTTCTGGGTGTCTATACAAGGGAGGAAACTCAAACTACAAAATTCTTCTTTGCTTCCAAGATTTATAACTTCAGCAATGGTTGAAAATGTCATCCTTATTGGGTTCTGTGTAACTACCTGCTTTAATTATCGTGTTTATAGAATGTGTAACCATGCTTTTTGTTTTCAATGGCTGGAACGTATCTAAATGTCTAATCTAAATGTAATTATTTCTTTACCAATATGCTCGATGTTAACATAATTATACAGCTCGACTGGTCTCTTTTTATATCTGTCTTGCCCTCACCATGGTATTAGACGAGATCCCGCCACGGGTCATTCTGTCAATTACGCCCTCAGGACTGACCTACTAAGCTTTAGGGACCAATTCAATTTCTTGTGAAAAACAACCTCAACACTTTGTTATAGATACCCGGCGTATTAATTACCTTAAATTATCATTTATGATATATATACTGAATTTGCTTAAATATATTTCTAGTTTTGTTGAGTTTCATCACCTAGATCAATAATTTCAATCATTTAATCGATGAAAGTTTGGCAAATGTTGGCATGCTCCTATTGCCTACAAACTTACATAAAGCCGGTAGGACCATACTGATATTTGCTAAATTATGTATTATTGGTATTAACATTTTATAGGGTCTTTATGCCTTATTCATTCATTTCGAAAAAAAATTTAAACAGTAAATCAGGTGCGGACTCCAATGAAATGACATCACTACAGAGGCCCATGACGTTTCAGCAGCAGATGTTGTTATCGTCTCATAACAGCTTTTGCCGTCGTAATGAATCGCATTTGAAGGTCACAGACAATCTCCGTATTCGATCCTAAATGTGTGAATCGATGTATATACAGAAGCCTTAATTACAATCAGTACGACGCCATCCATAGGCATCGTGACGATTTGAAGAATAGTGTCTTACACTCTTTTTGATTCTGATTATTCACATTATTTGGAGATTTTATTTAAGGCTACCTTTTATATGATAATTGATAGCTTCATCTTTTATAAAAGATGAGGAAAGTGTACTGATTGAAAATACATTTTATCATCATGTCATTTTATGCCATGAGAAATCCATACGCAGAAAGTGCATATGTCATCTTTTTGAAGAAATGTGAATATTTTCTATTTTCTATAACATTTTAATGTTACAGTATCATAATATTACATTTCCTATTACTTTTGTATGTATGTATCATATATGCGCTTTATGTAATAAATATTGTCGAAATCTGATAATATTTATTAATTTTAAACCGTTTGGAGAAACAATGTGTACTTTACATTGCGTCCGTAACATCTCGCGCTTTATATTAGACGTAGCATTTAATCATTAACATCGCCAGCAGCTTTCTGTATGTACTTCACATTGCAGCGAGAAAACAAATCAGCATTAATATATTCAAACGATAGCTGATGGAATATTGAATTCCATGAAAACTAAGACAAGAGCAAGTACAAGTATTTACACATTTAATCAACAAACATTTACATATAAACCGAACAATATCACAATTTTGAGAAACAGCAATAAATACAAGAAATAAAAAATATGTATTTCCATACACAATAATCCACCCTTTCATTTACTGTATTTTGTATTCTATATTTTATTTACTATATTTTGTCATGGAGTTGTTGCCTAACGAATTAGATTGAATCTAAGACAATTTGTTAAACTAAGTCATTTTGAATAGGAAATGAATGAAACTTTACACATGGGTCGTATCAAAACGCCAGCATTGTTCACATTGGAACGTCTGTGTATTCAAACCAGGTCAAACTCTTAGAGGTTTCCGAATGACATTGTAGGGGAAATAGATACCACGAAAATCGAGTATCTTGATCTCATCGAGAAACATTCGGTATCTTTGTGTAATATGACGATGGACGTTTTGGAGTCTGCTTATTAGTGTGCTTACTTGTTGTGATTGACAATGATGACACGGTTCTCATTTTGAGGATTGGATGTGACCAAGATTTATATGGCGGGTGTCGTCGATGAAGCAGAAGACGCTTACTCTTCCGGAACACATGGTCTTATTCTCTTGTACTTTTACGACGGTTTCCCTGTAAATATTTCCTTTGTTCCTATTTTGCTTCTTTTGAGTTCTGATTATGGTTTTGTTGACGCTTTGGTATTCTCTGATTTTTTTTTATAACCTTTGGATATTAACTTACGAGGGTGAACTAAATAACATTTCCAACAACCATTCGCTTATCGGATCTGCACGGGCTACTGAACAGTCAGATCGTAAGTTTAAGTGTTCATGCAGATGGTTTCCCCTGGTGTTTCTCGTTTCACGAACCTCTTTGTTTCGGAGGTTTAACTCATAAAAATTGATAGAAAACAAAAAAAACAACAATGTAATAATGGGTGCTGAGCTCATGCTTGATGTTTTGGACAGTTTCACTAGGCGATGCACCGACCTTCCTGAAAACAACTGCAATATCGAACGATGTTTCATTTTTCATTTGATAATTGAATCATCAAGTCATCATATATCTCATCAATTTTCTCCTCTAAAATATAAGACTCTAGCGTCTGGTAACAACTCAGACTTCCTGATCTAGCTGCCAGATGTAAACAGTGCTGTCCTAATTGATTTCTCCTCTGAATCAGGAATGGGAATCTCCGGCACAAGTACATACAGATGTCCTTACAACCAATCTCGCTGGCAATATGTAACGCAGTGTTTTGTTTCTCATCCATCAAATGTTCCATGAAATGTAGAATTTGTTGGTCAGATTTGCCTTGAAGTAACACTGACTCTACCGCCTGGTAACAGCTTAGGCTGCCTGACCAGACTGCAGAGAGAAGGCAGTGACTGCCTTCTATATCCCTCAGAGATATCAGAACAGGAAATGTCTTTAGGAGATGCAGGCTTATATCTTTGGACCCATGCGCACACGCTTCATGTAAAACTGTTTCCTGGTTAACACTAATTAATGACACCATGAAATCGTGACGCTCTTCGTCAGTTTTATCCTTCAGCACCAAATCCTCCAATGCTTTGTAGCAACTGGCACTTCCCGACCAGGCAGCGTAGTGGAGGCAGTGGTAGTTATCATCATCCTTCAGCGGCAGTAAGGACGGTAACGTGTCGGCTATATACAAGCAGAGCTGTTTGGAACCAGACAGCGACGCTGCGTGTAGGACAGTGACATGTCGTGGGTCTGTCAGAAGGCTGATGAGCCGAGCACGTTCCGCGCCAGGCTCTGAGCCTACTACTATATCCTGTAAGGCGGTGTATAATTGCAGATTGCCCGAACAGGCAGACATGTGGAGGAGACTGTTTGGACCGCCTTCTTTGCTTAATAAACTGGGGTATGTTTTCAATAGCCACTTCAACATATCTACTCGTTGGAATAGACATGCTACATCAGCGGCATTGACAGATAAAGACCTGTACGGGGAATTCAGATCGTACGGTAAACTGTTCAGGGAGATTGTTTTTCCTAGTGTTTCTAGTAAGTCTATGTTTCCATCAGTTGTGATTACTCCATATGCATCTAATTTCCAGAGTAGTTCTATCTTTCCTCCTTCTATCGCTGCAAAACAGGAGTGGACGTCGGGGTCAGTGATGGCATGGTCTAACAGGAATATCGACACTGCCTCACTCCCTACACGGAGAGCCTCGTCCAAAGCATATTTCATCTGGATGCCAGAAAATGGATTTTCGCCTTTGATGAGGTGAGTCAGTAAGTTCACATTGTTGAATCGCGAAACATATACAATAAAACTGTATTTTGTTTTCGCCTGACTAAGTTCAGCATGGTCTCTCAGCCAAGTGGTTTCTGTTGGGCTATTTCTGTTATTAGAAATCCAATTGAAAAATCCTGTTAGAAATGATTTATCCTGCCAGATCATTAACGATGCGACACACATATACCTGTCCTCCTCGTGTGAGTCTAACTCGCGCACTATGCGTTTATACACGTGTTCGAACAGCTGTTTAGGGATCACGATCTTGAACATCGGTTCACTGCAGTGCGTGGTTACAATATATTGTAAGCAGCTACTACTAACATATCTCAAAAAGCCCTGAGGCGTGACATTACCGTAGAGTAAGGCTACAGCATCTTTTACAGACGAATGGGAAAAGTTAAAACTTCCATTTTCATCTGAAACAAATGATCCACTTACAGAATGAAATCCGTGTCGAAGGTATTGAAGCTTTCTCTTCAAGCTTAGGTTTTCCGTTGAATTTGTTTGATCACTTTCTTTAAGTGAAATACTGAATACCTTTTCAACATTCTCACGGGTAGCTTTGTCAATTTGATCCTGTTCGGGGTCTAGAGACATTTCGGTAACTGGGTTTTGTGAAAACAACAAATAGAGAAGGGCGGCCTGTTTTTGTTCATTAATCATCTTTATGACATTGATAAGATGCGCTAACGGGTTTTTAAAAAATAACTCGCGCTCAACATGTAGCTCCTGTGTCTTTCTGAAGATCCGACAACACTGCGGAAAACCTATGACAGGAGACGATTTGACAATTTGGTCGACCTCGGTGTCGGAAAATGCCGGAAAGTCATCCAAATCATTTGTGTATTTGTTCAAAACTTCTTTTCTTTCACTTTCAAGGGCATATTTATTTGAACTTAAGTCAATAATGTTATTCACACTGAACAGATCTGTGTTTTTCATTACAGATTTGAATTCGGTGAAGGTGTCGGTTCTGATAGTTATAATCATACAGTTTGCACTTCCTGCGATATCCCCCTCTAGCAAAGGTTTAATGAAACTCGCTCGACTGCGCCACCAGTCCACATCACATTGGGATCTGGGTCCTCCGAATCCAAACATATCATCTATCAGAATCGCCAGGCCTGAATGAGGAGTGAAGGTATTCAAGTCCTGAAGATGTGGAAGGGAGAGAGGCTGTTTGGTGATCATTGTAGACTGCCCCTGACAATCCTCACCGGTCATCAGGCAATGTAAGAGTTCAGTGGCAGTATGAGTTTTACCATCACCCGAATTACCTTTGATGATCACAATCTTGTTTTCCATCAACACTTTCTTGGCATCAGCAAGAGCCTTAGTAGGTACACACAAAGAATCCTGACGTCTATCAGAAATCCAAGCTTTCGTTTGTTCTACAAAAAAAAAAAAAAAATGAAACAGGTGATGTATGCACTCTCGACGTGTAACCTGATAAAAGCATTATCTCTTAACAAAGCGATTGAGAACTGAGAGCGAGAATTAGTACGTCGCCGACAGTTGCTAAGAGGGCCGTTTGAAGTACTATTGTGGGTGTCAGGGTTTGGGTTTGTAATGACGCCTAACCGTCAGGTTTTGGATTGGTACTGACGCCTAACCGTCATGTTTTGAATTGGTACTGACGCCTAACGGTCAGGTTTTGGATTGGTAGTGCAGCATAACCGTGAAGTTTGGGGTTGGGACTGACGCCTTACCGTCAGGTTTTGGATTGGTACTGACGCCTTACCGTCAGGTTTTGGATTGGTACTGACGCTTAACCGTCAGGTTTTGGATTGGTACTGACGCTTAACCGTCAGGTTTTGGACTGGTACTAATGGCTTACCATCTTTGTCGTCAAATAAACGTATGTCCTATTATGAAATGTCCGACAATCTGTCATATAAATGTTTACGGTTTTCACTTACACAATGTAATAATAGTTGTAATTATGACAATTATACCATGAAATCCAATGTTAGTGCAATTTTATGTACTGAAATAATCGTCCTTACCAATCCAGCATTGCTGTTGTTCTTTGATCATCTGTCTTGCTCCTGAAGGTTCTAAAATAAAAATGAGACAGTTTACACAATTGCCGTTTGGCATTTTGGATGGGCATGCTCGTGTATTGATGTTAAAATTATGCTATTCACTGCACCCAACATTTGCAGTAAAGCAGTACGTTAAATACAAAATGTAGCTAATAAACGATATTGATGGTCCAATTGTCAACTTTATCAATTACATTTAGATCAAGTTTGTAAAGAAAATATATACTATGTAAAAGATTATTTCACGATTTAGACATCATTTTGATGTTATTCTAAGGTCAATTGGAGAAAAGCATAAATTGAATTCCAACTGAATTTGCCTTAATTTACACCGAGAGATATTTTTCTGATTTATGAAAAAAAATAATAGACGCAAAATTATAACACAAGACAACATTTTTTTACCACAAACTGGGTGAAGATGATACAGATTTGATGCTTTAAATCTTACTTTCAAGTTCAACAGTATTATTGTCACCAATGACGAGGGTCTCCGGAGGTTTCTTGAAGACAATCTGTACTTCATTTCGCATCTCAACTAACTGGTTAAACACATCCTGTACTTCTTCTAAAACCATACAAAAACACACATTCCCTGTAGACATATGAAATTGATTTAACCATACAAAAACACAATATTCCCTGTAGTAATATAGAATTGATAAAACAATACAAAAACACAATATTCCCTGTTGTCATATAGAATTGATAAAACCATACAAAAACACATATTCCCTGTAGTGATATAGAATTGATTTAACCATACAAAAACACAATATTCCCTGTAGTGATATAGAATTGAAAAAACAATACAAAAACACATATTCCCTGTAGTGATATAGAATTGATTTAACCATACAAAAACACAATATTCCCTGTTGTCACATAGAATTGATTTAACCATACAAAAACACAATATTCCCTGTAGACATATAAAATTGATAAAACGGTACAAAATACTATTTTCTCATTTCTATGGGTGTAATACTGGCCTGTCTAGGGCAATACACCTATGATCGCTGTGGTTTTCTCTCATTTCTAGGGGTGTAATATTGGCCTGTCTAGGGCAATACACCTATGATCGCTGTGGTTTTCTCTCATTTCTAGGGGTGTAATACTGGCCTGTCTAGAGCAATACACCTATGATCGCTCTGGTTGTATTACACATCTACCCTTGCAATACAACTACGGCTGTACAACTGTATCGATCCCTTTATCTGCATTGGTCCCTTTATTTGTATCGATCCCTTTACCTGTATTGGTCTCTTTACCTGTATTGATCCCTTTACCTGTATTGGTCTCTTTACCTGTATTGACCCCTTTACCTGTATTGATCCCTTTACCTGTATTGATCCCTTTACCTGTATTGATCCCTTTACCTGTATTGGTCTCTTTACCTGTATTGACCCCTTTACCTGTATTGGTCTCTTTACCTGTATTGACCCCTTTACCTGTATTGGTCTCTTTACCTGTATTGATCCCTTTACCTGTATTGATCCCTTTACCTGTATTGGTCTCTTTACCTGTATTGGTCTCTTTACCTGTATTGATCCCTTTACCTGTATTGACCCCTTTACCTGTATTGGTCTCTTTACCTGTATTGGTCTCTACCTGTATTGGCCTCTTTACCTGTATTGATCCCTTTACCTGTATTGGTCTCTTTACCTGTATTGGTCTCTTTACTTGTATTGATCCCTTTACCTGTATTGACCCCTTTACCTGTATTGATCCCTTAACCTGTATTGGTCTCTTTACCTGTATTGGTCTCTTTTCTTGTATTGATCCCTTTACCTGTATTGACCCCTTTACCTGTATTGATCCCTTAACCTGTATTGGTCTCTTTACCTGTATTGGTCTCTACCTGTATTGGCCTCTTTACCTGTATTGATCCCTTTACCTGTATTGGTCTCTTTACCTGTATTGGTCTCTTTACCTGTATTGATCCCTTTACCTGTATTGGCCCCTTTACCTGTATTGGTCCCTTTACCTGTATTGATCCCTTAACCTGTATAGGTCTCTTTACCTGTATTGGTCTCTTTACCTGTATTGGTATCTTTAACTGTATTGATCCCTTTACCTGTATTGGTCCCTTAACCTGTATTGGTCTCTTTACATGTATTGGTCTCTTTACCTGTATTGATCCCTTAACCTGTATTGGTCTCTATACCTGTATTGGTCTCTTTACCTGTATTGGTATCTTTACCTGTATTGATCCCTTTACCTGTATTGGTCTCTTTACCTGTATTGGTCTCTTTAATTGTTTCGATCCCTTTACCTGTATTGGTCTCTTAACCTGTATTGGTCTCTTTACCTGTATTGATCCCTTTACCTGTATTGATCCCTTTACCTGTATTGGTCTCTTTACCTGTATTGGTCTCTTTAATTGTTTCGATCCCTTTACCTGTATTGGTCTCTTAACCTGTATTGGTCTCTTTACCTGTATTGATCCCTTTACCAGTATTGGTCTCTTAACCTGTATTGATCCCTTTACCTGTATTGGTCTCTTTACCTGTATTGGTCTCTTTACCTGTATTGATCCCTTTACCTGTATTGGTCTCTTTACCTGTATCGATCCCTTTACCTGTATTTATCCCTTTACCTGTATCGATCCCTTTACCTGTATTGGTCCTTTTATCTGTATCGATCCCTTTACCTGTATTTATCCCTTTACCTGTATCGATCCCTTTATCTGTATCGATCCATTTACCTGTATAGGTCTCTTTACCTGTATTGATCCCTTTACCTGTATCGATCCCTTTATCTGTTTCGATCCATTTACCTGTATAGGTCTCTTTACCTGTATTAATCCCTTTACCTGTATCGACCCCTTTACCTGTATTGGTCCGTATACCTGTATCGACCCCTTTATCTGTGTCGATCCCTTTACCTGTATATATCCTTTTACCTGTATTGATCCCTTTACCTGTATTTGTCCCTTTACCTGTATTGGTCCCTTTACCTGTATTGGTCCCTTTACCTGTAATTATCCCTTTACCTGTATTGGACCCTATACCTGTATCGACCCCTTTACCTATTTTGGTCCCTTTACCTGTATCGATCCCTTTACCTGTATCGATCCCTTTACCTGTATCGATCCATTTACCTGTAACGATCCCTTTACCTGTATTGACCCCTTTACCTGTATTGGTCTCTTTACCTGTATTGGTCTCTACCTGTATTGGCCTCTTTACCTGTATTGATCCCTTTACCTGTATTGGTCTCTTTACCTGTATTGGTCTCTTTACTTGTATTGATCCCTTTACCTGTATTGACCCCTTTACCTGTATTGATCCCTTAACCTGTATTGGTCTCTTTACCTGTATTGGTCTCTTTACTTGTATTGATCCCTTTACCTGTATTGACCCCTTTACCTGTATTGATCCCTTAACCTGTATTGGTCTCTTTACCTGTATTGGTCTCTACCTGTATTGGCCTCTTTACCTGTATTGATCCCTTTACCTGTATTGGTCTCTTTACCTGTATTGGTCTCTTTACCTGTATTGATCCCTTTACCTGTATTGGCCCCTTTACCTGTATTGGTCCCTTTACCTGTATTGATCCCTTAACCTGTATAGGTCTCTTTACCTGTATTGGTCTCTTTACCTGTATTGGTATCTTTAACTGTATTGATCCCTTTACCTGTATTGGTCCCTTAACCTGTATTGGTCTCTTTACATGTATTGGTCTCTTTACCTGTATTGATCCCTTAACCTGTATTGGTCTCTATACCTGTATTGGTCTCTTTACCTGTATTGGTATCTTTACCTGTATTGATCCCTTTACCTGTATTGGTCTCTTTACCTGTATTGGTCTCTTTAATTGTTTCGATCCCTTTACCTGTATTGGTCTCTTAACCTGTATTGGTCTCTTTACCTGTATTGATCCCTTTACCTGTATTGATCCCTTTACCTGTATTGGTCTCTTTACCTGTATTGGTCTCTTTAATTGTTTCGATCCCTTTACCTGTATTGGTCTCTTAACCTGTATTGGTCTCTTTACCTGTATTGATCCCTTTACCAGTATTGGTCTCTTAACCTGTATTGATCCCTTTACCTGTATTGGTCTCTTTACCTGTATTGGTCTCTTTACCTGTATTGATCCCTTTACCTGTATTGGTCTCTTTACCTGTATCGATCCCTTTACCTGTATTTATCCCTTTACCTGTATCGATCCCTTTACCTGTATTGGTCCTTTTATCTGTATCGATCCCTTTACCTGTATTTATCCCTTTACCTGTATCGATCCCTTTATCTGTATCGATCCATTTACCTGTATAGGTCTCTTTACCTGTATTGATCCCTTTACCTGTATCGATCCCTTTATCTGTTTCGATCCATTTACCTGTATAGGTCTCTTTACCTGTATTAATCCCTTTACCTGTATCGACCCCTTTACCTGTATTGGTCCGTATACCTGTATCGACCCCTTTATCTGTGTCGATCCCTTTACCTGTATATATCCTTTTACCTGTATTGATCCCTTTACCTGTATTTGTCCCTTTACCTGTATTGGTCCCTTTACCTGTATTGGTCCCTTTACCTGTAATTATCCCTTTACCTGTATTGGACCCTATACCTGTATCGACCCCTTTACCTATTTTGGTCCCTTTACCTGTATCGATCCCTTTACCTGTATCGATCCCTTTACCTGTATCGATCCATTTACCTGTAACGATCCCCCTAAACCTGTATTGGTCCCTTTACCTGTATCGATCCCCCTGAACCGCTGAACCTGCTGCTGCTCAGTCACATGTGCGTGGTCGTTGTTTACTTGCCGCTGACAACAGTAAACATAAATAATACATTGATTATCATGAACAGCAAATTTAATTCGGCATGTTTCTTACGTTCAGGTTTGGTGGATATTGTACACCGAACCCAACCTGGATTATGGATTTACTTTTAGTTTAAGGTAAGGAAGCAAAACGAATGCTCTGTAAAAATACAATCATAAATGTTTGATCTTTTGCAAGGTCGCTGTTGATATAAAAATATACATAATAGTCTTGGTCTTGAAAACTGGTTCGAGACCGGGTACTTTATTTACATCTCGAATTTACCTTGTTACCGTGCTAAATAAGTTTGAATACTTGGCTATTTTTAGTGTTGTCCTGGTCAGACTGGACACTAGACTGGACAATAAACTTAAAGTCAGTGAAAGTAGGAGTACATATCTAGGAGCAACACTACTCGCCAGTATGTGTGGTGTTTGAAAGTAGGAGAACATATCTAGGAGCAACACTACTCGCCAGTATGTGTGGTGTTTGAAAGTAGGAGTACATATCTAGGAGCAACACTACTCGCCAGTATGTGTGGTGTTTGAAAGTAGGAGTACATATCTAGGAGCAACACTACTCGCCAGTATGTGTGGTGTTTGAAAGTAGGAGTACATATCTAGGAGCAACACTACTCGCCAGTATGTGTGGTGTTTGAAAGTAGGAGTACATATCTAGGAGCAACACTACTCGCCAGTATGTGTGGTGTTTGAAAGTTTCCCTATATTTTGTTACGTAGGCAACAACACCTTTAACAAAAGAAATTACTAAAACTTTTGACCGTTAGTATAAGACAGTTAGCTGACACTATTGACCGTTAGTATAAGACAGTTAGCTGAAACTATTGACCATTAGTATAAGACAGTTAGCTGAAACTATTGACCATTAGTATAAGACAGTTAGCTGAAACTATTGACCGTTAGTATAAGACAGTTAGCTGAAACTATTGACCGTTAGTATAAGACAGTTAGCTAAAACTTTTGACCGTTAGTATAAGACAGTTAGCTGAAACTATTGACCGTTAGTATAAGACAGTTAGCTGAAACTATTAACCGTTACATGCAGTATCAGTATCGAACGGAGGTTTTCGAATTTTATTTTACTCCAGAACATGTTGCTGGGAAATAACGTATAATGTGGTGTAATGAATTGTGATATATTTTCTACATACAATGAGGTGTAATGAATTGTGATATATTTTCTACATACAATGAGGTGTAATGAATTGTGATATATTTTCTACATACATGTACGTCGGTCTGACTTACCTTCTGTGTATGTGACCTAACTATCATGTATGATGCGACCACCACGAGTACAGCGGTGACTACCGGGACCCACCATGTAAGCAGATCAGACATCAGAGGTCCCGGGTTGGAGTCTATCCCTTGTGCCACGAGCAGGCCTAGGACCTTTATGAAAATCAGAGCACCACATGTCAACCCGAGCACGATCAGAACAGTAACAGCAGAGTGACACACTCCTTTGGATAATCCCGAGGCAAATTTACCAATCCTGGCTCTGTATGTTTCCAGGTCCACTCCCATGATGGCCGGGTCTTGGACATCTCCTGTTCACAAAATTTTGATATCATGCAATGTCCAAATGTAGCGATACAGGCACATGTTTCATTACGGCAGTAATGTCTAAAGAGGAGTCAAATCCACACCTATCAAGCAACCTATTTCAGGGTGTAGACATTTATTGTCGAAAGACAGAAATGCCCGTAGTTTATCAACAAAATTAATATGTAGCTTATAACACAAATAGCTCCCTCAGCCATAGTTTGATAAAGGGATCAATTGATCCAAAGACGTCGCGACACGTTGACATGTATGTGTAAGCAATACAGTACATATATGTGTAAGCAATACAGTACATGTATGTGTAAGCAATGATCCTTTAGAACATCCGGCATTAGTTACAATGGTCACAGCCGATATTGTATGTGTGCTTACTCATTCGAATCAGCTCACACTTAACCTACGGAGTCTTGTTAACGATCGTCATCCTTCACCTTCACACACGACCATGTATATGTATACACGTCTATACTATACCTGGTTAACAACTATAACACATACACATACACCTACACTGTACGTGAAACAGAATCGTGTTCACCCTCCATCTCAATAACATTTTCTCTAAACGAGATTGATATATGAAACAGAAAAAATGTTCTCAGATAGGTACCTTGCTTATAAAAGCCTTATCCTTGTTTTATCTTGTATCTTGAGTACAGACGCCATATTTGCCCCAGACCACAATAAAACTTCCGGGTCGTTGTACTGAATGTAGTGCATAAGGACATTTCATGTGGGTTACTAAGTAATTTTTCCTGACTGGCCTATGACAGATATGTACAGTCTACATAGAATTGTTCAACAATATCTATTCTAGTTATTATATTTTTGTTTTTGACACAGTTTTCAAGTTTGTCTGGCAGTTGAACGCATTGAGCGATGAGGCTTGCGCATTAATATTTTGTGATTTTTGGTATTTTCCCCAATAAATGAAGGGTAGTGACATTCAAATTAATTTATCTTCCTTAAATGCAGGCCATGTGGTACTTTCCAGCTCACTGTAGCTTCAGTTTGAATAGATCTACAATGACAAATAGGAACCAGGCCCCGTGCAAAGTTTTAAAATATTATATATTTTTATTTTCTTTGGTAGTAACATATAGTAGAATTTAATGTGGTCTGAGCCCTTTTGCCAGACCGGAAACTACGTATTTGTTCTATTTTAACCTCTTTTACATGAGAGTTCCAAAAATGTTAGGTTATACTAAACGCGGGATCTTTTACAAATTGTGTTAATCAATAATATGTGTAGGTGATATAGCAAGTTAATACTTGTTCTGCCTAGTTCATGTAGTTAAAGTGAAAATTGAGTTATACATGTGCTGACAGTTCATGTAGTTAAAGTGGAAACTGGGTTATTCTTGTTCTGCCTAGTTCATATAGTTAAAGTGGTAACTGAGTTATTCTTGTTCTGCCTAGTTCATGTAGTTAAAGTGGTAACTGAGTTATTCTTGTTCTGCCTAGTTCATGTAGTTAAAGTGGTAACTGAGTTATTCTTGTTCTGCCTAGTTCATGTAGTTAAAGTGGAAACTGAGTTATTCTTGTTCTGCCTAGTTAGTGTAGTTAAAGTGGAAACTGAGTTATTCTTGTTCTGCCTAGTTAGTGTAGTTAAAGTGGAAACTGAGTTATTCTTGTTCTGCCTAGTTAGTGTAGTTAAAGTGAAAACTGAGTTATTCTTGTTCTGCCTAGTTCATGTAGTTAAAGTGGTAACTGAGTTATTCTTGTTCTGCCTAGTTCATGTAGTTAAAGTGGTAACTGAGTTATTCTTGTTCTGCCTAGTTCATGTAGTTAAAGTGGAAACTGAGTTATACTTGTTCTGCCTAGTTCATGTAGTTAAAGTGGAAACTGAGTTATACTTGTTCTGCCTAGTTCATATAGTTAAAGTGGAAACTGGGTTATTCTTGTTCTGCCTAGTTCATGTAGTTAAAGTGAAAACTGAGTTATTCTTGTTCTGCCTAGTTCATGTAGTTAAAGTGGAAACTGGGTTATTCTTGTTCTGCCTAGTTCATGTAGTTAAAGTAGAAACTGAGTTATACTTGTTCTGCCTAGTTCGTGTAGTTAAAGTAAAACTGGGTTATACTTGTTCTGCCTGGTTCATGTAGTTAAAGTGGAAACTGAGTTATACTTGTTCTGCCTAGTTCATGTAGTTAAAGTGGAAACTGAGTTATACTTGTGCTGACAGTTCATGTAGTTAAAGTGGAAACTGAGTTATACTTGTTCTGCCTAGTTCATTTAGTTAAAGTAGAAACTGAGTTATACTTGTTCTGCCTGGTTCATGTAGTTAAAGTGAAAACTGAGTTATACTTGTTCTGCCTAATTCGTGTAGTTAAAGTGGAAACTGAGTTATTCTTGTTCTGCCTAATTCGTGTAGTTAAAGTGGAAACTGAGTTATTCTTGTTCTGCCTAGTTAGTGTAGTTAAAGTGGAAACTGAGTTATTCTTGTTCTGCCTAGTTAGTGTAGTTAAAGTGGAAACTGAGTTATTCTTGTTCTGCCTAGTTAGTGTAGTTAAAGTGAAAACTGAGTTATTCTTGTTCTGCCTAGTTCGTGTAGTTAAAGTGGAAACTGAGTTATTCTTGTTCTGCCTAGTTAGTGTAGTTAAAGTGAAAACTGAGTTATTCTTGTTCTGCCTGGTTCATGTAGTTAAAGTAAAACTGAGTTATACTTGTTCTGCCTAGTTCATGTAGTTAAAGTGAAAACTGAGTTATTCTTGTTCTGCCTGGTTCATGTAGTTAAAGTGAAAACTGGGTTATACTTGTTCTGCCTGGTTCATGTAGTTAAAGTGGAAACTGAGTTATTCTTGTTCTGCCTAGTTCGTGTAGTTAAAGTAAAACTGAGTTATACTTGTTCTGCCTGGTTCATGTAGTTAAAGTGGAAACTGGGTTATTCTTGTTCTGCCTGGTTCGTGTAGTTAAAGTAAAACTGAGTTATACTTGTTCTGCCTAGTTAGTGTAGTTAAAGTAAAACTGGGTTATTCTTGTTCTGCCTGGTTCATGTAGTTAAAGTAAAACTGGGTTATACTTGTTCTGCCTGGTTCGTGTAGTTAAAGTAAAACTGGGTTATACTTGTTCTGCCTGGTTCATGTAGTTAAAGTGGAAACTGAGTTATACTTGTTCTGCCTAGTTCATGTAGTTAAAGTGGAAACTGAGTTATACTTGTGCTGACAGTTCATGTAGTTAAAGTGGAAACTGAGTTATACTTGTTCTGCCTAGTTCATTTAGTTAAAGTAGAAACTGAGTTATACTTGTTCTGCCTGGTTCATGTAGTTAAAGTGAAAACTGAGTTATACTTGTTCTGCCTAGTTCATGTAGTTAAAGTGGAAACTGAGTTATTCTTGTTCTGCCTAATTCGTGTAGTTAAAGTGGAAACTGAGTTATTCTTATTCTGCCTAATTCGTGTAGTTAAAGTGGAAACTGAGTTATTCTTGTTCTGCCTAGTTAGTGTAGTTAAAGTGAAAACTGAGTTATTCTTGTTCTGCCTAGTTCATGTAGTTAAAGTAAAATTGAGTTATACTTGTGCTGACAGTTCATGTAGTTAAAGTGAAAACTGAGTTATACTTGTGCTGACAGTTCATGTAGTTAAAGTGAAAACTGAGTTATACTTGTGCTGACAGTTCATGTAGTTAAAGTGAAAACTGAGTTATACTTGTGCTGACAGTTCATGTAGTTAAAGTGAAAACTGAGTTATTCTTGTTCTGCCTAGTTCATGTAGTTAAAGTGAAAACTGAGTTATTCTTGTTCTGCCTAGTTCATGTAGTTAAAGTGAAAACTGAGTTATACTTGTTCTGACAGTTCATGTAGTTAAAGTGAAAACTGAGTTATTCTTGTTCTGCCTAGTTCATGTAGTTAAAGTGAAAACTGAGTTATTCTTGTTCTGCCTAGTTAGTGTAGTTAAAGTGGAAACTGAGTTATACTTGTTCTGCCTAGTTCATGTAGTTAAAGTGAAAACTGAGTTATTCTTGTTCTGCCTAGTTCATGTAGTTAAAGTGAAAACTGAGTTATTCTTGTTCTGCCTAGTTCATGTAGTTAAAGTGAAAACTGAGTTATTCTTGTTCTGCCTAGTTAGTGTAGTTAAAGTGGAAACTGAGTTATACTTGTTCTGCCTAGTTCATGTAGTTAAAGTGGAAACTGAGTTATACTTGTGCTGACAGTTCATGTAGTTAAAGTGAAAACTGAGTTATACTTGTGCTGACAGTTCATGTAGTTAAAGTGAAAACTGAGTTATACTTGTGCTGACAGTTCATGTAGTTAAAGTGAAAACTGAGTTATACTTGTGCTGACAGTTCATGTAGTTAAAGTGAAAACTGAGTTATTCTTGTTCTGCCTAGTTCATGTAGTTAAAGTGAAAACTGAGTTATTCTTGTTCTGCCTAGTTCATGTAGTTAAAGTGAAAACTGAGTTATACTTGTTCTGACAGTTCATGTAGTTAAAGTGAAAACTGAGTTATTCTTGTTCTGCCTAGTTCATGTAGTTAAAGTGAAAACTGAGTTATACTTGTTCTGCCTAGTTCATGTAGTTAAAGTGAAAACTGGGTTATACTTGTTCTGCCTGGTTCGTGTAGTTAAAGTAAAACTGAGTTATACTTGTTCTGCCTAGTTAGTGTAGTTAAAGTGAAAACTGAGTTATACTTGTTCTGCCTAGTTCATGTAGTTAAAGTGGAAACTGAGTTATTCTTGTTCTGCCTAGTTCATGTAGTTAAAGTGGAAACTGAGTTATACTTGTTCTGCCTAGTTCATGTAGTTAAAGTGGAAACTGAGTTATACTTGTTCTGCCTAGTTCATATAGTTAAAGTGGAAACTGAGTTATACTTGTTCTGCCTAGTTCATGTAGTTAAAGTGGAAACTGAGTTATACTTGTTCTGCCTAGTTCATGTAGTTAAAGTGGAAACTGAGTTATACTTGTTCTGCCTAGTTCATGTAGTTAAAGTGGAAACTGAGTTATACTTGTTCTGCCTAGTTCATGTAGTTAAAGTGGAAACTGAGTTATACTTGTTCTGCCTAGTTCATGTAGTTAAAGTGGAAACTGAGTTATACTTGTTCTGCCTAGTTCATGTAGTTAAAGTGGAAACTGAGTTATACTTGTTCTGCCTAGTTCATGTAGTTAAAGTGGAAACTGAGTTATACTTGTTCTGCCTAGTTCATGTAGTTAAAGTGGAAACTGAGTTATACTTGTTCTGCCTAGTTCATGTAGTTAAAGTGGAAACTGAGTTATACTTGTTCTGCCTAGTTCATGTAGTTAAAGTGGAAACTGGGTTATACTTGTTCTGCCTAGTTCATGTAGTTAAAGTGGAAACTGAGTTATACTTGTTCTGCCTAGTTCATGTAGTTAAAGTGGAAACTGAGTTATACTTGTTCTGCCTAGTTCATTTAGTTAAAGTGGAAACTGAATATTCTTGTTCTGCCTAGTTCATATAGTTAAAGTGGAAACTGAATATACTTGTTCTGCCTAGTTCATATAGTTAAAGTGGAAACTGAGTTATTCTTGTTCTGCCTAGTTCATATAGTTAAAGTGGAAACTGAATATACTTGTTCTGCCTAGTTCATGTAGTTAAAGTAAAACTGAGTTATACTTGTTCTGCCTAGTTCATGTAGTTAAAGTGAAAACTGAGTTATACTTGTTCTGCCTAGTTCATATAGTTAAAGTGGAAACTGAGTTATTCTTGTTCTGCCTAGTTCATGTAGTTAAAGTAAAACTGAGTTATACTTATTCTGCCTAGTTCATGTAGTTAAAGTAAAACTGAGTTATACTTGTTCTGCCTAGTTCATGTAGTTAAAGTGAAAACTGAGTTATACTTGTTCTGCCTAGTTCATGTAGTTAAAGTGGAAACTGAGTTATACTTGTTCTGCCTAGTTCATGTAGTTAAAGTGGAAACTGAGTTATACTTGTTCTGCCTAGTTCATGTAGTTAAAGTGGAGATAGAGGATATTCAATGGTTTGCCGTTTATTATCAAATATATTTCACGAGTATGACATGTTCACGAGTGCGTAGCACGAGTGAAAATATAAAAAAAAATCTGCCATACAAGTGAAATATGTTTGATATTAAACGACAAACCATTGAATTTTCTTTTTATTACATTTCGAAAGAGGACTAAGATACTTTTATTATTTTTTTTCTTGGTCTAGGCCTAATTGCCAACTGCAAAGGAGTTATAAGTCTACTGTAATCCGTCGAAATCACAACCGATCGAGTCCAGTACACAGCTGATTGGGATAAGCTGATCGGAAAAGTTGAACCATTCTCATCTTTCAATTCATTTCATATTAAATCCTGTAGCAGTTACCATCAATATTTACTATTGATGCCATATTGTGGCCCGTCAGTCATGTTATACCACCATATGGTATTACATATGTGTAATAACACCAGTGTGACGTCATTAACAAATGGCGTCATTATGATTTATATGATTGTATCAACAGTGAAAGAAAATCATTCCGTCAAAGTAGAAATTTGCCTTTCTTATAAGAATTTTTTTCATGAATATAAGTTATGTAATGAATAGAATCTTAAACTCATGTCAATGTAATATGGAATTTATTAAACCCATTAAATAGTTTAATATGTCACTCGCTTAAAGGCTTGGGACATATTAAACTACATCTAACTGTTTAATAAATTTCATATTACACTGACAATCACGTAAGATCCTGTCTATGTTAAAATGATAAAAACGGCCAATTTTGGATATTGACTCTTCGATCAGTTTGAACAAAATAACAGCCAAAATAATTAAAAATTAATAATGAACCGGTTCGAATTATGCGAAATTATGCTTAAGACAATAAGCGAGATTCTAACTACAGCTGTACCCGAGTCGAAAGCGGCAAAATCGCATTACATACTACTTATTGGCAGAGACGTGTATGTAACACAGATGGCTTTTATGTCTCTGTTATTACTTACTGACGAGTAAATGGCTTAACGAACTATGGATATTAATTTTTTTCTGGACATCATGGAAGAAAAACATCATTATTTTTAGTATATTTTTACATTAATGATTTGTACAATGATACGGCCAAATGGCACCATTTGAAAACGATCGCAGGGCTTGCTCCAGCTATGGATATTATTTTTTTTTCTAGACATCATTATTTTTAGTTTATTTTTACATTAATGATTTGTACAATGATACGGCCAAATGGCACTATTTGAAAACGATCGCAGGGCTTGCTCCAGCTATGGATATTATTTTTTTTTCTAGACATCATTATTTTTAGTTTATTTTTACATTAATGATTTGTACAATGATACGGCCAAATGGCACTATTTGAAAACGATCGCAGGGCTTGCTCCAGCTACGCCCCTGGTAGATACATATATATATCTTCCTTATGAGAAACATAGTAATGCAATTCATTGCTGACATTGCTAGTTATATAACCCCTTTTCCATTGTTCAACAGAGTTTCTTTAAAAGAAACCTTAATCGTTTTAATAACGAGTCAAAAACGTGACAGGCTATACCGTATATATAAAGTTCTCACCAAACTGTTTCTCTGACTTAAACAGCATACCGGAACCGGCGCCCAAAGTGATGGATCAGAGAGGCTTTCCGTCTAAATAAAAAAGATCTCGACGACAGGTAAAATATAACAGGTAATCCGGATCTTTAAATTGCGGGACAAAATTTCCCTTAACACACAATACCCGTGATAATATCGATTAGGCCGTTGTTATTGAGTCACGTGACCAAACATGTCCACCAACGTGTCTGTGATCAACTTGATGTCGCGGTAATATAACCTGCTGTCCGGAGATCGAGTGGGGAGACTGCAGAGTTACAAAGCTCGGGGACGCGGGGAGATAGGGTGGGGCATTCTCAGGGAGATAGGGCGAGACGGAACTCGGGACGCTCAACCAAAATAACAAGTAAGTACGTCATACAAACATGTATATATATTGATACAGGTAATACACTTACCAAACAGCGAGTGTTTTATTTGTTCCGGGTATACGTACTTATACATTATATATGTGCGTTCATTATTTATAAATGTGATTTCAACGAAGTACACAACGTGACAACATTGAACAGATCGCATATCATATTGTACACGTACGGGTTACATCGATATGGGGTATATATGTTTATGGCCGTTCCAACTGGCTAAACAATAATTATAAGGACTAGCTATAGCTATATATAGACCTTTAAATGTTACGGACTTTAGCAAGACTACATTGCATATATATAAAGGGCTTCCCCTGCCCGCTGCTACATGAATAATGAATTTAAAACAAAAATACTATAGTGCCTAATGTAATAGAGAATATCGTTAAGAAAGGTGTAGGTAAGTTGTGTATTTTTAATTATCTAACGAGGAAAAATAACTGGAAATGAACCAGCCCAATATACACCATGGTCACTGACCAACGACCAATCACCGAAATTAAGCGAAAATACAGCACATACTGACATAAACATATAAATACAGCTTGTGAAACACCTGAACATTTTTCTCTACTGGTAAACATTTTCTAATCATAGGTCGACACGAGACAGCCATTGGCTCTATTAGTAAGTATCGATTTGGTGTCAGTGTGTTGTGTCATATTAACAACTAATTATAAAGGTCATATATAAGATAAATGAAGATTTGTGACTGCCTTGTTCAAACAACTAATTATAAAGGTCATCTATAAGATAAATGGAGATTTGTGACTGCCTTGTTCAAACAACTAATTATAAAGGTCATCTATAAGATAAATGAAGATTTGTGACTGCATTTGGACAAGTAACTCGGCTATTTGAAATTGAGCCAGACTTTTCACTCAAACGACTTTTGATAACTTTTGCAGATAAATCAGAAAATGATTTTAATTTTTAAAAAGTGTAACACAATATCTTTCATAGTCTTCCAAATAAGTGTCAAAACGTGTTCATGTTTTAATTTCTGCAATTGACATAAAACGATTTCCAAACATAAATAGATTGATAAGCTTATAATGATGATTATTTTATTAGTAGTGATTTCCTACGAAATTGGGAGAAATCAGGCCTTTAAATAAACTACAATTTGTATAACACACTTTTAGATCGTATTCGGAACCAGGTCGTGTTGCCGCCCTGTTTGGTAGTTTAACAATAATAAACAGTTTACAGGTGTGCTTGGCGTGTGTTTTCTGATCCATGTTTTATTTTGATGTTATTTACAGAAACAGACATTTAATACGTGTCAGTGTGTATGTAGTGTCTCCGTGTACTGTACAGTATGTGTGCTGGCAATCTTCTTAATCTCCACGAGGGGGACATCCTCGATATCCAGGGTTACGATCACCTATGTACCGTAACCCTTGGCTAGCGAAGATGCGAGGGGGATTACCATACTGATACAAAGCATAAATGATACGTGTGTATATGTACACTCAAGGGAAAAATAACACCTTTAAACAGGCTTCTTTATGAGCTTTTCTATCAGATAAGAAAGAATCATTGGTTGAAAATGCAAAAATGTAGACTCCAAAATCGGGACTCTCCGACCTACCTAGAGAGAGTTGGCAAGTGTGCCATTGGATGACGGGAACGGTTGTTTACTTTATACAGATTACTGAGGGGTTCGGATCCGCGCGAGTTTGTCCAAGGACTTAACAATCGCCTCGGCAAATAAAATCACCATGGTAACAGTCGATTGTTGACTTAAAACCTGTTTCTTTGAACGAATTCGTGGAACTTCAAACCCAACAAAAGATAAAGTGTACAGTTTGTCGTTACAGACAGTTTGTCGTTACAGACAGTTTGTCGTTATGAACAGTTTGTCGTTATGAACAGTTTGTCGTTATAGATAGTTGTTTTAGACTATGAAACTCCACTAGCCATATTTTTTAATCAGGGTTTTGGGTAGATTGGGTAAATATAAGTAAGAACACAGAACAGAAATTGTAAATAGTTAGGTTAATTGTTTTAACAGTATGTATGTAGACGAACCAGTCCATACAAAGCTCTCGACTCCCCAATGCAAACCATAAGCGTTCTACTGAAACTGAAAATTGATAAAATCTCCGGGAATAAATGGAATTCACCCACGTTTTATAAAAGGAACTGCATTGTCTATTTCATTACCATTATTGTTAAATGTACTTTATGATACACTATTCTATGTACTGTGCCAAAGGATTGAAAAAAAAACCTCAAAGATTACCAAAATGTCAACAAAATTATAATCCGAGCTCAAAATCAATTAAAACTAGATGCAAAATAAAAACAAACGATTTATATGGAGACTCTCAGAAAAGTACAAGATAATAAGACCAGGACCCGTATTCATGAAACCGTTCTCATGCTCAAGCATGGATTTCGTGCTCAAGGCTTATTTCTTGTTCTGGCTATAAATTATTAAAAAAGTATAACTTCGTCAAGGTTTTGGAAAAAAGTTGAAGAGACACGAAGCCAAAAGCTGTTTTCAACATTTACATTGACTTTTTGACTCTTCGACATGATTAAGGAGAGTATCAAGAAAGCTGGCTTGAGCACAGAATCCATGCTTGAGTATGAGAACGGTTTCATGAATACGGGAACAGGTGTTCCAGAAGAGTAAGCGTCTTCTGCTTCATCAACGATACCCGCCATGTAAATCTTGGTCATATCCAAGTAAATATCATGGCCTCAACGTTAGAACTGAGGCATAATTCTCAATCACAACAAGCAGGCATACTAATGGGGATATCCAATAGCGTCCATCTTCATATCTAGTCCGAAGGTTTCATGTCTCTTTGATCCGCTGAAAGGCCCAATATACGTAACTTTCGGCAAAACTTGAAGCGAAAATCAAGTCTAATAACTTTATATATTCATAGATTTAGTTAAGATTAGCTGATATCAGTAATATTCAAGATGAATTCTTGCGCGGTTACCGGTACAGCAGTAGTTAAAACTCGGTATTTGTAAACACGCGTCCATTTTGAACCGTCTTCTTCCTTCGGTTTGTTGTTGAAGTGGGCCCCACCTGAATTATTTTCTATTCTTTAGATTTTTTTTTGTCCAGAGTTTCTTGTTAGTTACCGCTCAGGTTTACTTCGTTTTAAGCTTATTTTTGCATGGTGATCAACTGGATTTTTTTTCAGAATTTTTCAGAATCACGAAAATTTCCCTGAAGTTACGTAATCATTGAGACGGCTAGCGGCTCGTTAGCGTCAGGATTCCTCCTTACTTGAATACCGGAAATTTTACCGACCCGTGCACGGGTCGCTGTTTTAAGCTGTGTTTAATAATATGAAACGTTTTCGATCCCATGTAAATAAGGTATCAATGGAAAGAACAGATATATTTTTTACTAACACATTTAATCAAGCCACATTAGGTCGTAAAGAAACTGTCGCAACCCATTTCTAAAAAATAACATATCATATCATGCAAGGATGTAGGACATTTCTCGACGAGACCGGGAAAAAAACTTCAAGTAAGCGCTACATATGTATATATGAGAAGGGAGAAAAGTATAAACATGAAAATTATAACACACCAAATCAGTCTCACGTCAGTCGAAGGTAAATTTTGTAAACAGCTGTAAATTAATAATACATTAATAATACATGACTTAATCTATGACGATAAAATATTCATTGTCAGGTTAGATGTACAGATTTATTTCTGGGAGGCCACGTTGAATGGACCGATCTGGTTGAAAATGGAGATTGATTGTATATACTGTATATGGATTTCCGAAAAGCTTAAACTGTTCCACGTGAGTGGTGGTCGTCTAAAAGGAGATGAGAAAGATGACGTCATTATACAGATCTCTCACGTTTGATGATGATATAAGTACCCGGATTATAAAAGCAAATTTCATTAGACGGTACAATCGTGAACAAACTTTTATACTTTTGTACAGAACTTAAGCTAGAGTTCATCTGGAATATGCTTATAGGGTACGATATGTCTTCAGGACAAAACAAATTTGGATTTTTTTTTTACTGAAGCAGTTCAAATGAGAATACCTGGATTCCGAAATCTGTCTTACCCCGATCGGCTAAGGAAACCTTGAGTATTTGTTTACCAACTCTGAGCTACAGATAGCTATGGATCAAGTTTTATTATGAATTGGATTGATCAACCTAAATTATAAAACAAGGAAAGCTCGAATTACACTCCAAACTTGAAATCTGTAGTATATACCTTACGTGTCGTCAAAACTTGGAACAATTTCCCGGAAAATATGGTTACAGTACCCACCGTTATCTCCTTCAAACACAGACTTGATATACATAGGGGAAATCAAATCTGAGGTTGGTTATATTGTGACGGCCATGATGTAATGAAACACCACAATTGTAACTATTTGAAACATTATTATTATTTGAGTCCGATGTAGAGGATTTCTTTGATCTTGTATTGAGGATAAACCGAACTTGATTATTGTGAAAGGTTGAAAATAAGGCAACGTGAATGTGGAATGTTTATGATGAAAATTTTATTTAAAATTGGTGTCTACTAATAATACAGTCAAATACATTTGCATATCACTTTTTGGCAAAAGGTCATGCTTCACTTCGAAGTTGAGCGATTTACAGGTAACTGGTATTATCCAGGTATTGTTATTAAACGGTAATTGTTTTTTACCGGTATTTGATAATATCCAATTATTGTTACATTAACCGATATTTCGTATTATTTGTTAATCGTTATTATCCGGTTATTAACCGGTAATCGTTATTAGCCGGTAATCGATATTAACCGGTAATTTACATTAGCCGGTAATCGATATTAACCGGTAATTTACATTAGCCGGTAATTGATATTAAACGGCAATCGTTATTAAACGGCAATAGCTTTTAAACGCTTTTTTTATATTAACCGCTAATCGTTATTAATAGATAAATGATATTAAGCGGTAATTGATATTAACCGGTAATTGATATTAAGCGGTAATTGATATTAAACGGTATGTGATATTAACCATTCAGTGGTATTGTGTGGTTATTGCTATGGACTGGTTAGCAGTATAATCCTGCAACAGATCAGGACATTATTCAGTTTCCGGTTACTAATTTCTAGTAGTGTGTAATGACTGTTATATTGCTTGTTTCAGCCATACAGCCAAACGCCTTACCGAAGTTCGATCTTCGGGTCAAGCGCTTTGTGGGGGAGACGGGACGAGTGACGTACCCCGTCGGTACCATGACAACCATCCGCTACAAATCACTTCCGCTGTGGGCTATCTACGCAGGCGGAATCACTTTTGTTGTCTTCTTTTTCTGGTACCTCCGATCTCCAAAAACGGAAATGCCAGTTCAAGTACATACTGGGGGTGAACTGTCTAGTAAACATTTCAACGTGAAGAAAATTCCGCAGATGAAGGACCCAGCCTTTGATATCAATAAAGCAGTTGAGACTATGAACGAAGAGAAGACCGCAATGGGCGACCCAAGGCTGGTCGATCTTATCCGAAATTACTTTATACAAGTGCCGTCAGATGCGGATACCTACAATCTAGAGGATCCCACTAACCTCCGATTCTCGGCTGGTCAGACTTCCTATGTGGACCAAAGACTCCATGCAAAGGTAATGAGGCAATATTGTGTGTAATTGAACTATTGTTAAGCCGCTCTCAACGTGATTCATTTGGTGTACACTTTTGTTTGTGGGCGATGCACTGCGACTTATTGTTTTTTGTGGGTGTTGACGAAAATCGTTTGGTGTAGTGTGTGCATATTCTTAAATTAATTAAATTATCAGAAAGAGAAAGTAAGAAGCTATGCAAATCGCCTGTTGTGCTTTCCCCACACATTAAATGCAATACTAAATCTCCGGTGTATCTGGTACAAAACCCGGCTGTCGGGGGTCTTCTGTGGTGTTCCACACAATCCGTTTTATGACACAAAGGTATTGTCCAATTGGTTTGAGTTTACTTCAGTAAGTAAAATGACACTTCAGTTTATCTCAATTCGTAAGTAAAATGTATTTAAAAAATATCATTGAAAAGTGCAAGTATCGTCACATGCATATTTTTTTTCGAATGGTGGAGCAATCTGATGCAAATGGCGGAGCAACTGTTGCAAATGGCGACGCAACCTATCTGCCCTTGACAAGCATACAAGGGCGTGTTTTCACAAAATATGGTATATATCATGTAATAATTTCTGAGACTGAAACATTTAATATGCAAGATAATTATGTGATTATTAATGAAACACAATCAAATTAAGAATATGACGCAATCATTCTTCGATACGCATTAAATTTTGTATCGGACAAAGGATATCTCTGACAATTTGTGTCGTAGTCAAGTGAATGTCAATTTGACATTTCCTGCAAGTTGTCGGGTTTGTTTTATTTTTCAGTATAGATATTGAGTGTATAAGTATATTCGTAGACCAGTTTATAATTATATACTCCTGAATTAATTGATGCTTGAATCGGAAATAAGGCAAACAAATACATACGAACATTAATAGAGTCAGTAAAAAAGTGTTATTGGTGATTTATTAAGTGCATATGTATTTCAATACATGTTCACGTGAACGAGGTAATACACCAATGCCAAGTAATGATATAAATCATATTTTAGTATGCCTTAATGTTTTGAAATCCAGAGTACCAAAAATGTTTAAAGCTCGGTCGACCCAAATTGTTAACCAACAATGTCATAATGGTAAATCATTCCTGATGCTGAAGACGTGAAGACGAATCCAAAAAATGTTTCGACAGTACTACATGTACAGTAACAAAATCTTGACTCCTCAATGATAGAATTATTTTGTATCCTGGCCCGATTATGTTCCTGCGGAGAGTGGTTTTAATGAGGCACTGACATAATGTTTTTTACTATAACAGATTTGTAACTAGCGAAAAATTGTATCGGTATTAGATTTAATAGATATTTGTTTTTCCGAAAACCTTTTGACTTTTGAAGATCTGAGACTTTTGAAGACCTGATCCTTTTGAAGACCTAAGACTTTTGAAGACATGAGACTTTTGAAGTCTTTAGACTTTTGAAGACATGAGACTTTTGAAGACCTTAGACTTTTGAAGACATCAGACTTTTGAAGACCTGATCCTTTTGAAGACCTAATCCTTTTGAAGACCTTAGACTTTTGAAGACCCAAGACTTTTGAAGACCTTCGACTTTTGAAGACATGAGACTTTTGAAGACCTGATTCTTTAGAAGACCTGATCCTTTTGAAGACCTTAGACTTTTGAAGACCCAAGACTTTTGAAGACCTGAGACTTTTGAAGACCAAAGACTTTTGAAAACCTGGGAGTTTGAAGACATGAGACTTTTGAAGACCTTAGACTCTTGAAGTTTTTAGACTTTTGAAGACCTGAGACTTTTGCAGACCTGAGACTTTTGAAGACCTGATCCTTTTGAAGACCTTAGACTTTTGAAGACCATAGACTTTTGAAGACCTTAGACTTTGAAGACATGAGACTTTTGAAGACATGAGACTTTTGAAGACCTGAGACTTTTGAAGACCTTAGACTTTTGAAGACCAAAGACTTTTGAAAACCTGGGATTTTTGAAGACCTGAGACTTTTGAAGACCTGATCCTTTTGAAGACCTTAGACTTTTGAAGACATGAGACTTTTGAAGACCTGAGACTTTTGAAGACCTGAGACTTTTGAAGACCAAAGACTTTTGAAAACCTGGGATTTTTGAAGACATGAGACTTTTGAAGACCTTAGACTCTTGAAGTCTTTAGACTTTTGAAGACCTGAGACTTTTGCAGACCTGAGACTTTTGAAGACCTGATCCTTTTGAAGACCTTAGACTCTTGAAGTCTTTAGACTTTTGAAGACCTGAGACTTTTGCAGACCTGAGACTTTTGAAGACCTGATCCTTTTGAAGACCTTAGACTTTTGAAGACCATAGACTTTTGAAGACCTTAGACTTTGAAGACATGAGACTTTTGAAGTCTTTAGACGTTTGATGAACTTGAACTTTTGAAGACCTTAGTCTTTTGAAAAACTTCTTTTGCAGACCTGAGACTTTTGAAGACCTGAGACTTTTGAAAACCTGGGACTTTTGAAGACCTGAGACTTTTGAAGACCTGAGACTTTTGAAGACCTGAGACTTTTGAAGACCTGAGACTTTTGAAGACATGACGTTTGAAAACCTTAGACTTTTGAAGACTTGACCTTTGAGGACCTGAGACTTTTGAAGACCTGATCCTTTTGAAGACCTTAGACTTTGAAGACATGAGACTTTTGAAGACATTAGATGTTTGAAGTCTTTAGACGTTTGAAGAACTTGGACTTTTGAAGACCTTAGTCTTTTGAAAAACTTCTTTTGCAGACGTGAGACTTTTAAAGACCTTAGACTTTGAAGACATGAGACTTTTGAAGACATTAGATTTTTGAAGTCTTTAGACGTTTGAAGAACTTGGACTTTTGAAGACCTTAGTCTTTTGAAAAACTTCTTTTGCAGACGTGAGACTTTTAAAGACCTGAGACTTTTGAAGACATGACTTTCGAAAACCTTAGACTTTTGAAGACATGAGACTTTTGAAGACCTGAAACTTTTGAAGACATGACTTTTGAAGGCCTTAGACTTTTGAAGACATGTCTTTTGAAGACCAGGGACTTTTGAAGACCTGAGACTTTTGAAGACATGAGACTTTTGAAGACCAGGGACTTTTGAAGACATGAGACTTTTGAAGACCTGAAACTTTTGAAGACCTTAGACTTTTGAAAACCTTAGACATTTAGACCTGACTTTTGAAGGCCTTAGACTTTTGAAGTCTTTAGTCATTGGTAACAGTAAAAACCAGCGTATATGAGGGGAATGTTACCAATGTGGTATAACTGGGACAGCCTCTCCTATCTAAGTACGTGGAGAGTGGACAGAGGTAGGATGTGTGGGCACGACACATCGGTTAGTCGCCTAATGTGTTCACGGGATGTTAATAGAAGGAGGAATACTGTTAAAAGCTTACATTTATAAGCGGAAATACTTCCTTACACACAAGCTTGCCTTTCTGGACCTAATTCTTGTCCAAAAGTTGGTATACTTAATCACTGTTTTCAACCTTTTATGCTTTCATCCATACCCAAGCTAAACTCTAACGGATTTGCATGCAATTTCACTTTATTTCATATTCTATGTATTGAAATTTGTAAATAATTAAACATGTTTGTTTTCAACTAACAGAATTATTCAAATTTAGGCTAGCTAATGAAGGTTTAACAATTTGGGCCTTTAGGACGAGCTCAACTTTACGTTTCAGTAACGTCTCAGAACTAGCGCCATAAAACAGTTAATTCTGGAAACTATTCTTCCACTTGTTGAGAATTGGAATTCTAAAATTGCTACACGTACCAACAGAAATTCTCAAAGGCCCAATACACGTAACTTCAGGATTTTTTTCGGGATTCTGAAAAATTCTGAAAAATATCCAGTTGATAACCATGCAAAAATAAGCCTAAAACGAAGTAAACCTGAGCGTTAACTAACAAGAAACTATTGACAGAAAAAAATCCAAAGAATTGAAAATAATTCAAGTGTAACCCACTTCAACAACAAGCCAAAGTTAGAAGACAGTTCAAAATAGACACATTTTTACAAATACCGAGTTTCAACTGCTGCTGTACCGGTAACCGCGTAAGAATTAATCTGGAATATTGCTGATATCAGTTAATCTTAACTAAATCAATGTATATAAAAAGTCATTAGGCTTGATTTTCGCTTCAAGTTGTGCCGAAAGTTACGTATATTGGGCCTTTAACCTACATGTACACAAAATTAGAAACTTGTGACCAAGGAGTGATTGACATTACGAGCCCTAACAGTCGTACGGGTGTAAACATTGTGTTACCTGTAGTGATTGTCTTTGGTCTGTGATAAGTTTCGTAACGTCGATAGGTTACTTACATGATCACGATATTCAGTCCGTATGTGTTGTATACTTTTGATGGCGACTATTATATTTAGGTTATCGTTTCTTTCTCCAGGAAGATTTGTTTTACGTGGAGACCAGAGCCTTCGCGGGGGAGGGGGAATCCACGACACTCTTCTTTGAGAAGACTCGTCATTGGTCAGGACTACTGATCGAGCCGGATCCAATCAAGTTTGAGCTACTAAGGAGCAAAAACCGGAAAGCGTACCTCCTTAACGCTTGTGTTACCGAAAAGTCGTACCCAACTAAGGTAGGCTGTTGTCATGTGGCGGAAAATAGCAAGTTCATGGGTCGATTCGTCAAAAAGGAGACATATGCTCCTGTTGTTGCAGAATGTATACAGGTGGTTGGAATTGTAGACATCAGAAGAGAAATGCTCTTCTTGGTTTTTCTACATCCCTGTTCAGAGAAAGGGGTGTATCATGCCTTTCACACCTGACAATGTTAAACATTGATTGCAATTAGCATTCATAAGAAATATAGTTTACAACTGACGAAGAAAAATCCTGAAAGTGCGCTAGCACTCAAAGTTGGATCTACTTTTGTCTATATTGTCTACAGTGAATTACAATGTAGATCAATTCAGCATATATATCTTTAGTCTGCCTTTCAATACAAAATGGATGTTTGTCTCTTAGAAATTCCAATAAAGCTTAAATGTGCTCGTATTAATTTCAGGTAATGTGTTTCGTATATATACAGGTACTTGTTTAATGAAAGGAACAGCAATTTGTTCAAGGAGGGTTAAAGGAACAGCAATTTGTTCAGGGAGGGTTAAAGGAACAGCCATTTGTTCAGGGAGGGTTAGGGATATCCAGGGTATCGATTGTAGCTCAACAATGGTCGATTGGTTTCATAGCCTTATGAATGCCAATTGGATTTGGTAGGGCTATATTGTTGCAATACCATACGATGGTAGAATTTGCTTTTGTCCATTTGGAATTCATATTGCATATGAATCCCAATCCTCGACATCCAGGGGTTACGGTCTCCTTCGCTCTCTTCACACATGGAATATGTCATGGCAAAACTGAAGGCTCGAAGATATCCAGTATCAGGTTAAAAACACTCTGACCAGTCGTTATGTAGCAATGAGATTCTTTTGATTTATATGAAAACTCGAGCAATTCTTGCTCCATCAACAATATGGCGCACACAGAGTCTTCAGTTTTGCTACGGTATATTCCAGGGGTGTAGAGAGCGTAGATGAGCGTAATATCAAATCGAATAAGTTGCATATACATATATTTATATATTTTTTAATATGTTCATCTCAAATAATTCAATAACATTTTTATTGTTCAGCATTTAGTTTAAATATTTGAGCCAGAACGCAGTGGTATCCAACTTAACGATTATTACGTCATAAATAAATAATGGCGACATTAGCAATTGGTCCAGGGTATTGACATTGCCATAAGGATTTATAAGGATTGATAAGGACATATTTATTTGCCTTGCTATCTTAAACGATGATCATCAATGTGATGTTTATTTTATTCCAGAAGGTTCTGTTTAGGCCGGAAGGTACCGACCTAAGCAAGCTTGGATCAGAGAGTTATACTGCCCAGTGCTTTCCTCTCTACTCCGTCCTTCTGGCATTGGAACAAAGGGTCATCACTCTTCTCAGCTTAAATTTTTACGAACTCGGAAGTGAGAGTCAGAGCGAGCACGATGTCTTGATGTCACTTCCGTTTGAAAAGCTAAACGTTACTTTCGTAGGAATACGAAACTTCTACGCCAACAAAGTTCGTCAGGGACCGCTGGAATGGATGATGGAACAGAAAGGGTTTGAGCTGCAGGGTAGGTTACGGACGGAGGACCAGTGGGTGAATGACTTAGTGTTTCTTAACAAAATCAACACACTGCCAGTGACACCATTCTGGACGTCTACAAACATTTTCCGGGCTGTGGTTTTGTTTCTTATTTTTTATGGTATAGCTAATGTACTTGCGTACAAGTATCTGTTTCCTAAACTACACCTGTACAAAGTGGCGTACGGTTTGGTGTGATAGCCTTTCTTGTGCGTTATCTTAGTATGAATGATGAAAAGCGGCTTTGAAAAAGCTAGCTTTATCTATTCCATTGCACAAGTGTGCAATTAGTGTATGCAGAAATTCCTTCTGGGGATATCTTTTTATTTCAACTTTGAATATGTTGTTGTGAACACAGGCACTAGCCTCGTCTGTCAAACACCTATAATATTGACAAGGTTATAAACTCCATCGGCCCGGCGACACGACCTAATTACGGGAAACGTGTGACTTTGACATAACCCTTGAAGATATCTCACTGGGAGTGGTCTTGATCGACAGAGAAATAATTTGTCTGTTATTTGGTATATAATTTACATTGTACCATGTATCATGCCGTAAAATTTTCCGTAGGCGATTACGAAACATCAGAAAACTGTCAAATTTCAGTTGGTCGGACACTGTGCTGTCCACGGAAAACACGCTAAATTCCTAGTGGGTATCTCCTTACTCACGGCATGTACAAAGTTTAACCTCAATACAGTGTAACTACAGCAAAAAACAAACTTACTTGTGTGTTTAATCATGTCCTTATATTATCATGTCGGACACTACAGACAAAAGTTCAGACTGGCAGACGGAAAACAGGTCATTTGCTTCCATTTTGTTGAATATTTGTGATCTCGGCGCTGATTGGCTAGTTTAAAATAGAAAGCCAATCAGCGCCGACATCACAAAATTTTAACAAAATGTAAGCAAATGACCTGTTTTCCGTCTGCCAGTCTGAACTTTTGTCTGCAGTGTCCGACATGATAATATAAGGACATGATCAAACACCCAAGTAAGTTTGTTGTTTTGTTGGAGTTACACCGAGATATCTTGAAGGGTTATGTAAACATCACATGTTTCCTATAATTAGGTCGTGTTGCCGGGTCGATGGAGTTTAACCTTGTTTATATTATAGGTGTTTGACAGACGAGGCTAGTGCCTGTGGTGTGACGATGTGAGTTTGCAGTTTAACAAATCGGAAGCGAGAGTGCAAAAAAATGAAAATTTATTCATAACGAGCCATTTTTTATCATTTTTTATGTTATGATATGAATGTTTTTTACATTTTTAATTCGTCTTTGCTTACATTTCATGTTTCGAGAGGAATAGAATCATAAACAAGTAATGATATATGTAATATATATCTAAAGCATAATCGTGGGTCAATTCTATTGCAAATAGTATTATTGTCAGTATAATGGGACTGGGTTGGGTGTTTATTCTGGTGGTCTTCGACAGTATACTTTAATGTGCAACATACACGATACAGGCCTCAGACCACAATAACACTTCCGGGTCGTCGTACACGAATGTAGTGCATAAGGACATTTCAGGTGGGTTACTTAATTTTTTTTTCTGACTGACCTATGACAGATATGTACAGTTTCTTTACGTAGAATTGTTCAACAATATCTATTCTAGTGATTAGTTTTTGTTTGACATCGATATCAAGTTTGTTTTTGCAGCGAGACACAATGAAAGATGAGGCTTGCGCAATGATATCTTGGGATTTTTGGTAGTTTTCCCTGTAAATGAAGGGTAGTGACATTCAAATTAAATTATCTTTCTAAAATGCCAGTCATGAGGTACTTTCCAGCTCACTGTAGGTTCAGGTTGAATAGATATACAACGTCAAATAAGAACCAGGCCCCGTGCAAAAAGATTTTTTTTATTTTTTTTATTTTTCTTTGGTAGTAACATATAGTACAATCAATTGTGGTCTGGGGCCTGCATGTAGCTTTTATTATTGGCAAAAGAACCGGACTTTCGCAAGGAACCTTACATGAATATATTACTGTCTCCCAAATACATTTATCTCACACACCGGGAGGCCATCTTAAATGACTAGCTGTAAATTAGGACGTAAAACCCAATACAACCAAACCGAACCATTCACAGGAATGTCAATCCGAGAGTACGATGTTTTTACTTGTTTTTCCTCAGACTCTTTAATGAAATTTGCTCAAACTTCATCATTGACCTTACAGTGACCTTACAGTCTTTCTTTAATATAAACATAAGTTCACAGTACGTAGCAGACTTTGTGGACGTTCAACTTTGTAAAAGCAAACATGGCTGCTCGGAAATTCCTTTTCTAAAAATATAGCCTTTTTTTCATCAGTGTTCCGTACTCTATTTAATGAAATGCTTAAATGTCTATTATATCAGTGTTGTCAAACATTTGTATGCCCCCCCCCCCACCTAAAAAAACCTAGTGGGTAGACTCGGGCTTGTCCGAAAAACTAAGACGCTGTGGTTTCCTTGGGATCGGTTACATTTTTCCTTGTGTCAAGTTAGGATATATTATTTAGTCGGTATTTTCTTTCTAAAACAGTAGTTGTTAGTTTTATCGAATTTGCAATTCTGTACTTGTATGAAATTAAAGTACAGTTATACATGTGCCAGATACTATTTGTGCAACAAGACTTCACCCTATATAGAGATTTCATACGAGGAGAATGATATGTTCTTGTGTTTATGTACTGTGTTTGAGGACACAAGACCTTAAGTTGTGATCATCATTTTCACTACTAGAACTTCAGTATAACCAATGACAGTAAGATATGTTTCACGCGAAGTACTTTCTTTTGGAACATATTCCGGCTCTTTCCGTCATATGTCGGCTCGCGATAATAAATTCAAATTACAGTGTATAACGGAAAATTCCGAATGATTTCCGATAGAGAAGCACTTCACCTGACGGAACTAGAAACCATGATCTGGTTCCCAAAGAATTACTTACTAGAAGAAAATAACAAGAAAGTGGAATTTGAAAGTGCTGTTGTTGTTTTGTACTGTATGCCAATACGTAGTCCGAAGGGTTCTGACTCTCTGACCCGCTAAAAATTTTGACGACTGGCGGCTCCAGTCGTCAAAATTTTTAGCGGGTCAGAGAGTCAGAACCCTTCGGACTAGCCAATACGTAGACTGAGAGGAAACTTTCTAATATTGATGAAGGTCGACGCCACAGTTCCGTCCACACCATTTAATCATATTACAAAGACACCAAAAAAAATGCTGTGTATGTAAATGGTTGTTTTTTGTTTCATGTTCTGTATAGTTTGATATCTTGTCCCGATCTGTATCCATGGCGGTTTTCCGTTGTCGTACAATAGTTATAGTACCTATCGCTTCGATCTACGGGGATGCCATTTTGTGGCAACAAATTATTACACTTATTACCCTGTTGTAGGTGAAATTTGTCGTACTTTGGTACAGGGATCACATTGGGCCGAAATTCTGCCATAGGTTTTAAGAGCCAGAATTATCCCGTTTGGTATAATGCTTCAGGGTCAAGCGAGTCACGCAGTTGAATTTTTTTCATTAAGGCGGCCAGCGTTCGATTCCCGATTGGATGTATTTAGTCACACATACATTCCATACGCAATATTAATGTAGTATGCCTGACAACGTTGATTTTCCCCCTGAGCAGAGAAGTTGCCTAACGAATGCTGTAAAACAAAACACTACAGTAACTGCAGTGGGAAAGTCTGTCACGGGCTGGGACCTGTATTTTCTTTTCAAATATTTCAGCTGGTTTTATTTATATGTATGAAAACAATTTTCATATTGCATATATATGTAGTCTAATATACCGATATCATATTTTCTTCGTGCCTATATACATGTACAGAGTAAAAATCGCTGATGAAGAACTACTGCATTTTATATTTTTAAATAAAGTCTTGTGGACATTGATATACATGTACAGATGCTGTCTTTTGTTTCTGTCCACGACAGCAGTCGTGGGAGCAGTATGTGGTCCCTTTTCCCGCCGATACAAAAAGGGGAATTTGAAGCAATTTTTTTTGGCCGCGGAGAAGACAAATGGGTAAAGGAAACGCTAAAGTTAAAGACGGAACTTATCAATGGCTGAATATATGGCTAAACATACAATTAGAATTAGATCTTAAACAGTTTGGTAAATTTGCAGCTGATGTCAAGAGAAACTGAAAGAAAGTACGTTCTTATCTTCGTCACGAGAAGAAAAAAATATATAACTAAATATGTGTTCTGGTGACCAAAAACATACAAAAATGTACATCGTATGTCTCCCCTCTAACGGTTTCAAAAAATCATTATACCGAAGTGTCAACAAAATTCAAAAATAGATGCAAAGTTATGACCCAAGGGAAGATTCGTCGATGAAGCAGAAGACGCTTACTCTTCCGGAACATCTGGTCTTATATTCTCTTGTACTTTTACGAGGGTCTTCATGTAAATCGTTCCTTTGTTCATATTTTGGCTCTATTTTACTCGATTTTGAGTTTGGATTATTTATTTGTTGACGCATTGGTATTCTCTGATTATTCTTTAGAAGGTACAGTAAGACCAGGTGTTAAATTAAGTAGCATCTCCTGCTTCATCGACGACATCCGTCATGTACATCCAAGCCACATCCAAATAAATGTCACGTCCTCAAAGTGAGAACAGAAGCATAATTCTCAATCACAAGTAGACATACTAATGAGCTATATCCACATTAATACCGACAGGACAGGATATTCATGAAAGAATTGCATACATTTGACCTTAGATCTAGATCTCGGGTCCCAGTGACCTTACAATGACGCAAATATAAGTAAACTGCAAGTTTCTTCAGAATAACTTAGCACTTCTTTTACATTATTAGAGGAACTGCCTCCTGCTGAATTATGATATCCTTAATAAACAAACTGTGATAGTAATGACAACCACTACAAAAATTCTCAAAACATAGCCGGAAATGAAGTTTTGGTAGAGTTTACATTGTTATCATATAGTTACATAATTACATACAAAGTGTGTACATAATTAGACAGGGTGAAGGAACATCACCTTGGCTTACACCTCTGAATGTTTGATAGGATCAGATAGTTTAACCTTTGACCTGTGGACAAGGTCACAATGACGTAATGACAGAGTGTTGCACGTTGTCTGTGGGTGATGCAGGTTTACTGAAAGTCTCATAAAGAAATCTGTGATGGTGGAACAAATTACAGTGTGGACAAGATCCCTTGAGAAGGACAAGACCAGTAAAATACAACATGTCTCTCGAATACTAGGGGAATGTTTCGTAGAGAAGCTTCTGCGTACTGGTCCGGTGACAGTACTTAATGATTTGTGCTGTTCAATCTTAACACCCAGACGATCAGAAACATAAACACTTAATGATAAAAACTTGAGTCACCATTTTATTTATCTTCACTCACAACTTCAACGTTAAATGTCACATCTTCTATACACTCATGCCTAGACATCATTTGTTCAAAAAAAGAGTTGATTTTGTCGGCTTCCTCCTGGCTCATCATCAGAGGAAACATAGGGCTATACACTTCACGACTCTGTATTCCAGTTACACCCAGTTTGGCAATCTTGTTGACCATTATGTTTAGTTCAGAAGGTTGGCAAAGGAACTGAAAAAAATATAAAAACAATACGATTAAGATAAAAACAATATGATTAATATAAAAACAATATGATTAAGATAAAAACAATATAATTACTATACAAACAATATGATTAATATACAAACAATGAAGGAACCAGGAGCATGTATTGCTTACATGGGTATTTAAACAATCGTTGCAATATGTTCCCATTAAAAGTGAAACTCAAAATATTTCCGAAGGGGAGAGGCCATACCCAGGAGACAAACCAGGTAGCATGTCATTGATCTTTGATAACTAGGCCCCCAGCCAAAGAACAAACCTAAAGGTGTTCCCCACTTGTGTTCGTTAATTGGGGGTTATGGTGATATGTTTTGATATGTTTTCATGTTATGATCCAGGGTCTAAGTTCCTACGGACAGGGCAAGATTCTAGAGTCAGTTCTCATCAGATGACTCAGATTATCTTATTGTTTATGAGAGGGAATTTATGTTCCGTTACATACAGCATCAATTTATATAAGCCTGGTAAATACAAACTACACCACATAGAGTTTAGTATATAGATTAAAGTCCATTTTACCCAAACACGAGGCCCAATTGGCCTGCGTCGGTCACCTCGTACACTGTATCAATCTCTCACTTGTAGCCAACACTGTGGCCTAAAATCTGTAACTGTAAGACATTCACGAGAATATGTTGAGATTTAAGCTCTGTGACCTTGAAAATAAGACCAGGTTATTTTCGTTTACGAAATTTGTATGGCTCCTTCCATGGAAGGTACCAGCCAAATACCATGCATCTGGACCTTTTGGTATTTCAGAAGAAGTTGTTTTAATGTTAAACACATTTGACCCATGTGACCTTGCAAACGGGTCAACGTCATTTTTTTATCTACAAATATGATGCTTTTAGGCCTTTGGCTTATCAAAATGTTGTTCAACTGGTTTAACAGATTTGACCCCTTGTGACCTAAAATGTGGGTCAAGGTCATTTCTTTTTGTGAACTTTGTTAGGCTTCATCCAATGAACCTTTCAACAAACTATCATGCTTTAAAAGCTGTTTGCTTAATCAGAAGATGTTGTTTAAAGGCTTTAACAGATTTGACCCTTGTGACCTTGAATATGGGTCAAGGTCATTTCTTTTCGCAAGTTTTGTCGGGCTTTATTCAAGGAACTTTTCAGATTCTAGTGTGACTATTTTACCTGTATAAAAGAGTTCCCTTCCTCGTCAGTTTCTTGCGTGACATCTTCTGCTCCAGCCTCAAGACCGACCTCCATGTATTTATCGAAATCGACCTCGCCTTCCTCAGACGGCACTGTGACTACTCCTTTGTGATCAAACTTGTAAGACACATTAAGATTGCGACCAACACGAAATCTGTAAAACATAATGATTGATCACATTACAAGGATACTTGACCTCTGGCCCCTCACAACTAAAGACTTAGATGGGGCTATGTCCTAAGTGGCCATTATTGTTAGGAACTGCCTTACTCAGTTAACATGATTTGATCATCAAACTCACTAATCTGATCACCAAACTCACTAATCTGATTACCAAACTCACTAATCTGATCTCCAAAATCATTAATTCGATCACCAAAATCACAAATTTGATTACCCAACTCACCAATTTGACTACCCACACTCACTAATTTGATCACCCAACTCACTTATCTGACTACCCTAATCGTTAAGTTGATTACCCATTATTGATTTCCAGTAAGTATATACCTAGATCAGGAGACAATATCTTAATTCTTTTTCAAATGACCCCCTTTTAGCATCGCCCTTCAGGTCCCTGGGAGTGAGTCAGTGTCTATCAGACCGCAATCACTTGATGATAATTATTACTTATGAATACTATCCCTCTTAGAATAAACTTTTATAATTACAAAACCTGTATTTTCTATAAGGTGACAGTACCCAAATTGGATCACCAAACCATCATTTTATTCATTCATTAAAAAATCTGAGGATAAATTATATCCATTAATAGTTGTATCAAAAGAAGAACATCGATGGGTGTTCTTACAAAAAACAAGAGGCCCAATGGGCCTGCATCGCTCACCTGGTATCAATCTCTGACTTATATTATAGTGTAACCCTAAAGTCCCCTAAAATCTTTTACTGTAAGACATTTAGATGAACATATTAAGATTTAAACATATTTTACCCCTGTGACCTTTTAAGACAACATCATTTTCATTTTCAAATTTTGTTAGGCTTCATCCCAGGATGCTACCAGCCAAATATCATGTCTCTAGGAATTTGGGTTTATCAGAAGAAGTCACTCATAGCTTTTAACCGATTTGACCACTGTGACCTTTAATATGGGTCAAGCTCATTTTCCATCCCAAAGTTTGTCAAGCTTCATACAAGGAACTTTTCAGCCAAGTATCATGCTTCTAGGGCTTTTGGTATTTCAGAAGAAGTTGTTTAAAGGTTTTAACAGATTTGACCCTTGTGACCTTGAATATAAGTCAAGGTCATTTCTTTTCGCAAACTTTGTCGGGCTTCATCAAAGGAACCTGTCAGCCAAATACCATGTTTCTAGGGCTTTTGATATTTCAGAAGAAGTCGTTTGAATGTTTTGACAGATTTGACCCATGTGACCTTGCATATAGGTCAAGGTCATTTCTTTTCGCACTTTTTGTCGGGCTTCATCCAAGGAACCTTTCAGCCAAATATCATACTTCTAGGGATTTTGGTTTATTAGAAGAAGTCGTTTAAAGGTTAAAATAGATTTAACCTAACTGTGACCTTGAATATGGTTCAAGGTCGTTTCTTTACGTAAACTTTATTCGGCTTCATCTGAGGAAGCTACAGGTCAAATATGAGGTCTTTATTGCTGACGGTATTTTAGAAGAAGTAGTTTGAATGTTTCGACATTTTTGACCCCTGTGACCTTGAAAGTAGGTCAAAGTAATTTGTTTTCGCAAACTTTGTTCAGCTTCTTCCAAGTAAGCTACCAGCCAAATTTCATGTTACTAGGCCTTTCGGTATTTTAGAAGAAGTCGTTTAAAGGGAAAAGTTGACGGACGCAGGACAGACGGATGCTGCACCATCACATAAGCTCACTTGGCCCTTCGGGCCAGGTGAGCTAAAAATTAGCACTTGAGGTTCACGCTGGATATTTATAGAACGTTCACACGTCACCAATCGTGATGTTGTGAATTTGAGGACCATAATGGTGTCAAGACTTGAATTTTGCAGTATTTTACATTTCAAATTAATATTTTTGTTGTAGCATATTTACATTTGATGATGTCCTTTAGAATTTATGTTAAAACAAGTATTTCTTTCGGGCGGATTTATTTTATAGTCCAAAACAGAACGCATTGTCTTTGCACGCACCATTTTTTCAGAAACGTAACAAATTGCAAAGTTTTGAGATTCAATAATATTTTATGGCATATCTAAACAAAAACAAGAGACCCAGAGGGCCTGTATTGCTCACCTGGATACATTGGTATCTAGGTAATCATGGTAAAATATTTTCTTTCTGGCCCATCCCTCAGCCCTCTGGGGGGGGGGGGGGGTCAGTCCCACTATTAGGACAATTTCGAATTCTGTGCACCTTAGTGATGCTTCCTACCAAATAAGGCTGATTTCCAATCAGTGAGTCGATTAAACCAATATACCTAAATAACCCTTTTTGGACCTGCCCCTCGGCCCCCTAGGGGGTCAGCTAGTTCCACCATTAGTACAATTTTGTATCCTGAGCACCTAGGGATGCTTTTTTCAAAATAAGGCTGATTTCTAATCAGTGGTTATGGAAAAGAAGTCGCTTGAACAATGATATAGCTAAATAACCCTTTCTGGCCCTGCCCCTCAGCCCCCTAGGGGGTCAGTCCCACCATTAGTATCATTTAGAATCCTGAGCACCTAGGGATGCTTACTGCCAAATAAAGTTGATTTCCAATCAGTGGTTATGGAGAAGAAGTCGCTAATATCAATATAGCTAAATAACCCTTTTTGACTCCCCTCAGTCCCACCATTAGTACAATTTTGAATCCTGAGCACCTTGGGATGCTTCTTGCCAAATAAGGTTGATTTCCAATTTAGTGGTTATGGAGGAAAAGTCGCTAATATCAATACAACTAAATAACTTTATTTGCCCCACCCCACAGCCCCTTGGGGGGTCAGTCCCACCATAAGTATAATTTTGAATCCTGAGCACCTAGGGATGCTTTCTACCAAATAAGGCTGATTTCCAATCAGTGGTTATGGAGAAGAAGTTGCTTAAACCATGATATAGCTAAATAATCCTTTTTGGCCCCACCCTCAGCCCCCTAGGGGTCAGTCCCACCATTAGTACAATTTGAATCCTGGGCACCTAAGGATGCTTCCTGCCAAATTAGGTTGATTTCCTATCAGTGGTTATGGAGAAGAAGTCGTTTTATCAATTATTGACGGACGGACGCCACGGTATGGCATAAGCTCACCTCGGTCCTTCACACCAGGTGAGCTAAAAATAATGATATGTGGACATAAAATGGTGTTTGACTATCTATTCTAAGACTATATTATTGTTATAATTAATCTGTTGACACTGTTATTGATTAAGAAGTATTTTTGAAAAAAAAATGATCCGATTTGGGTACTGACATGTTTGGGTACTACCACGATTTGGGTACTGTCACCTTATATAAACTATAGTACACTTGACCACACCCAATGTGTGACCGGCAGGGAATTATGAAATTCATCATTTTGATATAGCCCCTTGGAAGCCAAAAATTCATCTATGAAGAGTATTTGATTCTTACATTTCTATGTCTTGAAAAGAATAGTGCTGAAATTTGGAATAAAAGAGAACCTTACAAGAATTCTGAGAATATTTTACCCCTTTGGTCTTGCTCCACAACAGCCCCCTGGGAGGCATTAAGATACATATAACTCACAACTGTGCTCGACCTTTGACTCTTGAACCCTACTCCAACATTTTACGGAAATTGGATCAGCGGTTTTTGAGAATAAGTTGGAAATGTTAAAAGTTAACAAACAAAGCAAGAAGATGGATGACAGCTAAAATCTTAAAATATACATGTACCAAGATTAACAGGTACAATTTTACTAATCTGTAATGGAAATTCTCTCGTATTTGTGGGAAAAAATTCTTTAACCGAAGGAAAGTGAAAGATCAACACATACCCTTTCTTCCTGAGGGGCGCATGGATGATCTTGATTTCATGTTCTTCCATGATCATGCAATGCAGAAGTACTCCGACTCCTTCAGCATTTTCAGCTTCCAGCAAGTAAGGCCTCAAGTCTGAACGTTTCTGGAACAATCAACAACATAACATTACAAACTAAAGGTCAGAATGTCAGCAGTGGCCAAGATGTATGTAGCAAGCTACTCGTCAGAATGTCAGCAATGGCCAAGATGTATGTAGCAAGCTTCTCGTCAGAATGTCAGCAGTGGCCAAGATGTATGTAGCAAGCTACTCGTCAGAATGTCAGCAATGGCCAAGATGTATGTAGCAAGGTACTCTTCAGAATGTCAGCAGTGGCCAAGATGTATGTAGCAAGGTACTCTTCAGAATGTCAGCAGTGGCCAAGATGTATGTAGCAAGCTTCTCGTCAGAATGTCAGCAGTGGCCAAGATGTATGTAGCAAGCTTCTCGTCAGAATGTAGCAGTGGCCAAGATGTATGTAGCAAGCTACTCTTCAGAATGTCAGCAGTGGCCAATATGTTTGTAGTAAGCTACTCGTCAGAATGTCAGCAGTGGCCAAGATGTATGTAGCAAGCTTCTCGTCAGAATGTAGCAGTGGCCAAGATGTATGTAGCAAGCTACTCGTCAGAATGTCAGCAGAGGCCAAGATGTATGTAGCAAGGCACTCGTCAGAATGTCAGCAGTGGCCAAGATGTTTGTAGCAAGCTACTCATCAGAATGTCAGCAGTGGCCAAGATGTATGTAGCAAGGTACTCGTCAGAATGTCAGCAGTGGCCAAGATGTATGTAGCAAGTTACACTTCAGAATATCAGCAGTGGCCAAGATGTTTGTAGCAAGCTACACTTCAGAATGTCAGCAGTGGCCAAGATGTATTGTAGCAAGCTACACTTCAGAATGTCAGCAGTGGCCAAGATGTTTGTAACAAGCTACTCGTCAGAATGTCAGCAGTGGCCAAGATGTATGTAGCAAGCTTCTCGTCAGAATATCAGCAGTGGCCAAGATGTTTGTAGCAAGCTACACTTCAGAATATCAGCAGTGGCCAAGATACATGTAGCAAGCTACACTTCAGAATGTCAGCAGTGGCCAAGATGTATTGTAGCAAGCTACACTTCAGAATGTCAGCAGTGGCCAAGATGTTTGTAGCAAGCTACTCGTCAGAATGTCAGCAATGGCCAAGATGTATGTAGTAAGCTACTCGTCAGAATGTCAGCAGTGGCCAAGATGTATGTAGCTAGCTACTCTTCAGAATGTCAGCAGTGGCCAAGATGTTTGTAGCAAGCTACACTTCAGAATGTCAGCAGTGGCCAAGATGTATGTAGTAAGCTACACTTCAGAATGCCAGCAATGGCCAAGATGTATGTAGCAAGGTACTCGTCAGAATGTCAGCAGTGGCCAAGATGTATGTAGCAAGCTTCTCGTCAGAAAGTCAGCAGTGGCCAAGATGTATGTAGTAAGCTACTCTTCAGAATGTCAGCAGTGGCCAAGATGTATGTAGCAAGCTTCTCTTCAGAATGTCAGCAGTGGCCAAGATGTATGTAGCAAGCTTCTCGTCAGAATGTCAGCAGTGGCCAAGATGTATGTAGCAAGCTACTCTTCAGAATGTCAGCAGTGGCCAAGATGTATGTAGCAAGCTTCTCGTCAGAATGTCAGCAGTGGCCAAGATGTATGTAGCAAGCTACTCTTCAGAATGTCAGCAGTGGCCAAGATGTATGTAGCAAGCTTCTCGTCAGAATGTCAGCGGTGGCCAAGATGTATGTAGCAAGCTTCTCGTCAGAATGTCAGCGGTGGCCAAGATGTATGTAGCAAGCTTCTCGTCAGAATGCCAGCAGTGGCCAAGATGTATGTAGCAAGGTACTCTTCAGAATGTCAGCAGCGGCCAAGATGTATGTAGCAAGCTACTCTTCAGAATGTCAGAAGCAAACTAAAGCTACCAGTCAAAATATTACTAAGGAGCAAAGAAATTCATAATACCGTATTCAATTGTGATGATAAGTTTAAAATTGACATCACCAAACCAAAACACAAGAAATGCATTTTCTACATATAAATGCCTATATTTTGCATTTGCAAATATGCAATGCTGTTACGCGAAAAGTTGAAATAATTCAACAAAACCCGTAATATATGTTAAATACTATAGATTTTCGAAAGTATCATACTGTGAAATTTTAGAGGTATTGAAGAAAAAACACAAAATAGTTCTGACACTTTCTACATAATGCCCAAAATTGCATCAAATATGAAGTTTAAAAGGGTCACAACTCTAGTAAATAATGTCGAATCAAACTGTCATTCAGGAAAATACAACTTCATGTCATGATGATTAAGCCTACCAAGTTTGAAAGATATCAGTTGAAAACTGTAGGAGAAGATCTCCGGACAAATAACAGTTTAGGACAGAAATGCATTTTCTATATAATGCCTATAAAACCCGTAATATATGTTAAAAATTATAGCTTTTCTACGTACCATACCAAATTTTAGAGGAATTGAAGAAAACACAAAAAAGTTCTGACGTTTTCTAAATAATTCCCGAAATTGCGTCCCAAAGTGTCATAACTCTAGTAAATATTCTGGAATCAAACTGTCATTCAGGAAAACACAACTTCTTGTTATGGTGGGTAAGCCTAGCAAGTTTGAAAGAACTCAGTTGAAAACTGTAGGAGAAGAGATCTCCGGACAAACAAAAGTTTAGGATGGACTGACAGCGCCATACCATAATATGTACCATTATTTTGACGGGCGTATAAAAATCAGCTGATCTCCATTTAAATTCAACTTCACAGTCAGCCACTCAACCAGTTTCACAGTCAGCCACTCAACCAGCTTCACAGTCAGTCAACCAGCTCCACAGTCACTCAACCAGCTTCACAGTCAGTCACTCAACCAGCTTCTAATTCCCAGCCACTCAACCAGCTTCACAGTCAACCACTCAACCAGCTACACAGTCAGTCACTCAACCAGCTTCAAAGTCAGTCACTCAACCAGCTTCACAGTCAACCACTCAACCAGCTTCACAGCCACACAACCAGCTTCAGTCAGCCACACAACCAGCTTCACAATCAGCCACACAACCACCTTCACAGTCAGCCACACAACCAGCTTCACAGTCAACCACTCAACCAGCTTCACAGTCAGCCACTCAACCAGCTTCACAGTCAGCTACTCAACCAGCTTCACAGTCAGCCACTCAACCAGCTTCACAGTCAACCGGTCAACCAGCTTCACAGTCAGCCATTCAACCAGCTTCAAAGTCAGCCACTCGACCAGCTCCACAGTCAACCACTCAACCAGCTTCACAGTCAGCCACACAACCAGCTTCACAGTCAGACACTCAACCAGCTTCACAGCCAGCCACTCAACCAGCTTCACAATCAGCCACCCAACCAGCTTCACAGTCACTCAACCAGCTTCACAGTCAGCCACTCAACCAGCTTCACAGTCACTCAACCAGCTTCAGTCAGCCACTCAACCAGCTTCACAGTCATCCACTCAACCAGCTTCAGTCAGCCACTCAACCAGCTTCACAGTAAGCCACTAAACCAGCTTCACAGTCAGCCACTCAACCAGCTTCACAGTCAGCCACTCAACAAGCTCCACAGTAAGCCACTCAACCAGCTTCACAGTCAGCCACTCAACCAGCTTCACAGTCAGCCACTCAACCAGCTTCACAGTCAGCCACTCAACCAGCTTCACAGTCAACCGGTCAACCAGCTTCACAGTCAGCCACTCAACCAGCTTCTAATTCCCAGCCACTCAACCAGCTTCACAGTCAGCCACTCAACCAGCTTCACAGTCAGCCACTCAACCAGCTTCACAGTCAGCCACTCAACCAGCTTCACAGTCAACCGGTCAACCAGCTTCACAGTCAGCCATTCAACCAGCTTCAAAGTCAGCCACTCGACCAGCTTCACAGTCAACCACTCAACCAGCTTCACAGTCAGCCACACAACCAGCTTCACAGTCAGACACTCAACCAGCTTCACAGCCAGCCACTCAACCAGCTTCACAATCAGCCACCCAACCAGCTTCACAGTCACTCAACCAGCTTCACAGTCAGCCACTCAACCAGCTTCACAGTCACTCAACCAGCTTCACAGTCAGCCACTCAACCAGCTTCACAGTCATCCACTCAACCAGCTTCAGTCAGCCACTCAACTCGCTTCACAGTAAGCCACTCAACCAGCTTCACAGTCAGCCACTCAACCAGCTTCACAGTCAGCCACTCAACAAGCTCCACAGTAAGCCACTCAACCAGCTTCACAGTCAGCCACTCAACCAGCTTCACAGTCAGCCACTCAACCAGCTTCACAGTCAGCCACTCAACCAGCTTCACAGTCAACCGGTCAACCAGCTTCACAGTCAGCCACTCAACCAGCTTCTAATTCCCAGCCACTCAACCAGCTTCACAGTCAGCCACTCAACCAGCTTCACAGTCAGCCACTCAACCAGCTTCACGGTCAACCACTCAACAAGCTCCACAGTCAGCCACTCAACCAGCTTCACAGTCAGCCACACAACCAGCTTCACAGTCAGACACTCAACCAGCTTCACAGCCAGCCACTCAACCAGCTTCACAATCAGCCACCCAACCAGCTTCACAGTCACTCAACCAGCTTCACAGTCAGCCACTCAACCAGCTTCACAGTCACTCAACCAGCTTCACAGTCAGCCACTCAACCAGCTTCACAGTCAGCCACTCAACAAGCTCCACAGTAAGCCACTCAACCAGCTTCACAGTCAGCCACTCAACCAGCTTCACAGTCAGCCACTCAACCAGCTTCACAGTCAGCCACTCAACCAGCTTCACAGTCAACCGGTCAACCAGCTTCACAGTCAGCCACTCAACCAGCTTCTAATTCCCAGCCACTCAACCAGCTTCACAGTCAGCCACTCAACCAGCTTCACAGTCAGCCACTCAACCAGCTTCACAGTCAACCACTCAACAAGCTCCACAGTCAGCCACTCAACCAGCTTCACAGTCAACCACTCAACAAGCTCCACAGTCAACCACTCAACAAGCTCCACAGTCAACCACTCAACAAGCTCCACAGTCAGCCACTCAACCAGCTTCACAGCAGCCACTCAAACAGCTTCACAGTCAGCCACTCAACCAGCTTTACAATCAGCCACTCAATCAACTTTAATTTGCAGTCAGCTGTAGCCTGCTTAACCAACTTAATTTCCACAAAAGCAAAGCTGTGTGGCTACAATAAACAGCTGCACTACTAAAACCAGGCACATTCTTTTTCTTACTATTTTTTCTAAGGTCCTGTTCATTACATCTGTTGGAACACCTGCTCTCTTAGCAGCTTCTAAACATCTGGCCAGCTCTGGGTTGAATTTTGGATCAAGCTCTTTTGTAGCTGAAAACAAATTGAACTGATACAGCTGATTATCAATGATGAAAATCCAACATGAGAATACCTAAGTACATCAACTTGTTACTGCAGGTCATCTCATGGGAATAGTTATTTGTCAATAAACTAAATGATACTCGCACAATAAGCTACTGATTGATGTACAGATGTATTATCTTTTACTTAAGTTTGTAAATTTTCAAAATTATTTGTTTGAAAATTAACAAAAGTGAAATACATACCACAAAGTAGAACATGCTAAAACTGGCCGAACATTATAACTATAGAAAGACCTTGTGACATCATAAAAGAATCTCATTCACCTCTACAAAAGACGATCTTTTACTGCCTTTTCTCTTCATTTTCCTTACGAGTATGTATACTTTTATTCCAGGGAAGGAATTAAAAAAAGGTTCCTGACCCAAAGGTCCATTGTTGCTGTTTCAAACCACACTGGTTCAGAAAATGATAGTTTGAAACCTCATAACTGCCAAAAAGTCCAAAACAGTTGAAAATCGTTATTTCAATTCAAGCAGAGTATGGGATAACATTTAACAATATTCTTACCATGGCAAACTCCTTTTATAATTCGAACATGGTCGCCCCACATGGCTCCTCGTTTCCCATCAGACCGTCCCTTGATGTGTTTGATATTTGACCAGCGATTGTGCCCAGCCATGGAGTTGGCTGTTGTGTGAATTTTTGCTTTGGTGCATTGGCATAGCAACCATCCATTATAGTTTGTGTCAGGGAAAACAGTCTTTCTTTTGTCTAATACACAAAATGGCGAGTTGCTTACACCTATCACATTATTTAAAAATAAATAATTTCTTTGCAGAATAGAATAAATCTGTTTCCTGCATAGCTGTGTCTGCTTCACAAGTATTCTATTCATTATTTCAATAATCACCAGTTAGTTCTCTGTTTAACAATCGTTAGCTAGCTCTCAGTTGTACAATCGTAATCTAGCTCTCAGTTGTACAATCGTAATCTAGCTCTCAGTTGTACAATCGTAACCTAGCTCTCAGTTGTACAATCGTAACCTAGCTCTCAGTTGTACAATCGTAACCTAGCTCTCAGTTCAATGATGTTTCTCTTTCGATGAAACATTGATAAGTTGCCAACTGTCCATCACTTCCATGCAGCACTCTCCTATTGGATTCCCATCTGAAAATGAAATAAATTATTTTATCAACTATCAGTGATACAAATTGAAAACTCTATATATTACATTATTTAATAATTTTTTTTTTTCAATTTCCATTTGCAAAACATTGCCAAAAGTGCAAAAATATATACCTGGTACATATTATTGTAAAAGTTGCTGGGTGAAATGAAAGTAAGCATTTTTGAAAGAAACCATTAAGAGTCCAAAAATATATTTTTTCACTAGTACTGGCCAAGACTTTGGCTAAATCAACATATAGCTAATAGTGCCACTATATCTACCTGGTGACATATAGCTAATAGTGCCACTATATCTACCCGTAACATATAGCTAATAGTGCCACTATATCTACCCCGTAACATATAGCTAATACTGCCACTATCTACCTGGTGACATATAGCTAATACTGCCACTATCTACCTGGTGACATATAGCTAATACTGCCACTATCTACCTGGTGACATATAGCTAATAGTACCACTATATCTACCTGGTGACATATAGCTAATAGTACCACTATATCTACCTTGTGACATATAGCTAATAGTGCCACTATATCTACCTGGTGACATATAGCTAATAGTGCCACTATATCTTCCTCGTGACATATAGCTAATACTGCCACTATCTACCTCGTGACATATAGCTAATAGTGCCACTATATCTACCTCGTGACATATAGCTAATAGTGCCACTATATCTACCTCTTGACATATAGCTAATAGTGCCACTATATCTACCTTGTGACATATAGCTAATAGTGCCACTATATCTACCTCGTGACATATAGCTAATAGTGCCACTATATCTACCTCGTGACATATAGCTAATAGTGCCACTATATCTACCTCGTGACATATGGCTAATAGTACCACTATATCTACCTCGTGACATATGGCTAATAGTGCCACTATATCTACCTCGTGACATATGGCTAATAGTGCCACTATATCTACCTCGTGACATATGGCTAATAGTGCCACTATATCTACCTCGTGACATATGGCTAATAGTGCCACTATATCTACCTCGTGACATATGGCTAATAGTGCCACTATATCTACATCGTGACATATGGCTAATAGTGCCACTATATCTACCTCGTGACATATGGCTAATAGTGCCACTATATCTACCTCGTGACATATGGCTAATAGTGCCACTATATCTACCTCGTGACATATGGCTAATAGTGCCACTATATCTACCTCGTGACATATGGCTAATAGTGCCACTATATCTACCTCGTGACATATGGCTAATAGTGCCACTATATCTACCTCGTGACATATAGCTAATAGTGCCACTATATCCCTTGTGACATATAGCTAATAGTGCCACTATCTACCTTGTGACATATAGCTAATAGTGCCACTATATCTACCTTGTGACATATAGCTAATAGTGCCACTTTATCTACCTTGTGACATATAGCTAATAGTGCCACTATATCTACCCCGTAACATATACACGTAGCTAATAGTGCCACTATATCTACCTCGTGACATATGGCTAATAGTGCCACTATATCTACCTCGTGACATATGGCTTATAGTGCCACTATATCTACCTCATGACATATGGCTAATAGTGCCACTATATCTACCTCGTGACATATTGCTAATAGTGCCACTATATCTACCTCGTGACATATTGCTAATAGTGCCACTATCTACCTTGTGACATATAGCTAATAGTGCCACTATATCTACCTCGTGACATATTGCTAATAGTGCCACTATATCTACCTCGTGACATATTGCTAATAGTGCCACTATCTACCTTGTGACATATAGCTAATAGTGCCACTATATCTACCTCGTGACATATTGCTAATAGTGCCACTATATCTACCTCGTGACATATTGCTAATAGTGCCACTATCTACCTTGAGACATATAGCTAATAGTGCCACTATATCTACCTTGTGACATATAGCTAATAGTGCCACTTTATCTACCTTGTGACATATAGCTAATAGTGCCACTATATCTACCTCGTGACATATAGCTAATAGTGCCACTATATCTACCCCGTAACATATAGCTAATAGTGCCACTATATCTACCCCGTAACATATAGCTAATAGTGCCACTATATCTACCTGGTGACATATAAATAATAGTGGTGAAGCTTACCTAGACCCCTGTATTCTCTAGCTAACCCTAGCTTGTTTTTACTGTTATTGTACCAGGTCAGGGAAAACCACAAACTTGCATACAAAACACAAATTGGCCTTTTATATGCCGATTGGGGTATGAATTTGTTACTAAAAAAACTAGATTCCCTTTAAACAAATTTTTTTTCAATTTTTCAGTTCAAGTCCCATTAGTTTATATTATGACAAAATAAATAATATTTTGCTGAGAATGTTAACTGGAATCATTGGCTACTTATATATATATATATATATAATTAGAAACTTGTTGTACCAATTGCCGCCTTATGAACTCTACCATCGTAACATAGGCAGTATGGACTGGAACTCTTCCCACACAATGCTTAGGGTAAATAAGGACGTATATCTCATGGATGTCCAACAGTAGAGTGATGAAGTAGAGAGTTAGACAGATATAGATAGAAAGCTCGAAAGGAAGTGTTATTGACAGGTGTGGAAACGCAATCAGCATGCAGAGCACAGTGCACATGTCACATCGGACATGTTCGGCCACATTCCACAGGTACACTGACAGGTTCACATAAACAAAATATGACACATATCACATCGGACGTGTTCGGCCACATTCCACAGGTACACTGACAGGTTCACATAAACAACATGTGACACATATCACATCGGACATGTTCGGCCACATTCCACAGGTACACTGACAGGTTCACATAAACAACATGTGACACATATCACGTCGGACGTGTTCGGCCACATTCCACAGGTACACTGACAGGTTCACATAAACAACATGTGACACATGTCACGTCAGACTTGTTCGGCCACATTCCACAGGTACACTGACAGGTTCACATAAACAACATGTGACACATGTCACGTCAGACTTGTTCGGCCACATTCCACAGGTACAAATGTACACTGACAGGTTCACATAAACAACATGTGACACATGTCACGTCGGACTTGTTCGGGCACATTCCACAGGTACACTGACAGGTTCACATAGACAACATGTGACACATGTCACGTCCGACTTGTTCGGCCACATTCCACAGGTACACTGACAGGTTCACATAAACAACATGTGACACATGTCACGTCAGACTTGTTCGGCCACATTCCACAGGTACAAATGTACACTGACAGGTTCACATAAACAACATGTGACACATGTCACGTCGGACTTGTTCGGGCACATTCCACAGGTACACTGACAGGTTCACATAGACAACATGTGACACATGTCACGTCCGACTTGTTCGGCCACATTCCACAGGTACACTGACAGGTTCACATAAACAACATGTGACACATGTCACGTCGGACTTGTTCGGCCACATTCCACAGGTACAAATGTACACTGACAGGTTCACATAAACAACATGTGACACATGTCACGTCAGACTTGTTCGGCCACATTCCACAGGTACAAATGTACACTGACAGGTTCACATAAACAACATGTGACACATGTCACGTCAGACTTGTTCGGCCACATTCCACAGGTACAAATGTACACTGACAGGTTCACATAAACAACATGTGACACATGTCACGTCGGACTTGTTCGGGCACATTCCACAGGTACACTGACAGGTTCACATAGACAACATGTGACACATGTCACGTCCGACTTGTTCGGCCACATTCCACAGGTACACTGACAGGTTCACATAAACAACATGTGACACATGTCACATCGGACATGTTCGGCCACATTCCACAGGTACACTGACAGGTTCACATAAACAACATGTGACACATGTCACATCGGACGTGTTCGGCCACATTCCACAGGTACACTGACAGGTTCACACAAACAACATGTGACACATATCACGTCAGACTTGTTTGGCCACATTCCACAGGTACAAATGTACACTGACAGGTTCACATAAACAACATGTGACACATGTCACGTCTGACGTGTTCGGCCACATTCCACAGGTACAAATGTACACTGACAGGTTCACATAGACAACATGTGACACATATCACATCGGACGTGTTCGGCCACATTCCACAGGTACACTGACAGGTTCACATAAACAACATGTGACACATATCACGTCGGACGTGTTCGGCCACATTCCACAGGTACACTGACAGGTTCACATAAACAACATGTGACACATATCACATCGGACGTGTTCGGCCACATTCCACAGGTACAAATGTACACTGACAGGTTCACATAAACAACATGTGACACATGTCACGTCTGACGTGTTCGGCCACATTCCACAGGTACAAATGTACACTGACAGGTTCACATAGACAACATGTGACACATATCACATCGGACGTGTTCGGCCACATTCCACAGGTACACTGACAGGTTCACATAAACAACATGTGACACATATCACGTCGGACGTGTTCGGCCACATTCCACAGGTACACGGACAGGTTCACATAAACAACATGTGACACATATCACATCGGACGTGTTCGGCCACATTCCACAGGTACACGGACAGGTTCACATAAACAACATGTGACACATGTGATAATACCTGGGTTACATTAGTAACAAATCCATACCCAATAGGTGTAGGAGGGCACCAGGTTTGAAGAACCTAACTCATGAGGAGTGACTAAAGGAACTTGACTTGCCAACCCTCTCATTTCGCAGGATTAGAGGAGATATGATAGAGACATACAAGATTCTGAGTGGTACGTATGATCAAGACACAAACAACATCCTTACAGCTGGGGACAGAGTATCTGAGAGAAGCATTTCTTGGACAAACTCCAAAAACTATAAGTAAGTATAATAGGTCAATTTGTGTATCATAGTTTTATACGCAAGATTGTGATTTCCCTGACACGCTAATTGAACTCAATATAGGCATATAGGTATCAAACGCACTGTCAAAATATATCAATATGTATTTTATTAATTTTAGACCGCGTGTCAGATACCTATGGCGGAACCATTTAATTATAACATCGTTTTATTTAAACGTACACCGTACATACTTATACAATTTAGGTCGAAATATCTGCCCGTCAAAACTGGTAACGCACTAAGCCTATTGCATTAAAGATTCGTTTTTCACTTGTATATTTTTTTGCAAACGGATATTACAAATGTTAAAACTCTAGATCTTTTATATAACCAGCGTTACGTATTTATCATTCGGCGAAACATGATTCAAACCTCTGCAAACACGTCCGTGACTCTTTGCCCTTCCAAGCGGTCCAAGCAGTCACCGGAAATGGTTCAATGGGCGAGAGTTGTCGTCCTTCAATGGATAAGAGTAGCGTTAGGATAAATGGGTGAGGGTAGTGTCAGGATAGCTCATGCCATGGCGCGTCGTCTGTCGTACGTAGGCCTTCGTCAACATTTCCCTCAAAACGCCTATATGTTGGTTTTCTCAATGCTGTTAAAAAGAGGGCATGTCCCTACCTTTATTTGTCCAAAAGTATGAGGAGAGGTATTCTGCAATGATTTTTTTTATTTGGGTACAGTGACGCTATATTTTAAATGTTTTGGAGGTTTATAGGGTGCAACGAATCCGGGAATTTTCGTACCAAAACGAATTATTATCCGGGAATTTTCGTACCGATTCTTTTTTCAATTTGAGTTACTTCTAATAATAGTATACACATATTTATATCTATTTTACAATTTCTTGTAAATGAATATGCCGTATATTAATCGGTCACCCTGGTCAGTGTCCTGTGTACATGCGCGTGCTGTTAGGATTTCGAGTGGTTTTTAATATATTATTTTCCTATTGATTCTTAAATGTTATTCAATATTATCAAAGTATATCGAAATTTCAGGTTGATCGTAAACAAAGAGAACCGAAATACGTCGATAAATGTACACGTTCGTCTGTACGAGTTACACGTACAAAGGAGAAAAAAACAAAAGACGAAATCACCAGGAGAAGGGGACGTAGGACATGAAACTGACCCCATGGAAATAGAGACCATCATCGATGAAAATCATGATAGGGACACCATCCACTTCAACACAGGGGTTGATGAAACATTAGGAGATTTAAGTCCTATCTCTAACAAAGTGAAAAGCAATCAGCTGACTGCTAGAAGACCACCATCTAGCCAAGAATCAATGATTGACACTCATGAAACAGTAATTGGAGGATTGCCTATCGCTCACCAATCCAGGGAAGAACCAAGTCCTGGTCATAGCCGGTCAAATCCGTAGATTTTAACCTTTTAAACACTGACGGCCTAAGTGTTTTTTATTCTAATGTTGATACACTAACAGTCCCGAAGATGGAAGAATTAAAACTTATTATAGGGGAATCTAAACCTGACATCATTGCATTAACAGAAATTCTCCCTAAGAACTCATTATTCGATCCTTGGTCCCGAAATCTTAACTTAGAGGGCTATAATCAATTTAATAACAAAGAAGGAGGCTTCAGTAGAGGAGTGGTAATATATACTAAGGATAACTTGGATGTCGTCAGTATGGATGAAGAGTTGCGTTACAAGGAGTCTGTATGGTGTAAAATTGCACTGAAGAATTCTGATTCCCCATTATTGGGCTGTGTCTATAGGAGTCCAAACAGCGAGGAAGAGAATTTTACCCAACTCTGTGACGTATTAAACAAGGTCAAGTTAATGGCACATTCACACCTCCTAGTTATGGGCGACTTCAACTTCAAGGAAATAAATTGGAGAAATAACAACACTGAAGTCAATCATCAACACATAGCTTCAAAATTCTTGGAATTAATCCAGGACAAATTCTTATAGCAACATGTGTTACAACCAACCAGATATAGAGAGGGAAATATTCCATCACTCTTAGATCTTGTATTGACCACTGAAGAGAATATGGTCGATAATTTAGAATATAAAAGTTGTATCGGGCATAGTGATCATCTGTCGTTAGTTTTTAAATTTGTATGTTACACTGACATTACGGATAGAAAAACACCTAGACCAAACTATTTCAAAGCAGACTATGTAACAATTAGAGAAGAACTATCTAAAATAGAGTGGGAAGTCATGGGCAGTATGGATCGAACCAAATCCTGGGAATTCTTTACTGAATATATTATCTAAAGTTATCAAACAAAATGTACCAGTGAGTTAAGGACGATCAGGTAAAGGTAAAGACCGGGTTCTAGACAGGAGGACTCTCGAGGCAGTTAAAATAAAAAGAAGAAAATGGAAAAAATACCTACATTGTAAATCTACCTCAAACTTCCATTCCTACCAAAAAGCCAGAAATATAGCAACTAGGGCAATAAGAAACAACACCTACCACCACGAGGAACTTTTAGCCGAAAAAATTAAAACTGAACCAAAATTATTTTGGAAATATGTCCGATCAAAAGCAAAGACAAAACAAAAGATTACCCAGTTGATCAAAGGAAATGGTGACTTAACAACAAATGATCAAGAAAATGTATTGAACGAGCATTTTGCAGGTGTTTTCACTGATGAGGGACAAGACCCACTACCTCATTTTCATGATCGTTCCCCGGATAGCAAGATAAGTCAAATCGAAATTACAGAGGAAAAAATAGTCAAAGCTATTGATAGATTAAAACCAAATAAGACAGCAGGTCCTGACCTCATTCATCCAAAATTTATAAAAGAAACGGTACATCAAATAAAGAAGCCGCTCAAATTAATTTTTGAAAAATCACTAGCAGAAAATCGTCTAGTAAAATCTTGGAAACAATAAGTATAACGTCTATTATTGGTAAATTGTTACAACGAATCATCCGTGACGAAATAGTCGATCATCTGGACATTAATAATCTAGTATCCACTGAGCAGCATGGTTTTAGAAGTGGCAAGTCATGTACTACACAACTCTTAGAAGCAATGGACGACTGGACAGAAGCCCTTGACCAAAATAAACAAGTGGATGTCATCTATCTAGACTACAAAAAGGCTTTCGACAAAGTTCCTCATAAAAGACTAATCTCTAAGTTAAGTGGATATGGCATCAGTGGCGATATATTGGGATGGATCACTGACTTCCTGTGCGACATGGAACAAAGAGTTTTGATAAATGGTCACAAATCAAATACATGTCAAGTCAAGAGTGGAGTTCCGCAGGGTAGTGTGCTCGGACCTGTCCTGTTTCTCATTTATGTCAACGACCTGCCAGAGGCTATCCAAAACACAACCAAAATTTTCGCTGATGATACAAAAATATATCGAGCAATGGATCCTGGAGACATGGGGCAACATCTACAGGATGATCTTCAACACCTAAGTAACTGGACAAAAGACTGGAAAATGGAATTAAACTCGGACAAATGCAAGCATTTAAAACTCCACCAAGGATCAGCAAAGTGTGAAGCATCATACAGCCTAACTAATCAACGAACGGTATGTAAACTACAATCTGTCGACAGCGAAAGGGATCTAGGTGTCACCATTGATTCTAACCTGAAATTTAGCGAGCATGCAAATCTCTCAGTGGCTAAAGCAAATAGAAATGTAGGGATGATTTTTAAAACCTTAAGTTGTATTAACAAAACCATGTTCATAACTCTATATAAATCTCTTGTTAGACCCTACTTAGAAACCTCTGTAGTAGTCTGGGCACCCATGCTGACAAAAGATAAAATAGCCATTGAAAATGTCGAAAGAAGGGCCACTAAACTAGTCCCTAGCTTAAAAGATCTATCTTACCACGAAAGACTTGTAGTCCTCGGGTTACCTACATTGGAATACAGGAGACTTAGGGCAGATATGGTGCAAACCTATAAAATAGTATATAGAATCGACAACATCAAGGACGATTTCTTTAAGCTTTATGCATCAAGAACAACTAGAGGCCACAATAAGAAATTAGAAAAAATCAGGTGCAAAGGTAACCTACGCAGTCATTCCTTCAAGTTTAGGGTTGTTAACACGTGGAACAGTCTCTCCAGTGAAGTGGTAAACGCCCCATCCATGTACTCATTTAAAAGCAGACTAAATAAACATTGGAATAAACACCCAAACAAATTTTACCCAAGTTTTTACTGACATGCAAGTCGAATAAAATCTTTTAGGTGTACATAAGTATCATGATCCAATAATACCACATCTGAGAATCCCATGTAGGTAAAGACAATTTATATCAAAAAGAGTATATTAACAATGTGATGTTAATTAACCCATGGGATCATTATGATAACTTGATCATTGATGGAAACTTTACTCCTGATTGATATATTTTAATTCTCTATAATTAAGCTTTTAATATCTAGTGTACATATTTTGAAGGTTTAAAATACCATTACAAATTGTTACGTAGTTAGCTCAATACCTCCTAACGCAACCGTAAGTAGCAGATTGGATATCAGAAGCACCTCAAGAAGCGACACGACGCTTACAATGGTATCGAAGACAATGAACCAATGAACCAATGTACCCCCCTGTAGTCTGTTTACACACTTTGATATTAGTTGTTCTTAGAAGTTCGTTTTTAGCAGGGACTTAGATAGCAGTCTTATTCCATGTTTTTTTTTTTACAATTATCAAGCATGTAATATATACATATATTTATTTATGATTTCGACCGTTTATATGGTTTTTGAAGTTCATTTTATTCTCTGTCGTGACCGGGTCAAACCCTAGTCAATATAAACCCATAAAACATGTAAATTACTCTTACCACAAATTGTCCAAAATAATTTAGGTCCAATGAGCTGTGACATTTCTCATGTCATTATGACTTTAGCTTGGTCGAGATACCCATACAATTATCTCTAAAGTATGCAAATAAAACCATGCTACACTGTACAATATTTTGCACCGGCGTCCGTCGCCTACCTCTGGGGCTAGACAGTTACCGTCTTGGTCTAAAAATATTAAATTATCACCGTTTCCATGTAAGGCTCGATATTAGGCAAAGTTACCAATATCAGACCAGGAAGCAGAATACATTAGACGTTCCCCAAACTATAGCTTTGAACGAATACACATGTTGACGGTTTCACTTAATTAAGATAATGTTAGTAATATTATCTTGAACACTCACACGGTACAGATATACATGTATCTCTAAAGAAGTTTTTCTGCAATACCAGAGTCCTGGGTGACAGTATTTGACCAGTAGCATGTTAGAAAAGAGTAGTGTATTTAAGTGTCATTAGTCTGGAACATTCTATGGTCAATGAGACTCGATTTATGGAAATAAATACGAATTATTTTAATTGAGAATATTTTACCAATTAAATGATTTGAGCGGTGTAGGCCATCTGGGCCTCTTGTTTATAATAATAACTAGTGTGGATTGTTGTTTTGCAAGAGTGTTTCTTAGAGATAGGAAAACGACAGTAACTAGCATTATTTCTTTTCCCTTGTCGCTAAATTTTCAGGAGATCGTTGATCTATATCTCTCTTCCCTTGTCGCTAAATTTTCGGTAGATCGTTTATCTATATCTCTCGTCCCTTGTCGCTATATTTTCAGTATTTCTGCAAAATACGTGTGTTAATTTTGACAAGTAAGAATGAAATTGGAATGTTCAAATTTATATACGTCCTGTGAGACTGAAATTGATATGTTCAAATATACATGTATATACGTCTTGTAAGAATGAAATTGATATGTTCAATTATATATACGTCTCGTAAGAATGAAATTGATATGTTCAACATTATATATACGTCCCATAATTTATATGATCAAGTATACAGTCTTGTTTTAAAGCTATATTATGATATGTTAGCATATGTGTGCATCCAGTTACGATGATGAGGTAATGATAATAAGATATTATAGATAATAGCGTCTGGTCCAGGACGGCTCCTTATCATTAGTCAGCGTCTGGACCAAGGCGTCTCCTTAATCAGCGTCTGGACCAGGACGGCTCCTTAGTCAGCATCTGGACCAGGACGGCTCCTTAATCAACGTCTGGACCAGGAAGGCTCCTTAGTCAGCGTCTAGACCAGGACGGCTCCATAGTCAGCGTCTGGACCAGGACGGCTCCTTAGTCAGCGTATGGACCAGGGAGGCTCCTTAGTCAGCGTCTGAACCAGGACGGCTCCTTAATCAGCGTCTGGACAAGGACGGCTCCTTAGTCAGCGTGTAGACCAGGGAGGCTCCTTAGTCAGCGTCTGAACCAGGACGGCTCCTTAGTCAGCGTCTGGACCAGGACGGCTCTTTAGTCATCGTCTGGACCAGGACGGCTCATTAGTCAGCGTCTGAACCAGGACGGCTCCTTAGTCAGCGTCTGGACCAGGACGGCTCCTTAGTCAGCGTCTGAACCAGGACGGCTCCTTAGTCAGCGTCTGGACCAGGACGGCTCTTTAGTCATCGTCTGGACCAGGACGGCTCCTTAGTCAGCGTCTGGACCAGGACGGCTCCTTAGTCAGCGTCTGGACCAGGACGGCTCCTTAGTCAGCGTCTGGACCAGGACGGCTCCTTAGTCAGCGTCTGGACCAGGACGGCTCCTTAGTCAGCGTCTGGACCAGGAAGGCTCCTTAGTCAGCTTCTGAACCAGGACGACTCCTTAGTCAGCGTCTGGACCAGGACGGCTCCTTAGTCAGCGTCTGGACCAGGACGGCTCCTTAGTCAGCGTCTGGACCAGGAAGGCTCCTTAGTCAGCGTCTGAACCAGGACGACTCCTTAGTCAGCGTCTGGACCAGGACGGCTCCTTAGTCAGCGTCTGGACCAGGACGGCTCCTTAGACAGCATCTGGACCAGGACGGCTCTTTAGTCAGCGTCTGGACCAGGACGGCTCCTTAGTCAGCGTCTGAACCAAGACGTCTCCTTAGTCAGCGTCTGGACCAGGACGGCTCCTTAGTCAGCGTCTGAACCAAGACGTCTCCTTAGTCAGCGTCTGGACCAGGACGGCTCCTTAGTCAGCGTCTGGACCAGGACGGCTCCTTAGACAGCATCTGGACCAGGACGGCTCTTTAGTCAGCGTCTGGACCAGGACGGCTCCTTAGTCAGCGTCTGAACCAAGACGTCTCCTTAGTCAGCGTCTGGACCAGGACGGCTCCTTAGTCAGCGTCTAGACCAGGACGGCTCCTTAGTCAGCGTCTAGACCAGGACGGCTCCTTAATCAGCGTCTGGACCAGGACGGCTCCTTAGTCAGCGTCTAGACCAGGACGGCTCCTTAGTCAGCGTCTGGACCAGGAAGGCTCCTTAGTCAGCGTCTGGACCAGGACTGCTCTTTAGTCAGCGTCTGGACCAGGACGGCTCCTTAGTCAGCGTCTGAACCAGGACTTATTTAGTGTACCCCAAATTAGTGTACCCCAAATAGAACAAACAAGTCAAGAGTTACCCACCCTCTTACTTACCATTTAACCAACCAAAATTAATTAAACTTTGATGGTTTACTTAACAATTTCAAAGATTATCAAAACTTAAATGTTCAATTCGCAATACAACATAATCGTTTAAATTTATTGCTAGTAGGAATAGAGTTTTGATATGATAATTAATATTATAAAAGCTGTACATCTGGTAAGATTGGTTTGATTATATATAAAATTCAAAGTGTTTCAAATATTAATTTTTATTGCTTCAACCAAAAGTTTCTTAGAAAGCGCTGATGTGTAATCAAAGCTCCCCTAATCCTTGATTGGCCTGATACACTACACTTCTACCTACACGTTCAAGCTCACATCTGATCGAAGAATCGTACTAACCGTTCTGGTACAGGTTTCAGTTTGGAAGAGGAGAATGTGTATAGGTGAGAGTAAGGGGCATAGGTTCGATGGGTGTGTTAAGAAGATGTTCGTTGAAATCAATATTAATGTAAAAAATCGATATACCTCTCCCCGGGAAGTAGGTAACCCTCACTGTATCACTTTGAAGAGTAAAGGTGAATACTCGCCGTCTGTTTTTGGAGTTCTCGTCTGGTATGGGAAAATGTCTGTTTCTGATGATCGCAGAAAGCTGGAGTACCAGTAGAAAACCAACAACCTACTATCAGTTTATGACGGCTGTCCCACATAAGTCAGCGACCAAAATATCTTTCAGAGCTGGAATTCATTGTTTCTTATCAATTTATCTAATTCAAATATTGACACGAGAAAGGATTTAGAATATTTAAGTCCAAGATACAGTATGATATGATGACGTCAGTACCCAGTGTTAGATGGCGCGTTTCCACCCTTGTGGTTCGGGTAAAGTTTTAATGAGCAGTCCAAACATTGATATGGATGTGTTATGATAAATGTTTTGCAGAAAATATAAAATACACGTCCTGAACAATGTATTTGGTCAAATAAATACAACACTTGAATGTTTATTTGATATTTTATATGAAAACACATGTGTGCACGTGATCGACATTTTTATCCGCGTCACCATTGAGGAGAAATAAATACAGTCACTTGTGCAACAATTTTCCTAATAGACATGCCATTATAATCTCAGTTGTAGTGAATTTTATCATAGTGTAATATTAAAACAACTAACATACCCTTAATTTCGTCAGGTTTGAATCAAATTACGTTCGCAGCAAGACTTCTAAAATTCGAGGGGATACAACCATTTACTTCAATGCGACTCGTGAATGTGTTGTAGTATAATGAACTACACGAAGATAGATCTCTGAATGATTCCATGTCAACTGAAACGACTGTCTAATCGCTGAGCTAATACTTATCATTTAAACATTGTAGGAGGGTGAGTTCTGACTTCCAAGCTGGTCAATTTTACCGTTCCACTGCCGCGAGATTCTTATGATGTACACCAAGGGATCGTATTAGTGTATCAGTATTATTCATTAGGTTCTATCATGGCATGATTCAGAAGTTAAGAGTGGCAATACCATTGTCATCTATGACTACTTGGTTGACCACTGACATCTCGTCTGTTCTCCAGCCGTCTGTTTAGATCCTGGGCAAGGCAATTCATCCGACCAAATGCAGCTCGGGTCACAGAATTGTTCGCCGCCTCATCTAGATTTGCTACTCTGACCTTGTAGCTACAGATGCAATGATGGACATCGCGAAGATCCTTTAACACATCTTGTGAAATTTGTCTACGGATTTGGGACTCGACATACATCTCCGAGACTTCCTCAATCAAAGCATTTGTCCATTGATTAACAATGGTTTTCTTGCTTGACCTGTATTCTAACAATTTTACCTTGTTGTGTATTGCAGTAACTACGACGGTCCCTAACAACGCGGGGGCTATCAACAGACCTAACGGAAACCATAGCGGTGAGTTAACAACCACGTCAGTAACTGAGGCCCGCGACGGGGGACTTTCTTTGCCTTTTCTTGGGGACAATCCTTTATCATGTTCAACTTCTTGATCGATAAAAATCGCTCGAAACATCTCTCGTTTTTCCTCCATTTTCTGAATGTGTGCCTGACAGTGTTTTTTTATCTCTTGTATTTCACTTTTGTGTTTTTCAATGAAAGAGTAAATCGTGATTTCGATGAACTGCCTTATTGCCATTTTTGTGTTATGTTCGATTTCGTCAATGTGACGTCCGTCCGGGTAACGACCCTGCCAATCAAAAATGCGATCTCTGTTCTCACTGTTATGTATGTAGCGGTGTGCCTCCTTACCAATCAGCTCCTGAACCTGCTGGATCTCCTCCATGACTTCTTTGTCTGCCTAAAGAGAGAAATATTGCTGTAATGATGATGGATTTCATGTACATATTATATTCATACACTTTCACGTTACGTAACTATATTCATATTTCATATTTAGACAAAAGAGGAAGATGGAGATATTAATAAGGGACTAAATATCTTAAGAGATCTTATCAAGCTGAATATTTATATGTTAAGTTAAAAGCGAAAGGACCATTCTGGTCTGTAACACGAGAGTACTGTACAACAAATATTTCACTTTTTATTATTTGTTGCTGTTATACAAAATATATCTACTCTGAATCCAAATCAATCAGTTTTAAGCTACTGGAACTCATTTCATCTGCGACTTAAAGACTGCAAATTTACTTAGTTCGAAACAGTAATAAATTCTCTGGAAATGGTGCAACACATTTGCAACCAGAAAGATGAATGTCGTATCACATTCTAGAAAACACTAGGGAAATGTTTGTCGAAATAAGTTCTAATGAAGAAATAACAATGGTGCAGCAACTTGAATAATCTCACCAAACTCTATAATTGGCATACGGCCAGCAACTTAATTATCTCAATTAACATTCCGAAATAATGAAATGAGATTATTATTGTTCCATTGTAACGAAGAAAAGGTAATCTTAAAAAACGACAGACAGGGAACAGACCAGATGCAATGGAATAAAGAAGTTGAAAATAAGTATACCGAAGCCTCAACAAAACCATGATCTTAACTCAAAATCGCATAAACTAGGGAAAGAATGTGAATAAAGGAAATATTTACACGGATACCCTGAGGTGAGCGTAAGAGTAAGCGTCTTCTGCTTCATCAACGACACATGCCATGTAAATCTTGGTCACATCCAAGTAAACTTCAAGTCCTCAAAGTGAGAATCGAGTCATCAAAACAAGTAAGCACACTAATGAGAATATGTTAAAACGTCCATTATCGTATCATACAAGGATACAAAATATTTCTAAATGAAACAAAGGTGGCGACCTTTTTATAACGAAAATCTCGATATTTAGAGCAAGCCCTAAAATAACGAATCAACTGCGACATGTAAATACAGTGCGGGGAAAGAGGAATGTTAAACTCAAAAATTCTTCTGACCTGTCTTAAGCACTCCCTTCTCAAAACTGTTTCGTCTATCAAAACGGAAGAACGTATTCGGTCTCTCACTATGAGAGCCTTCTTTCTCTAGAAAGGTCAACGACGATACAAATACATGGTTGTCAGTTATCCTGTAGCATACTTTGTGGAAAAGATCATCACGGATACCATTGAAGAAGTACTGTACAAGAGAATAAGAACACGCCTTCCGAAAGAGTAAATGTCTTCATGTTCATCGATGACATCCGCCATGTTAATCTAGGTCACATACAAGAACAAATGTTACGTCCTAAAAGTGCGAAATGATGCATCATTGTTAATTACAAGTTATCATACTAATTAGCATATTCATATTCCACGAAATATAAAAGTAGAGATAAACTAGAGTTGACTATACCTGTTTGAACAGGTCATTCAGTTCCTGTAATATCTTGTCACACACAGATATCTTCTTCACCTTTGTGTCCTTGTCTTCTTCTCTCTCATAAGCCTCAATCATCGCTAAGGACTCTTGGAAATGGTGCATCAGCTTTCTCATCATCCTAAATTGATAAAAATGAAAAAATAAAAAATTGATTCGGATTTTCTAGATCGGTGTTACAAAGCGATTATCTGCTCTGTTTTATGTGTTCGATAGATTGACTTTCGTATTAAAAACATAATTATCAAAAGGCTCTTACATTTTTAAGCCTTCTTCAGTTCAATACATTTTGTTATACTTGCCCTGTGTGATGCGTCGTTCTTGCTACACTGCACGATCTAATAAGGTCACTCATTGCTTGAAGCACCGCCTTATATTCGTCAGATACTCTCTCAAATTCTGTTGGGATCGTATCCTCCTTTGTTACTTTAGCTATCTACGTGATAAAGAAAATATAGCACATGCTTAAGATGTCGTTGATATGTCACCAAGAAAAAAAGTTACAAATGTGCAGGCAATTTTCCGGTATATGCCGTGCAATCCCCAAACAAAACAAACTTAACTCTTATAATTTTATCTAAATAAAGCAAACTACATCGTTATTTTTTTTGCAGTGTCTGTTAAAATTGTTATAGTTTTGCTCAAATTACAGCAATGTGCAGTAGGTCGATCGCATAGCAACACCTATCAATTAGAATCACTACCGGTAACCATAGGAACACTTATCAATTAGAATCACTACCGGTAATCATAGCAACACCTATCAATTGAAATCTCTACCGGTAATCATAGCAACACCATCAATAAAAATCACTACCGGTAATCATGGCAACACCTATCAATTAAAATCACTACCGGTAATCATAGCAACACCTATCAATAAAAATCACTACCGGTAATCATAGCAACACCTATCAATTAAAATCACTACCGGTAATCATAGCAACACCTATCAATTAAAATCACTACCGGTGACCATAGCAACACCTATCAATTATAATAACTACCGGTACAATGTAACCATAGCAACACCTATCAATTATAATCACTAGCGCTACCGGTAACCATATCAACACCTATCAATTAAAACCACTACCGGTAACCATAGCAACACCTATCAATTATAATCACTACAGGTAATACCGCGCCAAACATTGCGGTGTATGACGTCATCGTTATTCGTGTTGTCTATATTTAAGGATATGCGTTATAAAGGTATAAGCTGTGAGTAACTAGACAGACATATTGGTAAAGATTTCGGTATTGTAATGTGATGTAACCTGATGCCCTACATGTATGACGTATACATACTTCCCACACGCTCATATGCAGAATATTCGCTCCTTTATGAAACCATTCTGGAAATCTGGTTTGCAGCTTCTTCCGAATCGTTTCGATGATATCTTTCCTATCTTTGGGCTTCTTTATCTGGTCCCACTTGTTAACAAGAAACAACATCTTCCTTGGATCGAATGATTGCAGTTCGTTATTGCAAATCAATGTTTTGATGATCTCAAGTATCACTGGCCCCTAAAACACAGCATTATGGAGTATTGGACAAAACCTTACTTACTAAAACTCGAAGTAAGCGTTTCTAGAAACATTTACCATACAAATAATGTTAATGCATGTACAAAATCACAAAAATCATAAGTGATATTGACGATATTACACTGCCTAGTAAGTGACGACTAACCATTGAAACAAGTTCATTAAAAAAATCACAAATAGATACGCCTGAAGGATTAATAAAATAATCTGGGATTCTAACCCTAAGACATTCCATAGTTTACCGTCGGGTTAAGATTCTTACCCTATCCTCAGCCATTCCATAGTTTACCGTCGGGTTAAGATTCTTACCCTATCCTCAGCCATTCCATAGTTTACCGTCGGGTTAAGATTCTTACCCTATCCTCAGCCATTCCATAGTTTACCGTCGGGTTAAGATTCTTACCCTATCCCCAGCCATTCCATAGTTTATAGCCGGGTTAAGATTCTCACCTTATCCTCAGCCATTCCATAGTTTACCGTCGGGTTAAGATTCTTACACTTTCCTCAACCATTCTATGTTTACCGTCGGGTTAAGATTCTTACCCTATCCTCAGCCATTCCATAGTTTACCGTCGGGTTTAGATTCTTACCCTACCCTCAGCCATTCCATAGTTTACCGTCGGGTTAAGATTCTTACCCTATCCTCAACCATTCCATAGTTTACCGTTGGGTTGAGAACGAAAACGACACCTACGGCGTTAGTCAGGTACCTCACAATCAAATCTGTCACCACATTTTTGTCGTCAATGCCTGGCGTATCAACTAGAAATACGTCACTTCCCTGTAAGACAAAAACGTAAAATTTATAGATTCTCACACTATATCCTCAGGGTTCGTCGTGAGAACAATTTTCTCATCGCGAACGTATGGATAAAATCAAGAGGCTCCCGCAGGTGGACTCGAGATAATCCACGTGTGAAGGATGAGAAAATTGTTCTCATGACAAACTCTTAACTGTTACACGGTAGTCGGTACTCAATAGAATTTTACAACGTTCTCAATAGAATATTTCACCGTTCTCAATGGAATGTTACACCGTTCTCAATAGAATGTTACACTGATCTCAATCTAATATTTCACTGTTCTCAATATGATATAACACCGTTCTCAATAGAATGTTACGCTGGTCTCAATATAATATTACACCGTTCTCAATATAATATAACACCGTTCTTAATAGAATGTTTCACTAATCTAAATAGAATGTTACTCTGATTTCAAAGGAATATTACACCGTTCTCAGTAGAATTTTACATTGTTCTCTGTACATGTATATACTATAAACTGTTTTCGATACAAAATTACACTGTTCTCAATATACCTTAACATCTTACCTTTAACAAGTCACATGGCACATAGATATTGACAACCCTATTGGCCCTATCTGTTTCATTACTCGGATTGACAAGTTCTTCTAACTTGGCTTGAAACTCCTCGTCCCCTTCATCTCTCACAGCGGGAATATCCAGGGTGACTCCATCTAGAGTAGTAACTTCTGCCTCTAGGGAATCCCCATATCTCAGATAGCACAGACAGTGGGTAGATGGTAGCGCCGACTCGGGAAGAATTTCTCGTCCAAGAAGCAAATTAAGGAAACTACTTTTTCCAGCACTGGTTTCGCCTATGAAATAAAAAGCTTAGGTTCAATGGCAGCCTCTTGTACACCTTATTAATATAAACACAACACATTGTAGAAAACCTGATCAACACCGACATAAAATAATGTCAACCAAGAAGTGCAGAATTCACACATGACCTTAGGTTGAAGCACCAGAGAAATGATATACTAGTAAGTGTTATTTCTACTAAATAACTTATATTGTGTCAATTGCTATGTACACTATAAAAGTTCTGATAAAGTTTCATTGAAACAAAAATGTGTACCTACAGTGTACAGTGAGAATCCGTATATATAGGTCTATAGCAATGTGAAGCACAGAGAACGTATAAAACCACGGACTTTTGCTCGCCATATAAAAGTATGTGTTATTTTCAATAAAGCAAGTGTTACGTACATTATGCAAGTTCTGATAATTTATCGTTAAAAATTGTATTCTCAGTACAATATTAAGAAAGAAGTGTGTGCATTTAGTATATCACAACGTTAGTGACGATCAGGGGAAGTAACTCGTAGATAGCAATAGCATCTCCGGAGGGCGGATTTACATTGTAATTAATGAATAATACTTCTGACCGACAAATTGGTCAAGTATAGTTTGGTTTAAGCACTTGTATAAGGTAATCTATCATTGAAATCAAAACCAGGATAGTTGGCTTTGGCGCGATCATATAATCAAAGGCATGACGGTACACCATGACATTACACATTCGGTGACATTCCGTGATCCGTATACGAGTGTAAAGCATGTGTATACACGAATGTATGAATACACCGAGAGGTCTACCAGGATCAGAGACGTAATATTTAAATGAGCCGTGGAAGTGAAAAATAGATTTCTTTGTGTTAGAAATTGCATACAGATTATTAAAGTCATTATACTTATTTATAATACCACGCGAACATTATCTCGTAGTTTTAGCGCTAACCAGTACGAACTGGGTCACCGTTCATCGCTGTATTGTGTGTATACATTTCATAGAAATCCACAAACCGGTTCCCTTGCAATAAGATTCATTCCAGGTGCAGTCATATACACTGTGTTGAAAATGGTTAAAAAACGAAAAGAAAATGTCACTGAAATCATGGGATATATGAAAGTCAGTTGTAGCATTGGGGCGTCCAAAATATACAGGATGATATATGTGATGTATATGGGGATAAACGAATGTTATTTTCCACAGTTAATAGATAGTTTACTAACTTTCATTTTGGCTACGAATCAGACAAAGATGCCCGTTACCCAGGAAGATCTAAGTCTGCGGTTACCAAATTGAACATCAATAAAATCAAGTGAATAATTGCGAACGATATGCGTTATACGGTCAGACAGCTAGCACGACTGACAAACTCCCGGTCAGACAGCTAGCACTAAATTACAAACTCTCGGTCAGATACATGTAGCTAGCACGAATGACAAACTCTCGGTCAGACAGCTAGCACTAAATGACAAACTCTCTGTCAGACAGCTAGCACTAAATGACAAACTCTCGGTCAGACAGCTAGCACTAAATGACAAAATCCCGGTCAGACAGCTAGCACTAAATGACAAACTCCCGATCAGACAGCTAGCACTAAATGACAAACTCTCGGTCAGATACATGTAGCTAGCACGAATGACAAACTCTCGGTCAGACAGCTAGCACTAAATGACAAACTCTCGGTCAGACAGCTAGCACGACTGACAAACTCCCGGTCAGACAGCTAGCACTAAATGACAAACTCTCGGTCAGACAGCTAACACGAATGAAAAACTCTCGGTCAGACAGCTAGCACGAATGACAAACTCTCGGTCAAACAGCTAGCACTAAATGACAAACTCTCGGTCAGACAGCTAGCACGAATGACAAACTCTCCGTCAGACAGCTAGCACGAATGACAAACTCTCGGTCAGACAGCTAGCACTAAATGACAAACTCTCGGTCAGACAGCTAGCACCAATGACAAACTCTCCGTCAGACAGCTAGCACGAATGACAGACTTGGATTTATAATCTGTTCTCTTCATTCTGAAGAAAAGTTTCATGGTTTAGAAAAAAAAGTGCTCGGTGGATCCAACACTTACTTACTGACGAGCAGAAACGTACACAGGTACAAATGGCTTAGAGACTGCTGACAAAGTATCCAAAATATCAGAAAAAGACATTTTATAGTCTTATAACGGGTGATGAGACATGGGTGCATTTTTATGAGCCTAAGAGGAAAGTTGACAATAGGATTTGGGCTTTGAAACATGCCAAGGGGCCAAGTATTGCTAAAGGAACACTGATACCAAAGAGGTTGTTATACGCAAAATTCTTTAGAAATGGTGCACCAATTATGCAAACTGTAGTTCCAAAAGGTAGGGGTGTGTCTAGACCTCAAATATACATGTATATCCCAACAAACTAGAACACGATACTTAGTACCCGAGTTACTAGAACTATGCACGATTTGGTCAACTACAAGACTATCAGATGCAGCAGAGGGACCAGTGTTGATATTGGCGCCGTACTCCCTCATATCCTTAAACAACCAATAGTTATCGGACAAAATGAGAAAGGCACTCACCTATAACAAGCAATGGACTTCCTTTTTTGTTTAGGTCTGTTTTCGCCTTTTCCGCCTGTTTTGAAAATTCCGGAAACGCAGTGAAAACATCTTTTCTGATAAAGACGTCCATGTTTGCACATTCTTCCACCTTACTGTACAGGTCTATCAGTTCTCTTCTGTCGGCCAAGTCATCCCTAAGTAGGTCTCGTATCTTTTGATTGAAAACGTAAATATGAATAAGCATGAGATGTTATATAAGAAAAATAAATCGCACATTTTAAGAACAAGAGGCCCAGAAGGCCTGTACCGCTCACCTGACTATCTGTGCAATCATTAGAAATATTATCAATAAAAGTACTTAGTAAATATGTCAAAATATGAAGTCTTCTTTCAGATTGTTCCAGACTAAAATAAACTTTATACTATACAAAGTAATGGTCTAGCATCGTCATACAAAGCCTAGTGATATTAAAGTTATTAAAAGTCTGACCCCTGTGACCTGGAATGTAATTCATCTGATGACACTTTAGAGTACCCGGTTAAGAGATCCTACTAGACCAGTATCATTACTACGTATCTCTCTCTCTCTCTCTCGCTGTTTGTGTGTTTTAATAAGTCATGCAAGGGGAGTAACTCCTGCAGACTTGCAGGGGTTTCTAACTGTCTACCCTTGCATCACTATTTCTGCAATAGATAATAAAATGACTCAATTTACATGTTTGACCCTTATGGCCTTGGAAGTAGGTATGTTCAATTGTTTGAGGTAATTCTATAGTTCCTCCTGCCAGGTACTTATCAGCCAAGTATTAGTACTTTGGGCATTTTTGTTATTGAAAAAAAAAGGTTTTAAAGGAATTTTTACATATTTGACCTTAAAACTAGGTCATAGGTCAAGGTCTATTGTTTGAAGAAACTGTATACTGCTTCATGCTAGGAATATACCGGGGAAGTATCTGTACTCTGGGCCTTTTGGTTCTTGATAAGTTGGTTATTAAAAGTCGTTTAAAGAAAACAATGACGGACGTTGTACGACGGACGGACGACCGACATCACAATTTCATATCAAGATCATCTTGCACACCGCGCCAGCTGAGCTGAAATGGGAAAATACCTATACTTCTCCGGTTATTAATCAGTCCAATCGAGAATTACTTATCTCCCTTGGGCGAGATATTCAGGTGTTTAGTGTAGGAACTTAATTGGAGATTAAATACACTTTTTTGTTTGTTTTTATCGACGAGTACCTTAAACATTTCCCTTTCTCTCTCTTTACTTTTCTGAGGAAAGTAACGTATTATTATGAATATTATTTTAACATGTAAACTTTTTGGCTATTTTTTTTCTCGTATATTTTTCGTTAGTCGTTATACTTATCGTCCTTTAACTTACATTACGTTCTTTTTCAATTCTGACCTGTGCCAGCGGAAACAACTTGACTGGAACCTGCGCCATCACTCTGAAACAGAGACGAGGCTCGTATCAGGTCAGCTATAGTATGGAAAACCAACTTAAACAGTCTCACAAAGTCGACACAAAAATAATCAACACAGATATCCAGCAAACACGAAGACAAAACATATATTTGGGAATATCTTATATGGTACAAGATATTATCATTTGAAGTACGTACCATATTAAAAAATATTTTCTCGAATTTTGATTCACAAAATTGTATTTGTTTCCCTTATTTTGTTACTTCTCAACTCAATACATATATTTATACAAATCCAATATATACAAAAAATTATTGTTTTAAGTTTCAATACGTACTCGCTTGTAGTGAGTCATTTAAGGATGAATGCTTTGATACAAAATTAAACATAGTTCAGTGGATTTAACGATAGAAGTATCGATTACATAATAAACAGTTGGCCAAGTTACATACAGTTCAAGTGTATAGACACATTTTAATACATAATTTCATCTCTCAAACATCATCACATATCATTTGCCTTAAACAACAAGAGATCCCAGAGGGATCTTGACGCCAACCATCGATGATTTTTCATTCGTTCTTAGAAAGATGGATCTTTTCCCTTCTTATATCAAACTTTCATTTATGTATTTAATCTTAGTTCTATGAATTTCTCTTGAAAATTAATAATAGTTGAAAGAAGGTCTCTTGTCAAGAGTTTTGTTTTTTTCTGATAAGATCCAAATTCCAAATCGATCTTCAATTTTTATACAAATTCACCATATTATACTGTCATAGTCAACATACAAGATGGCCGTTTTGGCGCCCATATTTTTTTCCTCTGGGGCAGTCAAAAAATTGGACCTACATGGGACTGAACAGAACCTGTTTATGAAATTTGATAATGATGTATCCATTACTTCTCAAGAAACAGCGATAACAAACTATCACTGTCAAAATCCAGGATGGCTTTCTCATGGCCATATTGTTTTTTGAACCAGCTCAAAAACTAGATATTGCACAAAAAGGACAATGGGGAACCTGCCTATGAAATTTGAGAAAGATCCATACAGTACTTCTCAAGAAATAGCGGTAACAAACTATTTCTAACAAATCCAAGATTGCCGCCTGTCGGCCATATTGTTTATTGGATCTGTCCAAAAATGAACTATGCACAACTACGTGTCAAGAGGAACCTACATATAAAATTTGAAAATGATCCATTGAATACATTTTAAGAAAAAGCGGTAAGAATTGTTTAAGGACGGGCGACGGACGGACCACGGACGCAGGGCGGTATGATTAATAAACCACCATCTGATGATGATGGGCTAAATAGCTCGCATCTTGTATGTATTGTCTATTATATCTATGGTCCATAGGCTGCTAAAAGTATAAATGATTAATCTACATACTATACAAACTACAGTGTGTACTAGTATCTGTACCCGCTATGGTGTTTTAATACTTCCCGTGTATGATAATACCTGTGAAAATATAGTTTTACAATAAGGAAACATACTTTTAACAAGGTTGTAGTTATAGGCTTGTGAAAGTCATTGCGATTGTAGATATAAATGGATGATAAGTTTAAATATACACGAGGAAAATAAAAATACATGTGGTAGTTATAGACAGGTGGTAGTTATAGACAGGTGGTAGTTATAGACAGGTTGTAGTTATAGATAGATGGTAGTTATAGACAGGTGGTAGTTAAAGACAGGTGGTAGTTATAGACAGGTGGTAGTTATAGATAGATGGTAGTTATAGACAGGTGGTAGTTATAGACAGGTGGTAGTTATAGACAGGTGGTAGTTATATACAGATGGTACAGTGTAGTTATAGACAGGTGGTAGTTATAGATAGATGGTAGTTATAGACAGGTGGTAGTTATAGATAGATGGTAGTTATAGACAGGTGGTAGTTATAGACAGGTGGTAGTTATAGACAGGTGGTAGTTATAGACAGATGGTACAGTGTAGTTATAGAAGGGTGGTAGTTATAGATAGATGGTAGTTATAGACAGGTGGTAGTTATAGACAGGTGGTTGTTATAGACAGGTGGTAGTTATAGATAGATGGTAGGTATAGACAGGTGGTAGTTATAGACAGGTGGTAGTTATAGACAGGTGGTAGGTATAGACAGGTGGTAGGTATAGACAGGTGGTAGGTATAGGCAGGTGGTAGATATAGACAATTGGTAGTTATAGACATGTGGTAGTTATAGACAGGTGGTAGTTATAGACAGGTGGTAGTTATAGATAGATGGTAGTTATATACAGGTGGTAGTTAAAGACAGGTGGTAGTTATAGACAGGTGGTAGTTATAGACAGGTGGTAGTTATAGATAGATGGTAGTTATATACAGGTGGTAGTTAAAGACAGGTGGTAGCTATAGACAAGTTGTAGTTATAGACAGGTGGTAGTTATAGACAGGTGGTAGGTATAGACAGGTGGTAGGTATAGACAGGTGGTAGGTATAGACAGGTAGTAGGTATAGACAGGTGGTAGGTATAGACAGGTGGTAGGTATAGACAGGTAGTAGGTATAGACAGGTAGTAGTTATAGACAGGTGGTAGTTATAGACAGGTGGTAGTTATAGACAGGTGGTAGGTATAGACAAGTGGTAGGTATAGACAGGTAGTAGGTATAGACAGGTGGTAGGTATAGACAGGTGGTAGTTATAGACATGTGGTAGGTATAGACAGGTGGTAGGTATAGACAGGTGGTAGGTAAAGACAGGTAGTAGGTATAGACAGGTGGTAGGTATAGACAGATGGTATGTATAGACAGGTAGTAGGTATAGACAGGTGGTAGGTATAGACAGGTGGTAGGTATAGACAGGTGGTAGGTATAGACAGGTGGTAGGTATAGACAGAGGTATAGACAGGTAGTAGGTATAGACAGGTGGTAGGTATAGACAGGTGGTAGTTATAGACAATTGGTAGTTATAGACAGGTGGTAGGTATAGACAGGTGGTAGGTATAGACAGGTGGTAGGTATAGACAGAGGTATAGACAGGTAGTAGGTATAGACAGGTGGTAGGTATAGACAGGTGGTAGTTATAGACAATTGGTAGTTATAGACAGGTGGTAGTTATAGACAGGTGGTAGTTATAGACAGATGGTAGTTATAGATAGATGGTAGTTATTGACAGGTGGTAGTTATAGACAGGTGGTAGTTATAGATAGGTGGTAGTTATAGACAGATGGTACAGTGTAGTTATAGACAGGTGGTAGTTATAGATAGATGGTAGTTATAGACAGGTGGTAGTTAAAGACATGTGGTAGTTATAGACAGGTGGTAGTTATAGACAGATGGTACAGTGTAGTTATAGACAGGTGGTAGTTATAGATAGATGGTAGTTATAGACAGGTGGTAGTTATAGACAGGTGGTAGTTATAGACAGGTGGTAGTTATAGATAGATGGTAGGTATAGACAGGTGGTAGTTATAGACAGGTGGTAGTTATAGACAGGTGGTAGGTATAGACAGGTGGTAGGTATAGACAGGTGGTAGGTATAGACAGGTGGTAGGTATAGACAGGTGGTAGATATAGACAATTGGTAGTTATAGACATGTTGTAGTTATAGATAGGTGGTAGTTATAGACAGGTGGTAGTTATAGATAGATGGTAGTTATATACAGGTGGTAGTTAAAGACAGGTGGTAGTTATAGACAGGTGGTAGTTATAGATAGATGGTAGTTATATACAGGTGGTAGTTAAAGACAGGTGGTAGTTATAGACAAGTTGTAGTTATAGACAGGTGGTAGTTATAGACAGGTGGTAGGTATAGACAGGTGGTAGGTATAGACAGGTGGTAGGTATAGACAGGTAGTAGGTATAGACAGGTGGTAGGTATAGACAGGTGGTAGGTATAGACAGGTAGTAGGTATAGACAGGTAGTAGTTATAGACAGGTGGTAGTTATAGACAGGTGGTAGTTATAGACAGGTGGTAGGTATAGACAAGTGGTAGGTATAGACAGGTAGTAGGTATAGACAGGTGGTAGGTATAGACAGGTGGTAGTTATAGACAGGTGGTAGGTATAGACAGGTGGTAGTTATAGATAGATGGTAGGTATAGACAGGTGGTAGTTATGGACATGCTGTAGATATCGACAGGTGGTAGTTATAGACAGGTGGTAGGTATAGACAGGTGGTAGTTATAGACAGGTGGTAGTTATAGACAGGTAGTAGTTATAGACAGGTGGTAGTTATAGACAGGTAGTAGTTATAGACAGGTGGTAGTTATAGACAGGTGGTAGGTATAGACAGGTGGTAGGTATAGACAGGTGGTAGTTATAGACAGGTAGTAGTTATAGACAGGTGGTAGGTATAGATAGATGGTAGTTATAGACAGGTGGTAGTTATAGACAGGTGGTAGTTATAGACAGGTGGTAGTTATAGACAGATGGTACAGTGTAGTTATAGACAGGTGGTAGTTATAGATAGATGGTAGGTATAGACAGGTGGTAGTTATAGACAGGTGGTAGTTATAGACAGGTGGTAGGTATAGACAGGTGGTAGGTATAGACAGGTGGTAGGTATAGACAGGTGGTAGATATAGACAATTGGTAGTTATAGGCATGTGGTAGTTATAGACAGGTGGTAGTTATAGACAGGTGGTAGTTATAGATAGATGGTAGTTATATACAGGTGGTAGTTAAAGACAGGTGGTAGTTATAGACAGGTGGTAGTTATAGACAGGTGGTAGTTATAGATAGATGGTAGTTATATACAGGTGGTAGTTAAAGACAGGTGGTAGCTATAGACAAGTTGTAGTTATAGACAGGTGGTAGTTATAGACAGGTGGTAGGTATAGACAGGTGGTAGGTATAGACAGGTGGTAGGTATAGACAGGTAGTAGGTATAGACAGGTGGTAGGTATAGACAGGTGGTAGGTATAGACAGGTAGTAGGTATAGACAGGTAGCAGTTATAGACAGGTGGTAGTTATAGACAGGTGGTAGTTATAGACAGGTGGTAGGTATAGACAAGTGGTAGGTATAGACAGGTAGTAGGTATAGACAGGTGGTAGGTATAGACAGGTGGTAGTTATAGACAGGTGGTAGGTATAGACAGGTGGTAGGTATAGACAGGTGGTAGGTAAAGACAGGTAGTAGGTATAGACAGGTGGTAGGTATAGACAGATGGTATGTATAGACAGGTAGTAGGTATAGACAGGTGGTAGGTATAGACAGGTGGTAGGTATAGACAGGTGGTAGGTATAGACAGGTGGTAGGTATAGACAGAGGTATAGACAGGTAGTAGGTATAGACAGGTGGTAGGTATAGACAGGTGGTAGTTATAGACAATTGGTAGTTATAGACAGGTGGTAGTTATAGACAGGTGGTAGTTATAGACAGATGGTAGTTATAGATAGGTGGTAGTTATAGACAGGTGGTAGATATAGACAAGTGGTAGTTATAGATAGATGGTAGGTATAGACAGGTGGTAGTTATGGACATGCTGTAGATATCGACAGGTGGTAGTTATAGACAGATGGTAGTTATAGACAGGTGGTAGTTATAGACAGGTGGTAGTTATAGACAGATGGTAGTTATAGATAGGTGGTAGTTATAGACAGGTGGTAGTTATAGACAGGTGGTAGTTATAGATAGATGGTAGGTATAGACAGGTGGTAGTTATGGACATGCTGTAGATATCGACAGGTGGTAGTTATAGACAGGTGGTAGGTATAGACAGGTGGTAGTTATAGACAGGTGGTAGTTATAGACAGGTAGTAGTTATAGACAGGTGGTAGTTATAGACAGGTGGTAGTTATAGACAGGTGGTAGTTATAGATAGATGGTAGTTATATACAGGTGGTAGTTAAAGACAGGTGGTAGTTATAGACAGGTGGTAGTTATAGACAGGTGGTAGTTATAGATAGATGGTAGTTATATACAGGTGGTAGTTAAAGACAGGTGGTAGCTATAGACAAGTTGTAGTTATAGACAGGTGGTAGTTATAGACAGGTGGTAGGTATAGACAGATGGTATGTATAGACAGGTAGTAGGTATAGACAGGTGGTAGGTATAGACAGGTGGTAGGTATAGACAGGTGGTAGGTATAGACAGGTGGTAGGTATAGACAGAGGTATAGACAGGTAGTAGGTATAGACAGGTGGTAGGTATAGACAGGTGGTAGTTATAGACAATTGGTAGTTATAGACAGGTGGTAGGTATAGACAGGTGGTAGGTATAGACAGGTGGTAGGTATAGACAGAGGTATAGACAGGTAGTAGGTATAGACAGGTGGTAGGTATAGACAGGTGGTAGTTATAGACAATTGGTAGTTATAGACAGGTGGTAGTTATAGACAGGTGGTAGTTATAGACAGATGGTAGTTATAGATAGATGGTAGTTATTGACAGGTGGTAGTTATAGACAGGTGGTAGTTATAGATAGGTGGTAGTTATAGACAGATGGTACAGTGTAGTTATAGACAGGTGGTAGTTATAGATAGATGGTAGTTATAGACAGGTGGTAGTTAAAGACATGTGGTAGTTATAGACAGGTGGTAGTTATAGACAGATGGTACAGTGTAGTTATAGACAGGTGGTAGTTATAGATAGATGGTAGTTATAGACAGGTGGTAGTTATAGACAGGTGGTAGTTATAGACAGGTGGTAGTTATAGATAGATGGTAGGTATAGACAGGTGGTAGTTATAGACAGGTGGTAGTTATAGACAGGTGGTAGGTATAGACAGGTGGTAGGTATAGACAGGTGGTAGGTATAGACAGGTGGTAGGTATAGACAGGTGGTAGATATAGACAATTGGTAGTTATAGACATGTTGTAGTTATAGATAGGTGGTAGTTATAGACAGGTGGTAGTTATAGATAGATGGTAGTTATATACAGGTGGTAGTTAAAGACAGGTGGTAGTTATAGACAGGTGGTAGTTATAGACAGGTGGTAGTTATAGATAGATGGTAGTTATATACAGGTGGTAGTTAAAGACAGGTGGTAGTTATAGACAAGTTGTAGTTATAGACAGGTGGTAGTTATAGACAGGTGGTAGGTATAGACAGGTGGTAGGTATAGACAGGTGGTAGGTATAGACAGGTAGTAGGTATAGACAGGTGGTAGGTATAGACAGGTGGTAGGTATAGACAGGTAGTAGGTATAGACAGGTAGTAGTTATAGACAGGTGGTAGTTATAGACAGGTGGTAGTTATAGACAGGTGGTAGGTATAGACAGATGGTATGTATAGACAGGTAGTAGGTATAGACAGGTGGTAGGTATAGACAGGTGGTAGGTATAGACAGGTGGTAGGTATAGACAGGTGGTAGGTATAGACAGAGGTATAGACAGGTAGTAGGTATAGACAGGTGGTAGGTATAGACAGGTGGTAGTTATAGACAATTGGTAGTTATAGACAGGTGGTAGTTATAGACAGGTGGTAGTTAAAGACATGTGGTAGTTATAGACAGGTGGTAGTTATAGACAGGTGGTAGTTATAGACAGATGGTAGTTATAGATAGGTGGTAGTTATAGACAGGTGGTAGTTATAGATAGATGGTAGGTATAGACAGGTGGTAGTTATGGACATGCTGTAGATATCGACAGGTGGTAGTTATAGACAGGTGGTAGGTATAGACAGGTGGTAGTTATAGACAGGTAGTAGTTATAGACAGGTGGTAGTTATAGACAGGTAGTAGTTATAGACAGGTGGTAGTTATAGACAGGTGGTAGGTATAGACAGGTGGTAGGTATAGACAGGTGGTAGGTATAGACAGGTGGTAGTTATAGACAGGTGGTAGTTATAGACAGGTAGTAGTTATAGACAGGTGGTAGGTATAGACAGGTGGTAGTTATAGACAGGTGGTAGTTATAGACAGGTGGTAGTTATAGACAAGTGGTAGTTATAGACAGATGGTAGTTATAGACAGGTGGTAGTTATAAATAGATGGTAGTTATAGACAGGTGGTAGTTTTAGACAGGTGGTAGTTATAGACAGGTGGTAGGTATAGACAGGTGGTAGTTATAGATAGATGGTAGGTATAGACAGGTGGTAGTTATAGACAGGTGGTAGTTATAGATAGATGGTAGGTATAGACAGGTGGTAGGTATAGACAGGTGGTAGTTATAGACAGGTGGTAGTTATAGACAGGTGGTAGTTATAGACAATTGGTAGTTATAGACAGGTGGTACATGTAGTTATAGACAATTGGTAGTTATAGACAGGTGGAAGAAATCATATATAAGACAACCATTGTCATGTTATTTTCATATAAAACATTTGGCTAAAATTACAATATGTTTAATTGTGTCGGTGTAAACCAAATTGTCCGTATGTATACCTAACTTATAATTTGTAAACAGTATACACTCCTACCCCCAGGACGTTGAATCATAATCGATGTACTTCTCTTTAACAGTGAACGGACATACAAATTATGTGAAAAGAAAACAACAACCAAGGTTTAACCATAAAAAGGGGCTAACCGAAATAGCCCCCACCACTCGAAACTAGCGCCATCTCTTAAAATACTGAATATTACACTCTACAAAAGCTAGCTCTTAACTCTGCTCTTGTCGACATATGTCTTTAAACTTCGGTCCCCGTTGTACATTGCATATGTACGTATTGCCGCGACACTCTGTCAATTAACATGGAAAATGCTATTGCGAATTTGTATAAGACATTTAAAAAGAACAATCACACAACATACAGTCCTGTATCTTCACCCGGTCGAGGTAAAGTTTTAATAGACATTAAATACTGAATGTGTTCAATGTGGGAACAAAAGGAGAAAGGCTTTTGTTAAATGCAGTTCAGTGTGTAGTTTGAAAGTCAGAACGATAACAGAAATGGTCTTCAGTTTACTTACCATGTCAGTCAACACACGAAATCACTTCCAAAGCATAACAACCCAGGTCGTATCCATCAACACTACGTCTATAGATGTCATTTTCCTGTATAATCGCAAACGACACAACATATTAAGAACACGAAGCAACATAGTCCACAGAAAAGGTTAACCTATTATGCGTAAAATTAGATTAGTATGTAAAGATCTTTGGAAGGATTTTCTGCAATTTTGATGTTGTGTTTAATTCTCATTTTGTTGTATACAGTTGTAGAAATCGACACAATGCCTTCAACCGTCTTTCTCAAAATATTTCACAAGATGCTGCAAATCTTTGCTGTGGAAGTATGGTGAACCAAAAGCTATTTACAGTAATAGAATTTATCCGAGAAACAATGCCCTAAATTGTAATTGCAACCGAGAAAATACTAAATAAAACTTACCTTACACAGGTGTAACATTTACACCCCCATTCAGGGATATGACGTAATGTATTACTTTCTCTAGTCGGTTAACATTAAACTTCTACAAAAGGGATGTACCATATTATACCGGCCCGTACTGCATTAAATGCCGACTCGGCTGTTTGGTCCAAGTAAATATAGACACAGGTCGACTTATATAATATTTAAATGGAAATAAGGACAAATAACTGGTGAATAGAGTGTAATCGTCAGACGATTCAATCACCATATAACACTACCGGATCGGTGTTGTTACGGTGTAGGGGCTGTTGTGTGATATTGGGTGATTAGCAAACTATTGGACATAAAACGTATTTGTGAAGTTTATATACGTGAACAGATAGCAAAGACAAGATTTATAAATACAGTATGCTTCTTTTAAAAATTAGGATTAGTTCGTGTGTGGTGTTTTACCTGTAATAGTTTGAGTAGATTGGGTTGGGGACAGTTTTGTTTCAAATGCCCTATAGTCTGTGTAGGGCACAGTATCGGCAACGTCATCAAGTGACATCATACATCGACACCTAGATGGATGAATGTAATATAAAAATAAAAGTATACCCATGTGGATATGATTGTTCTGTTAAACTTACTGAGTTCGATTTAGGTCTTAGACATAAACTATTGGTTTCACTAACAGAAACTTACAAACAAATGGATTGAATGATTACTAAGCAGAACACATATTTAGAAATGACCGACAATATACCAAACCCAAATGGATAAGTATTCCAAACATATACACAGTTAGGACACACGATACTTTCCCCGTGAAGAACAGACTCGTGTCACTTCAGACATGCGCACCAATAGTTTTAGATGGAGCCGATATTCGAATACGGATTCACGAATTCCGCATTCATTTTGTAGAAATAATACTACTGATAAGTAATCAGACCATATCTGTTACGGAATAACTTACTTTATAAAGTCCTGTATCACACACCATCTTATCAACATTCGTCTTTTTTATATCACAGAAAGAACAACAACAATATCATATCATAGATAGTTTCCCTTGATATAATATACGAAGGGAAATAACTCTGTCATGTTTGTACTTTACCCAGTGTGTGTGAACAGCGTTAAAAGCTTTCTTGTAAATCACATAAATCATGTTAAGCAACTAAAGAGTAAAATGTCAACGCTGAAAAACAGAAATTGGTCTCTTTCATATTCAAAAAAAAAATTGTTTTCTTTATTAATTGATAACTGAATTTGAACACAAAATCGCGCTTTGGATAAGTGTCATGAATACTGAGCCAGGACGATTGAGCTTTGGAACAGTGTCATGAATACTGAGCCAGGACGCTTGAGCTTTGGATCAGTGTCATGAATACCGAGCCAGGACGCTTGAGCTTTGGAACAGTGTCATGAATACCGAGCCAGGACGCTTGAGCTTTGGAACAGTGTCATGAATACTGAGCCAGGACGCTTGGGCTTTGGATCAGTGTCATGAATACTGAGCCAGGACGCTTGAGCGTTGGAACAGTGTCATGAATACCGAGCCAGGACGCTTGAGCGTTGGATCAGTGTCATGAATACCGAGCCAGGACGCTTTGTATAAGAATACTAATCATACTGTTAACACACACATATATAATATATACATATGAAAACCCCATGAGTGATGAAAGGCTTAATTAGTTTATTTATTTCTTTTATCCTTTATAAAGACTTTTGATAGAAACATTTACATATTCGAACTGTGTTTCAAGGTTTGCCTCTCATCGCGAGCACGTAGATAAAATCTCGAGTCCACGTCCAAAACCAATTTGAAAAAAACCTAAGATTGTGAAATAGAACTTATGGAAATTATTCTAGAAAAATGTATATACATATTCATATTTTAATTACTCGAGTTTCTTATCGTATACACTCCCGTAACACTAAAAGAGAGGTTGGTGTTAGGAGGTCGGATGGTGCAGTGAATAGCGAACTTTTCTTTCACCAAGGCTGCCGGACTCGATCCCCGATTGGACGTGAAAAGTATGGGGGTCACCTGCACAAACACGTGGGTTCCTTCCGAGTATTCCAGTTTTCTCCCACAATACAATTACAGCATACTAAGATCCGGGCCAGAGAAAATGACTAAATTAAGTATTTCATAATTGTTATAAAAAAAAGTTTATTTTTAATATTTGGAGGCTCTGGACAGTTGGAGGCGGACATCACCATGGCAACATATAAAGGGAGGGGTTTTCTTTGAAATCCCCTCCCCATTTTACCCCTTTTCCGACCAGTGTCTACAAAGCTCTCCACAGTCACTACTACCATAACGTAAAACAGTTCATTTATCGATGTCATTTGTGGAAAAATCAATATTACTTTTTTTTGGTATTTTAAGTTTGTTTGTTTTGCAAATTTTCCTTTCAACTTTTCTTCAATTTGATAAGATGTATTTTATGATTTTGAAAATTACGTGTTTTGAAATTCTGGAATCGCTGATCGTATACTCGTGTGGTGACCGAACCGGTTTTTCCTGTGTTTTATTACTACCGCCAGTTATAGACTGGTGTCGTTCCTAATGTATCTGTCCCCGAGGGCATCATACATTAGACGATATCTAACACTATGACTCGCAGAATGTCTTGTTTTCTTCGCCGACAAGGATATTAATAAAAGTATTTGGCTTGTAATAAGACAAAAATAATCGAAGACGAACAGGACCTCCTTCGTGGACACACATGTCGAATGTAAATTATGATGAAATGTTATAAATATTATATCTATCACGTAAAGGGTACTCCAGTTACTATTAAAACCATTTATAATATAAATATCATATCTTTCACGTACAGTGTATACCAACTACTATTTTTGGAAAACTATAATAGCCGATCTTTATTATGTCTCCCCTTCGTATTAATGGAGACATATTGTATGAGTACCGGTTCTGGTTCTTGTTCTGGTTCTTCTAATAATTCTTGTCCGGGCCATAACTTCTAAAGCGTTGAATATATCTTTGACGAAACTTGTACTATACATGCATCACCTAAAGCAGATGTACAGTACACTGTCATTATGTCACTGTGACCTTGGCCTCAAGGTAGGAGGTTCAATAAGTGCGATTTTTTCAATAATTCTTGTCCGGGCCATATCTTTCATATCGTTTAAGATGTATTGATAAAACTTTTAGTATATCAGTATCACCCATAGAAGATGTGCAGTGCACTGTCAATAGGCCAGTGTGACCTTCACCCAAAGGTAAGAGATAAAAAATGTATGTTTTTTTTCAAATATTCACATGTGTTTGCCAAGGTAATGCACACTGCCCCTCACTGTCTAATTATGTTTACATATGAAACAAAAATTGACAATATCTCAAGGTAACTAGGGCCCGGCATCTCTTTGATGCGGGTGTCCTATAGTAATTAGCTTGTCCAGCTGTCTGTCTGTCTTCTTTTCGTCCGTCTGTCTGTCTGTATGTCTCAATTTTTACTGATTTATATTTTGTTATGACATTATGAAGCAAAGTTGGTCAGAATAAAAAAAAGATGTCCAGCGGCCAATCCTCAAGGTCACAGAGTCAACGGTCAAGGTTATAGGATAAGGTCAAATTTTACATTTATGAAGTGCCTAACATTTTGTTATGATATTATGAAGGAAAGTTGGTCAGAATAAAAAAAAAGTCCACTGACCGAACCTCAAGGTCATGGGGTCAGAGGTTAGGTCATAGTTCAAAGTCAAATTTTATATTTATTAACTGTTTAACATTTTGTTTTGACAACAAGCAAAGCTGGTCAGAATCAAATAAGGTGTCAACTGACTATATCTCAAGGTCACAGGGTCAAAGTTCAATGTCACATTTTGAAAGAAAGTTGGTCAGAATAAACACAGATTTCAACTGACCAAATCACAGGGGCAAGGGTCAAGATTAAAGGTCAATCTCAAATTAACATTTATGAACTGCTTATCATTTTGTTTTGACATTGCATGTACAATGTATGAAGAAAATTTGGTCAGAAAAAAAGATGTCAAGTGACCATACAGTGTAGCTTCACTGTATCAAACTTTACCAACAATGTAAAGAGTGACACAATGTCAAATAAATAAAAAAAGAACATTCCTGAATTTTTATTCTTGCACACCCAACCTACTTCAAAACCAGCAAATATACAGATTTTAAAATATGCGATTGTATTTATCTAAACAAAGCTTTTGTATATATTGAGGGAAAAATATCTAGGTATGAGGTATATTTATCATAAAATGCGTTCCTTCAAATAAAGCAGTAAGTTTGTTTTTATATAGTATAGAAATGCAATTACGTTTTTATCACCAAAGGGAATAAACAAGGAATTACCGCGTTGGTACATGTAACGTCTTGTACTAAGGCGAAATATTTATGTTTGACACGTCTTGTGGGACACATTGTCTTAAAGATTTCCGTGATGGGGATGATAACGTCCGGGTTTCTGCTTGATACACGTGAGGCTTTTCCCTGTTACACCTTTAATTGTCTGTGGTCTGATGTGTTTACCTGTGATATATACACCTGTGCTGTATACCTGTACTGTATGTCCGTTACTATACACATTGTAAGTCGAGGTTTCCGCTAGATGTATCTCTATAGATATACCTGTGTCGTATACTACATGTATGCATGTCTATACAAACGTTTCCCTGTTTCATCCGCAATCATCAAACTTTTTGCTACATTTTTAATTTGCTATTTTTTGGGAGTGAAGCTACGTAGATATTCCGGAGACATTTATTAAACACGTTTGACATTATTTTCTGGTCGCTTTAAAATAGGAGCGATCGTCAGATATTGAATGCTACAAAATCTACAGTTAATTGAATGTGGTCACCAAGAGTAAAAATAAAACTAGGCGAACCCAAAATAAAGATCTGTTCTGCATAAGATATGACTGCTTACTATTTGGGTATTAAAAAACAATACATATATGTGTTATAACTTTTTAGCTTCTTTAAATGTGAGAATAGCAAGTATTCGTTTCAGCAATACTGTTAAAATGAACCTCAAGAGGATATCTAACAGTGTCTTTAGTAATACCAAATAAATAGAGGATATCTAACAGTGTCTTCATTAATACCAGATATATAGAGGATATCTAACAGTGTCTTCATTAATACCAGATATATAGAGGATATCTAACAGTGTTATCAGTAATACCAGATATATAGAGGATATCTAACAGTGTCTTCAGTAATATCAAATAAATAGAGGATATCTAACAGTGTCTTCATTAATACCAGATATATAGAGGATATCTAACAGTGTTATCAGTAAAACCAGATATATAGAGGATATCTAACAGTGTCTTCAGTAATACCAAATATATAGAGGATATCTAACAGTGTCTTCAGTAATACCAGATATATAGAGGATATCTAACAGTGTCTTCAGTAAAACCAGATATATAGAGGATATCTAACAGTGTTGTCAGTAAAACCAGATATATAGAGGATATCTAACAGTGTTATCAGTAATACCAGATATATAGAGGATATCTAACAGTGTTGTCAGTAAAACCAGATATATAGAGGATATCCAACAGTGTCTTAAGTAATACCAGATATATAGAGGATATCTAACAGTGTTATCAGTAATACCAGATATATAGAGGATATCTAACAGTGTCTCCAGTAATACCAAATATATAGAGGATATCTAACAGTGTCTTCAGTAATACCAAATATATAGAGGATATCTAACAGTGTCTTCAGTAATACCAAATATATAGAGGATATCTAACAGTGTTGTCAGTAATACCAAATATATTTCACAAGTGGGGCAAATATTTTGATATTTTTCACGAGTGCGCAGTGAAATATGTTTGGCATTACTGAAGATACTGTTAGATATTCTGTTTATAACATTTTTAATCTACAGTGGCAGCTTTTGCTTTTCCCAAATGGCGTTTGTAAGCAGCGTTTTGATTGGTCAAATCAGAAAAAGTTATATTTATCATATTTCTCAATAGTGAAAAATATCACTTTTATAGAATGAATAATTGTCGACATTTCACTGTTAAAATGTAATAAAATTGTGGAATTTCTTAATTTCATCGTTAAAAAATGATCAGCTAAAACTGCGACTTAGATTAAGGTTGGCGACGGTGGCTACTTATTTATTAACTACGAGTGTATTCAGGTATGTCAAAGATTTATCAGCGGTTGTATCCAATTAAATCATCACCACAAAACGTTTATTCTGGCTTGATAATATTGTGGATAAGTCCAATGGTACAGATACACAAAGACATCAAAGTCAGCAATGATAATATATACAAGTTATGTATGATCAAATTGTGAAAAGCATTGTTAGCTTACGAGTCAAGATCGCATTATTACAATAACCTATTGTTAAGCTATCATATTTTTGAGAAATTATCCGTGCTCTTAAGTGTGGGAGCCCAGGTACAAATGTATTGTCTTTCTGTATATAAGTGTATTGGTCTACCGACTTATACTGCGCAGTAACTCTAGGTTTACCTGACAGCTCGGGTCAGTAGTGTATGTATTAACATATTGATGTTTACATAAATACACACCGATCACCTGGTACAGGTAAGCTTTAGATCTATCATTATACAATAATAAAATAATTTGTAATTATTGACAGGACTGATGTGGTTTGATCAGACACATTGATTGTATTACTTAATTAAGTTTTACGCCGATGGTTTATGATTTATTTTTAATGGTGTCACCTTAGTTGATGCTAATAATCTCCCTTTTATTTTCGTGGTGTCATCTTATTTGATGTTTATTATCTCCCTTTTTGTTTTTGAGGTGTCACTTTAGTTGATGTTAATTATCTCCATTTTTATTTGCATGGTGTCACCTTAGTTGATGTTTATTATCTCCCTTTTTGTTTTCGTGGTGCTGCCTTAGTTGATGTAAATAATCTCCATTTTTATTTTCATGGTGTCACCTTAGTTGATGTTTATTATCTCCCCTTTTTGTTTTCGTGGGTGTGCCTTAGTTGATGCTAATAATCTCTCCTTTTTATTTTCATATTATCGTCTTTGTTAATGTAAAAAATCTCCCTTTTTCTTTTCGTGGTGCTGCCTTAGTTGATGTAAATTATCTCCCTTTTTGTTTTCGTGGCGTCGCCTTTTTTAAATCACCCTTCGACCGTGGTCCGTGTCACCTTAGTTGATGCTAATAATCTCCCTTTTATTTTCGTGGTGTCATCTTATTTGATGTTTATTATCTCCCTTTTTGTTTTTGAGGTGTCACTTTAGTTGATGTTAATTATCTCCATTTTTATTTGCATGGTGTCACCTTAGTTGATGTTTATTATCTCCCTTTTTGTTTTCGTGGTGCTGCCTTAGTTGATGTAAATAATCTCCATTTTTATTTTCATGGTGTCACCTTAGTTGATGTTTATTATCTCCCCTTTTTGTTTTCGTGGGTCTGCCTTAGTTGATGCTAATAATCTCTCCTTTTTATTTTCATATTATCGTCTTTGTTAATGTAAAAAATCTCCCTTTTTCTTTTCGTGGTGCTGCCTTAGTTGATGTAAATTATCTCCCTTTTTGTTTTCGTGGCGTCGCCTTTTTTAAATCACCCTTCGACCGTGGTCCGCCATCCGTCTTTAAACACTTCTTGTTATCGCGATTTGTTGAGAAGCGCTGGATTAGTCTTTCTCAAATTTCACATGTAAGTTTCACTTGGTCTGTCTGTTTGGTTTTTTGACTGATCAGAAAAGCAATATGGCTGATAAGGCAGCTATTATTTTTGAATCTTGAAAATTTGTTATCTCTGTTTTCTTAGAAGCACTGGATGCACCTTTCTCTGTTCCATATGTAGGTTTGTCTATGTTCGCGGTAGTGCCCTTTTTAGAGGTAGGTTAGAAAATCAAAATGGCTGACAGGCGACCATCCTGGTCTTTGACATTTGAAGTTTGTTTCTTGAGGGGTTTTTTGATGGATCTTTCTCAAATGATAAGTTTGGTTTTCCTTGTCCGTAGTTATGCCCTATTGATTTTGGGACTGATCAGAATAATGTAATTGGCTGGTTTGCGACCATCTTTGATCTCGACAATGAAAGCTTGTTATCGCTATTTTTGTTAGAAGAACTTTATAGATCTTTCTCAAATTTCATACCAGAAAACGTAAATTGCTGACGAGTAAATACAAATGTAAGAGGAAAGGGTAGAGTTGAGAAGGAACAGATCAAACTATCAAAGAACAAATGAAGACCAGAATGGTCCTGATGCTGTCTGTGTTCCTATTGTTGTCTTTCCTTTTGTTTGCGTGTTGTTGGTTTCAGAGGGAACAGTACGTAGACAAATAGATACAGTACCTAACTTTAATCATTATAAAATGATTTCCCACTACAGACTAGATACAGTATGACAACACATCGGTATTATGATCCCGGAAGTACCTGTCTGTCCTTGCTATTCAGTACTGTAATACACATACTAAATGTACCTGTGACGTAGAAACTATGTAATGAATGAAAGGAATTTGCATTATAACAACTGGTACACTGTAAACCTTCTGAAACATATGATCAATGACTTGATAATGTCTCCACTCCAATGTACTAGTAATTGTTTTATGATACCTTTATATTTTTCTATGATAATCCTACACTACAATCAATTTTGCCATATGTGGCTTAAGAATCGTTAGACTTGCTGCATTTATCGGTTTCCATGGAGTTCTATGTGCCTGCGTAGTTTATTTTGTGAAGTTCGTTACCTGTAAAAACCTGTTTTTGAGCAGATCGTTTCCCCGTCCTAGCTGTGACTGTACGGGAGATAAAACATGGTGAGTTTGCGAAGATTGATCGCCATGTTGTGTGCCTTTCGCTCAAAGGTTATACTTTTATTCGAATGCAGTTTCCTAGAATATGTGTTGACATACATGCACATATATTTGATTTTACCACGACCGATGTTTTCTTTGTCCGTGATAAATTTCTAATAAAGAGCATAGTGAGACAAACCCTGATGAACTTTTACACAGTAACAGCAAACAAAAGATCAAAGGCTCGTCAAATAACTCGGAAATATGACACTAAAACTTGAAGCAAATTGAAGCATATTCAGTCGGCCTTAACTTATGGTGTCCGTACGTAGTTACGTCGGCTTTAGATAATATCATCCCAAAAAACAAAGATATTGGGATTGCTTGATATCAATGAGATATCAATGCGCCATTCATAAAAAACAGCAATGTTATTATTATGAAAAATAGAGTGTTCATCTGGAGTAGGATTGTTACATTTTGTAATGTAATTAAATTATAACGATTGCATTTGATCATATATTAGTATATCGTTGTATAGACCGAAAAGTGCACTGTTTTCACAAACCGCTTCGAGGTTTAAATTACTTAGAGTGCACTTCGTTGTTCGGTCTATGCATCGATATACCAATTCCTTAAAGCTGACAATGCAAGTTAAAAGCTTTTTTGGTGAGATTAAAAAAAAATATATGGCAAAGTTCTATTTTAGAAAGCTTCTTAGATGCCCCCTAACAGGTTACTAAGGAGAGGCAGACATTTTAGATTTTGCCTTGCTTGGAAACGTGAGGCGGCCTCCTGAGTATAAAAGGCATCCAGCCTGTCAAACCGGTTTTTACATGAACACTGGCCGTGCAAAGTGCAACACACCTGCGGACACAACATGTGACACTGGAGTTACAAAACTGGAATGACAAACACGCACTTAGCTTGAAGTTGAAGTTACATGAAGATGGCCACTCTCTCAGCCACCATCATAAATCGTGTGCCAAAGCAAAATGAAAAAAAAAAAAAACAAACTGAAAACACCCTAACTGTCCCTTCACCTATGTATACGTAATGGACATCGACATTTTACATTCGGAAGCAGAGCGAAACGTTCCGAACAGAATATGTACTCGCTCCTAATACTACTTATAATATTACGCCTTGTCACTAAAGCGCTTGTAATGAAAATGTAGTGTAACACGCGAGCATAGTCTTGATTATGTAAAACACGTGCACGAACACATGCGAGTGAGGGGAACTTATTTTGATAGAAATAAATGGATGTTATAGCAAAGTTTATCACACAGGAACTGATTACTCGTAGCGACATGATGTTCCAATTGAATACTAAGGTAGGTTTATCAGTTGTCATTCACGTACTTGTTTTTTATTCGCACGAATTTTGGTGTAATGTTATGGGGTTTTTTGCTCATATTGTATAATATCGTTATAATAACACCTTCAATATCCATGTCAATGTTCTTCAGATACTGATCGAAAATATCGTAAAATAAATCAGAAAGTATGTGTTGGCTAGCTATATAGGTCTATAGAAGTGTCGCCGTGCGGTTTCATCGCAACAATGAGAACCGGTTAGACGGCCTGGGTGCCTTTTATACCCAAAGAAGCCGACTATCGTTACCAAGCAAGGCAAAAACTAAAATGTCTGCCATTCCTTAGTAGCCTGTAAGGGGGCATCTCAGAAGATTTCTAAAAAAATTTCTTGGCCGTTTTTAGCGCTAAAACTACGAGTAGTTTTTGCGTCTATTGCTGCCACTATTCTGTGACCTTTGACCCATGTCATTTTTTCCCCTCCCGCTCCGGAAAAGCTTGAATTGCTACCAATCGTATGATATCTGAACTATTTGAAAGCCTAAACCTAACAGGAAATGATGTTCCCATGGTATTGTTAATAATTATGATGACTTTAATTATCTATATGCGATTTGTAACAAAGAAATCAGTTTTTCACTCCCATGGCTCATTTAAATATTACGTCGCTGTTGATGGCCTGACCTCTCGTGTATACATTCGTGCTATATATACACCTCTCTGTGCTTTACTACGGATCGTGGAATGAACTGGCATGGCGTACTTTGCTGTTAAACTTTGATTATATAACCGCGCCCTAGCCAAATAGCCTGATTTTGATTTCAATGATATATTACCTTACACATGTGCATAAACCAAACTACTTGATCAATTTGTCGGTCGGAAATATTAATTCGTAACTAAAGTGAAAATCCGCCCACTGGATATGATAACGTTATTTACGAGTTATTTCCCCTGATTGTCACTAACGTTGTGATATATATATTATATATACTGAATGCACAAGCTTGAGCGATGTTCTTACTTAATATTGTACTGAGTATACAATTTTTAATGAGACTTTATCAGAACCTGCATAATTAATGTACATATGAATTGGCACTTGATTTATTGAAAATAACACTTATACTTTTCTGTGACGAGCAAAAGCTCGTGCTTTTTTAATTACGTCCTCTGTGCTTCACATATCACTATACACTGTAGGTTCAACGAAACTTTATCAGAACCTGTAAAGTGTATATAGTAATTGACTCAATATAAGTTATTTAGTAGAAATAACACTTATATTATTTCTCTGGTGTGCAAAAACCTTTATGGTGTAAATTACCGTTATTATGTGTGGCCATATATAGGTCACGGCCAACGTGCTGGTAATTTTCCCTGCTTTGTATATATATAAACTTGATAATTGATAATTAGGCCTAGAGCTGTAAGTGAATATGACATGTTTGCATACCATTACTTTTCTCCAGCTTGGTAAAGATATCTTAATAGGCCGTCGTTCTTTTGGAACAACAATTTGACTGTTTACTGTGATATTTTATGACAAATTGGATAGTTCGAACTGTCATTTGTAACGAGAGATATGTTTGCGAATACTTTTATTTTTTATCTAATATCTATTGTGCTAACTACCAGCAGCGTATATTTCAATGATCCATTCACCTTCCTCCGAACGATAATGTTAACCTGAAGTTGTTTTTATTGTGTTAAAAACTTCTTCAGTCAGTTTCTCAAATTGCACATGTAGGTCTCACGTTGTGCTTAGTTAAAAACTTCTTCAGTCAGTTTCTCAAATTGCACATGTAGGTTTCACGTTGTGCTTAGTTATGCCCGTTTGATATCATACTGATAAGTAAAATCAAAATGGCGGAAATGCCTCCATCTTTGATTTAGGCATTGAAATTGACAACTACTAGATGGGGTCTTTCTAATATTTCATATGTAGGTTCCCTTGGTCCCTACTGTTGTGCCCTTTTGATGTTGTAACTGATCAGAAAAAACAAAATGGCCGAAAAGCAGCCATCTTGGACTTTGACATTGAAATCACTATTTCTTAAAGAAGTAATGGATGGATATTTCTCAAATTCCATATGTAGTTTCACTTTCGTGCCTATTTGTGCCCGTTGAGAGATTTTGAGACTGATCAGATAAATAAAATGTCTGACAGATTGCCATCCTGAATTTTGATAATTAGATGTAAGTGTAGTGGATCTTTCTCAAACTTCATATGTATGTTCCTCTTGGTCCTTATAGTTGTGCTATTTTGCTTTTAGGGCCGATCAGAAAAAACAAAATGGCCGACGGACGGCCATCTTGAAATTTAGCTCATAGTCTACCATCTTTCATTTAATAATGCCTTTTCTTAAGAAGAAAAAAGGGAAAATATCCCACTTTTTACTTTGTGTCTAACACACTAATACCGTTTATTTCGGTGCATATATTAAAATAAACACATTCGCTTCCGTGTAAATGGATCAATGTTCATTTGTAATAAAAATTGATATTTTAGTTAAATTGTTAAAGCACTGCACTTAATTGTACATGTAGCTTGAAATACAACTCGTTAATCTAAACAACCTGCGTGTTATTGGGTTTACTCTAAATACTTACTTAATCCCTATTCTGAAACTTTCTGATATCGAAACATAGTAACCCATACAACAAACACACTTCAATAGCTGTCGAAATATCCATACTATTGTTTGAAGTTTTAGCGTTTCAGTACTTTCAGTACTTTGATTTTTTTAAATATCAACAAGAAAGCTGTTTAACTTGCATTGTCAGCTTTAAATATGTCATTAACTTACACTGATGAGATGACCTATACTATTACTGTATGAAACAGTTCAAACGTCCTTTAAAGGCCCAGTATACGTAACTTTCGGCAAAATTTAAAGTGGCAATCAAGCCTAAAACTTTTTATTTCTATAGATTTAGTTAAGATTATCTGCTATCAGCAATATCCAAGATAAATTTTTACGCGGTTACCGGTACAGTTTAAACTTGGTATTTGTAAACACGCGTCCATTTTGAACTGTCTTCTACATGTAACTTGGGCTTGTTGTTGAAGTGGGCCACATCTGAAGTATTTTCCATTTTTTATTTTTCTGTCTAGAGTGCCTTGTTAGTTTCCGCTCAGGTTTTCTTAGTTTAGCCTTATTTGTCATGGTTATCAACTGGATGATTTTTTTCAGAATTTTTCTGAATCACGAACGATTTCCTGAATTTACGTATAATGGGCCTTTAAGATGATAACGTGATATGTGTTTTTTGGTTTACTGAAACGTTATTACGTCTCAGACAATTCTTAGACTTTTACACATCACTCAGCAGGTATGTAGTAAAAACTAAGGATTACAGTGTAACTCTGTATTAAACAAATATTTAAACGTGACACCGTGCACACATTCATCAATGTTTTACCACGCATGTCAGTTCCTGTGACACTATGTTATTGATTTACGACAATATTTATCTGTTTTATATCACTTTCTATATTAAAAAGAAAATAATATTTTTCTAACAAAACAAGGCCTTTGATGTTTGCAAACAATGTATGTGTTCATTGAGAGCGGATAATGTAAGAACTATGCATACTGTGAACTAATTAACATCAAAGGTCAAGTTATACAAAACATTAATATAATACTTAAAGTACACGAAAAGGTTTATGGTAAGAAAGTTGATCCACAGACGATAAATTTGAGACTATATTAATATCACCCGTAGAACCATTGAACTTGATCTGCCCTATCATAACACGCGTTACTGATAAACACTACGACTGGATATTCTCCCCTGCTATATACCCCAACAGAACTATCTCCCTTTTTTATACCCCAATATTATTACCTCTGCTGCTATACCTCAATAATATTATCTCCCCTGTTATACAAGACTGAAACATCTCCCCTACTTACCACAACAAAATTATTTTCCTGCTAAACTCCGAAAGGACTGACTCACCATGTTGTAACCAACAGAATAATCTCCCCTGCTTTATAACCACAGAATAATCTTCCCTGCTATATAACCGCAGCATTATCTCCCCTGCTATATAACCACAGCATTATCTCCCCTGCTATATAACCACAGCATTATCTCCCCTGCTATATAATCACAGCATTATCCCCCTGCTATATAACCACAGCATTATCTCTCCTGCTATATAACAGCATTATCTCCCGGCTATATAACCACAACATTATCTCCCCGGCTATATAACCACAGCATTATCTCCCCTGTTATATAACCACAGCATTATCCCCCTGCTATATATCCACAGCATTATCTCCCCTGATATATAACCACAGCATTATCTCCCCTGCTATATAACCACAGCATTATCTCCCCTGCTATATAACCACAACATTATCTCCCCTGCTATATAACCACAGCATTATCTCCCCTGCTATATACCCACAGCATTATCTCCCCTGCTATATAACCACAGCATTTTCTCCCCTGCTATATAACCACAGCATTATCTCCCCTGCTATATAACCACAGCATTATCTCTCCTGCTATATAACCACAGCATTATCTCCCCTGCTATATAACCACAGCATTATCTCCCCTGCTATATAACCACAGCATTATCTCCACTGCTATATAACCACAGCATTATCTCCCCTGCTATATAACCACAGAATAATCTCCCCTGCTATATAACCGCAGCATTATCTCCCCTGCTATATAACCATAGCATTATCTCCCCTGCTATATAACAACAACATTATCTCCCCTGCTATTTAACCACAGCATTATCTCCCCTGCTATATAACAGCATTATCTCCCGGCTATATAACCACAGCATTATCTCCCCGGCTATATAACCACAGCATTATCTCCCCTGCTATATAACCACAGCATTATCTCCCCTGCTATATAACCACAGCATTATCTCCCCTGCTATATAACCACAGCATTATCTCCCCTGCTATATAACCACAGCATTATCTCCCCTGCTATATAACCACAGTATTATCTCCCCTGCTATATAACCACAGGATTATCTCCCCTGTTATATAATCACAGCATTATCTCCCCTGCTATATAACCACAGCATTATCTCCCCTGCTATATAACCACAGCATTTTCTCCCCTGCTATATAACCACAGCATTATCTCCCCTGCTATATAACCACAGCATTATCTCCCCTGCTATATAACCACAGCATTATCTCCCCTGCTATATAACCACAGCATGATATCTCCTACTATATAACCACATCATTATCTCCCCTGCTATATAACCACAGCATTATCTCCACTGCTATATAACCACAGAATAATATCCACTGCTATATAACCACAACATTATCTCCCCGGCTATATAACCACAGCATTATCTCCCCTGCTATATAACCACAGAATAATCTCCCCTGCTATATAACCACAACATTATCTTCCCGGCCATAAAACGGCAGGATAAGTATTATCACACTTTATCTTAATTACCTCCCCTAGCTGATACAGCATTTTCAAAATAGCTGCCTTATATTTCTTACGTACACGATAAATCTCGTAAATGTCATAGGATTGGGTACAGCGTAAAACTGTTTAGTGAGTGCTGTGTCCACCGTGATAACTCCTCTTTGTATTAATCTAATGTTCTGGGCCCTGTTGTTCAAAAGATGATTAGCTTAATCAGTATTTAACAAAACCGTTCAACCTCTAATAATTCTGTCGGTACAGAAGGTGCAATACCCGGATTCCGCATGTTAACTGACAGCACTAGTTATTTGATATTTGGAAAGTTGGAACTCATACTATGATTTTAATTAAAAGTTTCAGTAATCACTGATTAAGCTAATCACCTGGGCCCATGTGTTCAAAGGGTGATTAGCTTAATCACTATTTAGCGACATTTTTCAAACTTTAATAATTCTTTCAGTATACAAGGTAAATTATTAAAATTTTGCATGTTAATTGACTGTATTAGATATTTGATATCTGCAAAGTTGTAACTAAATCGATGATTTTAATTTAAAGTTACAGGATTTTTAAAATTTGCGCTAATCACTGTATAAGCTAATCACCTTTTTAACAACTGGGCCCTGTCGAAGACTGGCCCAGATGCTTAGTCTCTTTTAGAGTATATCACATTTGTATTTGTCTAGATTATGAATATTTAGAGGTAAGACACATGTTTAATGTGTTTTACATCTGTGGTGTACGTGGTTCCTGGAATTGTGTATATAAATGTCACTCGACATGCATAACAACAATGGTATATGCATGTTGTTATGGACCAAAGAGTAGCTAATGGCTGTAGGCTAACGAGGACAATCCCGCAGAAATGGCTGGTAAAATTTCAGTCTTCTTTTTTGTATATTGTTTTTATTATTTTTTGTTTCAATCTTACATCTTACTTGTGAAATGATTTATTCCTTCGTCAAAATATTTACATTTTTGACAACAGCAGATTGCACCACAGAGCCACAGTTTGACAGGTAAGGTGATATTTCACGTGGCCGAAGTTTGTACCGTGCACCTGAATAAATAATAATTTTACCATAAATATGTTACATGCACAATATGTATTAGAAAACAAGATTAATATTAACCAAACACGGGCTCGTATATAAACAATGACTTCTCTAGGCTGACGAAGGTTAATTTGCACCTGTATCATAAGCAAACCTGTGTCTCTACATGACTATTTGCACATTTCAGAAGATTTTGACACATTGAGCATAAGAGAATTATACAACCTGGCTCAATGCATAATGTTAAGATAAATATTCGCTTGTTATTTGAAATCGTTTAGAGCAATTACACGATTTTCAACCCTCCGCTATAATTAAAAAAGGAAATGGTGACTGTCATATGGTATAAGCAAAGGATAATTTTCCACTGTGACATCTGATTTTGAGATATCGGTGAATTGATAGAATCTGAAATTGAACCTGTCATTCTTACTTTAACTCTGTAGAATGTGAAGTATCTGATCAGATCTACAAATTAACCTCTTAACCTTGCTCATCTCCACTTTCCCCATTTTCGGGACCGTGTGATCCTGATTACAAGTATTAAACGACTTTTGTAGGGCTCCACTGCAATATCGCTTCAAAGAAAACATTGAAAACCCCCCAAACAGCATTGATCTGTTGTAGACATATCAACAGTTTATATCTCTCTATATCTTTTTCTTTTCCACTTTTTATTTCTATTTTCGGCAATGTCACTCGAGACCGATTTCGTTAAAGGACCTGGGGCTGTAGCAGGTCCCACACAAAGATAAGACAAGCTTGTTGCTGAGTAGGATCTGCAGCACTGATGGACTATCATGAGTTCACCTCGACCCTATTAGCCAGGTATGACGCGGCAGTCACGCGCCTGTGCGTATGTACTGTTTTCCTAGAAGTGCAATTATTTAAATAACTTGAATAAAATCACACTTAATTACAGGTATTTATTTAGGTGACAGGATAGCTTATGTCACAGACCCACTACAGGGTGATAATGCGTTCAGTTTGATAAAGGTTCGGAGTCGCGGTGACGTATCTTATTTACATTGTTGTCATTGTGATGTAATGATATATGGATTAGATTGTAATAAAAATTCGGCTGGATTATTGTCATGCATAAAAAAACCAAATGTTATGGAAACTAAAAGTTGTATTAACTATCTGTGAAATATTGCAACAAGAATATTTGTGTTTACTGAAATGTTGATTGATATTTATGGACATCAACAATGTCAGAGTAATAAGGTGTGGATGGGAGACTGGAATATGAAGACAATGAAATGATCGGACGACTTAGATTTTGTTCAAAGGGTTGTACACATAGCAAACACGAGGAAAGCACATTTATAATTTAGAATAAAATACAGCCGTGCCAAATAATGAATTTAATTGTACCATACAGCTCCCCACAACTTCTATACTAAAACAAATGTAAGAAGAGCATAGCGAAAGCAGATGAACGTTTGCAACATCTATTTTAATTAGGCAACAACTTACAGGTAGACAAATGTCCAAAAAATTAACTATTAAAAGTGGGGACACCTGGGCTCTTACAATTTGGTATTGGAGCAAATCATGGACCGCTCTCTGATATAGGGAATATTTTGAAAGGTTAAGTATCAAACATTCGAAAACACATGTCGCCCAGTATACAAGGACCTTTGAAGTATATGCGAGTTCTCTGTCAACCAGGAAAATTTATCTTGCAGATACATCAGTGGTGATATTCCGGACATTATTTGGAACATCAGTCGGCAGAGACCTAATTATTCTAACAAAACTTCATTCATTTCTCCGTAATTAAGGCCCAGACATACATACATGTAGGCATGTTCTCTCTAGGTTAGAAACGATCGGTCCTCCATTATTGTGAGTGTCGTGCCTCTAAGCAGGACCTGTAAACAGACCATTTGTCAAACACAAAGCAAGACTTTGTTCCAATATGTCATTTCAAGCTCTTCAATGGTGCAGAATTGTCTGCTTCTATTTATTCGATTTATGCTACAAAATACGAAGAAGTACTACATATATTAATACGTTGGTACTTCTTGGTTAATGATCAATATCTAAAGTCTGATAATCCAATGCTCTATATAGTCTGGTATATTGGTTAGTTAAGGCTAATTATATCTCGGGATACGAACTGCTTTCTTTGAGAGAAAGGGGCAGGTTGATCAAGATTTTTGTCAGTTGTGGTCTTAGTGAGATATATTCTGTATCCTTTTATGATATGAAAGTTGACGTTTTTACATATACTCGTAAGGTGGCTATATCGTTGGTTTTAAAATACCTCATTTTTTTATTTGAGGACATGGCATTTATTTTGTTGGACCTAGATTTACGTGTCAAGTGTCGTCGATGAAGAATACATGGCCTTATCTTCTTGTGCTTTTTGAAAGATCTCTATATAAATATTGCCTTTGTCTTACTCATTTTTGTGTCTGATTAAATCTGTTTTTGTTTTATTGGCGTTATGGTATTCTTCCTTATACTAATTTGCTTATACATTTTGGTCGTTGAATATCAAGATGATGTCTGAAGACAATTATTTTGGCTTGTTTAGTTTAGAGATTAATTTGTGCTAGTTTTAGTTGATATAGGTATTAACGCATTGTAGAATCATACATGGAAAAATACAAAACCGGCGTCGCATATCGGGGAACCCCCTTCTTTTTACAGTGTGTATATACGTGATGATTTATTAACAAACACATCAAATAAGCATAACAAGATAAGTAATCCATTCTGAATACACACACTTAACGAGAAGTGTTTTCGTTAGTGTTGGACCAGTCAGAAAGAATGAGAGCTGGTACATAATATACACATTTTCGTAGTACACATTATACAGAACTAGTTTAATTTTACTTCTAAATTCTTAAATTAAAGGGGTTTTACGCACCTGGCCTTTTCTGCTTCTACCTTAGTTTAGAAATTTTGGATTCCCACCTTTTGGCCCCTAGCATCACTGAAGAGTCCAAGGAGGACGATACAGCTGTATGATGCAGATTAATTCATTTTTCGGCATACTGCATCTATTACTGTTAACAATTTGCTTCAGAAACATGACCATATGAGCAATAAAAGGGCAAAACGATATGGATACATATACCCATAATGACCATAATGTTGTTACCTGTGACAAGGCGGTGATAAGTTGTTACCTGTGACAAGGCGGTGATAAGTTGTTACCTGTGACAAGGCAGTGATTAGTTGTTACCTTAACAAGGCAGTCATAAGTTGTTACCTGTGACAAGGCAGTGATATGTTGTTACCTGTGACAAGGCAGTGGTAAGTTGTTACCTGTGACAAGGCATTGGTAAGTTGTTACCTGTGACAAGGCAGTGATAAGTTGTTACCTGTGACAAGGCATTGATAAGTTGTTACCTGTGACAAGGTAGTGATAAGTTGTTACCTGTGACAAGGCAGTGGTAAGTTGTTACCTGTGACAAGGCGGTGATAAGTTATTACCTGTGACAAGGCAATGATAAGTTGTTACCTGTGACAAGACAGTGATAAGTTGTTACCTGTGACAAGACAGTGATAAGTTGTTACCTGTGACAAGGCGATGGTAACTTGTAACATGTGACAAGACAGTGGTAAGTTGTTTCCTGTGACAAGGCGGTGATAAGTTGTTACCTGTGACAAGGCGGTGATAAGTTGTTACCTGTGACAAGACAATGATACGTTGTTACCTGTGACAAGACAGTGATAAGTTGTTACCTGTGACAAGGCGGTGATAATTTGTTACCTGTGACAAGGCGGTGATAAGTTGTTACCTGTGACAAGACAATGATACGTTGTTACCTGTGACAAGACAGTGATAAGTTGTTACCTGTGACAAGGCGGTGATAATTTGTTACCTGTGACAAGGCATTGATAAGTTGTTACCTGTGACAAGACAATGATACGTTGTTACCTGTGACAAGACAGTGGTAAGTTGTTACCTGTGACAAAGCGGTGATAAGTTGTTACCTGTACAAGGCATTGATAAGTTGTTACCTGTGACAAGACAATGATACGTTGTTACCTGTGACAAGACAGTGGTAAGTTGTTACCTGTGACAAAGCGGTGATAAGTTGTTACCTTAACAAGGCATTGATAAGTTGTTACCTGTGACAATGACAAAGAAGACATGTACCTGGAACTGATTCATACAATGGCCGATTTTACTAGGACACTTTAAACATCTTATTCAATCATTTCTAAATACAATAGACTTATGACCGGTAGTCCAAGGACAAGGTGATAAAACCTTTTGAAATAATTTGTTATATTCACTTTGTCTAATTTGAATAATGGTAAGAGACTTAAGTGTCGCTGCATGAATAATTTAACATTCAAAGTTAACGAGGTTCTTTATTGTGACGTCACATACCATCAAATTTGTCCATCAGCTGTAGGTGCAGTGTATGGTCTGTTATAAACCACATGTGTATACAATGTAAGCCTTGTGTTAATTCACCAGTTATGGACATGCCTCTGTGCTTTTGAGTGAATATAATGTTACTGATTTAAACGTGAACGAAAATACAGATTCTACCACACCTGAAGACAGTTTTGTTATACTCAGCACTCACACCTCGCAATAACAATAACCTGGCAAATTTTAACTTTTCGGTAGAACCCTAAGCGTTAAACTTTTTGTTTTTTTTTTCACTGGAAAAAAGTTGTGTTAGGCAAATTAACCACATTATTTCGGGAAACAGTGAGCATAATATGGAATGTCAATGTGTTTCGAATATATATCACGAAAGCAAACATTTGACAATGATTATTACAATGTTCCAGTCAATACCAATACATGTTTAAAGTTAGGTTTGTTAACACAACACCTAAATGATTTAGTAATACTTGCAAATAAATAAACACAAATGCATATGATGTTTTGTAGTAAAATGAAATAAATATTTGCTATTTGCTGGCTTAAGCAATTTCTTGATTGATATGTCAATTATTTTTTCAACGTTGCCGATATTGACATTCAGTACAAAAATTGTACTAACTTCGCCAATAACACAACGATGAAGCCAATGCTAAAATCATTGAACAGAGAATGGAAAAAAAACTTTGACAAATCATGTAAACGGATCAATGACTCATGCTTAGGATCCCTGTCCATCTGCAAAGTGAATTTTGTCTCGCCATCATGAGGAAGAGGGGGGAAGACAAAAGTACTGGTCCGCGGCAGCGAGCATGGAGTACCTGCGTTTTGTAATTCCCATTGGAAGTTTTAGTTCTAGACAAAACTTGGACAGTAGATGCATCTTAGTAGAGCATATCACGCCTTGCATCAAATGATTTATGTCGCTTACTTTTTTACCCTCTGAGGTTTTAACGTTAAAAACAATGAGATGATAAAATATGCACAAATACCGGTCCCTTTAAAGTGGGAAGTGAGAGGTTACAAAAACTACACATTATAGTAACTGATTCGTTTTCTTGATCGTTAATATATTTTTTTTTTCACTATGACTTTCCGTCTGAATCACTTCATACTGTTCTGTAACTGTGATTTATAAGCACTTCAGACGATTTGGTGAAGCTTAGGAGGTTCAAACGCTCGAGATAGGAAGTGGAGTGATTAACCTAATAAGTCAAGCTCTCGGGAAAATTAATATTGACATAAATATTGTGTATGTCCTTCAACGTTCTATTGAAGAATCATTAGTGTATAAAAATATTTAAAAGACACAATTCCTTTGTCGTTTAAAACTTCAAAACAGAAATCCTAAAACAGAAGTAGAAAACAATGTCCACAGCAAAATAAACAGGACAGTAACGGAACGAATTTGGGACGTTGCAATGATACTAGAACTGAGGACAAAGAGAAATAAGTGAAGCTGCATCACCTTCCATTTCTACGATGCGACAAATAAGTTTCATTCTCGCTACCGCAACCGAGCAGGACGTGCTGAAGACACAGTTCTAGGAAAACAAATGTGGCCCGGACAACTGTTACCTAATGTAACTGCCTCTCGATAGGACATGACTGCGCTTCCCTCTCACTATGATCAGGAATATACATTTAGGCTCTCCTTGGCTGAAAACAGAAACACATAGGTTCAATCGGTTTAAATTTGACACTTCCCTTCTGTGTATCCTGTCTGAGTTTGATTTATCTGAAAACTTTCGCAATATCCTATCAGTATTATGCAAATTCAGAAATCATTATGAATATTGTTATTGTTAGTGCCGAAGAGAATATTGTCGACACACAACACAACATTAAAGCTGGCTCACGGTTCTTATTAAACATTTAGATGATTTGTTACAACCTAAACAATGAAATATTTATTTAAAGCGGCACAATAATGGTGATACATATCCTATAAACTGATTTAACGATGTGCACGCTACACAAATGTTTATACCTTAATATATGATTAAATAAAGGTCACAATGTAAGTGCATTTCTGAATAAAATACATATTACAATTGTTTAAATACATAAGTAGTATGTTTCTAATAATATCTATATTGTTTATTAAATAACTTAACAGACCAAATCCATATTTTGCATCATCATTTCTCTGAGCAAAACATTTTTGCATTCTTGAATGATTTGAAGGTGGACGTTTACGCTTACTCTTCCGGAACACCTGGTCTTATTCTCTTGTACTTTTGCAAGGATCTCCATGTGAATCTTTCCTTTGTTTATATTTTGCCCCTAGTTTAATCGATTTTGAGTTCGGATTATGACTTTGTTAACGCTTCGGTATTCTCTTATTTATATTCATATTATGCGTGCTTGTTATGATTGAGAATGGTGACTCTGGTTTCAATTTGATGACATGACATTTACCGAGATATGACCTGGATTTACAAGGTAGGTGTCGTTGATGAAGCAAAAGAAGCGTTTTCTTTCGGAACACTTTAATTTTTTGTACGTTTTTCTTGAGATTCATTGTATCTTTTCCGTTGTTCATATTTTGTCTCAGTTTAATCGATTTTGAGTTCGAATTTTTGTTTTGTTGACACTTCGGTATTCTCTGATTATATTGTCACCATCGTAAACATTTTAATTTTAATGTGGGTGTATTCAAATTAGGCAAACCGACCTGCCTTTTTGTTATAATATAGAAAAAAAGTAGTTTGACAAATGCTTTTTTTTGACCGTTGAATGGTTTTATGATCTATTTTTAAAGGTAAAATATGGCATTTATTCTCAAAATATGTAAAGATTTACAAGGATAAATCTGCTTAATAAACGAAAGTGCATGCTACTGACATGACTCATTACATATGTGATTTGAGTGAATTGAATCCAGGTGTTGCAGACAAGTAAATTGAAAAAAAAAAAAACACTTATCAAAATTCGATGAACAAGATCACTTTCTTTGTGAATGCATTTATCATTCATGTCCTAAATGAATTACATTCTATCGTTTTAACGAAGAAAACTAAAAGAAAACTAACTAAGATTTAGCTTTGTCTCTCTATATCACCATCGACATGTAAAATGCAATAATTTGCTATCTACGTTGCATCGAGAGTCATATGATGATTTTCAAACTGGATGCGCCTCCAAGGGTAATTTAAATCACGCCCAGCACCATCCCAGGCGTTCTAATTTAGACAGGTACGCGTGTAAACTTTGGGCGTTACATTTCAGAACTCAGTAACTTATAGTCTATCAAGATTCACGTGGGTATGACTATCATGCCTAGGGCGACACCGGAGTACCTTTTGTACGTTTGTCTGCACGTGCCTTCTAAGAAGGCCCCGCGCCCACCTGTGTTAGGTTAAAGTTTGATTATGACACAGATTGTCCGATACTTTATGTTAGATATGATAAATAAACTTCAACAAATGCGGTGTGAATTTAACAAATAATAGCTCCCTTCAGATACTTTCAACTGTATCCGTAATTTGAGAAATAAAATAATTTGAAAAATCATATCAAAATGATATTTACTTCTAACATTTGATATGATATGTTGCGATCGAACTTAACAGGGATTCACGCAGCCTGCGTAATATGTTTGTAATTCGTTTTAGTTCATTTTATGGATCAATCTACCGATCACATGCATTGAAGACGAAGCAGACTTTCAACTTCCATGACGTTGGACTTGATAAACGTTTGAAGGAAAAACAACAAGGGATAGAATGGAAACATACAAACATGTATAGTAAGACAGAAACTCTGATATCATAAAATAGGGTTGTAACATTACAAATAACCCCACATACTTTCAAGTCATAATTAAAGTGATATTAGTCATGTTTTCAAGTTCTGATGATTGAAAATATGGCAGATGACCTTTTAACAAAATATGAATCCCTTTTCCGATAGAATGTTTGATTATTTTAAGTCTACTTGATCCACCTATTAATTTTAGAGAAATGGCTCAGAAAGATAATTTTCCATTTGGTTAAGTATTTTCTTATTCAACATACTCTACTCCACAGATACCAATTGTAATGATTGACTGGCTTTTAAAAACATCTTTTCAAAGAACATTGAGTTTCCTCAAATTTAAATGCAACATTGTTAGAACTCTGGATTATGAGAGAATACCGTTAGATAATCAATGTACACTCATTAAAAAGCTTGTTTAGACGTTCTACACTGATTATCCACAACACAACTGTGGAACGATCTCTAGATAATACGTAGGTATCGAACGCCATCATGGCCGCCTGAGTCTATCAGGTGATTTGTACCTCAAGTTCACTCGAGTTTCTAAAACGCTCTGTACCGCACCGCTTATCTAGTCTCTAAAACGCTTTGTACCGCACCGCTTATCTAGTCTCAAAACGCTTTGTACCGCACCGCTTATCTAGTCTCTAAAACGCTCTGTACCGCACCGCTTATCTAGTCTCTAAAACGCTTTGTACCGCACCACTACTCTAGTCTCTAAAACGCTTTGTACCGCACCACTACTCTAGTCTCTAAAACGCTTTGTACCGCACCGCTACTCTAGTCTCTAAAACGCTTTGTACCGCACCATTACTCTAGTCTCTAAAACGTTTTGTACCGCACCACTACTCTACTCTCTAAAACGTTTTGTACCGCACCGCTTCTCGAGTCTCTAAAACGCATTTTATCACATTAAAGCTCGATTCCCTAAAACGTTCTGTACCGCACCACTACTTGATTCTCTAAAACGCTTTGTACCGCACCACTACTTGATTCTCTAAAACGCTTTGTACCGCACCACTACTTGATTCTCTAAAACGCTTTGTACCGCAACGCTTATCTAGTCTCTAAAACGCTTTGTACCGCACCACTACTTGATTCCCTAAAACGTTTTGTACTGCACCACTACTTGATTCTCTAAAACGTTTTGTACCTCACCACTACTTGATTCCCTAAAACGTTTTGTACCGCACCACTACTTGATTCTCTAAAACGTTTTGTACCGCAACGCTTATCTAGTCTCTAAAACGCTTTGTACCGCACCACTACTTGATTCTCTAAAACGCTTTGTACCGCAACGCTTATCTAGTCTCTTAAACGCTTTGTACCGCACCACTACTTGATTCTCTAAAACGTTTTGTACCGCACCACTACTTGATTCTCTAAAACGATTTGTACCGCAACGCTTATGTAGTCTCTTAAACGCTTTGTACCGCACCACTACTTGATTCTCTAAAACGTTTTGTACCGCACCACTACTTGATTCTATAAAACGTTTTGTACCGCACCACTACTTGATTCTCTAAAACGCTTTGTACCGCAACGCTTCTCGAGTCTCTTAAACGCATTTTATCACATCAAAGCTCGATTCCCTAAAACGTTTTGTACCTCACCACTACTTGATTCTCTAAAACGTTTTGTACCGCACCACTACTCTAGTCTCTAAAACGTTTTGTACCGCACCACTTCTTGATTCTCTAAAACGTTTTGTACCGCACCACTACTTGATTCTCTAAAACGCTTTGTACCGCAACGCTTATCTAGTCTCTTAAACGCTTTGTACCGCACCACTTCTTGATTCTCTAAAACGTTTTGTACCGCACCACTACTTGATTCTATAAAACGTTTTGTACCGCACCACTACTTGATTCTCTAAAACGCTTTGTACCGCAACGCTTCTCGAGTCTCTTAAACGCATTTTATCACATCAAAGCTTGATTCCCTAAAACGTTTTGTACCTCACCACTACTTGATTCTCTAAAACGTTTTGTACCGCACCACTACTCTAGTCTCTAAAACGTTTTGTACCGCACCACTTCTTGATTCTCTAAAACGTTTTGTACCGCACCACTACTTGATTCTCTAAAACGCTTTGTACCGCACCACTAATTGATTCTCTAAAACGTTTTGTACCGCACCACTTCTTGAATCTCTAAAACGTTTTGTACCGCACCACTACTTGATTCTCTAAAACGTTTTGTACCGCACCACTAATTGATTCTCTAAAACGTTTTGTATCGCAACAACTACTTGATTCTATAAAACGCTTTGTACCGCACCACTACTTGATTCTCTAAAACGTTTTGTACCGCACCACTACTTGATTCTCTAAAACGTTTTGTACCTCACCACTACTTGATTCCCTAAAACGTTTTGTACCGCACCACTACTTGATTCTCTAAAACGTTTTGTACCGCAACGCTTATCTAGTCTCTAAAACGCTTTGTATCGCACCACTACTTGATTCGCTAAAACGCTTTGTACCGCAACGCTTATCTAGTCTCTAAAACGCTTTGTACCGCACCACTACTTGATTCTCTAAAACGCTTTGTACCGCACCACTACTTGATTCTATAAAACGCTTTGTACCGCAACGCTTATCTAGTCTCTTAAACGCTTTGTACCGCACCACTACTTGAATCTCTAAAACGTTTTGTACCGCACCACTACTTGATTCTATAAAACGTTTTGTACCGCACCACTACTTGATTCTCTAAAACGCTTTGTACCGCAACGCTTCTCGAGTCTCTTAAACGCATTTTATCACATCAAAGCTCGATTCCCTAAAACGTTTTGTACCTCACCACTACTTGATTCTCTAAAACGTTTTGTACCGCACCACTACTCTAGTCTCTAAAACGTTTTGTACCGCACCACTTCTTGATTCTCTAAAACGTTTTGTACCGCACCACTACTTGATTCTCTAAAACGCTTTGTACCGCACCACTACTTGATTCTCTGAAACGTTTTGTACCGCACCACTACTTGATTCTCTAAAACGTTTTGTACCGCACCACTAATTGATTCTCTAAAACGTTTTGTACCGCAACAACTACTTGATTCTATAAAACGCTTTGTACCGCACCACTACTTGATTCTCTAAAACGTTTTGTACCGCACCACTACTTGATTCTATAAAACGCTTTGTATCGCACCACTACTTGATTCTCTGAAACGTTTTGTACCGCACCACTACTTGATTCTCTAAAACGCTTTGTACCGCACCACTACTTGATTCTCTAAAACGTTTTGTACCGCACCACTACTTGATTCTATAAAACGTTTTGTACCGCACCACTACTTGATTCTCCAAAACGTTTTGTACCGCACCACTACTTGATTCTCTAAAACGTTTTGTACCGCACCACTACTCGATTCTCTATAACGCTTTGTACCGCACCACTACTCGATTCCCTTAAACGTTTTGTACCGCACCACTTCTTGATTCTCTAAAACGCTTTGTACCGCACCACTACTTGATTCTCTAAAACGCTTTGTACCGCACCACTACTTGATTCTCTAAAATGCTTTGTACCACACCGCTTATCTAGTCTCTAAAACGTTTTGTACCGCACCACTACTTGATTCTCTAAAACGCTTTGTACCGCACCACTACTCGATTCCCTTAAACGCTTTGTACCTCACCACTACTTGATTCTCTGAAACGTTTTGTACCGCACCACTACTTGATTCTATAAAACGCTTTGTACCGCACCACTACTTGATTCTCTAAAACGTTTTGTACCGCACCACTACTTGATTCTCTAAAACGTTTTGTACCTCACCACTACTTGATTCCCTAAAACGTTTTGTACCGCACCACTACTTGATTCTCTAAAACGCTTTGTACCGCAACGCTTATCTAGTCTCTAAAACGCTTTGTACCGCACCACTACTTTATTCTCTAAAACGCTTTGTACCGCACCACTACTTGATTCTCTAAAACGCTTTGTACCGCAACGCTTATCTAGTCTCTAAAACGCTTTGTACCGCACCACTACTTGAATCTCTAAAACGTTTTGTACCGCACCACTACTTGATTCTATAAAACGTTTTGTACCGCACCACTACTTGATTCTCTAAAACGCTTTGTACCGCAACGCTTCTCGAGTCTCTTAAACGCATTTTATCACATCAAAGCTCGATTCCCTAAAACGTTTTGTATCGCACCACTACTTGATTCTCTAAAACGTTTTGTACCGCACCACTACTCTAGTCTCTAAAACGTTTTGTACCGCACCACTTCTTGATTCTCTAAAACGTTTTGTACCGCACCACTACTTGATTCTCTAAAACGCTTTGTACCGCACCACTACTTGATTCTCTGAAACGTTTTGTACCGCACCACTACTTGATTCTCTAAAACGTTTTGTACCGCACCACTAATTGATTCTCTACAACGTTTTGTACCGCAACAACTACTTGATTCTATAAAACGCTTTGTACCGCACCACTACTTGATTCTCTAAAACGTTTTGTACCGCACCACTACTTGATTCTATAAAACGCTTTGTATCGCACCACTACTTGATTCTCTGAAACGTTTTGTACCGCACCACTACTTGATTCTCTAAAACGCTTTGTACCGCACCACTACTTGATTCTCTAAAACGTTTTGTACCGCACCACTACTTGATTCTATAAAACGTTTTGTACCGCACCACTACTTGATTCTCCAAAACGTTTTGTACCGCACCACTACTTGATTCTCTAAAACGTTTTGTACCGCACCACTACTCGATTCTCTATAACGCTTTGTACCGCACCACTACTCGATTCCCTTAAACGTTTTGTACCGCACCACTTCTTGATTCTCTAAAACGCTTTGTACCGCACCACTACTTGATTCTCTAAAACGCTTTGTACCGCACCACTACTTGATTCTCTAAAATGCTTTGTACCACACCGCTTATCTAGTCTCTAAAACGCTTTGTACCGCACCACTACTTGATTCTCTAAAACGCTTTGTACCGCACCACTACTCGATTCCCTTAAACGCTTTGTACCTCACCACTACTTGATTCTCTGAAACGTTTTGTACCGCACCACTACTTGATTCTATAAAACGCTTTGTACCGCACCACTTCTTGATTCTCTAAAACGTTTTGTACCGCACCACTACTTGATTCTCTAAAACGTTTTGTACCTCACCACTACTTGATTCCCTAAAACGTTTTGTACCGCACCACTACTTGATTCTCTAAAACGTTTTGTACCGCAACGCTTATCTAGTCTCTAAAACGCTTTGTATCGCACCACTACTTGATTCGCTAAAACGCTTTGTACCGCAACGCTTCTCTAGTCTCTAAAACGCTTTGTACCGCACCACTACTTGATTCTCTAAAACGCTTTGTACCGCACCACTACTTGATTCTCTAAAACGCTTTGTACCGCAACGCTTATCTAGTCTCTAAAACGCTTTGTACCGCACCACTACTTGAATCTCTAAAACGTTTTGTACCGCACCACTACTTGATTCTATAAAACGTTTTGTACCGCACCACTACTTGATTCTCTAAAACGCTTTGTACCGCAACGCTTCTCGAGTCTCTTAAACGCATTTTATCACATCAAAGCTCGATTCCCTAAAACGTTTTGTACCTCACCACTACTTGATTCTCTAAAACGTTTTGTACCGCACCACTACTCTAGTCTCTAAAACGTTTTGTACCGCACCACTTCTTGATTCTCTAAAACGTTTTGTACCGCACCACTACTTGATTCTCTAAAACGCTTTGTACCGCACCACTACTTGATTCTCTGAAACGTTTTGTACGCACCACTACTTGATTCTCTAAAACGTTTTGTACCGCACCACTAATTGATTCTCTAAAACGTTTTGTACCGCAACAACTACTTGATTCTATAAAACGCTTTGTACCGCACCACTACTTGATTCTCTAAAACGTTTTGTACCGCACCACTACTTGATTCTATAAAACGCTTTGTATCGCACCACTACTTGATTCTCTGAAACGTTTTGTACCGCACCACTACTTGATTCTCTAAAACGCTTTGTACCGCACCACTACTTGATTCTCTAAAACGTTTTGTACCGCACCACTACTTGATTCTATAAAACGTTTTGTACCGCACCACTACTTGATTCTCCAAAACGTTTTGTACCGCACCACTACTTGATTCTCTAAAACGTTTTGTACCGCACCACTACTCGATTCTCTATAACGCTTTGTACCGCACCACTACTCGATTCCCTTAAACGTTTTGTACCGCACCACTTCTTGATTCTCTAAAACGCTTTGTACCGCACCACTACTTGATTCTCTAAAACGCTTTGTACCGCACCACTACTTGATTCTCTAAAATGCTTTGTACCACACCGCTTATCTAGTCTCTAAAACGCTTTGTACCGCACCACTTCTTGATTCTCTAAAACGTTTTGTACCGCACCACTACTTGATTCTCTAAAACGCTTTGTACCGCACCACTACTTGATTCTCTGAAACGTTTTGTACCGCACCACTACTTGATTCTATAAAACGTTTTGTACCGCACCACTAATTGATTCTCTAAAACGTTTTGTACCGCAACAACTACTTGATTCTATAAAACGTTTTGTACCGCACCACTACTTGATTCTCTAAAACGTTTTGTACCGCAACACTACTTGATTCTATAAAACGTTTTGTACCGCAACACTACTTGATTCTCTAAAACGTTTTGTACCGCACCACTACTTGATTCTCTAAAACGTTTTGTACCTCACCACTACTCGATTCCCTAAAACGCTTTGTACCGCACCACTACTTGATTCTCTGAAACGTTTTGTACCGCACCACTACTTGATTCTCTAAAACGTTTTTTACCGCACCACTACTCGATTCCCTAAAACGCTTTGTACCGCACCACTACTTGATTCTCTAAAACGTTTTGTACCGCACCACTACTTGATTCTCTAAAACGTTTTGTACCGCACCACTACTCGATTCCCTAAAACGCTTTGTACCGCACCACTACTTGATTCTCTAAAACGTTTTGTACCGCACCACTACTCGATTCCCTAAAACGCTTTGTACCGCACCACTACTTGATTCTCTGAAACGTTTTGTACCGCACCACTACTTGATTCTCTAAAACGTTTTGTACCGCACCACTACTCGATTCCCTAAAACGCTTTGTACCGCACCACTACTTGATTCTCTGAAACGTTTTGTACCGCACCACTACTTGATTTTCTAAAACGTTTTGTACCGCACCACTACTCGATTCCCTTAAACGCTTTGTACCTCACCACTACTTGATTCTCTGAAACGTTTTGTACCGCACCACTACTTGATCCTCTAAAACGTTTTGTACCGCACCACTACTTGATTCTCTAAAACGTTTTGTACCGCACCACTACTCGATTCCCTAAAACGCTTTGTACCGCACCACTACTCGATTCCCTAAAACGTTTTGTACCGCACCACTTCTTGATTCTCTAAAACGCTTTGTACCGCACCACTACTTGATTCTCTAAAACGCTTTGTACCGCACCACTACTTGATTCTCTAAAATGCTTTGTACCACACCGCTTATCTAGTCTCTAAAACGCTTTGTACCGCACCACTACTCTAGTCTCTAAAACGCTTTGTACCGCACCAATACTCTAGTCTCTAAAATGCTTTGTACCGCACTACTACTTGATTCTCTAAAACGCTTTGTACCGCACCGCTACTCTAGTCTCTAAAACAACCACACGGCGGCTTGTTAAATATTTCTGAACGGCACGGACGATCAGCAATGAAATTGATACGAGGTATATGGATAAGTTCTAAGTTTGTTATTTCGTCTCTGAAATTGTGGTTATAGTATGTTTATATTGCGTTTTTAAAAGAGCGCGGTCAAATTAATTAGGCGCTAACAATTGAACCGCTAACTGACAGACGCCTGTTACGACTTATGTAATAAATGGCCCCCTTTAACAATAACTGTCAACAGAACTATATGTGTGACGCATCCCCTAGTACTTAAGACAAGCATGGAATATATAATTAGGTCAACCGGTACGGAATCAAGCTTATCGATGACCTATATGGTGTAAAACTAACTGTCGTTTACATTATAGTGTGTTTTCTACGAGATCCTCTCCCGATTATAGGCTGTTTTCTACAGAGATCCCACTAATGTAATTTTGCACGTTGACCACGCTAGTCAAGATTTTCTATCAGACTGTGCAGAACCCTATATTCATTTAATGTGCTGAGGATCTCGAAAACTCGTTGTAAAGAAAAGTTAACCTACATTTGTAGAACGATTTGGAAATGAAGGCAAACTCATGTACAGTGAAGAGGATTTTGTATAATTATGTACATATACAATGTAGCATAAAACCTGCTCGGAGAAAAGTTACATCTTTGCAATATTAATGAAATGAAATTCCCTTCTGACCATTTTCTGCCACTTATTATGTGTTTGTTTAACTTTTTTGACGTATATGACATGTACGTACTTATACATTTATATACCTAGGCTACAGACCATATACCTACATGTATCCCATGGCTTTTATTAATTACAAAGACGGCCTTGGTAACAATCATCTGCAATTTAGAAGAGCGACGACTGCATTCCAACATATGCTTAACTAAACGAGCTACTAGATTTGATGAAACATCATGGAAATTCTTCGTCTTCTGTGACATTAGGGTCAATCTCTTCACTTAGCAACACACTGCACGTACACTATTAGTTTATAACACCTGTGCTATTCCGTATGAAATGCATACATACACTTAGATGTCCGTATAGTCATTACATTCCCTCACAATTCTTGTTTGCCGGCAAATAGTGATGGAAAAGGTTTCTTAATTGTTAGATAAAATACAATGAAAATAGTTGCAGTTGTTTCGTTATTATTTCATTTACGAAGAATGCCATATGCCGTTGACATTTTATGATTTTACTGTTTACTTTGCATACGTTGGATTTTTTGAGGTATGCATACATCTAAAAGGTTACATATTTAAATTATGTACGCTGAATTTGCTAAAGTATGCAGTAGGTCAATTTTAAACGCATACTTGAAATATATGCATAAATGCATAATTATCTATGCTAAAGTGTTCTTCAACGTTCGTCTTTTATGCTATTCGTGGTGTAAATATTAGTTTTTATTCTTTTGTTGTTGTTGTTGTTTTTTGTTTATTTTTTAATATAACGACCTTTCTGTATTCCATGAGGTATATAGTTACAGGTCGTTGTCAAGGTAATGAGCTGACGAGGTGTCACAGTAAACGTTTGTTTCAGATTATGTGCGACACTTATCCTAGAGGTGTTTGTTGTTATTGTACACAAACACCGCCATTATAGTTGACCTGAGAATGTCCAGCATACTTTGTTATATAACTCGTGTCTTCACGGTAAGGTCAAGTAACAGGTCTCGTCAGGATCGGACAATGACGTATTCTGCAACGTAAATACACATTTCCACGGGCTATCCTCTGGTATACTGGGCGGGGCTTATATTTAATTAGTCCCGTGATTGACATATTTAGAGCATAGTTGCTTAGGGCTATGTTGAATAGGCGGAGCTTATTTCTCCTGGAAAAATTACGATGTGTTTCAAGACCTTCGATTTTGAAGGTAAACGTGTTATTCATTCCTAATAGTAATACAACAACCACAGCGTTTTCGTCCATTTTCGCATACAAACAATTGAATAAGTAATATTAAAGGTTCCAACACGCAATGCATCTGCCTGTGTACGAGCTACGGATAAAAGTGATTGACAGAGGTAAGACAGGCCTATTAAGGGCGCATCATAGATCCGGAATGTTGACAGCAAGGCCCCGGGGATATCTGGGGCGGGGCTTACAGCTTGACTGACGGGCAGTGTGACAGGAACGGAAACCTACTGAAACATATATAGGGTTTCCAGACCAGGCCATGTATTACTTAGCTAGTCTTGTGAGAGGACAGACACTTCGTACCACGCGCGAAGGTAAGTACATCATTGTTAACGTTAGTATATAATCATAAGACGGCGTGTGTTACTATCAACACATGGCTGACACGGAATCTGCAGAAATGATACGTGCAAGTACGTTCACAAATACACAATTTTACTATTAGTTCTCTGAATAATTTTTAACGGTAAAACAATGGTTACTTAAAATGAAAAATAAAACATTTATGTGAATACTTAATCTTCTCATGACTCAACGTGAGAAAGTTTAAGTTTCATTACTCTGTTCTATGCATGGAAATTTACAATTGCTGGATTAAGCATAATACGAACCTTTTGTTTAATTTCAGCCATTAGACCGATTTCCGTGCAGATTCGCGATGACTATCACGCCGTCAGGTTCGAGTTGGAGTTTGTTGTCTTGGTCGACTCCTTTGCTTAAACGCAGGAGGAAAGGATCGGACTCACAGAAGACTACGCAAGCGAAATGTAGTTGTGAGGAGGTGAACAAGCTTGACTCCCATGGAAGAAGTCTGCTTTTCTATGCCGCCCAATATGACCAACCAGAAGTTGCTGTTCAGCTTCTAGCAGCCGGATGTGACCCTAATGTTGGAGATAATGAAGGAAATACACCATTACACGAGGCCGTTGACGCCGGAAGTAATGATGTTGTAAAACTTCTCATCAAACAAGGTAGGCCTGATTATCGATTGATTTTCAATTTGAAAAAGTGATTGTTTTAGTTGTTTTAATGTGGCATTGTTTAAAGAACAAAGGAGGCGTGTATACAAAGCATACTAAAAACTGCGTGTTTCCAGTTTAAAGTTACAGCGCCCACTGCACGTATTCTCTGTGAGAGTCTGAGGTAATATATATATATCTGGCTATAAAGAGCTTAATCGAGGTGTCGCATAAACAGCCATCTATATAAAACTGCAAGGACGTTTTAATGATGAATGTACAATTAAAAAGCCATTAAAGACATTCGTGTTGTTAAGAATAAACCAAAAATATAATTGTCCATAAATTTCATAAACGGAAACGACACTAGGTAAAGGTAAGTTAATTTATCAAAATAATGCCCTCGACATTTGTCATGATCTATATGTAACTGTACTGTTACCTGTGATTAATTGGTCAGAGACAAATAAAGCTCGGTGTGGTCGTGTTTGTGTGGGCAGCCTGACCATGTACCGTACCTGTATATACAAGGTAGACATACCTAACGTGCAAACCATGACTGTGGTAAGGGGTGCAACCCACTTCATCTTTATGTGTCATAGGTCATTCGCTACTATCACCTAACACCTAGACACAAACTATCAGATGTTGATGGTTTAGGAAAACTGAAATTATAACTAAATTATTAAACTGATTGTTATGTCTAAATTCACAACTACCGTCCGGGATATTTACCGTAATGATTGCCATTCAGGCAGTGACAGACACAGCTATAAATAAACAGATCGTGCAGTAGAGAGCACACTTTACGCTGTACAGTCTAGAGTTTGACAAGGATATCTTGTACGTTTTTATATCATGTATTTTCTAGTCTAGTGAACATGGGCACTTATTAATTTGGCTTTGTTTGAAGTTTTTACCGATGAGAATAACAACATAATTCATTCATGTTTTTCTATTGAGACCATCAAATTTGTAAATACAAACAGGAACTCGTTTTGCTTGCTGTGCTCTCAGTGACAAGTACTTTAAGAAGGCGTTTGTTTGGGAATCATGATTTTGAAAATTAATTTCATTTAGCATAAATTCAATTCCATATCAAATCTATCACATTCTAAAGAAAACACAATGTGTGTAGATTCCTATAACGATATGAAATGCATCGCGGTAGAGGTAAAACGTCTAAACACCTAATGGATAATTAAATTGGTGGCGAAACCGTCTCTGTTCATAAAAGTTGTGAAGTTCAAGTTGTGATTTCTGTTTTCGGAATGACATAAGTGAAGCAGCTATATTATAGAAGGCCATATGTTATCTATAAAAACATACAAATGCGTCGTTTTACAAAAACAACTGTTTTTCTGTAAAACAAAGTAATTTTTATGCATTTTAGGTAGCAAACCAATCTGTCACTGTAAATAAAATTACACTAAAGTGTAAACATTCTTATCAATATTAACGTCATAACCCAAATCTTCATTCCTAAAAAGTTAATAAAAACATCAAACATTCTAAACGGTATCACAGTATAGATTTTTAATGAAAATTCAAGACCATGCATAATATCCAAAGCAACACTGTTCAACTTTTAAGGCCTGGATGTTGACCTCTGTGTGATCTTACCTTACAGGTTGCTGTGACGTAAACGCCGCCAATAAGGCTGGGGAAACGCCCCTTATGTACGCTACTGTTAAAGACGACATCGAGATGACGAAGTTGCTGATTAAATCAGGTAGGTGTCAATCACTACACACATTAACAAATGCTAATTGTCACAGGTCATAACTTACATAACTTGTATATGCCTCTTTTCCATATCTTAGGTGCTGTAGAAAATAATGTGGCAATATTTGCGTTTTTTACATCAGAAAAGTAATTAATATAATTTATAAATTATTGCTATATAAAATATTAAAATCATGAAAGCTTCATGAATGGTCAATTGGCAATGCACATCGTTGTCCCTTGTAGGCATGCACATTTACATCCATCTTATAAAACTTCATTTAGAGATGTATATGTGTGTTTATAAAATAAATAAATCTCGTAAATTGAAGGGTTGCTGTTCAAATAAAAGACGTATGATTATGTTGACGCTTCGGTATTCTCTTATTTCATTCCAGTAGAATTAGTGAACAGTGGTAAATACTAAAAACAGATTGTAAATAAAGCTGTATGAGTAGGTGTTTTTGTCTCCTTGGCTGATCGATGAATCCATACCTTGTTTTTGTTGATGTAAATTATATATATAATAGATAGATATCCCTGGCCGCAAACTGATATACATGTGTCATTAGTAGGCCTAGCCTATGATCCCCACACAAAATTGTATATGAGATATGAAAAAAATACCCCCCACCAAAGATGGAAGTCCTGTTATTGATTCATCCTGACTGAGCCTGTCGGAAATACTATTGATGTAGTGGCAGCCCCATTTGTCACGGGCACCACAAAACTTGTGACAAGGAAGTTTGTCATCTGCCCAGTGATCATAGCTCCACCATTCTTCCCACGGTGGAGCATTCCAACGCTCCGCTGGTGCTAGCGGTATCCGCCATGACAGTTAGGTGTCGTCTTTACGACAGTCGACCGATCACAGACATATTTTACGATACAACATTTATCATTGCAGGTGCTAGAGTTAACGATACAGATCACATGGGACGATCAGCGTTTCTTATTGGTTTACATCTTGGGTCGGAGAAGTCATGTTTACATCTGCTGAAGTGTGGATGTGACGTCAACCAGACTGACCTTGAAGGTCACTCAGCACTCCATTTTGCCACTTACGCAACTGACCTTCGTACCTTGGACATTGCCAGGAAAATACTCAAATCAGGTATGTACTGAAATTACTGTGGATAGTGACGTCACTAGCCATTACATAGTACATGTATATACAATGGACTTGAAACGGACGGATATAATTAGCTGTTCTATAAAAACATTTATTTATTATAAATATTATAATTAAACAGAACTTTGCTTTTTAAACAGTAAACAGAAAATCAGTCATTACCAGATGTAGACGGCACGTAATAAATATCATGTCACTGTTTATATGAATTGCTTTATATTCATAAAATGCAGCTTTCGAAAGCAATGCTTCTGGCGTAATATCAAAGAGAAAAGTTAAGATAAGAAGAAAATAGGACAAAAAAACTGTGTCGTGTGCTATTTGAATGCGAGTACAAATTCGCGGAAAATAGTTGTTCTATTTATACATACAAGTTAAGGGGATCGGAGTCCCGTCTGTTTCTGATCTAGTTTTTCCCCTGTTCGTGTAACCCTAAACATTTCCGCTGACGACATTCTTAAATGTTAATTAATATTCATCAAATAAATTAGAATTACTCGGCCTGTCCAGTTTTATTATTATGATAACAAGAGAGGACATGGCCTCTGTCACTCCAGTAGCATTCCATGCCGGGCCACTCTTCATACAACCACACGCTGTCGTGTAAATCAGTCACGTGATATAAGGTATTCTAAAGTTATTAAAAATCAACCTGATTATAATATCGCCGCCGATGTTATGTGGATGAGGACGAAATATGTGTGACATACTTTCCGTAGGTATACTGTCACGTAGCGATAGGTAAATTAGAGACATGATATTCTACTTAAATGATATATTCACTCCAATGTAAAGTTTCTTCCTTGTATCGAGGTCACACGTCATAAATCCTCGTTAACTCGCCTTCCTCCATAATTTAAGTACTCTATTAATCATAAAGAACATAATGAAGCAATGAAAATTTATCATACTTTCGCAACACTGATATGGCTATGTAATAAAATGTCCCATTTTTTTTCAAAACGCACTTTGAATTCATTCCTTATTTCTCTTAATTGATATTCGATGCATAATTATTTCAATTTCATTGTGACTAATTAATTTTGTTGTTTATTGTTTCAGGATACACAGCTAGAAAGGACACAGAGTGGCTGAAGAAGGCTGGGGAGTGCCCTTCGTGCTTGTTTCAGCAAGATGAAAAATTCTACAAACATGTTCTTTCTAAAGCTGGAATTAAAAGTAAAAAAGGTGAAAAACCGGAACTGATAAAAACAATCCGAGTGACCTACTTACAGAAAGTGTTCCAAACCCGGGCATCCTGATTGTGTGATTGGAGATATCCAAACGATATGTTAATTTGGCGGAGGAATTTCCCTTGGACATTTACAAACAGTGCTGATACAGTGTATTGGAACTAACAGTATTTTGATGAACACTCTTTGTGAATCGATGTTTTGTGACTTGATGCTTTATAAATCCGTCATTTATTCGTTGACGTCCTTGTGTAACGTGCAATACGATGGATATGACAAATTCTGCTACATGAGCGAGAGCTTTTGTCATATATCAAAAGTCTCATATATTACCAAACTTTTCCATTTTACACAAAAAAGTTCACCCGAAGCATCAGCTTATCAAGGCTTCGTTCTTTTCAAAGCTCATACAAAATCGTACATATCCTCTTCACCAAGTTCCGTTAGTTTAATTTTAAGAATTATATTAGCACAAGTATAACAAGAGTTAAGGTAATATATAAAATTACCATAGACAAAGAAAGGTCTTCTTTAAAATGCAAAATTGATTTTTGATCCTGTAGATTTTTTATGCGTTTTTAAAGTATTACGTTAATCAATGTGATAATTTAAGCTAATCGGCTCATATGTGATTGAAGAAATGTTCGATAATGACGGAAACTGTCACGTTTTACAACCCGTTTAACATGTTATTACTGACTCATTGGATGAGAACATGTAAATAAGAAAGAACTTATCTATGGTTGCATAGGTAACATATCTATATGATATCTCCACGGTATCCGTTACTGCTTTGGGTACACAGGTTAAAGTTATTGACATAGATAACTAAACTTATGTAAGATGACGTCATTTAGTACGGATTAGATCAATGTCAGTGTGGACCTATTAGCTAAAGGACCCTTGGACCACTACGTCGTTTCTGTACACTATGGTTTTCACGAAAACTTAACGTTAAAATTAACTGAAGTTTACCAATAGTAGGAATGGTGCTTTATCATTAGTAGGACTGAAGTTTAAGGTCGATGTGATACACCTACAGCTGGTGCCCTTGTCCTAGATTTGTCACCTATAAACATGTTGGATATCGCTTTTCGATATTTCGGAATGACCTTAGCTGCGTCATTGCTGTTTGATGTCCGACGGTCAGTTTATGAGGACATGTTAACGATTCAACCTGACAGTCACCTGTAGTCTATAGTACTGGCTGTATAGACCGGGGACAACAAGTCTCTAGTACTGGCTGTATAGACCGGGGACAACAAGTCTCTAGTACTGGCTGTATAGACCGGGGACAACAAGTCTCTAGTACTGGCTGTATAGACCGGGGATAACAAGTCTCTAGTACTGGCTGTATAGACCGGGGCCAACAAGTCTCTAGTACTGGCTGTATAGACCGGGGCCAACAAGTCTCTAGTACTGGCTGTATAGACCGGGGCCAACAAGTCTCTAGTACTGGCTGTATAGACCGGGGCCAACAAATCTCTAGTACTGGCTGTATAGACCGGGGATAACAAGTCTCTAGTACTGGCTGTATAGACCGGGGACAACAAGTATCTAGTACTGGCTTGATAAACCGGGGACAACAACGCCATGTCTAGGTGTGGGTTGATTTGCACACTAATACTAGTATTTTATATGTTTTGTAATATGAAAATCTGCGTTCACGAAAGCTTGGTTGCTTTGCTGTTTAGATGTTTGTAATGTTCACTGTTCAATGTTGTAGATACGTTATGTATTATACGTTCACCTAGTCCCAGCTGTAATATAACATTGCATTTGATACATTTTTCAATAAAAGAAAAACATTAAACTATCTGGATATTGTCCTCATTACAAATGGACTGGACTTAGCTGTCGAAATCGAAAACGTGCAGGTGATGGTCATTATAATCGTACCTGGAGAATTTCGACATATAGGATATCGAGGCATCACTTCTTTAGATGACAATGCACGCTATCGAGGAAGTTGTTGAAATATTCGTCTGTAGGGAATATTAATCGAAATTATGAGCATATCAATGAATCATGGCATTATCTAATTACATACTCAATTTGTTTTCAAACTGCAATTAAAGATGACGTAACACACATGTGCTACACCTTTTAAATTGAGTAATATATACAGTATGCCGAAATGATGAATTAAAATGCATCATACAGCTGTTTCGTCCTTCTACGACTCGTTAGTGATGCTAAAATGGGGCCAAAACATGTGAAAACAGTTCTACATTGTATATACTCTCAAATCATGTACTACGAAAGCTTGTATGTTATAAGCCATGCCATAACTCTAATGTAACGCAGAAAATAAAAAATACATGTAGACCTGAAGGAACAAATCTATAGAAGAAAGAAAGAGCCAAAGGATTTTACAACAGTATCATTACTCAAGTATGTCATCTTTAGTACCAGACCCTGGTTTCATCAACGTTCCTTAAATTAAGAAATTTCCTTAACTTTAAAATCTCCATAGGAAAGCATTACAGAATTTAAAGAAAATTCCTTAACTAAGGATTTTCTCCTTAAATTCTGTAATGCTTTCCTATGGAGAATTTTAAGTTAAGTAATTTCCTTAAGTTAAGGGACGTTGATGAAACCGGGGCCAGATTTGGGAAATTGACATGCAAATGGGAATGAACATGTATGTTGCGGTATCTGCGTTGTAGCAGTCTAGTGAGGTGACACAATAAAAACAAGGCCCCACTACAAACAGAACGTAATCCCAAGCACATATATACTCATGTACAGAGATATAAGCCAGGTGACATATGTCTAGTATTAAGCGCCTGATAAAGCCGCTCCTGTGATTTCCTCAGTATCGTATTGATTTATGTATACTTTAATTTTATTGATTGAATATGTATGTATTATCAAGTACTTTAGCTTGACTAGCTTTGCTAGCTAGATCGGTGCTACATGTATTGACAACTGTTGTTATGTATTACTATTATTATTATACAGCAAGGTTAAGTAATATTGTTTTACATTTTTCATCCAAAATGCGTGTTTCGATGAAGAAACTGTCATCCGCGATGCTGCAAGCTATGTGGGAAGTTGAAAAAAGGAACCACATACTAATTGTACAAGTAGGACGACTACCCTTAGAAACACACTGTTCTGCATATTTAAGTAATATACACAAAATGCCACTGTTCAATGCTGCTGTATCGTTCGTCATATAACAGCTGTGATGCTAGAGGCATACAAGTTGGAAATTCTAATTGATCTAAACTGTTATTGAAATAGAATGAGAGCTGTACCTGTGTTAAAGCCTTTATTATGTGAATCACGAAATGAATCAATACGTAGAGGTAAACGTCACGCCAGTTATAACGTGTAACGATAGAACAGTAGGACACGTACACCATGCAATTATGGTCACAACAAGTCTACGCCCTGGACTTGAAGACACGTACTTGTGTTGAGAGCTTTATTTTCAAACAAAAAAGTCAATTAGTAAATGCCCAAGCGTCAACAGCAACCTAATCCGACTCAAAAACAGCAACCTAATCCGACTCCAAAAACAGCAATCCATTCCGACTCCAAAACAGCAATCCATTCCAACTCCAAAACAGCAACCTATTCCGACTCCAAAACAGCAACCAAATCGGACTCAAAAACAGCAACCTATTCCGACTCCAAAATAATAACCTAATCCGACTCCAAAACAGCAACCTAATCATACTCCAAAACAGCAACCTAATTCGACCCCAAAATAGAAACCCTATCCGACTCCAAAACAGCAACCTAATCATACTCCAAAACAGCAACCTAATCCGACTCCCAAAACAGCAACCTAATCCAACTCCAAAACAGCAACCTAATCAAACTCCAAAACAGCAACCTAATCAGACTCCCAAAACAGCAACCTAATCCGACTCCAAAACAGCAACCTAATCCGACTCCCAAAACAGCAACCTAATCCGACTCCCAAAACAGCAACCTAATCCGACTCCAAAACAGCAACCTTATCCGAATCCAAAACAGCAACCTAATCGGACACCACAACAGCAACCTAATCCGACTCCAAAACAGCAACCTAATCATACTCCAAAACAGCAACCTAATCCGACTCCCAAAACAGCAACCTAATCCGACTCCAAAACAGCAACCTTATCCGACTCCAAAACAGCAACCATATCCGACTCCAAAACAGCAACCTTATCCGATTCCAAAACAGCAATCTAATCTGACTCCAAAACAGCAACTTAATCCAACTCCAAAACAGCAACCTAATCCGACTCCAAATCAGCAACCTTATCCGACTCCAAAACAGCAACCTAATCCGACTCCAAAATAGAAACCTAATCCGACTCCAAAACAGCAAACTAATCCGACTCCAAAATAGCAACCTAATCCGACTCCAAAACAACAACCTAATCCGACTCCAAACAGCAACCTTATCCGACACCAAAACAGCAACCTAATCCGACTCCAAAACAGCAACCTAATCCGACTCCAAAACAGCAACCTAATCCGACTCCAAACAGCAACCTAATCCGACTCCAAACAGCAACCTAATCCGACTCCAAAACAGCAACCTTATCCGACTCCAAAACAGCAACCTAATCCGACAACACAACAGCAACCTAATCCGACTCCAAACAGCAACCTTATCCGACTCCAAAACAGCAACCTATTCCGACTCAAAAACAGCAACCTTATCTGACTCCAAAACAGCAACCTAATCCAACTCCAAACAGCAACTTAATCCGACTCCAAAACAGCAACCTAATCCGACACCACAACAGCAACCTAATTCGACTCCAAAACAGCAACCTAATCCGACTCCAAAACAGCAACCTAATCCGACTCCAAACAGCAACCTAATCCGACTCCAAACAGCAACCTAATCCGACTCTAAAACAGCAACCTTATTCGACTCCAAAACAGCAACCTAATCCGACACCACCACAGCAACCTAATCCGACTCCAAAACAGCAACCTTATCCGACTCCAAAACAGCAACCTATTCCGACTCAAAAACAGCAACCTTATCTGACTCCAAAACAGCAACCTAATCCAACTCCAAAATAGAAACCTTATCCGACTCCAAAACAGCAACCTAATCCGACTCCAAAACAGCAACCTAATCCGACTCCAAACAGCAACCTTATCCGACTCCAAAACAGCAACCTTATCCGACTCCAAAACAGCAACCTAATCCGACACCACAACAGCAACCTAATCCGACTCCAAAACAGCAACCTATTCCGACTCAAAAACAGCAACCTTATCTGACTCCGAAACAGCAACTTAATCCAACTCCAAAATAGAAACCTTATCCGACTCCAAAACAGCAACCTAATCCAACTCCAAAACAGCAACCTAATCCGACTCCAAAACAGCAACCATATCCGACTCCAAAACAGCAACCTAATCCGACGACAAAACAGCAACCTAATCATACTCCAAAACAGCAACCTAAACCAACTCCAAAACAGCAATCCATTCCGACTCCAAAACAGCAACCTAATCCGACTCAAAAACAGCAACCTAAACCAACTCCAAAACAGCAACCTAATCCGACTCCAAACAGCAACCTAATCCGACTCCAAAACAGCAACCTAATCCGACTCCAAACAGCAACCTAATCCGACTCCAAAACAGCAACCTAATCCGACTCCAAAACAGCAACCTAATCCGACTCCAAAACAGCAACCTAATCTGACTCCAAAACAGCAACCTAATCCGACTCTAAAACAGCAACCTAATCCAACTCCAAAACAGCAACCTAATCCGACTCCAAACAGCAACCTAATCCGACTCCAAAACAACAACCTAATCCGACTCCAAAACAGCAACCTTATCCGACTCTAAAACAACAACCTAATCCGACTCCAAAACAGCAACCTAATCCGACTCCAAAACAGCAACCTAATCCGACTCTAAACCAGCAACCTAATCCGACTTCAAAACAGCAACCTAATCCGACTCCAAAACAACAACCTAATCCGACTCCAAAACAGCAACCTAATCCGACTCCAAAACAGCAACCTATTCCGACTCCAAAACAACAACCTAATCCGACTCCAAAACAACAACCTAATCCGACTCCAAAACAACAACCTAATCCGACTCCAAAACAGCAACCTAATCCGACTCCAAAACAGCAACCTAATCCGACTCCAAAACAACAACCTAATCCGACTCCAAACCAGCAACCTAATCCGACTTCAAAACAGCAACCTAATCCGACTCCAAAACAGCAACCTAATCCGACTCCAAAACAACAACCTAATCCGACTCCAAAACAGCAACCTAATCCGACTCCAAAACAACAACCTAATCCGACGACAAAACAGCAACCTAATCCGACTCCAAAACAACAACCTAATCCGACTCCAAAACAACAACCTAATCCGACTCCAAAACAACAACCTAATCCGACTCCAAATCAACAACCTAATCCGACTCGAAAACAGCAACCTAATCCGACTCCAAAACAACAACCTATTCCGACTCCAAAACCAACCAAATCAGAGACAAACTATAAGACTTACACAGAGACCCCGAAAAGAAACAAGAGATTTAGACCAGGCCCTCCGGTAGAGTAAGCGTCTTCTGCTTTATCGACGACACCCGCCTGTAAATCTAGGTCACATTGAAAAAAAATCCACGTCATCGATGCAAGAACTGAAGCATCATTCTCAATCACTACAAACAGATATACTAATGATTATATTCAGAAATGGCCATCGTCTGACAGGTACGGTCACATCTGGTCACCACAAATACCAAAACACATGCTTGATAACAGGTGTTCAGTATACAGTACACTTGGTATTAGACGGTTAATTCCTAATGTTTGTGTTTTTATAGATTCTCTTTATCTATTGTTGTCTATTTCCATCGTCTAACCTCTAAGTTATAGTCCTCTCTTTGTGTGACTCTGATACTTTGATATCACACAAATAACGGTGAACTGACGTGTGGTTTGTATGTTTTGTCGGTAAATTATTAGGAACGTGATTGATTAATATTATTTCAAGCGGCGAAAACAGAGACGTCTTGTTTAGAGTATATTCATTGTCACCTAGCATTGTCACCTCTTAATGATTAACCATATCCCGAAATATTTCATGTAACCAAATTATATATCAAAGGATACCACTGCATCCATAATTATAATCGAAAGGAAAATATTCACTCAGAATTTTTTTTTTTTTTTGGGGGGGGGGGGGGGGGTGGTGGGTATAAAGCTATTTTCCCGTTATACTGAAACGATAAAGCAAATACAACAACTTTTTCCTGACAAAGAACAATCTACCATACCAAGTTATTTAAAGATTGTATTGTTCTTGGATGTATAATATATATGTTCACTATTTTTCTTTGTTTATAATTTCAACTTTCATCATTTTGTGAACGTTCGTGTTTCAATAACATCATAACTCACCGCAACACGTGATTTGTTCATGAAAAAATGTAAAAATATTTCGTAAAATGTACATATGCAATCATTTTTATTTCCGGTAAAGGATCACGCCAGCAGCACAAATAGCTGTTGAAATGAAAGTGCACGTCATCTTATGAATCAAGTGGCCTTTTAGCCGTATACTATATAACAGACCTTTCCATTCGTCAAGGAATCAATACTTTAGCCGAACGTCAACTTAGGGTCAAAATAGAATTTTATTAATCTAATCTTTGTTAAATTGTTTTTTTTTTAATATTGACATGCTACCTGTTGAGTCATGATCATTTTTTTTTACTATTTCGAGATTCGTAGATCTAAGTTAAGACTTCCTCATCATTAACATTTTATTTCTCCTCATGGAAAGTGTAATATTTGATGACATATATCGTAAATTAAGAAATTTTTAAATGACAAATTGGTTTTTTTTCCGTGAATTTGGCATTTATAGAAACAGACAGTCTTATGTTTGAATGTGGGAAACCCCATGTAAAGGAGCAGGTGATGGATGTGGGTGTTAATTTCATAGGAAATCGCGATTTCATAACTCCAGGATGTACATTACACCGCCGCAATATGACACACACTAAACATTCAAATGAAACATGTATTTCACAATGATAATTAAACTAAAGCAATGATAACACACTGATGTAATCCCTATCTATAACGAAAACAAACCCAATGTACTTTGAAATGCGGCTATAGACAGTATGGTAAAACACCAAACGGTTTATTCGTATATCAAACTTAAAATAGATGACTGTTTGTAAGACAAATAATAACGATTCATCCCTTTCTTAGTTTTGTTTGACTTCTGTTCTACAAGTCTACTGCTTAAACAGGGGTTTTTGTAATCGAACATACTGCTTTTTCTTCATAATGCGACATAAGTGGGTTGTTGAAACGTATGGTCGAAAAAAAACAGAGGTTGCCAGAAATCCACAAAGGTTAATAAGCGTGTACAGTGGATGGTGTTATTAAGGTAGCCATGCAAGAATAAAAAAAATACAATTGTTATATTTTCCATGCGACCGTATGTTTCAATTCAGCACTATTCTACTTGAATTTGATAGTGTCCGTATTTAATATATATAATGTAAACTTTATTTATTTTACATCAATTACATTATCATGCATGAAACAAGTTATCCAACTTATATAAATAAATGAAGGGAAAGAGGCCTCCTGTGTGGGGTTACATGATGTAAGAGGGATGATCCCAGGGCACCCCAACCCTGGCATCCTTCCAAAAAAAAACTGGGGAATTAAAACATTTTTCTGAACCTGAAAAAAAAAAACCTCTTGTTAGCCCGGATGTAAGCGTGCATGTGATCTTATTGTGTGAGGAAACCGGAGTACCCGGAGAAAACCAACGATCGGGAAACGTACCCCGGCCGCCTTGGTGAAAGGCAAGTGCGCTGTCCAATGCACCACCCGACAACCAATTCAATTTATATACCTATTAATCACTGGAATCACTGGTCGACAGCGATGTAAGCTGACCTCAGCTTGTGTTGAGGTATCGTTTCTTGACTATTACTTGTTGTCGCGAACTAATAGCGAAACTCTGACTGCCTTATATATATAAACATTTATAATTATCGTTATTCATTTTCTGTCCTCTCTCCCAAATCAATTCATATTCGAATGGTAAAAAAAAATGTGTTGATAAGAAGGTTCTTAATTCATCACACTATTTAAAAAACACGCTTGTGTGCATACAAATGTAGTTAATCTGAATGTCTTTTTTAAATAAATGTTAACAAGTAATTCATTAATACACATTTTTTTTCATATTTATCAAAATCTAGGTCGGACTATGAACACGTTGCCCACGACCCGTTTTAATCCAAACTAAGTGGCATGTATAGCAGCCCAGCATACCGTCCTGAAACAGTGTTTTAAAAATCCAAAAGGTCTATGGGGCTTAAATTATGAACTATTTGTGACGTTTTGTAAGGATGTGTGGCAAGGTTCAGAAATGGCTCCATAACGAAGACAAGGAATTATCACACAGAAACATAATTATTATCTCTTATTTTGTTCATAAGATCCTGCTTGACATTTTGAAATACTTTACACGGATAATTGTGACACATACGAAAAAAAACACACACATTGAAATATGGTAAAATGGTGTATTTTGGTATAATTTTTGAGCAGAGTACAATTTTGGAGCAGTGTATCACACATTTCCAGTTCCGCTGCACCTAAATCCTTTAAATATAATTTGGCCGCATGTATTTGCTCTAATCAGTGAAAATTTAAAAAGAATTTGTATCCGGTAAATTTGTCAATGAAAAGGATATTTGCGATGAATCGAAATAATGAAATTGGCGTTATAAAATTGAATGACTTTTTAATGAATGTCGTATAATATTTATGTTTTTCAAATTATGATAAAGAAATATTAAATAGAGAATACCGAAGCGTTAACAAAATCATAATCCACACTCAAAATCGATTAAACCAGGGGCAAAATATGAACAAAGGAAAGATTTACATGGAGACCCTTGTAAAAGTACAAGAGAATAAGATTAGGTGTTCCAGAAGAGTAATTCCTTTTTAATTTTCACCGATTTAAGTAAATACGTTCCGCCAAATTATATGAAAAGGATTTGGGTGCACCGGAACCGGAAGTGTGTTATATACTGCTCCAAAGATTGTACTCTGTTCAAAAATTATACCATAAAACACCATTTTTCCGTATTTCACTATGCGTAGTTTTTCGTATTTGTTACAGTTAATCCATGTATGATATGTGAAAATGTCAAGCCGAGTTTTATGATATGATACCTTGTCACATTATGGAGCCATTTCTGGACCTTGCCACACACCCTTACAAAACGTCATAAAGAAGTTCATAATTCAGGCCCCATGAACCTTTTGAATTTTTTAAAGCCTGTTTCAGGACAGTATGCTGGACGGCTATACATGCCACTTAGTTTGGATTAAATCGGGTCGTTGGTAAAATTTCATCGTGAAAGAGGTCCTTTAAGAATTATGAGTTTCCCATATTACCACAAGTGAAGGAGATAACAAAGAGAACTTCATGCAATAATAAAACAATGTGTATCGTTATGTTTAAATCTACCGAAGCAAGCACGAACGTGACAATTACATAGCATATTTCTAATTAACTTTTTACAGGTGTATACAATTCGGAAGTACTGAATGCAGCTGTAATCCATTGTCTGTAATTATAATATCACAAAAGATGTTCGCTATCTTATTTGACAAGCAGTGACATAGAAACTGCTGTGCAGAAAACAGATTTATGCGAATCAGGTCTTTGATAATTTTGTTGGCCACATTGACATAATGTTGTCTGTCGTGACTTAACAAGTCACGCGCTTATATATGTCCCGGGGATTACATATATGACACTAAATGGAGCAAGATGAAATCACGATTTCAGAAAAAAACAGAAAGCGAATACATGCTTTGCTTTACTTAATTAAAATCTCCATGTAGAAAGAATTATTTTATTGCATTTCCATATAAATAGAAGAAGGAAAACCCTGTGTAACATAATATAATTAGTTTTAACGCCTTAAGGAAGTAGACATTTATAGTGAGCTATATGTAGCTAAGAAATATAGACCTAACAGCTTAAACATTTACACGCTGTAGAGAATAATTAACATTAAATCGTATTTTGTTTAAAGTTAATGACATTAATATCGACCGAAGATAAAACAAAACATATCTGCAAGAAGCTCTAGAATTTTGAATTCGCTGAACAATTACTATTTTGTGCTCAATGAAACTCGCTTTCTCCTTAAACGCAGACTTTTGGAATATCGTCCGTTGAAGACATCTAACGTAAAAAAGAAATATGATGAATTAATTAGAACCTCGTCTGCTTGTTTAAAGGTACTTTAGAATCACATTGAAAATACTTTTCGATATTGTAAAGACATTGTGTATTTATGACGTCATATTGCGGAGGCATGTCCGCTTTTGAAAACTGAGTTATAAGGTCCGCCGTGGACAAAACATTGTCAGCGCCCTGTTGTTGGTGAATTGTCTTTCTACATATATACAGTGTATATATACGTGGTGTCAGATTGGCGACAATGTCGACATTATTTCGGACGATGTTTCTACTGAAACAATACTGCACATTCTGTGAATCAGGGAGGGACACTGGATGGCAAAATGCTTTTATTAAAAGCTTATTCTTGTGTTGTCGACGATTCCTTTTTAATACGTGAATACGCTTGTTTGATTTTGTCCGCGATTGATACAATGCAGTAACTTAAATGCATAAAGCCAAGACGTTGTCTATAACTGCATTATAACTGTTTTATAACAGGGATGGACGCTCAACCTAAAACCTTCCCCACAGGGGTAGACGCTAAAACCTTCCCCGAATGGGTGGACGCTAAAACCTTCCCCGAAGAGGTGGACGCTAAAACCTTCCTCACAGGGGTAGACGCTAAAACCTTCCCCGAAGGGGTGGACGCTAAAACCTTCCCCGAAGGGGTGGACGCTAAAACCTTCCTCACAGGGGTAGACGCTAAAACCTTCCCCACAGGGGTAGACGCTAAAACCTTCCCCACAGGGGTAGACGCTAAAACCTTCCCCACAGGGATAGACGCTAAAACCTTACCCACAGGGATAGACGCTAAAACCTTACCCACAGGGATAGACGCTAAAACCTTACCCACAGGGATAGACGCTAAAACCTTACCCACAGGGATAGACGCTAAAACCTTACCCACAGGGGTAGACGCTAAAACCTTCCCCGAAGGGGTGGACGCTAATACCTTCCTCACAGGGGTAGACGCTCAACCTAAAACCTTTCACAGGGATGGACGCTCAACTTCAGGCCAAACAGAAGGTACTGTCAAGTGATACATTAGTTCTACGTCACAATCATAAATTTGTATCGTTGTCTACCTTTATTATGATAGAAAATTATCATAATGAGAGATCGAAGATGTTCTTCTAGTTAGGTACAAAGTTTGGTAGTTTACAAGGTGGACACGCCAAATGTTCTGATTAACGAAACATTTTTGAGGAAGGGTGTTCAAGATTAATCAAAGTTTTTTTTGTAAATTTACATCCTGTTGATTCCGTTTCTGTAGTATACAGTTTCGCAATAAGACTGTAACTTTGATTTAAAGTTACTAAGAATGGTAACAGAAAATTTTGATAAAAAATTGATTGAGCAATAAGCAGACAGCGATTACATATGATTGCCGACCGGAAGTAGGATGGTATTGGTTGACTGGCCGGCCCACGCAGGTTTTATCAGGGATTCCTTCCAAAACAAAATTTGGAAACAGCTTCATAGTTTTTGAACAATGATGTTTGGATAACCAAGCCTATGTTACTTCTTAAAATAGATTTTGTCCTAATAAAAAGTACACTTGTAATAGTAAAAGGGAATGAACAACATTTTTCAATATTCATACCGACATATTGATCCCATACATCTGTGTTTGTGAAATCATATGTAATAGAGGTCACTTTTTCCGTTATTAAGTGTAACAACAAAGTGTTTTAGTGGTTGTCTCATGCTATTCAGTGCGAAGAAGCTTCAAAGTGACGCTGATCGAATTGTATCCATTGGCCTATGAACACAGTTTCCTTTATTTATGTTTATAGGTGAACTTGCGGTGGAAATGGTATTATACATCATAACTAGTGCTGACATTGATAATGATGTGGCATTTTGTACAGGTTCATTATATTTGAAATAAGACGCGGTAATTATGTTTATAATATTTTGTTTTTGTTTGTGCATTAGTTTATAAAAAAACTTCATATTCTTTATAATCAGTAGAACATTACCTAGTAAGAATAAGAAATATGAAGACAATAAATAGTCCACTTTGGGATGGTAACAAGAAAACTTCCATCAGCACACTTTGCAGTCAGTAAAGATGTAATTTTGTCCTTTGAATGAATGTTGTTAGACAGGAATTTTACTTTGGTATGAGATAATGTAAAAATCAATAATGAAAATGTAACACTTTCCAACGGGAATAAGTGTACAAGTATATCTCAGGACAAGTATAGACTTATATTCACTAGTCGTGATTAACACAAACATTACCGAAGATTTAACAGGTACTGTTCGATATGATATTCAGTCACTGTTTTTTTCCTTTAAAGGCCCAATATACGTAACTTTCGGCAAAATTTGAAGCGAAAATCAAGCCTAATAACTTATCATACTTATAGATTTAGTTAAGATTAACTGATATCAGCAATATTCAAGATGAATTCTTTCGCGGTTACCGGTACAGCAGCATTTGAAACACGCTATTTGTAAACACGCGTCCATTTCGAACCGTCTTCTACAATACCTTCGGTTTGTTGTTGAAGTGGGCCCCACCTGAATTATTTTCAATTATTTGGATCTTTTTGTCAAGATTTTCTTGTTAGTTACCGCTCAGGTTTACTCCGTTTTAGGCTTATTTTTGCATGGTTATCAACTAGATTTTTTTTTTTAATTTTTCAGAATCACGAAAATTTCCCTGAAGTTACGTATGTTGGGCCTTTAAATTTTGGCATCTCACTTTTTACTGTCACAATATGTATACATTTTCAGTATCGTGTCGGTCGATTCTAGTCAAAACTTTGGTCTATATTTTTCTTAAAACTTAAATTTATTGTGAAATGAGTTTAGTCAGCCGCATATTGGCTATGTTTTTGTATTTCATTAATGAATAGTTATGATGAGCCAATAAAATACACCTAAAACATAGCGAAATTACTGAAAAAAATCCAAAACCCCATAGCTGTTCTTTCATGCTTTCATTTAAATGTATTTACTATGTCAGTTACACCGTAACGACCATCAGTCAGATATGTAAATTAGTCTGAATAATTTGTACCTTTACAATTATGATGATATATTGGTATCAAAAGAGAGCTGTGACACGTATCTATTTATATAATCTGACATTGTCATGCTACTTTCAATTGGGTTATTCCAGTATGACGTCACTTATTTCCAGAAACACTCGGAGTTTCCTAGCATCATATTTCAATGGAAATCGTTTTAATCAAAACGGATCTGATAGATATGTTTCATTTACTTTTTCAATTAAAGATATACAGTGTCATCTAAAATTTTCAAAACATCCCGACGAAATTCTTCTTTACAGCACGATTCCTGATCTTAAATCATAATCATGAAATCCTCATGTGTAAGTATATAAATGTAAATTGGTTGACACACATTGAATATTTATGAACGGTATTTGATAAAAAAAATAATGTTTAACATTCAAACCCAAATTATGCTAAAGCTGATCGATTTCTGTGGTGAAACCACAGTGTATACTATCGTAATACTTTGACAACACTTTTCTTATTTTTAAGTTTCAATTTTCGCATCCTCGTTTACACTAGGCAAACGCCCTGGTATGGTTACTCCCAAGTCACGTGACCAGCCATGTCAATCACTTCTTGTCAGAAGTCTTCCGTAGATATATAGATCTTAAACATTTACATACCTGTAACTCTGATTGGCAGTAACACTGGTGACTATAATACTCTTAAAATCCTCGGGAGCACTGACTTTTCGGCGTTCGCACTGAGTTTTGAACGACCAGTCTTACTTTTTAAGAGTGTGACGTGAAAAGTCAGTGCAGGTGCCGAAAAGTCAGTGCAGGTGCCGAAAAGTCAGTGCATGTGCCGAAAAGTCAGTGCATGTGCTGAAAAGTAAGGGTCGTCGTTGAAAAGTAAGGATGTCGGTGAAAAGTCAGTGTGAAGATTTTACCTGTGTTCCTTGACGGGCGCGAGGCCCTGGTGGCCAGCGGTATAGATAGCCGCAGGGGGTTTCACACCTCCTATAGGTAGGGACTGGCAGCTCCGATCACCACCTGTGAACTGGCACGCTGCCAAGGCTACTGAAATGCTTCTGTACACAACACAAGGCCTGTGATGCCATAGGTGCTGCCAAACAAACTTATGTAATCACGGCTACATTCGGTTGATAGACTGACCACAACAAACATCTGGTATATAAACATGTTACCAACTTATATGGACAGAATTGCAATAAATTATTATTACTGCATGTAGAATTCCGTTTTCCTCAGAAATAAAAAAAAAACGTCTTCTAAACTACTGTTCACGTGTTCATACTTCTTTCCATCTTAGTCATTTTGTTTTGGAATGATTGTCGAAATTGTCGTTAATATTGTTTATATGAAAAGTTGTTTTGTGATGGTATAACCGCAGCGTGTTCTTTATCTAACGTTTGAGTAGTAAAACGTATTCATTTTATAGGAAATGATAATGTGTGATTGATTACATCTTGTCCCGTAATCAGGACTTGAGACCGTAATTATTTTGTAATGTGCTCTTTATCTACAATTGAGTTTGATTAGAAATCAGTTTTAATTATTAAATGATGTTGTGCGATAGATTTGTAATTACTTTATAGCGGGTTTTTTATTTACTTTTTAGTTTCATTGTAATACAAATAAATGATATGTAGTGATACTGTTGTGTGAGTGTATTACCTCTCTGTCCGTTAACACTGCTAGTGGCCGTAATTATTATGTTAAGCTGTGCGTGTTCTTTAAGTAATAAATATATGAAAGTATGCTTTCGTGTTATAATATGACATCTCGTTTTGTAATCACGGCTAGCGGCCGTAATTATTTTGTTACCTATTCTTTATTTGTACATTTTGTATATATTTGAGTAAAAACGCATTCATTTTATATGAAATGTTAATGTGTGATTGATTACAACTCGTCCCGTAATCACAGTTTGTTGTCGTAATTATTTTGTGACGTGTTCTTTATCTACCTATGAGCTTGATCTGTAATCAGTTTTAATTATATGAAATGATGTTGTGTGATTAATTACGATTCGTCCCGTAATCACGACTTGTTTTATTTACATCTCGGTTCTATATCACGGGCAGTGGCCGTAATTATTATGTTAAGCGTATTCTTTAAGTATTAATGATATGTAATAATGCTGTTGGATGATTGTATTACACCTCGTTCCGTAATCACGGCTAGTGGCCGTAATTATATTGTAACATGTTCTTTATTTACATTTGAGTTTGATAAACAAACAGTTTTATTATATGAAATGATGTTGTGTGATTAATTACGATTCGTCCCGTAATCACGACTTGTTTTATTTACATCTCGGTTCTATATCACGGCTAGCGGCCGTAATTATTTTGTTACCTATTCTTTATTTGTACATTTTGTATATATTTGAGTAAAAACGCATTCATTTTATATGAAATGTTAATGTGTGATTGATTACAACTCGTCCCGTAATCACAGTTTGTTGTCGTAATTATTTTGTGACGTGTTCTTTATCTACCTATGAGCTTGATCTGTAATCAGTTTTAATTATATGAAATGATGTTGTGTGATTAATTACGATTCGTCCCGTAATCACGACTTGTTTTATTTACATCTCGGTTCTATATCACGGGCAGTGGCCGTAATTATTATGTTAAGCGTATTCTTTAAGTATTAATGATATGTAATAATGCTGTTGGATGATTGTATTACACCTCGTTCCGTAATCACGGCTAGTGGCCGTAATTATATTGTAACATGTTCTTTATTTACATTTGAGTTTGATAAACAAACAGTTTTATTATATGAAATGATGTTGTGTGATTAATTACGATTCGTCCCGTAATCACGACTTGTTTTATTTACATCTCGGTTCTATATAACGGGTAGTGGCCGTAATTATTATGTTAAGCGTATTCTTTAAGTATTAATGATATGTAATGATGCTGTTGGATGATTGTGTTACACCTCGTTCCGTAATCACGGCTAGTGGCCGTAATTATATTGTAACATGTTCTTTATTTACATTTGAGTTTGATAAACAAACAGTTTTATTATATGAAAAGATGTTGTGTGATTGGTTAATGTTCATCTTGTCCCGTAATCACGGCTCGTGGCCGTAATTATTTTGTAGCGTATTATTTATCTACATTTCAGTTTTTGTTTTTTTATTTGTTATTAGAATTAATTATATGAAATTATGCTGTTGTGTGATTGTAATAAATTATGTGATCGCGTAAATCGTCGGAATAGTGGGGTACCTAGTACTAATATAATATCCGGCCTCCTATGCTTCTGCCCTACCGTAGGTTTCCGACGATGGAAGATGTGTGAAGATTTGGGCTGTAATATAATTAGATAAAGATTCGCTCGTGGTCAAAGTTTACCTGTAATGACCCCAGGGCCCCCATTGTTATAGGCATTGGCCGGTACCAAGCTGGTAGCTAATTATACTAATCCTGTTGAAGTAATAAGATGGACAGGTGATGAAGTAATTTAAAGTAATTGGTTTTGAATGAGTGGAGATTCAGATGAGTATTCTCTTATTTATTAATGTATTAATAGCTATGTTCATTAAGAAGTAAAACAAAAAAACTGTGATCAGGGGCGAAGATAGATATACCCCCACATAGCGATATGTGAAACTGTTGTGTTGAGTACCGTTACGCCTCTATCGGTCGGACGTATTGAACATAGCAAAACGAGATGAAATTACATATGAACATTAATGTTAATTACAATAAATAGCTAAATATAACGGACGGGACTTTATACATACCATGAAACCTCATCTAACGACCACCTGAAAATTACGACCGCCCCGCTAATTATCGGTAATTGACCAAACGATTGTGACCAGTCATCTGACAAAAAATACATGATGTGTAGCAGGCCGTGAACAGATTACTACGGGGCAGTCGGACTGCGTGCTTATTATCAATCTTTTGTTTACCGATCAGAGTACTGACAGGTAAATACAGTGATCAATCTACGTGCGAATACTTTTTTTTTACAAAAAAAGGACCCATGAAAATAAATTGTGAATTGATCGCTGTAAATATATTGGATAGGTAAAATAAACGTTCTGGGTTTTCGATCGCAGTCTTTCGTTTACCGATACGGGTGAATTTCACATCAACATTTATGTTTTAAAGAAATCTTAAGCGTTGTGTTGGTAATGAACTAAATATGATTACACTTATGTACTGCATATCGACTCGGCATTGCTATAGTCATAATTATTTCTGTTGGCAATTCTTTCGCGTGGATCCATAAAAATTATCGATCAATGCAATGTTTTGAAGGTGATAATAAAAGCCAATATATCTACCTGTCAGTACTTTGTTTGGTAACAAAAGATCGGTAATTAGTCCACATACCTGCGGACTGTCTGACACAGTCGACACGCCTCAAGCCATTCACGGCTCGCTTCACACCAGGTAAATTTTGTAGCAGTATGTTGTTTACCGATACGGGTGAAAGCCCTTACAAGGAGGCGCTATGACGGATAATTATACATGTCATCAGATTATCTACCTGGGTTGAGATCTAGAGATCGTAATTATCAGATTTTATATACTAATCAGAAGATTTCATGCGCAAATTGTGCACACATTTTTTCATCAAATGTACCTGAATTATATAATGATCACTGATTTTATTACAAGTATAGGGGCGATTTTAAATAAAACAAAGATACATTTTTGTGCCTCGTATTTAATTTATAATTAAAGATTCAAAAATGTAGTGTTTTTGTTTGGTACACTGTATCATTTAAATGATATCACAACGTTTAAAGCACCTATATATTTCTTATATAAGTATTGATGACACAAACCTCATTAATTGTTCATTCCGTACTTATAAAAGGTAATTTTCACAAGAACAGCCTGTAACTTTTAATTTACTGACCTGTATTTAGACCGGTTTCAGGACGACAAACAACCACAAATAAAGTATTTTAATTCCATAATTAGTAAAAAATATATAATTCAGGTACATTTGATGAAAAAATGTGTGCACAATTTGCGCATGAAATCTTCTGATTAGTATATAAAAATTTGATAACTACGATCTCTCAACCCAGGTAGATAATCTGATGACATGTATAATTATCCGTCATAGCGCCTCCTTGTAAGGGCTTTCACCCGTATCGGTAAACAACATACTGCTACAAAATTTACCTGGTGTGAAGCGAGCCGTGAATGGCTTGAGGCGTGTCGACTGTGTCAGACAGTCCGCAGGTATGTGGACTAATTACCGATCTTTTGTTACCAAACAAAGTACTGACAGGTAGATATATTGGCTTTTATTATCACCTTCAAAACATTGCATTGATCGATAATTTTCATGGATCCACGCGAAAGAATTGCCAACAGAAACAATTATATCTATAGCAATGCCGAGTCGATATGCAGTACATAAGTGTAATCATATTTAGTTCATTACCAACACAACGCTTAAGATTTCTTTAAAACATAAATGTTGATGTGAAATTCACCCGTATCGGTAAACGAAAGACTGCGATCGAAAACCCAGAACGTTTATTTTACCTATCCAATATATTTACAGCGATCAATTCACAATTTATTTTCATGGGTCCTTTTTTTTGTAAAAAAAAGTATTCGCACGTAGATTGATCACTGTATTTACCTGTCAGTACTCTGATCGGTAAACAAAAGATTGATGATAAGCACGCAGTCCGACTGCCCCGTAGTAATCTGTTCACGGCCTGCTACACATCATGTATTTTTTGTCAGATGACTGGTCACAATCGTTTGGTCAATTACCGATAATTAGCGTGGCGGTCGTAATTTTCAGGTGGTCGTTAGATGAGGTTTCATGGTATGTATAAAGTCCCGTCCGTTATATTTAGCTATTTATTGTAATTAACATTAATGTTCATATGTAATTTCATCTCGTTTTGCTATGTTCAATACGTCCGACCGATAGAGGCGTAACGGTACTCAACACAACAGTTTCACATATCGCTATGTGGGGGTATATCTATCTTCGCCCCTGATCACAGTTTTTTTGTTTTACTTCTTAATGAACATAGCTATTAATACATTAATAAATAAGAGAATACTCATCTGAATCTCCACTCATTCAAACCCAATTACTTTGAATTACTTCATCACCTGTCCATCTTATTACTTCAACAGGGTTAGTATAATTAGCTACCAGCTTGGTACCGGCCAATGCCTATAACAATGGGGGCCCTGGGGTCATTACAGGTAAACTTTGACCACGAGCGAATCTTTATCTAATTATATTACAGCCCAAATCTTCACACATCTTCCATCGTCGGAAACCTACGGTAGGGCAGAAGCATAGGAGGCCGGATATTATATTAGTACTAGGTACCCCACTATTCCGACGATTTACGCGATCACATAATTTATTACAATCACACAACAGCATAATTTCATATAATTAATTCTAATAACAAATAAAAAAACAAAAACTGAAATGTAGATAAATAATACGCTACAAAATAATTACGGCCACGAGCCGTGATTACGGGACAAGATGAACATTAACCAATCACACAACATCATTTCATATAATAAAACTGTTTGTTTATCAAACTCAAATGTAAATAAAGAACATGTTACAATATAATTACGGCCACTAGCCGTGATTACGGAACGAGGTGTAATACAATCATCCAACAGCATTATTACATATCATTAATACTTAAAGAATACGCATAACATAATAATTACGGCCACTGCCCGTGATATAGAACCGAGATGTAAATAAAACAAGTCGTGATTACGGGACGAATCGTAATTAATCACACAACATCATTTCATATAATTAAAACTGATTACAGATCAAGCTCATAGGTAGATAAAGAACACGTCACAAAATAATTACGACAACAAACTGTGATTACGGGACGAGTTGTAATCAATCACACATAAACATTTCATATAAAATGAATGCGTTTTTACTCAAATATATACAAAATGTACAAATAAAGAATAGGTAACAAAATAATTACGGCCGCTAGCCGTGATATAGAACCGAGATGTAAATAAAACAAGTCGTGATTACGGGACGAATCGTAATTAATCACACAACATCATTTCATATAATAAAACTGTTTGTTTATCAAACTCAAATGTAAATAAAGAACATGTTACAATATAATTACGGCCACTAGCCGTGATTACGGAACGAGGTGTAATACAATCATCCAACAGCATTATTACATATCATTAATACTTAAAGAATACGCTTAACATAATAATTACGGCCACTGCCCGTGATATAGAACCGAGATGTAAATAAAACAAGTCGTGATTACGGGACGAATCGTAATTAATCACACAACATCATTTCATATAATTAAAACTGATTACAGATCAAGCTCATAGGTAGATAAAGAACACGTCACAAAATAATTACGACAACAAACTGTGATTACGGGACGAGTTGTAATCAATCACACATTAACATTTCATATAAAATGAATGCGTTTTTACTCAAATATATACAAAATGTACAAATAAAGAATAGGTAACAAAATAATTACGGCCGCTAGCCGTGATTACAAAACGAGATGTCATATTATAACACGAAAGCATACTTTCATATATTTATTACTTAAAGAACACGCACAGCTTAACATAATAATTACGGCCACTAGCAGTGTTAACGGACAGAGAGGTAATACACTCACACAACAGTATCACTACATATCATTTATTTGTATTACAATGAAACTAAAAAGTAAATAAAAAACCCGCTATAAAGTAATTACAAATCTATCACACAACATCATTTAATAATTAAAACTGATTTCTAATCAAACTCAATTGTAGATAAAGAGCACATTACAAAATAATTACGGTCTCAAGCCCTGATTACGGGACAAGATGTAATCAATCACACATTATCATTTCCTATAAAATGAATACGTTTTACTACTCAAACGTTAGATAAAGAACACGCTGCAGTTATACCATCACAAAACAACTTTTCATATAAACAATATTAACGACAATTTCGACAATCATTCCAAAACAAAATGACTAAGATGGAAAGAAGTATGAACACGTGAACAGTAGTTTAGAAGACGTTTTTTTTTATTTCTGAGGAAAACGGAATTCTACATGCAGTAATAATAATTTATTGCAATTCTGTCCATATAAGTTGGTAACATGTTTATATACCAGATGTTTGTTGTGGTCAGTCTATCAACCGAATGTAGCTGTGATTACATAAGTTTGTTTGGCAGCACCTATGGCATCACAGGCCTTGTGTTGTGTACAGAAGCATTTCAGTAGCCTTGGCAGCGTGCCAGTTCACAGGTGGTGATCGGAGCTGCCAGTCCCTACCTATAGGAGGTGTGAAACCCCCTGCGGCTATCTATACCGCTGGCCACCAGGGCCTCGCGCCCGTCAAGGAACACAGGTAAAATCTTCACACTGACTATTCACCGACATCCTTACTTTTCAACGACGACCCTTACTTTTCAGCACATGCACTGACTTTTCGGCACATGCACTGACTTTTCGGCACCTGCACTGACTTTTCGGCACCTGCACTGACTTTTCACGTCACACTCTTAAAAAGTAAGACTGGTCGTTCAAAACTCAGTGCGAACGCCGAAAAGTCAGTGCTCCCGAGGATTTTAAGAGTATTATAGTCACCAGTGTAAGTGTGTCAGTTAATACAATCACGAGGAACAAATTGGCGGGGAAGGGTTTGTTATTTGATTGGAAGAGGAAAGGGTCGTGTTCTGTCAGTTATTGTGAATACCTAATTCTTTTACATGATCTACATCGTAAAGATAATCTACTTAACATGGAACATATGTTTATTTCCTTTGGTTCATTTGAACGAAATAACCCTAAACTCTATCTAAGGATATTGAGATATGTAAACTGTAAATCGCCAAGTGCCCACGACGAAAGGGCACACGTGTACAATATCTAGAGAATGTCGAAACGATTTGTCGTCTGCTCTCGGGTACGGCGCCCCAATTGCAACACATGCGTGCGTAGACAGAGTTGTTTCCCCTTGTTGCCACCCTTTGCTTTGACCTTTTTTCATCCGGAAGACGCTCTCCAGTGGGGAAACCGGGAACACGTCACATTATCAGGTTTCGTCACACAATTACGTTCCGTCACACTCGGCTTTCTTCAGTTATTTCCGGAATGTTAAAAATTCCATTTGATGTCTGTTGCATTTATCGCTGTAGTTACTTGGATACCTGTTTTTTTTTATTGGTCGACTTAAAATTATGGAAATTTTATCTCTTTCTAATCCAGTACATGAATGATTCTCAGTTTATATCAGAAATTTACTAAAGGTACGCCGCTCTTTTAAGTCTCTGCCTTTGTCATATCATTTTGTGTTTTATAGTGTGCTAAGTGTGTGCTTTAATTGATGTAACTTATTGATGGATTTCGCCCATCTTGGGGCCCAGGTAATTCGAATTTTATTGAATAAAAGAAAAGTAAAAAAAAATCTTAGAATATACTATATTTGTATTGTAATTAGTACTTGAAACTTTAACTTAACAAATTATTCTAATTTTAATTTCAAATCCTATTTTTCTTAATCACAAGCCTTTTAGTATACCATTCAAGAGTTATTTTAAGTATCCTTCATGAGGTAGCTTTTTCCCTTTCCGTGTGTATGTATATATTTTCATTTAATTCAGTTTGTGCTGTTTATATAATGCATGAGTTGCTATCTCTACACCCTTTGTAGTAATGTTTCTTTTTTAAATGTCTGTCGTAATCAAAACTCGACATAGCTGTTATTTTTATGTTTCCCTTTATACGACAAAAATTAAAGTTTCTTGTTTTGTACTTACATGGTATCGATACTTGCAAAAGTATGCAAGTTACCGGTATCGTAAGGGAGATAACTCTTACTATGTTGATGATCAAGCTACTGGTATCGAAGAGGAGCTAACACTTTTAATGATTGCACCTATGAGGAAATATACTTTGAAACTGATGAAATAGGTGCCTTAAAAAGCATGGAAGTTTCCGGTATAAGGGTAGCTTACTCTTACTGAATACAGCGTTATTCATCGTTTATTACACTTACTTTGTTGATAATTGAACGTATTCAATATATTTTGAAACTGATGAAAAACACGCAAGTTACTAGTGTCGTAGGGGAGCTGAATCTTACACTGTTAGTGACTGACCCTATGAGTAAATTTATTTTGAAACTGATGAAATATGTACCTTAAAAGCATGCAAGTTACACTGTCGTAGGGGAGCTAACTCTAATCCTGTTAATTATTTAACCTATGGGTAAATATACTTTAAAACTGATGAAATATTTACCTATGTTACCGTTGTTAGGGGAGCTAAATTTTACCATTTGTATGATCAAGCTACCGGTGTCGTAGGGGAGATAACTCTTACCATGTGTATGATCAAGCTACTGGTGTCGTAGGGGAGATAACTCTTACCATGTGTATGATCAAGCTACTGGTGTCGTAGGGGAGATAACTCTTACCATGTGTATGATCAAACTACTGGTGTCGTAGAGGAGATAACTCTTACCATGTGTATGATCAAGCTACTGGTGTCTTAGGGGAGATAACTCTTACCATGTGTATGATCAAGCTACTGGTGTCGAAGGGGAGATAACTCTTACCATGTGTATGATCTAGCTACTGGTGTCGTAGGGGAGATAACTCTTACCATGTGTATGATCAAGCTACTGGTGTCTTAGGGGAGCTCACTATTACTTAGTAATTTATTAATGAATGCACCTCTGAGTAAATATATTTTTTATAATTGATGAAATATGTACCGTTAAAGCATGCATGTTACCTGTGACGTCGGAGAGCTAACTCTATGGCTACCATCAAAGATTGGTAGCATTATAATCGGTCGCTGTAGCAGCCATTTTGAGGTGTTTTTTCCCTTTATATAAATAGGTTTTGTTCTTTGATTGGCTCGCCAAACATATTTTATACGCAGCGTGTCGTATTTGCTGACTGTGATCTTACCATTCAAAGAGGAAGAATTGGAGGGATTATTTGCTCAAAAATATTCTTTGACAAAGTCAGAGAGGTCCGAACGTACTTTACAAGACTATTTCGAATTATTCTGATATTGCACGTGCGTTGGCGCTGTTGTTTTTGTTATGACATCTAACGAAACGGAAATGTGTAACTCTTGTTTAAGTAACTGAAGTGTTATACATGTCCTACAAGATAAAATGGATAATTAAATACGACATAAATATAATCATTCTGAAACCTACTGAGGTATAAGCCTTGATGTGACGGGTGTGTGGTACCGATGGTTTACGGAAACAGCTGAGGAGTCTATGGTAACTGTTTTTCCCGCGGTTCTAAATTTATTTTCTTTAAAATAAGTCATTAGCATAACTTAACCAGATTCTGCATCAATATCGGCCTCAGCCTTTAATATAATAAATAATGTTGGTATTATTTATGCTTTTTGAAAAGCTATTACTTGTAAATATGTTTAACGGGAGCTAACTCTCACTTTCACAGTTTCCATAAGGCTATGATCTGTGGAAGTCCTGAAGCATATTCGAGAATCGGTCTCTAACTCAGGAATTTCGTGGACTGTCTTCCTAATAACCTGTCGGTATATGTCTACCCCAGACCCCTAAGACACAAAGAAAAAAAATGATTGAATCATGAAGTACGTAACATCAATGATGTTGATATAACATTGTACAGAATGGAATTACGGATTATCCACTAAACGATCAGTTATGCCACCCCAGTGTCATGTAGCAGGATAATAAATCAGATAAACCAATAACTGAAACTCATTAACATAATGAGAGAGGACGATGAAATATTCATCTCCTAATAGGAAAACGGGCTGTAAAACGGAGGCCTGATTAGTTGTTTTACAGTCATTAAACAAAGATTACACACGGTGATGGAGCCGTACCGACACCTAGCGGGCAAGCGTACATATTGTACACCTCAACCACAGCAAAGTGCACATCGTGTTTTATTAATTACTGTCCATTAGTGTGTTCCGGTTATCATCTTTGGAAATGTAAATAAATGCTAATTCTTGAGTGTTACACTAATAAAATAAATGCAATTTTGTGAATTGTTCGTTAATGGCATGGGGAGAGACCGCTTTTATAATGACTTATCTTTTACCCAATAATGCTTCATTCAAAATGGCGATCGGTTTCAAAGATGGTTTCCAAGACATGCGAATGGGGCGAGCGGTAACACCACGGCCTGCCACGCAGGCGGCCAGGGTTCGATCCCCATAGTCTTCGTACGTATCGAATATTCATGGAAGTGTTTTTCTCCTGCCAACACAACTCCAATATCCTAGGTGGAGGAAAATGGTCTCGAATGGGTGTTGCGGTATTTGCGAGATGTCACTATAAAATTATCTCTACAATGCATTTTCATCACACACAGTTAAGCACGCATAGAGGTGACATACGAGGGGTGTTCCAAAAATAATGTCACTTGCATCGGTGCTCATATAGCGGAAGTGCTTTTGTTCATTTTAATTTGCTCTGCCCTTCAAAATACTCTCCGCGAGCCAGAACACACCTTTTTAGCCGGTCAATCCATTTTTGGAAGCATTTTTCATACTCTTCAATGGGTATACCCAACAGACACTGATAAACAGCAGATCCAAGGGCATTTCTCGAATTGTATCTCCTTCCAGATAAATGATATTTAAGTTTTGGAAAGAGAAAATAGTCGCAGGGGGCCAAGTTTGGCGAATACGGAGGGTGCGAAAGGACGGTAACCTTCTCTGACTCCAAAAAGTCAGTCACAATACGTGCCTTGTGAGCGGGTGCATTATCATGCAAAAGTCGGACATACTAAGTCCTGTTTTTGGGCGGCGACTTTTGTAGTAGTTCTTCAACTTTCTCAGAACAACGTTTTTATAGAACTTGCCTGTGACCGTTCTGCCTTTCGGCACCGGGATTTGAATAGCTGGATCCTTATTAGTGAAAACATAGCATACAAAACCTTCTTTACCGTTCGTATTCGTTTGGCAATACTTGGGCGTCTGGCATTTTAAGTGGCCCATATTCGGTTGGCAACCTTCCGCTTTTGTTCAAAATAATACACCCAGGTCTCATCACCAGTGACTATATTATCAAAAGCCTTTTTACTATATTTTGGGTACATTTTGAGAAGTTTTTTTGCCATTGTTACACGCGTCTTCTTTTCCTCATCCGTTAACAAATTGGGTATCCATCTTGCATTTATCTTTCTAACTTTTAGGTGTTTCTTCAAAATTGCATGAACTCTTGCTAACGACAAGTTTGTCATTCGAGCCAATTGTCTTACGGTGAATCGAGCATCAGTTTGGAGGATATTTCGGATTTTTTCTATGTTACCTTTGGTCGTAGTTGTTGCAGGACGACCTGGGTGAGCAGCATCTTTCAGTTGCTGCTGCCCAGCACTAAATTTGCTTACCCACCTACAAACAGTCCTGTGAGACATTTGGACCTCCCCATAAATGTCACACACCTCGCGGTGAATATCTACAGCCTTTATGCCGAGTAATGACCTACCTTTTATATAGGCCCTAATTTCAAGAACATTTTCAGCTCGTTTTCCTGTCATTTTGTGTCTAGTCTAACGAATAGGCTATGAAACGATGCACACTGTACCGAGGCCAGTGAGCGTGTGGACGAGAAATTTACTTGTGTCACGAGCCAGTGATCACTCAATCGACACGAGGTTGTTTTGTGCATAAATTGCACGATTTCCGCGAAATAAAGCACAGATGACATTCTTTATGGAACACCCCTCGTATGACTAGCAGTTATCGCCTGCGAATTCCTCGTTAATGCAACTTTAATTGACCAATGTATTGATTGTATTAAAATAAAAATCTATGCACTGTAAAGCGTTTTAGAGAAACTTAGCTAGCTAGATGGGACGCTACATCAAATGTTGCATATTTATTTATAATTGATTATTTGAGACGGATGGCTGCCATTATGTTTCCGGGGGAGGGGGGGGGGGGGTGTATTTCAAGGGCCTTGCTCGTTTCGCTTTCCCGCTAGTCGGAATAGTCGAGCTCTCGATGGGTCATCCCGACCTCCCGTCGGCTAACCGGACGTCCCAATCGTGCCGGAAAAGTTTGAGCGGGACAATCGGCACAGCATGGCGACTTAAAAGTCTTCAGGTAAATAGTTTTGGACTGTTTCTTCGAAATATTCTTCTTTTTTTTGTTCGATCTTCTCGTTATCTAAACGGCTAATGGCAGACCATGAAACGAAAAGATGAAATGAACTGTCAAAAGCCCAACAAAGGCCAGACAACAAAAATGTATGTGTTTCATGTAACACAATGGGGAAAAAATAGGCAAGGTACATGTAGGTAGGAAAGCTAAAAAAATAACACTGCATTAGTTTATAATTTATATAAGAGAAAAATCTTTACTTTAACATCGCGTTTTTGAGATTTTCATTCTAGCCTAGGTCCTCAGAGCGCACGTTCGATTTTTAGAGTTAAAATGAGTAAATAGTCGATATGAATATTCTGCTTATAGGGAAACATTAGATCCTGGCAGTTTTTGTTTGCAATGAGTATATACACGAGTATAACGTTTTACCTCTGGATTTTAGTCAGAACAAGGGATCGCGGTGGCCGAGTGTTTAAGGTGTTTCGACATTCTACTACCAGCCATCCATCTCTGGGCCGCGGTGGCCGAGTGGTCAAGGTGTCCCGACATTCTACTACAAGCCTTCCACCTCTGGGCCACGGTGACCGAGTGGTTTAGGTGTCCTGGCATCCTACTACCAGCACGCCACCTCTTGGTCGCGGTGGCCGAGTGGTTCAGGTGTGCCGACATTCTACTACCAGCCCTCCACCACTGGTCGCGGTGGTCGAGTGGTTAAGGTGTCCCGACATTCTACTACCAGCCCTACACCACTGGTCGCGGTGGTCGAGTGGTTTAGGTGTCCCGACATTCTACCATTAGCCCTCCACCTCTGGGCCGCGTTGGCCGAGTGGTTAAGGTGTTTCGACATTCTACTACCAGCCCTCCACCTCTGGGCCGCGGTGGCCGAGTGGTTAAGGTGTTTGGACATTCTACTAACAGCCCTCCGCCTCTGGGCCGCGTCGGCCGAGTGGTTAAGGTGTCCCGACATTCTACCATTAGCCCTCCACCTCTGGGCCGCGGTGGCCGAGTCGTTAAGGTGTTTCGACATACTACTACCAGCCCTCCACCTCTGGGCTGCGGTGGCCGAGTGGTTAAGGTGTTTCGACATTCTTCTACCAGCCCTCCATCTCTGGGCCGCGGTGGCCGAGTGGTTAAGGTGTTTCGACATTCTACTACCAGCCCTCCACCTCTGGGCCGCGGTGGCCGAGTGGTTAAGGTGTTTCGACATTCTACCATTAGCCCTCCACCTCTGGGCCGCGGTGGCCGAGTCGTTAAGGTGTTTCGACATTCTACCATTAGCCCTCCACCTCTGGGCCGCGGTGGCCGAGTGGTTAAGGTGTTTCGACATTCTACTACCAGCCCTCCACCTCTGGGCCGCGGTGGCCGAGTGTTTAAGGTGTTTCGACATTCTACTACCAGCCCCCCACCTCTGGGCCGCGGTGGCCGAGTGGTCAAGGTATCCCGACATTCTACTACAAGCCCTCCACCTCTGGGCCACGGTGGCCGAGTGGTTTAGGTGTCCCGGCATCCTACTACCACCACGCCACCTCTTGGTCGCGGTGGCCGAGTGGTTAAGGTGTCCCGACATTCTACTACTAGCCCTCCACCACTGGTCGCGGTGGTCGAGTGGTTAAGGTGCCCCGACATTCTACTACCAGCCCTACACCACTGGTCGCGGTGGTCGAGTGGTTTAGGTGTACCGGCATCCTACTACCAGCACGCCACCTTTTGGTCGCGGTGGCCGAGTGGTTCAGGTGTCCCGACATTCTACTACCAGCGCTCCACCTCTTGGCCGCGACGGCCGAGTGGTTAAGGTGTCCCGGCATTCTACTACCAGCCCTCCAGCTCTTGGGTACGAGTTCGAAACTAACGTTGCCAGGTACTGACCGTAGGTTTTTCTCCGGATACCCCGGCTTTCTTCCACGTCCAAAACTTGGTACATTGTACGTCATTAAATGGCCCTGGATGTATAATAGGGTGTAAAACAAAATAAACCAAAGTTATCCAGAACGATTTCCATTTACATGTACACAAAGTGGATTACGTCTATATTTTATATAATAGTAACAGAGATGTTAGTTAGAAGGAATTAGGTAACCTTAGGCGAATGGAGAGTTTGTGGACAAATTATGAGCGAGATTTTGTGACAATGAAATACTATCATGTATACATGTACAATGTACCTGGTTAAATATTTTGATATAAGTAAATACTGTTTTATAAGTAGCTCGGTCGGGAAGACACAGTTAGAATTATTTGGGCGGCGTGTTATTATTGAAGATAAAAAAGAAGGGGGGGGGGGGGTAACTGCTGTCGAAGTATAGAACAGACTTCATTGGATGCAGCCAACTTGGAAACCGGCCGTCATCTTGATCGAGGCATTAATGGTGAAAGAGATAGACATAATATCACAGATACATCTCTCAAAAGTGATTCGACCCTTGGGACTCTTGGACCCTTGGGACCCTTAGGACCATCGGGACCCTCGGGACCATCGGGAGAAGTACACGATATGTCTATGAGGAAGTAAACCTTGTAAAAGACTTTTAATACATCAGCCATACAACCGTTTTGATAAATAGTTATTTCTTACATGTTTATTATCAATATTTACAATATTTTCTCGATAAAGAAGAAAATATGCTAATTACACATATTAGATATATTATATGATAAACTTCATTAATATTGACATGGTAGAAAGAACTGATATTGACCAATAAAAAAAAAAAAAACCTTTAAGTTCTTTTTCCTTTTTAATTAGCTTTCTATATTTGAATGTTGTGAAGCGTTTTCAATAATGAATAAGGGTATTTTTGGTTCGTTCTGCTTTGATAAATATTTCATTACCGAATCGCCAACACAAGTTCAGGGTTTAATCAGGACACATATCAACTTTCGAAAACAAGTTGTGAGGGTAATATTTCCCTGCCGTGACCCCAAGTAATTTGTAAAGGGTTGGCCGAAACATCATATTACAATTCTTACTCAAGTTGCACTCGATGACACTATAAAATGCTACCCGTTTCATTTGCCGATGATTTGACCAGGTTAACATTGCCTGCGCGTATGATTTTGCAAAGGAAGACACCACTTGAGATTTTATATTTTTATTGAAGCTGTGCAAGCAATCAACTTTAAACAACCAAAATCGATCAATCAGAAAAATGTTAGCAGTTCATGGTTACTAGCGGTACTGGCGAGTAGACCTATAGTACTGTCCTAACTATTCTCCCTTCAATTAAGGCCAATGCCTGACCATTCCCCCTCTTTTGTCAGCGGTAACGTAGATCTGTATGGCCACGTCCTGTGTGAAAGGCATTCGATTAGTCAACTTCCATATCAAACGGTTTCGTCATTTCATCTGTTGTTTCGTCTAGTTTGACATTCAATTACTCAGTTTCACTTTCACGTAGATATAGAAACTCGAAATTAAGCGGCTCTCCATTTCGAGCTTGTAAACAAAATGGCTACCATGGCCTCGCACCTGACCCGATGCACCGCATCTAATCGTCATTCTTCCGCAATGACGCGTCAGAAAGTTTGAAATCTAATGAATTAATAAAAAAAGAAGATATTACATTTATAAACTAGTTAAATACTTTTTGTATTGTGTTTCTACAAAATTTAGTTGTATTAAACAATCAACGTACATCATAATGGTGTTTGATTGTCATACAACGACGCACTACAAGGATATGTTTTACTTAACGTCACTATGTAGACTTGCACAAGTTCCAGAACGTAGAACAAACTATCAGAATGGACTTCACATTATGAATGAGTTGAAAATACACATAAATTGAAATATAAGGTTTCGCCCCATAAAATCGTCCAAAGCAAGCTTCAATCTTTAAAACAACCTGGTCAGCCAGCCTTGTTTGGGACAATTCGAGAACCAATCAAGCGTCGATCAACTGCTTTCAGCAGAGGCGGATATGATGTTACTGTTTATAAAAGGACTAGCTTTTAGAAAAAAAGATCAGCTTTTTTTAGTTAAAGAATTTCCTAAGGTTCCGGGACGTTCTTGAAACTGGAACCAGTACTCATCTAAGCAATTACTTAACATAAAACAACAACAAAGAATATCAGCGCGTCAACAAAACCATAATCCAAACTCAAAAATGGGTTAAACAAGAGGCAAAATATGAAAAAAGGAATAATTTACATGGAAACCCTTGTAAAAGTAAAAACTAATCGGATCATGCGTCATTTGCTTCATTGGCGGCACCAGCCATGTAAAACTAGGTGAGATCAAAGTAAAACGCATATCCTCAAGGTGAGAACTGTGGCAATTTCATCAACAAACAGGCATACAAATGAGCATATTCAAAAACGTCCATCTTCATATCACACAAAGTTACAGAATACTCCTCAATGAGACCAAGATGGCGACCATAAAACTTACTTATACTTTTGATCAATCTGTTTCTCTCGAATCCCTGCCTGTGCAGAGAGTTTGTTTGTCAGCAGTCGACATCATCACGAAAATCTCGATATTTAGAGAAAGCTCTTGAATTACGGACCAACTGCGACATGTAAACACCATAGGTTGGAGAAGCAGGGATGTTACTATCAAGCAATCGAAAGTTAACGATCGGAAAATTGAAATGATCACGTTTGTCATATAGTTTAGTAATAATCTGTCCATGTTGGTCAAAGTTTAAGTAGAGATCGAGGTAAGCAGCTGATGTAGAAAATTCTGTTGTATCCTTAATTTCAGGTTCAGAAGGGCATATACGATCGATGTGGTCAGCAAAATTCTTGTTGTTTATAGGCAACACATCGTCGATATAAATATGATGATGAACTATTTTCTCCTTGTGGTGTTTCAGAAACAGTGGTGATTCAATCATGAAATAAGATTTTTTTCAAGCATTTTGACTTAACATTTTCGCATTTTGTCTAACGCAGCTGTATCATGCAACTCTGTATGTATTAAGTGGAATTAACGGGAACGTAGACTGTGATGTTCAGGTTATTATTCCATTACTTATAATGACGATATTCAGTCAGTAAATATATTCATTCTATTGAAACAAAACTATTTAATTATTTGCTTCAAAACTATTTAATTCTCTGTTTTATTTTTTTTAACTTATTGTTTTTATTTATGCAGGAGAAATGCAAGTAAGAAAACAAAATTGTACTATTTTCGTGTTTTTATTTTTCTCGTTTATAGGCTTTAGATTATCACACTGTATTGTTTAAAGAATATCAGTTGCGGTGGCCACTCGATTTTATCCACGTGCTCGCGATGAGAAAATTGTTCTCACGAAAAACCCTTCAAATACTGTGTGATAAACTGTTTATCATCCGTATACTACTGCCTTATAAACTTCTTAAAATAACAAATGTCAATTAAACACCAAAGTTTTGAAACAACTTTAGGGTCATCGATCGCGATCTGTCTCTGGCAAACGTAAACAAAGAGAAGATTTACGCGGAGGAATTCCATGAACACTAAAATGATGTGAAAAAAATAATTTGGAAACAAAGATATCGCCATTGACTTTCTTATATGCATATTTACGCTTGGAAGGGTGTTTTTATTCTCAAAATATATTTCATAAGTTTTTATTGAATTTTTTAAGACGGAGTATTACTTACGCGGATCGCTTTTATTGGGATACTACTTCCGGAAACGAGGTCATATAATCGCGAGCAGACGTTCTTTTTTGAAAAAATACGGTCTCAAGTGCTGTAAAATGGGAAAATTCGTTCTCAAGTTCTTCTCAGGTCGTTCGCAACTTCTTCGCAAAATGTCAGATCTTGATATTGAGATCTTAAAAAGAGCCACATTTTAAAAACATGTATACGCGAAGTCTACATTCATCTTTTAACATCACCTAATATTCCTTCAATTTTTGTTTTCCATTTGATGAGAATATCAACGAAAACTTCCCGACTTTTAGAGAATATTCAGAGATAAACTAAATCCACGCTCTTTCAGGCTTTCGACGTTTATAATTTATTAACCTTTCGTTTGGAAACAATATTTGATTAGATAGATAGGAAACAGGTATGTTAATATTTGATTATTTCACTCCCAGTAAAACAATATGTACATGGACAGCTTACTACTAAGTTATACGATAAACTTTGCGATTTCAATTTCCCAATCGTGAAATTTCCATTGCTTGATAGTAATACCCCTACTTCTGTAAACTATGGTGTTTACATGTCGAGTATCAATACAATGACAAAAAAAATAAAGGGGGTTAATGATAAGATAAGAATTCCATTGTAAGTGTGTATGTGTGTGTGTATGTGTGTGTGTGTGTGTGTGGGGGGGGGGGGGGGCGGCGGGTGTGTGTGTGTGTGTGTGTGTGGGGGGGGGGGGGGGGGTAATCATGTACCCAATAAAGCAGTAAGCGGGGAACTCTATACACGACTGAGCACGTGACAAATCATTAGGTATCGTGAAACAACATTCTGATTTAGCTAAATTTGAGAAAGTATGACATATACATAATTATATAAGAAAATGCAAAAGTCACATGATAATGAGTACAACAGCAAACCAAAACATACCCCAAAATTACGTCATCAAAGCCTGAAATAAAACGAACAAACCGGGGAGCTCTATAGCTATACCGGATATTTCCCTTTAGTTCACCTCGTTGACTTTTTCGTGAGTATCTTTTGTACTGTATAATTGGTTTGCATTTCAGTGTCTCGTAAGTCCAATATGGCTGGGCATGCATTTGCCTATTTTATACTATGTAAATTGTATATGATGTAAAGTATGTGTGACAATCAAATACAATATTTTATTATATAATTATTATTATTCTGATATCCATCCCAAATTTTGTAAACAGGTTGTAATACACAGGACTGATCATGTGTACTATTGTTCGACAACAATATCGTACTGAAGTGTTGAGCCATGTATACACCTCTCCTCGTATAACATGCATTGTAAGCTTTACATTAATAGTTAAGGTTAATGTGACTTTCAAATTGGTAACAAATGACATGTTTATGTGTTAAAAATTATCGGAAATGTAAAAAATATTCATTGAACGACTGTCAGTTTGTAGTAGTATCTATTGTCAATATGAATGCAATCTTGGTGCATAAATATTAATGAAGTCCGAGTCATAAATTCTTATCTGACACTCAGATTGCATTCATATTGACAATAGATACAATCTGACAGGTGTTCATTGGTCAAAAATTGTGTAACACGTAATGGAAACGTAACACCAATCATTAATATTCTACATTTATTACTTACCACAACAAAGTGCAAATCGTGTTTAATTGGTGACGTCCTACTAACAAGTTCAAATAGTGTGTGTGTTCGCAAATATCTTCGGAAATGTAAACCATTGCTTTCTTAGTGTCAAATCAACAAAATTATATATTTACTTTTGCGCTGCAACCCACTATATGAAGATTACCTGCAAAAATGCCTTTCATAAAAGTATGAAAGCAATGGTTCTCGAGACGTAGCGCGTGGTTTAATCATGACGTCATAGATCAAGCATGTTCATTTAGAGTCATGTCGCGCCGCTTCGAATAACATGGAGAATGCCCTTGCGTCAAACGCACAAATGACTAATTATTATCATTGGCGCCAATTTTATTCAAGCTGGGCTGTTCCACCAAAGTCGTTTAAATGACGACACATATACAAACGCAGGTAATAAACTATTAATTGGAAAAAATATATATGAAGTTAAGCAATTGTTCAATAGTAAAAATGTAAATATATGGATTGAAAGTCATTTTTTAACTTTCATAGTTCTATGAAAGGTCAGCCGTTACATCCATATTTTATATTATATTATATTATATTATTATCAATATTACATATATATTGAATGAAGCCCGCTAGGGCTTCATGTTAAATATGGATGTAACGGCTGACCTTTCATAGCACTATGAAAGTTAAAAAATGACTTTCAATCCCTATATGAAAAGATGACTGTTTCGTCCCTCTGGGACTCTTCAGTGATGCTAGGGGCCAAAAGATGGGAATCCAAAATTTCTAGATTATTGTAGAAGCAGATGCTGTATCTATAACACAATTTAAAAGGTGCATCAAATGTGTGTGTTACGTAATCTCTCATGAGGGATTGGACCCTCTCAGTTCATTAACCTTGCTAAAGACGTATTCTACTGCACCAGTCAGTTTTGATCAATACTTAATGCTTAAAAAATCTGATATTTTTATTGATGAGGTAAAAATATAGAAAGGCGTTTTGTTCCTTTGCCTTTTAAATTACTCTTTCACCTCTGAAAAGCTTTTTAGAGTTTTAAATAATTCATATGTGTATTTTCGGTTCGTTCTGCTACGATAAACATTTCATTACAAAACGTTCACCAGTTCAAAGATTCGAAAATATGTTGTGAAGGTTATATATTTCCTGCCATGACTGAATTTTATATGGAGTCGGCCGAACGCTCACAGGTAAAACAACCTAGTTAGCGAGTTACGTTCGGGGCCATTCGAGAAGAAAGTCCTTCCAACGACCCTCACTAGGAAAGCCCTAATGTGGCTGTTTTGAAAAGAAAGACTGCTTTTCAAATGAACTGGCATTAAGACGATCAACGCTGTTAGTCTACATGTATGTAGAATAAATTGAATATCTGAACAATCAAAGTTTCACAAGTGTTTAGCGTTGACAAATTGGTTCTATTTACACTAATAGAGTTAGATCATGTCTTTTTTATAGTTACATATTTTCTTGATTGAGGACACAACATACTCTCCTACATCAGCTTCTTACCTCGATCTTTACTTAAACTATGACTAACACGGGCAGCTTACTACTAAACTGTATGATGAACGTGACCATTTCGATTTTACGATCGTAAACGTTCCCTTTCTCGATATTGAAATCCCTGTTTCTCCATCCTAAGGTGTTACCATGTCGCGGTTAATTCGTTATTCTAGGGCTTGCTCTAAATATCGGGATTTTGGTGATGAATGTCAGCGGCAGAGAAATAAACTTACGGAACAGGCATTCGAGAGATGCAGGCCCTGGTTTCATCAACGTTCCTTAACTTAAGGAAACTCCTTAACTTAAAAATCTCCATAGGAAAGCATTACAGAGTTTAAGGGGAAATATTTAGTTAAGGAACTTTCCTTAAATTCTGTAATGCTTTCCTATGGAGATTTTTAAGTTAAGGAGTTTACTTAAGTTAAGGAACGTTGATGAAACCGCAATCAGATTAAAATCATATCTTGATCTCCGCGCCGTTCTGTAAACTTCTCTCTGCTGCGTTAAAACTGAGATAATCCCATAGGGGGTCATATCCCGATGACCTTTCGCATTAGCCAATCAAATTACTACTGACAGAATCTTGACAGTGAAATTTTGAGGCGACAAAGCTTGCATAAACACATTTTTCCGTTTAGTCATTTCGTCATCAAAAAGTTCCTGCGGAATAATGTGACGAAATGGCTTGCTGCAAGATGACAGGTCGTTGGACAATTATTTTAGCTTAAATAAAGAGGCGACAAAGGTCATCTGGACGTGACCTCTGATGGGATGTTGTCAGATCCTTGTAAAACGGAGTGAGAACAAGGATATGTATTTTAATCAGATTGATAAAACCGGGGCCAGGTTGATGATTACTATGGCATGGTTTTTTTTATATTGTTAATGAATGTTTTTCTGGTAATTTCCTGAAGTAGTTGATATCAAAATAGACCAGTTAGAAATTATGTGACCTTGACCCACTTGATGAGTTTTTACTTATTTTGGTTTTCACTTAAATTTTCAAGTCTGTTAATTATTTCACAGAAACTAGAAGATTCACTACATTTTTCAGTCCGTGACAATTTAAACAAAGAATTTTCTTTTTACACTCCCCCCACTTTATCCCCCCCCCCCCCCCCATTGTCAATGAGCCCATACAAAATCAGATTTTGGGAACATAAAGCAATAATCAACTGACCTTAAAGTATCTTCCTGCATGATAGGCTGCATATGTTGCAGGAAAAATCAAATTGGCACCCCTCCTGTCCATAATTTAAATCGAAAAAGAAACAGCTTTTGAAGAAACAACAGAGATAAATCCAACAGGCATCAGCTGAAAGATCTGCCGGACCTTTCCTACCTTCAGAAAATAACCGATGAAGTCCGAGTGTAGCGTAGCGTAATTGTGTGACGTGTTTCCGGTTTCCCTACAGGAGGGCTACTTCCGGACGAACGAAAAAAAAAATCAAAAGCAAATGGTAGCAAGGGGAAACAACTCTGTTTGCGCACGCATGTGTTACCGTTTAAAGGCCCGTTTAGGCACTTTCGGTGCCCGTGAGCTACGCTCTTATAATTTTGCAGAATATATTTATTTATTTCATAAAGCTCAACACCGATTCAAACGTTTACATGCATAAGGACTATCATACTGTACAAAGAAACTACAGCCAGAATATTTTTTGCTTACTTGAGTATGCAAACATGAATGGAACCTACGCCACTGTGGATATGTATTCATATATAATTGAAGATATTTGATGTTTATTTAAAGTTCAATAAAAAAGACATTTAAGAATATTCCTCATAAAGGCTAAAACAAACATTTATAACTACCAGGACATCATTAGTGTTAAACACTAGTTTGTTAACTAATTTCGAAACATTAGTAATACATTAAATTGTACATGAAAATGAGAAATTTGCCTATTATTATATCTAACGCAACGTGACCATGTAACGTTTTGTATGTGTATGGGGATTAACGGGGACGTAGACCGTGGATTTTAGCCTTACACGATCTATAAATAAATTATAATTAAATTATATTATTATATAAACTCGAATCACATGGTATTAAAGGAAAATTATTAGAATGGTTTTCAAATTATTTGTCTGATAGAAAACAGCGTGTTTTAACTCAGGGGATCTTTTCAATTTTTAAATCCGTAGAAGTTGGAGTCGCACAAGGTTCAGTGTTAGGCCCCTTTTTATTTTTACTATTTATAAATGATATATCCGATATTGTAACTAGTGACGTGAAATTGTTTGCTGATGATACTTCCTTCAGCGAAATCATTGATAATAACCAAATTGAACTAGCCAATAAAATATCTGAAAATCTTTTAAAAATAAATACTTGGGGTTATAAATGGGAGAGAAGATTTAACCCTACAAAAACTATTTATACGGTATTCAGAAGGAAAAGAGATGTCATTCATCCTGATTTTTACTTAAACAATACCCCAGTGCAGTCCCCTTCTATTCATAAACACCTTGGGGTTATATTTTCTGTAGATGGTAAATGGATTCATCACGTCAATTATTCATATGAGAAAGCATTCAAAAGGTTAAATTTATTCAAATCATCATAAAACACGAGTTTCAAGAAAGCCTTCCTAAAGATTTATAAGACTTATATTCTGCCTTTATTAGAAAATGCGGATGTATTGTGGGACAACTGCTCTGACCAATGTAAACAGTTACTTGAAAATGTTCGTTTAGAAGCCGCAAGGATTATAACAGGATTGCGCAGAGGTACCTCACATTATAAACAATACAAAGAACTTATTTTGGAATCTCTCTCTGATAGACGTCAAAAACATAAAATAATTTTAATGTTTAAAATACATTACACTTAGATTCTTACGATTGCTAAATTGTCATTATTTTACATGATTACTGTATTGATAAAGATGACGTAACACACACATATGCTGCACCTTTTAAATTTAGTAATAGATACAGTATGCCGAAAAAAGGTGAATTAAACTGCATCATACAGCTGTTAACTCATGTAACCACACGAGTGTATATCATCATTGGTTTTCACTTTGGCGACCTTGTTTGACTCGGATTTCCTACGAGTGTGCAATTCGGTTTCAAGTTTCTATGATGACCGTTTCGCTTCATCAGATTTAAGAATGGTGTAATTCTGTTTTAAGTTTTGACAATATCGGCTGCAATAAAAAATATCATAACATGTTTTAATTTGTCTCAATTAACTGAATTTTGCTGTATACTATATAACGTTTTGAAAAAAAGCAGAATAGTTTGGTCATTTGATTTTATTGTCGTGTACCTGATAGGGAGGAAATATACCAATATGGCGGCTAAAACACATCGGCAAAAGTAGGTGTTTGTCCGGGTCATGAATATCTATCTAGCCGTCAGATTTCTATTCATACTGACAATGAATACTGACAATCTGACAGACGTTAAAAAGATATGTAACACCTAATGGAGACGTCACAATAATCGTTCATAGTTTACACTCATTGAAATCAACACCGAAATGAACAGCGTGTTTTATTGTTTGCGTCCTACCAAGAAGTTCTGAGAGTGCGTCCGAATTCATACTTGGGAATGCAAATCATTGCTTAAACATGTAGTTGAGTGTTAGATGAACGCGAACAAATCAATAGAATGAATGTTAGTTTATAAAATGAATGTTAGTTTATAAAATGAATGTTAGTTTATAAAATGAATGTTAGTTCAATGGCACGGAAAGTGTGGCAATGTGATGTTGAATCTTCTTTCAAAATGGCAGAAATGTTTCATGATGGTATCAAAGACAACTGCTTCCTTTTCCCCCCAAATTTACTGTTATTAATTGCCTTCTACCAGATGATCTAGGTTCGATTCCCCGATTCGGCGTTCAAAGGTAAGTGGTTACATTTCCAACCACGCGGTTTTCTTCCAATTTCAACATCTCCCACACGCTAACTTGTGGGCCAGCAAGAGTGTTATGTAACATGGATGGTAACAAATTAAACGGCGCATCTCTCAAAAGAGAATGGCTTTCCGGATTACGCGAACTGTCTTTACTTTACCGTGCGATAAACCTATTTTATAACATCAATCTTGCAACCGTGTTGGAAAATGCTTAATGCTAAAATGTTTCTAATCTTACAAATCAACATTTACGATATTTCCCCAACAAAATAGAAAAAATACCAATTACACACATAATTTCATGATAAACTGCTTTTACAATGACAAGGTAAATATATAGAAAGGCGTTAAGTTCGTTTGACTTTTAACCAATTCGTTTATCTCCGGAAGCTTTAAAACGTTTTTCAATAATAAATATATTTTCAGTTTGTTCTGCTATGATAAACATTTCATCACCAAATCGTCATTGCACACGTTCAGAGCTTACTAAAGCCCCGGTCACACTGTGCCGTATTGCTCACGGTGTTTCACGGATGCCAACTACTATATACCAAGGTAAACCGTACCGTACCGTACTAAATTTTAGCACAAAAATAGTATTTCTACTGCATTTGTACGGTTCATGTATGTCATGATGATCCATGGTTTTAATACGAATGTACTACGGCATCTTTATTTCAAAGACAAATACAAACACTGTTGTATTCTTTTCAAAACTTGCTGTTATTGGACCAAGGCGACCTTGGTTTAAATCCCCGATCGAGCGTCATAAGGGTTACATTTCCAACCACGTGGGTTTTCTCCAAATACTTTGGTTTCCTCCTGTTTCAACATCTCCCTCGCGCTAACAACTGGGCCAATGAGAGTGTTATATAACTTGTTTCATAGATTTTGTTTTTTTAAATTAAGTTTCAATAATTTTTATTTTACCTCTGCATACCTCTTTTATAATGTTGTAGTATTTACATGTCATATCACGGATGCAATCTTTACCGCCCTATGGAGTGCTGCCCAAAGGGTTAAGAGAAAACGGAACATCTCTCTAAACGGATTGGACCTTCTCATTGGTTATTTTATTTTTGATAAATGCTTAATGCTATCTATTTCAGATCAATTTTATAGATAATGTAAAAATATAGAAAGACGTTTGGTTCGTTTGGCTTTTAAATTACTTTTTTATCTCGGAAATCTTTAAAGAGTTTTTTTTTTTTTTATTATTAATGTGTGTATTTTCGGTAAGTTCTGCTACGATAAACATTTCATTACCAAGCCGTCAATACACGAATTCAAAAAACTTTAAACAATATGTTGTGAAGGTAATATTTGTCCTGTCACGACGTCCAGAATTTTGTATAGAGTTGGCCGAACCATCACATGTAGAACAACCTAGTCAGCGAGTCTTGTTTGGGGCAATTCGAGAATAAAGTCCCTGAACCACTTTTAGCTCAGCCGGAAAGCTCTGATTTTGCTGTTTAGAAAAGACTATATGCTTTTTAAATGAATTGGCATTTAGGCGATCGGTCGTAGCTGTAAGTTTATCTAGAATGAAGTAAAAATCTGATCGATCAAAACGTCAAGTGTTTAGCGTTGACATGTTGTTTGTTAGATCCATAGCACAGTTATATATTCTCGGCGTTAATGATGACGTAACACACAAATGCTGCACCTTTTAAGTTCAGTAATAGATAGAGTATGCAGAAAAATGAATTGAACTGCATGGTTATTGATTCCATTGACAATTGTAACGATATCTGTAAATATATACATTATTGTTATTGAAACAAAATTATTTAGTTCTATGATCTGTTATTTGTTGAAAACCCTTTATTTTATTGATGTGTAAAAAAATAAAAGTAAAAAAAAATGTTTATGATAATTTACAAGTTTTTATTTTTAACGTTTATAGGTAAGTTATTATTAAAGAAATATTACGTTTCTTTTCTGATGGATTTTCTTAAAAAAATCACTGAGATTTCTGCAATTTATTCTTAATTCAGTAAAACTCTTTGTTTTATCGATGCTACGCGTTATGCTCATTACTTTGACAATTTCGATGTTGCCAAGGTGACGAAAATCAGTTTGGAGTTTCATTTCAAAACTAGCATGAAATAATGTAAATTATTACATCTTTACCAAATGAAATATCGAAAATTATTCACTCTATAAAAGTGATATTTTTTTCACTAGTGAAAACATCGTTGTGATAAATATCACTTTGGCTTATTTGACCAATCAAAACACAGCTTACAAATTAGTTTGGGAAAAAAACTTTGTCATCTCATTCGGGATTTTTGTATGTTAAAATACAATATTTTATTCCACAATTACTTTTCATTTTAAGGACTCTATTATACTATTCAAGTCAGCAATGCTATTTGATTGGCGGAAACTTGTGTTAATTGAAACACGGAGTCGGCGTACCCACAGCGTCTCCAAGTCGCAAAATATAGCCAAAGTACATGTATAAGAGAACTATGATCATCTCTGACAGTGATAGGGATAAAGAGTAACTCACACAAGCTTGGATGGCACTGATAATTAGCATCTGGATGAATGGTGACAAAACAACTCATCATTTACCTCGCTTCTCACCATCTTACAGACAGTTCGGCAGTTATCAACATTGCGTAATGATCTGCGTTGATGACGCAACTTTTTCAAGATATTTTACATTATAACAGTAATAAGATATACTTATTTAAAATATGAAGACAAATACATTCTTCATTAAAATCAGTGATCAAAAGCAGTTTGTGACGATTTTTCACATTTTATTGAAATATTTACTGACATGACTATATTCTGTCCCACCGAAGTATCTAGAGTTGCTAGTGTCAAACGCATCTACACCAAGTATTGTCAACTTGATGTGTTGTTTTGCAACAAAAATGTAATAAACAGAATATTATCTAACAGTGTCTTCAGTAATACGAAATATATTTCACTCGTGTGACTAATATTTTGGTATTTTTCACTCGTGCTGCGAAATCGTGATCCAAATATTAGCCCCACTCGTGAAATATATTTCGTATCACTGCAGACACTGTTAGATATCCTCTATTTACCTTAACGAAAATTATACTGTATTACTGTAAGAGGCTGTCATGCGTGTTTTGAAACCTTTCCTATACGATAGTATTCAACGTATATCATTTTCCTAACACAAAGTTTTGAATTTCAATTTCAAAAACAAAACTACAATTATGTAAATCACCCGATCTTTTATGATGATGAGTCTATACATCGACCATACCAACATTTTAAAATGTCGTCAATAATGTATATTTGCATTTCGTTTTGTCCTGCTTTGGTAATTATGTAATTCCCAATTGTCATTACTCAAGGACAGAAAGTGAAACTCAAACCCGTTATAGAAGCAAAAAATAAATCCAACAAAATCTATTCCAATTGTCAAAGCTAGCAGAAACCTGCAATGAACTCATAAACATCAAGAACGTGGATTCACTAGTGTCGGCCATCTAAGGTACACTTGATTGTAAACGACACATAATGATCATTTAACGAGGATCGTAAGCATTAAATAGCGTACGATAAGTAACGATCACAGGCCAATGTAAATTGCTTCTGTTGGTCACTTTGCTTATGTCATGTCATGTTTTGTTCAGTTTCAATGTTTCCTTGTAGTTCTACATCCGTATTGAGGATATGTGATATTATCAAGGAATTGCTCCGCTCCCGTCCCATCGCGAAATGTATGAAAAAGATGATATATAAAATGCTTCAGTAATATCAAATATATTTCCTGAGTTGGGCTAACATGCGCACTCATGAAAAATTTCCAAATATTAGCCACTTTTGAACTGCATTTTGTATTACTGAATATACTGTTAAATATTCTGTTTATTGCAATTTTCCGAAACCTTTACGGGCAGCTTTAACTTTCTTCATTATCGTTTGTAAACAATGTTTTGATTACTCAAACATATCACTTTTCTCACTAGAAAAAAATGTCATATTTATACATCAATAAATCATACAGTTTGTGTTTCAATAAAAATACCGATTCCGTTGATTTTCCTTCCAAATCCTCTTGTTACGTAAACGGCCAATAAAGAAGGGGACATAACAAATATATGTACTAGGATAGGACGATTGACTACTGTCGAAGCGACAGCAATGTCAGTTTGTACCTCTCCTATCCGGGAATGTCAAAGGTACATTTTTTCGTTAACTTAATTACGGTCCAATGAATCGGTGTATAAATCTACCACGAGCCCAACTGCTGCTGTCGACAGACGGTGCGCATGACCAATGCTCTGATTGACATTTCATTTGAAATTGGCTTCATCAATATGACAACAGCAACATAAGGATCCAATTGGGAATTAATGTACAAGATGTGTATCAGACCTAAACTGTGTTATGTATATTTATATCTGTTTAATCTGAAACTCTATATACACAAGAGGATTTCCAGAAAGAGCATCAGAAAAAAAGTCATATATACAGAGCTTATTTAAAAATATTTGTTTGTTCATGACAAATATCATATTTAAGATCTTTGACATAATGTAATATATCAAACGTACATATCTTTTAAAAAACATTTTTCGTTTTTTTTCGTTCCCAAAACAGAAAAAATCACTTTTCACGAAACCATTACCAATTTTACGTTTTTAAATCAACGTGTCTACCGTCAAATATAGAACGTTATAAAGGTCCTTACCAATCTAAGTGTCTACCGTCAAATATAAAACGTTATAAAGGTCCTCACCAATCTAAGTGTCTACCGTCAAATACAGAACGTTATAAAGGTCCTCACCAATCTAAGTGTCTACCGTCTTATATAGAACGTTATCAAGGTCCTCACCAATCTAAGTGTCCACCGTCAAATATAGAACGTTATAAAGGTCCTCACCAATCTAAGTGTCCACCGTCAAATATAGAACGTTATAAAGGTCCTCACCAATCTAAGTGTCTACCGTCAAATACAGAACGTTATAAAGGTCCTCACCAATCTAAGTGTCTACCGTCAAATACAGAACGTTATAAAGGTCCTCACCAATCTAAGTTTATACCGTTAAATATAAAACGTTATAAAGGTCCTCACCAATCTAAGTGTCTACCGTCAACTATAGAACGTTATGTAGGTCCTCACCAATCTAAGTGTCTACCGCCAAATATAGAACGTTATAAAGGTCCTCACCAATCCAAGTGTCTACCGTCAACTATAGAACGTTATAAAGGTCCTCACCAATCTAAGTGTCTACCGTCAACTATAGAACGTTATGTAGGTCCTCACCAATCCAAGTGTCTACCGCCAAATATAGAACATTATAAAGGTCCTCACCAATCTAAGTGTCCACCGTCAAATATAGAACGTTATAAAGGTCCTCACCAATCTTAGTGTCTACCGCCAAATATAGAACATTATAAAGGTCCTCACCAATCTAAGTGTCTACCGTCAAATACAGAACTTTATAAAGGTCCTCACCAATCTAAGTGTCTACCGTCAAATACAGAACGTTATAAAGGTCCTCGCCAATCTAAGTGTCCAACGTCAAATACAGAACGTTATAAAGGTCCTCACCAATCTAAGTGTCTACCGTCAAATACAGAACGTTATAAAGGTCCTCACCAATCTAAATGTCTACCGTCCAATATAGAATGTTATAAAGGTCCTCACCAATCTAAGTGTCTACTGTCAACTATAGAATGTTATAATGGTCCTGACCAATCTAAGTGTCTACCGTCAACTATAGAACGTTATGTAGGTCCTAAGCAGATATTCAGCTACTTAGCGGAAGTGATATGCTACAGGCCAATCATGCCATCGAGCAAAGGTTAGGATTGGTCTACCCAACAAACCGTATGTCCAACAACTTGGCTTGGTTGGGAAACAACAGGCGAACCATGGTAAGGAGGTGATCATGCACAAGATGAAGTGAGTACAATGACGACTTCTGTCTTTAAACCTTCCAACAATAAAGCCCACGTGTGCGAGTCACCCAAGTAGACGACTGCCCTGAAAACCACAGATCATACATGGAATGTCCATAAAGGACATGCGTTTCTTAAGTCTAAGAGGTAATTAGTGTTATCAGGGGTAGGTCGGACATTAGATTGCGCAACTTCATCTCCGTATGTCTAGATCCAACTTCCATATTACAAGCCACTCGCACTTTAGCGAGATAGAAGCTCTAGTTTGAAGCAAGATCTCTCTCGTGGAAGAACGTTTTCGTAATTTACACGCAAAACTAGCCCCTCCACCGCTTGTCCCATGTAAATACTGTAGGTACTTGCCATTGTTTGGGTTGTACTACCCTGGAAAAGGGATCAAATTCAATGGAATTTGACTTAATGATGTTCTACTTACCGTTGTCGACCTGACAAACAGCTTGGTAATACTAATAATAGTTCGAGGTTCTCATATACCGCTTTGTCACGACCTTAAAGGCTGTCTCAAAGCGGTTTACAAATAATTATCCGTGGATATAGGGCCTTCGTAACCAGCCAATATTGTTCTCAACTCCCTATTGAGCATTCAACCGGGGCTGCCATTTCGGCGCTTACAGCTACATGTATGTAACATTCTACAATTTCTAATTCCTAATTGGCGTGGTGGCAGCGGGTTACGAACTCATCTCTGAACACAAACAGACTTATAAGTGCATTTTACAATGTGTACTCGGACCCGCAAAGCACATTAATTGTCATACCGTAGTAAAGTCTACCGTGGATAGCCCAGTCTAAAAATAGTTCAAAATGGCTAGCACACACAGCGCACCAAAACAATGGTGTTTAACCAAAATTGAAACAGAGAACTCATTCGAAAATTGGCGTCAGAATCTATTATATACACTGTCATTAGACTGCAATTTTGCTCCATTTTTGGTCGAGGGTGCCCGATGGGAAAAGAAATCCAAAGCATCTCCGTATCGTGGGTTTGTCAACGATAATAATGATATTGAAGAACGAAACCGACGGTCGCGTGATCAGAGAGTGAACATGTTAGAACTGATGTTGGGCCAAATAGCGAACTATTGTCCAGTTATTTCCAGAAACACTATTGTGAAAAATTCTGTGTCCATTGAACAAATATGGCAAACAATTCGCTTGCATTATGGTTTCCAGTCAACTGGAGCCCATTTTATCGACTTTTCTGCTTTGAAGTTGGAATCTAGTGAAAGGCCCGAAGACCTATACCAACGTTTGATCGCATTTGTGGAGGACAATCTTTTGTGCCAAGACTCTGGTATTAGCCATCAAGGAGAGGAAATCACCGAGGATGAAGAGCTCTCACCATCCCTTGAGAATTTTGTTGTGTTAACCTGGTTACGCCTTATAAACCCTGACCATTTTTGTTGAGTTCGGAGGAAAGATTTTCCAGCAGACTGTTGGCATTCCCATGGGAACAAACTGTGTCACACACTTAGCTGACTAGATTTTTGTTTTCATAAGAGACTGAATTTGTGGAAGAGCTATTCAGGACAGGTAACAAAAACTTTGCCAAATCTTTGACTTTCTGATATATCGACGATGTGTTGTCTATTAACAACAAGAAGTTTGCTGACCACGTCGATCGTATATACCCTTCTGAACTTGAAATAAAGGACACAACAAACTCTTCTACATCAGCTGCTTACCTCGATCTATACTTAAACTACGACGAACATGGACAGCTTACTACTAAGCTATACGATAATCGTGATGATTTCAATTTTCCGATCATTTACTTTCCATTTCTTGATGGTAACATCCCTGCTTCTCCAACCTACATGTGTTTACACGTCGCAGTTGATTCGATATTCTAGGGCGTGCTCTAAATATCGGGATTTCGTGATCGATGTCGACTGCAGACAAACAAAATAACAACACAAGGATTCGAGAGATGCAGATTGGTCAGAACTATGGGCAAGTTTTATGGTCGCCATCTTTGTCTCATTGAGAAATATTCTGTATCTTTAAGTGATATGAAGATGGACGTTTTTGAGTATGCTCATTAGTGTGTTTCCTTGCAGTGATTGACAATGTTACTCGGTTCCCATTTTGAGAACATGATGTTTACTTGGATGTGTCAAAGATTTACATGGCGGGTGTCGTCGATGAAGCAGAAGACGTTTACTCTTCCGGAACACCTGGTCTTATTCTCTTGTACTTTTACAAGGGTCTCCATGTCAATCTTTCTTTTGTTCATATTTTGCCCCTGGTTTAAGCGATTTTGAGCTTGGATTATGATTATGATTTTTTTTAACGCTTTGGTATTCTCTTATTTATTTGCATTGTGTCTAACGCCACTTTATCATTTAAATAATGGGAATTAACGGGAATGTAGACTGAGCGTTCAGGTAATTGATTCCATTACTAATGTTAACGACATCAAGTCAGTAAATATACACGCGTTGTTTAGACAAAATTATTTTTTAAGTAATTTTTTTAATATCATTATCTTATTATCTTATTTATGTCTAAAAAAATAGTTGTCCTCCGTTTTTAGTAAAGGTATTATTAGAGATGGCTTAAATCTCTGATTTCTGAAATTTGATTTAAAATCTGTATAAATCTTTGTTTTAACGATGATACGCGGTAAGCTCATTACTTTGACAATTTAAATATTGGGTGACAAAAATCATTTTCGCTTTTCTTTTAAAAATAAGCATTATGTAGATCTTAAATTCTCAAATGGAAATTATATATGGAAATCAAGTTTTAAACGTTTTCGTCTGCATAGTATAAATGGTTTTACGCACCTGACCTTTCTGTTTCTTTAGTAGTTTAGAAATTTTGGATTCCGACCTTTTGGTCCCTAGCATCACTAGGAGGACGAAACAGCTGTATGGTGCAGTTTAATTCATTTTTTCAGCATACTGTACCTATTACTAAATTTAAAAGGTGCAGCATATGTGTGTGTTACGTCATTCTTCATTATTCTCATCGTCGGAAACCCACGGTTCACTTCTCAGACGTTTGCATCCCGTGGGCCAGAATCGGTATAAACCTTCGTTTCCCCGAATAGAAGTTTATTCGGAGATTTCAACCAATCAGAATGGTCGTTTCACGTGACACTCTGTTAGATGATTTTACCGTGACCACGACCAGCATATTTCTGTAGGCATGACGCCGATGTCAATCGCCGTATAGCAGGACCTTATATTTTTATCACAATCGACACAATTATAACACGTTCGACAGCTTTTGTTGACAGACGGTGCTACAAATCAAACGGGATACCCCGGCTTGATGTCTCGGCTGTATTTAGTCACGGATGAAACCATCGATATGATTGGCTACTATTTTAGTACGAATACGAGTTTCTTTCCATTTGAGCCCACGGGATGCAAACGTCAGAGAAGTGTACCGTGGGTTTCCGACGATGCATTATTCTTAAAATTTCTGTTTCCAAAAAAAAAATTCAATTATGCAAATCACCCTATTTGTTATAATGGGTTTTACAGCGACCACAAACAAAGGCTTTAAAGCGTCATCTATAATTCATATTTGCATTTTCGTTTCGTTCTGCTTTGGTAATTATATATTTCCCAATCGTCATTGTCATTACGCAAAGACAGAAATAGAAATACTAAGCTATTATAAAAGCAAAAACCAATCCCAAATGAAAACTTTTCAAAATTTGTAGAAACATGTCACGGCCTTAATCATATCAAAATCAACAACGGTGATTTACTAGTGTTGGCGATCTAAGATACACAATTATACAGTTCATACTGAACATTTAACGAGGATCGTCACAGTTAAATATAAAACATGATAAAGCACGATGACAGACCAACGTAAATTTCCTAGGTTGGTCACTTTGCTTATGTCATGTTTTTTTCAGTTTCAATGTTTCTTGTAGCGCCAGTGTATGTTAGATCTCAGTTCAGTATAGTTAATGTAGTCAAGTCCGGAACAGCTCCTCCGGTGTTGTGTCCATTATTAGCATCTCATGCGTGTTTCCGCCTTCTGTGTTTAGTCATTAAAAACCACGAGGTTCACAGTCTGGGCTGTTGTGACATTGTGTTTTATCTTCCTAAGGTAGCTGTGTACGGTAGATCTAGAGATTAATGGGAAAAAAGACCAATGCCTGAGAATTGTCAACACCGAGATTTAACCGTACACTGCATAGATGTAAATGTATACATTTTTGTAAATTGTATATCATTTCCAATTCAAAAAAAGGACTATAAAGTGTATACACCGATGTATCCTATGTATGGCACTTGTGTGAAAACCATGGTTACCACATCAAAAATTACCGAAAAATGCAAAATATCACTGTTTTTGACACAAAATTTGACCTACGCAGATAGGAATTTTTTTCTTAAGTTCTATCTAAAATTAAAGCTTACTAACTTGGTTGCAGAATTATATCTGTCCCAGCATAGGTCGTACGCTTAGATTTTCCGCTATTTTCTCTCATGTGCTGTTGTCGAAATTTCACTTCCTGTAAAGCTAGCTTTTCCTGTGTAGACACCCATTTCGGAAGGGTCAAAATTTTAATCTCTAACCCAAAAAAATTTTTTCTCTTTTTACAAATGTGAAGTCAACAAAGTCCACTTTATCATACTTAAGCCAATTTTACTCCTTATATTTTTTTTAGATTTTCATAGGCATGCTATTATAGGGGTTATTCATTGTACAAAAATATCACCCATGGCCACAAAAGCCTTCTGTACACTGCTACCATATACATCATTTTCTATTCCTTAAAATTTAATCAAAACATTTTAGATGTCTGGAAAATGACACAATGAACAAAATGATGTATCCGTTTCCTTTCTCCCTTGAATAGTTACTGAGTAAAATGAATTTCCCTGAAAGGTGAATTTTTACCAATTCTGTTCTCAGACTATCAATAAAGGGAGATAATCTGAAAAATGAAAACTTCAATAAGTTTGTAGTTTTCATTAAAAAAATTCCATTTTGGGTGAAATTGGACGCTTTGAGATCCTATGCATGGGGAAAACAAGACTGTTTAGTGATAATGTTATGTTTTTATCTTATTTTATGACGTCATAGTTACTGTGATGTCATCAAAACTGTGACGTCATCAATGGGTATGTATGACATCATCAATACTTACTGAGATCAAAATGGCTACCAGGAAACCCATCACAACAACACTCTGGCAACAGACACATCTGCCCTAGCCGACGAACACTGCGTAAATGTCAGATACTGAAATAACAGACAAAAAGGCCAAAATAAAGGTTGCCTTCTTTTTCTTCACCGAGAAATGTCAGTGACTCTCAGAAGTTGTGAAAACCATCAAATTTCCCTCAAAACTCATTTTCTGCATCTGTAATTTTGGAAAATCATAGTTTTCATGATTGACTTTACTAGACTAATCATTATGCTGGTTTAGTTTGGGGGGAAATCAGATAAAATAGCAAAATTTGATTGAAAACAGACAATTTTACCTATTTTTAATAAATATAAATTTATGTACAGTATCCATGGATACCGAGTGCTGATATGAATGAAAACGACTAAAATTATGTCTGAATGACTCAAGAGATATAGCTGTAAAGATCTATGTTTCCAAGAAGAACATAGATCAAAATATGACCACTTTAAATGTATAATAAAATGTTAACAGGAATCAAGATAGAAAAGGCTTAAAAAACCTATAAGCAAACAAGAGTTACTGCCCTTTGTTCAGGCACGTATAATGGTTCATTTCGATTTCTTAAGTTTAGTAATTAGATTTAACTTAAAATAAATCAAGGTAAATACCAAACAAGCATGAAAAGTTATTTTTTTCAAAAACATGACTTTTTGTGTGCTGTATATGGTAGCTGTGTACGGTAGATCTAGAGATTAATGGGAAAAAAGACCAATGCCTGAGAATTGTCAACACCGAGATTTAACCGTACACTGCATAGATGTAAATGTATACATTTTTGTAAATTGTATATCATTTCCAATTCAAAAAAAGGACTATAAAGTGTATACACCGATGTATCCTATGTATGGCACTTGTGTGAAAACCATGGTTACCACATCAAAAATTACCGAAAAATGCAAAATATCACTGTTTTTGACACAAAATTTGACCTACGCAGATAGGAATTTTTTTCTTAAGTTCTATCTAAAATTAAAGCTTACTAACTTGGTTGCAGAATTATATCTGTCCCAGCATAGGTCGTACGCTTAGATTTTCCGCTATTTTCTCTCATGTGCTGTTGTCGAAATTTCACTTCCTGTAAAGCTAGCTTTTCCTGTGTAGACACCCATTTCGGAAGGGTCAAAATTTTAATCTCTAACCCAAAAATTTTTTTTCTCTTTTTACAAATGTGAAGTCAACAAAGTCCACTTTATCATACTTAAGCCAATTTTACTCCTTATATTTTTTTTAGATTTTCATAGGCATGCTATTATAGGGGTTATTCATTGTACAAAAATATCACCCATGGCCACAAAAGCCTTCTGTACACTGCTACCTAATTGGCGTGGTGGCAGCGGGTTACGAACTCATCTCTGAACACAAACAGACTTATAAGTGCATTTTACAATGTGTACTCGGACCCGCAAAGCACATTAATTGTCATACCGTAGTAAAGTCTACCGTGGATAGCCCAGTCTAAAAATAGTTCAAAATGGCTAGCACACACAGCGCACCAAAACAATGGTGTTTAACCAAAATTGAAACAGAGAACTCATTCGAAAATTGGCGTCAGAATCTATTATATACACTGTCATTAGACTGCAATTTTGCTCCATTTTTGGTCGAGGGTGCCCGATGGGAAAAGAAATCCAAAGCATCTCCGTATCGTGGGTTTGTCAACGATAATAATGATATTGAAGAACGAAACCGACGGTCGCGTGATCAGAGAGTGAACATGTTAGAACTGATGTTGGGCCAAATAGCGAACTATTGTCCAGTTATTTCCAGAAACACTATTGTGAAAAATTCTGTGTCCATTGAACAAATATGGCAAACAATTCGCTTGCATTATGGTTTCCAGTCAACTGGAGCCCATTTTATCGACTTTTCTGCTTTGAAGTTGGAATCTAGTGAAAGGCCCGAAGACCTATACCAACGTTTGATCGCATTTGTGGAGGACAATCTTTTGTGCCAAGACTCTGGTATTAGCCATCAAGGAGAGGAAATCACCGAGGATGAAGAGCTCTCACCATCCCTTGAGAATTTTGTTGTGTTAACCTGGTTACGCCTTATAAACCCTGACCATTTTTGTTGAGTTCGGAGGAAAGATTTTCCAGCAGACTGTTGGCATTCCCATGGGAACAAACTGTGTCACACACTTAGCTGACTAGATTTTTGTTTTCATAAGAGACTGAATTTGTGGAAGAGCTATTCAGGACAGGTAACAAAAACTTTGCCAAATCTTTGACTTTCAGATATATCGACGATGTGTTGTCTATTAACAACAAGAAGTTTGCTGACCACGTCGATCGTATATACCCTTCTGAACTTGAAATAAAGGACACAACAAACTCTTCTACATCAGCTGCTTACCTCGATCTATACTTAAACTACGACGAACATGGACAGCTTACTACTAAGCTATACGATAATCGTGATGATTTCAATTTTCCGATCATTTACTTTCCATTTCTTGATGGTAACATCCCTGCTTCTCCAACCTACATGTGTTTACACGTCGCAGTTGATTCGATATTCTAGGGCGTGCTCTAAATATCGGGATTTCGTGATCGATGTCGACTGCAGACAAACAAAATAACAACACAAGGATTCGAGAGATGCAGATTGGTCAGAACTATGGGCAAGTTTTATGGTCGCCATTTTTGTCTCATTGAGAAATATTCTGTATCTTTAAGTGATATGAAGATGGACGTTTTTGAGTATGCTCATTAGTGTGTTTCCTTGCAGTGATTGACAATGTTACTCGGTTCCCATTTTGAGAACATGATGTTTACTTGGATGTGTCAAAGATTTACATGGCGGGTGTCGTCGATGAAGCAGAAGACGTTTACTCTTCCGGAACACCTGGTCTTATTCTCTTGTACTTTTACAAGGGTCTCCATGTCAATCTTTCTTTTGTTCATATTTTGCCCCTGGTTTAAGCGATTTTGAGCTTGGATTATGATTATGATTTTTTTTAACGCTTTGGTATTCTCTTATTTATTTGCATTGTGTCTAACGCCACTTTATCATTTAAATAATGGGAATTAACGGGAATGTAGACTGAGCGTTCAGGTAATTGATTCCATTACTAATGTTAACGACATCAAGTCAGTAAATATACACGCGTTGTTTAGACAAAATTATTTTTTAAGTAATTTTTTTAATATCATTATCTTATTATCTTATTTATGTCTAAAAAAATAGTTGTCCTCCGTTTTTAGTAAAGGTATTATTAGAGATGGCTTAAATCTCTGATTTCTGAAATTTGATTTAAAATCTGTATAAATCTTTGTTTTAACGATGATACGCGGTAAGCTCATTACTTTGACAATTTAAATATTGGGTGACAAAAATCATTTTCGCTTTTCTTTTAAAAATAAGCATTATGTAGATCTTAAATTCTCAAATGGAAATTATATATGGAAATCAAGTTTTAAACGTTTTCGTCTGCATAGTATAAATGGTTTTACGCACCTGACCTTTCTGTTTCTTTAGTAGTTTAGAAATTTTGGATTCCGACCTTTTGGTCCCTAGCATCACTAGGAGGACGAAACAGCTGTATGGTGCAGTTTAATTCATTTTTTCAGCATACTGTACCTATTACTAAATTTAAAAGGTGCAGCATATGTGTGTGTTACGTCATTCTTCATTATTCTCATCGTCGGAAACCCACGGTTCACTTCTCAGACGTTTGCATCCCGTGGGCCAGAATCGGTATAAACCTTCGTTTCCCCGAATAGAAGTTTATTCGGAGATTTCAACCAATCAGAATGGTCGTTTCACGTGACACTCTGTTAGATGATTTTACCGTGACCACGACCAGCATATTTCTGTAGGCATGACGCCGATGTCAATCGCCGTATAGCAGGACCTTATATTTTTATCACAATCGACACAATTATAACACGTTCGACAGCTTTTGTTGACAGGCGGTGCTACAAATCAAACGGGATACCCCGGCTTGATGTCTCGGCTGTATTTAGTCACGGATGAAACCATCGATATGATTGGCTACTATTTTAGTACGAATACGAGTTTCTTTCCATTTGAGCCCACGGGATGCAAACGTCAGAGAAGTGTACCGTGGGTTTCCGACGATGCATTATTCTTAAAATTTCTGTTTCCAAAAAAAAAATTCAATTATGCAAATCACCCTATTTGTTATAATGGGTTTTACAGCGACCACAAACAAAGGCTTTAAAGCGTCATCTATAATTCATATTTGCATTTTCGTTTCGTTCTGCTTTGGTAATTATATATTTCCCAATCGTCATTGTCATTACGCAAAGACAGAAATAGAAATACTAAGCTATTATAAAAGCAAAAACCAATCCCAAATGAAAACTTTTCAAAATTTGTAGAAACATGTCACGGCCTTAATCATATCAAAATCAACAACGGTGATTTACTAGTGTTGGCGATCTAAGATACACAATTATACAGTTCATACTGAACATTTAACGAGGATCGTCACAGTTAAATATAAAACATGATAAAGCACGATGACAGACCAACGTAAATTTCCTAGGTTGGTCACTTTGCTTATGTCATGTTTTTTTCAGTTTCAATGTTTCTTGTAGCGCCAGTGTATGTTAGATCTCAGTTCAGTATAGTTAATGTAGTCAAGTCCGGAACAGCTCCTCCGGTGTTGTGTCCATTATTAGCATCTCATGCGTGTTTCCGCCTTCTGTGTTTAGTCATTAAAAACCACGAGGTTCACAGTCTGGGCTGTTGTGACATTGTGTTTTATCTTCCTAATTGGCGTGGTGGCAGCGGGTTACGAACTCATCTCTGAACACAAACAGACTTATAAGTGCATTTTACAATGTGTACTCGGACCCGCAAAGCACATTAATTGTCATACCGTAGTAAAGTCTACCGTGGATAGCCCAGTCTAAAAATAGTTCAAAATGGCTAGCACACACAGCGCACCAAAACAATGGTGTTTAACCAAAATTGAAACAGAGAACTCATTCGAAAATTGGCGTCAGAATCTATTATATACACTGTCATTAGACTGCAATTTTGCTCCATTTTTGGTCGAGGGTGCCCGATGGGAAAAGAAATCCAAAGCATCTCCGTATCGTGGGTTTGTCAACGATAATAATGATATTGAAGAACGAAACCGACGGTCGCGTGATCAGAGAGTGAACATGTTAGAACTGATGTTGGGCCAAATAGCGAACTATTGTCCAGTTATTTCCAGAAACACTATTGTGAAAAATTCTGTGTCCATTGAACAAATATGGCAAACAATTCGCTTGCATTATGGTTTCCAGTCAACTGGAGCCCATTTTATCGACTTTTCTGCTTTGAAGTTGGAATCTAGTGAAAGGCCCGAAGACCTATACCAACGTTTGATCGCATTTGTGGAGGACAATCTTTTGTGCCAAGACTCTGGTATTAGCCATCAAGGAGAGGAAATCACCGAGGATGAAGAGCTCTCACCATCCCTTGAGAATTTTGTTGTGTTAACCTGGTTACGCCTTATAAACCCTGACCATTTTTGTTGAGTTCGGAGGAAAGATTTTCCAGCAGACTGTTGGCATTCCCATGGGAACAAACTGTGTCACACACTTAGCTGACTAGATTTTTGTTTTCATAAGAGACTGAATTTGTGGAAGAGCTATTCAGGACAGGTAACAAAAACTTTGCCAAATCTTTGACTTTCAGATATATCGACGATGTGTTGTCTATTAACAACAAGAAGTTTGCTGACCACGTCGATCGTATATACCCTTCTGAACTTGAAATAAAGGACACAACAAACTCTTCTACATCAGCTGCTTACCTCGATCTATACTTAAACTACGACGAACATGGACAGCTTACTACTAAGCTATACGATAATCGTGATGATTTCAATTTTCCGATAATTTACTTTCCATTTCTTGATGGTAACATCCCTGCTTCTCCAACCTACATGTGTTTACACGTCGCAGTTGATTCGATATTCTAGGGCGTGCTCTAAATATCGGGATTTCGTGATCGATGTCGACTGCAGACAAACAAAATAACAACACAAGGATTCGAGAGATGCAGATTGGTCAGAACTATGGGCAAGTTTTATGGTCGCCATCTTTGTCTCATTGAGAAATATTCTGTATCTTTAAGTGATATGAAGATGGACGTTTTTGAGTATGCTCATTAGTGTGTTTCCTTGCAGTGATTGACAATGTTACTCGGTTCCCATTTTGAGAACATGATGTTTACTTGGATGTGTCAAAGATTTACATGGCGGGTGTCGTCGATGAAGCAGAAGACGTTTACTCTTCCGGAACACCTGGTCTTATTCTCTTGTACTTTTACAAGGGTCTCCATGTCAATCTTTCTTTTGTTCATATTTTGCCCCTGGTTTAAGCGATTTTGAGCTTGGATTATGATTATGATTTTTTTTAACGCTTTGGTATTCTCTTATTTATTTGCATTGTGTCTAACGCCACTTTATCATTTAAATAATGGGAATTAACGGGAATGTAGACTGAGCGTTCAGGTAATTGATTCCATTACTAATGTTAACGACATCAAGTCAGTAAATATACACGCGTTGTTTAGACAAAATTATTTTTTAAGTAATTTTTTTAATATCATTATCTTATTATCTTATTTATGTCTAAAAAAATAGTTGTCCTCCGTTTTTAGTAAAGGTATTATTAGAGATGGCTTAAATCTCTGATTTCTGAAATTTGATTTAAAATCTGTATAAATCTTTGTTTTAACGATGATACGCGGTAAGCTCATTACTTTGACAATTTAAATATTGGGTGACAAAAATCATTTTCGCTTTTCTTTTAAAAATAAGCATTATGTAGATCTTAAATTCTCAAATGGAAATTATATATGGAAATCAAGTTTTAAACGTTTTCGTCTGCATAGTATAAATGGTTTTACGCACCTGACCTTTCTGTTTCTTTAGTAGTTTAGAAATTTTGGATTCCGACCTTTTGGTCCCTAGCATCACTAGGAGGACGAAACAGCTGTATGGTGCAGTTTAATTCATTTTTTCAGCATACTGTACCTATTACTAAATTTAAAAGGTGCAGCATATGTGTGTGTTACGTCATTCTTCATTATTCTCATCGTCGGAAACCCACGGTTCACTTCTCAGACGTTTGCATCCCGTGGGCCAGAATCGGTATAAACCTTCGTTTCCCCGAATAGAAGTTTATTCGGAGATTTCAACCAATCAGAATGGTCGTTTCACGTGACACTCTGTTAGATGATTTTACCGTGACCACGACCAGCATATTTCTGTAGGCATGACGCCGATGTCAATCGCCGTATAGCAGGACCTTATATTTTTATCACAATCGACACAATTATAACACGTTCGACAGCTTTTGTTGACAGGCGGTGCTACAAATCAAACGGGATACCCCGGCTTGATGTCTCGGCTGTATTTAGTCACGGATGAAACCATCGATATGATTGGCTACTATTTTAGTACGAATACGAGTTTCTTTCCATTTGAGCCCACGGGATGCAAACGTCAGAGAAGTGTACCGTGGGTTTCCGACGATGCATTATTCTTAAAATTTCTGTTTCCAAAAAAAAAATTCAATTATGCAAATCACCCTATTTGTTATAATGGGTTTTACAGCGACCACAAACAAAGGCTTTAAAGCGTCATCTATAATTCATATTTGCATTTTCGTTTCGTTCTGCTTTGGTAATTATATATTTCCCAATCGTCATTGTCATTACGCAAAGACAGAAATAGAAATACTAAGCTATTATAAAAGCAAAAACCAATCCCAAATGAAAACTTTTCAAAATTTGTAGAAACATGTCACGGCCTTAATCATATCAAAATCAACAACGGTGATTTACTAGTGTTGGCGATCTAAGATACACAATTATACAGTTCATACTGAACATTTAACGAGGATCGTCACAGTTAAATATAAAACATGATAAAGCACGATGACAGACCAACGTAAATTTCCTAGGTTGGTCACTTTGCTTATGTCATGTTTTTTTCAGTTTCAATGTTTCTTGTAGCGCCAGTGTATGTTAGATCTCAGTTCAGTATAGTTAATGTAGTCAAGTCCGGAACAGCTCCTCCGGTGTTGTGTCCATTATTAGCATCTCATGCGTGTTTCCGCCTTCTGTGTTTAGTCATTAAAAACCACGAGGTTCACAGTCTGGGCTGTTGTGACATTGTGTTTTATCTTCCTAATTGGCGTGGTGGCAGCGGGTTACGAACTCATCTCTGAACACAAACAGACTTATAAGTGCATTTTACAATGTGTACTCGGACCCGCAAAGCACATTAATTGTCATACCGTAGTAAAGTCTACCGTGGATAGCCCAGTCTAAAAATAGTTCAAAATGGCTAGCACACACAGCGCACCAAAACAATGGTGTTTAACCAAAATTGAAACAGAGAACTCATTCGAAAATTGGCGTCAGAATCTATTATATACACTGTCATTAGACTGCAATTTTGCTCCATTTTTGGTCGAGGGTGCCCGATGGGAAAAGAAATCCAAAGCATCTCCGTATCGTGGGTTTGTCAACGATAATAATGATATTGAAGAACGAAACCGACGGTCGCGTGATCAGAGAGTGAACATGTTAGAACTGATGTTGGGCCAAATAGCGAACTATTGTCCAGTTATTTCCAGAAACACTATTGTGAAAAATTCTGTGTCCATTGAACAAATATGGCAAACAATTCGCTTGCATTATGGTTTCCAGTCAACTGGAGCCCATTTTATCGACTTTTCTGCTTTGAAGTTGGAATCTAGTGAAAGGCCCGAAGACCTATACCAACGTTTGATCGCATTTGTGGAGGACAATCTTTTGTGCCAAGACTCTGGTATTAGCCATCAAGGAGAGGAAATCACCGAGGATGAAGAGCTCTCACCATCCCTTGAGAATTTTGTTGTGTTAACCTGGTTACGCCTTATAAACCCTGACCATTTTTGTTGAGTTCGGAGGAAAGATTTTCCAGCAGACTGTTGGCATTCCCATGGGAACAAACTGTGTCACACACTTAGCTGACTAGATTTTTGTTTTCATAAGAGACTGAATTTGTGGAAGAGCTATTCAGGACAGGTAACAAAAACTTTGCCAAATCTTTGACTTTCAGATATATCGACGATGTGTTGTCTATTAACAACAAGAAGTTTGCTGACCACGTCGATCGTATATACCCTTCTGAACTTGAAATAAAGGACACAACAAACTCTTCTACATCAGCTGCTTACCTCGATCTATACTTAAACTACGACGAACATGGACAGCTTACTACTAAGCTATACGATAATCGTGATGATTTCAATTTTCCGATCATTTACTTTCCATTTCTTGATGGTAACATCCCTGCTTCTCCAACCTACATGTGTTTACACGTCGCAGTTGATTCGATATTCTAGGGCGTGCTCTAAATATCGGGATTTCGTGATCGATGTCGACTGCAGACAAACAAAATAACAACACAAGGATTCGAGAGATGCAGATTGGTCAGAACTATGGGCAAGTTTTATGGTCGCCATCTTTGTCTCATTGAGAAATATTCTGTATCTTTAAGTGATATGAAGATGGACGTTTTTGAGTATGCTCATTAGTGTGTTTCCTTGCAGTGATTGACAATGTTACTCGGTTCCCATTTTGAGAACATGATGTTTACTTGGATGTGTCAAAGATTTACATGGCGGGTGTCGTCGATGAAGCAGAAGACGTTTACTCTTCCGGAACACCTGGTCTTATTCTCTTGTACTTTTACAAGGGTCTCCATGTCAATCTTTCTTTTGTTCATATTTTGCCCCTGGTTTAAGCGATTTTGAGCTTGGATTATGATTATGATTTTTTTTAACGCTTTGGTATTCTCTTATTTATTTGCATTGTGTCTAACGCCACTTTATCATTTAAATAATGGGAATTAACGGGAATGTAGACTGAGCGTTCAGGTAATTGATTCCATTACTAATGTTAACGACATCAAGTCAGTAAATATACACGCGTTGTTTAGACAAAATTATTTTTTAAGTAATTTTTTTAATATCATTATCTTATTATCTTATTTATGTCTAAAAAAATAGTTGTCCTCCGTTTTTAGTAAAGGTATTATTAGAGATGGCTTAAATCTCTGATTTCTGAAATTTGATTTAAAATCTGTATAAATCTTTGTTTTAACGATGATACGCGGTAAGCTCATTACTTTGACAATTTAAATATTGGGTGACAAAAATCATTTTCGCTTTTCTTTTAAAAATAAGCATTATGTAGATCTTAAATTCTCAAATGGAAATTATATATGGAAATCAAGTTTTAAACGTTTTCGTCTGCATAGTATAAATGGTTTTACGCACCTGACCTTTCTGTTTCTTTAGTAGTTTAGAAATTTTGGATTCCGACCTTTTGGTCCCTAGCATCACTAGGAGGACGAAACAGCTGTATGGTGCAGTTTAATTCATTTTTTCAGCATACTGTACCTATTACTAAATTTAAAAGGTGCAGCATATGTGTGTGTTACGTCATTCTTCATTATTCTCATCGTCGGAAACCCACGGTTCACTTCTCAGACGTTTGCATCCCGTGGGCCAGAATCGGTATAAACCTTCGTTTCCCCGAATAGAAGTTTATTCGGAGATTTCAACCAATCAGAATGGTCGTTTCACGTGACACTCTGTTAGATGATTTTACCGTGACCACGACCAGCATATTTCTGTAGGCATGACGCCGATGTCAATCGCCGTATAGCAGGACCTTATATTTTTATCACAATCGACACAATTATAACACGTTCGACAGCTTTTGTTGACAGGCGGTGCTACAAATCAAACGGGATACCCCGGCTTGATGTCTCGGCTGTATTTAGTCACGGATGAAACCATCGATATGATTGGCTACTATTTTAGTACGAATACGAGTTTCTTTCCATTTGAGCCCACGGGATGCAAACGTCAGAGAAGTGTACCGTGGGTTTCCGACGATGCATTATTCTTAAAATTTCTGTTTCCAAAAAAAAAATTCAATTATGCAAATCACCCTATTTGTTATAATGGGTTTTACAGCGACCACAAACAAAGGCTTTAAAGCGTCATCTATAATTCATATTTGCATTTTCGTTTCGTTCTGCTTTGGTAATTATATATTTCCCAATCGTCATTGTCATTACGCAAAGACAGAAATAGAAATACTAAGCTATTATAAAAGCAAAAACCAATCCCAAATGAAAACTTTTCAAAATTTGTAGAAACATGTCACGGCCTTAATCATATCAAAATCAACAACGGTGATTTACTAGTGTTGGCGATCTAAGATACACAATTATACAGTTCATACTGAACATTTAACGAGGATCGTCACAGTTAAATATAAAACATGATAAAGCACGATGACAGACCAACGTAAATTTCCTAGGTTGGTCACTTTGCTTATGTCATGTTTTTTTCAGTTTCAATGTTTCTTGTAGCGCCAGTGTATGTTAGATCTCAGTTCAGTATAGTTAATGTAGTCAAGTCCGGAACAGCTCCTCCGGTGTTGTGTCCATTATTAGCATCTCATGCGTGTTTCCGCCTTCTGTGTTTAGTCATTAAAAACCACGAGGTTCACAGTCTGGGCTGTTGTGACATTGTGTTTTATCTTCCTAATTGGCGTGGTGGCAGCGGGTTACGAACTCATCTCTGAACACAAACAGACTTATAAGTGCATTTTACAATGTGTACTCGGACCCGCAAAGCACATTAATTGTCATACCGTAGTAAAGTCTACCGTGGATAGCCCAGTCTAAAAATAGTTCAAAATGGCTAGCACACACAGCGCACCAAAACAATGGTGTTTAACCAAAATTGAAACAGAGAACTCATTCGAAAATTGGCGTCAGAATCTATTATATACACTGTCATTAGACTGCAATTTTGCTCCATTTTTGGTCGAGGGTGCCCGATGGGAAAAGAAATCCAAAGCATCTCCGTATCGTGGGTTTGTCAACGATAATAATGATATTGAAGAACGAAACCGACGGTCGCGTGATCAGAGAGTGAACATGTTAGAACTGATGTTGGGCCAAATAGCGAACTATTGTCCAGTTATTTCCAGAAACACTATTGTGAAAAATTCTGTGTCCATTGAACAAATATGGCAAACAATTCGCTTGCATTATGGTTTCCAGTCAACTGGAGCCCATTTTATCGACTTTTCTGCTTTGAAGTTGGAATCTAGTGAAAGGCCCGAAGACCTATACCAACGTTTGATCGCATTTGTGGAGGACAATCTTTTGTGCCAAGACTCTGGTATTAGCCATCAAGGAGAGGAAATCACCGAGGATGAAGAGCTCTCACCATCCCTTGAGAATTTTGTTGTGTTAACCTGGTTACGCCTTATAAACCCTGACCATTTTTGTTGAGTTCGGAGGAAAGATTTTCCAGCAGACTGTTGGCATTCCCATGGGAACAAACTGTGTCACACACTTAGCTGACTAGATTTTTGTTTTCATAAGAGACTGAATTTGTGGAAGAGCTATTCAGGACAGGTAACAAAAACTTTGCCAAATCTTTGACTTTCAGATATATCGACGATGTGTTGTCTATTAACAACAAGAAGTTTGCTGACCACGTCGATCGTATATACCCTTCTGAACTTGAAATAAAGGACACAACAAACTCTTCTACATCAGCTGCTTACCTCGATCTATACTTAAACTACGACGAACATGGACAGCTTACTACTAAGCTATACGATAATCGTGATGATTTCAATTTTCCGATCATTTACTTTCCATTTCTTGATGGTAACATCCCTGCTTCTCCAACCTACATGTGTTTACACGTCGCAGTTGATTCGATATTCTAGGGCGTGCTCTAAATATCGGGATTTCGTGATCGATGTCGACTGCAGACAAACAAAATAACAACACAAGGATTCGAGAGATGCAGATTGGTCAGAACTATGGGCAAGTTTTATGGTCGCCATCTTTGTCTCATTGAGAAATATTCTGTATCTTTAAGTGATATGAAGATGGACGTTTTTGAGTATGCTCATTAGTGTGTTTCCTTGCAGTGATTGACAATGTTACTCGGTTCCCATTTTGAGAACATGATGTTTACTTGGATGTGTCAAAGATTTACATGGCGGGTGTCGTCGATGAAGCAGAAGACGTTTACTCTTCCGGAACACCTGGTCTTATTCTCTTGTACTTTTACAAGGGTCTCCATGTCAATCTTTCTTTTGTTCATATTTTGCCCCTGGTTTAAGCGATTTTGAGCTTGGATTATGATTATGATTTTTTTTAACGCTTTGGTATTCTCTTATTTATTTGCATTGTGTCTAACGCCACTTTATCATTTAAATAATGGGAATTAACGGGAATGTAGACTGAGCGTTCAGGTAATTGATTCCATTACTAATGTTAACGACATCAAGTCAGTAAATATACACGCGTTGTTTAGACAAAATTATTTTTTAAGTAATTTTTTTAATATCATTATCTTATTATCTTATTTATGTCTAAAAAAATAGTTGTCCTCCGTTTTTAGTAAAGGTATTATTAGAGATGGCTTAAATCTCTGATTTCTGAAATTTGATTTAAAATCTGTATAAATCTTTGTTTTAACGATGATACGCGGTAAGCTCATTACTTTGACAATTTAAATATTGGGTGACAAAAATCATTTTCGCTTTTCTTTTAAAAATAAGCATTATGTAGATCTTAAATTCTCAAATGGAAATTATATATGGAAATCAAGTTTTAAACGTTTTCGTCTGCATAGTATAAATGGTTTTACGCACCTGACCTTTCTGTTTCTTTAGTAGTTTAGAAATTTTGGATTCCGACCTTTTGGTCCCTAGCATCACTAGGAGGACGAAACAGCTGTATGGTGCAGTTTAATTCATTTTTTCAGCATACTGTACCTATTACTAAATTTAAAAGGTGCAGCATATGTGTGTGTTACGTCATTCTTCATTATTCTCATCGTCGGAAACCCACGGTTCACTTCTCAGACGTTTGCATCCCGTGGGCCAGAATCGGTATAAACCTTCGTTTCCCCGAATAGAAGTTTATTCGGAGATTTCAACCAATCAGAATGGTCGTTTCACGTGACACTCTGTTAGATGATTTTACCGTGACCACGACCAGCATATTTCTGTAGGCATGACGCCGATGTCAATCGCCGTATAGCAGGACCTTATATTTTTATCACAATCGACACAATTATAACACGTTCGACAGCTTTTGTTGACAGGCGGTGCTACAAATCAAACGGGATACCCCGGCTTGATGTCTCGGCTGTATTTAGTCACGGATGAAACCATCGATATGATTGGCTACTATTTTAGTACGAATACGAGTTTCTTTCCATTTGAGCCCACGGGATGCAAACGTCAGAGAAGTGTACCGTGGGTTTCCGACGATGCATTATTCTTAAAATTTCTGTTTCCAAAAAAAAAATTCAATTATGCAAATCACCCTATTTGTTATAATGGGTTTTACAGCGACCACAAACAAAGGCTTTAAAGCGTCATCTATAATTCATATTTGCATTTTCGTTTCGTTCTGCTTTGGTAATTATATATTTCCCAATCGTCATTGTCATTACGCAAAGACAGAAATAGAAATACTAAGCTATTATAAAAGCAAAAACCAATCCCAAATGAAAACTTTTCAAAATTTGTAGAAACATGTCACGGCCTTAATCATATCAAAATCAACAACGGTGATTTACTAGTGTTGGCGATCTAAGATACACAATTATACAGTTCATACTGAACATTTAACGAGGATCGTCACAGTTAAATATAAAACATGATAAAGCACGATGACAGACCAACGTAAATTTCCTAGGTTGGTCACTTTGCTTATGTCATGTTTTTTTCAGTTTCAATGTTTCTTGTAGCGCCAGTGTATGTTAGATCTCAGTTCAGTATAGTTAATGTAGTCAAGTCCGGAACAGCTCCTCCGGTGTTGTGTCCATTATTAGCATCTCATGCGTGTTTCCGCCTTCTGTGTTTAGTCATTAAAAACCACGAGGTTCACAGTCTGGGCTGTTGTGACATTGTGTTTTATCTTCCTAATTGGCGTGGTGGCAGCGGGTTACGAACTCATCTCTGAACACAAACAGACTTATAAGTGCATTTTACAATGTGTACTCGGACCCGCAAAGCACATTAATTGTCATACCGTAGTAAAGTCTACCGTGGATAGCCCAGTCTAAAAATAGTTCAAAATGGCTAGCACACACAGCGCACCAAAACAATGGTGTTTAACCAAAATTGAAACAGAGAACTCATTCGAAAATTGGCGTCAGAATCTATTATATACACTGTCATTAGACTGCAATTTTGCTCCATTTTTGGTCGAGGGTGCCCGATGGGAAAAGAAATCCAAAGCATCTCCGTATCGTGGGTTTGTCAACGATAATAATGATATTGAAGAACGAAACCGACGGTCGCGTGATCAGAGAGTGAACATGTTAGAACTGATGTTGGGCCAAATAGCGAACTATTGTCCAGTTATTTCCAGAAACACTATTGTGAAAAATTCTGTGTCCATTGAACAAATATGGCAAACAATTCGCTTGCATTATGGTTTCCAGTCAACTGGAGCCCATTTTATCGACTTTTCTGCTTTGAAGTTGGAATCTAGTGAAAGGCCCGAAGACCTATACCAACGTTTGATCGCATTTGTGGAGGACAATCTTTTGTGCCAAGACTCTGGTATTAGCCATCAAGGAGAGGAAATCACCGAGGATGAAGAGCTCTCACCATCCCTTGAGAATTTTGTTGTGTTAACCTGGTTACGCCTTATAAACCCTGACCATTTTTGTTGAGTTCGGAGGAAAGATTTTCCAGCAGACTGTTGGCATTCCCATGGGAACAAACTGTGTCACACACTTAGCTGACTAGATTTTTGTTTTCATAAGAGACTGAATTTGTGGAAGAGCTATTCAGGACAGGTAACAAAAACTTTGCCAAATCTTTGACTTTCAGATATATCGACGATGTGTTGTCTATTAACAACAAGAAGTTTGCTGACCACGTCGATCGTATATACCCTTCTGAACTTGAAATAAAGGACACAACAAACTCTTCTACATCAGCTGCTTACCTCGATCTATACTTAAACTACGACGAACATGGACAGCTTACTACTAAGCTATACGATAATCGTGATGATTTCAATTTTCCGATCATTTACTTTCCATTTCTTGATGGTAACATCCCTGCTTCTCCAACCTACATGTGTTTACACGTCGCAGTTGATTCGATATTCTAGGGCGTGCTCTAAATATCGGGATTTCGTGATCGATGTCGACTGCAGACAAACAAAATAACAACACAAGGATTCGAGAGATGCAGATTGGTCAGAACTATGGGCAAGTTTTATGGTCGCCATCTTTGTCTCATTGAGAAATATTCTGTATCTTTAAGTGATATGAAGATGGACGTTTTTGAGTATGCTCATTAGTGTGTTTCCTTGCAGTGATTGACAATGTTACTCGGTTCCCATTTTGAGAACATGATGTTTACTTGGATGTGTCAAAGATTTACATGGCGGGTGTCGTCGATGAAGCAGAAGACGTTTACTCTTCCGGAACACCTGGTCTTATTCTCTTGTACTTTTACAAGGGTCTCCATGTCAATCTTTCTTTTGTTCATATTTTGCCCCTGGTTTAAGCGATTTTGAGCTTGGATTATGATTATGATTTTTTTTAACGCTTTGGTATTCTCTTATTTATTTGCATTGTGTCTAACGCCACTTTATCATTTAAATAATGGGAATTAACGGGAATGTAGACTGAGCGTTCAGGTAATTGATTCCATTACTAATGTTAACGACATCAAGTCAGTAAATATACACGCGTTGTTTAGACAAAATTATTTTTTAAGTAATTTTTTTAATATCATTATCTTATTATCTTATTTATGTCTAAAAAAATAGTTGTCCTCCGTTTTTAGTAAAGGTATTATTAGAGATGGCTTAAATCTCTGATTTCTGAAATTTGATTTAAAATCTGTATACCATTTTATCGACTTTTCTGCTTTGAAGTTGGAATCTAGTGAAAGGCCCGAAGACCTATACCAACGTTTGATCGCATTTGTGGAGGACAATCTTTTGTGCCAAGACTCTGGTATTAGCCATCAAGGAGAGGAAATCACCGAGGATGAAGAGCTCTCACCATCCCTTGAGAATTTTGTTGTGTTAACCTGGTTACGCCTTATAAACCCTGACCTACCCAAACTCGTCAAACAACGTTATGGGACCGAACTCAGATCACGTACGTTGGCCTCAATCAAGCCCGAAATTTCTCAAGCTTTAGACTCGTTGTGTGAAGAACTACAGACGAGCGAAGATGCCAAAGCTATGCGTACAGCAGTGACAAACTTCTCTAAGCCAAAAACCAGTATTCCTGGTACTGGAGTAAGAACAAAACGTGCATGTCCACTTTGCAAGGAGGCAAAAAGGCCATATGATCACTTCCTCAGTAAGTGTACATTTCTTCCGCCCGGTGACAGGAATTACTTAGCAAAAGCTCGTACAATCATCGGTGTACATGAAAACAATTCCGATGACTCTGATTCCCACGAAGGAGCAGATCTCGTACAGCGTGTTGTAATCCGCCAGTCCCCCTACTTGGACACTTTTCATGCTCATATCCCCGTTCGGCTTACTATTGATAGCGGGGCAACCGGAAATATGATCAAAGCGTCTTGTGCCAATCGCCTTGGTGTCAAAATCACAAGTAGTACCCAGTCTGCACACCAAGCCGATGGTTCATCATTAATTAAAGTCATCGGGGAGACTCGCACATATTTTGCACGTGTCGGTCATGAACTGTTCTTTGAAGGACTAGTCGTCGACAATCTTGACACAGATGTATTGGCAGGAATACCATTCATGGAAAAGAATGACGTGTCCATCCGTCCATCGAGACGAGAAGTTATCCTTAACAACTCGCACGTCTACATATACGGTTCTGCAAAAACCACTATGGACCGACATGCAGTGCGACGGGCATGCATTCTCCGCGCATCCGCTAGGTCTGTTGTATGGCCTGGTGAGTTCCTTGAAATTGACCTACCCGAAGAGTTCGCTGGCTCTGATAGTGATGTCGCGATCGAACCTCGCTGTGAACTTATCACCAGTCAATCACCAGATTGGCCGAAACCGACAATCGTAAAAAGCTTATCGGGGAAAATCCGTTTATCAAATCTTACCAACGAACCAGTCTCTGTTAAAAAGCACGACCATGTGTGTATGGTGGGGAGCAACTGTGGTACCTGATGAGGAGACTCTTGAAACAATACCAATCACACCCAAACACAAACAGCCTCTGGACGTAGCTGATTGTGTCCGCCAGGTTAGCCTTGATCCTGATCATATTATGCCTGATAACCTTAAAGCCAAATTCTGTGACGTGTTGAATGAGTTTAGTGAAGTTTTTGATCCACAAATCAAAACCTACAATGGCGCTGCCCACAAAACTGTTATAGCTCCTAAGCAGACGACCATTCTTGGGTGGATATGGTGCCTGGAACTATTCAAGCCTGTCCTCACCGCATAGCTACCCTATCATCCTGCCCACCTCCTAATACAGTCACAGGGCTTCGATCTTTTGTCGGCGCATACAAAGTGCTCTCAAGAGTTGTCAACAACACAGCAGTGCTTCTTTCCGCTCTCGATAACGCCGTCGCTGGTCGGCATTCAAAGGAAAGTCTACATTGGTCTGATGAGCTGCTCCAGGCTTTCTCCACAGCCCAAGCGGCCTTAACAACAAGTCGTGCAATCACTCTTCCTCGGCCTGATGATCATTATGGATAGTGACAGATGGTGCAGTCAAAAATCCTGGTCTTGGTGCAACTTTGTACATTACTCGTAACAACAAGGTCCAGGTAGCTGGTTATTTTAGTGCCAAACTCCGCAAAAACCAAGTTAACTGGCTTCCGTGTGAAATAGAGGCACTGTCAATTGCAGCGGTCATCAAGCATTTCAGTCCATATGTAATCCAATCATCTCAAACTGCATGTGTTCTCACTGATAGCAAGCCGTGTGTTCAAGCCTACGAAAAATTGTGCAAAGGCGAGTTTTCTGCCAGTCCACGCGTTAGTACATTTCTGTCCACTGCTGGCAGGTACCAGATTTCAATAAGACATGTCGCAGGATCCGCTATATTGCCCTCTGACTTCGCCAGCCGCAACGCCGCAGAGTGCAGCGAACCTACATGTCGAGTTTGATCATTTTTAACCTCAGTTGCCAACAGTGTTGTTCGCCGTTCGTCAGTTTCCGAAATACTTGATGGATCAGGTAAGCTCCCGTTTACCAGCCAGTCAGCGTGGATATCAATCCAGTCAGAATGTGCCGATTTCCGTCGCACTTGTGCTCATCTACGCCTAGGCACACGTCCTTCTAAAAGGCAAACCAACATTCGTGACGTCAAACGCTACCTCAATGTTGCCACCCTTTCCAGTGATGGTTTGCTCTTCGTTAGACGCCATACCCCACTTTCACAGTCCGCAGATTCTATAGTGGTCCCACGTCAAGTTCTTGACGGTCTTCTTATCTCACTACACGTAAAACTTGACCATCCAACTGCTCATCAACTTAAGACCATAGTTAGCCGATACTTCTACGCGTTGGACTTGGAGGTCTCCATCCACCGTGTCTCTGATGGGTGCCACCAGTGCGCAGCTCTCAAGAGTGCTCCTTCTTTCGTAAAAGAACAAACTACGAGCGAACCCCCCGACACTGTCGGATGCCGTTTCGCAGCAGATGTTATCAAAAGGGAACGTCAACTAATTCTTGTAGTTCGCGAGTGCGTCACATCTTATACATCTGCTACGCTTCTTACTGATGAGCGTCATGAGTCTTTGCGCGAAGGAATTATTCGGCTTTGCATTGAACATCACCCTCTAGATGGCCCATTCGCCACTATCCGCACTGATCCTGCCCCTGGATTCAAAGCTTTGTTAAACGATGATCTTCTCAAGCAGTATAGACTTTCAATTGACATCGGAAATGCCAAAAACCCCAACAAAAACCCTGTCGCAGAAAAGGCAAAACAGGAACTTCAAAGTGAAATTCTCCGCTTAGAGCCTGGATGTCGCGCTGTAACTCCTTTGCTACTCGCTTCAGCTATTGCACGCTTAAACACTAGAATCAGAGGACGTGGCTTATCATCTCGCGAAATGTTGACTCAAAGAGACCAGTTCTTCAACAGGCAAATTCCAACCGATGACCGTGATCTTATCATCCAACAAAACCGATCACGCAACGAAAACCATGCTTATAGTGAGAAAAGCAAAACTCCGTCTGGGCGTAAATTGTCGCCTCCTCTCATCAAAACAGGTGACCTTGTCTATCTCTACTCTGACCGAAACAAGTCACACGCACGCGATCGATATTTGGTCACAGGTGTTGATCAATCCTGGTGCAACATTCGAAAATTCGTTGGGGCCCAACTTCGTGACAGTTCATATCGTGTTCGACTGACAGACTGTTACACAGTTGAACAGTACGAAAACAACGCGAATATTGTTGTCAACCCCCCTGACGTTGAGGACTTTGATAGTGAAGATACTCCCCAACCACCACAGCAACCCGATATTCCGTCAGTAATATCACAGCCTCCTACTTTACCAGGTCCAGGCATTAGTACTGGTCACACTGATGACGTTGAGTGTGTTGTTGACTGTCCGAATTCTCCTAGCTGTACCACATCAGCCGAAAGTGACACTGATTGTTTCAACTCTACCAACTCCAGTGATAGTGACGCTAGTGTCAGCCCTCCTGGCAAAAACTGTAGTCAGACTATCCAGTCTATTGGCCCACCTAGACGTTCTAGTCGCAAAAAGCAGACTCCCAATCTCTTCAAGGATTATGTGTTGTATTAAGTGGTTTGACTGTCGTGTTTGAACTCCCATTATTACTCTTAAAGACCAATAGTCTTTAATTATGTTTCTATTTCATTTGTAGGCCTATTTTCAGTAATTAAGAAAAGGTCAGTGTTACATAAACGCTAAAACACAGTATGAACGCCTGTGCTACTGAAATCTTAGTATGAACTCTTAGAAAAGAAAAAAGGGTAGCGCCAGTGTATGTTATATCTCAGTTCAGTATAGTTAATGTAGTCAAGTCCGGAACAGCTCCTCCGGTGTTGTGTCTATTATTAGCATCTCATGCGTGTTTCCGCCTTCTGTGTTTAGTCATTAAAAACCACGAGGTTCACAGTCTGGGCTGTTGTGACATTGTGTTTTATCTTCCTAATTGGCGTAGATCTGCTTAATGACGTTATGTGATTTTGTCAAAGGGTTGATCTTGTCCTGCCTGTTAAGCCATCGCGAAATGTATGAAAAAACGCTATATAAAATGTCTTTAGTGGAACCAAATATGTTTCACGAATATATTTTGAATTTTTCACGAATGCGTAGCTTAATCACATCATATTAGCCACAAGAGCGAAATATGTTTCCTATTAATTTGGAAACTTAAATATTCTGTTTATTACAATTTTCCAAAACCTTTACGGGCAACTTTTCATTTTCCCCATTGTTGTTTGTAAAGAGTGTTTTGATTGGTCAAAAATGACATTTTTCTCATTGTTGAAAAGTATCACTTTCATACACTTTGTATTTGAATAAAAAAAACCCGAATATATCGATGTCCTTTCCGAATTCCCTTGAAAGAAGGATACAATTAAACGTGTTTGATGTTGAAGCAGAACTACTGTAGAAGCGACATTAACGTCATTTTAAACCTGTCCTATAAGGGACCAGCTTGCCGGAAATTTAAATTATTCACGGCTCAATTACTCGGTGTATCAGTCTACATTGTACCACTGTCGCTGTCGGTAAACTGAGCGCGTAGCCAAACCTCTGACTGTCATTTCATCTCAAATTGGCTTCATGAATATATCAACAACCACTTCAGGTTCCCATTTGGATTGAATGTACAAGACGTGTAACAGATCTGAACTGTGATAAGTATATGTATTACTGTTTCATTTCAAACGGTATATAAGCAACATGGTTTTGCAGAAAGAACATCGGAAAATAACAATTTGACAAGACCATGTTTGAAGCATTCGCTTGTTTATGGCCAATATAATATTTAAGATATCCAAACAAAATGTGAGATAGTAAAGAAAATATTTTGAAACAAATATCAACGATATTTATATGTGAAGACTTAACTCACTTCCTTGTTTTAGAAAATAAACAATATATATAATTATTTATCTATAGCATTAGCATAACATGAAATCGCAAATACGCGACTCTGTTCCCATTTGTGCACCGAAACTCTACACCTATATGTTCTAGAATGATTCCAAGAATTACCCACAATTAAATAGAGCTGCTTCGTCTTCCTAGGACTCTTCAGTGATGCTAGGGGCCAAAAGGTGGGACTCCAAAATTACTAAAACTAATGTAGAAGCAGAAGGGTCAGGTGCGTAAAACCCTTTAATTTATGAATCGAGAAGTAAAATAAAACTAGATCTGTATGATTCTAATCGTACCATGCTAAAATAAAGCTTATCAATAAAATAAACTAGGCCTTGGAAGTAGAACCTACCTTTGCCGATCTGTTTTGGCCGTCATCTTGGCATGCCCCTTTCGTACAGGGAACACTATAGTGAAAGTGCTTCGTTTCAAAGATTAAGCAATTTATTTTGTCATTCTATATATTTATATTTATAAAAAGTACGAATTTTACAACAAATCTTAATATCACTGTTCAGGAAACGTATGCGGTCTCAGCTTCTAACGTTGACTTTCTTACTGCGGCTCAGATGTATAAGTTTTTTCGTGATTATCTTCCTGTTTTCATACGAGGCTGAATGTGTCGAGGGGCTTATCAGAACGGGTAACAAAAACCTTGCCAAATCTTTCAATTTCATTTTCAGGTATAAGGACGATGTGTTGTCTATAAACAACAAGAAGTTTGCTGACCTAGTCGTATATTCCCTACTGAACTTGAGATTAAAGACTCTCCTACATCAGCTTCTTACCTCGATCGTTTCTTAAACTACATGTATGACCAACACGGGCAACGTACTACTAAGCTGTATGATAAACGTGACGATTTCGATTTACGATCGTTAACTTTCCCTTTCTTGATAGTAACATCCCTGCTTCTCCATCCTATGGTGTTTACAAGTCGCAGTTGATTCGTTATTCTAGGGCTTGCTCTGAATATCGCGATTTTAGTGATAGATGTCAACTGCTGACGAACAAACTTACGAGAAATGCAGGTTGATGAAGACTATAAGACTCTTCCATATGCGTGTATGTAGGATAGGGATATTCCACCCGAGGGGTCACAAAATGTGGTGAAACCCGAGGCTTGCCGAGGGTTTTACCATATTTTGTGATCCCGAGGGTGGAATATCCCTATCCTACATACACACATAATTAAAGAGTCTTTTTCTCTCATATCAACTACCCAAATAAGCTCAAAAACCATGAAAATATGTTTAAACAGGCTGCCATTTTGAAATCTCAACTTTTTCCTTGAGCTTTTTTGACGAAAACGAACTAGACAGCGAGTTTAAGCATACCCTATATTTGCAAACGAAGTTTGCGCAGAAAAATTAATCTCCTCTTCCTGTTGTTTATGGTTAAAATTTTATGAAAGGTTTTAATTTCATCACGCCGTCGTTTTCTCTTTCCGGCATCAGAGTTTACCGTATTCGTGACGTCACGTCATTGTTGAGCCATTGTGATGTCACGTCGCGTGATATGCTATGTAAGATAGATTTTTCTCACATAGCTTTCTTACATGGGCAAACCCTATCCAACATGTCGAGATATGAGAGAATATGGGCAAGTTTTATGGTCGCCATCTTGATATCATCGAGAAATATTCTGTATCTTTGTGTGATATGAAGGATTGATGCTTACTTGGACGTGACCAAGATGACGGCATGGCGGGTGTCGTCGATGAAGCAAAAGACGCTTACTCTTCCGGAACACCTGGTCTTATTCTGTTATGCTTTTACGACAGTCTCCATGTAAATCTTTCCTTTGTTCCTATTTTAATCGATTTTGAGTTCGGATTATGGTTTTGTTGACGCTTTGGTATTCTCTGATTTTTTTTTAAACAACCAAAAAGAAATTTTGCACAACATCAAGAAATGTGAGGTTTTTTATTTACAAGTATGAAGATTCAAAAATGTATTCTTACAAAACAAATATATCTGATTGAAAAACCAATAAAAAAGTTAGTAACAGAAAGCGTTTGATGATTTCTATAAAGCTTAATTCCAATTTAAAAAAGTCAAGATGAAGAAATGATTGTGATACATAGCAATTTGGTATTATATACACACTAGTCTACAAAACACAGAGCTTTCCTTACACCGATTATTGTCCAAACTTGAAAGAATCATTGCACCTTTGGTAAATTTAAGTCAAACGATACAGTAACGACTAACTTGTCTTCAATTGTTTGGAGTCTGGATGAAACAAGAATAGTACACATGGATGGAAACAGCCAATGTGTTAACAAATATGAATGCCTCATTCAGATTGAGACTGTAATATATGTAATATAAGGATAACTTTTATGGAATTGTCTACAGTTATGAAGCTATTTCTTGTACATACATAACGTTAAAACAAACAACTTTAATGTATAAGAAGATAAAAACTATGTACAAAACCAAGCACCTACGGATATGTAGACCCAAACAGCGTCCTCATGCCTCTCTACCTTCTGTCTTTCGCAACACTCACTGGCGTGATACTGTCAGATGTAAGTTTCTCAGTGAACAAACGTGTAACCTCACTCTGGCCTTATTCTGTAGCAGGCTCGGTAGTAGAACCACTCTCATTTTGATTGTCGGTTTCCTCCATTTCTCTTACCGTTTGAACCTTTGTTGCAAGTCGTCGACACTACAGCCGTCTACTGATTCTCACGAGGTATCTTAAACAACGCGGGATTTCACGAGAACTATCCCGGTGATGTAAACGTATTTGAATCGCAGTTATTATGATACTAGATGTCCCAATACCTAGAAGAACCACGAGATACGTGGCCAGTATTGACATTGTCGCGCGCTCCGGGAGTGATGTACTCACAATTGTAAAGAAGACAACGAAAAAACTATGTACAAAACCAAGCACCTACGGATAGGTAGACATAAAAAGTGTCCCCACTCCTCTTTCCCATCTGTCTTTCGCAACACTCACTGGCGTGATACTGTCAGATGTAAATTTCTCAGTGAACAAACATGTAACCTTGCGTTGTCCTTATTACTGCACATCGTCTCCTAGTTTTAATTAAGTCTGAGATTTTTTATTTGATCAGGTGTCATCCGTTCTTTTCTTGAACTAAATCTTTCCTTTACTTTTGATGTATCCACTGACGAATATGACGATTCCAGAAATAATAAACGCAGCGGAGAATACCCAGAAACAGTAGAAATCAATAGATGACGTCACATCCGGCCATGTGATATCGTCACTCACAGCTTCGTGATTCGGTGACAGAGGAGCGTTTTCTGCTTTACCGCTGACAATTCGTGCTTCTGTAGCAGGCTCGGTAGTAGAACCACTCTCATTTTGATTGTCGGTTTCCTCCATTTCTCGTACCGTTTGAACCTTTGTTGCCAGTCGTCGACACTGCAGCCGTCTACTGATTCTCACGAGATATCTTAAACAACGCGGGATTTCACGAGAACTGTCCCGGTGATGTAAACGTATTTGAATCGCAGTTATTATGATAATAGATGTCCCGATACCAAGAAGAACCACGAGATACGTGGCCAGTATTGACATTGTCGCGCTCTCCGGGAGTGATGTACTCACTATTGTAAGGAAGACAACGAAGGTAAGATACAGAGTGGTGGTGTAGCCCATCCGTTCTCCGCTGTCGATAGGGAGGAGGAAGGTACAGGCGCTGAGAACTGACAACAGAAGAATCGGCAAGACGATAGAAACCAACACGTACAGGGGCTTTCTTCTGACAGTGATTGAAAATGTGATAATAGAAGTATCAAAGCCAGACGCTGATTCTAGCCAGGATGTGCTCACCACATCCCATTGCCCGTTTTCCTCATACTCGTCCATTCTTATTCCTGTTTGTTTATCAACATATACTTCTATTGCAGCCGAAGAACTTTCCCAGACTCCGAATACAATGGTACATTTCTGCGAATCGAATGGAAAATACCTTATATCAATGGAGCATTGTGTTTCAAAGGTTTCAGAAGGTTTCCATGTGACTCTTCCTGTATTATCAACTGTCATTAGTATAAAGTTATCACCCAACTCCTTCAACTTACTAAATCCGTTTTGAAGGGCGAGATCGGGTTTCCAGATGTCGGACTGTGGTACATATATGTAGGGTATATCACCATACATAGACGGTGTCCACTTAAGCTGATCGTCTACCCATTCTATGTAAAGATAAGCTGCCGTCGACATTGACTCTTTGAGCTCGTCGATGTTTGTAATCGCTTTGAGATTAAAGTCGACCCTCACCTGTACGTTTTTGGTTTGGTCCATAACTGGTCTGACTCTCTTATCGTACACGGTATCAGACAAGATATCCGCCATCAGGTCCTTGACGTCATTGTAGGACGCTGTTAAAACTGGTGACAGGCAGAGACTAAAAATGAGAGCCAGTATAGAAACATACATGTTGTTTATAACTAGCGCGACACTTAGCTGATTGTCGTATGGTGACAGACCTGACCGACACACAGTTTCAGCAGACCTGACCGGTGAACAGTTACAGCAGACTTGACCGGTGAACAGTTACAGCAGACCTGACAAGTGAACAGTTACAGCAGACCTGACCGGTGAACAGTTACAGCCAGGTTAGTGACGACAAGTTGTTGTGAGTTCTTGTTCCGACGGCCTATAGGATCACAGTCGGCGAACTAGCAGGGGAGTATGTTTTATATGCAGCAATTTTCGCATAAATTCAGTCACGTGGTACAGAGCGAGCTAATTGATATTGTAGGGTAATATATTATGAAAATAATAGATCCTTCCATTACCTGTATATTTGTTACGTCTGACTCGTTATGCTGCATCCCCTGACATTTGATGAAATATTTATGACAGAATATGAATATTGCCATTTTACACAAACATAAGGTACTAATGATATCCTCGTTTGGACACATTTAAAAATTACAACATACTTTTACTGCCGCACGGGTATAGTATGTGATCATGAAAATATGTTGCGTAAATTCAAACCACAAGAACAAATTTAAAATTTAATTTCTTATTGAACGTAGAAGAGAGTTTTTTTAATGTTTTTGAAAGGTGTTTGTTGGATGATATCAGTCCAAATCTGTAATTTTTAAAGGAATTTGCTTTTATTACGCACTTCAAATTTCGCCCAAGGTTAATCGGTTTTGTGTTCGGATTTAGGTTGTGTTGACGTTTCGGTATTCTCTGATTTGTATCATATGCCACCTTCACGAGAGTTTATATATAAGTTAAAGTGCTGGTAACATGTTTTGTTGGACACATTCCCTACAATGATCAGTTACATTCTTTGGTGTCCTCGTGAGGGCTTTCTTTATATCTGCCTGCCTGAACGTCAGACAATAAAAAACGGGATTCAATTTATTTATTGAATTATTTATTAGTACCTAATGTTAGGATCGAATCTTTAAAAGACCATTATATGTTATCAGTGTAATATTACAAATACCACGTAACAGAGATACACCTCTCCATGTCTGTATTTCGCACCCATCAGCGTAATGTTAGAATGACCTTATATGAATCGAGGTTTTCTCCAACAAAGCGTGGTAAATTTGAATTCATATTTGTGTCTGGCCCTTTTTTGTGTCCATATCCAATATCACGTGATCTCAGCTAATATCTTGTTTTCTAATGATAAATGTATATTAGGGAAATATAAAACGAAAATGGATTGTGTTGTAATGAGATTTTGAACACTATGACTTCATGCTGCAACTGACAAATTCCATGCCTTTATGTAAAACACCCACAGCTCCGTACATTATGTAGCAGACGATCGGCCAGTTAGGATATATCCAGAGAGGACGAAACTCAGGCCTTCATTTGGATGTTCTTAAAATTAGGATACATTGAATAAGAAATAAAGTCTTGACAGTGCCAAGTTAATTTAGTCCAGTCAGGATAAAAGTTTGACCTACATTAAACGAGAAAAGCTTATCTATATTATGATGTTTTAATTGTTTACATATGGATGCGATAGAACTTAACAATGAAATGTTTATCATGTACTTGTACACAAGATCAATGTACAGAGACCAAGATCAATGTACAGAGACCAATATCAATGTACAGGGACCAATATCAATGTACAGAGACCAATATCAATGTACAGACACCAAGATCAATGTACAGACACCAATATCAATGTACAGAGACCAAGATCAATGTACAGACACCAATATCAATGTACAGACACCAATATCAATGTATAGAGACCAATATCAACGTACAGACACCAATATCAATGTACAGACACCAATATCAATGTACAGAGACCAATATCAATGTACAGAGACCAATATCAATGTACAGAGACCAATATCAATGTACAGAGACCAAGATCAATGTATAGAGACCAATATAAATGTACAGACACCAATATCAATGTACAGACACCAATGTCAATGTACAGACACCAATATCAATGTACAGAGACAAAGATCAATGTATAGAGACCAATATAAATGTACAGAGACCAATATCAATGTACAGAGACCAATATCAATGTACAGAGACCATGATCAATGTATAGAGACCAATATCAATGTAGAGACCAATATCAATGTACAGAGACTAATGTCAGTGTTACAGAGACCAATATCAATGTACAGAGACTAATGTCAGTGTTACAGAGACCAATATCAATGTACAGAGACTAATGTCAGTGTTACAGAGACCAATATCAATATACAGAGACCAATATCAATGTACAGAGACCAATATCAATGTACAGAGACCAATATCAATGTACAGAGACCAATATCAATGTACAGAGACCAATATCAATGTACAGAGACCAATATCAATGTACAGACACCAATATCAATGTACAGAGACCAATATCAATGTACAGAGACCAATATCAATGTACAGAGACCAATATCAATGTACAGAGACCAATATCAATGTACAAGACCAATATCAATGTACAGAGACCAATATCAATGTACAGACCCCAATATCAATGTACAGAGACCAATATCAATGTACAGAGACTTATGTCAATGTACAGAGACCAATATCAATGTACAGACACCAATATCAATGTATAGAGACCAATATCAATGTACAGAGACCAATATCAATGTACAGACACCAATATCAATGTATAGAGACCAATATCAATGTACAGAGACCAATATCAATGTACAGACACCAATATCAATGTACAGAGACCAATATCAATGTACAGACACCAATATCAATGTACAGACACCAATATCAATGTACAGAGACCAATATCAATGTACAGAGACCAATATCAATGTACAGACACCAATATCAATGTACAGACACCAATATCAATATACAGAGACCAATATCAATGTACAGAGACCAATATCAATGTACAGACACCAATATCAATGTACAGAGACCAATATCAATGTACAGAGACCAATATCAATGTGCAGAGACCAATATCAATGTACAGAGACCAATATCAATGTACAGACACCAATATCAATATACAGAGACCAATATCAATGTACAGAGACCAATATCAATGTACAGACACCAATATCAATGTACAGAGACTAATGTCAATGTATAGAGAACAATATCAATGTATAGAGACCAATATCAATGTACAGAGACCAATATCAATGTACAGAGACCAATATCAATGTACAGACACCAATATCAATGTATAGAGACCAATATCAATGTACAGAGACCAATATCAATGTACAGAGACTAATGTCAGTGTTACAGAGACCAATATTAATGTACAGAGACTAATGTCAGTGTTACAGAGACCAATATCAATATACAGACACCAATATCAATGTAAAGACACCAATATCAATATACAGACACCAATATCAATGTACAGAGACCAATATCAATGTACAGAGACCAATATCAATGTACAGAGACTAATGTAAGTGTTACAGAGACCAATATCAATGTACAGAGACCAATATCAATGTACAGACACCAATATCAATGTACAGACACCAATATCAATGTACAGAGACTAATATCAATGTACAGAGACCAATATCAATGTACAGACACCAATATCAATGTACAGACACCAATATCAATGTACAGAGACCAATATCAATGTACAGGGACCAAAATCAATATACAGACACCAATATCAATGTACAGACACCAATATCAATGTACAGAGACTAATATCAATGTACAGAGACCAATATCAATGTACAGAGACCAATATCAATGTACAGACACCAATATCAATGTACAGAGACTAATGTCAATGTACAGAGACCAATATCAATGTACAGACACCAATATGGATGTACAGAGACTAATGTCAATGTACAGAGACCAATATCAATGTACAGAGACCAATATCAATGTACAGGGACCAATATCAATGTACAGAGACCAATATCAATGTACAGAGACCAATATCAATGTACAGAGACCAATATCAATGTACAGACACCAATATCAATGTACAGAGACCAATATCAATGTACAGAGACTAATGTCAATGTACAGAGACCAATATCAATGTACAGGGACCAATATCAATGTACAGAGACCAATATCAATGTACAGGGACCAATATCAATGTACAGAGACCAATATCAATGTACAGAGACTAATGTCAATGTATAGAGACTAATGTCAATGTACAGAGACCAATATCAATGTACAGAGACCAATATCAATGTACAGACCCCAATATCAATGTACAGAGACCAATATCAATGTACAGAGACTTATGTCAATGTACAGAGACCAATATCAATGTACAGACACCAATATCAATGTATAGAGACCAATATCAATGTACAGAGACCAATATCAATGTACAGACACCAATATCAATGTATAGAGACCAATATCAATGTACAGAGACCAATATCAATGTACAGACACCAATATCAATGTACAGAGACCAATATCAATGTACAGACACCAATATCAATGTACAGACACCAATATCAATGTACAGAGACCAATATCAATGTACAGAGACCAATATCAATGTACAGACACCAATATCAATGTACAGACACCAATATCAATGTACAGACACCAATATCAATGTACAGACACCAATATCAATGTACAGAGACCAATATCAATGTACAGACACCAATATCAATGTACAGACACCAATATCAATGTACAGAGACCAATATCAATGTACAGAGACCAATATCAATGTACAGACACCAATATCAATGTACAGAGACCAATATCAATGTACAGACACCAATATCAATGTACAGAGACTAATGTCAGTGTTACAGAGACCAATATCAATGTACAGAGACTAATGTCAGTGTTACAGAGACCAATATCAATGTACAGAGACTAATGTCAGTGTTACAGAGACCAATATCAATATACAGAGACCAATATCAATGTACAGAGACCAATATCAATGTACAGAGACCAATATCAATGTACAGAGACCAATATCAATGTACAGAGACCAATATCAATGTACAGAGACCAATATCAATGTACAGTGACCAATATCAATGTACAGAGACCAATATCAATGTACAGAGACCAATATCAATGTACAGAGACCAATATCAATGTACAGAGACCAATATCAATGTACAAGACCAATATCAATGTACAG